>CM042218.1:16797664-19207664 GCA_023566465.1 Cottus gobio | reverse complement strand
GAGGGAGGGAGTGTGAGAGAAAGAGAGAGAGACGGTGTGATTGCGTGCAAACTAGTGTGTAATGAAAGCCAGGTGTGTGGCTTTGTAATAGTGAGGAAGACCCCCTGCTGCTGTAACTCTGTTCTGTCTCTCACAGGTCAGGACTCACACACACACACACACACACACACACACACACACAGTGGCCTGTTTCTTTCATCATCACCGTTACTCGGCTGACCCTCACACTACATCAGTCAGACATGCAGAAAGCAGCTTTGATTACTAATGTATTCCTTTAATCAGGACCAGAATTATATATTGAAGCCTGCATAACCCACTATGAAAAAGTGCTGGTGATCGGTGACAGTAAGAGGTGCCATTAAGATCCTTCATCAATCATCCACTCATACAAGCTATTCCCAAAACAGCTGTATGCCAGCACATTTTTCCACTGACTGCTTTAAATACTATAAACTGTTGGGGGGAGGGGGAGGGGGGGACACAAAGTGCAGTGGCAGAAAAAAAGAAAAAAACTAATAAGGGCCTGAAGCCATCAAGTCAAAAAAGTGATAGCTGCCATTATCTGCTGTGGAAGAGGATTCATCAATCATCGGGACTTTCATCACTCATCATTGTTCACGTCTGTTCCTCCCACAACTCTTTTCATCAGGTTCTTTCTGTCTCTCTGATAACGCTCCACGCTTCTTCCTTTTGTGTGTCATTATTTTTTTTTCTTCTTTTCCTTCTCTAATGATTCGCCTCTCCGTCCCTACTTTCATCTGTTCCACGTCAGGATAGCTCTGAATCAGACATAGAGATATTAAAGCGGCAAAGGAACATAACAGTCAGTTCCTTATGACGGGCAAAAGTGGATTTCCATATGTTAAATGGAGTGGCTTTTTGATGATTGTGTTATATTTTTGTTGAAAAGGCCGGTGATAACGAGACAATGTCACAGACAAGAGTGGAAGGTGAACGAGGTTGCTGCCGTGCAGCAGAAGTTCAACAGAAGAGTGTTTGCAGTGGAACTGCCTGTTTCCTCTGGCATTGCAGAGAGTATTTTAGAGTCTTATTAGCCATTACAGTGCTGGACCTCATCTTTGAAGGAAGCTAACCAAGATGATTAACAGTTTAAAGTGTCATTTAGCACGCAGATATAGCCCTGGTCATGGCACACTTCCACTCCCTCTGAGGCTGAGTAATATTGAGTTCATAGCCCAGTGCCTTAATAGATGTATTAATATAACCAATGGGCTTTTGAGAGCATGAAATTATCTTTGAGCGATGAATTAAAGCCATATTGATTGTCTGTAAGGTATTCTCTACACATCTGGAGCATGCTCTGCCAACTGACTGATTGTACTGAGGAGTGACTGAACGAGTGAACAGCTGATTAGCTGGAAGGATAGAGGAAGGCATGAATTACTGCTTTGACAGAAAATACAGGTTTTACCTGATATTTCACAAACAATACATTTTTGTTAATCATCAGAAGTAAACAACACAGTTGGAAAAATAACACCAAATTCAGAGAGACCATTCGTTTTCTTTTCTCCACAGAGTCAATATGTTGTCTTTAAACCCACAACAGGAAGCACTAAATGTCTCTGTTCTGCATTCTGCACGGCTGCATGTCCAGCGGTGCTGCGACTACATTATGGCCGCTTTGCAATTATTTTGCAGGAACTAGCTTGTGTCTCTCCTTCCTCGCTTAAAAAGAGTGTTGGACACTTTCTGCATTGATGAATCAATTCTGTGTACGATTTATGAGATTATACTTTGACAAACTACGTTGTCATAAGATCATAAGATGTCAAAGAGTGTTTTCCCCCAAAAAGCAAATTTTCTACTTTTGCAGAGCAACATGAAACAATAACTCTCCAAATGTGTCAGACTTCAATACAGCAATGTACAAAAATGCAATCTTTAAATGTTAAACTATCAAGGGCGGAGGTTGACTGTGTTGACATATAAAGGGTTTCTATGGGAATGTCTCAGACGCAAATGGAAAATAAATACAAGCGCACATACGTTCATACTGAGAGTGGAAAGGATTGCTTGCCTTTGAAAGAGAAGGGGGAAAACAGCTTTTTTTTCGTTGCGTCCTATCTCCTTTCAGGAATCCTTTCAAATGTTGCTTTCCATCCCAGTTAATTTAAAGGCTGTCACAAAAAGAATAAATCCTCCACTGAATCACAACTGTTAACAGAGACAGATGCAAAGAAAAAAGGTTAGGCCAGAGGAAATGAAGAGGAGATAGAGAAAGAGATAAAGAATGCATGTGTTGGTGAGCAATAAAAGGAGCTGTACAGCAAAAGTATCAACAAATCACACATTTTATGGAAGAGAGGAGGCAGTGAGACATAAGCCACTGAGAGCAATTCATTTCGCCACTTGTTTTTATAGAATGGTCTTGTGGAAGAGGATCCCACCCTGACTATAACAAAGTAAGACTATCTTTCTGAACGTGTCTTCCATGAAATGCTAAACACATGTCGTCACCTGTGAAGTCCCAATGGGGATGAGATGATTTGATCACTTTCATAGGAGAGGAGATTCCAATCTAGTGAAGCAAAGTATTAATTTATAGTCATTGACATTAATGTGGAAATTTTTTAAAAGTAAAAAAAAAAGCATGGAAAGATATGCTGTTATTGTATGTTTAATGTGTAAATCAAGGACGTTTGAACTTGGACTCCATTTGAAAGGTTGGTCTGACGCTGAACATTTCCCAGCGGTTTCTATGAAGTTATTTCCCTGACAGACTCTCTTTACTTTCTTGTTTAATTAAAAAAAATCCTCCTTGATTTAGAATCGAGTCCCAGTGTGAACAGGCAACCTTGATCTACAATCTGCCTGCATATTGCTCTCTTAACAACAATAGGCTAAATATAAATGTCAGCTTCCCCTTTCCCTTTCATCCTTGAGATAGGAGAGACCCTTTTTCTCACTTTCTCTCATTTATCAAATTACATTTTACATTTGTGTTAGTTTCACCGGATAATCGCCTGAGGAGAAGTTAGTCGGGTCGGAGTTTTCCTCTTCAAAGCTGCGCACACGCAGATATGCTTTCAGACACAAAGTTATACGTTCACCTTTATTTTACAAACTGTATCCACACATGCATGAATAGCCTCAAATGCTTTTTAGATATAAAGACTCTGCACAGAACACAAAAAAGAAAATGTGTTCAGGAAGGATCTATTTTCAGATACATCTCTGTAGGCACACACAATATAATTACCCAACTCTTCTGGAGCTTTCCTCCTTATTGTTACTATGTGAACAATGGCAAACATAAAGTTTGATCATCACCAATTTGCCTCATTCTATCTTTCATTATTATTCATGTCTATTCCTTCCACGACTGCCATGTGTGCCTATCGCTCTTTCTCAGATGCATGTCTCTTTCTACTTATTTACTTTCTATTTCCTTCCATGAAAAGACTTAACTACGGCTATCCGGTTGGGAATCTCCTCTCTAAACACGAGCTCTCGTGGTGTTTACTCCCCTGCTTGCCTGCCGTTTGACTGTTGCCTGCCTGTCTGTCTCTCGGCCTGACAGTCCACCTGTCTCCCGGCTGTCTGTGTGTTGGTCCCGCTCTGTCTCGCTACTGCTGGCTTTAGTTAAGCCTTTGTTTAACATTAGCACAGCAAGACAATCAAAAACCACATTCTCTTTGTCAGTAAACCAACGTAAATACACACAAAGTCACACAAAAACATGCATGCCAACACGAGCCAGTGGTAGATTGACACAGTGACAAAGCCAGAATTCATAAACAAAGAGTCCGTTTGTTTGGACTGGCCGGGTGAAAAGATGGACAGCCAATAAAATGACTTCCAGAGGAGCTGAGGTGAAAGGTCAAGTGCTTTAGTGTTTTTTCAGAGAGAGAGTGTGTGTGTGTGTGTGTGTGTGTGTGTGTGTGTATACACGCATGTGTTGATGGTTTGGTGGTGGTCTTTAAGTAGTCATTCACTCCTCACAATACCCTCCATCCCCCCCTTTTCAATTCACTTTGATGCTAAACACACACACACACACACACACACACACACACACACACACACACACACACACACACACTTATACAATGCAATGTAATGCAATGCAAAAGTCAAAAACCACACACTGACAACGACAATCCGCTGCAACCACATACAGACACACAAACACAGATAGCACAGACACTCATCTGCTGATTGACTTTGTGGTCTTTTGTAAAGCCATCAGAAAGGATCATGCCCCAGCATAAAGTTCATTAGTTAATGGAGTAGCAAAGCGATTCAATGAGACAACCTGAGTTTGTAAATGTGTTTTTTTACATTTGCAACATGTATGTAGAATACCCAGAAAGATGTTACTGTTGGAGTGAACTCAAGCCTATACATGAAGTTGGGAATATTTTTTCCAATCTTCCAGAGAAAGAATAACAGCTCAAGAGTAAAAATATCTTTCCTCCACACAGCTGATTCAAAAACATGGAATATATTGTATGAATAGCCATTTTGTGGTATACAAGTGTAAAATAGGACCATCAAAACACTCAAAAACAAAACAATAGATTTTACTTTTTTTTTGAATCACAAATTCTGCTTCTCTTTTGAAAAAACGTGTCTCCAATATTTCTCTCTTTGTCTACATGTTGCAGTACCTCTTTCCCTCTTTGTCTTGACACACAGTCATTTCCCTCACACTTAAAGACACAGTTTGGGGATTTAGAGTTACTCCTCTACCCTGCAGACTTTAGGGAAAACAAAAGGGAATGGAAGGGGTTGAAGGGTAGAACACATCACAGAAGATATCCAGACAGAAGAAAACACGCCGATCATGAGGCTGGGTCTGTCTTGGTGACATCCCCGATTGTTTTAGATTTCAAATAAGTTCAAATGCAGAAGAAAACCACATTGGGAGTTGATGAGTTCCCCCCAACCCTCCCCCCAAAAAAAGAGTGAGCAGAAAACAATAATGACAACATGTCTTGCATCACCCAGGTTGTCTCTCGGTGCGAGGAAGACGAGGGAGGAGAAGTTGAAACGGAGACAAAACTGCAGGGAGGAGGAAGGAGGCGAGGAGAGGGAAGTCAGGGCAAAGTAAAGAGACAAGGTGACGGGATGGGGAAGGAGAGGCATGAGTGTGATGTTTGAAGATGAGCAGTATCCCTTGGTGACTCTCCCTCGCCTCCGCTGCCAGATTAAACGAGGATGGAACAGAGCGATGGGAGGGAGGAACAGGAGCGGAGGGGAAAGGGGACGGGGGGGGGTGTAAGTAGGCCTGGCACCCTGCTGTGACCCCATCAATCAGCACATACATAGACACGCACAGACACACACACACATGCACACACACCATGGTACGCCCCCCACTGCTAATGAGCTATTTACACAGAGAGTTGTTTGTGCACATCCATAAAGCTCTGCCAAAGCGCACACACATACACACACAAACGTGTTCTACAGACACACACAAGGGAGCACGCATAGCAAGGTGTACTCAAAACTAGAAAAAATACGAGATAAGTCAAATGCAAAAATAAACCAGCATCAACACTATAAGTTATTGTGTGAAATCTGTATGGGCTGCAAATATAATGAAATGATATGTATCTAGGCTGCAAATACCATCTGTAAAAGTATAAATGAATGCATCCACCAGCACACGCACATAATCCTGGCATCAGTGGGTGGCGTGTTTGTTTATCCGTGTAGGCTGCATACGGCGTCGTATCCACTGGACATACAGTTTGTCCGTATTTCTGTGACAGACATAGATGTTGAGTAAAATCCTCCTCCATGCTCCACCTGCTCAGAGCTCCATTTGTTTAATTGGGGAGCAGCTGGCTGATGGTTGTACTGTACACACACACGCACACACACACACACACACACACACACACACAGAGAGAGAGACACACACACACACACACACATACATAGTCCCCATGCTCACTACTGCCTTTAAAGTAGTAGCTGAAGAGCATTTAGTTAGAGTATTTTTCTTTATTTATACACACACACACACACAGACAGAGCCGCCAGATCCAGAGATGCCGCTCAAGAGATAGTTTATAAAGTTATAGGTTAAATAGTTTCATAATAACTTAGACTAAGGCTATGCTCATTAAATACTTGTTTCTTCACATCAACACCCACATGCAGATAAACATATTTAATGTAAACCCAATTCAATCAGGATTGGAACATTATCGTGGCTATACACACACACACACACACACACACACACACACACACACACACACACACACACACACACACACACACACACACTGTGTTAGACAGTGACATTTCAATTATCTTGATTGAGAGGACACTAGCTCAGGTCGTCTGCACCTTTAATGATGCATGGCCAGTTAATAACACACTTTATTGACTATTACAGCTGCATTTTATGATAAGGTCAGCTGGGCAACCAAAGGCGGTTCAACCACATTAAACGGGAACAAATCCACCCTCGAGCAGCATGTTTCAAACGCAATGTTTTACTCATTAAAACTGTTTTATGTCGCTGTGATCATGTTGGTCAAAACATGAATAAATTAATTAAAGCTCCCCCACCTTTTCCACAATGCGTTGACAATGTGCCTGCCTTAAATGCAAGGCACACTATGCAGGAAAAATAGTGCGGAGCAACATACGTGTCAACCAACACAAACTGTACACACAAAATGGGGCAAGGAAAAAAACAGGTATGAAAAGAGAGCGGAGAGACGGATATTTACACACAAACAAAGAGAGAGACGAAGAAAACTCTACATAACTTTTCAACACAATGAGAGTGACTTTGACAAATGGCTATTCTGAAACCAGGACAGCAGTTTGAGCCAGCAGAGACAGACAAAACCCACACTGTGTTTATGTGCGTGTTGCAGTGAAAAAAAAGAGGCATTGCCCTGGATAAAAACCGAAGCACCCAGTCAGCAACATGACAAACCAATCTACTGGCGCCGCTTTGAAAAGCTGACAGGACCACACACTCTCTGTGCACACACACACACACACACACACACACACACACACACACAGGATTCAATGCTCTGACTTTCCATTGTTCCTGATCTGTTTTATGTGGATGTGGATGCATATCCATGCTGTCCTGCACCAGGCATGGCTCTCAGAGAACTATTCTCCAGCGTTGCAAGAGAAAGCCCTTATTCACCCATTCACCCATTCACACAGGCATACACTGTATGCTGTCAATGAAATGGCTCAGTTTTAACAACCATTTTTGTCGGACTTACATGTTGCATAAAGTATTTATAAGAGACTAAGGATTTCCTAAACACAAAAATGGTCAACACAACGTTTAATCACAGGAAGTGGAGGCAGACCATTTGAATTGGCCTTTGCTGAGACCTGGCTTGGACAATTGTTTGTGTTAGTGCTGTTAACATTCCTCATGATGCAAATGAAACAAAATGCATCGCAGGAATGCACTACTGTTTTGTTCTTGTTTTGTGTGTCGTGTTTTTCTTGTCTTGTAAATGGCCTGCAACGGCATTTCGTTGCGCATCCCTGTGTTCCATAATGACAATAAATGATCCTTGACTCCTTGAGTTTCTTTCTCAATTTGGTGAACCTTGTGTAAAAAGTTTGGTGATGTTTTTTTTTTTTCCCACGTTGGATGGGAGGTAGCCAGTCGTGGGTGAAAACAATGTGAAGCCAGAAAGGCTTTGAAAGCATTGTGCTTCAGAAAAAATTGAAAGCCTTAATGGACACTCTATATCAAGGTGACTAAGAGACACAGAAGGAGACAGAGAAGCAGTGTGAAATCACAGAGAGAGAAGTCAACAACCAGACAGACATACGGAGAAAGAGAAAGAGAGAGAAAGACCGCTGCCTGAAGAATGGCTGAGTGATGGAGCAGAGATAGAGAGACTATTAACAGGAGACTCTAAATCATGCACACGACTCCGGCATCTGACTGGCAAAGTGCATTTCCTTCCCACAATTGTCCCGTCAGCTCCCCTTGCTGCCTTGCTTACGGGTGACTCACAGTGGCGTTGTTGAACTTTTCTCTGAGTGAATAGAGGACCACTATGGCACTGCATTCCCCGTCCTTTGAGCCTATTATGTATTTCCATATAAAAGAGACCAACCAGATGACATGAAACCATTTAATTTGTTCATCTTGGAGTAATAGAGGGAGGTAATGATTGGAGGTTAGTACAGCACAAGTCCATTATATGCATGTGAAGAACAGACAGTACATTATGTCCATAAGCTGCATTTATACGTCAATAAAACATATATTTTCTCGGTGGTTGTAGGGCACATGTCTGGTGGAAAATAATTGGGTAACACTCATAAATATCATGCTAATGCACAGTTTGAGTTTGTTTTTCCTATGCTCTATGGATTCTGTGTGTTTCATAAAAAATGCACAACATAGACTCATGCAACTTAAACTGGACAGGAAATGGAAAGGATCTCACCACTGACATGATCTAGAGGGATGCGCCAAGTGGTCGTGAATGTTCTGGTGCTTTTCATTAAGTTTCTCTGGTGTATTATTGTTCTGCATGTGCTTTTCTATTGAGTTGTGGGTATTTGGCCCATCTAGGGACCAGCTATGTGCAAACTACCTTGAACTATTAACGCTGTGGTATGTGGCATTGGCCCGTGCTACCTAAATACTAAATAAATAAATACATGTTTGATGGTATTTGGCCAGAATATACTGTGAAAAAACATCTAAATGGCATGCACACACTAGTTCCATTATGGCCAATGCTGATTACTTACAGTAGGGTTGTTTCACCCTCGCTCCAACTCTTATCCATGAGCACATTCACGAGAATATATATTTTTCCCATGTCAACCAAAGGTCATGTCCTTGTTATCGTTGCATGCACCTTATGTTTTGTTGAAATAGTGGAACTAAAAGGAGAGGAGGAGAAGGAAGGCACACATGTGGCCTCAACCAGAGGACCTTGACTGTGTCAATGCTTCAAAGGACACATAGTTGTACACATTAACGTGGCTCACTAGTGTCCCTCCTTAAGAACTACATTCTCAAACTTTAGTGCTAAAATCCCTCCATACTGTGGCTTTACGACACATGTATGTTGTAAAAGCGTGGTGATGATAATGCTTATCATGTGTTATCCACATAAGCGGCTGTTGTGGAGAAGGAAAGAGATTATTCTTCTCTATCGCACCACAGCCACCGCTGGAGAAAAGACAGGACACTTCCTCTCTCAGCTCATCCATTTAAGATGAGATGTAAATATCACCCTAGGATTTCATGAGGGCCAGAGTGGGTGCACGGTTATGGAAGCATGTGCATGGGTGTGAAGGTGATCATCCCAGAAAAAGAATATGTATGAAGAATATATATATATATATATATGAGAGAGAGAGAGAAAGAGAAAGAGAGAGAGAGATGTACAAAGGCAGGGAAAAGAGAAAAGGGAGTTAGGAAGATCAAAATGTGAGGAATCTTAAGGAGGGATAAAGTATGCAGAGAAGGGGACACGCAAGATGTATAGGTTGGTTACTTTTCAAAGAAATCCATACAAGGATGTACTTATTGTTTACTAGGTAAGAAATACACAAATAAAAGGTCAAGGAAAGAAAAAGATTTAGGTCAGTTAAAGTCAATAAAGTCTTTTGAAATTAATTGTGTTGACAGCAAAGGGAGCAGCGATTGAGGAATACAATAAAAAAACAGAAAAAAGGGTAAGACACAGAGATGTAGGTCTTTCCAGGGGCAGCCAGCATGCAGTCTAAGCCCCAAAGGTAGATGGAGGGCCAAGACCTTTATGAAAGGGCCTGTTGACACACTCAGGACACACACGCACACACACGCACACACACTGAGATTTCTCGACGTTAGAGGAAGGCGCTGAAAGGTCCCATGGGCCAGGGGCTTGAAAGTTCATGTAATCTGTCTTGGAATATGTGTGTGTATGTGTTTGTGTTTGTCATACTCAGTTTCAACTGCCATATCAATAATTCAAACAGTCTCATTGCAGTGGAGTGCAAACTGAACTTTAGCAGAGTCAAGTCACACAGAAAGCACTGCTTTACCTGGATATTCAAGCTGTAACAGTAGTGACTTAATAGTTTGATGATGGAGATGTGAGAGTTTGTAGATCGAAGCAGAAGTCACAGACTTGAGGCCATTGCATAGCCCCTGCCAATGTGTGTGTGTGTGTGTGTGTGTGTGTGTGTGTGTGTGTGTGTGTGTGTGTGTGTGTGTGTGTGTGTGTGTGACTTAAATGCAAGAGGAAGCAGTACGGCAGAAACTGAAATACCCTAAATATTTTTCAACTTACTTGACATGATCATCTTACAGTAGATGTTTTCCTCATGGGGAAATCTTTGTTTGACTGTTTAGGAGTAAAGTGCTTCAAAGTGCTGGCTTCTTTCCTTCATCAATAATGGAACAGATCTGACACAACTGTGAGCTGAGCCGTTAGTGCTCCTATAGAAAAAGCCGCTCAAATATTAAAACTGGCAAAAGCTATGAAGCAAAATGTTTAATCCATTATGTCACTGGTGCTATAACTCAAATGGCTTTTCTGTGTCAAGAACCGCCAGAGCTGCTACACCTAGCACTGAGCCCAAGCATCAGCACTACTGACTGAACAAAACAAAAAAACAGTGCACATAAGGGAGTACAATTTACATAATCAGATTTTATTTTCATTTGAAGGTATACAGAACTAACTCAAAAACAAGTGTTGTTGAGTTGAATTGACTATTTTTGGAGTGGTTGGGATGTATTGAAACCCCCCTGAAAATAACTAGTGGAATTAACCAGTGAGGACCATTATTGTGGCCAATCAATATGGTGTGGAACAATAACCGTGTCACGTGGCCCAAACCTAACGCTGTGCGAGTTCAACTACTGGCGAGACGGAAGTTGCAGAACAGGTGGATGTGCATCTGAGGAGCTGCACTTACACTGAGCAAGCTGAGGGGCTGCATACTGGCATAAATAGTCCATAACCTGTGCTTTGCTTTTGCTTGATGTCACTTCACTTGTGTGCTGCCATTTTGCACCAGGGGAGTTGGCGGTGTTTGACTGCTATTCAGAGAGGTCTAAAAGCTAGTGGAGGTGACACCAGTGCCCCTTGTACCTTTAAATATTACATCAGCCTCATCCCTGTGGGAAACATCTCTAAGAGTCCTTTAGCAGTGCTATTTGTGTCTTTCTTTCTCATCCCTCCAGCATCTTCAATTTCCCCCTCTGCACAAATCTCTCTCTCTCTCTCTGTTGTTTGCTTCACCCCAGACGATCTCAGTCTTCCTCTCTTTCCTACCACGGAACAGGGACCTATAAACGTGTCTTTTTACTTAGTCCAAATCTGTAGGTCTCCAACGGTGTATAATCGACCAAAAAAGTAAAATCACTAGGTGGAAAAGTTTGACCGAACTCCCTGAAAAATAAACCTCTTTGAATTACCTGCCAGTATACCATCTTGTTTTTCTGAGCACATCAAGGAATTAACTGTGTTCAAAAGTGTTTCATGCTCCCTCAAAAGTACGTTCAGGAATGTTTGCTCACTGCAGAGCAGTTTCCTCATCAACAACCAATTTATTTAGGTCTTTTTTATTCATTGCAATCTTCCTCAATGGCTTTCATCTTCTCGATGAACAACGCATCATATTTTCCTGGATTTTTCAATGCACTTACCACAATTGGTTTAGATTAATGAGCCCACGAGCGTCTCTGTAAAAATAGATGTTTATTGTATGACCACTGAAGATAATGACCCCTGCAGGAAAGCCCACACACTGCCTTTGGGGGCAACCAGATGCAATTATTGCACTCTCTGTATGGCCGCATAAGTTGCTTATAATTACTGTGAGACCACACTTTTCATTATGAGGCTAATCAAGTCAGCAATGAGTGAGCATGTGGGCAAAACAATGTGATACAAAATGTTGTGGTTACTTGGAGACATTTCATTAGCAAACCTGTCATTCCCAGTGTAGTTATTTCACTTTCTTTCAAAGCACGAGTACAATTAAGGAGCCAAACTAACCAACCGTGGAAAAATGGAAAGAGTAATTTTATCTTGAAATCTGTTTTTAACGTCACTTGTGTCCATACAATATGATTACTAAAGGGCTGATAACATACAAAGTGTAATTTTAAGTAACAAGAACTCAAAAGACTAAACTCAGTCCCACAAAATAACAGAATCTACTTTAAATTCCTAAAATAAATAAGCCATTCAGTACTAATAATAGCAGCTGTTGTGCAATCGCACAAATAGCCATTTACCAGTACATAGCACCAATGAAACGGTAAAATCTAAAGGCTGTTTGAACACAAGTGACAAAGTGTCTTCTTACACCAGGTTTCAAAGAGAGGCTCTGGCTTTTGAAAAGAGATACTTTATTTATTTAAAAAATGAAATGGTGTTTTTGTGAAATAAACACCAGCTGACTTCAAACTTAGTTCTGGCCCAATTCTAAGAGGGATTCGGCCAGTTTAAAGTTCAAAAACCCTCTATTCAGCCAGAAGTAATTTAAATAGAAGCTGTGAACTGGACCTCAGTGTTCAGCCACCCAGCCCCACGTCTGCAACCCACTGTCTTTGCTCCAACTCAGCTAGAATGGAGGGTAATGACACCTACCGTATGACCACACAAGATAACGAGCGCATGCATACGACTACTGCGATAGCTGAAACCACACAGTACTCTAATTGGGCTTTTAATGGGTTACTGCAACACAAGTCTGCATACAAAGAACCCAAGAAAACTTTAAGTTCAAGTAAAAAAGATAAAGGTCACAGTAAAGAAATGACATAGTTTCCACATAAAGAGAGCTTGATTTAAATCATTCAGGACCACACTGTATTTGACCACATCAAAATAATGGCCCCTTGTGCGCTACCACAAAAAAATAAAGGTACTGGGTGTGCAAGCGGACATAATTGGCCTCAAAGCAATCAACCCCAATTACCTAGCACAGTAATTGGCTTCAGAGCAATCAACAAGGCAGCCATCACTAAGCGCGAGCAGGCACCAGCATGCCCATGACACTGCTTATCTCTGCAGTTTATCTGCCGGGGTTAGTTACAGATTTGGCTGGGATGAATGGATAAGAACAGCTGTAATTAATAACAGAATGCACCTAACGCACAGCTTTGTATATTTAAAATGTAAAAAGATCCTCCGTGAGGATTCACCTTACATTTATAGTAAATGAGCATATTATTACATGGATCAGTGTTCTGCATAATTATGTTGTACTGCTCTTGTTGACGGCTTTGATGAAGGTGCACGCTCTCTAAAACAATCCCTGGATTTTCTTAAACATCTTAAAAGTGGTGACAAACTCATTCACGTAAGACAAATGGTGCACGCGCTGCCACGGTTTTGTCACAAGCTGAAGGAGTGGGAGAGAAAATGTCAGAGGAATTATTAGTTGCAAGGTTGTTAGCACATAGATGTGAATATGTGGTTGTTTGGTGCTGACAGTCGAAAGCTTGAAGAACGTCTGAAGTAGAGTCACAAAAGGGTCGCTGCCACAAAGGTAACTTCAAGGAAACAGATATTGAACTCTCTCACCTTTCAAGTTCAGATATGCTTTATTTGCATCTCTTGCACAGACACCGCTGTCTGCTAACTAATCAGAAATGTCCTGTGGGAAGCATCTTCCCTGGAGGAACTGCAGGGAAGCTTGGCTGTCTGTCAGCGAGGCACTGGGGCTGGAATTCAGCCTGGGACGTTAAGATGGAGATGCCTTTTAACGAGAGCATCCGGAGGGTGCGATTCCACAATGTTTTGACAGTAATTCTAACACTAAAGGCTTTTACTCACAGGGGTTTATTTTTTTATTCTTTTAAATGTCACGTTAATATATATTTCCATGAATACTTTCACACAGAACTCAAGTATTACACAGCAAAAAAGCATCATAGGTGTTCTTTTTGAACAAGGGTGATTTCTCTGAGGTGTCTAGCAAGACAGCAAACTATATTACTCCTCTCAACCTTGACAAAGGCAGCACAAACCAGATTCAGTCCTTCCTTTCACAATTAAAGCCGGGTAATTCCCATTGTTGTGTTGTTTATTCATCATGACCCTGGTGTGTCACGGCCGTAATATAGTGTTTGTGGTATAAAGACAATCTGCAGATGCTGAAGACCTTTAAGACACTTAAGGATGTCTTGCTGACACCTGGCTTCTCAGTTTGCCACCGCCACTGAATCAAAAGAAGACAGGAAAACAAGCCTAGTTGAGCTAGCACACGAGTCACTTCATTATGCAAATAACTGAGCCAATCAGATTCAAACGTGGAGTAACTTATTAAATCACCCCTCAAAGTATTAGATTTGCCCATTCTGAAAGGCAGTTTTCTGCTCTTTCCTGTCTGCGATGGCGGGGACCAAACGGTAGCTGACATCAGAAATTGAAAAGAATATCTCAATGACCACTGGACAGTTCACCCTGGAATGGATTCCCTAACTTCCCGATGGCCAGTCTTCCTCCGCTCTCTGTCTACTTGCCGACCTACACATCTTGACCTTTACTACATCATGAACCCCTAAACAGTATGATGCAACGGTTCTGCAACAGATGTGAGGAGCTTGTCGTGTTCAATCTTTGTTTACAATGTCAAAAAGGTGTTTTGACCAGAGATCGTTCTATAATAATGTTGAAGCCTTAGTTTGTGGGATTAATAGATTGTATTGTATCTATATATATATGCTGGCCAACAATTGTATTTCTTACTATGAGTCATGTGAAATGCTTTTCTCTGTTCTATCTGTCTCTTCATTTCACAGTTCATCCAACATTTTCATTTGTCATGGAATATTGATTTTCAGCAGACATGCATGGATGGAAGAATGGCATACCAAAATGTGCAAAAAAACACTTTAACTCTTGTTTGAGTGTATGATTATGTGTGATTATCTGTCTGCCTAACCTTTTTTTCTGTCAATCTCCCAGGTTTTATTTTTCTGCAAAGTCGTACACATCTCTCTTCCTAATGTTCTTTTTTATGTATTTGTGTTTGCTTGGGAACCATCACTCAGGACACAGCAGGACATGAGAAACAGCACACAAGAGAAATATAATGTGGCACTCACCTCTGTCTTCCACAGACTGTCTGATCTGTTCAATTTGTTATTGTTGTGTAACAATTTATTTCTGTCTGGATGGATACATATAAATATGAATATACCTCTATCTAGAACTACACAGTGCTTGACAGTTTTCCATGACTAAATGGACAACAGAACTAAAACAGATTATCATTAAGCGTTGTATAGGTTGACATTTGTGGTTTTGACCTGTTACAAGATGGATTGCCATTAAATGTGCTACCAACCATCAACCTTTCAGTATTGTTTTTAAAGAGGGCTGTTAGACGACAGTAAGAATTGAAAAAAAAGAATTAATTTCGCTGGAGAAGAGCCATTGATATTGCCCTTTTTATTCCACGCTTTCTTACTCTTTGTCAAAAGATGTTGCCTACATTACCCACAATGCAAATCAACTCCTTTGAATTGTCATCGAAAGCCATCATCAGGTCAAAATAGTTTTGTTTATGACCAAATACTCAGATGTACTTTGAGTTTAGAGATTATTAGCAAAGTTTAGCTGTTGTTACACAGCGTTTCTTAGATGTTGACATGGTCAACATTACACATGTACTAGATTCACACCACCGGGTTGGACTTCATGTCTATCAAATCAACAATTACTCTGCATTTCAGGATCGTGAACAGGCCCGACTGCTCTCTCCTTAGCCTTTGTATGACTCACCTGTCTTCCTGCCACTGAGCTTTCAGTCTTTAGGGAATTTCAACAACCTCCAACTCCCCGAGGTTGAAAAAAAGACCCATAAGGCTTCCCGAATTCCCATCCAAATATAATATTCAGGTCATAATGTATAGTTAACTTATTTCTTCCTCAAAAGAAAAACAAAATGCCACAACTTTCTCTAAACAACAATCAGCTTCTACATTTTTCATTGAACACTCAGTCTTCAAAGTGGAATTATAGATCTTCCATTTTAAGCTTCTCCACTCTCGTCTAATTGTAAAGTGGTTTGGAAGATCTTTGATGTTTGTCTCTGGGAGAGTTTGTGGAAGCCTCAAACCACGAGACAAAAGAAAAGACGGAGACAGTAATTTACTGAAAATGATTTCCTCGCTGTCAGGAGAGAGGGAGGGAGGAGGGGAAGAGAGGAAAGGAGACGGAACGTTTTCCAGTAATCCATGACTCAATTTTCATCAACAACCAATAAGATAGTAAAACTAAATGGTTTAATATATCTTTAAGTCATCGTTTGAAGTTTTTATTTTATTTTTATTTTCTTCATAGGCTTTAAATCGAGTTAGTTACTTCACAATGTTTATTCAGCTGTGTCTGGCCAACAGTGACTTCGCCATCATTGCTCAAGTTAATGAATAATGAGTCAAATTTTATTCCAGCCGTTGGATGGAAGTGCTCTCCAAAATGTTGAATGGTTTGTTTGGAAATGATTTCATAACCCATCAATTACTTTTAAACAATTACAATCTTCAAAATTGCAGATGGTTCTTGACTGGCAATGCTTTTTATTGCGCAAAAATATGCACTGTGAAACAACTAAAGAGGAAGAGCACATAAACTAGCAGCAGCCACCAATAAATCAATCTGAAGGAAAGTGCAGACAGCCCTTGTGTCTGTGTTGGTGAAGATCTTACGGGTGATGTAAATATCAGTAAGAAATGAAGGGAGAATGACTATTGTTGGATTCAAGCTAAAGAAAGAAAAAACATTTGATCTGCTGTAAAACTGGGATAAGAACAGATCTGTTGCATTTTCAGGTGGCATGGTAAGAATCTTCTTGTCTTTTTTTTACAAACTCGACACAGCACTCCTCTCTTTGCTTTGCTTGTCCTCTTGTTCTATTATTCACTCTCTGGTTCGTTTGTTCTGCTGTACACTGTCTCCTGCTGTATGGCTCAGTCTGCATCTGTATTCCCATGAGTGCGTTCAGATACAGTATGTTTCATTTGGTTTATATTCCTGATTCGCTCTTATTGTGCCTCCGTTTTGTAGTACCAAACACTGAAACTGGAGAATAAACCAAAAGAGAGGAAGAAGTAGCAAAGGGCTGGTAAGAGGCAATATTTCCGTGTGGTATTACATCTGTCGTTTTTGGCATTCATGGGTCACTTCCTGAACAGCAACGACCGTGGACTGTTGGACGAGGCATTGCTGTGCATACTTGGAACTACGTCAACAGGGACCACCACCATGAAGCAATATAACTGTGTACTAGGCCTGCCACCTTTTTATTCAATACATATTCCATCTGCAATGATCTGTTCAATTTCAGTAAATTAGTACAGCAGGCTGTGGGACTTCAAGCCAGGGAGCGTTAAATAAAACAAAAAACGGTGTCTGTTAGTTTACTTTGTAAAGGACAAAAAAATAAATAATAATAATCAATTGATTATTCAGCTCAAGCATCTCTTCAAATCTGCAAGAATCCACACTAACAACATTTGGATTGGTAAGACAAACCCTATACCAAAAGAGAATAGCAGGAATTAATATCATCATCACCATCACCATCACCATCACCATCATCATCATCATCATCATCATCATCATCATCATCATCATCATCATCATCACATCGAGTGACACCGCTCTCCTCTAAATGCCCGATAAAGCTTTCTGTGCCTGCGCTAACACCAACCTAACATGAGTGAGATCCAACAGACAGATAAAGTATAAGAGAATAATATGAATCAGTCATTACGAAATATGTTCAGGCCCAAGTTCATGCCTTCAGAGGTGGTGAATGCAGTAACAACTGAAGTTGAATGTTTGGTCACATCGAGCTGAGATGCGCATTAAAAGGAAAATTCTGAGTCATTTTAAAACGGCCTACTCTGTGGAAGTCTGCTCTGGGCTCCGTCAAGGACCCAACACTTCCCCGCGGTGCAAGTGAACCGAGTCTGTGCTGCCTAAGTCCGAGCTACAAGAGCATTTCCATATCATTTCAAATGATTCAGCAGGTCACAGCTGAATTTCACTCTCTTCGGAGCAAGTTTGATTGGCGTTAACTCCATTCACCACGTCCATTGTGAAACGATTCCACAAAAACTTGTCGTTTCAGATGATTCAGCAGCCGTGTCCGCTCAGTTTGTCTGACATGATGCACACTGTGCTCCGAGGCATTCAAACCAGCCGATTAATGGGCATGCATATCACAAAGATTAGAGTCTATTAAACTCTAATATAATCCAATGTTTGAGTCACAGATAAATGTTCAGGATCAGTGGGTTCTACCAAGAAAAACTCAGAAGTCGGATCCTCACTGGGGTCTTCTAAATTCTAACAATGCACTTTGATCGGGGTCAAGACCATTCAAAGTCCTCATTAGACCTGAATTAGCCCTCCTGTCTTCTACCTGGAGTGAATCGAACACACACAGCTACACTGTCAAATGTAGTTACAGTAAAAGAACCGTTTGTAATCAGCTGTTTAAAAGTGAATGAAAGGCTACAAACAAAGATTACAATCCTGAGGACAATTGTAAATATTCATTCCTTCATCCATTCATTCATTCTCATGTATTGCACTGTGTTCACTGTTAAATGTGTATTGTTAAATGTTAAATGTATGCACCTTCCACCAGGACAAATTCCTTGAATGTGAAAACAAACATGGCAATAAATGGTTCTGATTCTGATTCTGATACCAAAAGGCAGAAACAACAAGATACCACATCAAAGCTTGTGTGTCTCTTACTTTTATGTCTTTGCAGAAAGAAAACCTGGAAGGAATGTTTGGTGAGGCGGGAGCTCTAATGAGCTCATCATCATCCACCTCAACAATAGTTTTATTTCATCCCAAACTCTTCCAGCGTGATTTGTCTGTGTTGATCTGTGAACCTGTTTCTATCTCAAGCCCTTCCTGTGTGAACTCCCTCTGCGTCTGGCTGATGAATTGGTCTATCATTTCGGCCAGCTGCTTTGGCGGTCTTCAGTCTGCAGGGGTGAGCGCGTGTACGTGCGAGTCAAGATACAAAAGAGTAAATATGAAGCCTGACAAAATGAGCTGTGTACTTGAGCATTCTGTAAACACTGCAACATAGTCATTTATCACTCTGACATATAAGCCATACTCATGCCAACATGGTGGATGCTACTAATAGACTACGGAGAGCCGACACAGAAGAAAAACTAGCTGTGCTTATTGGCTACTGGCCAAGTGACCTCATGCACTTTGAGATCACAGCATGCATTAAGATTATGTGTACATCGCTGCAGATAAAAGACACAAAAGGCGGAATCAAACAATTAAAGTTTGAGACAAAAGGGAGTGTGTGGGACACAACACGAAGTCATTACGTTCCCCACTTTAGAAATGGCCATGATCTGGAATACGTATGTCAAAACTTCTCAAAAAAGAAATGTAAATTTCTCTACAGTGAACATGTAATTCAATTTAAACTTAATTGAATATAGTAAGGTGAATGTGAGAGAAAGGGCTAAATGTTCTGGATGAGAATACAAGCACAAATAAAAGGAGAGAGAAATGAACCTGGCTGAAAGGTAGAGCAACAAACAAAATGAGAAATCATAAAACACTTACTGAAGGTGAAAATGTTAAAATGTCCAAACTGTTTAAAGTGATGTTGAGTCAGTAGAGCAGTGAAGCAAAAAGAGCTCAACACAAGCAGCACGGATGACAGCTGATTATTTAGTTTCCCCGTGTTTATGTGTGCATGCCCGTTTCAGTGCCGTGCCTCTATTGTATGTGTGGGATGCATTTCGGCTTATTCAGGGAGGATTTTCTTCCAGAATGATCTCCACAATCTAATTAAATTATAGTCCAGACCCTTCACACCCTTGCAAAGCAAACATCCACCCTGCCAAGGCACAGAAACAATGTGGAGACGCTATCAGATGCAAGATACATTAACTGAATGCCTGCGAGATAGAGGGAAAAAATGTTTTAGTCAATTACAAGCAGGCCGATTTTGTAGGCCGCCGCCAGAATGGTTGAATGCATCACTGCGCACAGATAGCAGCATTTGCAATTCGACAAGAGGTTTTGTGAGAAAAGGCACATGAGTTTAGAAGTGAGGTAAAAGTCAATAACACTTGTAATAATGATTGACAAAACCTTTCATTCAAACGGGGCTGTTTTGGGGGTTCTTTGCACAAATAAAGTCTACAACCCCAAACTAACTTTCTTGGACGTTCTCTGGCCTGCCAGACCTGACTGAGGGCTCTGACACTTTGGGAGTGGGCTATGTGAAGTCCTCTGGCCTGTCAGACCTCACTGAGGGCTCTGACACTGTGGGAGTGGGCTATGTGAAGTCCTCTGGCCTGTCAGCCATTACCAAGTCAATTCTGATATATATGTCTATAGCTGTGATTTTGTGTACATAGACTTTGGTTCCGTCTTCTATGTGATACATATTAAATTCCCACTACACTTCTGTAGCCGTATTTGGTTCCCCACAATAATTTGGTCTTTTGCACTGATTTGGGCCTGTAATGGGATCTGTGCGATAAATGTATATGTCGTATTTAAGGAATGCAGTTATTGTCAATAAAACTGATGGAGTGGGGATAGGGCCAGCAATGAGTTAAGTGTTCGCGAAGCGATTTAGAAACTAACGGGAATGTAGTGAAAAATACACATTTAAACCAAACATATCATTTAGTGTGCCGCAGACATCATGTTGCTCCAAACTTCCATTATTTCCTCTATTGTAAGCAACGAATGTCTCCCTCGAGCAGATACATATTGCATGACCATACCAGTGGAAGTACTTTGGAAAATGAAAAGAAATGCACAAACAGAAATGATAAAAATCGTCCGGTTCGTGTTCAAATGCTGACAGGTTAGTCTTGGAATGTAGTCATGAGATATTGAGTATATGCAGTATGTTTGTATTGGTCTCTTATCATTATTCAAATTTTCAGCATTAGTTATTTAGGTTTATCAAACAATATGGTTTTATGATGGTGTACTCACATGATTTAATTTGTTTAATTTCAATGAATAAGTGATTTTATATGTTGCTTTCAGCAGCATTTACTGCTGCACTTCCTTATCAAGAGAAGACAATGATAATGAGAAACCTATGAGCTCCGGCTGTCAGGATGTGGTTCTGGACCCAATAGCAAAACCCTCGGAGGCGAGTGAACTTGGTGAAAAATAAAATGATGTTTATTATAACATGCAGCGACAGGCACCAAAAACAAAGTCTGTACTCAGCTCCCTGCTGGAGTACGGGTAGGCAGCCGCTCCTCTGCGGCTCCGTAATGAAGGCTGGTGACGAGTAGGCAGCCGCTCCTCTGCGGCTCCGTGACAGGTGGGTCTGGGTTGTAGCGTCTCATAGACCAGGCTAAGCGAAGCAATCTCTCTGGGTTTACCAAGCAATCTCCCGACGCTGGAGCTCCGGGAGGAAGCCACCTTTAAGCTGCGCCGTGATGATTGGAATGTGCTGCAGCTGTGAGCAGCGGCCGTCCTCCTCCCAGGTGTCCAGCATTAGCCTGATTGTAAAGGGAGTGAGAGAGAGAGACACACATTCTGGCTGCCGCCAGGGTTACTGTGGCACCCCCTTGTGGTGGTGCCTCCAGGATCCTCACAGTACCCCCCCCTCAACGGACGCCTCCTGGCGTCCCCGGAACTGCCAGGCAAGGGTGGGTGGAGGGGGAACGGCCGGAGGGCCGACGCCCCTGGCGGGAACCGGCTGGAGGGGAGGAACCTGGAACACAGGGAAACGTAATTGGGCAGAGGGGGACGGGCCGGGGAACGGCCCCCATGCAGGGAGTCAGGAGGACGGGCCGGAGGGCGGCCACCAGGCGGAGACTCAGGAGGACGGGCCGGAGGGCGGCCACCAGGCGGAGACTCAGGAGGACGGGCCGGAGGGCGGCCACCAGGCGGAGACTCAGGAGGACGGGCCGGAGGGCGGCCACCAGGCGGAGACTCAGGAGGACGGGCCGGAGGACGGCCACCAGGCGGAGACTCAGGAGGACGGGCCGGAGGACGGCCACCAGGCGGAGACTCAGGAGGACGGGCCGGAGGACGGCCACCAGGCGGAGACTCAGGAGGACGGGCCGGAGGACGGCCACCAGGCGGGGACTCAGGAGGACGCGCCGGAGGACGGCCACCAGGCGGGGACTCAGGAGGACGCGCCGGAGGACGGCCACCAGGCGGGGACTCCGGAGGACGCGCCGGAGGACGGCCACCAGGCGGGGACTCCGGAGGACGCGCCGGAGGACGGCCACCAGGCGGGGACTCCGGAGGACGCGCCGGAGGACGGCCACCAGGCGGGGACTCCGGAGGACGCGCCGGAGGACGGCCACCAGGCGGGGACTCCGGAGGACGTGCCGGAGGACGGCCACCAGGCGGGGACTCCGGAGGACGTGCCGGAGGACGGGACCAACCCACCCTAGGCTCGGGACGGGACTTAACCGGACGGAACCCGGGACGGGACTTAACCGGACGGAACTCGGGACGGGACTTAACCGGACGGAACTCGGGACGGGACTTAACCGGACGGAACTCGGGACGGGACTTAACCGGACGGAACTCGGGACGGGACTTAACCGGACGGAACTCGGGACGGGACTTAACCGGACGGAACTCGGGACGGGACTTAACCGGACGGAACTCGGGACGGGACTTAACCGGACGGAACTCGGGACGGGACTTAACCGGACGGAACTCGGGACGGGACTTAACCGGACGGAACTCGGGACGGGACTTAACCGGACGGAACTCGGGACGGGACTTAACCGGACGGAAGGGACCTATGTCGGCCGGACCGCCGACGGGACTCGGGGGACCTATGTCGGCCGGACCGCCGACGGGACTCGAGGGACATGTGTCGGCCGGACCGCCGACGGGACTCGAGGGACATGTGTCGGCCGGACCGCCGACGGGACTCGAGGGACATGTGTCGGCCGGACCGCCGACGGGACTCGAGGGACATGTGTCGGCCGGACCGCCGACGGGACTCGAGGGACATGTGTCAGCCGGACCGCCGACGGGACTCGAGGGACATGTGTCGGCCGGACCGCTGACGGGAATCACAGGAGACGAGCTGGGCCGAACTGTCGGCAGGGCTTGGGGGACATGTGGCGGCCGGACCACCGACAAGACAGGTGTCAGCCGGACCGCCCATGGGGCAGTTGGGGAAGCCGGGACTAGCACCGTGGCGGGACACGGGACCGGGGCTGAAACCGACACGGTGGCAGAAACTGGGCTCGGGGCTGAAGGCGACACAGTGGCAGAAACTGGGCTCGGGGCTGGCAGCGGCACAGGGCCAGAAACCGGGACCGGGGCTGAAACCGACACGGTGGCAAAAACTGGGCTCGGGGCTGCAAGCGACACGATGGCAGAAACTGGACTCGGGGCTGGCAGCGGCACTAGGACAGAAACTGGAACCGGGGCGGAAAGCGACACGGTGGCAAAAACGGGGACCGGGGCTGGCAGCGGCACGGGGGCAGAAACTCTGGGAGCTGGAGTCGACCGGGGCGCCGACAGATCACGGGGAGCGGGAGTCGGCCGTGGCGCCGACAGGACACGGGGAGCGGGCGTCGGCCGTGGCGCCGACAGGACACGGGGAGCGGGCGTCGGCCGAGGCGCCGACAGGACACGGGGAGCGGGCGTCGGCCGAGGCGCCGACAGGACACGTGAAGCAGGAGTCGGCGGTGGCGTCGACACCGGGACCAGGACTGGCGGCTCGTAAGAGGGTGTCCCGGCTGTCGGCGGATCCCGGGTGGCTGGTCTGGACTGCTTCCCCCTTCGCCGGCGACGAGGGCCTGAGGTCCTGGCCTCCGGGGCTAGCAGATCATACGGAGGTGTCCAGGCGATCCCCGAGTCCCGGGCCGCGGGCGTGGCCTGCTTCCTCCTTGTCGCGACCTGGCCCTGGAGACCCTTCCCCCGGCATCGAGAGCCCGGGGTTCCGGCCCCCTTGCCAGAACACTGAGCCCGTTGAACGCTCAAGGGGACACCCAAGACCACCCGGGTACCGGCCCAGGGATTGAACTCGAAGTCCTCATCATCACTGGGCTCCGGGTACCGGGGGTCCTCATCCGAGTCCAGATTGGGGTCCTCATACCGTGGGTCGTAATATTGGTCGTAGTAGCCCAGGCTATTCCCCTGGGCATCACAGAAATACAGCCGTGTTGGCCCGACACTAGACATCACAAAAAAAACATGGAAGGGGGGGGAAAAAAAAAACAAAAATTGCCTGCTGTTTCCAATAACACCCGGGTCTGCTGGGTCCTTACTTTTGGTCGGGAGATTCTGTCAGGATGTGGTTCTGGACCCAATAGCAAAACCCTCGGAGGCGAGTGAACTTGGTGAAAAATAAAATGATGTTTATTATAACATGCAGCGACAGGCACCAAAAACAAAGTCTGTACTCAGCTCCCTGCTGGAGTACGGGTAGGCAGCCGCTCCTCTGCGGCTCCGTAATGAAGGCTGGTGACGAGTAGGCAGCCGCTCCTCTGCGGCTCCGTGACAGGTGGGTCTGGGTTGTAGCGTCTCATAGACCAGGCTAAGCGAAGCAATCTCTCTGGGTTTACCAAGCAATCTCCCGACGCTGGAGCTCCGGGAGGAAGCCACCTTTAAGCTGCGCCGTGATGATTGGAATGTGCTGCAGCTGTGAGCAGCGGCCGTCCTCCTCCCAGGTGTCCAGCATTAGCCTGATTGTAAAGGGAGTGAGAGAGAGAGACACACATTCTGGCTGCCGCCAGGGTTACTGTGGCACCCCCTTGTGGTGGTGCCTCCAGGATCCTCACACCGGCTCAAAGACCTTCACAAAGAAACGTAACATCTGAGATACTAGGAATTACCCGGAAACAGGAAATCCACCGAAGCTGTGTGGAGGACATCGCTGTATAGCCATGGAGCATCTGTAATTGTACACGTTTAAATAATATGTCACAACAAGGAATGTCAAACTGATGTCCACAGAAAAACATGTCCTTTTTCATCTTGCTTTAATTTAACGCTGAAGCACATGTTTTTAAGCATCAGCATCCAATCGGCCCTCCGTTTAGAAATCTGGTGCTCTGATACTTGAAGGTCTATCATATTGTATTCAGGAAGCAGTTAGCAATGTCCGCATCACTTCAACTATTCCAAAGGTTTATAGTGCGTCTTTAGGAAAATTATTTCTGAGACCAAAAAGAAAAGAAAATGCTTTGTATCCTCCTCCTGTTTCCTCTCAAACAATCCATTATGATCAGCGAGTACAGCGGTAAACACAGGCAGGCCTCTGGCTCTGTTCGTCTCCCCAATCTCTTTCCACCAGTGTCTCTGTCTTGCTTGTAAACAGTACTGCTGGTGTGCTCTATGTGTGTGTGTGTGTGTGTGTGTGTGTGTGTGTGTGTGTGTGTGTCTGCACATTAAATGGCAAATGAACTGTTCCCTGGACCTTTGTACAGTGCAGATATTTAAGCATTGAACTTGTACTCAGAAATACATCTGTGAAGACAGGACAGATTGTGGTTGTCAATAAGAAACAAAACATGCAAAAGAAAAAGGCAACAAAGACACTTGTGTCATGCATTTCTTTCAGCTCAGTCTCCCTGTCTCTAATGACATTTAGAAAACAAACATAAGCAGAAGTCACCTTTTCCAGCTTAATTGAAAAAGTGAGCACATGTCTTGAAAAGGCCAATTGTATGCCAGTATCTAAGAGCATACAGACTCTCCCTTCTCACTTTTTCTCCCCTGATTTCCTTTTGAGTGTGGAGCAATAATATTTGAAGAGGCTCACAGTGAAATAAGCAGAGGGGGAAACCAAGAGGAAAAAGAGCCTTTAGACAAACTAATTTACTGCCGTGCGCCTCTGTGCTGTGCATCACTGCAAACATGCCGTCATCAATGCAAAAAAAAGGTACAAAAAAAGCACATAATTAAGTGCAAGTAGACTCAAAGACTAGGACATAAATATTCGGTGAGGCACAGAAATGCCACATTTGCATTTATCTTAATAAATCATCCACATTAGAGCAGTTTAAGAAAGAACAGAAAACAAAGTTAAAATTGTACCATTCATATGAATTATACTGAGACCACGGTGGTGCAAGGGGGTACTAAACAGCAGTGGGAATTAACAACTCTTCTATTATCCTGTTTAGATACACTCCCCTTCCCTTCCTCAAACCCTGCTTTCCTTCATCTCTCTCCATTTCTTTCTCCTCCATTTTCTCCTGCTGGAATCCCTTTTAAGTGCTTAGAAAGAGAGCAAATGTCCAAAACCACTTCCCAAGTCCCCATGTGTGTGCTTGTCCCCGTTTGTAAGTGCCTGTGTGTGTGTGTGTGTGTGTGTGTGTGTGTGTGTGTGTGTGTGCGTGTGTGCGTGTGTGTGTGCATATAGCCACATGTTTGGGAGCCTGTGAGTGATAGCAAGAGGGAGAAAGTGTTGAAAGGTGAGCTCCGAAGGGAAAATCAAAAGGGAAGGCTTCCATTCATTTCTCTGTCTGAGCCTTGTCGAATTTATGAGAGAAAATGTAAGATTTTGCCAGACAAACACACACACACACACACACACACACACACACACATGGACCGTTGCAGCAAAGGGGCCAGACACACACTAAGTAGTCCCCTATACACCTCACAGACTGAAAAGTAATTTCAGCCAGGAATAGGTACCGAAGGTATATTATTTATATTGTAAATACATGTTTCAGGTGATGGATAATACATTCTGCAGAAACAAAAGCAACCATTCATTGAGAAGGTGAGCTAGATGATTATTCTCTTAAACTCTAAACTCCTGTCTTTTTTATTCTTGTAAAACCATCTCATCTTCCCCCCCCCCCCCCATCCCTCATTCTTCCTCTTCCTTTTCTTGACCTCTTTCCTCTCCCGTCTCTCTTTCCATTTTTTTTAAGTGTCCACTGGAGAGACATTTATGAGGTCAGAGCATTAAACGAGGTCTCAGGGCGCTCCGAGGCATGAATAAAATTAGACATTTGTAGTGTTGCAGTCAAGCCCCTCAAACCAACACGCACTAAACACAGCTCCTACAGGATCATGAATGAGGGTGTGTGTGTGAGAGAAGTGTGGACCCATACACATGGTGGATTTTATATTTTGACTTACTGGAAGTGACAGAGATCACAAAGTGCTCCAGAGAAAATTATCTCTGCAATACACAGCTGTCAACTTATCACGACGATGCACTGTGATGACGACAGCTACAAGTCTGTATGTGCTTGCATGGCATCCTTTTCTCGATAATAAAACCAATATTATATCAAATCCGGTGTTGATTAATTGATGTCTGTTGCATTCAATTGCAAACTGCCCCGGTGTGGAATAAACACTACCAATAAAAAAGAAGGCCAAGGACAGCCAGGAAGAAATGTCATAAGGCAATCATATTTGCTGCATAGCCTGTGTCACAAGTGATGCACAAAATCAGGCAGAAAAGTGACGACGACAGAGACTATTAAAATACAGATAAGCCACCCACTCATTGTCTTTATCTCTCTGGGTGCATTAGAAAGTCACGGTTTAGACTAAAGCAAAGTCAAAAAGACAGAATCTCCTGGAAACTAAGCTAAAAGGCAAAGTCAGGAAGGGACTCAGGGAAAGAGTCAGTGGGAGGAGTGAGATGTGGAGGTGAGAAGTGGAAGAGTGAGATGTGGAGGTGAGAAGTGGAAGAGTGAGATGTGGAGGTGAGAAGTGGAAGAGTGAGATGTGGAGGTGAGAAGTGGAAGAGTGAGATGTGGAGGTGAGAGGTAGAGGAGTGAGATATGTGAGAGAATGTACATTTTACTGACAACAAACTGATAATTATTTCCGTCTTTCTCGAAAGGTTTTTAGTGTTTCACCCCGAACACTTTCAAAGTGCATTTAGGAAAGTATTACTGAGTTTAACTGACTGCTGTTGGCCTCCATCCATCTATCCATCCAGCCAGCTGATTTGTGGAAGATACCTCACCCTCCACACCTACCTGAAGTTAGTTCAGCAACCATCAATTAAACATTTTCCCTTTGTCAAATGTCTTGGGGCTTCTGTTTCCCTAAATTAGTCAAGCTTGTGTCATAGCACACATGTGGGAGGATGCGTTCAAGCCGGCCTGTGCTCAAGCCTGTGTCCCCTTCAAAGGTTGACCATGGATTATGTGGGTCTCAGACAGCCATGTTTGTCCTTTTTAAAAGTACCCTGAGGACAAAAACTTTTCATAAAATTGTTTAAAGTCCATTCCGTGTGGGCGCTCCACTCTGGATCTGCCTTTAGGGTGGAGTTACACTTCCAAATGGGCAACCAACCCAACTAAGTGCTGCCATCTGAGCACTGGTGTGTGTCCTCAGCTCCATCTTTCAGTAGCCTGGGAAGCCGAGAGGGCCGTGGGAGAGAGAGCGATAGAGAGAGAAGGGGGAAGGGGGTTGGGGGGGCATCGTCTTGGTCACCCTGTGGTTTGTGGCTCAGTGCTCTCAGGCCGCCTCACATTCCTGCTTCACATTCTTTCCCTTGCTTCAGTTCTCAGTTAGCAGCGATCTGCGTTGGACATCCCCTGATTCATCTCCAGAGCTTCATTATAAGCCAAAGTAACAATTCATCCAGCAAGGTTATAAGTTCAGTGTTCAACCCTTCCATGATGTATTGCAGGACCTCAGCTCAGTTGCTATACTTAACTCATCTAATCATATACAAAATTACACAGGAGCCACAGTTTTCCCAAATTAAATATGGTGTGTAGTTTACGGTCATGTAATTATTTGACTGCAATTTAAATGTGACAGTTTTATGTTTTTTTTATTTTTATAT
Organism: Cottus gobio; assembly: GCA_023566465.1. Classification (NCBI taxonomy): domain Eukaryota; kingdom Metazoa; phylum Chordata; class Actinopteri; order Perciformes; family Cottidae; genus Cottus; species Cottus gobio. The sequence goes on along the minus strand of CM042218.1, from coordinate 19,178,924 downwards.
TCTTGTATGTTGTGTCACGGCATTCAGAAAACTCTACGAGGAGTCCCCAAAGGAACTTTGTAAGTCGGTTTATTGTGACACTGTGGCATTGATTTTTGCCATGTGTCACTGTCTGGCAATTTCTGTAAAAAAAACAAACATGACCTGACACTTTCCCCAAATGTTGTCAGTCAACCAACAACATTCAGCAACAAACCAATGTGAAACAGAATCCAGATCAAACCATATGTTTTATTCATAAACCAACACCAGCGTCCCGCTGCTACACGTTAAGTTCATTTCCCTGACTTTTATAATTGGCTGTCTCGCGTGTCAGTCATCCGAATGGAGTCAGCTGGATGTCAGAGATGTAGTAGTAGCTGATGAAGCGGATGTACACTGGAAATACTGCGTGTGTGTGTGAATGTTCACCGTGCATGCTGAAAGACACATTTTAGGGCTGCAGACTTTGAACACAGACCAACGATCTAGAGAGCCACCGTGTGTTTGGAGATGAACAACACATACGGTCACATACTGTACGGTACATGTGGAGGCATAAATACTCGCATACAAGCAAAAAAAGGAACACAAACACACACCTTGTTTGCTTTGACCTACCTCCTATTGCTAAACCAGGCGCTGCTGTGACAATGTCATTTCAGCATGCACACACACGTGCACAAACACCTGTAGGGACACCGGGTCAGTTGTCCCGGGCTCTGGGTCAGGCAGGACCCAAAAGGACCCTCTAACCTTTGAGTTATTTTTGAAAACTTGATACATATAGCATGAGACTGGAGAGCAGAATTAAGAGGTTTCCAGAGAGTGAAGGTGAGTACCGACAATGGCTGTCCGGTCAACTACAGTGTCAGAGGAGCTTTTGTTCTTCCACTTGTCTCCCTAGAGTCACTTTATGAGAGTATTTTTTATTTATTTTATTTTTTTAAATTGTGACCATTTCATTTTGTCAAAAAGAAGAAAGGAAGCGGATGAAGGTCTCTTCAAGTCCAGGGGCGAGTGAGAGGGTGAGGTGGAGGGGGACAGAGAAGGGCTGAGAGTCGAGGACAGGGAGAACTGTAGAATAAACATGCCAAAGACACCAGGAAAGCCAGAGAGTCCGACTAATTGGTTCAGTGCTGTGTGCCCATTTGAATGTTAACCACCCCTCCTTCTGTCTCTGTCTCTCACCCACATACTCTTGCCAGATAAACAAGGACAAGTACTGTAATAGTATTGACAATGACTGACAAACGGGGCAGATGGTTATCTACCTACGCATGAAAACACACGGATACTAATTAAGATGAAATACAGATTCACCGAAAGGTACAGAGATAATCTAATGTGAGATAAAGCAATGGAACAATATGTTGTGCTAATGACAGAGGTGGAGGAGAGAGGAGAGACCCAGCATTTAAAAACAGGCACATTTTGCAGTAAAATCAATTAATTCCAATAGCTGGTGAAGGTTAAGTAAATTTGTGCTTTTTTTTTTTTTTTTGGGTGTAGAGTTCAACATTGGTAATGTTGAGCTGTGAGGTTGTGATGGTGACCAAAAGAAAGCCGTCTTGACAGTGCGGACTTCTGAGGGAATAGAGAGACGGGAAGTCAAAAATGGAGGAAGCTAACGTACCACCTACTTTTATACAACCACACAGTGACGAGACAGTAGAAGATAGTATAAAAACATCGTTTGAACGGAAGTCTCTAACTGACTGTTAGCAAGAAGCTTGTTAGCTCTGAGAAACATTTTTTCACCCAAAAAAAAAAAATCCAAGGCAGTTGAAAAGAAAATTAAAAATTGCTTATCCTGGCTGAAGAACAGAATGGGAAAAAGTTGGCTTGACAACATACAATATGGCATTAATTAGTGTTGACTCAGTAGCAAGTTACCACCCTGCCTCAGTGTTTGTGTGTGTGGGTGTGTACCACCCTCTCAGCTTCCACAGTAGCCAGCAGAGAAACAAAGAAATCATGTGTTTCAAATAACTAACTCCAGCACTCACTGGAAATATACATGTAATGACTCCAGCATGTCAACAGCTACGCTAACACACATGGGCACGGATACACACAACATGTCAACTTGTACTCACTAACGTGCACAGGCGGGAACACACACAAACAACTAATCAAACCAATATGCGGATAACAAACTTGCAAGCGTGGAATGTAGGAGCTTGTGGTTACATGGAATCAATCCTTGATTACTGCTGCGCCTTATTACTGAATTGATATGGCGTGTGCTTGTGCATTTGTGTGTGTGTGGGTGGGTGTCGGGATGTCTCGTATCAGACATTTCTAACAACATCCAACTGTTAGATTTACTGACTGCCATAGTCACTGACTGAATTAAGATCTGGCTTCATGCGCAGAATGTTTAACAGCAGCTGTGTGATAGAAATCAACCCATTTTCCTGTCCTCCTCTATGCTTCCCAGGGAGAACATTACATCAGGCCAATGGTTCCCTGCCTCCTTCTACGTGCAGTCGAGATAATGGGAATAGCACTTGTGATTTCCCTTTTAATTTCTGCATACATCACCCTCTCTTTGCACCTTGTACCATCTCTCGATAACTGTATTTCTTTCAATAAAACATATTCCTCACCGGAAAGAACTTAGCCTCCCCTTTAAAACTGAAAAATAACTGCTCCAAGTAGGCTTTTGGGGTTCGACAGTCCTGCAGTTCATGTGAGACTTACTTATCCAAGGGGTATCTTATTACGTCCATTCATCCTGGAGCAAGAGCAGTGTAACCTTTTGACTGGGGAGCTAAATCATGGCCATTATCCACCGGCAGTGCTCGTTATTCTGCACTCCCTCTGCGGGACGGAGTGGTCCGATTGACTAACTGTTCCCTAAACTGTTTCCTTTACATGGAGGGAAGTGAGGAGGGGGAGGCGGGAAAGGAGGAGGGCGGTGAAAAAGGAGAGGCAAAGACAGGGGAAGGGCCGACTCGGCAGATTGAGTGTTCAACCAAACTTTTCGGGGAGAAGACGAGGTACGAGAGCGGGTGGAAGTAAGCTAGAGAGGGAGACCCGTCAGATTGATTAATACTGCCAAAACTATTCCCCTCTCAGATGAAGTGTCAATTTCCCAAAGAATCCATTGCAGGCACACAAATGAATAGGAGCTTTTATTCTATGTGGAAAATAAATTACACGCAGAGGCTATGCTTAAAACTAAATGCTAGGAACACATAGGAAATCTATTTCCAAACCCAGTAATTCTAACCAGTTAGGGGATCGGCAGTAAGACTATGAGTGTGTGCGCGCTTAAGCATCTGTGACTGCGTCTCCAGTAAGCCGATACCCCTTTTCCCAGTGCTGAATATATGACATATGCCCAGGACGCAAATTAGCCAAACGAAAGAGTCCTGGTGTGTCTCAAACCAAGCCTCTGAGGGTGTGTGTGTGTGTGTGTGTGTGTGTGTGTGTGTTTTAGTAAAAGTATCTTAACCGTATCGACATTCTATATAGATGAGGAAAAATTCTCCATCTGTCTTTAGGAATGGGTTAGGGCAATGGTTCAATAAGGATAACAGAAGAATTAAGATGATATTTAGCATTGTGTGTGTGTGTGTGTGTGTGTGTGTGTGTGTGTGTGTGTGTGTGTGCGCAGTGGAAAGCTGATGTCGGGGCATTTATAGTCCCGCCAGCTGAAAGTTGAGCTCCTTCCATCCATGCAGCCTAAGTTCTGTGCACCATTTGCCGGCTAAATGCTGGGCTGTTATTCCACTGCTGACTGACATCAGCCTAATGGCTGCTAATGGTTTCTAGTTTATGATGCTTTCCTCTTCAAGTGAAAATATAGAATGCAATGAGCTGTTTCTCTTTGCATGTTTTTCCTGTCTGCCTTTTGGTCTCCCTGTCGTTGTAGTTTTTCTCTCTTTCCATTTTCCAAATCACACAATGAATGCCTTCATAGTAATTTTGTGAAATTCAGGAAAATACTCATGAAGCTCGGAGAACTTGGTGACACTTTTGTCATCCTACTAAGTAAAAATGAACGGTTGAAAACGTATTTTTGCCGGCTCTGAACTTGTACTGTGAATCGAAATGACTATAAATTCAAACTGTTGTGAAGATGGTGTGCTCTCTTCTCAGAATCTCCCATGACCTGGATTCAGTTCAGGCCCATTCTTGCACATACATGGTGAGTAATGACACATAGTGAACAATTAGAACACAATTAATGTGGCCTGTGGTTTAAAAAATATGGACTCAGATTTAAATAAAAAGAGCCAAAGAAGACACACAATATACTGTAGCCATTACGTCCTACTTGACATTTAGGAGATCAGATTTTTCAAATATCTCATGCATATTGCCTGAGGGTCATAGAATGTCTCAGGCCACGTCCCATGTAGGCACAGCATGTGTGGGAGGCGAATAGTTCGGGCAGGCAGGAACAGCGTAACACAGAGGAAGAGTGCAACTCCTAACCAATACAGAATTCTCTACTTAATTAAATCCACTTGGGATTGATTATGAGATGTACAAAAATAGGAGTAAAAAAAGTAGTGCAGGGAAGAGACTTGTGTGTTGACGTTGGGGATGGAGTGTAGCTTGAGTTAAGTGTAGCGGGATGGAAATAGCACATGTGTTTGAGCATGAATGTGTCCTGGGGTCCAAGGATCCAGTGTCTGATTTAAATCTGCCCTCCTGCTGTGAGCCTGCCAAGAGTGCACAACTGTCTGCAAACTCCACAGCTCACCCACCCAAACACCTCTTCCAGCAATTAGTATTATAAGGATTACAATGCAAGATATGTCACCCTGTTTCTGCCTGTTTTTCCATATTTCCGTGGGTTCAATTCTGGATTATAAATGTATTAGCGTATATGGTCGAGCTGAAATAGTTAGCTATACATCTACTTGACTGGCTTTCTGTCTAAAGACAAAATCTGTGGGTGTCGTAAATAAATTAGGGAAACGGTTTGAGATTTGGAGCAATGCACAGTCATGCGGAGCTGCCCTCCACTGTGAAGTGTATCCTCCTTCACCCTTCGCTACCCTTCTTTGTATCCTGAGCTACCCTTCCCCATCGCCCTTTACTCCCCATTTCTCTAGGAACACACACATTCACAAACAAACATTGCATTAATTCCAAGCCTTCTGATATAAATCTTTATATAACACTTTTTTCTTTGCCTTTTTTCTTCATGGAAGCACCACTCTGTGCTAAGAAAGGGCCTCTGGCGGTTGCAATTTAACACAGTTGCAAAAATCACACATTCACACGCGCTTATTTACGAGCATACACGCGTTATCGCACACAGACACACACAGAGTCACCCCTGGCATGCCCATGTCGCTTCCCTGCACATGCCGCGGCGCCTCTGCGCTCCTGCTTGAAGCCTGATGATCCCCGGCCTGTCACTGTGGGCAACGGAATGCCCTGTCACCCGGGGTAACGGAATGCCTCGTCACCCACGGGGTAATAGAATGAAGACGTAAACGTCTCCGACAGTCCAGACGTGGAGGTATGACACATCTTGGGGACATGAGGCACATATGGAGAGAGAGAGGGAGACAGAGAGTGACGGAGAGGGGGCAGGCTGTGTTGCTAGGGTAGATCAGAGCAGCGGGACCAGTTAGCTAATGGGCCAGAAGTAATGTGACCTACTGGCTGTCAGAAGGTCAGAGGAGCCCAGTTCAGAGGCTCTCAAGCTCAAATCATTTCATTTATTTCCATGCATGTCACCACCATTATTAGCCAAGTACCTTCAAGTGGTTTAACCCTAGAACACTAACGCCGGGTGATTTTCACCCGAGCAATAATGGTTACGTTATTTTCATTGTGTTGCTTTTGTCCGAGTTGCATGGGTCCTTGTGTAGCTTCATGCTGCTCCACGTCTCTCTGCTCCATGATTTTCACCCAGCGTTAGCGATAGAGGGTGAAAACATTCCGGATGGGTTTTAACATTGAAGGAAGACTTTTACTTCACAGAACGGGTGGACCAAAGAACAAGTTCCTAGCTCCGTTATTTATATTTCTAATCATGTTTTATTGACGATTCCCTAATTTTTCATCCGATTTTGACCCTATCCCTTAGAGGAGGATGAGATCCTAGAATAGTCCTCCTCAAACAGCAGGGCCAATTAACCCTCGAACACTAACGTTAAAGATAGTAACACCATCACTAACGTTGGGTAAATTTCACCCGATATAATGTACCTGATAAAATATACTTCTCATTAAAATATATTAAAATACAACAATAAAAGGCAAATTGAAGTGCTCTTCTTTTATTTTACCCTGTATACTTCTCATAAAACAAAAAACAGGTATCATGGGGTACCCTGAAAAAATTGTCAATAAAACATTTGTCACACTAAAAACCCAACTGGCTGAATAAAAACTGTATATTGTATACATTTACAAGAAAAAGAATAAACCAATATTTTAGATCTGTAACATTATGGCTGATACCCGACGCCGGCGTCCTCTGTTGACTTTATTGTCGTTCAGAAACTGCAGCAGTCTCAGTTTTAACCTGATCAATGTATTGGCACCAACAATGGAAAGAGGCTAAATAGCGCTCCGAAGTAAGGCTACATTTTGGCGAAGGAAAAACTGGCATGTCCATTCTCCCAGGCGTCCCCCTCTATTGGTGCCCACACGTTTCCCCTTTACAGACATGCCCACTTTATCATAATCTCATGCAGCTTGGGTAAAAACCTTTTTTTTTCATGCAGTATATGTAAATGTCTTATTTTCGCTGATTCTAAAATGGTGCATTTTGTATATTTTATATTTCTGCATACTCAGGTCCTTAAACAGTCTTGGGATTGCATACATTTGTTATGACTGGGAAGCTGAGACTTTTTTGGATCCAATGAGCCAAATTGCTTTTACTTTCAGTACCTTTGACTGACTCCGGTCGGATTGGTACTTCCTGTTTTGTGGTATTATAAACCACCTTGCAGTGTTCTGGTGTCTAAGAAAACGTCCAAATAAGGGGTGTAATTACCAAACTGGAACCCCTTGGATGTATTTGATCTACAGTGCCTGTGATAACACGCTCACACCAATGCACCTCTTTACATGTTTTTACATTTCATATGTTTGGCCCGAATGCTTCTCCATGACCTGCAATTCATTGTGCCGACCCCGATCTCACTCTGGAAGTTTAGAAACAAAACAGTATATTATTGTAATTTAATATATACTACATAATACATTTGAATCTCAGTTTATTGTGTGTTTGCTGCAGTGATAGAGGGAGAAACCTCAACAACTAGAAGGCAAACTGCCCAACAGAGAGTGAGCGAGCGCAGCAGGCAGAGCGGTAGAAAGACAGAGAAATTGACTGAGATTGACGGAGAGAGCAACAAAAATAAATAAATGAGGGACAGGTTCGGAAGAGATCACAGCTAGGTACCCTAATTGAAAAAGGCAAAAGGATAAAATCATTAAACAAGCCCCACTGGTGTCTCCCTTATTAGATTCTCCTGCTGGTGTCACACCGATTAAATTCCCTCAAGTTTCCCCTAACAAACTCTCAGACAACGTGTGAAGGAGAGGGAGAACAGGGACATGGAAGAGGCTGTGTGCATGTGCACACATGTATTCTTCTGTATGTGTAAATTGCATGGCTGCTTAAAGGTTTTCTCTTTAACTCTCCACTCAAGTTGTGTTTTGAAGATACAAACTGCATTTCGCAGTGAAATGTCTTTGTTGACACAAATAAGAAATTATCACTGCTATGTTTTACAAATACTGTAATGAAAATTCTGGGGAGGGGACATGTCTTTAATATTTAACATTACAGCGCTGCCCTTTTTTGCACCCGGTGCTTTTGTCAATAATGAGAGGAAAGAAAAACAGGCAGTTTGGCAGTTATGTGAATTAATGACTTCTTGAAAAGTCTCCTAAAACATCTAACGAACCTCGAAGGGAACTTAACCTTCATGCTGTTTTTCTTTCTCTGTTGTCACTACTTCTCTCATTCATTCTCTGGTCGTCTGCGTGTTTCACTCTTTTCCCTCTCCCTCATCATCAGCATCATAATATTTTCCATCTGCTCTGAGAGATGGAGACATAAACTGAGCCGGAGCCAGCACGAACAGCTGCAGGCATCTATTCCCATATATTACTTTACGTCTTACCCCCACGTATTCCCTTTATGTCGAGCCCATCACTGAGTACACTAGACCCCATTACTCTCATTAGCTTTTACAGCACTTGGCTGGTAAAACATTTGCATTCACTAGGAGTAAAGAGGACAGACTGCTGATATAGTTTCAAAACAGCCTACATGTCATTTGAAATGCACCGCAACATGTTTGTTTATTCATGGTTTTATACAGACTTATGATGCGCATCCTACAATACCAAACGGAATTATGTTGATATCTTGAGAGATAATTTCCCTGGAGTCAGAAAAGAAAATTCACCTGTCACGACATGACTTGTTTCAAATCAACAACACAAACCAAACAAATAAACAGATTAAGGAGCTTGCCGTGAGGTATTATCCCCGCCATTAAAAAGTATAAGTGATGGAAACATTTGCATTACATCAAAGAGATGCACCAGCCAAATCGCCTTCCAGTGTGTTAATGCATTTTGACTTCAAATGTCTCGAAATGAGCTTAATGCAGACAGTTTGACTCCATGCTGTAATGACTCAACAAGCCAGTTGTTATGTGTTCATGAAAGGGAAAACCAGTGACAGACTCAGCTGGATGGTTTAATCCAACTCCTTTTCAATGCAGATGAACTCGTTTCCCCTTGTTTCAAATCACCTTTTTTAGTGGTTTTTAGTCCTTTTATTTGCACTGACAATAGTTACCGCTATTCCACTGTTTTGGAACTGTCTCCCAAAAAGTACAAAACCATCGAGTTGGAAAGCAGAGGCTTCAAATAAAAACGTCTCCCACTAGCCTCAATATGTCTGCAACCTGCTGAGGTGGTGCAACATCCTCGGTGCCGTCACTGTTCAGATACAGCTGCTCAGACCTATCAAGACAAGCCGTAATTTCGCTCCGTCGCCCACTGCATGCATATGCTGACAGGACGATACCAATCGCTTTGACACTTTCAACAAAAGAACACGTCTAACCGCCTCTAAAGCACAGAGCGCTGTTTCACTTCATATCTGACCGTCACATCATTTGGATGTGCATTTTAATTAGCTGCTGCTGCTGAAGTACTTTCTCCCAACCCAAATATGTCTGTAATGTGCTGATGTATTACACATTCAGCACTTTGGACTGAGCTCAAAGTTGCATGTATGTAAGTGCAGTATGCAGTATGCAGGTGTATGTGTATGTATATCTCCATATATATCTCCGTCAGCTGTCTGTTGTAAGTGCCACAGAGGTCTGTCTGTGTGACGGTATCGGGCAGAGTGTGGACTACAATGTACAGTATATGAGCATGAGGGTCCTCCCAACAATAATAAGCAGTGCCCAAGCCACTCTGTGCTTCTGTGTGTGTGCATCTGCACACACACACACACACTGCCGGCTAAAGTCCCAGACCGCCTCGACAAGCTTAATACCATTATCAAGATTTACAGCGATGCTCATGTGGGACTTACATCAAAATGGTTGGTGCACAGCACAGACAGAACCCATGTCCCAATTAGAGAGCCTGAGGAACGGCGGTGCACACAAACTAACACAATCCCTTTCTCAGACTCGCGCTATCTTCCGCTCTCAGACACTTCTGCATATTCACTATATCTTGAACTATCTCACACACAAACATCCCCGCTCCCCCTGGGGACAGTGCCTTGGAGGAGGGAAAACGCTGAAACGGTGGAAATAAAGAAAGGAAGTGAGGACAGGACAAGAGAATGAGCAAGTGAGAAAGAGAGAGAATGGAGCAGCATCCCAAACAGCTCAAGATGTTCGCGGCACAGCTCCGAGCCACGTTGTTTTCATCAGCGGCACATTTTCATGCTGAGCCCCTTTTCTGATTTCAAAACTGAAATTGCTCTGAAGCGGCAAAGTATAGCTATAACAATATATTCTTTTCTTGAGAGGAGCATTCATTTCCAATAAAGGCAACCATTGAATTCAAACAGACAGGTCTTTTGAGTTTGTTCAAATTTTTGGAAAAAGCTGTAAGCCACTTATTTCCATTTAAAAGACAAACGTAGCCCTATATTCAAAATTCATAGGAAATGAGAGCAAACAATCGCTATGCTGTGTCTGCTCATGTATATGTAAACCAAAGTGTGTGTGTGTGTGTGTGTGTGTGTGTGTGTGTGTGTGTGTGTGTGTGTGTGTGTGTACGCTTGCGGCAGACATTACTGCATGTTCCTGACCTATGTGTGTATGTGCATGTACAAGCATGTGTTTGTGTGTGTGAACAGAAAACCGGGAAGAGCTTTAATGATAGACCATGAAATGCAAAGCAAGCATCTTCCTCTCTGGGAGACCAACTCAACCGCTGGGCCGGAGATGTGAGGAGCACTGAAATGTCCGAGGTGCTTATGAGTCTCTGTTTATTATTATGAAACGTACCTAATATTAGATGCTCCCGGTGTCAATTAAAAACATATTGATGCGTATTGGGTGCTAAGCATTCTGCACTTCTCCTTTCACCGTGTTTTGGCATGGAAACAAATGACCAATTTCAATATCAAGTTATGAATAATTCATGGCTGCTTGTAGGGCTTTCGGCGTTGAGACTTTCGGCGGCATAACCATATGTAATATCAAAACAGCTTGTTAGGACTGGAAATGCACAGAGCTCAATTAATTCTTTTGAGCACACAAGATAGCACTTCATAAATGCACCTGAATGCTGCTTCAACTTGAGTCATATGTTAATCATTTTGAAGATGGATTGAAACACTACAGCACCACATGGTGCTGAATGCCATTTATGTTAACGCCATTTATGATAGAGCAGTAAAGTCCTTTAAGTTGTTCATTAAAAACTCAGACCTAAATTTCATATGTTTCTATATTGAAAAGATTGGCCGCTGGCTTGATCTGGGACGGGGAAAAAAGTGATATTTATTCAATAAATGCTCAATCAGTTTGATATTTGAGAAATGGCTCTGGACTAATTACTTCTGAAATGTATAGATCAGGGCCAGATTTCACTCCCGCTGTCGCTCTAGGACCTAAAGCAGCACTATTTTAAGAACCAGACATATGAGTGATGCTGCAGTGATTTTTATAGATCTGTGTAAGAAGTGCAGATATGAAATATGACTAAAATAGTGCTCCTGAAGTTGATAGAGGCCTTGAAATGTAGCGTGCAGCTTCTCCCCCTTACCTCTTGAGTTTTTCTTGCTTTTTATCTGCTCCTCTCTTCCTCCCCCACCTGTTTTAGCAACCTCTCTCTCTCATTCCCTCTTATCTGTTGTCCGTCTCACTAAGTTCTGCCTCTTGACAGTGTTGTCAAACACCTCAGAGACTATTTACCTCTCACTAATTCTTTCTTTTGCCCCTCGCTGTCTTCGGCACTCTTTCCTCTCCTCACATTTCCTGCAGCCTTGACTGAGCTTCAACCTCGAAACCAAAAAGAAAAACATGAAAGTAGTGAAAGAAAATGATGTCCTGCCTGCCATAGTTACTCCTTGTCTTTCTCAAGGCTAGCTACAACCACACACACCCAAACCTACACACATCCCCAAATTCACAGTCGCCCACTTATATTATATATACACACATTCCCAGAGCACAAGACAACAATCAATATCAGCCAGTCACAGTTCAATAAGCAGACTAAACAATGTTGCTCAATTATTACTGTCTTGTTTAACCAACAGCACAAGAACAACACTGAGAATCAATACACGGCCACGCGACAGGGTGAGTGTGTATGTAACACCAACGTGTGTGTATATGTGTGTCTGACCCACTCAATGGAGCAGCCAGCAGGAAAAGGTCCTCGATGATTAAATGTCCACTTAAGCAGACCTCCGAGACATCTGTGTGTGTGTGTGTGTGTGTGTGTGTGTGTGTGTGTGTGTGTGTGTATGTGTTAAACAATTGTATGTACCCAGCATGGGGCAAACGGTAAATCTGCCTTGATTGATTTTCTACAGGCAAATTGGTTGCAACACTTGGTCTCCAAAACCTGAATACAATTGGTTTTGTTTCCACAGATTAAAGGGTCTTGTTCAGATATCGACTGGAGACAAAGAAGGCGAACCCTCACCTAAAATACCGCTTTTAAAAAGAGCGAAGTTCAAAAGGTGTCTCAACTTTAAAATGGTTACCTTGTTTTTCATTAGTCGTCCTATCGACCCGATAGTATTGAAACGCTGTGGCCTTTCCTTCAGGAAAAACTGCAACCATTGTGACGTCTACAGTGCTAAGACTAGGACTCCAACTGCGGCGCCTGCCCATGAAATGTCTGCAATACAACAGAGGGACCTCGGATTCTGTTGGGAAACATATATTTAGAAAATTCAACAGGAGCATCTCTTTGCAGAGTTCAATGTCATGATTCCTCTGGACTCTAAGCTTTTTTTGAGAAGTTTTCAGGGACTATTTTCTCCAGTGCCGCGGTCGAAATTATGCCAACCACGTTTGGCCGAAGGTGAAAGCAGAAATCTGAGAGACGCATATTTTACTGAAATCATTACTCATTGTGGAATGAGAACTCTCTCCAGTCTTCGATGCGGCTTGATAAAATATCTTTTTTTTTTTTTAATAAATAGACCCGTTAGGTTATAATTCAAGATACCAGGGCTTGTCATTGTCCTCACCTAAGCCCCCTAATGCACAGGTCACTACATCACACTCTGTAACCCCTATGGCACCAGTCTGTCTGAAACCCTGAAGCATTTTGTTATCTTAACTCCATGCTGTAAATAATTCATCTGACACACCTCCCCTCCTCTGCTCTAAAGACCAAAAGTGATGGAACTAAAAGCTTAAAGGACTTAAACTCTCCGGCAGCAGTGAGGAGGCTGCTCCTTATTGAATTCTGTAACATTGGTGCCTTTCAGCGGGAGATTAAACAAGGAGTGACGCATTTGCTCTCGAACACTTAAAACTAAATGCCGTGCTCAATCACTCTCTTTTGCTCATTTACAGAAAATAAATTGTACAATCAAATTCCTATTCAGGATCACCTTCATAAAAAGGGAATATGGTGCAGAGTATTTTTATTACGTCATAGTTAATACATCGTAAGCTGGTGCCACGCTGGGATGATATCCATAACGGCCGACAAGAGGCTTTATATTTATGGTTCTCTAACTAGAAGTGATTTCAGGATACTCTAATTGAGTGACTTGCTGCCTGCTCAGCAGGTACGGTTTCTGTTTGACGGTTGGCAATGTTCTCCCTCCTGCAACTCCCACTATGGAAATAAACACAGCAAAACAGTGCAGATGCTTTCACGGAAAAGACACCGAATCTGAACACAGAACGAACTGACAAGTTTGTCATTAGCTGTGAGTATCAGTTCATTTTTAAACTACAACATAAACTTTTGTGAGTTACGACTTGACCTGGGGCCAAAACAGCAGCCCTGCCCTCATTTTCTGACAAGACCTCAGCACTGAGCGGAGATAAACAAAAACCCTGGAGGGGCCCAGAGGAAGAAGCAGCACAAATAACCACAGCAACAATACAAGGATTTGGAGGAGCTGGAGAGCGCCGTGGGCATTGTCTGGCTTTAGTCAGCTTCTTTCTGCTTCTTTTGAAACTGTTCCTTGGGTGTGGATGACATTTCTCAGATCAGAGAACGGGGAAAAACATTTCAAATGTTTCTGCAAAGTTCCCTCCTTGTGTCTTTTGTTTAAAGTTTAAATCTTACTTCCTCCCTGGAAGGAAGGAAGGAAGGAAGACAGGGAGAAAGGAAGGAAGGAGAGAAGGGAAGAAACTCAGCCCAAACTGGAGAAAGATGAGAGGGAGTGAAGAGGAGACGGTGTAAAAGAGAAACAGAGATGAGGAGAAAAGGAAGGGAGGCTCACAGACACTTATTTCTTGTTCTTTTGATGTGGTGAAATAACCCTGCTGTGACACTGCAAGTCTCTCGCTCGTTCATCTGCTCACAGAAAAAATAACCCCACATGATGTCTCTGGCTCAAAATGCTAAATGTATAGCTCACAGAGGGCTCCCTGCCACACAGGCCAAGCCATGAAGCACATTTCAACAAGTAGGCGACATCGGTTGTAACCACTTTATTTGAGGTAGATGGCCCGTTCTGATGTGGCCCTCTACTGTATGCTGGAGAAACACCAAGATTGATTACGAATCGCTAAAAAGGATAATTTAACAAAGACGCACAAGCCCAGGCAACACAATTAACCTTTTTTCCCCAAACTAATATTAGCATTAAGATAAATGGATTGGACGCTCTAAATTCCGTATTAATGTCACCATTATGATTATTATCATTATTATCCATTCTGGCATTAATGTATACTGCACATGTCCAGTATTATTATATATATATATATTTATTTATTTTTTATAACTTTTGGTGTTTTTTTAGAATTGACAATACTTTTAAAAGGAGCATATTTTATACAAGGTGTATTGGACTTTTCACAAGTAGTGCGGTATACTCAGGCTGTGAAAACTGTTGTTTGATGTCTTCTGTGCTAATCAAAGCCCAGACAACATGTCATCCTAAAACAATTGAGTATGTTACAAACATAATCAAGCATTAATCTTTGCTGATAGTGGATTGCTACAACAGTCCAGGTGGCTTTTCCCGCACTTCTGAAACGCACAACTGCTAAAATATCAGACATGGTCCAAGAGGGTGACAGGATACACACACCTGCCAAGAACACAACAGCTCCTGCATATGGAGACACAGTGTCTGTCCACTATCCTGCTTTAACTGCCAAACTAACCATCCAGTGCCATTGTGTGTGTGTGTGTGTGTGTGTGTGTGTGTGTGTGTGTGCGCGAGTGTGTGTGTGTGTGTGTGTGTGTCTGTGTGTGTGTCTGTGTGTATGTGTGTGTGTGTGTGTGTGTGTGTGTCTGTGTGTGTTGGCTGCAATGTCTGGAAACCCCCTGTTCAACAGGGCAGAGACATTTGTCCCTTAGCATACTCTGTGTGTGAATGTTGGTGTGTGTGTGTGTGTGTGTGTGTGTGTGTGTGTGTGTGTGTGTGTGTGTGTGTGTGTGCGCGTGTGTGAGTGTGTGTGTGCAAGTGTGGGTTGTCCCAATATTGGCAGGCCAATTGAGCCACATGTCATTGGACAGTGAGCCAGTCTGTGTGTTGAAACCATTACTGCACCACTACGCCAGCTGTGCCTCGCGGAGACGATCATGATTCCCACGAAAAGAAATAAAATGACAACAAAAAAGGAGGTCAACAGTTGAGTCCAAAACCTTCTGAAATATGATGAATTACAGCCGCAGATATGAAACACCTGTGGTTCATCACGATCTTTTGATGTACTTCATTAAATCATGGGTGCAAGTTGTGTAAAATTAACTTTCCTCACTGCTGGGACTATCAGGAAGAGACCGTTTCTATTATTTCTGTGAAGAGACAGCTAAGCTGGGGCTTTGTTGTGAGCTGAGTGTGTGTAGGCCCAAAAAATTGCAAGAAGCCCCAAGAGCTCACACCCACGAGCAAGAAACAATTCCACAAGACAAAATTGTCCTCAAGACAAAACAACATTTTTCAGTTTGACGAGTGAAGACTTAAAGTGCTTAAAGTGTTAAACAAAACGAACGCTCCAACAAAAAAATGATAATAAGATAATTTTGCGGAAGTGGCTTTGAAGGAAGGCCTGTCGAGTGTTGCCGTCTTGCCGACTTTCTTGCTAGATTTAGCAACTTTTGGAGCTTTTGCTGTTCGCTACTTTTACTGGAAAAGAGTTGGAAACACTGGGCTGGATTTCACTGTTTGATCTTTTTTTGTATCCGTCGTATATATTCTTTCAATTCTGTCTTTAAGTTATGGAAAACATTTTGTTCATAAAATCATCATCATAATGAAATTAAGTCAATTATATTTCGATGTAAAATGTGCTCACAAGACAACTTCTTGACTATAATAATAATAATTAGGGATGCAACGATACCACTTTTTACAAACCGATACGAGTACGAGTATTTTTATTTGTGTACTTGCCGATACCGAGTACCGATACCGATACTTCTTAGATTTGGTCTCCATGAAAGTGCAATTAATTTGGAGGCAGATTTTATTTTATCCTCTGCAGATTATGTCAAGCCTATAGTACAAAATTAACAGAAGGCTATCCCAAGCTTTAAACGTCTTGTGGAAGTCCCTCTAATGTCGGACCATAAAACGCCCCCGTGTCCGGGTTCATAATGTAAGCGATAATATTAGGGATCGAGCAATTATATAGGAAGCTGTGTTCCAAGTTATGTTTCCGGTGCTTTTATTGTGGAGGGAGAAACGGAAAGGAAAAGAGTGGAATTGTGGGATATACGTGTGTGAAGGAGATAAAAAAGTGGTTCAAGTTACCCTGCAGCGTGTTTTCATTTTATTATAATTACAAATATAGACACACAACAGACACTCGGCTACAATAATATCATCCGTAGCCGCACAACAGCGTCTGAATGAGGCCGCTGCCAGCGCTACTTCTGGCGGACCAGCAACAGTTTGATTCAAACCGGCGGGACGGCAGTAATTTTCCGTCGCATTGAGTGTGAACGCACCATAACTCTACACACCTTGCTGCAAGAGCCGCAAGAGAGCGACGAAAGAGCCGTATGCGGCTCTGGATCACGGGTTGCCGACCCCTGCCCTAGACGTTGAAGTCAGGTAGGACAACAAATCTTTTTCTCCACAAAGCGCGACCAGTTTGTTGTAGCGAAATACTGTTGAGTGGTATCGGTTCTTGGTATCGGCAATTGAAAATGAATACGAGTACGAGTATTTTAACGCAGTATCGACCCCCGATACCGATACCGGTATCGGTATCGGTGCATCCCTAATAATAATAATAATACTTTTAATTTGGATTTAAACAGTGGGCGTAATTCAGGAAAGTGACTACCGAATTACATCAACAAATGATTGCTGGTAGGCAATCATTTGTTTAGCAAAAGGCTTTTCATACTTGTTATTCCCAACTTATTTTCTAAACATACGAGTTAGTTTAACATGTGCAAGATAAAGAGCTATCTGATGTTGTAACAACCCCTCCAAAAATAAACAAAATGCATTCATTAGGGCTAAATGATGCTGGGAAAACAATATGTCTTCCCGCTCCTGATTAACAGTGCTGCTGCAGACAGAATAAAATAGTGCTCCTCATTATGACTAAGTTGTTTACAACATCAAAGTACCGCTGTAGATTCATTGGGTAAAAGAACAGGAATCGGTCACAGTTCTTTGGCTTGTTTTTACTATGTTTCTGACTAAAGAGTGAAGAATTATAAACACACTGAACATTTGAAGGAGGGAAATGTGTGTTTCGTACATATCTGTGCAATTTATTTCCTCCTTTCATGTCATTGTGAAACTTTCCTTAGATCAAGCATGTATGTGTGCAACTCCCATGTTACATTGCATCTAGATTTCATCAGCTGTCAGATCACTGCAGGGAGCAACAATCTCAAAACACACATAATGATGGGACACCTCAAGAGCACTGTAGTTTAAAAAACCTTATCAAAGGAATATAGTGAGATATTATTTACTAGTGAGGAACGAACTGGTGTCATTATGTCATCCCTTCATCTCGTCATGTTCATCCTCGGAATCAGGATCTCATGTCCAAGACAATAAATGGCATCGTGTTGGACATCATATAACACATGAAGATTTCATCAAAGGCTTGTGTTCTTTTGAGCACAAATGGTCACCAAAATATCACCATTAAAGTGGCACGGCGTACCAAATTACCCTAACCTCCTACACGAAACTGCATACTGAGCTACAATTAACTTTAAGCGCAAAACAAAACCAAGCAGTGAAATTCAAGACTACGACTGCACAAGCCTTGAGCCTCACAGAAATCCTTGAGGACGGGAATTTAAAAACACACCGAGCAGCGGGAGTAAGATAGCGTGAAAGAGAGAGATCTTTTTTTCGGCTCAATCCGAAAGGTGTATTTTCAATAAACATCAATAAATGTTCTAAGACAATACACCCGGAGAGCCAGAGGGCTCAGATCAGAGGAGCACAGCTAACAAGTTAGCACACGAGCTTGAACACACACACACAGACACTCACACACACACGCACACACACACAGTTTGTGTGGGAGTGAATCAATGAAAACAAAGCACAGCCTATCTGAAACTCCACAAAACAAGTCAGTGGGTCTGTACTTTAATAGCTGCACTGCTGAGTCACAATGTGGAGCGCCCATAATAATACATGACTTTCACTCAGAGGTTGGTGGAGGGAAGATCTTAAATCTCCCAATCATTCAAAACAACTTTAAAGCCTTAATCCATTGACCTCATCATCACCCCATTTAGTTTAAGCCTCTTTGGAAACAGTGCTTCCCCCAAAAGTAATATCTGATTATCTGCACCAGCAGCTGACTCAAACTGTTTAAGGGCCCTGAATAAAAGGCCTTTAGTGTCTTGATGTATCAGCAAATGGAAATATACTTTTTATTTTTATTTTTAATCTACATTACATTATATTTCATTTAGCTAATCTAAACTGATTTTAATCCATACATAATAAATATGAATGATCTTATTGGCCACTTGATGTTTCCCATATGTGTGCCTGTCCATGTGGTCAGTTGTATATACTGTGTTTTGAAGAATCTGTTGTCCACATGAAGTCAGGTTCAAAAGGGAAGTGATCAAAGGCAATATGCATTTCCCTTCAATATGATACCAATACCAGTGTGGCCGGTCATGGTTTTATTCATATTGCACCTTCCTTATTCCTCTCAATATTGAAGTAATTTCCCTATAGAAAACCCTGCCCAACAAGCTCTGCACACCAAACAAATGCAATCAAAAGCATGCAATAAACCACCAGGTATGAAGTGCACACCGTGGAAATGTAGACGTAGAACCTGCAGGAAAACAATCGAGTCTGTGCGGCCTGACTTTGGCAAACAGTGATGAATAAATTCACTCTCTTTTCATACAGAAACAAAGGAGCCAAACCCACAGACAACAGACTGATTTATTTTCCATCAAGCGAAAAAAAGTTCAACACAACTGATGGCTTCCACTCATAGACCAAACTTTCTTCAGACGTGTTAGCCGACCGAGAAAAGCAAACTTGTTTTGTTTTAATATCAAGCCGACTCGTGTCTTTAGTCCGGACGCAGTTCTCATTGAGCGAAGTAAACCAGACTTTACCAGTTTAAACAGTTCAGTTTGAGCACTTAGCCTTGGGCTGTAGAAGGAAAAAAGGGGCTTCTGAATGTTTTTCTCAATCACACACACACACACACACACACACACACACACACACACAATTAATATTATAAATCAGCACTGCAGCTCACAGCTGCTGCATCTGTCTGTATTTGGAAAACCGCTCAGCTTGGTTCCTCTGTGGTGTTCTCAGTGTTGACATGGTTTACTTTCATCCTCATTATCGACCAATAAACACTTACAACTTGCCCTTCCGGACATAATCTGCTTATTTAGATCAAGTCTGTATCCCACTGCCTCTGACCTCTAGAGGCACAAATAGGGTGATGCAAACACCAAAGCTTCTGTAGGACTGTAACTTAAAGTGGAGCGAAATTATTCAGTCGTCCCTTTTCCACTGCTGTGTTTCATCAAACCTCTTCCCTCTCTGTGATTAATTACCGACCCCGCAGTCTTTCCCTATCTCACTCCCGCGCTTGATGTCCCCATATCCAAGTCACTCTATCTATTTCCCTCCCACTCGTTCGGCATTGCCTCTGCCTGGCTCTCTGATTCCCTGCCTCTTTCCCCCCTATACAATCTCAGGAAGCAAGAGTTTTACAGTGGAGAGTCATTATTCTCTCCGCTTTCTCTCCTCTCTCCACCTATGGCGCCTTCATACCTGTGCTCCTCTGGGGGAGGGGGAGGGTGGGGTGGGGAAGCACTGTGTGCATGGATAATTCTGGGAAATAACAATGTGATATTTCATCCGCACACATACACACAACGGACACACAAACGTGCCTTCTCAGCAAAGTACTGCCCGTATTCATTAGCCACTTAGAATGCTGTGCTCAAATGAATCAAAGCAAACTGCTTACACGTAATCTTGTCACCAGAGGAGAAAAATATACCCCGTCCCTTATTACAGCCGGTGTAGAGCCGAAATAAGTGAATGTACTTGTACCTGTACAACACAGTGTGTTTGTGCCTTTGTACAGTGTATGGTCATACACCATAAACTCCAACTGAATGTAACTGCGCTTCTGTCAATTATCTAGCCTGCCTGTGTGTGTGAGTGTGTGTGTGTGTGTGTGTGTGTGTGTGTGTGTGTGTGTCCCTTGTTCTGCTAAGCCTACACAAGGTGCACAACAGTAAATTACATCATGTCTACAGCAGGAGAACAGGCAACCAAAAACCTTTTTACAAGACATGCTAAATCCCCTTTTTCACGGCATCCTACAGAATTACAATGTACTCTTTCAAAACAGGAAAAACGTGTGCGTTTGCGTGCGTGTGAACGCACTAGTGCAGCATAGACGTAAGCTTAGGAGGTAAAACGTTACAGTGGTGATTATCGTAATTATGGTTTCAGGTTTTTGCATCTTCCTTCAGATGGACCACTAGATTACCAGACAGTTTTTGGCACGAAGAGAGCGAAAAGAAAAGAGTTACTGTTGGAGGGGAGGGAGGGAGGGAGGGAGGGAGGGAGGGAGGGAGCATTGGATTGGGGGAGCTAGAAAACGTGGAGGAGAGGAAAATGGACTGCAGTAAATAGGGGAGATGTGGAAAGGAGAGCAGGAGAGGAAAAAAGAGTTACAAAGGAAAAGAGAATGTAGTGGCGAAAGATACGAAGAAGAGAAAGGCTAATCCTTCAGGCGGCTTCCAAACGCCACTCAGCCAGCTTGCTCACTCCCTCCTCCTCCTCCCTCAACCAGGAGTTGAATGGGCTTTTACAGTGCAGCTTTGTTTCCAATCTAAAAGGAGCGTGAATGTCACAATTTCAACCCCAAAAAAAGAAACACCTTCCCCTTTAGTTCTTTTTCTTCTCTAACTTCATTCTATTTCACTCTCTCCATTCCTTTCAATATCTTAAACGTGTCCCTCCTCTCTGTTTTGTCTATCTTCTCTCTCAAAACAGGACAATGCCCATAACAAGCTTTCAGTGGAAACAAAAAGGACCCGGAGTCCCAGCCTCGTGGACCCCCTGCCGAGGCACGTCGTCTTTTGTCGATGGGAGATTAATTACATATTCATGGTGACACAAATAAGACGCTCTCGCTCACACAAACACACCGCTCAGCCAAAGCCATCTGCTGGTCGTGTGTCTGCACTCGAGGAATTGTTCTTTTCCAACGGAGCACACGTACTTAGAAAGTATGTTTTTGCATGGGTGTCTTTAAGGAGGGAGACCCGTGCAGTGCCCTGGCTCATAAAGGTTTAGCAGCGATGTGTGAACATACTTCCAAAATGATACATACATCACCAAATGTGCAGCATTTCTTTAATACGAATGCCACGAGCTGAAAAAAAAATCTGGAGACGCAGCAGATTGGTACTTTGGCATGAATCCAAACAAAGTGTCAGAGACAGACACGGGAAGAGACAGGGGGATTAAGCCGGAGAAGTAGAAGTCGGCTTCTTCACACACAGAAAGGAAAGGGGGGAGAAAAAAGAAAAAAAAATGTCTCCGTAATCGCTTGTCTTCAATAAGCACAGTGTGTTGCACATTGTGTTTTGAAGCAAGTAAACCAGCCCGGGCTATTTACTGGAGGTTTTACGGTATCAAATAAAAATAATATATAGACCATGAAACGCCTAAGCTGCCGGCTGTGGATAGAGGCCTTAAAAAAAAAAAAGATATGGGGTGAGATTTCAATGGAGAGCAGCTGGCATGGTGTGAAGCTCAATTTCTATACCTGTCTCCTTCCTTCCATTATTCTTTCCATCTTTCTATATTGGAGCGATGTGTTTATGTGTGTGTGACTGATAAGTTTCCACCATGTTTACCTAACACACACACATCTCCAGCTGGTTGTGGGACCCGTTCAGATGCACAACAATATGTCCACTGTTTGGGCCACACTCTAATTAAGAAGTGTAAATCTAACTAGAGAAAGGGGACAGAGTGGCGAGAGACAGTAGCAGAGGAAGAGAATAAAAAGAGGGGGCAAAAAGTGAGAGAGGCAAACAGAATGTCGGAGCTAGCAGATGGGAAGGAGAGAAAGCAAGACAGTGAGAGTGAGAGAAATAAGGACAAATGACAGGAAAGAGGGATTGAGACGATGGCCAACCGTACAAAAAATCTGTGGCCTGGCACCAAGTGGCTTCAGTTGAGTCCAACTGATTATTATGGGAATCAAAGACGCCCTGCTTCTCCCGGCTGCAGGCTGAATAAATAGCCAGAATTTGTCTCCGAGTTAGCTTGTCGAAAATAATATTATGGAGTTTTTCTGTGAACTACGGGTGACTGCGGCTCAGTGGTTAGCACGCCCGATTTTCAATCAGAGGATCGGTGGTTCGATCCCCAGCTCCGCTAGTCCATGTCGCTGTGTCCTTGAGCAAGATACTTAACCCTAATTGCTCACCGTTGCTGTGTCTACTGTATACTGTATACTGTATATCATGTAAGTCGCTTTGGATAAAAGCGTCAGCTAAATGAAAATGTAATGTAATGTAACTATCCACGATGATGTGAATTTATTCCTGTGATTATGATCAAGCAGCTCATTTACTACAATATTACATTGTGTTTGTATCTCGTGGTGTGGTTTAATAATGTGACTTCAATAAAGATAATGAAGTAAGAGTACATCGAAATATGTGGTTAAAAATACTTTTTGCAGTGCAGGACTGCATGGGACCAGCGGGAACTATATAGTAGGCCATTGATTGGGTACAAACGATGTTCTCTCAGAACACCCACCCAACACACACACACACACACACACACACACACACACACACACACACACACACACACACACACACACACACACACACGCACACACACACACACACACAACTAACTGAAACAAAAAGCCTGGAAATGAGAGCCCCAAATGAGGCCTTAGGTTTCACAGGCCATAAAAAATTCATAATTCCAGATCTTTACATGCAACTCTAGAAGGAATTAGGCCTAACAGCAGGCGCTGGAATCAGTTTCCGAACATTTAGCTTCTCCTTGCTCCTTCTCCTCTTTTCTCGAGCTCAGCCCGTACGCCCGCTCTCAAACACACAGACACACACAGAAGGACACATTCTTATGTTGCGTCCTGGGTTTTCCCCGGCAGAGAGGGAGAGATAGTAAATGGTGCAAGCGGTGAGACGCACTTTTTCGACACAGCCTTTGGAAAACCACACTTGCGCCTTCTAAATCGGATTTCATCTCTCCTTTCTTCAAAGAAAAACATGCCTGCAAAAAGTCTCTTCACAAACAAGCCCCGTTCCGGTTCTTGAATCTTGAAATAGGCCGAGCTGTAATTGCTATGTGTTCCAAGTAAACCGTATATATGATATGCACACAAATGTTGTTGGATACAGACGGCCCAGCATTTTCACAGTCCAACATTAAATCTACTGAGTGAATTGATGAATATACAAGGCCTCGGGGAAAGAGAGAGAAAAACAGGTCAGTATAAACCATTCAGCAGCTGACAGAAGATATGGACTAGAGGATAGAGATAGAGAAAATGTGTATAAAGTACTAAGTATTATAGTATAGAGTCTCTAAAATGTACAGATAAGTAAACAAGAAATATATATATATATATTTCAGAAAAAGAGAGGCAGACAGGGTGAGGGAAATCTGCCATCACTAGGCTGCTGCTAGCAGCAGGAGGGTCTTCTATACAAAACAACCCCAGACACAGTCAAAGACTTCCTTTCACACACTCCTGTGAACGCTTGGCCGAGCACACACACACGCATGCACTATAGGCTCTCAAACACACACGCAGAGAATGCAGACAGAATGCAGCATTGTTTGACTGCAGAAATATCTTGCTGTGTGTTCTGTGTGAGTGTGTAAGGGTGTGTGTGTGTGTGAGTGTGTAAGGGTGTGTGTGTGTGTGTGTGTGTGTGTGGCAGTCAGTCAGCTTGTCAAGTCCTAGCGGAGTGATCAAAGCTGGTACAAACCACCCAGAGAGATCTCTCCCTTCCTCATCCATTCATCTGTCCAGCCCCCCCCCCCCCCCCTCTCCCTCCCTCTCTCTCGCCCTGATACAAAAATGGCATTAAATTGACCACATAAATCCTGCTCAGCCAATCGCATTGCGTTCACTGGAGTAGCACGGCCAATCAAATTGGCCTGTTTAGTTCCAATAATTCTCAGTCGTCCCCCCACAAGCACTGAACCCTGGATGGCTGCAGTGCACCATGGGACAGGATCAGAGCATAATGGGAGACAGCATGGGGGCTCTGGCAATATCATAATGCCAAGAACATGCACACACACACACACACACACACACACACACACATGCAAGAGAATATCATGTGAGCTCTGCTGGCGCACCGGTATGATGCCAAGTTGACACACACACGTACAAAATCACACATGTGTGCACTGAAACACACACATACACACACACGTACAAAATCACACAATCTCCACGTATAGACTTTTCTGTCACACATGTGTGCACTGAAACACACACATACACACACATACACACACACACACACACACACACACACACACACACTCACCACAGGAGTTATGAGTTATGACCAACCCTAAGCTGCCAAGTAACTACACACACTCCTCATGTGAGCACTATTACACACTCCTGCACCATCGGATTCACACACACACACACACAAGTGAGAAACAGGTTTCCTAGAATAAACAATTCTGTTAAATTTAACGAAAAGGGTTTCCGAACTGAAACACAACATGCCACAGAAATGCGAGTGTGTGTGAGTAGAACCCAACAGCTCAAAGAAATCTCAAAAACACACCAAAATGTTTGAGACGAACACTGTTGGCAGCTGAATTGTAGAACATGGCTGCAGTGCAGTTTAGTCGTCTTAATAAACAAGGGGACTTTTCATTTCATTCCAGATCAGATGTAAGGGGGCTCAGCTAATAGCTTTTTAATAGGCCAAGAGGCTTGAGGGGAGGCCTGCAGTTGGAAGGTGGACTGATGCACTCAAGCTGGCATTAGAGGAGCTCTCTTCTCATTGTGAGGGCACATTGCCTTTGTGTGCACGAGTGTGTCAGCGTGCAAGAGACTTTTTCATTGTGTAACACAATTTCTATAGCGCTGCAAAGCTATTAGAAAGATGACTACATGCCAGGTTAAATGTCTAAGTGCTCAAAAACATTGGTAGAGTGACTTGGCTTGTCAAAATGCTTTTTTTTGTCACATTTAAAAATGTTGAATATTTGAGGGTTCTGATCTTAATTAATATTATATTGGTATTCACAGAAACATTATTGCCACAAACACCATCACTGTGAACATTGTTACTAACGACCTCAATAACGAACCCAGCTATTAAACCACACCAAACCACATATTCCACAGCAGCATTAGACCGGAGGCAACAACTGGCCATAAGACACTCAATGACGCATGAGCAGAACTAAAGAGCAGAATAATTTGGTTGAAACACACTATTTGTTTTTCCGCTCAAAGACAAAATGCCCACGGAAACACAGTTTGCAATTCGAGGGAAAATCTCTACCTGAATAGAGTGCAATGAATCCAGCACTGATGCACAGAGAGGATTAGCTATGTACACAGAGCCCCCCTCCCCCTCCCATCCCCCCAGCTAGGTCAATGTGTTTGTGTGTTTTCCCCCATTCAACAGAACAACTAATGGAGTGACTCCTCACACACAAAGAACCAACTTCAGAAACACGAGTCGAGTTGGGAGGCAGAGGGAAAAACAGGGGCATAACAGACAAGCCCAAACTAGGGGAAGACCGGGAACATAAACTGTTAAAAAGGGGGAGCAGGACGAGGGACAAAGATTGAGGAGTTTCATTTGCCTGAAAAGCACCAACAGTTTTACTTTCCAATTATAAGATTTCTCCACCAAAGTCAAATTGAGTGCCAAGCTGCAATTTATCGGAGGTTGGTGAAAGCCTACCCAAATTGTGTCCCTAAATTGCAATGTATTGATTTAACAGTAAACCTATAGAGAGCGGTCATAATGAATATTGGTGGGTGTCGCTGAAATGTTGTTCCCCTGGGCAACGAGAGAAAGGTGGCAGCAACACCAATTACTGCCCAAATCCAGCACAAAATCCTCGGCAGATCCGTAATGTTGATACCAATTTCGTTGATCGTGGCGTGGACGATCCAACCTACTGTATCCCCTGAGAGGCATTCAGATGGAATATTAGTTATATAACGGAGGTTAAAGATTAAAGCAACACAGAGTCCTAATGGGATATTAGACTAGTATACTTTTAGACATTAATAGGGGATGGCACATAACAGTGGCTGTTATAAGGTCAAACCTCTGAGGTTGCTGAGGCCGAACGAGGGGGGAAGTGGTGAATTAAGCAACTTGCTAAAACAACAGAGGGCTAGACATTGAATGCGTCTGGATCTGGTTCTACCCGAGGAAGCCACTGCGAGGGAGAGAGAGAAAGGTTGTTTTATTTGTATGTCAGCATTTATGAGGAGCAGCAGACATTGTGGCTCTCGCATGAACATAATAATATCTAAAAGGTATAAAGTTGGGCAGAATCCTCCGTCCCTCTTCAGAATGATCTCTTTAATGCCTGCACTGCTCCCCGGGGATCACAGGGCCAATGCGGTCCTAATAAACAACACCTCGTCGTCTCATCAGTCGGGTCTCCTGCACCCGGAGAGGGGAACTCTCTTTATGAGCTAATGACGGTGCTTTGCTGTGAATGACATCTTCAGCTGCTCCCGTAATGTTTGTGCAGCGCGTTTCTCGTGAGCGCTCCCGGTTCGCGTCGCGAGCTCCGTCGCGTGTATAATTGCCTCTCTGGCTTCTGGCGGCTGTGAGTGTTTGTGACTTCTGATCAATTTTCCAATCCGGGCAGCGGAGCGTCGCCTCTGCAATGAGACATTATAGTGCTGCCCTTCACAGTGTTCACCTTTATTCAACTGCAGATTGTTAATCTCAATGGGACTCTCCTGGTTAAATAAAGGTTTAATAAACCTCGGAGCTCATTTACCAATCCATAGTCCCGGCGAAAAACATAAATTAAAATTTTGAAAGGGACTTCGGGAGTTGTTTTTTACAGTCATATTTGTATTCGTGTGGTTCTCAATCGCGAGTCGAGCTCCACGTTGTCCCACGTATTGCTCAGCCTTTATGAGTTTAAAGCGTACACGTTTCTATCGTCCGAACACGAATTAGCTTATTAGTCGTTCCTCACGGGATGACGCGGCGCACACGGCACCTCGAGGCGCTGGCCGTAAAGCATCCCCTCATCAGCATCAGCGCAATTGAAATGGAAATACAGCAACAACAACAAAAAGTAACCCATCCCCGGCAGGAGCTTCTTCTGCCTGCCCGCTTACTAGCAGGCGCCTCTACCACACAGTCGCATCTCGGCAATGAAGGAAATCTTATCTCTGAAACAATTAAAGAGTATTTTTTTTAAAAATGTGTGAAGGAAGACGCGCTCTCCAGCCTTACCTTGGGCGACTCCTCGGTGTGCGAGCACCAGGAGGAGCAGGATCCCCGGCGCGCTGCACATCCTCACCAAGCTGCAACCCCCGTGTCCTATTCCACTTCTCTGTCCACTTTTCCCCATTGCCAGCAACGCGTAAAACACATAAACACACACAACTCCTCGGTCCGCGGAAGGGGAAATGAGGACCCCCTTCCTCCTCCTCCTCCTCCTCCTCCGCCTCGGGGTCTGCTGATTAATCAAACGAGTCCAAAAACCAAAAGGTGGCTGTATGTGTCGCCTCCAGTCCCGATGTCGAAGTCCGTCTCGAAAGGCGCAGGTCAGGCTGCGAGGAGAGAGAGAGAGAGGTGGTGCAAGCCGCCACGGGGTCCCTTCACTCGCCTCTAAGCTCTGCTCCGCTCTCCGCGCGCGCTCCTTCTCCACTCTCTCCGTTTACGCAGAAACAGAAATGCCACCGCCCTCTGGCTACCGTACACTGTTTCTCCCTCTCTCCTTCACTCTCGTCCCTCTCTTTCGTGCTCTATAATCATAAAAAAGAATATATCAACTACCTCATACATCCATGTGCCTCTTAATGACACGTCTGAATAAGGATGTGTGGAGGGTGAAGGGGACCCTCTCCCTCCTTTGACCACATTTAAGGCTTAAAATAAACTCTTCACATTTTCTTTGGGAGGCTTTTCCAGAGACGGATATTGCATTCTTACTTTATTGAATTACTCTTTTTTATATGCTGGTTCTAAGAACTTGGTTATGTTTGCAACATATACAAATAAAAAAAATAAAAAATCCATCCTATTGTTTGCGCGTGCCTGCACGTGCGCGCGCCTATAATTGCTGTCTGTAAGGAACGAACCAGGGAGCCACGTTTCTCCGAGAGCTCCCCAACTGATGTCTGCCCCCTGACGGCCACGTGCGTTGGACCTGCAAGAGTGAGAGGTAAAACTTTACAACAGTGTGTTTATCCTCTTTGAGAAGTGCTGTGAAAACTAAACGAGATACATTTGGATTGCAGTAAAGGATTATATGAACAAATGTTGTTAAAAGGCAAATATGATATGCTGCTCATTTTCCATGATGCCCTTTACTGCCACCACAACCAAGTAATAGTGACAACCTTTACAAAATGATGATGATGATTCCAGCAGAATCTTGCATAACACATATTGTGTTGTGTTTGCACATTCACGTGTCAATACATTCCAGTTTGTACAGCGGCCATCTTTTTAAAAGCAGAACAGCAGACCGATATGTTAACCATCTTTTTTTTTATCAACACTACTTTCAGCTTCCCCTTGAAAATGTCTGACGACTCAAGAAACAGATAAACATGTAAGTGACTAACATAAATGCAAAACCAGCTCAATACATATTTGTACGGGGGCCTGCTACTAGACCAGCTCTCATAACTCTCAGTGTTGCTGCACAGTCATTTCAGCAGCACAGCCTGGATCATGCATTGTAAATGGCAATAGTAAAATATGTGCTTGGTGCCATTTGTCACCGCAGCAGCCCGACAGCTCAGTGACTACCACTGGAAGTAGCTGCTACCCGCAGGGACCTGTAAAAGCCTTTTTATTCTGCCACTTTATTGGGAATGGGAAAGCAATAAGTTACACAAGAAACATATGGCACACTTGGATATGGATCAGCACTTACAGCAACAGTCAATGGCAGTGGTGTTTTCCCTGTTCCATGGTGGTACAACACAACTACACTGCATGTGTGCTGCAAAGACTTAAGCAATATCCAAGAAGTGTATTGACATAGTCAAAGCAGGTTTGGTTTAAGTTAGATTTTCAGACATTTTCTTATATTTTCTAAATGCGTGAGGCCCCCTAAGTTTGAACCAAATGCACAAAACTTAAATACATCTTTTGACATTTGCCTCCTCTTCCAAGAAAGTTTTCATTGAAACCAAATTCTAACCGCTCTCTTTTAAAGATATAGTCAGATGTGATTTAACTGGTCAAGGATTGTTGTAGGTCAGGCCCGAGGCACATTCGGCATTCAACCTCATATTCTTGGTAAAGCAGCCTCACTGTTATTTAAAACTATGATTGTGAATCCGGTACATCCTCGTCCTCCTCCCTTTCCAGTTTGGATTATTATTTCCAAAAACTGTGAATGGGAGATATGTGTGCTGGGTAACTCTTCCACTTAAGCTAACGATTGCAGGGTATGTGTGTGTGTGTGTGTGTGCGTGCGTGTGCGTGTGCGCGTGCGCATGCGTGCGTGTGTGTGTGTGCGTGTGTCTGCCCCAGAGCCGACCAGCTCTACTTCTAACTAAACTCTCGGAGGACTTTGTCACAGTGTCTCCATATCTCTTTTTCTTTGAATGTGAATATCATCAAAGACAATCCAACAGCCCTTCATTCGTGTTTATCATCATTACAGGGATGGATATACAGTATCTAGGAGGTTGCACACATTTCCCTGTCAGTTTCCTGTGCCTCTAACCCATAGCATCAAAGACGCAGCGATAATGAGAGGGGGAGACAGAGGACGCCGTTAAAAGGATATCACCACCTTGGTAACGCAGAGAAGAGGGTGAAAGATTTAATGATATACAGCTTTAGAAAAAGTTATTGTTCTGTTTGTATATCAATAGTCCACTGTTTGCAGTTTATAACATTATGCACAACCTCATTATGCCATACGGTTATTTTCAGTATCAAAAATTGTTTTGATAATCCTGAAAAGAATAGTTGCACCTTTTGGAGAAAAACAATTGTATGGCTTTCTGCAGAGAGTTGGAATGACGCTAATCTAAAACACAAGAGTGATATTGATCTTCTCATCATGAAAGAGAATACGCGTTTTTCCCATAATGTCAAACCACTTTCGTAGATGGCTCCAAAAGTGCAATACATTGATACATCTGCCTCAAAATGGTTGCATAATAATACAATTAAAATAATTTCCATTAGATGTGGCATTGAACAGGTCCACACACACACACACACACACACACACACACACACAGTTCCCTCAGTTCAACAAATGTTCTTCCTGTTTGAGGCCGACAGGTGACAGGTGTGCAGAGATGGGAGACTAAGCAAGAGTAATACATCCTGCTCAAACTCTCCTTTTACGATCCTGTCTTTCTGTGTGCAACCCCATGAATGCATCTGATGCGAAGCTGTTTGAAAGTGTTCCATGTTATCAATATTTTACAATTATTGCGTTTCGCTTTTCTCTGTAACGGCAGCCTTTTCTGCCGCCACTGTTGAGTGTGGAAAGAGCATCTCAGAAGTCCTGTACTTGCAGTGAAGTTGACAACTCTCCACACATTTGTGGGTGTGAGATGTATAAATGACGAGTTAGCTAACGACATGGAACACTGCGAATCACACCGACCGTCCATCCAGCTTGATAAGAGGGAAAACAATTACACTTACAACAATCTTTTGAGAATCGTTTTCATTTGATTATGCTTTTTGAGAAGTTCAATGCTCTGCTCCGAGAAGCAATTGGCAGAGGGTTCACAATGAGCAGCCAGTAACCAGCGTGTCGCTTATGAATATTTCAGTTTGAGTAATAACATTGACTGTGGACTTTCATCATTCAGCCACTTCAAGTTTGCTTGGATGGAGCGTGGCGTTCACTTGCTTTCTGTCATAAGAGCAACGCGAATGTTTCCACGAGCTCAAGCAAAAGACTGAAAACCAAATCATCACCACCGCACATTCTGTCCTCTAAACACAATTACGTCTCGCTTCAGGTGGTTTGAATTTTGTCTGACATGCTGGGGTTGCATCTATGCTAATATTCAAAAAACCTGTTTTTATATTTCAATAAAACAAACCAGAAGTTACACTTGCATGTAGGTGGTGAGCGTGCTTTGGTCAGAATCAGGTTTCAAAAGAGGAGCCATGACTTGCTGCCTTCCACTCATTAAAGTTAGACTTACCCCTCCCCCTTCTCCTAACATTAGTGTTTTTTTTTTCTATGCTTATATCTTTACCCGCAAGGATAAAAAACATCCCGCCATGTGTGCCATCTCATGTGTTATCTCTATTGTGTGTTATGACAGAGAAGGGCCCCCACAGGGGGGACTTGGTTTAATCTCTTTAAGCAGTTACATAATGGCCCCCAGTTCACGTTTTAATCAGCGAATAGGTGGCTGTGCCCAGGGACGAATAATCACATCTATAACTTTCTAATCTAATATTCAGCTACATTCAAGTGGATTAGAGAGGAGCGGTGGGGGAGAGGCGAGAGGCACAGGTAGTACACATAGATGCGAGCGTAGGAGGATTTATTTGTGTGTTATTTTGAGATGGAGAAAAATGAGACGTCATCATGTGAATCATGTGTTTCTGTCTGGAGTTTGTACAAGTGTGTGTGTGTGGGTGTGTGTGCGTACACGCACATTTATATATGTGTGCACGCTTATCGCAAGACACACTGTCCATAATATCAATCCTTTCGGATCACTTTTGATTTCAGATGTTTGGCGGGTAGTTTGGTGATGAGGACTGACAATCTCATTCCCTAGATGGCTCAGTGTGACCTGTGCTGCGTGCCGTACGCCGGTGCAACATCACAGAGGGGACTAAAGTGAATCAAGAAATGCATCCAGACAGACAGACGGACCAACAGACAAGGAGAGAATGTATCAGTCATCAAATTGAATTGTTTCCGGAGACACACACACACACACACACTCTCTTTTTCTCTCTTGCTCTCTCATCGGAGGATTTAGCAGGAAAGCAAAATGCGGTGGCTACAATAATCTAAGTGAAAGTCCCAGCATGTGACCTCATATTCAGTAAAGAGCGTATTACACATTTATCATGAAAATGATGTTTGCCGTTTTATATGTTTACATAACTACAATCTGTTTAATGGTCTAAAGATAGAAACATTGCTGAACAAAGCATGGAGAAAATCAATGCGTTGTTCATTTCTTGATTGGAAGTCGTACTCTGTTTATCCTCATCTTGCCGTGACGTCGTCCAATCCCATCTTATTTCTTGACATTTGAACATAAAGGCCAATAAAACTCAATGACAACTGGACATTTGGTCAAACCACTTTAAAGACAGGCTTTGTGTATAAAATAAAAGGGTATATTGCATAGAAAAAAACAGTTTTATTGAGAAGCACGACATGTAGTGATGGAAAAAGACAGACAAGAGAGCAACAAAGCTGGCGGCGTTGTTGTTAGAGGAGAACATCAAGTCAGTGATGTTGAAATTCAAACTGAACAGATCAAGTGACTCTGTGCTAATGTCAAGTATCTTTACGTATGCTCAAAGACTAAGTGGTATTCTTTGAATGAATACATGTAAAGACGTAGGTGCCTACATTTCCTCGTGTGATGTCTACGTGTTAAAGGAGCCCTTCAGAACGGTTTGAACACGCACAGGGATGCAATCAAGAGAGGAAGACAATACACATTCCTGCCGCTGGTTTCGCGGTGGCAAAGAGATGCTCCATTAAAGGCAAAGAAGAAGAAGACTGCCATGCTAAGAAACCTGGACATATTTGTCATCCCTAAGTGTACATAAAACACGTTTTGGACGAGAAAATCTGAATATACAGACCTTTGTTTACAACTTCACAGGGCATATTTAAAGTATCATCTATTGTCCGTCATGGTTAGTGGTACTGCACCTTACCTTTCACTAATGAAGCATACAATGGGCAGAAGCAAGTAAACATCATGGTGGCCAATTAACATCTTAAATTTAAAATAGGCAGCTCCGTAGGGAGGGAAAGCAAATGCCGAGAGGGACACGACCACAACAGATTTCCTCTTTAAACAATCTGCCAGCCACTGCACTAAATTATGTTTTCCACCACATTTTGGGTCCAAGACAGTGTGTAACTAAATATGTGCCTCTGCCAAAAATAAATTTGTGTCTAGGATACACTTGAAGGAAGGAAGGAACCGTCTCTAACAGAGGTGATGGGCATTTGATCAAATTGTTTGCCATCTTCAGTCTAGAATTCATTACAATCACGTCATAAAACATATACCCAACATATACATTAAATAACTTGGATGAGAGAATAACGTATCAGAATTACAGCACACTGTCAAAAACCTTATTGAGAGCCATCGGCTGAAGTGTATGTAAAGTGTCAATCCAAAAGAGCTCCCTTTGACATATCTTTCTTTCTACATCTCCCCCTCTTGGCAATTCAATATGTTCACTGCCCTGGAATCAAAGAGAGGAGACAGGGTGTGAAAATCCATTGAAATGACGGGCGACTAGTTAACACCATTGCGCCTGATGGAGCTCTTGCCACTAATCCTTTGTTCCAGCGTGTGTGTGGTTTTACATCTTATCACAAGGGCATTTTAATAAATAGAAAAGGTTTTAATATGCTGCATGTGATAAAACTCTTAACAGGAAAACTCTTGCCTGATCTTGGATGTCTAAAACATGTGATGCGGTACTGGGCACAATTGCTGCTACTTCCCATTCTTTAGGGGAGCTAAGAGTCTGTTTCGCAGCTGATTTAATGTTGGCTGGCAACGGCTTATCGTGTAACTCAGGGCCGTACACCAGGGGTATTCAACTAAAGTTCTGCGAGGTCCAGTTCGAGAGAATTTCCTCATGCAAAGGTCCGGAACATCACAATAATGTCAAATTTGTGCCATATGTATTGAAGTAGCCAACAGTTGTATTAACGTCTATATGTAGTCAACAACTGACTGTAAAATAAATATAAAGTTCAATTAATTAACATCTAAACAATATTTAATATTACAGATTTCCTTGAATAATTATAAATAATACATACATTATCATCTCTTATTTCAAGGCAAATAAAGGCTGGATTTAAAACAGAAAGCTTTTGAAAAACGTGACTATATAAATTAAATGAATAAATTAAATAAATCATGTTAGAAAGATTAATTTAACTCAATTGTCTTGCAGCTACAAATTCAGTTTATTCGGGCATCTAGTGATATCAAT
Source organism: Cottus gobio (assembly GCA_023566465.1). NCBI lineage: Eukaryota > Metazoa > Chordata > Actinopteri > Perciformes > Cottidae > Cottus > Cottus gobio. The sequence goes on along the minus strand of CM042218.1, from coordinate 19,144,400 downwards.
CCAAAGAGCCAAGATATTATATCCTTGTTTTCTAAAAAGAGAAATGTGTGTGCATGGACTTAATCTGTGGTTATTAACCCACTTGTTTCAGCTCATTTCTCCTCTCTGTTAACATAATTCATGTGTCAGGGTTCTGATCATATTGGCCTTTTAGGTTTATTTTTCTGGGCCTTAATCTCTGATGTGAGTCGTTCCGTTTGCTCTAAAGATCTGAGCTTTGTCTCGTGATGTCTTCACATCGCTGCTTTTAATGTCACTGAACATGAGACATACCGCTCTTGAACTGGTTGTGGGAATAACAAACATATAAGTCTGTCCATTGTTCAAGGCTCTGGTTTAGATGTCCACATTTCTCTTTTGGAGCACCAAGTGAAACAACTTCTCTGACTCACGTACTTCAAACTATCAGGTCTCTCCCGTCGCTCCCGTGTGTGCGAACGTCTTACTCGAGTCGAGGGCGGGGCTTAACGCAATACACACATGTGATTGGTCGAGTAGGATCAAGTGACAGGATTTTCAAGGCGTGTGATTGGTCGGAGTGTTTCCTGGACCGCTGAATGAGAGCCGTAGAGGCAGGAAAAGCTGCGCCGGTGAAATAGAAGCGATCCACCCACAGTTAATAATTCGGTAATAATAATTGGTTTTCGGTCCAGGGTCCAGAGACAACGGCGTTTGGGTCCGGACCCGGACCGCGGTCCGCCAGTTAGTGACCCATGCCGTACACAGACGAAAAGGGGGAGGTCCTTGAACTGTAGGGATAATGCTGAATCAGCGGTCAACATAGGATCATGTTTTAGAATTAAGTTCTTGAGAATATGTGCCTGAGGGCTATGGTGGAGATGCAGGAGACAGTAGCTCTCTGTATTTTGTTGACACTTTTCTGTAAAAGATCAGACCGGGATGTAGAAAATGCAACATGGTAGGTATCATCAATACAATATTGAGTGTAGCCTGTGTCCAAAAAGCGTTTTTTCATAGCCACAGCTTTGTCAATAAATTCCTCATTAGAAGGACATATATGGTAAACCATATTTCAGAGCTCTGGGATAAGCACTGAGCACTGCTGGCTAGGAGGAATGCATTTCAATCTGTTTCTTTTTGATATACAGTAGTGATGCATAGTTCATTATGCATATCCAAAAAACACATGGTCATATTCAAATGAGAACTAAAGGTCAGGATGCATACAATAACTGGACAGCTATTAAAAGTTTGAGAGGATACTGACTTTTCCGTGCTGATTTATATTTTAAAAAAAAAGATGAATGCATGCACATGTTATAATAACTCACTCATGTCCAATGGCACACTCTAAGTAAAGAACAAAGTCACTGCAAGTGGTGCAGAAAGTAACAATTTCCCAGCGGGTCTGGGGCTACAAGCTGGCATGTCTATGAATAAGCTCCACTCATGTCATCCTGTTGCCACACATGCTGAACAGAAGGTTGTTCTCGTCGAGAGCTATTATTACAGTCGGAATTTGGTTATCATTGTTCCAATATTGCTGAGAAAAATGTTTTACTGTTAAAAAGGGCTTCACATTTCCCACCACAGTTCTAGCACAATCATCAACTTGTATTCCTATACAATAATCCAGGGGTGAACCAAATTGAGGAGACAGGAGGAAATGCAAGGCATCCCACGCCAACGAGATTAAAGCAGAAGGCCGTAGACAGTGTTCATTTCAACAGTTAATTGTGGTTCCAGAACGAATACATTTCAATCCAAAATAAGGACCCTCTTTGTTCTGAAAGTCTTTGAAACTTCATAGGAAGACACGAGAGTCAAGGCCAAACAACATTCTGTGTCACACCACAGCCATTTCACAGATCCAGCTCTGTCATGCAAGAAGAGGCTAGACACCCACCATCTGCCTCTACTGCCTACCAGAGTATGCCACCCCACCATGGGTCAGTGGGTGGTCCCACTTCACGGTAGCATCCACACTATGAGGTACTTTATCACAGAACCACAAAGCTCAGGCGCAGTCAGTCAAGAGGCACAAATAAAAACCTGTTTATGATGCTTTGACGTGTGATGTTATCATAAGATTAAAACCAGATGGTATTTGGAGGAAAACTGGTCTTAAGAGATATTTTGTTTCTTTGCGTGAAGTGTTAATCTGTCCATACACTTTTGTTTTGCCTCATTACTCATTATGTGCTTGCTTTTCATCAGTTGGCTGCTTCCAAGACCACTTATTTCTGCTTGTAGCATTTCGTCAGTAAACAATTAGTGTTAAAAATGTAAAAAAATGTAAAAAGTAAATTGGAATTGCTGCGTCACAGCCCACATGCAGTTCATGACTTTGTAAAGGTCTCAGCCTTATGTGGGTAAGTCATCGCTGTATTTGAACTATTTAAAGAGAACAAAAGAACGTATGCTCTACACAGATCCACAGCACAGCTGGCTTTACTGCATGTAGAACAGTGCTGCATGGGACATTGTATCTAACAGTCTGAACTCTTATGCCTGGCTCAACTCTCAACACGAAGTGTCCTGCACGTGTGTGTGCTGTTTGTTTCTCTTGGGTGACTTGTGCAGACAAATGAAGTGATCTGAGGGCACAGCTTATAAATTCAAGATAACAAACTATAAACATGACTCTATCAAAAGAACAATCAAAACACAATTGCAAGAAGACAATGCCGAAAAGTTCGGATCAGATGCAGCTCAGAGTAAGAATTGATCTTTGTCTGTTTTGAAAGGTTGGTGTATTCTCACCATCACCTGTAAACGGACCGAAGCATGTTTTCCTGATCATGTGCTTCGTCAGGTTGCTTGTGGAGCCAAAATGGCATTTTGAGAGAGATGTCACAGCTTCACTTTCTTTAGATCTCTCCTGCCATATTTCCCCAGAGAAATACTCTTGTACCTTTACAAATTACACCTCAATTCATTGTGTGTGTGTGTGTGTGTGTGTGTGTGTGTGTGTGTGTGTGTGTGTGTGTGTGTGTGTGTCAATTCCCATATTGCTGCTTGTTGCTAACGCACATAGATTTTAAACAGACTTCAAGAGCTGTAAAGGACCAAGAAAACGTAACTTCCAAATGAGTTAATTGTCGGGTTCAGAGTGAAAACGGTAGACGACTGGAGGCCCTGACGCGTGTAGATCTGCCCCATGAGCCTGAAACAGACAACAGTTAATTCCCTTCCTCTTTCTAGGTGTTAATGTCCTGGCAATCAGCCCAAGTGCTTTTTGATAAGCTCATTATTAATTCATGCACGCTCCTGGAACCTCAAATCACACTTAATTACAACTGTGATTCCAGCAGTGACCAATATTGATGCAATTAAATAATTAGGAGTTTGCTGCTGCAGCATCCTCTTTTTGACTGCAAGGGACAGAGAGAAGATTGTGTTTTTAGAATATAAATGCAAAAAGCCAACTGAGCTGACGTTAAGAGGCGAGCATATTTGTTTAAATCTGTAGAAGTGCTTGGCCCATCCATGTGTGAGGAGAATGTTTTAATAGAGATGACTTTAAATGAAGAACGGCGGATAATGTTCTCTGATGATCGATTGAGAACGCTTACCGGTGTCTCCACAGAGTGCGTCACAACAGTCTGCCTGTGCTGTCTGGTTGGGACTAATAGTGATGAGAAAACTGCCACACACTGTATGATGATCAATTCTTTAATGACTTACAGTAATAAGAAGAGCCACTTTGTTTGATGAGTAGCTTTTGTAATGTTCACCTTCCAGAAAAGTAATTCCTTCACCGGGTTTCTGCCGTCTGACCAGTTGAAACAGTGTAACTTTGCTCTTTGTCAAAAGTGGATTTCTTCTGCTACAGTTAGTAGTTTGGCAAAATGTTATTTTTCTTTGCGCGTGGATGAACTTGTTATATCTTTACTAATTTAGCGGCTGGACAGTTTGCTATCTAGCTTGTAAATTTCAACATGCTTTCATGCTTAACTGGTTATAGGAAATGAGCCAAACAAAGTTGTCACTCATCTGGTGATAGCGATGTGTGGAAGAAGCCTTACATTCTGCCTGAGAGCCAACAGACTCCATTGAACCAACACAAAACCTCTAATGAACCCGTTCAATGATTTCAAAATTCAACGAGAAGTGCTAGTGCGCACATGTATCATTGATTAGCTTACTTTGGTCACTGCTTTTTGCTACCGGCTGAGCGGGCGTTTCGCAGACAAACCCAGTCTGGCAGGAAGCCTTGAGTGTGACAGCCAATCACAGCACAGTAGGGCGAGACTCGGCAGAACACTCTTGAGGAAAAAAAGTACTGTGCAAAGGACGAGAGCTGTTTGCTAAGTCGTTGTCTTCCGGTTTCCCTTTGAATTCCCCTTCTGTGGCATTAATGCTAAAGTGCCTTCAGAAAAATATAAAGTCCCAATTAAAATCTTTCACAACACTTGGGGTTTGTTGTGTATTGCCATTTGTTTATTCAGCGATGGAATAAAGAAAAACATATCAGGCTTATCCGATCTCCTTGCCCCAAGACTCTGTCAAACAAAACTCATTTTTAATATTATTACTGTTGCTCATTTGATTTCAAAGCCGATAATGCTCTGAATATTCTGTATTTAATAACACTTTTGCCTTTATGAAAACATTTTAAAAGCCAGGGAGAAATGGACACAATTTATAATAAAGGAGTAATCTACTGCTGTTCATCTAAAACAAGGGAGCTCCTGAAAACCTGGCTTTTTGGAGATAAGAGTTGCTCATGTGATGGCAGTCTGGTTGCCTGATGATTTCGATCCCCGTCCCTCTATCTCCTCATCTATCCCCTGAAGATGAAAGAAAACAGTTTGCAGCTACTTACTGGGTCCCTGCAACACATTAGTGGCTACTGCCACGGCCTTCAAAGACTGTGTGTGTGTGTGTGTGCGTGTGTGCGTGCGTGCGTGTGTGCGTGCGTGTGCGTGCGTGTGTGCGTGTGTGTGTGTGTGTGTGTGTGTTTGTGTTTGAGACAAAGTAAGGCAGGGGGCAGGGAGACAGAGAGCTTGGACACACATACATGTGTATGTAAGGTACTGAGCCGGTATGTGTGTGTTAGCGTGTGCACATGTGCGTGCTTGCTGACATTCTAAAGAGGTGTAAGGTCAAGGTTCGCGTCAGCTCGACTCAGCTGTCACCCCCTGAGCTCTTTATAAAATCCCTCACAGCTCTTTCAGCTGCTGTTTGAACATCATCAATCTGGCACAGCCTGTAAACTGCAGGGCAGTGAAGGTTTGCACTCACTCAATGTGAAGTGTCTGCGACTGACACGTTTGGAAAGATTTTTCAAAAACTGTTTGTTTGACAAATTTTTAGGCAGATATAATAACAGAATTAAATAAACAATATAGAGGTGTATATATATATATATATATATATATATATATATATATATATGAATGAATAGCAAGGTCCAGCAAATTCAGCGCTGTAGTGTCATGTTTTGGACCAAAGTGTTGCATGTTGGCAGATTTGTTGTTGTGAAGTTAGTTAGAAAACTATTATGGAGTTATGATTTTATGACGGAGGTGAGGACAATGTTTTTGGCCACTTGGGATCTACTGTAGGGGGAGAATTGAGACTGAAGCAGTATTTTATATACTTTTATTTTATATATATATCTTGGCAAAATAGGGCTGAATATGAGAGGTTGGATAATTTCCTATAGATGTGTTAATATGTTTTTCCACTGCCAAATGTATCCCCCCCGGAATCCATTGTGAAGTTTTACAAATATTGAGCCAATTTTTCTTAAGTGGATATATGATATTTTGAAAGATAATGTTTCAGTTTTAAGTCAAGGTTTTGTACAAAATCAATAGTGTTGTTGCAGGGCCATTGCGTTACTCTGATAGGGAGAGAGGTGCTGAAAAAGCTTCAACCTTGAAGGAGCAATTCAAGACTTTACTAAGAATGTTGCTTCTGAATGAAATGTCAACTTTACAGTTCCCCAAGGGGCTTTGACAGTGTATGCTGTGCTTTGGTTGCAATGGGTGCAATAATACAGACATTTATTCAGAGGCACTGGAAAATACCAGAGGACTTTTCCATTCTGCTAATGTACCAACTGTTGAAGTGCATGTTTTGATGAAGTTCGCCAGAGATGTCAAACTACTGACAAAGAAAGAAATAAGTGTTTATGTGACGATATGATCAGATTCTGTTCGTTTGATGCCTGTATGAGCACTTTTCTCTTGGATAGATACTGTAAGCATGTTTTGCAGAGCATAGATATAGAACTCAAGTGAAAGCTCAACGAGGGAAACGGAGAAAAAGAAAGAATTATAACATAATCAAGGATGCCTCCCAAGAATGGTTGGAGGAAGCAAAAAGGCTGGGCTGCAGTTGTTTCTCCTCTCTTACATTGATTTTATTAATCCCACAGGCCACATGCATAAAGTATTTAGAAGAGCACTAACCCACAAAATGCTTTTGCATTTGAACTCAAAGCAAAGTTTATTCAGTCACATGACCCACAGGTTATACAAAATCATCAATCCAATCTCCATTGAAAATAGATGAAGGTTTCCTGAACAAGTTGCTGAATGCTACAAGCTGCCGTTGGTGCTGTTTGAACAACGGGATTATTTCAATGAGATATTTGTTATATTCATAGTGATCCAACTCGACGGTCATTAGCATTTTGAACTTTCTGTTTCATCAACTCCCTCAGAAAGGCAGTTGTGCATCTGCATAAGGAGTTTCTGCAGCTGAAGAATAAAGCTTTGTCCATTACAGCTATAGGTGTAATGGACAAAGTGTTGCAATGCTATTGTGCTTTTCTTTCACTGATAGCCACCTGTAAGAAAGGTCCCTCTTAGCCTTTTTCATCCAGATTGAATGCATACTTTGAAAAGGGAGCAGAGAACAGGAGCTGGCGGCAGGGGGAAGAAAATACTTAAAATGGGCCCCAAGGGGCGAAAAGACAAGTATGAGTCCAGCTGTATTGCAGTGATTGAAATGAAGTGCCATGCTTCTGTTTGTCTCTCTCACTCTCCGGCTGCAGCCTCAGTTGTAGGCAGCATAGGGGGAGCCCTGCCTGGGATGGCCCACCTAGCAGCATGTGATCTGCAGAGTGACCTTTCCATCAAGCGGTGGCTCTGACCTGAACGGTGTTAAAACATGCCGCTGGCTGCAGGAGTCCAGGAGTCCAGGAGCAGGGAGCCAAATACTGCGTGGGGGATTCACCTGCTCAGATCAACAAACTCTCCACTTGTGGACAGCACCGCGTTTCTCACAAAGTCTTCGCCTGAATCTTGGCTATACTCAGTCCAAGCCTTCTTGTCCCTGTCTTCACGGACCCTGACTCATCTCTCAACAACACTCACAACAATACGCCCGTGTGCCCTTCGTGGGAAACAGAAACGGAAAGGGTTGCAGACCAATTCTGTATCGCTGAAGATGTGACGACGTCCCTCCATGAAATCTTTCTCACGTGTAAGAAAACTCAATATGGCATTCATCACAGAGACCTTGTAATGTGTGGAAACAGACAAGCAGGGATGTGAGCAGCCTATAGCACTCACTGCAGAAGCCTTCAATACGTCTGATGGGCAGTGATGAAAGGATTGTGCAACAGTTACATAAGGTAAACCAGAGAAGTTCCTTCCTCTCCTGTCTAGAAAAGATGAGCGATTGAGCAACTCAATGACACATGAATGAGTCAGGTGGAGAGCATTTCACTCACGTGTTAATTGCAGAGCTGTATTGATGAATTGGAAAGCAGCAGTTACATAAGCACTGTCATAAGAAATAACACATTTTCTCTCAGAGTCTGAACTGCATGCACAACTATCCCATCTTTCCATATGCCAATTACATTTCTAAGTGTTGGTGTGTTATTGAATTGGCTTTACCTATACATCCATCTTCGTAATGGCATATGGACCTGTCTTTTGAGGAAGTTACAGTGGAAATTGTGATATAATATGATGTTGGGAAGGAGATTTGTATGGAAGTGTGGCCAAAAAAGGATCTATTGAAATATTACTTTAATTTATTTAAGTGCATACTTATGTAAATACTAACACAATTATGGAAAGCCGGAGTAGTATGTTGCAGTTACAGTCTATGCAAAATCACTCATTTGTACATTTGGGATCATTATTGTATTTCTTTGCAGTTTCACACTGCACAGTTTGGACTCCAATTAAAGTGAACACCACAATGAGTCAAGACTTTACATCAATTGTTGGATGAGCTTTAGCTTGCTGTTGAATTGCGCTGCCTAAGCACACAAATAATATAATGACTTTGCTTCTATAAATAAAGGAAATGTTCCAGATTGGCCTAACATCCACAATAAAAGCCGAGGAGCATTAAATGCTGTCCCACTTATCTCTGGTGTTGATTCCTTTTTTTACTGCTGCATTTTGAAGAGCATGTGTGGTGGCAGTGTCTGCAGATGGTACTGTTCTGTCTGCAGAAGGAAAGAAGGCACCACTGCCATACCTACAACCCCACGCCTGCTAGGGGCTAAAATGTTCCTTTAGCTTGTTCACATTTACTAGAAAACCCACCTTCAATACTTCTGTAGCTCACAAGGAAATGTGTTTAAAAATGACTAGACTGCCAAGTGGTCCTTGTGATTACAGGAGCAGTTCATTTTTACTTGAAAACAGTTTTTACCTTTCTAAAATGTGAAATAAAACATAATTGCAGTCATGCTAATTACTGCAAAGCAATCACGTATAGTCCCAAAGAAAGACTGAAAGTATACAAATACTAGCCTTCAGCTAATGTTGTGGCTTGTATTGTAAAGTAGAGCCGTGGTGTAGATGAGGAACAAGTTATCCACAGGGAAATATAAAATAATCACTCAGTCTATGCAGTCATGGTAAACACCTGGCTCATTTGGACCAGTTGTTTTGTTTGGCTGTATATGAACATATATAATTAAAATAAATATATTGATTTTCATTCCTACGCAATTGACATGTAACTTTATGTACCGATAAAGTCTTGTACCACTAATATGTCCTGTGTTACGTTCTGCCTCGTTGCAATTTATAATTGGATGACCAAAGGTTTCTTGCAGTTTAATGACTCCAAATAAGAAATAGTTATCGTTAACATCTTTTTTGGCACAAGCAATAGCAGCATTAACACATTAATCCTGTCTGGTCTGAGTGCTCTAAAAATGTTAAAAAAAGAAGAAGAATTGATTTTAGGATTTTTACAGCTTTGAATGGTCAGGCTTCTGCCTATATCTGTGATCTGCTAACTTCATTTAAGCCGGATTGCTGCTTAAGATGCTCTGCCAGGGCGCTGCTAATGATCAACTTGTCACAAAAGGTGACCGGGCAGGCCCCTCAGCTAAATCTCATCCTAAAACTCAACTTCATCTTATGCCTTTTTTGTAACTGTTGGGATTGGTTGTAATTGTCTAAATACTTTACTTTTAGGAATTGTTTTACTGCAAAGCACTTTGTTTTGAAAGGTGCTATGCTTCTGTAAAAAAGAAACTAAAGTCCATGTAGCATGTAGGGCAAAGGGAGCAGGGATGTTTTAGATGCATGGATGGAGGGAGAAAAGGAGGGGTGGAAAACAGATACAACAGGGGAGGAGGAAGAAAGGAAAAAGGAATGAAGGGATGAATGAAAGGAAAGAAGGTAAGGAAACAGGGAAGAAGGTGAAGAAAACACTGACCAGAGTAAGAAACACACCCACGACAAACGGGTGCCAGAAATTATCCTCTTTCTCTCCTCCATTAAAAAGGACCCAGGGCGAAACCACAGCACTGCGGCCCCCATCTCGGTCACTTTAATACGGGTCTTAAAAGTAATTTACTGCAACATATGTGGCGAGACATCAAAAGTGCATTTGGCAGATAAAGATGCCATTGCTGACAGAAATGTGGTGCCTGGAGCAAGGCCACATCTCTTTATTCTCCTCTCTCTTTCTCTCACAAGCAGAGACACAGTTTTCCTCTCCACCACCTCCGCTCTCTCCCTCGGTCGCTCTCTCTCTTTTCTCCACTCCCTTCCACGACTTTCTCCACTGGCTTTTCTTTATCTTCCCACCTCTAACTCCTTCTCTCCCTCCCTCCCTCCGCTCCTCTCCTCCTCTCTGTCCTCACTTCCTCCCACACATCTCCATCCCTATTTCCCCCTCGCCAGCTCCCACTCAACTGCCTCCTTCCTTCGTCATCCTGATTTCATGGCCAAGTAAAGGAGACCATTCATCACGAGTCTCTCCACAATGTTCTCAGAAATATGTATGCTTTATTCAAGCCACGTTGCATCACGAGTCAGTATCTTATTGCTTGTTTCTGTGGCATGAAGCCGCCCTCTGGATGGGACGCCTGTGTCTCATAGAGGCTTAGCTCTCCTTTAAAACCTTCTTAAACACCGTGTGGCGACCAGTGAGTCCCAGATTCTAAGACTCTGAAAGGACTTGTCAGGGGATCAAATCTCAAAACCTCTTAGAACCAGTCCAATGATCTGTAGCCTTCCACTAAAATTTGAGCATCAGCCATTATATGTCCACATCAACCTTTCCTTCTTTCCAAACACGCTCTCTTCCATCCATCTCTCTCTCTCTCTCTCTCTCCTTTACTTTCACTCTCCTCTACCCTCTCTCATCCATCTCTTTCTGTAACTCCCCCTATCCTTCACGACAGAGTTTTTTTCTCCAAATTTACAGTACTGCCTTACGGCTTCTTCACCATAAATACTTCCCACCCATCCCTCCCATCCCTCCACCTTCCCCTCCCCCCCTCCTCCTCCAGCAGACAGTGCGATGTCGGTAATGTGCTGTTGAGTTAATAGGTTCATTTTTCAACATCTTTCTTCTCCTTTTTCATGTCTGAAAGGAGAAAGGAGGAGTCTTTGACTTCATCTTGGCGAGCTATGATGAGGATTACAGATTGTGACTTTCAGATGTTACCTCAAAGTGAAGAATCCACCTTTAAATCCATTTTTAAAAAGCATGTTATTCCATGGAGTTAATTTGGGTGTTGAATGTACTTTATAGCCTCTCTTTAAGTTGGACATAGTAGCTTCATTTTGAAGGAATAGCTCGACAGGGGAAATACTCTTATTCACTTTCTTGCTGAGAGTTGGGTGAGAACACATACCACTCTCATATATCTGTCTGTATGAAGTTACTGCCTGCAGGTTGTTAGCGGAGCTTAGTGTGAAAATTGGAAACAGGAAAGAGCTGGCCCGACTCTGATCAAAGGGAACAAAATCCACCAAACAGCAACGCTAAAGCTCCACAATTATCACGTAATAAGCGGTTCAGATAATGGATGGATGGATGGATATTGCTTGTTTGATTTGTTCAAAACCCGAAACGTAAAAAACGACGTAATCTTGCAGCGGGTTACAGTACGTGCCCAACTATTTCCTGCCAGGCAACCAGAGGGCACTCCAGGAATTGGCACGCGACCCCGCTGTAAACCACTATGTGGAAATGTTACGCTCAGATTCAAAAAGACTTAACGTGTTAATTGAGCTCCAGAGGTGCCGGTAGGTGGATGTTATTGCCTTCAAACACATCCAGACTGTTTCCAGTCTTTATGCTATGCTAAGCTAACCGGCTGCAGCTTCAGAATTATTGATCTTCAACTAGCTCTCTTCAAGGCAGTGATTCATTGTATTTCCCAAATTGTGAAACTAAATCCCTTCAAGTCACAATAATATTGTAGTATTTAGGATTAACGATCAAGCAAAATTAAACCCACAGTGTTTAATCGCTCTCTGCACATTTTACCTCCACTGTGCGATAAATGTCGGGTCCATCCACCACCACACACACATCTCCAACCCAAACATGCTGCTGTTGCTCAGTGAGTTTGAAAGGCATCCCGTAGGTAGAACGGGATTGTAAAGAAAGCAAAACAGATTGATTGAAAAAAATCAAAAGAGAAGAAGACAGGTCTTGCTGAGCTTTTTAAACCACTGACAAACCAGAAGGCAATTCCAAATGATAACAAAACCTGCGCATTGCAAATACCCAATGGTATCTATCAAAGTGTGTTTTTGTTATTTGCACAAAATGTCGGTGTTGGGCCGAATTTTGAAGTTTACTTCAAAATTAAAAATAAATGGGGCGACCAAATACAACGATGAAATATTCCACCGGAAGATTGTTAACCTGGAAGATAAGTGAGAGAAAAGGATGACGGTGCGAGGATAAAAGGGAAAGGTAAGAGAGGCGCCTTTTTGTTGGTGTCAACATCATTTGGAGAAGTGATAGAAATCAACTCTGCCTTGTCTACTTATCTCTGCTCTCTGAGATGTTGTTTCTGCTTTTGACAGCACTGAAAGTATCTCCACTTTTCAATGCATGTGTGTTTATGTGCAATTTATTTACATGCACATTTGTGAGCCTATGACATCCCCAAAAGAATGTGTTGATGTGTGTGTAGACGGATGAGGCTTTGAGCATCTGAGATATTTCAGAAATCCAACGCAGGCTTGATGCCCTTGTGATCAAAGAATTTGGGGCTTCTTTCATTACCTTTGACGGAGAAACACATTTGGATGTTTGCCTGTCTCTCTCTCTCTCTCTATCTCTCTCTCTCTCTCTCTCTCTCTCTCTCTCTCACTCTGCCTGAAGGGAGAGGAGAGTGTTAGTTATCAGAGAAACGCTGTGCATCAGAGAACCCTTTTAACAAGGTGGAAAGGCAGTGCTGCTTTGGAACTCGGGAATCATGAATGCTGGGTAACTGCACTGCTGATTCACGCTAAATCAAGGGGAGCGAGAATACACCCTATAGGTTGTTTCTCAGGAAACTAGGTTACTTATGTGCTTCCTCTTGGAAGATACCACAGTGAATCATTTATGAAGCCTAACGTGTGTAAATGAATCAGAGCAGCATGATGCATCTTTAGGACAGCGGTGTGAATATAGAAAGTCTGACCTTCAGCCAGAGAACCTGAAGTGTCCTCCCAGCTTCAGAGACGCCTCGAACTGACCCTCTGATTTGGCCTCCCTATGAAAGGGGGCAAAGTTAAAGGTAAATTATAGATTATTGTATTACTAATATTTATGCAAAAGAAAGTTTGCAATCTTATTTAGTAACACTGGATGTCAACTATGCTGAAATATCCATGACACAAGCTTTTAACATAGGCCTGTTGCACTGCATCATGTGGAGGAGGAAGGAGCTTTGTACTGTTAATTCATATCATAGAAGGGCTCTTATCTCTAAAGAGAAATAAGCTTGGCTCATTCACTATGCCTATTCATTACATCTTACATAAAAAACAGGATTTTACATTTGGAAAATCGCATCTTGGAATGCTTGCGTTTAATGTTTACCATGTATCTTTTTATGATATAAAAAACATTAGCTATGGATTATTCACAGCCATACTATGATAAACCGTGAGGCTTGCTACCTACCAAGCATACATGAGCTTTCAGTTTTTCTAATCAGGAGTATCTGATTAATTAGACACAATGTGCAGTGTCACTTAAAAAGACACTCATCAATTAAAAGACTGGCGTACAATCCTGTGCCTATAGAAACTAGGATATCTAGTTAATTGCACACTGTCTATACAATCGTTTGTTAAGTGTATTAAAAGGCTAAAAAAGGATAGCACATAATGAAAAGGTGGCTGTGAAGCTTGCAGCGCTTTAATGCACAGCTATAGCTTATTTTCTACTCTGATTAATATGTTTATTTAAAACCAGTAACGAAGGGAGCCGAAAAGAAAGATGTGAAGAAAAAGGAGGTGGAGGAAGGTGAAATCTAGTGGACTGGATAGAAGGAAAGAAAAAAGAAAGAGACTGATGAAGGTGAATTTAATTAAGTCTTATGTCAGTGAGGTGGGAGAAAGGTGGGGTTCGCTGCCAAAGTCAGCAATAATGGTGGTTATTTTGAGATGGATTGCCTAATAAGAAGAGGAGCAAATTAAGTACCACAAGTGATCATCAAAGGTTATTGAATTAACCTGCTCGCAGACTACACGATCCTTAACATCACCACATCTATTTATATCACAAAGACAACGCTGCTGGTTGACATACTTCGTACCAAAAGATGCAAACGAGAAACATTTCAAACTTTACCATAGAATTTGCATGGACACCAAGAACTTGCTTTGTAATTAATGCAAAACATTGGCAATAACCCCTCGGGGTGGACTGGCTTACAGCATTAAAGCTGTGATGCAACTGACAAGTTTTTTGGGCAATGTGACGGCATATCTTTCCTGGGAGAAAGAATTGAAACGGTAACAGATTGAAATGAATAGAGAAGAAGTTTCAAGCACAATAACTTGTGTTATTATGTATTTGATGCAATTGCTCCTCAGGCAACAGCGTTCCACAATGCAAGCCAAGATGTTTTGTAGCATTTTTATGTTTTGGAGAATAGAGATGGGCACTGTTGCCTCGAGTAAAGATGATGCTCCAAATATAGACACACACCAAGTTCAACCAAAGTACAGCAAGACAAAATCTCCCATATTTGCGAAAAAGCCTTTTGCAAATACACAGAAAAACAAAAATCCTACACAATAGAATGATACAGTTGAATGCCATTCCTGTTGGTAATAAGCCACTCTCACTCTTTGTGATCTGTCTGCTTGCCTTTTGTCCACTGCCAGCCTGCCTCAATCTGTTACCAGCAAACAGCGCTGGATGTAAAAACACCTGCAGGGTCAGATGAGGAGATAATGTACAAACTGGGAGGTCCTGCTTGAAGGTTTATGAGGTGCTAAGACACTTCATTTATCAGGGCGGCAATAATGTATCTCCATCTCTGTCAAAAATATGAAACCTAAAACACAGTTTAAATATTTGTTTGGCTAACCCGATGTACGGCTGGATGATGTTTTGCCCAAACACCTAAAAAAAACACAGGTTACTTTGTCTTTTTTTGAAGGGATTTGGAAACTTTCTTTTTATACAATGCTCAGAAATAAAGTTTCCAGGCATGTGTCCTTCTTGAGAGTGAACACCGACGTCAGCAGCCCCCACACAGGAAGCATGGAGCAGCCATAGAGGTGAGCGCTTAGTGCAATGAGAGGCACTCCTCCCATAAGTGATGAGGGACTGTGAAGTATTGCGCTAACCTCCACTGGTACAGAGGGAGAGAGAGGTCAGTGGGTTTGGAGGGGAAGGGATCATCTTGGGTTGCCTGAAGTGGTTGATGAGGCTTTTCCCAAGGGAACTCCACTCAGCTCCTTAAATGGAAAGCTGTCTGTCAGTGTTTCAATATCTCCTTTTGTATTTATTTATTTTTACCTCTGCTCGTCTGCCCGGATCTATCTCTTTTAATCTGCTGAGCTGTCTAGAATGTAACGGCAGCATAGTGCTCGTCTTAACTGTCATCTAAACACCTGAGCTGAATAGTGTTGCTCTCATTAAGGTCATAACGGGATAATTTACAGTTCAGTCAGATTAGCTACCTACCTGACATGTCCCATATTACATCATGTTTTTCAAAATGATGACATAAGCTCAGACATAGTCAGGGGCTGTGTAGCAGCAGTTGGCCCTGACCCATCTGTGTGAGCACACACATTACTTATTAATTTGAAGTCATTTCCAATGCACATGTGTCTCACCTGTGTTTGAGGCTCAGATGGAGCTGATTGTCGCTGTACAAAGTTTTACACAGTTCATACAAAAAAAATGGATCTATGGGTCTATGGATACGTAATGCAGCGCAGGTTCAACATATACGGGATGAAAATATGTTTGTAGAGGATTGAGGGGAAGAAGAAGTGTCAGTTTCAAAGCTCTCCAAGTCCAGGGATTATGGGTTATCTCGCTGATATTTAGTTGAAGGTGGTTTGGCAAAGACTTCATCCGGGAGGAGCTGGTGAAATGCTGCCATACAAACACAAACACTTTAAAAAGACTTCACTACTTTTCATTCAGTTTTCAGATTCTGTGTCACATCTCTCTCGCCATCATTTGCTACGTCATTCAATTCTCAACCTCAATTTACCTATTTTCTCCTCCTCAATTCATCTCCATCTCTCTGCATCATCCTTTTTTTCTACCTGCATCTCTCTCTCTCTCTCTCTCTCTCTCTTTCTCTACCAATCTCTGATCCTGCGTGACAAAAGCCACTTTGAAGATTTATTCTGCTCTTGTTTCATGTAGGAAAAGCTCACATACAAAAAGACACTCACACTAATGAATGTGTGCCATTCTCCCTCACACAAGCGTGCGTGCTTTGAAAAGTATGTATATTTTTTAGGCTCTTGTTTTGGCTCTTTCATTCTATCCTTTGCCCAATCTCTACCGCTTCTGCACGATAACACAGAAATACACACACACACTTGCTCCAGAGGCCCCAGAGCAAAGGCTGTTATCAGCACTCCACAGGAACAGACCAGTGACTCAGCCTGTCTGACTGTGTGTGTGTGTGTGTGTGTGTGTGTGTGTGTGTGTGTGTGTGTGTGTGTGTGTGTGTGTGTGTGTGTGTGTGTGTGTGTGTGTGTGTGTGTGTGTGTGTGTGTGTGTGTGTGTGTGTGTGTGTGTGTGTGTGTGTGTGTGTGTGTGTGTGTGTGTGTGTGTGTGTGTGTGTGTGTGTGTGTGTGTGTGTGTGTGCATGCACAACGTCTCAACAGCCTAAAGACTCACACTTTCAGTCACATGTCTCCAGCTCTCTCTGCTCTCACAGCTGGAAGGACACACTCACACACCTGGTTGAAAAAAAAATCTAATTTTCTATCTGAAGGTGCGTTCAGATTGAATGCAAAGCCAATTTCTTCTATATTTACACGAATTGGATCAATAGTGCCATTTAACGTTGTGTACAAATGTGTCTGAAGTTAACAGGTGCAGCGGAGAGTGTGTATGTGAGCCGTGATGAGTCAGCCTGAGAAACAATGACCAGGAACGGCAGTTTTCTCTGTTAATGTCTTCCAGCCCTTCTTCCTCCACTTCTCGTACATGGACATCCATTACGGTGAGACCAGAATGAGCCGGCATTAACATGTCGTACCATTGGCGGCCACACCTTCAATGTGAAAACCACTCCCTGATTGAGAGCAGGCCAGGAGTTTGTTGAAAGTTGATGGACAATATGTTGAATTTTTAATGTTAAGATGTCGGCTATATTATCTGCCCAGACAACTGTTTCTGTTGTTGCTATTTATTTCCCTCCTGATGCAAAAAATAAATACAAATACACTACAGGAACCCTACTGTTTTTGTTTTGTTTTGTGCTGAACGCAAGCTCTAACTGCCTTTAGTTGTGCATCTCTATGTTGCATAATGACGATAAATTACCCCTGAAATAGCTTTTTCTGTAAAAGCTGTGGTGCTTCTATTCACAACCAGAAACAGTATGTCTTTAAATCCAGACTGAAGACATTTCTGTTTGTTGTTGTCTTTAATCTAACCAGATTCAAGGATATTAATACATTTACGCATCTCACTACAGCTCTTTCTTAAACTCCACTGCAACTTTTATTCAATTTCTTTTCTTCTTTTTGACTGTTTTTAATGTTTTAATGAATGTTCTTAATTGTTTTTAAATCTTGCAATTCTACATTATGTTTTGATGCTTTGAATGGTTTTATGAATCGCCTTGTTGTTGAAATGTGCTAGACAAATAAACTTGCCTTGCCTTAAGTCCCGCTCATACTGAGTGTCTAACTGTGCAGACATATATGAGAAATACCCTTCAGTGCTCACGTATACACAAATACAAACTATGCACAGATATAGTATCAAAAACATAAAGCCAACCCCTCTCAAAAATCATTTGAAGCATATGAGAAAAAAAATAACTGCACTTTTTATGTCTTAGTCTTTCACATCCAATTGTTTTTATAGTATGACCAACTAGCCACTGAACTGAAGTTGGCCTCATAAAACCCTGTGCTACTAAGCAATGTGTTTGGGTGTCTCACCAGAATGATCACACTGTGGGATGCCAGAACAAAGTGAGAAGAAATAAACAAAGATGAGTCACGAGTGGGAGGATGACAGAAATAAAACAATTTAGAAACACAAAAATGCCAGGTCTTTGATAAGAACAATATATATATAGTGTTCTATCAAAGACCTGGCATTTTATATATAGGGATTTGGGTGTTAACAATACTGTTTTGTCCTACACAAACAAAGTATGTCACAAAGGATTACTGTATGAACAATTTAATTAAGAACTAAAATCATCTTATAACCATTGAACAAAACCTCAAGAGTCAATGTGGGTTGACAGCCATGAATTATTGCATGAAGTCGATGTTTTAGGTCAGAAGTCAAAGGCCCACCTGCAGATAAGACGACTAAACACCTGAACGCAGTAGATAGTGGTTACCGAGACACAATGGCAGGTCTGTTCCCGGTTAGGAAACCCATTTCTCATTGACACATTCCATTCGAACACTCACAAGCACACACACACACACACACACACACACACACACGGTTATACAAAGGAGGAATGGAGGAAAAGTGGAAGAGAACTACTGAAGGTCAGAACTGTAATGAACAAACCCATTGTTTTCTCTACACGCTGGTGAAGGTGGGCTAGATGGCCGAGTCCGTTTTTCATGACCCTGTGCATGAAAATGTCTTGAAATGGTTTGCATTATTAATGTGCAATAATGTGCCTATACGCAATGCCCTGCCACCCCAATGTCTGGACCACCATGTTTAGGAACAACAGAGGTAATATTACAGATTACTAGCTTAATGTGATATGTTCTAAGTGTGGTGCAATTGTGAAGTTATGCTTCTCAATCAAATCTGTAAATTGTAGCCAAAAATGTGTAAAGTACGCATAGGGGATGAGTAATAAGTAGTACGAAAGCAACAAACAGAGTATTGTTGATCTGAGTGCTGAAGGACTTGTTCTGCTTTTGAGTTTGTACCTCGTATAACAAGCCATTACTTTTTATTACTCTGTTTTGTCCATGGTAATTTGATTTGGGAGGCTGAATGGGTGATGTAGTCAGGTCTGTTCTAGTGAGTGTTAGCCTAGGGGGATGGAGGGCTGCAGCACGTCAGCGGGAGACGAGCAACAAGAGATGAAGAGTGAGCTGCAGAGATGGGGGAGACTAAATGGTGAAAATCTGATATAAAGTGAAAGAACACAGCAGAAACAGAATGCAGAGTCAGTGCAGAGAACCAGACAAAGCTGATGGGTGTTGATGGGAAACAGGCTGCTGACCTCCCTTCGTGACTTCTGACCTCCTCTGTCACTCTTACAGGAAGTGGGACCCTCTCCTAACAGGAAATATACTTATAACCTCTGGATTTATGGGAGTCAGTAGTGTCTTTGTCTAATTACGATGTCTGGATTTATAGCAGTCTTTGTTAATTTCCCGAGAGAGAAAAAACCCTCAGGATATCATTGACATTTAAGTTGTGATGGGTATATTGAAGGACCTTGTTGTAATTGTGACAGTTATTAGCCACTAAAGTTACATTTAGATGTCATTTATTTCTTATACAATGCGTACAACTTTTGAAATAGTACACTTTTTAAAGACTCAATGTTTTGAGAAGAACGTGTAACCCCAATTATGTTTTGCTGAACGGGAGTCTGGAGCTCATTTTTGTAAACTGTAATGTCTCTCAGCGAGGAGTTTGGCTTACTTTCCTTAAACTGAGCTGGCTAGGAGAGCAGAAAGTGTGATAAAGCTAAGCAATCTCTTACATTTTCTTTGTTTATATTCCTAAGTAACAACTATTGACTCACTCCATGCAGCCCGTACCTTTTCCAGCCGATACAAGTGAACTTTTTGTCTTTGTTTTACAAATGTTTGACTTTTTTGTTGATTAGAGTGGCTCTGAAAAAAGGTTAGATAGCGTTTGCTGGGGACCTTTTTACAAAGAAAACTGTCAGGGATTGGGGATAAACAGCGACAAAGAATAAAGGACGAGCGGGACGGAGAGCAAGGGAGAGATGACACATAGACATGCGCACAGTCAGCTCGGCGGAAAAACAATAAAGTGGGCCGCCTCATGGAGACTAAACACAAAGCTGTTCAATTAGATTTCAGCAGCATTTGCCTCAGACCCAACACAGAGGCGGAGGACCCTTGCTGATTGCAATCAGTCAGAGTGGCACGAAAATTAGATTACTTGTATTCATAAAGACTAACAAACGTCTTACATTCCTTCCTTTTCATTGCTTTTTTCCCCCATTATTTTATCATCCTGTTGGCTGTCAAAGGATACAATTGGTATACAAAATATTCCACCCAATTCTGTATGATGGTAATGATATCTTGTGACTTTCTTGACTCCTGGAGAAGGGAGTAGTTGCTTTAGAGGCCGAGATTCGATTACTCTGGGAAAGTGCATATTGTTCTTTTGAAGCAGACTCTGTGACTTTGTTAGTTCCTGAATACAGTTAAACTCAGTTAGTGAGTTTGTGTTTGAAAGGCAAAGACCCTTCAATCATTGAAAGAGGCATGTGGACTTCTTATGAGACGTTCACAGCCACCCACGTCGCAGAAAGAATGAATCATGCTTGTTGCCATGGATACTAACCAAAGCTATTATGACTGTAATATCAGATAATTTACACACAAGCTTGCTCCATTTAATCCATATGGTGTCGCTAGCATTTATTTGTATTCCCTATAGGGTGATGAAGAACAGGAAGTTAATGTGTGCATGTAACCTAGTATTATGTAACGTTAGCCCCTTTAATAACAAATGTTCAAAGGCGCACAATGATAGTGTTGCAACACGGAGCATTTGGGTCAAAAGTCAGGTTTTTATGTGGAAAAACAATGATTATTCAGTTGTTTCTTGTTTGTTTTGTGTGTCTCGTCCACTGATTTGTCTTTGAGCATGCATCATTTTACTTCAAGCCATGACACAGATCAAAACATATTCTGTCATGGCAAAATTACGATGATATTTGGAGATGGTATGTACCGTGCTGAATGTGTTTACATGTGATCTAAAAGGCATCAATACTCATGATCTGATTGTTGGATTAAGGTTTGGCACAGTAGCTCAAAAAAGTTATTAATTGATTAAATGTAACTAATACAAACTTGTTTCAGTGCATTTGAGTAGTGATAGAGTGTCTCTATGAGTCTTTGCAAACACTGTTTTTGTCATATGAAAAGTACTATAAGGTGTAAGTTGGCTTTGTTGGGTTTGGAGCTGCTGTTTTTAAACACTACATACCAATAATTACTGACCTCTGATATTCTGTGGTGTTTAAAGGGAACACGTTACGTGTTCCTTTATCTCTCATGCTTGCATGAGCTTTAACGTTTTCTTGTCAATAAAAGATGAATCAACTAAAGAATATAATACAGTGTTAATAATTCATGTGCTGCATAACTGCTTGTATTCATCTTACATAAATGCATCTCTTTTGTGACTTTTGATTCAGTTTGCCTGCTGGGTGTGAACATTGCAACTGTTCCACAATAAGTGGAGACCGACCACCACCTGTTGTGATAAACACAGCTCCCCTTTCAGCTAATCTGGACCACAGCGATGGCTAAATACAGTGAGCAAATGCATACATTAGAACACACTTCAAGACATACATAACAAGTGGAAAGTGTGTGTGTGTGTGTGTGTGTGTGTAGGAGTGACGTAATGGAAGTATTTGTGTGGGTGTGGGAAAGAAAAAAAGAAGACATGACAAGGTTGACCGACCGCAGGGCAGCGAACACAAGAGAAATAGAGCCATAGCAGAGGATGGAGAGAGGGAGAGGATGGCATGATGGGTTGAAAAAACCCAGATAGGGATGGAGAGGCAGGAAGTCCCCACTGAGACGGACATGTCACACACCAGTAAGCCTGACACACAGAGAGGGAATATCACATTTCTCTGCCTTTTCCATAATATCAATTTCTACCCTTTCTATCTTAGTTGTCTTCTTCATTCTCTTTTTCAGCTGAAGGCCTTGCACAGTAACTGGCACTCAAGGATTTGTTTTTGGGTCCTTTTGTATAGCGTCTCTCCACCTTTGAAATGCTGCTGTTCAATAATGCAGGGCTTTATGCATAACTTACCTCTTGTCTTCCTTATCGCTTTGTGCATTTCAACTGTGTTTCTCCCTGCGTGCTAACATTTTAGTTTATTTTAGTTTATTGTAGTTTAATGCGTTATGCTGCGTTTGGCCTTTGCAGTCACCGACACACATGTGCTCACAGATGCACACAGAAGCTCACAAACACACATGCACACGGAGCATTTGGTTCGTGCTGGGAATTATCTGTTTACCTAATTAACAGTACTTGGCTGGAGGCTAAAGATATGCAAACCAGGAAGTGAAACATAAACAGTGAGAAAATAAAATATTTCCCCACTGACCTCCAGTGGAGAAAAAACAGTTCCTATGACTGGAAAAGCCAAGAAGAGGCAAGGAGAACAAAATGTTAGTCACTTTAAAGTATTTTGCTTTAAAACGTGATCCCATTAAGTATGCCTTTATTCTGACTAATTCTCTAGATGTCAAACGATTCAAAAACAACACTGAGTCTGGGCTTTGATATTCCTTGCTCTTTGTGTTGCTCTGAAGCCATATAAGGTATAGTGGAGCATCTCTTCTGACAAGCTGTGCTTTTCTTGCCCAATATCTAAGGAAGCAGACCTTTCTTCTTCTTATTTCATTGTTGATTCATGTTTCAGTCCACACCCTGAAGTCTGGGAGGGGGTAATTTCTTTATACAAAGAAATGAAGAGGCTGTATTCCTTCAAAAAGAAAATGCAATGAGACAAACTAATATCAGTTTAGAGGAATGTAGCCATTGTGTGTGTTTGGAAACTATAGCTCCCCATATCAGTCCCCTTCCTGTGAAACCAGCACCACCCCTGAGACTGATAACTTTTTCTGTTTATACTACCCTAATCAATGTGTGTGTGTGTGTGTGTGTGTGCGTGCGTGCGTGTGCGTGTGTGTGTGTGTGTGTGTGTGTGTGTGTGTGTGTGTGTGTGTGTGTGTGTGTGTGTGTGTGTGTGTGTGTGTGTGTGTGTAAGTAAATGCAGACATGTGGTGAGGCAAACTCAACATAGGTCTGTCTCTCTCCTTTAATCTGTTTTTGATCAACACTTGGGATATTAACCAGACCAAGGAACAGCCCCAAATTACACAACTGAATGATTACACTATCTTGCACATGCTCCGAGGCCCCCAGACACACACCAACACAAGCAAACCCCCTCACATCAACCCACACTGCTGCAGACACCCTTAGTGAAATGTTCATGAAAAGACCGTGAAACTGGCGCAACAGGGTTAACTCGCAAACACATACAAAAGCCACATTTACTCTTTCAGGCAATATAATGAGCCCCCTAACCATATGATACAAGGCAAAATAATTAAACATGACCATATGCGCCTCTGAAACAAAAGAGGCAGCTGAGCTTTTTGTTTCTGCCTTGTTACAGATGCCACCAATGTGCCACCAATGTGCCACCCCATTACACAAATATATAAGGGCATGATTGTGCATACATGAGCAATTTCAGACCTCCATATAAAAACAATCGAAAAAAACACATACAAGACACACAACCACACCCAGATACCGAACATGTCACGCTGAAAAATGAGCTCAAGGTCAACGGTCGGACACATCTATATGTTGCTCATTTAACTAAACAAAGCAAACTAATGGAAGTGGTTCCTTTCAAGCAGCAACAATAGTAGATTTGGCATATAATAATAGATTTGGCAGAATCCAGATGGCACATGTGATGCAAAGACTAAAAAAAATATTAAAAGGGTAATGGAGGAATAATAGTTAATTATCCAGCTCTTGTACAAAGAGTGAATTGTGTGTGTACTGTATATGTATATTCTCCCCAGTGACATCAGGACAGCAGGAAGTCTCTACATCTTCTGTTGCAAACTAAAAACACATCTTTTTCGACTATACCTTGAAAAAGGAAAGTAGCACTTTAGTGGCACTGAAATGGCTCTTACTGATAGCACTTTGTAGTTTAACTTTATTGATGAAATTGTACTTTCTTGATTCTTGTTGTTCTGAGTTTGTACTCATGGTTGAATGCACTTATTGTTAGTCACTTTGGATAAAAGCATCAACTAAATGAAATGTAATGTAATGTATGTTGTTGTATATCATTTTGTGTCCTGGCTCTAAACTGAAGTTTGCTCTGTGCAATTCTCGGTGTACATATGGGTTTATACTGTAATAAGAAATCACATTTACAGAATACAGAAATTTACCAGCATGTGATTTAATGCTTCTGCTGACTAATCAGCCCAAGATAAATCAAGTATATTTCACATTCACAATCAATATATGTGATTAGATAAGTTGAATCAAATACTAACTCTTATTGGTGCATGGGATTTCCTACACTGAGGACAAAAACATATATATGCAAAATAAAGAAACCAGCCGAACTTTGACAGAAAACAATTATTTATTTGCTTTTTCCAAGAAGCTGAGAACATAGGTGTCATGGTGTCATGGCCCATACGGGGGTGGAGGTCAAGCGGCGGATGGAAAAATAACAGTTTGTCTTCAACAGCATTATTCCAGGTTCCTGTTAAACTGGCAGTCAGCGTTGGCATTTATATCACGTAACCATGATCAGTCTTCAACTGCAGCCAAGTCATTTTATTGGCCTGGTACTCTGAAGCAAGTGCACTGTGAAAAAAAAGAAAAAACACTTTAATGAAGCAGGAGATGGATATTCTGGTTGAATACCAATTTGACTTGACTCAAATTAATCTCTACTAAAGGATTATGAGTCTTTCACTACATTTTATAAAGGGTCCTTTGTATTAGAGTGCATCAGATTCATAGCTGCCAATTTGAAAGAAAACTTAATTCAACTCAATATAGTACTTTTCCCCACTGCTGACCCAGTGCTGCACTACTAGACAACTTCACAGTCTGCAAAGGTCTCTCTGCTACAGAACAGTAGGTTGAGTTGTACAGTTGTCACTTTCCCCAATTATTCTCTCACATAGATAGGAAGTCTCTGTTTTACACTTTCACCAGGTAGTTTGGCCCCGAGTGGCGAGTAGGATACAGAGCGTGTGCTCTTGCACAGACGGAGGTTTAACAGTTACTCAGGATGTCTCAACATGGACTAAGAAAATTGATTTTCTTGCTGCCACCATCACCATTGGTTTCCAGTATACAACAGAACTGACTTTAGGATTATTTAGCTTTAATATAAAGCGCTGGATGGATTCACTCTATAATATATGTCGGGCATGCTTAGAAGCTATGAGTCGAGCAGACCTCTGAAGTCATCCGGCACTGGGCTCCTTGCCATCCCCAGGGTACCGTCAAAGTCTGGAAAAGCTGCTATATAAAAAGCTCTATATGCTCCTTTTTCTTAGAATAGTCAATGCCTATATCTGCTTTCTGTAATTTTATAGTAGAGCTGATGCTTTTATCTTTGTTGAAAGTAGCTCAGAATGGGAAAAAAAGGTTGATGCAACATTCAATATGACATCTAAATTGTGTAGATTTGTGACACTAATTTAGGATTTTTCTTCTGAGGGATAGCCAACCCTCGTTAACCGATCAGTAACCGTTAACCAACACGGCTAATGCCATGCGCGCAAGGGTGCTGCTAACAGGCTGCTGCTAACAGGCTGCTCAGATGCAATGACAACCTGGTGCACAAACAGGTCATATCCATCATTTATCACCAGCTGCAGTGTGTGAGCAACACAGGGAACTGAGTCCACTCTTCACCCTTCCAGGGGAGTTAGCAGCCACGATGTTGCATGGATTGTCTCCACCGCATAAATTAGGGTTAGCTGTGAGGTCGCTAGCTATGCTAAGCAAGTTAGCGAGGGTTCGGTTTGAAATTGCTCGAGCTGCAATGTAACTGCAGTACAACTTGTATGGGCAAAGTACTCTGGTGGTGTGACTTTACCACTTTGTAAGTCACTGACTTAACAGATTCTAAAGTAGGACACAGTTACAGTATTTATATAGCTTGTAGGAGGTACAGTATATCGACTTACCAACAGAGTACCTGCATATTACAATGAAAAACACCCTTAGGAGTAAGCCAAGAACTGCACATATCTTAGAGCTAATCAATATACTGTACCTTTACCAACAAATACAGTGTAGCTACTGGTAAAATCTAGTTTAATCTAGGGAGAAAAAAACATATTTATGGGATTACAAATTCATTCATGCTGCTTATGGCATCAGATTACAGTGTGTTTATACTGTAGTTATGAACCTTACTCATGAAAATTAAGGTGAAAGTTAAAGGAATGTAGCTAAATATTAGCTATTTTTGAAACATTGGAAGGAAATGTGGCTATACACGGTATATACGGTTTTACAAAAAGAATAATTTCAACAGTAAGAAGAGTTATCAACAAATGCACTTGATGCACAGTCACTGCTGGAGTGAAGGAAGATATTGATCCATGACTGTAACTATATAGCAAGAGAGTTATCTCGAGCAGCAGTCATCCTGGCACCAGCCTGAAGATAGTGACCCATGATGAGAGCCTCAGAGCCGTGTAGCAAGTCAGTGAAGCAGCAAGCTTGTTGTCATCCAACTGGGATGAGTAGCGATTAGAGCTTCGGTATTTCAGGCTGCTCAATAAAAGCAGATTGACTCCTTAGAAAGACTTGAGTCCAGAAAGGTTTTCAGAATTAAAGTTAAAATGTGTTCACCAGCGTCTGAAAGTGGTTGCAGCGATAACGTCACTTTTTACATTTGTGATTTCCACATTCTCACCTTGTAAACGGGGATGTTGAGGTCAATACTTGGCTTGGTGTGATGGACGGCAGCGCCCAGCAAAATGCGTCAGCCTCGTTACTTTGATCTCAGAAAATCTACTTGCTGTCAGGAAATCTTTTAATATATGTTTTTTTTCCTGACTTGTTCTTGTTGTTTCTGGGCATGCTTCCCATTTATATTCCCCACCAACCTCTGCAATGATTAGAGTCTGAATAATCACTTAAAGCTAGTACCCATCCAAATCTAGACATGGTAAATCTGGCAGCGGTCAGTATTTACCACTGCTCTCATAAAAGCTGCCAGTTTAGTAGGCACACGTAACTAAAACCGATGCAGCATGCATACAACAGTCCCAAAATAAATCCTGCCTTCATGAAGGGTATAATGATCAGTTTGTGTTGAGACTGTTTTGGAGAGGAGAACGCTATGACCATTTCGTAGCCTGCAGTTAACTTTGCTGTCGCATTTTACTGATGTTTAGACTATTTTAATTTATATAAATGAGATTGACAACATATAGAAACCTCAAGGAGAAAACCCAAATGAAGAGTGACAAACAGGTTACATGATGTGTCCCCATTTCACACCGAGAGCAACTGATGCAAAATAAAATATAGCGTTAATGACATATGCTTCTACTTTTGTCTGAGTTCCTTTTCACACAGGCTGAAGCACTCTTACACTCTTACCTGCTTTTACATTAGAGGTAAATACCACATTTAAAAATAATAAAACAAACAAATCAGAACCTGCTGAGCCAAACCACCATCAATCCATCAGTTTTACAATTGCAAATAGACTTTTTTGTTGTTGTAAAATATACAAGTTGCCAGCCACCCACTGCTCTTCAACCTGCATGTACACACTGAACAACATCAGACCCAAATATGCACACAGAAAAATAAAATACAGCAGCAAGGTCATGTGTCTTTGTATGATTTATACCTGCTTCACAGTTTGGTATTCTTTCGGAGCTGTGCCCATACATCTCCTGGATTATTATTATGAATAAAGTTTTACGTAATACTTTTTTCCTTACCAAACGTTGAGAAAGTTACCTTTGTCCTTTGATCATATGCACACAAACCACAAACCCATAGCTTTTGCGTGTGCATCTTTGTTGAACACTCATTAACACACGTTTGGATGCTGGTGCTTTGTCAGATAAGGCCTCGGGTTATTGAGATCCAGTTCCATTGAAATGAGAACTATCCGACTGAAGATTAGTTCAGAATGAAAACACAAACTCTGCTTCCACAGCATATGTTCAGAACTGAGGATTTGATTGCAACTTGCTTTTGTTTAATGTCTTTCAGACTGCGTCATATCACTGCTCTGCTTCTTGTTCTTGCTCTACAGCAGGAGATTTATGTACATTTATGTGGTGCGTCTGCCATTTAAATCGCTGCAGGGCACTTGTGGGTACGTTAATATATTTCTGCATAATATACATACTACACACCATACAGTTATATCTGCAGTAATATCAGAGTTTTTTCCCAACTGGATTTTACAGGAAGGACTTAAAAGGACCTTGGATCTCAATATCTTAACAGAATCCAACCGACTCTGTTTCCAGGCAACAGTGACATTATAATTTCCATGCAACTGAGCAGCTTCATCTTGGACATATACTGTACGTGCAAATGTAGGTCTTCCGTTACTGTTGTCAATATTTTAACATACTTTCACATTGAGGCCAATAAATAGCCCTAATTAGATGCCAAAATCAGAAGCTGTCTATTCTCGTTGACTCATTAATGATACATGAAACTTGTGTTACCCTGCAAATTAAGTGACAGTAAAACAAATGAGAACGAGGCTGCTGAAGAAGCAATCAGACGTTGATCAGATGATCATGAAACCTTCTATTTAGTCATCAAAACAAGAACAACACAGAGTGCTATCCCATAATAAAGCCAAGGAAGGAAAACTGTGGAGAAAAGAGCAAAGGAGATGCACAAAATGCAAATATAGAACGAAACGCAACTCTTAATTCTTCACAGGAAGAAAGTTTGACTTTGACTATGTAAATTCAAATTAGCAGTATAAACTCTGCTATTTTCCTAGCTAGTTTGGTGGGTAAATCATAGTTTATTTGTATGTCCAGGATTAAAGCTTTTCAGTTTGCACTGTAGAAATTGAACATAAAGGAGAACAATGACATTACTTGGCTTTTCTAATGTGGATAGGCCTGTTGCTCTACCTGCAATATAGCAATACCGGATAAATTCAAATTGGGATTAATCAAATAATATTAAGAAAAAAGATGTAAAATACACACAATAATACCGCTTATCGTCCTATTAAGCCAATTATTATTCACAAGGACACAAACATAAATCTGGCATGTACTTGGTGTTAAAAAATGTATGACAGAGTTAGAAGACAAATGCAATCTGCAGGCAGCCGTACACACACACACACACATACACACATACACACACACACACACACACATGTAGGAAAAGAACACACACTAAGTTTTCCACTCAATCTGTCAGCAATTCATGTGTCATAATTTACAGACACTGTGTGTGTGTGTTTGGAGTGAATGTCAGCATATGCCTGTGCATCTTTGAGTTATCCGGAGTACATACTGTATATAAGTGTATCATGGCATGTGTGTGTGCTCATGATGAGTCAGGTCTTCTTCCTTCAGGCATCTCCTGAACTGTGTGAAGGTCAGCTAGGCCTGAGGGACATGACACAGATACAGTGGAGGCTAAAGCTGGAGACGGTCTGACTCTCACCACTCAGCTGTGTTTGGCCTGGTCTGTGGATTTTAGCTGCGAGAGGGGGTGGAGGAAGACCAATGAGGATGAAGAGGAGGAAAACAAGACAAAAGAGGCATGAAGTAGCGGAGGATGATGAAAAGAGACTAAGCGAAGGTAAGAGTAACGGAGGATGGGAATAAAATAAACAACCGAGAAGGAAGCAGTGAAGGCATCCTAGCTTTTAGAATTAAGTGATGCTCAATTCATAAAAAACGAAGAGTCTGAACCAAATCACAAGATGGAAAAACACACAAAGTGGGAAGAGAGAAGGAAGAATTCAGACTTGGTGGGCGGTCAAAGAAGTGAAATAAACTGCAAACGTCCACCAACCAGATATTGACAGCCCTGACTGACTGAAGTGATAATCATTGCCTCTGCAAGGACACATGTCACCTCAGGGCTGCAAGACACGAAAATCAATAAAAATGCTCAAATGCCGATAGAGAATAATTTAAACTCTGCAATTCAAATGTTTTCTTCATGCAGTAAATTAGTTTTCCAAAAATGAGACGATTGACTAGAGAAAAAGAGAGACAGAAGGACATTAGGACAGACCAAAGAAGACATGCAAATATGAAGTGAGCCAATGTCCTGACAGGCCATGTTGTTCATGACACACTGATCAACGGATGCTCAGCTGATCAGATTCCAAGTCTCTCGGCTGAATGCTCAGCTGACAGAAGACTGCTCCGTCAAATCAGACGGATTAAATGATCCTCTCACATTGCACCTCGACCCACTCGACCCTCTATACCCTCATTGTCAACAATTGTCTTGTATTTTGTCAGCAATGGTTTCGAGGTGCTGAAATATCATTATTAAATATTACAATTAATTATTTATATTAGTCGATTCTAAACATTCTACTGCAAGGAAAATAAAATGGGAGTTATTTCTTCCATTTACTTATTTTTGTAACAACCCCATTTGTATGATGAAGCGTAAACATACAAGTTGTGGATGACCTGTCAGAGCCAAAATACTCTTTTACTCATTTTACTTCAACACTTTGACTATAGAGACAATGTCAACGTTCCATTTCCAGTTTACACATTTTACTGATTGCACACCCACCCCTCCAAACCCCCATCTGACAATAATCATGAAGGGAATACTAATTCAGCAGCGAGCGTCCTGCACGCTCAGACATCAAAGCAGAGAGAGACAGAAAGAGGGGAAAGAGAGGTAAGAGGTGAGAGAGTGAAGAAAGGGAAAACAAAGAGGGGGAGACAGAGTGGGCAAAACTACAGAAACTCAGACCCAAACATTCTGTGTTTAAGTTTGGTAAATATGGAAAAGAGTTGCAAAATAAACTTGGACCATGATCTTTTTGTTCTTGACGGGATCTCCAAAAAACTGCATATTGCATGTGTTGATTAGACCCCAGGTTTTTTTAGAGATACGTCAACTGTGACTGGAAAAATCACGACGTTCTTCTTTGCTCTCGTTGGATTTTCTTTCTGTTCTATAATATTTATGTTGGGTTGTTATGCAGCAGCACTAGCTTTCCTTCCTTCTTGTATATCTGTATATCGGCTGTCTCTTCAGCTGTCTGTCAAGGTCTTTCCATGTTTCTACTTTATCTGTCTGCTCTTTCCATATCTGTTCATGTCTGCCTTTCTACAAATCTCTCTTTTCTTTACTACAATACAGATCTGTATAGAAAATCCTGTAATGCGTGTGTATTTGTTTTAAGTGCTACACATCTCACCATGGCCCAAGCTAAATTCCCTGCAGATGCCTGTTAATAAGTTATTTAACTGTAATAATAAATGTGTTTCTTTTCAAAATACTTTTGCAATCTTCTACCCACACTATGTGTGTAAGTGAGCTAAACACATTTCCAATAAAGGTTGAAAAACTTTGAAGTCTTTAATTGGCAATTTATGAAAACACTACTAAAGAGCGGATTCAATGATGGTGATTGGTGTCAACAAAAATGACATGTCATGAACAATTACGGCAGCACACTGCTGCCTCTACGATTAAAAACTATTTGCTTGGTTTCTCATAACTCCTTTTAACACAATCCTTTTCTATAGA
Source organism: Cottus gobio (assembly GCA_023566465.1). NCBI lineage: Eukaryota > Metazoa > Chordata > Actinopteri > Perciformes > Cottidae > Cottus > Cottus gobio. The sequence continues at coordinate 19,113,005 of CM042218.1, read as the reverse complement.
TCGTTTCTGGTCTGTATTTCCATACTGCTTTCTTTGACATGATTATAAGACACTCATAAGCATGGCATCGATCTGTCTTAGCGGGAGGAGATTATAGAATTACTTATAGGCAATTTATTTATTGGAGCCCCAGCTAGCTCGTCTAGGATCACTTTTACTTTTCAACACACAAACAAACTTCTTGTGTTGCTCGACGAGAGGAGCTAGTTTTTGTCTTCACATGGACTACTTCTGAGTCTCAATCAAGTCTCTTAACCATGCTGACCCATGATGGCTGTCAGTCAACAAACATGAACACCCTCTTGTTGCTGCAACCAATAGCTCTTTCCATTTGAAATAGAAATATTCTGACCTGGATCTGCCTTCCACGGATGAGGTGTGTTTTTGCTTCCAGTTGTTGTAGATTTGATTGGTAGAAGTTTACAATCTAGTTGCCACAAACGTTAAATTACTGACAGTAATGTGTTGCACGCTCTATGAAAAACAGACTACACCTCCTACATACATTCAAATTGTAGCCTAACTGCTGTCGCTCGTTGCCGCCAATTGTCATACTATTAGCAAGAGGCTAACTATAGAAGCTAAACATGTTTAAATATGCCAAATTTGAAATATTCAAAGGACTTGTCTATCCAAGTTGATTAAAGATGTGTCAGCAAATGTGAGTCTAACATGGAGCACTAATCAACGTTTTTTCCCCAGATGCAAACACTAAAATGGCAGCCATAATAATTCAGTTTTACCAATCAAAATGTACTGTACAACTGAGGTTCAGTGACCGCCAGTACATAATGTCACTGCTTTCAGCAGCATATTGTATGCAGCTTGATTTTCTTTTTTGTTAAATTCACTTTGGCAGGGTGGCCGATGCCCTCTGGCCTTTCCAGCCATTCTCCCTTTGCATGTGTCATATGCATATGACTGAAGTCACTCAAGCACATCTGTCAACTGTGTATTTCCCCAGAAAGCGCTCAATGGAAATGCATGTGGAGAATAACCAAGAATGAATATAGCTGTCAACTTGTCCCAAAGGAACGCATTTGAAGCATCCTCCCTTCGCTGTCAATCGCTTTGCTTGAAGCCATATGGAAAGAATATTCTTCTTTTTAATCAGACGACGGTCTTAGACAGCATCTGTGTTGCTCAGTGGTCTAAGGCAGGCTCACTTTGTTATGAGGATTACGTTAATGAGTGTTTCCCACTGCCTGCTCTTTTATGAGATGAGGCTGAGATAAGAAACAATAACAGCAACTGGGGCCACTGTGGCGCTACCTGAGGTGGGCAAGGCTGCCAAAAATCTGCCGAAGGGGGACGCGTGGTGAGGAGGCCACCATCAACCTCCTCGAGCAGCTGCTGCAGACACTGGGGGGGTCAAATGGCAGAGACCTCATGGGGGTGCCACTGAATATTGTATTGTTTTCTCAGGAACGAGTGCAAACGCACTGAACTTCCAGTTGTACCTCCTGGAAGGCCTGAACAGGTGGAACCAGGACCGAGGGACTGCAGCGGTGACCAGCAGGCCCTCATCTTTCCTCACCTACGCCGGTGACCTGACACACTGTGTCAACCTCGGCACTCTGAAGGTGTTCGGCAGGGAATTTGTGCCAAACTTCCGGCCACCTTCCAAATACACTGGTACGTCTCATTGAAATAGAGAACAAGTCTGATTTCAAAATGGAAAGGTGTGTGTGTGTAAGACTGTAAGAGCCACAAGTGTATATATATATTTAAGGTAATAATAGTAAGTTAATCTCTGAATTATACTCATTGTGCAGGAACTGAGATATGTGAATGCCTTAGGCATGGGAGCGTATAGCTGTTCTACTGTGTGATGGAATATTATTAATGTGTATTCAGTGAACTGTTCACGCAGTGAAAAATAATTAAACAATCTCCTGTAATTCGTGTACGAAGAAGTCACTGAAACGCCGCTACGACATCTAATGGTGTGTGTGTGTGCTCTTCTTCATAAGTGAGCTTATTGGGGTGGACTATTTGTTGAGGCAAACTGGAGAACCTCTGAAAGTATTCCCAGACTCAGAGGAGATGGAAGACATGCTAGAGGATGTGAATGAGGAGGAAGAAGAAGATGAAGAAGACGAGGGCTTCCAGGAAGACACAGTGTCAAGCCTCCTGGACGACACAAGCCTCTCTCAGCCTCCTGCCTCCTCCAAGACTGCTGACTACTCCACCTCTCAGCCTGCTGCCTCCACCTCCCAGTCTGCTGCCTCCACCTCCCAGCCTCCTGACTCCTCCCAGACTGCTGACTACTCCACCTCCCTGGCTGCTGCCTACTCCCAGTCTGCTGCCTACTCCTCCACCTCCCAGCCTGCTGCCTCCACCTCCCAGCCTGGGGTATATAAATACATAATGTTGTGCAAAGAAATACAATCACTGTCTGTGTTTTGTCCCATTGCTTCTTACTTTCCTCAAATGCTCATCTTTGTTTTTTTGTTCAGGCTGTGGATAATGTCTGCATGCCCGGGCTGGACAAGGTCGACATGTTAGCTGAGTGTCTGGTGGAGTTGAGGAACCAGCCCTCCATGACCTTAACTAACCAAACGGTGAGGAACATTTATTGTCTTGTTATCTACTCTCCGTGCCATGATGTACGATTTACATTTATTTTCTTCACATGGGCTGTTATGCTCTCTCTCTCTCTCTCTCTCTCTCTCTCTCTCTCTCTCTCTCTCTCTCTCTCTCTCTCTCTCTCTCTCTCTCTCTCTCTCTCTCTCTCTCTCTCTCTCTCTCTCTCTCTCTCTCTCTCTCTCTCTCTCTCTCTCTCTCTCTCTCTCTCTCTCTCTCTCTCTCTCTCTCTCTCTCTCTCTCTCTGTATAGGCAAGCAACATTGTTGCTCTTTGGCAGAATCTGGACGACTTCGATAAAAAGAAGATCATCTTTTCTCCAAGGCATCACAGCAGGCTGGACACGGGGAGATTCAGATCCCCAAAAAAAAAGGCAGAGTTCACTCCGGGGGTGGAGAGTGTGAAGAGGCATGCCCTCACAAACAAAGGCCCGCTCGCACAGTGGCCCGATTGTTGCCGCCTAATGGAGGCAATTTTCATCAGACTGTGCGCAATCCACCAGAGTCCCAGAAAGAAGGGGACTGGGACGGTGTCTAGGTGGGATTTAATCGTGCAAGATTATAAAAATATCCGGCAGCGCGTTCTGGGAAACGGCATTGTGATGCAGCAGACCAACTTGCAGCTGGTAGATGTCAGCCACACCACCGTGGTGCAGTGGCACAACAAGAGGGTGAAGAAACAGGACAATGCCGTGGTGATGCAGGGGATAACCCTGCCGAGCCCCTTGTCCCTGGCTACTCACGCTCTTGCTTGTGCCACTGTGCCACCGGCACAAACACCCACCTTGCCGGGCCCAGCCCACTTTTATAAGCTGCCAAGCAGCACTGTCGGGCAGGCTAAATTGAAAAGAAAGCGGCAGCTCTTTGAAAAGAAAGCGGCAGCCCCTGCGCCCACGGCCCCTCAGCACCTTGTGGCCCCTACGGCCACAGCAGTTTTTTCATTTATTCCTTCATCCCAGGCCCCTCAGCGCATTGTGCCACGGCAGATATACCCTGCCTTACCCTCGGGACCTCAGAGGCTTGCCCCTGCACCTGGCGCTACTCTTGTTCTTGCCCCTGCCCCTGCTCCTGCCCCTGCTCCTGCTCCTGCTCCTGCTCCTGCTCCTGCTCCTGCTCCTGCTCCTGCTCCTGCTCCTGCTCCTGCCCCTGCCCCTGCCCCTGCTCCTGCCCCTGCTCCTGCCCCTGCTCCTGCTCCTGCTCCTGCTCCTGCCCGCAGAAAGCTCATCAGAAAGGTAGCTTTCAACACGTGCAAAAAATGCGGGCAGTTCAGGACTGCAGAGACTGGCCATAGCCAGTATAAGGGGACAATATACTGCCCCTCAGTAGAGACTCTTTCAAAGGAGCAGTGGCTAGACAACAGGCGAACCAAATGATGACTGTTTGAAATATCCATTTTGTATATAGTTTTGTGTGTGGTTTTATATTGTTGTATTGTGTTATTTTGTATTATAGTAGTGTTTTTTTACATTTTTTATTTTGCTGTTCATCTTTTACTGTTGAAATTATTAATTATGATGTTTATTGTTCTATTATAATGTAAAGATTGTTCCGAGTGGTGTTTTGTATATTTTTTATAGATCATTTTAAATAAAGGTCTGCTTTAACGATACATTTTGTGTGCAAACTCTTGTTTTCAAGTGACTAGTAACTGTCCAATACTCTGAGTGGAGTAAAAGGTACAAAAAGGCACAAGTCAATATCTTTAATAAATTCAAACAGACAAAGGTACACAAGGTAAACAAGATAAGTTTAATTTAAAATGTGTGTATCAACAGGTTATTGCATTGGATAAGTCAATATTTTGAATGAATTCAAACACATGGGCAACACAAAAACATTTATTAGGAACATCCTATTCTGCCATCCTATTCATCAATTCTGCCGTGGTCGGGATTTGAACCTGTGTTTTTTCATTTCCTCTCTCTTTTTTTCTTTTTTTCTCCCCCTTCTCCCCCCTCTTCCCCCCTTTTCTTTCCCCCCCCCCCCCCTCTACCTTAAACAGACTAATGTTCCCCAGCTTTGGCTCAGTGGTTAGCAAGTCAGTCTTTCAATCAGAAGGTTGGTGGTTCAAACCCCGCCTCAGCCAGTCCATGTCGTTGTGTCCTTGAGCAAGATACTTAACCCTCATTGCTCACCGTTGCTGTGTCTACGGTCTAATGTATATCATGTAAGTCGCTTTGGATAAAAGCGTCAGCTAAATGAAATGTAATGTAACAGCACATATAGGTACAAACAAACTCGTTATCACAGAAACCTCCCACAGTACTCTCTCTACGTTGGGATATTAGATCAGCTTATTATGTCTCTCCAGTGCACTCCTCCGTTTGTTGGACTATTTAAAATTGGATGATGGTGCATATCTGCACTACAGTAAAATACAGTCAGTCTCTGTCCAAAAACAGGCAAGGCAAAAATAATTAAAAGGGACAAAAGGGTACACTAAAGAGGTCATGCCTGGACTAAGTTCAAACATATCTCTTTCAACATTTTGCAGTGCAAGAATAAGCATTTCTTTCACTTTTAATTCTGGAACCGTTTACTGCTTCATCATATCCTCCTTGACTGTAAAATTGAGTCTTGACTCTAAAATTGAGTCTTGAAAAATCATCATTACTTATTGTTTCTTATTATTAGCAGTTAAGTGAAATGTTGGCTGTTCAAAATGTTATACAGCAAATAACATCACAGTGCTAAAGAACCCCCCTAGAAATAATGAATGTACTCATGGTTTATTTGAGGAGATCGTCAGTGAAGGTGGCGTTATCCATCAGGGATCATACATCCATCCATTATTTGAACCGCTTATCCTGTTTTATGGTCGCGGGGCGCTGGAGCCGATCCCAGCTGTCATTGGGCGACATCAAGGATCAGTCTTGGCTCATATTGATTGTCTATTAATTTCCTCTAGTGCATCTTTAGATGTACTCCAGTACATTGTACAATCAGGATATGTCATCACTTACACATCCCTTCAAGCAGTGTGTGGATCAGGTAAAACTTAACTGCACAGGTAACTGCACACTATGAAGCATTAGTTAAATATGAGTAAACACTCAATTCATCATTTATAAAGCATTGTTTCACCAATTGTAAATGAAGTATTATATAATGCTTCATGCATGCAGTTATTCTAAAGTTTTACCGTTTATTTTTGTTTGTCTGCAATATTTGCTCATGTTAGAGGCAGCAGTGGCCTAGATAAGTCTCTCTCTGGTCCTATGGCTCTGGAACACTTTATAATAACTGCATGCTATGAAGCATTTTATAATACTATATTTACAAATGTTGAATCCATCATTTATAAAGTGTGGAACAATGCACATCGACAGTGGCTAGCAGATTCAAAGTGCCAATGCTTTACTTGAAGGACGACCCTGCTCAACTCTGAACCACAGTCGCCCACAAGAATTGTGAATCATACACACATATCAAAGCTGACGGTGTTTGTATAAAGCATATAGGAAAATAAAGTTATTCAGACCATTTACAATAACAAGGATATAATATTCATTCAAGAATATTATATTCATTCATTATTAATTTTTGATCCTTATTTTCCTATTCTTTTTGTTCACATCAACAATGTTCTTATTATCTTCGTGCCAATTGGTTTCTGGGATTGTTGTCCATGTGGATTGATGAATCTATACTATGATCACAGATCCAATATATCGATGAAAAGTGAAAACACAAACGTATCATCATCATTAAGATGGGTCTCTATTTTAAAATTCCCAAGGCCATTTCTTTCTCATTTCCGGCCCAGCTTCCTAAACATCCAAACGGTGCCAGCAGTGTTAGCGTGCAGTGCTAGCTGGGTTAGCGAGGTGTGCTATAGGCGTTAGCAAGTGGTGTAAGTGGGGCGACGTTAGAGAACGAGCGCAAGAGAAAGAGAGCATGTGACAGTTCATAGCAGTAACAATATAGCTGTGAGTGTGGCTGTGCAGGGTGTATAAGTTACAGTTCATTTGTGAATACTTACTACAACTCCTAAAGACCCAAGCCAAGGTCCCATGTTTTGCAAGCCACCTTCTAATTGAAGTGAAGGGGGTTTGCCCCAAAGTTCGGCAACTTCAGCACAGGCCCAATCTATCTATGCTAATTATAAACAATATCTCAGCACACCTGGGGAAGGGCATATTTGGCTGATGAAGAAGCATTGGTGCTTCTATAAGAAAGAAATAAGAGAATTTTCCATGAATTGCTTATATATTAAGTCTTAGCAAAATAGCTGGTATTGCATCTGAATGTGTTTGTGTGTGAAACAGAGAGATTGGGAGCATGGGTGAGTATATAATGTGTCTCAGTTGTGAGTGTCCGTGTGTGTGTGTGTGTGTGTGTGTGTGTGTGTGTGTGTGTGTGTGTGTGTGTGTGTGATGCACCAGATTGCAGAGGGCGGGGTAGAGTGGGTTTCGCCTGCACACTAACAGATGGCAGGAGAGAAGGGGTTTAAGTTTATTTTCTCACTTCTTAAAGAGCAACCAGTTAGGAGCTTGCGTGTGTGTGTGTGTGTGTGTGTGTGTGTGTGTGTGTGTGTGTGTGCGTGCATGTCTAGCCTTTGTGCCGGTGTTTTTTGTGAAGGAGTGAAGCAGGACTCTGTTTCATTCTCAAGAGTGTTAACTTAACTAAATTTATACAGCGTAAGCAAGCAGCACTTCAGCTGATATGCACACACACACACACACACACACACACACACACACACACACACACACACACACACACACACACACACAGAGAGATACAAACACACAACCTAACACACACACAGGCAGGTTTTGCTGCCTCTTCATCAGAGTTCTCCCAAAGTGGAGACAAAAATAAAGAACTAGGGGAAACAATCATAGTTCTCTGCTGTTCACCACCTCAGGGTAACGAATGCAGAAGTAAGAAGGAAAAAGAGAAAAGGATGGTGAGAGAGGTGACAGGGTTTGAGGAAGTGGGGACAGACAGAGAAATAAGACCAATGTAAAGAAAGAAAGGTGCTGCCATGAAGTTTAACCACACAGGACTGAAAGAAAACTGTGGTGACAGTGTATGAAATTAAATGAAAGATGAAAAGACAATCTCTTTCCATATAGATGTATATCTATAGATATAGATATACAGTGAGATTTACTATATTACATTTCCATTTAAGTTTAAGAGTGGTTGATTATTTTTAGCAGGCAGCACAGTATCATAAACTGCATATAGGAGAGCATCTTAACTCTAATGATTTGTGACACAGAGCAGGTTTGGTGGAGTGATGTGATTCCATCTGAGCAACCAGAATATCTATCTTCAACCATGAGGGACTCACATGCCGCCATAAACAACAAAATAATCTTTTTTTTACCCTCCTTGATGCAGCAAACCTTGGTGTGAGTTTCAAATTAAATAAATATAGGCAGCCAGTATAAAGATGCCATATGAGGTAAAGCCACCAATTTCATCAAGCATAATGTGTTTTCACCACATGAAAAGGTTAAATGTTATTGTATTGTCATTCAACTCACAGAAAAATGCCAGTTGTAGTCCTTGTATGCAACACAAAAAATAAAAATACATTATTTTCAATGATATCAAATTATATTTGATATGTTGGATTAAATGTAAGTCCACTCACTGCTGCTTCCATATGTCTACATGTAACAGTTCAACATTTTAAGAAATATGTCTATTTTGATTCTTTCTGAGAAGAGTTTTTCACATTTTCCTTTTACTCATTGAGACGATGATGTGTGCAGATGCTGCCAATAAAATGTGTCTTCAACACGACGCGTCGCCTGATGCAGTATTGATGCGGTGAAGACTACGGTGCTTTACGTCAACGTAGTCTTCATCATCGCCATGAGTCAATACTGCATCGATCAGTGGTCACGTGATTTAATTTCCCAATACCAAGTTTGTAGCCTTGATTGTTAAAATTAAATCTGTGCAGCAAGGATTGGTCTAGTTGCAGAAAGGGGATTTAGTCTCTGTAGCATTGATTGAGACTCAGAAGGTAAGAAAATGGTGACCGGTCGGTGGATTATTATTATTATTTTTTTACTTCAATTAGTACTATGATTACACTATGGACGTGTTGATCATAATGTAGCATTATCAGGGAAAAATAGGGTGCAGCTTCTTGTCATGTAAATAGTGAGTTCACTACGTCCTTTTGGATTTGATTGCGTAGGAGACACAGGTCTCGAACCTCGCATCATCACTGCATATGCACAATTCCACAAAGACACCATAATCTCAAATTAAAAGACAATCGCTGTGTTTCTTTTTTGTTGCTACAGTTTTTACAGTTTTTACAGTTTTTTACATTTTCCATGTAAACTGAGTGAAGAGAACATATATTCTGACATCCATCATGAAGTAGGAGGAAATGGACCAAATCGAATGCAATTTAATACAACACAATTACCAAGTTTGGCATTAACAATTGCCATAGAAATAAATCATCACAGGGCTGCACGGTGGTGTAGTGGCCAGCACTGTTGCCTCACAGCACGAGGGACTGGGGTTCAGATCCTGGTCTGGGCAGGCCTTCTGTGTGGAGTTTGCATGCTGTCAGCGTGGGTTCTCTCTGGGTTAACCAGCTTCCTCCCACAGTCCAAAGACATGCATGCTAGGTTAATTGGACTCTAAATTGCCCATAGGTGTGAATGGTTGTCTGTCTATATGTGAGCCCTGGATAGACTGGCGACTTGTCCAGGGTGTACCCTGCCTTTGTCCAATGACAGCTGGGATCGGCTCCAGCGACCATAAGCAGTTCAGATAATGGATGGATGGATAAATCAACACCTCTCCATCCCAGTGCTAACAAAAAGTTAATATAATAAATTGTACTGTTTAATCAGACTACTGTACACGGCTGGGTTACCGTCTTTATTGTATTCACATGTTTATTTGAATTAGTCTATGACAGGAAATAACCATTGGACGACATTTATATCTCACAGGTTTGGACTACAATCTCTTGACTCACATGTGTTCTTCATTTAAATCCCTGTTTGATTTCTAGAAATAACTGGCATGAGTAATGGTGCAGGTGTATCAAAGTCATAGGGTGAATCATTTCTCTTTGCTACTTTGACTGTGAAGTCTTCTTTTTGTTGATCTGAGTCTCAAAATCCTTATTACTTAACTGTGATTCACAGTTCAAGCCAGGTAAATACTTTGTATTGGTTCTGTTTAAGTATAACACTCCTAAAATTAATTGAAAATTAAACTGCACTTCCAACAAAAAGAAAAGTGTATCCAAACTACGTCTGTGTAGCCACGAGGAAGAAGAATGGGTTGCGAGTAAAAAAATGCTGGTCTCTGCATGTGTGTCCTCGGGGACAATTCACAAGTGTCAGTGTGTGACCAGCGTAGCCCTGCACTGTGCACTGTGTCACTGCTAGGAGACACGAGAACACACACAACTCGTCTCTCACACATACAAACCAGAGTGCAAGTATGATGGCATGTTCGATGGCATGTTCAGCAGTGTATACATGCAGCACTTGTGCACACACACACACACACACACATGCACACACCCACACAGACTACGGGGCATGAAGGGGTGAGGCTGGTGACAGTCCCTGTTCCTGTGTCAGTGTCAGTCTCTCCGGGGGGATAGGACATAGTGCCCAGTGGTGACACACAGCCTGTCATCACAAAGTGACATACACGACCCACTTTCATTTCCAGCAGGCCCTTCCCAATCGTAGCGCTTCATTTTATTTAATTTTGCCTTCCTTCAATTCTCTCTAATAGTTGTCTTTCTCTTTTCTCATATAAAAAAAAAAATTATAAATAAAAAAATTAAATGAATACAGAGTCAGCGATAAAAGCAGCCCGGAGCCTTTCCATTGACCTGTAAAGTTACAATACAGTACTTTACACATATGTCATCCAAGATGAAAACAACATGCTATGGCTTTTATTATACTGTCACTGTTCACTGCAACCTTGATGAATAGTGTTAAAGTCAGAGAGATTCTGAGTGACACATCGTACCACAAGTTATACATATCCTCTTAGTTAAAAACTATTATCTTTTTTAGCGGGTTTTCTTTTCCATTTATACTTTCTGTACATCAAGTAAAGAAATACAAGATAGCAATGCTTATAGTACAAACATGTGGAAAGATGAAATAGTCTCCTCTCACATCTTGACACCAGAACAGATGTTAAAGGAAAAGACATTGTTGACATAAGGAAATGGGTTTATTGTGGAGAAGGGGACATGGTTTGGGATGCTCAGGGTTTTGTGGTGTTTGACGGATGGAAGGAAATGGACTGATGGATAGCGTTAAATGCTGAGACAGACACATGAGAGGAAAACGCAACGTGGCAGTACAGATGAATGGTCACAAATGAAGACAAGCGACGGATATTCACAGAGGCAGATGTTTGACAGCCAGACAGGCTGGACTAACTGGGCCTTACCGGTTGTCTTGTCATTTATCAACTCTGTCTCCTGCAGATGATACATGCACACATGCAACTGTTGTTCATTTTATAAAACGAGTTGCTCAATTTTCATCTGCAGCATTGCTATATCAAGCTTTATAACAGGTAATTCATAATCTAGCTGATCTAACAAGGTGTTAAATTAATTATGCAGTGCTTTGTTGTTGTTTAGACAATAATACTGTTGGGACAATAACGACATTAACGTTAATGGGCAGATATACAAAAACTGTATAAAATATACATAAACAATCTAAAAGTTCAGAGAATGTACCGGTTGACCTTTAAATCTATAAATGAATAAAGCCCACACATAAATGACACAGCAACATTTCTGAGGATCATTACTTCTTCATACTGAAGCTTCATGAAAAAAATATTGTTTTGCAGCAACGCATGAGGAGTTCTGGTGGGGTTTGACACCAGAGCCAACAACAAACTGGAATGAGTCTACAGTCAGACTCATAGCACATCTCAACACTACAGCCGGTATCATTCCTCCAAATACTTTGAGAATCTTTAATTCAAAGAAACAGACAGGAGGCCGGGTGGAGGGCAAAATCAAAAAGGTATTTTAATAAACAAAGTCAGAAACAAAGATAAAGACTGGTACAGGAAATAAACACTAGAAAACTACATCTACAAGACAATCCTGCAATAGACAAGGGAAAGACACAGACTATATACACAGGGGAAGACAGGCAATGAGGTACAGGTGGAAACAATGAGGGCGGGGCTTTGCAATCACACGGGGAAAGGCAGACGAGCAGGGAGGAGTCTGAACGAGAACCGGTGAAGGGAATCAACAATCAGGAAACACTGGGAAGACACACAAAATACACAACATTTCCAGCTCCTCGACTTCCGTCACTCAACACTTATTGATCAAGTGGGATAATGGAACAAGCTCGTTGACGGTTTGGTGTGCTTAATTGCATTGCACATGTTCATTCAATGCGACAACAACACAGGCAAAGTGTTAACCGTGTTTAGGCAGCATCGACCACAAAAGAACAAACTCACACGTATCAGTATTTGCATGAGCTCAAGTAGGCCAATGAAATTAGGCAATACCCCAAATCTGACACGGTTCATTACGCAATGTGAACAATGGCTAAAACAAATGGATAAATGATACTTCACGCACAGACCAGGCCAGCATGAGATTACAAAACAGCGTCAATGCTATTCAGAAAAACCACTGGGGAGATGGATCTTCATTCTTCAAAAAGAAATTTCCTTTTAGTGAGTCTGTAATGATCACAAGTGCTCAAGGTCTAGCGACTGCAAAGGTCATAGCAAATGATTTAAATAATGCCCATGCTCTTCAAAACACTTGGCCAGGCCCTGAATGGAAGAATTTGCAGTTGTTATGTTCCCCCACTTATTTATTCAGGTTTTCCCTTTGATCCTGACTCACCTGACTGTATGTTCTGTTTCTTGCATGTAAGCCCATTTCTGGGCTACTTTTTTATTTCATGTCCTGAAACTCACTGTTCACCATAATAAATATTGTGCCAATAGTTGTTTTTGTGGACTTTTAGTTAAAACCTAAAAAAAAAAAAATCATTTCTGAAGGGCTGACAGAAGGTACCACAGAGGTGGTAACATATGTTAAAATGCATCTCTATCTCTGTTACCCTTCTGAGTATTAGTGAACATTGTCTTAGAAATACCAACGCTTTCATGTATTTTGTAAACATGCAGTGTTCTGCTTAAGTCGCAGATTCCATAATGCACGGATCATGTTTCCTTTGATTTTACTTGCCTCACATGTCATATATTCCTCGTGTGCAGATATGCACACAAAAAGCCTCACCCACTTCACAGACAGTATGAGAGATTTTAAGCATGACATTGAAAATTCCCTTTGATCTTTATGTAAGCAGAAGTCTGAGCAGGTTTACTAATCAGCGAGTGAGAACAGAAAATAAAATATGCATGCACAGTAGTCAGTAGTACACATACAGATTAGTGAGTGGGTACCACTAAATGTTAGTCGTCGACACTGTGACACTATTTGCTGTCACACTGAATCCGCTCTGATAACCCAAGGGATGTCAAATTACTACAGTCTTTAACTTGACTTAAATGCTTAACTTTCCAGTTTCAGAATGAGCGGTGGACAAAGGAGTGGGTGTGGTGTGTGTGTTTTCGGGGGTAACAATACAAGCAGAGGAATCAGGAGGGGAAAGAAGAAAAAGCCCTAACAACCAGTGGTATTTGCTGCTGCTGGTCTCAGATCCAATTTAAACTATTTTTGTTTTTCTCATTTCAGGAGCCAAAACGTTTGGCTGATTTTCTTGTTATATGAGTATATATACGTTGGGGTTTATTCATCTCTGTCCATAAAAGCCCCAAACAGTTTATTGGCCCGTATGTCCTTTAAGGAACCAGTAGTTGTACATTTTAGATGATGGATGAGGATGAATGAATCAGGTCGTGATTATGTCTCCTCTGTCTCCTATGTCTCTGTTATCTACTTCCTCTTTCAGATTTCCTCCCAGATGGACTTCCTGTGTTGCCCTGGAGATCATTCATCACCGTGACAACCATGTACACCGCCTTCAGTTATTGCTGGAGCCTATTATTATAAAAAAGAAAGGCAGCACAAAGCCCACTACCCTATACAATTCGTATAGCTCCATCTCGTTCACCATGGTCTGTGGATGTGGCGTTTGTGCAGTGTGGTCACCATTCATGTCGAGGGTCCTGTGAAATCTGTACTATTTTTTTGACAGATTCCGTAATATTTTTCCCAAATGCAGTGTTTTCCGTTTTACTAAAAACAAATTGACTTCTTTGCTTTTTCATTTAAGCACACTTTTATGAAGACAATCTTTCTCGCACTGGCCTTTTCGGTGAGGGGTATAAATATTTCTTCTTGGAAGTCGTGCGCTGTTCTTCTGTCTCCTCATTTGGCCTTTTCCCTTTTCCATAGAAGCTCTCCAAAGTCGTCTGTTTTTTACTCATGTTTGCAAGCTTGTGGGCTTAATTTGTCTCTGACCTCAGGGTTCTATGTTCTGACCTCAGGGTTATATGCTCTGACCTCAGGGTTATCTGACCTCAGGGTTTTATGTTCTGACCTCAGGGTTCTATGTTCTGACCTCAGGGTTTTATGTTCTGACCTCAGGGTTCTATGTTCTGACCTCAGGGTTATATGCTCTGACCTCAGGGTTCTCTAACTTCAGGGTTCTATGTTCTGACCTCAGGGTTATATGCTCTGACCTCAGGGTTCTATGTTCTGACCTCAGGGTTATATGCTCTGACCTCAGGGTTCTCTAACTTCAGGGTTCTATGTTCTGACCTCAGGGTTATATGCTCTGACCTCAGGGTTCTATGTTCTGACCTCAGGGTTCTATGCTCTGAACCGCAGGGTTCTCTGACCTCAGGGTTCTATGTTCTGACCTCAGGGTTCTATGCTCTGAACCGCAGGGTTCTCTGACCTCAGGGTTCTATGTTCTGACCTCAGGGTTCTATGCTCTGAATCGCAGGGTTCTCTGACCTCAGGGTTCTATGTTCTGATCTCAGGGTTCTATGCTCTGATCTCAGGGTTATATGATCCCAGGGTTCATAGCTTTGACCTCAGGGTTCTCTGATCTCAGGGTTCTATGCTCTGACCTCAAGGTTATATGCTCTAACCTCAGGGTTATATGCTCTGATCTCAGGGTTCTATGCTCTGTTCGCAAGTTTCTATGCTCTGAACAAAAGATTATGTGGTTGAGTTAAATTAAAACCCCAAAAATGCAGCAGGTCCACCAGATCCACAAACACTGGCTGTGTTAATGGTCATAATTGAGAGCTCTATATTGCAGGAAACGGTGCTTTCAGATACAAAATCTCCCCTTGTCTGTCACTAATCTCAACTCTAACTAGGTGGCCATGTGTTTGTGTGTGAACATGTGAAGAGGAGAGAAAGAGATAGTTTGGTGCATACCCACCAACTGCATATACATCCTATTGCACATGCACTTCTTTCCCCACCTAAAGCCGTTTCCAGAGATTCACTCCACGGTGCCAAGCATAGCACTTAATATCACTTTAGCCTGCTTTACTACTGTGTTAAACAGAGGACAGAGCAGTAATGAAAAAGAACTATCCTGATTGATAAATGCCACAGTTGTTACTGCTGACTGACTCGTTCTGAGCATTTAAAACATGGTAATTCAATGATCTATTCCAGCTTTATAAAGGCTGAGGTGTATGCCAGGGGTGTATGCCAACGAGACATAAAATGCAGCCTTAAACATGGATACACACAAGTGTGAAAGGAAAACAACACACACACACACACACACACACACACCAGTTATTCTACTCATTAAAACAGTTTCCATTGCATTCAGAGCTGTGCATTTAGTTAATGAAAAACCAAGCAATTAGACCAACAAGTTAGTGCGAACTATCTGGAAATAATTTTAATAACTTAATACCCAATGAACCACTTTAAAATGGCAGCTCTAACATTGTTTTGTGTGCTTTAATTCATGAAAAAACTGACTAATCATTGATTTGCAAAAAAATATGTGCTTGTACTTCTACCAGCAAATTGGCGTATGAAAAATTGATGATCCCCAATGGGATTGTTCAGTTATTGTGCAGTCATATAGGTTTATGGGACACATCATTGCTGTGAGCTAAGGCAATATAAAGAAACGCACACCAGTAGTGTTGTTTACCTATGGACCAATGAAGCATTGGCAAGAACATAATGTGTATTAATTCCTCATTGTTAAAGCAACAGCAGAAGTAAAAGCATTGCTATCAAGGCAACTGCAAGCCTTGACCACTTAGAGTAAGTGGCCATGTCACTGTAGATGGTGCTGTTTCTTGTCTAACTTGTAATATATTCACAGACATCATTAGCTTCTTACTGAAGAGAGAGGGATATGCCCTTCTTTATATCATGTTGTGACAGAGAAACAGAGATCACTGACGTTGAGCTGTACTGGTTCCCACGAGGATGAAAACATCAAAATTCCGACACAGAGGGTGACAACTCCAATTAAGACTTTCGTAGCACAAAAAGCCACAAGAACAAACATATGTGTGTTCAGTATAGGCCAAAATAAGCCCTTCCATAATAAACATGTAAAAGATGGAACCAAAGTACAAACATCATCTTTTGCCACGTCTTTTGAAGCAAGAGACTTCAAATGTGAATGTGAATCATAATCCTTAATACGACTTGGGACCTTTTTGAGAACAAAAAAAAGTGTGAGAAGATTCTGAGTGTGAGAGCTCATTATTTCAGGCTCAAAAAGTTGACTTCAGAAGACTTTCTTACTCTATTTTTCCCACAGATATTCTAAAGAGAAAAAAAGACAGAAATATCTAACAAAACCCATCAAACCGACAACAACAAGCAACCAAACCCAACGGGTATTTTATTGATATGATGGTGAAGATGTAACTGTTAAATAGTATTTTACTTGTTTGTTTACAAGGTTATTAGAGACTTTTTGCTTTAAAGTTTCATAAATATTTGAGATGTTAATTTTCCTTTGTGGACCGACATGTTTTTGCAGTTTAAAACTAATCAGTTATTTTTGGCCATGTAGTCCACAGAATAATAATAAGATATCATCTACATCTTTACATGGACAGAAAAAAAGATCATCACGCGAGGCAGAAATCACTAATGTCCAACAAGACAAACAGACTTCTAGAGCCCAACCTCATCAAATCATATTTAGTTGTGCTTCAGAAACTAAACGGCTACTCGCCGTGCCTTGGGTACAGCGTGGCACTTGCCAGCAGATCTAGATTCAGAGAACTGTCTCGCCATCTGTCTGAGAAAGCTCCAAGTTACCTTGATCAGCCTCCAGTCCTAAACTACATGCACTTTAGGTACAAGCTCAGAAATCTTCAAACCTGTCGGTGTCAGTCCTCTGCTCGTCCACAGGCGAGCCCCAATGGGACTTTTTCTTTTGGCGGCTACTGGACACATTTAAGCTGGGAGGAGACCCTGGCAGACCCCGGACATGCTGCTGTAAGGACAGGGCAACACTGGAACACCTGGCAGTCGCACAGGAGCCAGGTGCTGGTCAGAGGATGACTGGGCTGTCGTGCTGTCCCAGCTTGCAATGATCTGACGCATGCAGTGCAACCGTCTCCCTGTGTGTGAGTGAAAGCTTTTATGGAGCAGACTTGAAAAATAGATAAATCACACCAGTATAGTATGAACTTTTACTGTAGAAATCCCAATTTTGCGTGTTAATGCGAAAGTGTTCAGATAAATGTGTATTCTATTATATAGCAAAGAGCTTATTATTAGTTATTTGGTTGAGATGTGGTACATATTAAATCACTTAATGACAAACACATGAGCCGTGAACATAAAGCACAATATCGTGTTGCATACAACCATATACATGATGCATGTTTGAATTTACATTAAAAAGCTGATTAATTTAGCAACAACCTGCCAACAAAACATACATGTACCTCTGGGGCCAATTACTACTGTGTGTGTGTGTGTGTGTGTGTGTGTGTGTGTGTGTGTACACATTGGTATTGATAATTCAAAGTAACAGAACGAGTGCGAGAGCTATCTAACCAGTTGTTAATTAGATGTTTGAGACTGCCATGGTGATCGGTTTCCTCTAACTACCAATTGGAAGAGCAGTTTTGTCTCTTTGCACCGACACTCCGTAAGAGGCCCCCAGATGCCCAACTAGCCAATCTAAGGTGGAAGAAGACAATCTTTTCAATTTCAATCGGTCTAGCTAAAGACTTATGAAGTGGACACTCCAGAGACCATCTTTCTAAGCATATTACATTGATATTACGTTGTACATTGAATTCCAGTTGTATTTCTCAGCTTTTGATGATGGATCCCCTATTGAATCCCACCAGGGAGACATTTGCAGGAAGTCTCCCAAAAAACAGATACAGTGTATTGCTGCTACACAGCATATCCAACAGAAAATACATATTTAAATGATGATCAGTGTTATGCTGCGTTATCACCAAACGCGGCGCGAATATTTGCAACGTTTACTTGCATTGCTTAACTCACATTGCTTTACTCGCGACGCTTTAATTGCGACGCTTTACTCGCATGAGTTTTCTCACTCAACCTTATGTGTTTAATTTGTGTCATTCGCGCCTGAAAGGGGGCGTGGCTTATCTTCGTTAAAACAGTTACCGTTTCTGCCATCCACCATTGAACTAAGCACTAGTTCTGCTTTATACTTGTTGTGGAACAACTGCCTCTGAATGACGGCCGCTGCCAGCGCTACTTCGAGGAAGAGCGTGGCGAATGCGGCAAATTACTCGCACCGCGTTATTTGCGACATTCGCACTGGGTTATTTGCACCATTTGCGCCGCCAAGCGGAATTTGTCGTCACTTTTTGCATGTAATCTACTCGCACAAATAATTTGCGTTATTAGCATTACAGTTGTCTCACTCTTCTCACTTCTTGACTTTTAAACCTTTTTTAAACAGCTTTGCCATTTCCAATTAGTTTGAAATATATTTGTTTATTAATGGCCATTGACAATTCAATAATGTATGTAAAAAAGCTTTAAACAGCATTGGAAAACTGAGTAAATATTAACATACCATTGATTAATGACTCGTCAATACATTTACACTAATAGCAGCTTCTAACTTACTGTTTGATTTTAATGTGGCTCATGCTGTGTTTATATTTCCTTTAATTATTTATAATTAATTTTATTTTAAGTTGCTTTTTGGATTGATGTTTCTTTTGTAGTGCAGTATGAGCTGCTGTCTATTTTGGATTATGAGTCAAACCCAAAGTCCCTCATTTTCTTCTCAAAGGTAGTGACTGACAAGCCTGTTATTCCACCACATAGAAAGTGAGAGAGAGAGAGTGAGAGAGAGAGAGAAAGGCAACATGCAGAACAAGAGAAAGATGAATGCTTCCCACACAGTATATGCCCAGGAAATGTAATGTGTGTGATTGTCTCACACAAGTGCCTAACCTTTGCTTGACTTCACCAGATGAACAGAGACAAATGGCGAGCGAGAGACACTCTTACAAGATGGGTCTCATGAGTTGATTATAGTGTAGGAACCATCTTCCTGTTTAACTTAGGGGCCTTGATCCCTGACTGTATTCTTTTCACCGATCACGGAAATGACTCATGACATACGGAAGATGCACTCTGTTGCTTGGTTTGCTGATGATGTGAATGAATTTGACCATTTATCACTCAGTTTGGCACATTTTATACTTTACGAATGATACAAAACGAGGCAGTAAAGCAGTGTTTCACTGTCCTCGCTGCACCTCTGATCAGTGATGTCACGATACACTCTTGACTGCACACCATCATCTGAGAAAATAAACGAGAAAGGAATATATAATATATATAATATAATATATGTATGTATTTATATATATATATATATATATATAATATAATATATGTATGTATTTATATATATATATATATATATATATATATATATATATATATATATATATATATATATACATATTTTGTTTTCTTCTTCTATAAGTGGTTTGTTTCTACAGTGTCACAGTAAGCTTTCATTGACTTTCAGCCTCCTCTGCAGAAAGCAGACCAGAACTTTTTTTCAGTTTGATCAACTTGCAAGACGCCTCACTGAGTGTTTCAAGAGACTAATTGCTGCTCCCGTTCACCTCTCTTAATTAACAGAGGTAGAGATGAAGTAAAAGAACTGGAAGACAGGCATTAAATAGCAGTAAAGGAAAATGACAGGTACAACAGATCCCATGGCGACCACCAACAGTGCCCCTATTCAAGTCTTAAGATTAGCAAAGTACTTACTCTTTCAACTGTATCACTATGCAGATGGAAAAATAGCGGCCTGGTGAGTAATGTGTTACTCTGTTGTGCTTTCCCTTTGCAGATCCGCGTCCTCAGAAGAAAACTGCTTGCTTCTCAAACATGCTGAATCCAACATTTAAGTCGCAGAGTGCCAGGTGCAGCTGAGCCACTGCATAGCCTGAAGCGTTATAAACAGACATCGATGTCAGTTATTCAACTTTCTGACGGTACTTGAACACATCATGTGGGATGCAGGCAAGAACGAAAGCAAATGTATAATTCTCCATTTTATGTTGGCACTTACCAGATATTGCAAATAGAACATACAATTCTGCACTTCTCTGCC
Organism: Cottus gobio; assembly: GCA_023566465.1. Lineage (NCBI taxonomy): Eukaryota > Metazoa > Chordata > Actinopteri > Perciformes > Cottidae > Cottus > Cottus gobio. The sequence goes on along the minus strand of CM042218.1, from coordinate 19,092,848 downwards.
AACTGGGAAGCCGTGTTGACTCAGATGGAGCAACAGCGTCATGATAAAAACGTAGGTACAGAGAGGAGAGGACAAGAGCTTTTGTTACAAACGATTGAACACTTGTGGACACAAATACTCAGATTCAATAAAGATTGTTTTTAGTGATTTATGTGACATAATGCACAAAGGCATTTTTAGAGTTCTCTTTACTTCCATTCATGATTGTGGAGTTGTTTCATAGAGTTGCAAGAAGAAGAAAAAAAGACCACAGTGAATAAAATGTGACAGGAGCAAAAAAACTGCATCTGTTAATCAAGAAAAAAATATTTTGGCACATTTGAGCCATGCGCTATAGATCGTTTAAATAGGGCTGCTAATCTTTTTGGTGGCTCACATTGTCATTCAACAGCAGAATATGAGTATAAGTATCTCCGCTAATGAGAAATGCTTTTTCACGCTTCATCATACCAAAATATTTACAGTAAAAAAAAAAATATTACAAAAACAAGTTACCCATACTACAATATATATATATATATATATATGGCGTTTTCAAACAATCATAGTGTCAGCGACAGATCAGCATAACTTTTGCAGCAACAGATTGTCTTACACATTCAGTGAAAATAATTCAGCAAATCACCTTTTTCCAATATTATAGTGCAAAGAAAAGCTTTGAATAAATTACGGTTCCAAAGTCTCCTCAACATTGTGTTGTTCTGTTCAACGTTCACACTGTCAAACACATATCATATGCTGCACGCAAAATACACATGAACCGCATACATAATACACAATAGCACAAACAGCACAGCCCAAAGGTCATGTGCATAGACACACACACACACACACACACACACACACACACACACACACACACACAAGTTTATTCAACACAGCATCCAGGGCAACAGTTGGTGGTAAAGCCCAAGCGCTCCATCGTGTTAATCTGTTTTCACCTAGCTACAGTTATTGTCAAAGACATTTATGTGTGTGTGTGTGTGTGTGTGTGTGTGTGTGTGTGTGTGTGTGTGTGTGTGTGAATGGGTGTGGGTTCATGTGTGTCTTTCTGTATTCCTACTGGCCAAATGCCCTTCAATCTCTTGGTTTCTTTAAACTCTGCAAGTGGTCTTGACAGCAATCAACGAAGTATAAAGCTTAGTGTGTGTGTATGTGTGTGTGTGTGTGTGTGTGTGTATGTGTGTGTGTATGTGTGTGTGTATGTGTGTGGCAAAATTGTTCCTCTGAGTCTTTGTGTGCCTTATATGGCGTTTCTTTGTGCACAATCTCACGGATTGCTCTACGCTTGCGAAGACTTGAAATTGAAAGCTATCATTAGGTTTCACATTTTCTTTCTATAAACTTAATTTATGTTAATAAATCATGTAAATGGCTGGCAATCCAGTGTGACTAGAGCTCCAACACATGAACAAAACTCTCTAAACAACAGTGATCTCTTAACATCGCTAGGAGACTCCAGACACATTAGTTAATATTCTGTCCACTGTTAACAATAATTGTCATCATTGTGGACATATTCATTAGACAGGGGTGTCAGTTTACACACAGAGATGCACACAAACAAAGATGTGCACAGACATACACCCACATTTTATCAGGTTCCAGTGTCATTCACATTAGCAGTTTGTAATTAAGAACCAGTCTACAAACACTCTCACACACACAAATCATAGATCCACTTCCGTTGCTCATGGAAACCCAGCTAAATGCACACACACACACGCACAAAGCGAATGATAAATGGTGTTCTGTTTATGGAAAGCCATCTCTGTGTGAGTCCCATGCTCGAAATGTTTTGACCCTGCAGCAGAAGAGTGCAGCGAAGCGAGGACCGTTCAAAGACCACCGAGGACTGTGGGAACTTTTTAGAGTTGACACGATTTCTCGAAATGTCTGAACTAAAATAATTACTTCACTCAATCAAAGCCAAAACATTGCACAGATACTCCTACCATATAGAGCTATTTTATATATTTAAAAAAAGCATTTGTTAATATAGTTAAAATAATAAAATGTAATCTTTTAATATATCTTTTTTTTTCTTTTCTGTGTACCATCATAAACCAATATACCACTAACACATATATTGACTTATTATATATGTTCACAAGGGTTTTCTATGTATTATACCCTTTGACATTTTTCAAATAGACCTCATGAATGAGGAGATAATCAGTATTTAGTATGAGATGCAAACCATTCGCAATGTTCACCACAAAATGGCTAGGGTGCTGGCTGGCTACCTCCAGCCCAAGGATTTCATTGTGGTCAAGGTTAGAAAAATATTTTTTAAAGAGCTTGACTTTATGAAAATGTGTGATTGTTCTGTTTATATTTGGAAGATACATCTGCAGTTGTCACATTGGATACATCTTCAAGCCTTGCAGTGGAAGCAGATGATTCAAAATGCATTTTGTGTGACGCTGCTTCATGCCCCTCCCATCGACCTCAACGTTCAATGCCATTGCAAAAAGGAGCATTAAATATAGCGAGGTGAAATGTAAGGGTGTGTGTTTGGTAGTATGCTAGTCTGCCACTTGAACCATAAAATGCATGTATCAGCTTTTTTGGATTCACATTACCTTTGTTGTCCCCGTGGCTGGGCCTGTTGAGATTTTTTGTATTTTTCTTTTCTCTAAGTTCACTTGAAATAGTTATTTTAGCAATTTGCACCAACAGTTCATAATGCAATGAGTAAATCCTCAGTATGTTGTATTGGTCAATTATCTAATTTACACAGGAGTATAGAAAAAAAGGCTCTACCAGATGGTTGTTTCATACAGACCATGTATTTATTGAATTACCACAAAACATTTATCGTTATCAAGATGTGAAATCCATACCTCTAGGGGGGACATTATGTTATTGCCCAGCCCTACTAGTATTGATGTTCTTGTCTGTGACTATAAAACAAAACTAAATGTGTCTGCAGAGATGTGTCCCCATCGTGGGGATACTTGTTGTTCTTGATTGCCTGAACACAGTTACTGTTGATAGCTATGACGTCTAACGCAATAGCTCTTTTTTTGTGTTGCTTAGAAACAGCAAGACGCCACTGACTGTAAAAGTTGTTTTAAGTTTTGGATGATTGGAATGATTGTTGTGAAGTAAACAAAACATTTAGCAGTTTTAGTCATCCCGAGTAATAGCCACCCTAATATTTATTCCTTGGCACCCTTCTACCCAGCCTCACATCGCTTTCTTTGTTTTCAATCAAAAGACATCACTGTTTGCTTTTGCCACCAGACAGTGCTCAACATGACGAAAAATACCCTCCACTGTTCAGAATTGCTTTGTTGTTTGAGCCTAAAAATGTATTTTCATCTCAATCCTAATCATACTGACACTGTTATAGAGTTTTTAGTCTAAATGTGCATGTTTGCATTGGCCCCTTTATTGTAAATTAGGTAGAACTCTCCAGTAGCTAAAGACACTACTAGGAAGGAAAATATTCAATATTCAACTAAATCAATCAGTGGAATAACGTACAAGAGTGAATGTGCCCCATTTAGAAAATATTAGGAATCATCCTTTTGGTTCGTTATTCTATAATCCCTACCTTTTTCCTTTGAGAATATGAGTGTGTGTGTGTTTGTGCTTGTGTGTGTGTGTGTGGGTGGAGGGGGGGGGTATAGTCTGCCGTATATTTGTCAGGTCAACAGGAAGGCATTACATATTCATGAAATTACCAAATTATGAAAATGGAACATGAGTCAATTCTGGGATGAAAAAATGCCAGCCTTCTGTGGCTTCAAAGCTCCCATCTGAAACTGTAATCTGAACGCTGTGTGTGTGTGTGTGTGTGTGTGTGTGTGTGTGTGTGTGTGTGTGTGTGTGTGTGTGTGTGTGTGTGAGCCGACAGAGCGAGAGAAAGAGAGAGATAAGAGCTGACCTTCAGTGAATCATGTCCCTCTCTGGACAGACTTGTAGAGAGGCATCATGTTTGGCAACCGTTCTTACAGAACAAAAAGACAAAGAAGACAGAAACAAGAGCAGGGAGGAAAAAACAGAGACCTGAAGGCATCGTCTACAGTGGAGGCAAGGAGCAAGAGGAATAGAGTTAAAGTAAATGGACATGCATTATATACACTGTGGAAATAGAGTAAGGACCAGATACGATCAATTACCCAACAGCATTCCCAGGATTGGCACAAACTCCAAAGTGGGCATTCACAAGTTCTGTGTATCCAGTTTTTGTCTGGTGAATCAACATATATTGATTATATTGCTACCTCCTACATTATTATTGTCTTGAAATGTAATTGAAAAGACACAGATGCTTGACAAAGACAGCTAGTTGAATTGTGTACACCCACCGCAAACCTGACTTGCTCATATTCTAAGAGCTGCAGTAGAATATATTAGAGTAATCATGGTTTCTATCTGAGACTACTGTTTTCTGTGCTGACAAAAGGCTGGGAACCTGTAACTCTGCTTCTGTAATGAATTCCTTTCCCGTCTTTACTTCTGGGTCATTGTCGAAGTGCACATATCAATGCACTGATATAACCATACAGAGCGGTGGACTGATTATACTGTGATGGATGTCAGAATATTCAGATTCAGAATCAAGTACTCTGAAAACGAAAAGCAGTATTTTAGTATATATTTCCTCCGGTGATCTTGCTCATGTAAAAAGTATGAAAGCCGTATGTACAATTTACCTCCAGATGTATTTGAGAGTAACAGCAAGATCAAACAAACTGCAGAGCTTGTGGTCTTATAATGATTGGCCTCTTTGTTGCTGACAGGATTTCTATGACTTCTATTCGCATAATTATCGAATATGATTTTTCAAATGAAAAATCATTGCTTTTAATGATGGTTAAAGGTTCCACATTATACTCACTCAGCAGTTCTTTCCTAAATTAAGAGCAAGATGCAAAACATGCCTGAAAAAAATCAGGCTACTGGGCAACTACTTTGTTTTGAAGGGTCAATTTGCCGATTGTACTTTTAGTTCTAAAAGGTTAAACTATAAATCTATATGCAACCAAGGCTGAGGAAATTAATCATGTCAGGTACAGTAGCTTCTTCTGATTCTTGAATTAGCTCAGCTTTGTAGAAAAAGGACTGTGTAAAGGTTATGTTTACATATTTATTTTTACGGTGACAAAGCCTTCGTATGATATTTTATTCCACATTACTCTGCAGTTTGGTTTCCGTGTTCTTACCCAGTTCAGAAGGAAGGTGTTTCTGTCACTCAGAAGTGGATACCACCCCTATGCAGTCACCTCGCTGCACCCTCTACGGTTATAAATCAAACATGACGCTCTTTAAATAGGGAAATTAATTATTTACACTTCAAGCCAAAATACCTTGAAGAGGAAGGGAAAAAAATACTGACACACAATAAGTCATTTTCAGGCCTGAGAGGCTGGCACTCTATTACCATAGTCTAGATTTATAACGCTCTCATAAAAGTTGAGCCACCGATGGAGATACTTTGGTCAGGCTTCCTGTTCTGTGCATCTTTTCTAGAAGAAAACAAAAGTGGCTGACAAATCCAGTGAATAGGAGAAGTTGGCCAGTTTGTGCTGTTGGCCTCTTCTCTTGAACAGGAAGTGTTGGGAATATCTAACACATTTCTCCCCAACATCACCATGCGGAGATGTTGAGCAATATTTCAGCTGGCAAGAAACTACACGTTACCTAGCAACGGTGACAGAGCAGAACTGGGAAGAATACACGGCGGTGACTAAAGTATTTCCACCGACGGCGTCGATGGCAGCGTTTCACACCAGCACCGGGAATCTTTTAGAGACGGAGAGCCAGAGGTTTGTCGAAATAAATGCTCATGTTTTAAAATAGCATTCATTTTAAGCCATTCAATTTGTAGACATGCGATGTGATGCATTTCTTCAGAGACCTGGATAAGTGGCTATTGAGTGGAGGGAAGTACCACAAGCTGAATAGTAAAAAGTAAAGAACAATATTATAGAAATCCAATAGTCGAGAGGAGGAAAGAATAAATTCACTGATCAGGGGTTAGGAGCATCAGGAAAGAGAAGGACATCATGCTTATGCTTAAGTGCAAATGCAACAGGTTGAACTATAGATATTGGTCAATAGCATATGTACAGCTGAACATTTTAGCCACTACCTTCCAGACATATGGGGCCTTTCCTGGCTTGTTCGAGTAGCAACAGCAGGTTTTTGAACAAGCATTGCCTCTATTTCTGTAACCTCGCGACTTACATCAAAGCAGTGTAGGACATGCCATTCCAATTTTGTATTTTGGTATTTTATGTTTGATTTGCCAATTTAGGTGATTAGCTAACTTCCATGAAGTGCCGTCATTAATATATGATCTGTTTTTGTGTGCTCATTTTACCATAATTTAGCAGATGTGTAAATGTTGTGTGGAACCTCAGTAATCTTATCATTCACAATTGTTTCACATCCTGCCCGAGGCAACATGCATTCCTCCACTACATCAGGTCCTGTTGATTTTAGTGGCCCATACTAGTCCAGAATGCTTGATCCTCTCATCCCGTTATCACTTTTAGATGCTATTCAGTGAGTTATGAAGTTAGCTTAGTTTATTTGGGGTTACGAATTCTGAAACTAAAATGCACAGCATCTTCCTCAAGTATGTGCTCCATGGCTACTACTACTATTACGGTAGTGTGCAGTTGAAAACTAGGTTCTGTTCAGAACCAGTTCCAAATTGTAGGATCCATTGGATTTGTATGCTACTGACCTTAGACAACAAATAGCAGTTACATTCAGCTGTGCATTGAACCCACAGTAAACGTGTTTATGAATCAGAGAATCCTCCACTTCACTGATAAACCAGACAATTGAACATTAACATTGAGCTTTATGATCAAAGACATTTTCTGTATAATACCGACAATTTATTCTATACTTGCATGCTCCTTTGTCCCGATTGTCCACTTGAGCACACATTGACGTATATAATCCCATCTAAAGGTTACTTATATAAGTCATTCACCATCATAGAAAATGTCTTGCATACCTCTTTCAAACCCCTTTGATAATATCAAGCTGTAGCCCCAAGGCACATTTTCAGATACTGCTGACATCCCATTCCCCATCAAAATGTCAAATTGTGATTAGTAGACAATCTGCTCCTCTTGAGCCACAGCTGCCCAAGGATAAGTTGTTCTTTAATTTAGCTAAATAAAGCTGGTTGTTTGACTTTATAAAAAAATGTTTTTTAATCATCAATATGTTATCAACATTACTCATTGTTATTTGTATTCCTTATTTCTGTTTATCCGATTGCTTGGTCCAACTCTAACTAATTTAATGTCCTGTCATATTTTCACACCAGTAATGATATCCAGTTGTCAGAACTTCAAGCTAGTAGTTGAGAATAATTCATGATGCCTGTGGCACTACATAGGATTTACTGTACAGTATGACTCTGTTATGCACTGTTTATGCAAATCAAGCCAGCTGGGTCTCGGATGTGTCACAAAGAGCCAGAGTGATATCCTCATTTAACGGCGTGGGTGTTTTCCAAACATTACACAGAGGAACTTCAATGACTCTTGTCAACTTTTACAGATGAGCAAATGAAAGCAGCCTGTGTGGAAACATTACAAATTGGCATGGTTTGTGCACGAACCAGGACCTGAGGGCGATGCAGCAGGTGATTTACACCAACAGAACATCGTTGGTGCCCATCTACTGAGCGTCAGTGATTGGTGAGGTGAGGTGAGGTGCCTCTGCAGAGCCCAAAGGATATCAAAAGACAAAGCGACCCAAGCAACAGCCTGCTCACCCTGCTGCCATCTGCCAATTGATACAGAGGTATCTGCTGTCGTTCCACCAGACTACCGAGCAGCTTCTCTCCTCAGGCTGCGAGACTCTTCAACTCATCCTATGTACTCAAATAAATATATATATATATGTCATGTGTAGCTTAAAGGGACAACTACTTGCATTTTGTTGGACAATCCTGTTATAGAATGGTAATACATTAACCTTGATTGGATCTAAAACATTTTAAAACAATTTCATGTGTAAGGCATCATAATAAGATCAACATCTTTAAAAAGGCTACTTAACTCTGAGAGTATTGAACATTACACACACACACACACACACACACACACACTTCCGTGGAAGAATGAGAGTGCTGTTTCTATGGCAACAGAATGCATCCCATCTCAGTATTAAAACATTGAGAGAAATCATGTGACTAGCCTTTTAACATCATGATAATGAATGAAGCAGAATAATTACCGATCTTATATTTATGAAATGTGTGTGTGTGTGTGTGTGTGTGTGTGTGTGTGTGTGTGTGTGACACAGACATAACAAAGAATGAATTTCACATTTGTATTCTGTAGAATTGAGGTTAGTTATGTTTCAAGCTATTTGTGCAGTGAGGGAGTGCAGAAAGAGATTAGACACTTGAGTCACTAGCTCAAAAAGATCAAAACGCTTGTTGACAGCAGGGAGCGGCCGCCTGAAGAAGATGAATCCCTTTTTCTAAAATTACATTTTCTTGGCAGGTTTAGGAGTCAGGTTGCAATATTCCGCGGTGTTCCGTGTCCCGTAGAACCATATTCTGGTTGTGTGTGTAAGAGGCAGACTTTCTGTAGGCAGTTTAATCCCTGCCGTTTCCAGCACTTTAGCTCCATACTTTGGCACCGAACTAGCTCACCACAGAGGAAAGGAGCCGAGACACGAGCATATGCAGAACAGAAGTCCTCTCTCCAGCAGCAGGTGTGTAGCGCTGACTGGGAAGCCCCGAGTGAACTCCTCTGGCCTCAGCTGGTGTTTCATACTTGTTTTAATGAGAAACTGTCGACAGGGGGAACCAACTCATAATCTGGCACTTATGAACACGAGCCCACTGCAATCTTTACGTGACCCTAGAATTTCCCTCACAGTTCAGTACGAGAACTCAATCTGGAGAACATTTCTCTCCTATTAGTGAAAAAAAACATACCGTTATTAAAAATGCTCTGTCTGTGTGGTGCATAAATCACACAGTATTTACAAGTATTACTTATTTCTATGCAGGATTAGGATTTTTGACTGTCTCTCCGAGTGATGAGTTTGTGATTCAAGTCATTCATCCATAAAATCAGAGATTCTTTTCGTCTATTTTTCAGTTTATTCCTATTAATACGAATAAACATGCATTTAAACAAAAAATCACCTCTGAAATTAATTTAGGAGAATACGTGGAATGTTTGTCATGCCTTAAAAACTTTAGATGAAGAGTTAGTTATTTTCCAAAAACGTTACTACAAGACGCAAGTTGTTCAAGAACTTGAAATGAATTATAGCAAAAAGCTTGTATCTGCAGTATGTTTTCCTCTGAATTATGCATTTTTAAACTGCGTCCGATGGAACAGTTAATGTGTGTATTGTGAACGCTCACAATTTTGGACCACACACACACACACACACACAAAAAAAAAGCCTTTTCAGTCCATTGGAAACTATAAACAAACCAGCAGTCTCATGCTGTGATTTGTTTTTACATTTGAGTTGACATTTCATGGCTCTAGAGGCATTTATTTATGTTGCCATGGGAAATATCTGCTGTGTTTCTCTGTCCCTAAGGTCTTTGTCAAAATGTGAAGTTCTCTTAGGGTTACCACTTCAGCTACGTCAAGGGCTCCTTTATCATGTTTAGTATTTATTTTGTTAAGTTCAAATAACCTCTTTGGTGTGAGAAGTTGACACAACAAATTGAATCTTTAAGAGGAGCGGACATACAAATATGAGCTTTCTACACACTGTATAGCTGCTGTCAAACCAACTGATTTAAATCATGTATCTGTGCCTCACCTCATTTTATTTGTTCAATATGCAAAAAATAAAATAAAAAATCATATACATATACAAATAAACATATTCTGTTAAAAAGTTTAAAAAATAAGCGTGATAAACCCACAGAAGATCAAAAATAATCATGGTAACTGATTGAAATATTGTGTATTACCACCCTATATACATCAGACTGACTATAAGCTTAAGGTGTAATTTGATTGGTTCGGCATGAGGTCTTAAACTGGAGGTTAACTGACCCTACAAATACAGAAGAAATGGACAAAGTCAAGGTGACCCATTGGTTTGCAGACTGCATTTTGGCCGTTGCTATCACAAGACGCAGAGGGTGGAGCACTAACCAATGCTGAATAACAATAATAAGCTGAATAACAATACTTTTTAGACAACCAAAGAACTTCCGACAACCCCTGAAGCAGATAACGCTTTGGTGGCAACCTGTCAATCACAAGGTAGCCACGCCCCAAAGCATACCCTGCTCTATGGTCTATTTTACTGTAAATGGGCCATAATCTACAAAACAAAAACATTTTGGATTGAATATGACCCCGCCCGCTGGCTGTCAAACTGCACTTGTACATTTACTTCACTTTTCACTTTGATTCCATCTACACGCAGGGCTAAAAGTATGACTTAATTCCTATGAACATATTCTAGATAGTATTTGGAAAAAATTAAGTAAATATAATTCTACTTGAAAAAAAGAAGAATATGGATCTGCAGATGGCTGAAAGGAAGAGGACAATATGGTCTCTTTTGCAAGGGATGTTCAGGTTTACTTATATCACAACACAGTCTGTCAAGACGGCCGTTAGGAACATCATGTGAATATTCCTCCAATAATATTACAACCATCTCACTACAGTGTATAACTGTGAGGGATCAGACAACAGCAAGTGCTCAAACTGCAAGAGAGATGAAAAAACATTTCTGACATGCCAGAAATACATCTTATTGTTCAACCGCCAGCTTGATTATTGTCCAGGCAATAAATCATCACGTCACCATGTCTCTCAAACTGAACGTCAAAAGACAGCCAGCCTGGTGGAAATGTAGCCTTTATTCTAAAATGGAGCAATCATTTTAAAATGGGGCTAAATCCATACTATGTCTACAATAACAACGTACAAACTATGTTTTCTGTTCACATTGTAAATTGTGCAAGATTTTTCTTTGAAATCAATTTCTTTAAAATAATTATATGTGAACTGTTTGTAAACTGATTTGTATATCGGGAACCAAAAAGAAAATGTATCCTTCCAAGATAAAATGATAAAAAGCATGAAACGATTTAGGATAATCACACATACACTTATTGAAGGTACACCAAGGGACTTTTAACATTCTGAGACAGAGATAAAAGCTGTTTTTTTTAAATATGAATATGTAATATGCTCTGACCGAATATGTAAATTAATAAATAAGGACAACATTAATACAGTATTTGTATGGGAACCTCAAAGGATGTTGCATCTTTCTTAATGTGTTAGTGAATCAATATAAAATGGCAGAGATAATTCCATCCTTATTTTGGTTCCCAGTGGTGGATCTATGTGAATCCCGTTCACATTCACCAACAGGTTTTTTGGCCGTTGTGGATGATTGCCTGCGCTGCAAAATAGGGATTTAAATTGATAAGAAATGTAATTTGATAATGTACAAAATTTATCAAACCGCTAAGAGCCTTTATTCTGTCTCCTTGGACAGACTCATCTATTATGTAGACATCCATGAGTCTGAAGAGCGAGGGAGGAGAGAGAGAGAGAGGTAGAGTGAGATAAGAAGAGAGAGGGAAGAAAACTGAATGAGATGGATCAGCAGGAAGATATTTTGTGATATTTGTAGTAATTAGATGGATTAATGAATCAGAGACAATCCCCCTAAATGGAGATTAATTCCTGTGACTTGGCCATCATGTTATGTATTTATCAAAGTCAAGCAAGTATTTTATTAATAAGTCATAGATCTGGCGTGTCCCTGTAGCTAATAAAGAGGTAATACGTCTAATTCACAAAGTAATAGATAATCTGGTGGAAAAAGTGCTGGGACTTATTTAAGAAACTGGGCGAGAGAGAGAGAGAGAGAGTGAGAGAGGTTTTTACAAAGTAGTCACTGGTCTTTGAAAGGATTTAATTATAATCATCTTTAGCCAATGAGTTATGCTAATATAACTGCACACATGTTATTTAATATGCTAATATACAGTTGTATGTTTCATGCACTTCATAAACAAAGCAATTTAGTGTGAATGCATTTCCTCCATTGGGAACTTGGGTTTAAAGAATAGTACCCTAACTAATGATATATATATAATGTAAGTACTGCTACTTTTAAAGCTAAAAAACATTCTTGACAGGTATTTTTCTTGATGACCTCACTGCCGTTATTGTTGGTGGCTCCTTCAGCTGCTGTTGAAGATGTAATGTCAGTATTGGCAAGAAGCGATAAAGGTCACATTATTATGACCTGTAAGGATGAGTGAGTTTTGATGAGGTTTTGTAACTGAGCAGATGATGAATGTTTACTGTATAGGAGCATCCGTTCCCAACATACGACTTTAGCCTGCAGTAAAACCCTCAAAGTACGGCATCAAGCATTTAGTGTGAATGCTGATGTAATGCGACCAGCTGTGGGGTCTGTACCAGACTGGTCAGCAACAGAGTTCAATAAGCTGTTCTCACCTGCTCAAGTGAGCTCTGACCTGAGAAAAAGATAACATTTCATACTCAAATATTGGATATGAAGGGCTTATGAAGTATGTGTCCTTCTTAAGCACATCTGTAATTGTTTGTCTTTGCTGCATGTTGAATATTACTGCTCCAGTTCCTCTTTAAACCCAAACCATTTTGATTCAAGGGGAACTCGTGATGTGTCTCTGTTACACATGCTGCACAATGATGCCTTACCACCAGTGATTGATGGTGGTTATTATGTTTTTAATTCCTCAGGGTTCACTATATGTCCCATGGTGCCTAAATCCTTGAAATCTCAATAGTTGACCTGTGTCTGCAGGGAATACTTGTAAGATATAGAGATGGAAATACAAGTGGACATACACACGGAATAGCATTTTGCTCCTCTTTCCTCTATCTAACCACAAAATCCATTAGGACAAACATTTAAACTTCCCAGCACTCCAAGCATTCCCAGAAACCCATTACTATTTTTCAGGCATGGAAATAAATAGATAAATAAAAATAAAAATGGCACTGCATGTCCTTGAAACCACTCAGTGTGTTGTTCCTCTCTGCTGTATGCCCTTCCATCAGTGCTAATTACTCTAAATGAGTTTTAACCGGGGATGCTGAAGCCTGCCTGATGTTGGAGATTTAGAGTCAATAGGCATGTAATGGCACTCTGTCTTTGTCCGCCATTAATCAAGGTTATGCACGGAGCCGCAGACTGGAGGATCAGAAGAACACGTGTCAATTACCACCAAACAAGGAACGTGGGTGTCGATGAGGTATAGAAGCGATGCTGATATTTGCTCTGAGAAGACGAAAGAACAGACACGGGGCAGACTAATTGAAACAGTGATAGCAAAGATGCAGACATCTTAGTCTTTTAATCTCATGTCCATTCATAATGATCCTTTACGTCTTTTCTTCTGTGGCCAAAGCGCCATTGTTGGGCCGATTTAAGAAGTCGCACACTTTCCATCACCAGGCTCCAGAAGCTGCAAATCTCCTCAGTTGGAGATGAGACGTCGGATTAAGATTGTACCACTCACAGATATGAACACTGAGCAAGATCAAGAGCAATGGCATAAGCAATTTCTTTCGGAAGAGTCCTCTCATAGGTTCGGGGAAAGTTTCCGTTCTGTAATACAAACGTTTTTGTGGAAGGTCAATTTGATCTGCAGGGTGAAATTCAAAAGCTCTTTCCAAAATGATGGAGGAGCATTGTACTGCAAAGTCTACCTCATTAGCTAAAGGTTGGTCTTTTCACAACATCCATGCCCTCAGAAATCTCCGGAAACAATGTATTCAGAATCTATTTTCTTTCATTATTTATAATACATGAAGGTTTTACGAAGCATATGCTGTTTCTAAGCAAAGCTTTGCTTTCTGTGTAATTTCATACAGTATATTCAAAGCCCCTACACAGGTCATGTGTGGAGATAAAACAAAAACGTATGTGCCTCATTCTGATCTGCAGCACTTGTGCAGCATGTTTGCCTCTTCTACTACACGAAGATGCTGCAATAATAATGCTGTAAAGTAGGAACAGAGTGGGGCCTGACCACTTTATTCATGAACTGAAGTCACGATTTAAATTCCAAGTATTGTGAGAAGAGTTCTTTCCACTGCCTTTTTCTTAAATTATACATTTAACATAAAAAAATAACTATAATTTGCAGTGCTGGCTGTTGTGTTATGTTCAAGTTATACTTAAATACATGTATAACCCCTACCTGGTTGTTGCGCTACATCCCTCTCTCCTGATAAGAGGCTTCTTTAATAAGGCTGGATGAAAATTAAATGAAAATATGTATTTTTATATTAATTATGGTCAATTTATAAAATGTATCCAGATTTAGGATAGAAAACCAGATGTTTAATTATAGTCATCGGTACCGGTCGGGTCCTTGACGGTTGATAACAAATGTAAAGTATAGGGTGTCACAAATATGAATTTCAATCAAAAAGCAATCAAAATGAGCTTCCGATTTCAACCTATTTTATTGTGAAAATGCAGAGATTGTTTACCACCCAACTCTTTATTTTTATATTACATTTCATAAAGTTTATCAATCAATGAAGTACAATGATGAAATGCTTCAAGGGTTAATAAACTGCACTCTGCAGTTCTATGCATATTAGTGCACAACAGCTGAATGACAAACAACAATGTCTGTAAGACGCAAATACTCACATTTAACTTTTGCCTGAAAATTACTGAAACAATCATTAAATTATGAAAAGAGTTCCTGTTACTTTTCTGTGCATTAATTGACCAAAAACACTGATGCCAAATTATTGATATACATTCTATAACTATATTATCATAACAATTATTTTACTTCATCATTACATTGTAAACCCTAAAATGAATATGATGCACATGCTGCATATGCCCTGATGCATGCTGGACACATTATGTCCCAACATAGAGTCACATTTTAATCTCCTCTAAATCTGGCCTTCTAATTTACACTGTCTATTACCATGCCACTAACGACTCTGACCTTCTCCACTGTTAAACACCAAGCCAGCAGAAGAGGAGTGGTGGGGGAGCAAAGAAGGGATGATGTGCTGTGGGGGTGAAATCCCTATGAAAAAAAAGGGAGTGAGAGAGGGAAGGACAGGATGACAAAGAGAAGAAGAAGACACGATTTTTAGGGCCCTGGCATTCACTGAAGTCATAAATCTGTGGTTTATGGTGAAATGATGGCAGATAATGTAAGTTAAGGTCAGCGCAGCATGTCAGCCAACAATAGATCAAGGGGACTGATGATTGTGGTCACACGCTGCTCACTTCATACTTTCATACAGCTTGTTCCTTCCTTTGCTTGCTTTTCTGCTCATTTCCATGGCCCCACGCCGGCGACAGCTATGGCCGGAGGCAAAATGTTTTCAGCGTGTGCGTCCGTCTGTCCATTCTTGAGAAGTCGATAGCCTAAGAACGCCTTGAGCGAATGTCTCCAAATTTGGCAGAAGCGTCCACTTGGACTGAACTGACTTTGGTGGTCAAAGGTCACTGTGACCTCAAAAAACATGTTTGGGCCATGTCTCAAAAATTGATATGCTACTTAGGACAATGTCATACACATGCCTAAATAGGTTAAGATGAGATATTGTTAACACATGGACGTAAAGAGCAACATGATGGTTGGCAGAAACAACAACAGCGAGGCAGAAATTCTAGTTTGTCTTTATCTTTAGAGCCTGCAAATGGTATGCTTTGTAACACAGCACCAGCCACCTGTGAAGTATGCCGCAGTGATAGTGACTGGATAAATTGTTATTGATAGCCACTAGACAGAATGTGTCAACATTGTGTTTCACAGTCAATATCATATCGCCACTGTGGGTGCTAGGCCATGAAAATCTCATAAATTTGCTTTTCAATTGGCTATTTATTCCCGTAGAGAAAAGGGATGATTGGATAGTAATTCAGTAATTACAGACCTTGACTTGACCTGTTTCTATTTCATCTGCGATGCCAGACAATGCAAATTGTCATTCCTGTAGTGTATCTAAAATGTAAATTGATTGTCACACTTTTCTGTGTCTCTTAAAATACAACACAACATCTTTTATCTCACATATCCTTCAGATGTCACCCTCTAATACAAATGTACACATGTCCCCAAATGCTTTTATTTGCTTTATTTCAACAAATCATATTCAAGATTTAAATACAATGAAGTCCAAGAGATATGATTGGGCTTTAACTACTTGCACAGCATCTTGGGTAATTTAGCAAATTGGAAAGGGAATCTCCGCTCTGATTGGTTCCAATGGAAATGTTGCACCTCATGACTGAATTTAACAAGTACAAGTTAATTTTCTCTGAAGCACTTAGTTGTACGTTTTGCAGTAACAACTCTATTCTTTCCCTCATTATTTCCACAATCAGTGTTTTGTTACTGCACATTAGTAGGTTTCACTGATTGTTACAGTGAAAACACAAATCTTAAGCACAGGTGGTAACTTTTGAGTCTTGTTTTTAGTCTTCCTTTTGTGCAGGTGGCAGTATCTTTGAGAGTGCAGTTTAAACGTGAATATGAGACACTGAACCTGGAGCAACGACATCAGGAGGTGCTCAACTCATTTTCACCTGTCAGGGATTAAATTACATGATAAAAACTACATGATAAACAGGGGCTTGGCAATAATTTCACAAAGGAATCATGTCGAGATATTGAATTTGTTTTGAATTTTATACTAAAGTTTTTAATCAAATGAGAAAATAATCAGTATTTAAATCACAGGAGACTATAAAAATAGGCTCTATCGTGTGGTTATTTCTATTGGACTGTTTATTGAATTGATAGAAAATATGCCATAGTGTGATATACATCATTACCCAGGCATGAAAATACCTATTTTGTTCATATCACACAGCCCTACGTCACACCGGCCGACAGAGCCTCCTGCAGCGTAAACAGGGCTGAAAACCACTTCATGGGCTGACTCCCTCTTCAAACAGACTTGCAGAAACTAGCAAGCCAAGCAACCTGAAGGCTGCAAACAACCCATAATGAAACACTCTGCAGGTGCCAGTGATACAAAAGTATTCTCTTCATCAAAAAAAAAAAATATTGGATCTTGTGAATGCTGAATTGTTGAGACATCCAATATAACCCCTGCACCCCCTTCTTTTGCAAAAACGCCATTTCCTGAAAGGAGCCCCATACCTAAGGGGCCATTTTTAAATGAGCACGCCTAGAAGAGCCACTAGGGCCTGCCAACAGAGTATTAAATGGTGGTTCTGTGGTTTAGAAGTAGTTTGATACAAAACTGCTTTTTCACCCTCTGGAGGCATGTGGTTCTGTATTGATTCATTGTTATGCACTTTGACTTCCGGGACATGGATAGTAGCAGAGGTCCTTATGCAGCATAGAGAGAAGAAGAGATTGACTGCGGATTGACTTAACTACTCGACTGAACGTTCACTACCTTTTACCGTTCAACACGGACAGGAGTCAGGATTAGTAGTCAGATGAGAATCTTTACCCCAACACACACAATCCAATATTACCTGAGCAAAGGGCAAGGGTGTAAAACTTCTCTCATTACCCATTCACTGGCTTGTCTTATCATGTATAACCAGACAAGCTGCTTGTTGACTCAACCTTGCTTCCTCAGAGGCAACATTTTCAAGGGAAAATTATCATTTTGATGGAAATGATGTCTCGGTATGCTGCTGGTGTAACCCTGTCGTCTCTAGCTGATAAAACAAACTTTAAAACAGTCAGATGCCATCTCTCCTGAGATCGAATTGGGATGGGGTGATAAGAAAACATGAAAAGGTTTTTATTTATGTGTTCAATTACTTTTTATTTATGAAAAACAGCAATTCCAAAGTACTGATAGAACTGATGGATTTTACTTTTAAACTCCAACAACATTGTTAAAGGTGGAGTCAGCCATTCTAATCCAACACACGTTCTGTAATCTCCTAAAGCTCTGCTAGCTGTCCCTTCTGTGTGCACTAGTGTTGGGTTTTGTGTTGAATTGAACAAAGCTGGTTCTTTGAGGGGCGGGGTCAAAACAGGTAACTAGCTTCACAGAAATAAAACAATTTTGTATGACTTTTTATAATATGATTTAATAATAATCAGTTTTTTGCTTATTCATTGTTGGCCTACTGAAACTATAATACTGCTCTTCTCAAGTCTGAGAAGTCCTGAGAATGAGGGAGTAGGCGGACAGGGTTGTTTACCTCATAGAGGAAATGGTAGTTAATAAAAACACACAAGTTGAAACACAGAAGAACATACAACTATATTGCAACGTAGTTACTGTAGTGTGAGTTTACTGTGTTCGCAGCAAGTATGTGAGGGAGAGAGGGAGAGAGAGGGAGCGAGAGAGAGAGTGAGAGTGAGTGAGTGACGAGAAAAGGACTGAGACTGAGACAGACAGAAAAAGAAAGAAAGAGAGAGAGCCGGTGGGTGAGCTGTCAGCAAAAGTAATATTAAAAAGAAATGGAATACTAACTTTCTACAATATGACACTGTAACATGGGTTCTTTCTACTGGTGGATCCATGACTCGAGACACACTGGACGGACACGGCTGCTGCCGTTGGTAATAGTCTTTATTGGACCTATGCGCGGACATTGCTCACTGCCCGTCTCCTTGCTCACTCAACACCACCCACCCCCGGCTGTTATCTCAGCCGGCTTAAATGCACCCCCACACACTCATTGGATCCAGCTGTGGCTCATTAGCCAAGTGTTCCTCTCCCTCTCTTCTGCCGCAGGTGCGCTAACCACGCCCACAGCCCCACATACCCCCACCGCCCGACTTAGGCCGGGGAGCCACCGGTCTAACCAACTCCCCCCCCCCCCCCCTTAGGAGCCGGCGAGGGAGTCAGCCCCGACCATCTGTGTCCCCGACCTATGGACCACCATGAGGATAACAGGTTTCCTTGCCAGATGCCAACGGGTTGCCCGGGCGTTGGCATCCCTCCTGGTGGGTCAGTGGAGCGGGACGTGGTCCGGACGGCGGGCGATCTGGCGCCCCGGGAGGTCGGTCTCGGGGCTCGTCTCCCCTCCCGGGACAAAACGGCCCCCACCCTCCGTCCGACGCGGCACCATGCAACACAAGAGAGAGAGAGAGAGAGAGTTAGGGGGGCAGCAACCAAGACGCGGATAATTTGTCACCCCGCTCTTCGGCCAGCTGGTCCTGCGCGCGGGCCCGAGCCTCCCGCTCGGCCCTCAGCCTCCGCCCCAGCTGGCCGATGGTCGCCTTGTCCCTACGCCGATCCTGGACGGCCCAGCGGAGCTCGCCCCGTAGCCGCTGGTTCTCCCGGCGCAGCCGACCCAGATCGGAGCGCCGGCCGTCGTTCGGGTCGCTCCAGGAGCCCCGCCGACTGTCCCGCGGCACGTCCTGCTCCCTCCGGACGAGGCCGACCAGCTGGCCCCGCTGGCCCTCCCCGTCCCTCAATCCTTCTCGCGCCCGCTGCCGACACCGTCTCTTCCGCCACCATCTCCGGGCCAGTGCCGGAGGATCGGCGACTCGCCCCACCTGGTCCACCTCCATGACAGGGCAGTCCAGCTGAACGTGTCCCGGTTGGCCGCACGTCCAGCACCTCGGCTCGGGGGTCCGTGGGGCCCGCCATGGGTCCGGCCGCGCGTGGGCGTTGTTCCAGGCCGCTGGTGACGGGTCAGGCGGGCCCCCGCCCCAGGTCTCTGGCGCCGGCTGCCGCAGCCTCCCCCGCCGCTCGGGTCGCCGCCCTCCTGCCCCGGTGGTCCGCGGGTCCCATTTCTTCCGGGCCGCTGTCGTCCGGTCCGGCGGCGCCGGCTCCTTCCGGGGAGCTGGTGTCGGCCCCGCTGGTGCGCTGTCGGTCGTAGCTCATTAGCTCATTAGCTCATTAGCCACAGCTGTTCCGAGTGTTCCTCTCCCTCTCTTCTGCCGCAGGTGCGCTAACCACGCCCACAGACCCACAGACACCTTAAAGTCCTAATGATTCCTTTTCAATTGGAATTTTGGATCAAATTCTAATTGTGAACTATTTCTAGATACCAACACCAGTGTGCTCAGGATAACAATGCAGTGTTTATACAAAGTCCTGCCTCTGAAAAAAGGATGGAGGCACACAACACAACCCTATTCCAGCCAATCAGCAACAGGGGAGGTCCATGCTCGTGTCTATGTGTGCTAAGATAAGTACAATTTGCTTTGGTTACCCATCATGTGTGTATGTCCTGCAGCAATCAGTGTAAGTGGCACTTACACTATTCATTGCCATTGTTTTTCCTTTATAAAAGCTTATTAATCAAGGTTTAGCCATGACCGTAGACTGTAATGGTATTGATAATGTTTGATGGCCACATTTGAGACTGTGCTGACATTTCAAAAATCGTGGAAAACTAATTGCCGCTCATTTCCTCTAATAATGGGCACTCAGGATGTTATTGATTAGACTCAAAAGAGAGACGGTACATTGATTTTCTTATCTGCTGATGGTGAGTGCCAACATTGTTATTTTTGTGTTTGGCCACCAACGTGAACACTTGAGACGATCCATTACAGCTTTCCTTCTTTTATTTTTATTTTCTTACTCCATTTCTCTATCTTTCCTATTATTCCACTCTAAATGTCTCATCTGTCACCGAGTCGGTGGACTGAGATGGAACAAGCTCATATCTCAGAAAGTCTCTCTCATACCCTCTGGGTTTCCCTCCGCCTTGCCTCCCTTATCGTGCTGCTCTGTTTACTTCTGCTCTTTATGTGGTCTGTGTGCACATATGTGCATACTTTGAACGTAGCTGCAAAGTTGTGTGTGTCATACAACATGTGTGTGTGGCGTGTATTGTGGGTGGAAAAACAAGTAGCGGTTCCTGTGCCGCTGTGTGAGTATTTGAATTCTTTATGAGTGTGCCTGTGTTTGTGAGTGATACTGCATGTGTCTCCGTATTTTTGTGCCCAGATGCACGCAGACGCACTTGCATGTGTGCATCAGCAGCAGTGTGTGTAAACTGGCATCGGCCTCGTTGTTGGAATCTCCCAGAGAGTATCTTCCCCGAGGTGTCGCAGTATCATGATAAATGGGCTCGGCACCACTGAGACAACCACAATACCCCACAGCAATATATTTCCATAACTCCTCACTTCTTTGGGAAATATATGCCATTTCTTGATAACATGGGGGCACCATTATAACACATTAAGGGATGGACATTTGGCTCCAATGGCTTATAGAGATAGTTGACTAAGTTTGGAACTGGCTTTTGATGTATTAAAACAAAACTGCTATAAGAGGAGTTACCAAAGAATGGCTTGTCATATTTTACAACACAGCTCTGTTCTTTATATCTCAGTTTTTGCTGTATAACCACATTGCATTCACAAACTACAGTATGTGTGTCCTGATCACCTAACCTGACTGCTCATTGTAAGGGAATTTCCAAATGTAAAGTCTATTAATTATTATGTATTATTTGTCCTATGCTTTTGTCCCTTTTGCAACAGTAAATCATTTGAACCTTTGTTGTAACTTTTAAACAGAAAACAATGCTCTGTCAGATCACATTGGGTTGGTGTCAGGAAGTTGGTAATGTGAAACATTTACTCTCAGCCTCCTTGAACGTCATTTGCATGTTATCTACGTTGTACTCCCTTCCTTTGTCCCTGCCTCTGTTTATCTCGGCTTGTTTACACAATACTGAGGTGGTCATTTACAAGGCAAGCATCAGCACACAGCAAGGTTTTTAACAGAGGTTACACACTGCTCCTGAGAAAAGAAAAATGAAACATCTTCACTCGATAGGTTCATTCATCCTCTGGTGTAACCGTAAACAGACTCCTTTAAAAAAAAAAAAAAAACGTAGTCCCTTGCCAGCGTTGATTACTTCATCATTCTTTATCTTGGCTGCGTTGGCAAAGCAGCAGTAGCTGTAATCAATTGGCAGGTTGATGAATATGTATAATGAGGGCACAGAGGAAGATGGCTAGCTGATGCAACCTCATTACCTCACAGCTTATGTTGATCTGCCAAGGTGGACCTGCCAAGTTTACGGTTTTGTTTTTTCATGCTTTTATCTGGGGAAGGTCGCATAATCTGCCTTTTTCACACTCTTCATCTGTACTTGAAATATACTCAATACGGTGTGCACGTTCTGTGCAGTCCAGACACACCTTTTTTTGTTAGCCCCCGGATGGGTCTATTGTGCTCAATTGTGCTTTGACAGATGGGGTTAATCTTCACTTTTACATTTTCAAAGATGACACGTCTTACCAAGCTCCTCTCCACCGACAACAATTCCAAAATCTGCAAAAAATGCATTATGTATTTTTGTTCATTTTAGAGGACAAGACATCAGCAGGCATTCAACCCTTTCTTATTACATTTCAAATACAGCTTGAATGCACGACATGTACAGAGCAAATATCCAGGTGGGGGAAATAAATTCACATAACTGTGCTTACAATAAAACACAAATTATCCATTTTCCGGTCAGTAGTAACCATCAGTATACTCGTCTTGCACATGGTGATCAATGCTGGTCCCAGTCAATGTTGATAACAGTTGTTTTTTTTTGCTTTCACTTGAACAAAATCGATAGAAAATAGATGGCATATTAGATCCGGCTCCACTTCATCCATAACTGCCATGGAGAACATTTATTCAAGTGCAATAACAGTCCGCCCCTATACTCATATTGAACATGATGATTAATCTGCTTCAAATTCCCCTTAAAATGCCTCAATCAATAAAGTATTGACGATCTGAGAAGTTACAATATTGCTCAAGCACTTATAGGATGAACACATTAGTTTATTTTTACATTCGCTGTCTGTGAGATTCAGGTTTAGTGCCATGTCTTGTCACAGACGCGTATATCACGGCTAGTTATGTTTCTCTTTCGGCAGAGGATAAAACAATATGGCTACTTCAAATAAATTGCAGACAATAGATAACGATTAAAATCAGCAATCACATTTCAAAGACACTGCAAGCAGTGAGCAAATAAAGTGCAGAATTACAGGATACACAGTCACAATCAAAGTCTGCCTTTCATTGTGCTAATTGTGTTATATCTGCCTAAAGAAAATAAAAAGCTTTTTCAAAGCAAAAAGCTATAAAGAAGTTGCCCGGTAATTGTTATGAAAAACTAGGCGAATAATAGAGATGATTGCTAACATAAATTTGTTTACAAGAACATCCCCAATACATCACAGGTTGCAAATCATTTTACTCCTTGGAGTAAGATTAGAAAACACCTCTGTAAAAGTGAAAAACAAGAGTCCCAACAAGGAAGCAGGCATTTGTCAAGAAGACCCAACCATCTCTTCACTTAGCCATTGCTGCCTGATGAAGACTGTGGTGGCGTGGCGTGGTTGGGCTCACCTACAGGGGGAGTGGTTCAGGGAACGGTGGCGAGAAGATGCTTCATTGGCCTCAGCTGAAATGTATTGGATCTATAAAGTTCAGTAGGGACCAAGGAGTGGATGAGGACAGCAGGAGACACCAGACCACAAACGGCTGGACGGACGAACAACACACGGCAGTTGCGCTCGGGCGCACGACCGAGGCGAGCCTGAATAATACAGTAACAATAAAAATATTGAGAAACACGATCTTAAAACTCACGGTGGTAGCAGGAGCGTGTTACAACGATTATTAAGTAATTTATTAAACTTACTTAAGTACTTAACTACAGTACATATTTGATGTACTTGTACCTTAGTTCAGTATATCAATCTTATGCTATATTTGTACTTCTACTCTGTGTGTCAGTGTGGTTAGGGATGCATCAATTTCAATTCCTCTCGTCAGTTGACCAGGTCGGCGGAGGAGTAGGAATGTCAGCTGTCTGAAGAAATGCATGAGACCCTCGTTAACTGATCATCAAACGGTAATCGACTAGATGAATGCCTTGCAATCAGTGGTTGAAGTGCCTAACAAGTCCAAATGTGGAGGCAAAAAACAGCTACTGAGTCCCCATTGCACCAGTCAGGGAGAGTTAGAAGCTATGGTGTTGCTGCATTGTTGTAGACGCTTGTGTCTGGCATTACATTACTCCATAACGGTCTCCATCAATGTATTTTAAGCCGGCGTACATTAGTTAGAGTGTCCAGGAACCCAGCAGGAGACCCAAGTTCCTGTGACTCGCTGTGAATCTGGCTTGTGCTCACTTAAGGTGGACTGACCTTTCAGCTGTTCTCCTTCAAGTGACAAGCTGCTTCTCAGCTTTTATTTTTTATTCGTATTTTTTACATTTCATTTAACTGTTTAACTCTTGATGTTCTGTTAGTATCAGAAAAACACATGATGAATGTTGACATGTCAGCAACAGCATCATGTTGCAAACATAATTTGTGAAAGGCAGAAAATGATAAACGTCATTGTTGTAACTGTTTTATTAAGTAGCCTGCTGTACTGTAACTGTACTCTGTATTCCCAAATGTAAGCACCGAATGAAATGAACCCCACCAAATGTGCAAGTATGAGTGGGAGTCAGCTGAAAGTTTGGCTTGGCGGAAGATACTTCTTCTTCCTCTGCAAAGAAGGTATTCAGCCACAGTCAGTGATAAGGCATGGCAACCTAGACTTGTTTTACTCCTGATCCCAGGTCTGGAGGTCCACTGACAATTGACTGTCCTCTTTGTCAGATTAATGTGTGAACTGATCACAAGTATCTAAATACTAACTGCTCCATGTTTTGGTCAGTTGAAAGTGAGTCATGCTTTTTCTTCGTACACGGTTTGACCTGAACTGGAAACAGAACGGCCCCCTGTGACTTCCTCTCTCTTTAGGAGCAGCTGCTCTAATGACATATCAGTCTTAGAACCATGAATACATGGACTGTAAAATTGAAGAGATTGCCGTCACATTTATTTCCACCGGTTTCTTCTTCAGGCTTCAAGCGTCTGTGTCCGCCTGTAGTTAATTGCGGTTCTAAGCCGACGCGATGCCCTCCCTGTCTATTACGTTGCGCCTGGCTATGTCTGAATTGTCTGTGTTGATGTGAGTCACTCTAGGAGAGAAATTCAATTACCTTCCCTCTCTACCCAGTCATGGCCCTGCCCAGCCAGGCTGAAGTATGACTGACTGATATCTGAAGAAGAGGAGGGAGAGAGGAAGAGGGAATAAATTGAATGTGTGTGTATTTGAGAGAAAGAGAGACTGGTAAATAGACGGAGACAGTAAGATGGAGAGACCATTTGAAAGAGTGAGAGATAAGTGGGGATGAATGGAGAGTAACAGCAGAAGCAAGATATATGGATACATTCCCATGCAAACATAATCTGACGTTCACCATCAAAGCAATTTGTCCTTGATGGAGGTCTGAACGATATGGGCGTCACATTCCGGAAACAGGATTTTTGGAGGCTGTTAGGTTTTATGAGACATCAAATAAAATTCTAAGCAATTTGATCTCCTCTTCATGCTCTGGGCTCAGGCCTCCTAAAGTAATATCATCTCACAGCATGCAAACCTTTTTATTCACTGAATTGTACACAATATTTTATACTAATTGTAATAGTTGTCTTATTATCAACACCAATCTCTGACATACAGTAATTCATAACAGTATGTCTAATAATGCTAGACTCTATAATCTCACTTCCTATTTTTTCCCTGGTCAGACATGTTCTTCTATAATCCAACACATTGTCTATCAGTTTTATTAGATCTCCGGGAATGTTTTTGTTGTGAGAATACTAAATAAGGGAAAAGTGTGTGATTTACCATGAAACAGCAAGTAGACGTCAGAAAGAAAAGGGCATTATGAAGTAGAGTAGTCTTCCTCAATGCTTTTGCTTTGTTTGACGTCACTCGGCTTAGAAATTTCCCGTCATTGCAAATGAGTCATGTTGTAACAATGGTTTATTTCTTCTACCAACATTGGTGCAAATAATACCATGACAGGGAACCACTTAGTCACATGTTACTGTGTGAAAGTGCTTGACGTATGTATATAAGAAACAGAGACTATTGTGCTCTGCATCACATATATTGATACAAAACTGGAAGCTTCTCCATCCAAGCTGGAATAAAGCTTCCAAACACCCTGAGCAATATGAAGAGCTAAAGAGAACATTTAAAAAAAGATATGTTCAACTTTATGTTTTGAATAATGATAATTATACAGATTCTACAATTCAAATTGTATGTATATTACATCTCTTCATAGAGAGAAACACCAAGTACCAATACTTATCATGAGCCTGGTGATCAGCTTTGCTTGTCTCCATAAACCTTTGTATAATTGTTTGTATGTATTAAAATAATTAATGTATGTATAGATTCATAATTTAATTATTTAGATATGTCTACATAAATTAACACATACCTCTTCTTTCTTTAACTACTTCTATTGATATGTATTATTGATAGCCTTGTGCTCCTGCAATAACTGAATTTCCCATCATGGAATAAATACAGGTTTATCTTATCATATACATTGAATTACAGTTCCTCAAGTGAACTTCAAATTATCAAACTGATCATTTTGTTATTGATTGCTGTTGATGGGGCTAACATTTGTGTTTAAGAAATGTACACCATGCATGTAACCACACCAACATGATAGTTATCTCACATGAAACAGAGCTGTGTGACAAGCCAGTAACCCCTTTGCTGCATTTTCCAATTCCATGTGAATATGACCAATAGGTCTTGACCACATTTTTTTGAAGATCTCCAAGAGGAACAAGAAAATATTAAAGTACAGGCCGAAGAACACCTGAAGAGAAAGATGATGAAAAGTACAACCCAGAGCACAGTGACTCGTCTTCAGATGATGCAGACACCCCTGAAGACCATCAGGGTGAAAGAGGGACATTTCTGTCAAAGAATGAAAAGATAACCTGGTCGACTTCCCAATGTGGCAGTCAGGGCCGAATTACAGCGCATAGTGAGATCAACATGACTTTGGGGCCGATTAGATTGGCTGGGATCGGCTCCAGCGCCCCGCGACCCTAAAGAGGATAAGCGGTTCAGATAATGGATGGATGGATGGATAGATTGGCAGTATCCCATAGTCACATTTTCTCAGTGTTTCATCTTTTTCGTACAGCAATGCAGGGGTAGGTCCACACAAGTTATGAGAGCAGAATGCTAATATGCCTCCACTTGACCAGTGTTTTGAACAAAGACTCCCCATTGTGTTGAGTGAGAGCAGCACCCTATCTCAGCCTCCAGACCAATGATCCTCATCATAATCTCCATGGCCTAGAGACTAGGCCAGTCCCAGTCTTTGATCCTACAACCTTCTATAGTCAGCAGCCAGCCAAAACATCTTAATTCAGCTCTTTTAACCTTGGTGTGGGATGTTTCTCTGACATTGACACAATGCTTCATCAAAAAACATGTTATTTTGTAAAACAGCCATGGTGCTAGCCAAATATTAAATATCACTTATTTTCTTCATATGCCCCTTCAATGCAGGAAAAGGCAAGCAGACAATAGACCACTCACACAATCAGAAAAGGCAAAATTACCCAAGAGAGACAAAATGAGGCCACAGACAACAAATACTATACTGAGGATCTGCTGAGTCAGCCATCTCTAAGACATAAGGATCTGTGATTGGCACTCAACTCGATGCCGTCATTGGATGTACACAAGTACAGCAAAATGCCGTTTCTGCAAAATGTCTTTATTACTTAAGCATTGATGGGTAGCAACATTAGGAATAAAAAAGTATGAATGTGATTCGCATCAAAGACCAAACTAAATGGTAGTTCTAAATTTGGTCGGGTGCTCATGAATCTTTAAATGGGACACACATGAGCTTGTCTGGAGCCCTGTAATTGAGCCATCGCACACAATGTCTCAATAGAGTGTACAGGCTCGGATCAGCAACGGTTGCAGACCCATCCTGAGCTCAAAAAGAGAAAGAAAGCCCTTGAGGGGAATGAGAAGAAATCTCAGGAGAGGCAATTCAAAATAGACCTACCCCCTTTGTGGGGGTGCAGTAAGATCATAGAGTGGCCAGTATTGATATACAGAGAAATCTGAAAGTATGAGGACAGTAATATGTTTTTCATTGTTTAGTCTCTACCCAAGCACATTAGATTTGAAATGAAAAAGTGTCTATGAGCTTAAAGTGCTGACTTTCAACTCTGAGAATGTTCACATGGACATTGGCTGAAAAGAAAAGAAGGACTCATATCCACTTGTATATATTGTCCACCAAATTTAGGACAATGCTGCACCGTATTCCAAACAAAGCTGTCTGTTCTTACTATTAAATGGCAGTATAATCTTAATTGTACACTCTGAAATGTGGGAACAAAGACCAATGACAGCATTGAGTGAGTGGCGATGAGTTAATGAAGGAGTGATCCTCTGTTGAAACCTTGAGATGACGTCTGAAGCAAACACCTGTGAAACATTGCCAGCCCACATTGAATGAAAGCAGCATTGCACAATTTCCTCAATCTGGTGAGACTCTAATCTGAACATCAAGAGCTCATATTGTGGTCAATTTGACACACACTTTGGTGATAAGGATTAGATAAGGGCATATTGACAAGAGGGAGAGAAGTCATTACTGGACAAATACACAACAGTTACATCTCCTGTAGCTGCCAAAGGGATGTCGTTTGAAGTTTTCCTCATATTTCATAGCTCTTTAGCGGTGAATTTAGATAATCAAAATGGCAGACTGCCAGCTTTTCAATAGCTTGTCTTGGAGCAGCCTACCTTTTGCCTTGGTGTTTTTATTCATAAGCATTTCCACTAAGTGCTTTTTGCTGTATGACAAGGCTAAACTGAGGCCCATTTTCACCCGGCTGGGAGAACAGTTACTGGAATCAAAGCTAGATCACAGTTGTCACAATGCCATTGCATTGTGTATTACCATTGTAATGCCACCAGCTCCAACAATCACCTCTATGTCAATGATAGTGTACAGAACAAGGCTCAGAGTCATCACAATGAAGTGATCCATTTATTCAAGTGGAACAATGGGAAACGTGGCACAGGTATTTTTTATTTTCCCCTCAAATTCTCAGAAAATGATCCGTTTCATAAAGGGATTCATGCATTGTGTGTAAACATGTGAGGTGTCTGGTGGGATCATTCCATATTTTACCACATTCAAAGACAACAAAAAATGACATACGCGTTACAGCCGAAGCCTTTTTTACTCAATAGTCGAACAGCATGTGTTCTACTCGTAATACATTTCATTATCAAGGAAAACCCACCAGGGATATGAGTTTTTATTATTACAAGCAAGCTGTGCACATCTGATTGTTGTTGCCAATATGACTAAGAATCCAATCATTTCTGATACGTCCTATGTCTGCTGTAATACAAAGAGCGGAGAGCAGAGACATATTGCATTGAATACAACCTCCCACTCTGGATGTGGATGTTATAACCTGGGCTTCAGTAGTAGTTGGTTACATCAGAAACTAAACAACTGTGGCTCAGTGGTTAGCAGGTCTGTCTTTCAATCAGAGGACTGGTGGTTCGATCCCTGGCTCAGCTAGTCCGTGTCGATGTGTCCTTGAGCAAGACACTTAACCCTAATTGCTCACCGTTACCGTGTCTACTGTATAGCATGTAAGTCTCTTTGGATAAAAGTGTCAGCTAAATGAAATGTAATGTAAACAATCTGCTGCATGTAGATTCAGTCCCAGCCATATATTGTCACTATTATGAAACTAAAAATGAGCATTTGTCTCCTATGGGTTGTGTGTTGCGATCCAGCAAACCTCAGAGAATATGTCTCGCTGGATAATGTCTGGTTCTGCCTATATCGATTGGTCCTGATGCCCTTGAGGGAGTCAGGCTGTTTAGTGGTATGACGGGCACAGTGAGTCATAAACACAGTGACAGGATGTCAATGAGCCATAAACACTTCTATAAAAACTATCTCTCCCTGGTGCTGCTGAATTTTGTTTCATATCCCATAAACAAGGAGGGGATTTGGCTCAAATAATAACTAT
Organism: Cottus gobio; assembly: GCA_023566465.1. Taxonomy (NCBI): domain Eukaryota; kingdom Metazoa; phylum Chordata; class Actinopteri; order Perciformes; family Cottidae; genus Cottus; species Cottus gobio. Next base: position 19,062,982 of record CM042218.1, on the reverse strand, counting down.
ACTGTGTATAAAACAGGATAGATTAAAAAAATAGAACAAACTTTATTGATGTGTCATTCACGACTCACAGCACACACAGTACACAATACAAATATGCAGACAACCAACATTTCAGTTCAAACCTTTTGTTGAAATAAATTATAATAAAAGTAAATTAAGCAGTAGCCCAATACATGACCATATAACCTCAGACAATATAAAAGAAAGACAACACACAAAGGCTTGGACATGTGTCCACTCACAATATGTATGGTAACAGGAAGTGGATGCAACACCACACGCCGAAACGTTCGCTTGTTAATGTCAAAGGGGACAGGAAGAAAATGTATTTCTAGACACAAAGCTAGAGTCAGTGGCACCTTTCAATCTCCTTGCAAACCAAAAGTGTATTTTCGGTGTAAATCTTTGAGATGAAAGGAGCTAATTTGCGAATATAAGAACATTGACAGGTTAGCACAAACTGCAGCTATTAACTTAAATGTGACCATTAACTTAAATCAATCCATCCCTAAAATTGTTTCAAAACTAAACATAATACCCTTCATAAGTATCTTATGAAGAGATTGTTTTTATTAAAAGCAATATATGTATTCATAGTTCACTATTCACCATAGGTATTGTAACAGGAAACATCCTAAGATAATTGTCTTGGTTTATTATGGCTCTTACATCATGACAAACCCACATATCCACAACTGGATTTTGGAGGATTTTGACCTCAGTTTTCTGCAGATTAGCAATCCCTGATTCCCCGTGCTCTGCAGAACATGTCAACGCCAACTTCAGTGCTGCAGACATGTATCTTTGCTGCTTCTTTACAGAACAGCCATTGGTGTCATCAGTGAGACGTAGCTCGGGCTACCTTCAGACCAAATAGGATTTGTTTCTTAAATTGAATCTTGAACACACTGCCCGCCTGCACTGTTATTTGCAAGTGATCAGATCTGATTTGTGTCCAGCTGTATGAGTGGCTTTAGTGACGACATGGGCGGCTTTCTGTTGCGCCAGGGTAATCTGAAAGGTAAGGAGAGACAGATGGTGGAGCAGCTGATGTCGGGTCTGGGTCGATCTGGGGACGGGTGTAACGGGCACCGCGGCATCAGTATATGAATGGGTGTGAATGGGTGAATGGTGACATGTAGTGTGAAGGCATTTTAAGTGGTTGGAAGACCAAAAAAGACTAGACAAGTCGATTTACCATTCATGCACTTGGTTGCCATAGGCTTACAAGGAGCATATACTCATTCACGCAGGATCGAACCAATCAGAGGATGACCCGCTCAATCTCATGGGCCCATCCATAGATGCTGTCAGTTGGGTTCACTGGACCCTAGCTACCATAGCAACATTTTTAACAAATAATGTTCATGGTGTAGTTTTCTCTTTTCAGTTGAGATGTGTAGGTTGTTGATTATGTAAAAAAAACTGTAACATTGTTAATCCTTATTGAAATGTGATGTTGGTTTGTTTTGAAAGTTCCCATTCAGAGGGAAAACCATCCAACAAAAGCTTGGTGACTATTAGTGTAGCATTGTAAAATGACATGTACAAAGAAGAATTAAAGATGTTAACAAGGACAACAATCTGGAGGAGACAAGACACACACGCACCGCATGAACAAGACTAACAGAACAAACAGTGTGTCTTCATTTGTAATCACTGTGGAGTCAGAAGTGGTGCCAAGCCTCATGCCGAGGGAACTCCCATAAGGAGAAGGTCTTGGCAGACATTTCACCAGCAGAAGGTGCCCCAGACCTCTGTCTTTGTCTCTCTCACCACTGTCTCACTGGCTCGACCTCTCCGAAAGTCAGTAAGCTGTTTTTCACTAAAAAGGCTAAATTCAAAAATGAAAAAAGATGTGTCCGATCTCGAATGCATTAACAAATGCTGTTTCTTAATAAAGTGTATTGTTAAGTGATTCCAGTATGTTTTGGTGCCATTTTAAGAGTTCAATCCATATCTTTATGATTATTGGTAAAATATCTGGGGGGGGGGCGACTGTGGCTCAGAGGTTAGCAAGTCAGTCTTTCAATCAGAAGGTCGGTGGTTCAAACCCCGGCTCAGCCAGTCCATGTCGTTGTGTCCTTGAGCAAGACACTTGACCCTCATTGCTCACCGTTGCTGTGTCTACGGTCTACTGTATATCATGTAAGTCACTTTGGATAAAAGTGTCAGCAAAATGTAATATCCTGAATATCTATTATTTTGGTCAGCATAATCGTGACATGAAATATTCTAATTGTTTAATGCCATCAAAGTTGATAATTCATGTTTTAACATGTAAACAAAGGGGCAGCATTATTATTGTATTGCAGAGTAGCTACAGTTATAGTAAGTTAATTATAGTTAGCTGAGTACTTTCATTTAATCCATCTGTTACAGTTTTGTTTGTGTGTTCTTTGTTTTGGAAAGGCAATAAAAAAGATGATTTATGTTGCTAAATTGGGATTGGACAATCACTGTTTGGGGGAGGAGTTTAGAAAGAAAAAGGCAAAAAGGGCTTCTGAGAGGGATACAAAAAAAAGATGGCTGGGCCTAAATCTTTTCTTAATGAGCTGCCATGCCACCACACTGGATGCCTGTGAAAGGTGCTCGGGCAACATTAAATTGGACACTAGCAGAGACATAAAACAGAACAAAGCAGAGAGACACAATGAGGCAAAAAGGTGGGACTCTAGCCAGAGCACCTGTGTCCACGGCTGAGTGTAATCACTGCATGTGACACCGAATAAAAGAGAAGACAAACAAGCAAACAATCCGTAATTGTAATGATGCCATGACATATTGAAAGGCCAACCCAGCTGGTTCTCATTTGATCGCTGCCTCAACTTTCAGCCATCAATCTAAAAGCATTGTAACATCCAGAAGGCATGTCTATGTCATTTCTCAAAGGGCTGCATAGGTAAGTGTATTAACTTATCCTATGTCTGTGAGATATAAAAGAAAGGTTAACAAACAAGTGAAAATAACCAGTAGCTTGTAATGCATATTATTGGAATTCAACACCTACTATTTATTCACCCAATGTGGCTGTGAGGGTTTTATCCATACATTGTCCCACTAAATCAGACTGTAGAGGTGACTTTCTGAAATTTTAAAATATAGCACACTTTTGTTGGTGTGATGTTGCATTAAAATATATTGTTTGCATAACAATAAGGGGATTTACAGTAGAAACAGATGAAGGACTTATGTCATACATTTCTACTGGAATGATGAACAAGCAAACAAACAGGTGTCTTGTTTCCCAATGAGCTTATTGAAGCATTTGTTCTGGAGATTCAACAGACATCCTATATATGGTTATAAGATGAAATGCATTCAACTAAAAAGGCCTTGCAGCTGCATCAGTTGAAAGCTTACTTGTTCACTGGGAATTAAGCTGTTTTGCACAAATCAATACACACAGGTAAATTATTTATAAGCAATAAATAACGACAATACTGTACAAATGACTGACCTCACTGAGGAATATTCATGGATGGAAGAATAGATATTGGAAGAGTATAAAGATGAATATGAATGGATACATGAATTGTGTGCGTCTGTGTGTGTGAGAGAGAGAGAAAACAATTCCTCTTTAATGGATCACTCTAATGTTCTAGTCACAGTCATTAGGGACTCCAACAGGCATCATATTTAGAGGAAATCTTCTAAATATGGTGTAAGTATATTAGCCTGCCATGGTGAAGTCTAATGGCTGACCACCACACTATCATTAATGTGTGTGTGTGTGTGTGTGTGTGTGTGTGTGTTGGCTAATCGTATAATTAAATTGACTATGATTCATCACAGACAAGTAATGGGAATACAAACCTTTTCTTCTAACTTTTCATTATCTATCTCTGTACTTTTGTGTTTTTTAATTCAGATGAGCTTAGCTTTTGTCTCTATTTGATTTACGCACTGACGGCCTTTCTCTGAAGCTTTCTGTTGCTCAGCGCAGTACTGTTATTCTTCAATTCTCCGTCGATCTGTTTCCATTTTAATCTGCAACTCCTTGTTTCCCTCAGCCCTCTTTCATGCCGTAAGTCACTTTACATCTCTCTCTCTCTCTCTACATTCTTGTTTCTTCTTCTATCCTCCCTCCATTGTTATCATCACACTTCCATCTTCCCTCCTCTACCCACAATTATTCAATTTGTCTTTCTCTCCCGTGCTGTCAGCATTTTCACTTTTCCCCATCGCCCCAACTCCCATTGCCCCCTCTCCTTTCTCATAATGATTATTTCACAGCAACGCCCCACTACCTTATTTGCCAAGCATGGTGTTTTCACACTGTTAGCATATGGTGAACTATCTTCACAATACAGAAGTCATCAGAATTTGTATCGTCCCTCCAGTCCTATAAGATTCAAGCAGATGGTTTCTTATCATGAACTGCTGACGAAGGTGTTCTTGCCTGGGCTACAAGTGTGTTACATAGTTTCATGTTGTTTCTCAATAGATGAGTTGATGCAAAAGTATGTATTTGTAACTGTCAGGTGTTTTTCCTTAAGTGTTACTGGAGCATGTATATTCACAACTATATATCCAAAATGACACTTTATATTCTGCTATGTTGCTTTACCAAAACACATTTGAAAAGAGCCTCTTTATTTTTTTATTATTTTGATTACGCAGCACAGCTTACAAATCACTTTGTTCTCATACTCTGGATCTTGGTTTGGTTTAAAACTAAAGATTCTCCAAATAGATCCCCTTGACTTATTTTTACGAGCGAGAGTGACCGTCTTCTTGGTGTGACCTAGAAGCGCCATTCATAAAGTGTTTTTTCAAACAATTATAATTAATAACTTACAGAAATGTTGCGTGCAATAGTCCACAGACTTTAAAACAATCCAAGTTCACGTATTGTTGCACGTATAACAACGCTGGAAAAGTATTACAATAACCTGTCATTAAAAGACGGTACAATACCGCATTTTATTATTACCAATACTTTAAGTTGATGTGGGAGGCACTCGCTGCAGGTATAGTGGGCATGTTTTTCTCAGTAGGCACAGTGCAAACATGCAGCACCAGTATATACACACAGCATCAGACATTTACTAGCATGTTGCTACATGTATTGATACAACAATATAGTGAAGCATAGAAAAAGCAATAGAAAGAAAAAGAGAGAGACTGAAAATGCTTAACCTAAACTAAAGTTGCACAATTGAATATCAGTTTTATTATTGTGGCTAACCAATATGGTGTGAAATAATAAGCTTGTCATACCGCCCAAGCCTAGATATTATTGAAGTCAATCAAGAGCACACTATGAAGAAATATTTCTCTATGGCATAAGCTTTAAGAATTTAAAGACATTTTAAGAGCCAAAACCTAGATAGGCATCCATCTCTTTACAGTTCAATCTTTGGCTGATGAAGCTTTTTGAACACACAAGTAAAAGTCACAAAACCATTAGGACTTAACTTTTAGATCCAAAGGTTTTTTACAAGATCCTTGTCAGTGTGCTCCCCCCAGATATTCCAGTGTCATCATGGTTGATCTGTCTGAGCAGATGGCCACTCCTCATGAAACCCCTTTGAAAGCACAGCAATCTGACTCAACAGAGAAAAGGCTGTCAGATTACCAACTAACTCCATTCAAGTGGAATACCAACACAGGTGCTCAGCACTGGGCTGTAATGCCCTGACCATGAGAGGTCCTGAGTTGGATAAAGGATGCGTCTCAAGCCTCAGTGCAGCACGAAGGGAACAGTAATAACATAATTGCACTTGAAGCAGATCACAGACCTTTTTTCTGATCAAAAATCTACCAATGTAAATGTTGTAGATAGTATAAGTGGCCAAGAACAATACGCAAATGTACTCATTGGGCTGCAATGACTGGCTGGTTGGCCAGCTGACAAATCTGTTGCCATGGCTCTTATGAGAACCCTGGGCAGAGGTGATTGGGTCGCAGCATCCGTGGTGGCTGTGGTCGAGAGTTACACTGAGGTGCCAGATGGGGCAGCAGTGGGGGGGAGAGTCGCCATCCTCAGCTCTTCATCACAGCAAAACCAGAACAGAGAGATGAGGCTGGTAGGAAAATGATGACCAAACTAAAACATGTTTTAAGCAAATTGAACAATGTAGCAATATGTTACATTCTATTTCAAACATAATAAGGTACAGTATATACAATGTCTGAACGTAGTGGCTTATAATGGTCAATTTGTGCTGATATACAAGCCGACACATCATGTGTTGTTTTATTCTTGTCAGCACTGTGGGAGGTGACTCAAAAAGCCAGATATTTTAAAATTAGTGTGAAGTTTCTATATCTGTCCATTATTCTTAAAATTGCATTGTTATGGGATATGCGTGGCATAAAAAAACATCCAGAGTTTCCATTTGGAGTGAATAGCTGATCTTCTCTGTTCCCAAGTGGCTGTAGAAGGGCCCTCGAGCAGTTTATCCACTGCTCCTGTGGGGTTGCTAACTAGATAATATATGGATGTACTGGGAAGCTTTGACATTGTTGTTGAAGAGAAAACCAAATCTAAATGGGCATCATTCTATTTTATGTTTGATTGTGCTCTGATCTTCTCCCAATTCTACAACAATTACAATGGAAGCCATTGCTGGATTTTCCACCTGCAAACATGTGCAATTGTGTTCATTGAAACACAAAACCAGCTGGGTGCACACGGCGACTGGGGATTGAACCCAGAGTCTCTGCATTGGTGGGCGATATCTACTCTGCACCGCCATCTGTGCCGCGTGGTTCGTTTAGGAGTTTGGTCCATGCTGAAAAGACAATGTACAAAAACATATGATATGTACAAAACATAGCCTAACAACATATAAAACAGAAGGAAATCAGAAAAATAGAAATGGGTGAGATTATATTTAGGAAAATATGAATATATTAACTGAAAGATGAAAGTGACAAGCGAAGAAATACAAACAGACAAGACCACACAACTCATAAGGTGAGGAATATTAAATTCAACAGCAGTAGCGTCCATAGGTATGTTGTTTATTGACTGAAGCCTATAAAGTGTCTTTGAAGCCTATCTACTCTAAGGTAGAAAGACAGATTTGAAAGGATTTAATTTCAGATACCAAATCATCTGTGAAAAAAGATCTCTGGATCTCTGCATATGTGAAGAGAAATGCTTTTGAAAACTGCTCTGTTGCTGACTTCTTTCTCCGTCTTCACACGAGTGAAGAACAGAGGCAGCGCTATGGGGTCAGATCGGTCTCATAATTCACAAATGCACACAGAACAATACACAAATGCACACAGAACAATTTACAAATATATTTGATTTACAAATGCACACAGAAGGATTTACAAATACATTTGACAAATAAATGTGACTCACAAATGCACACAGATCGAATTACAAATACATTCCAATGCACAAATGTGGATTTGTATGTATTTATTTGTGGATCGCACTGCATTCGTGTGTGAATCGCTACACATTCGTGTGTGGGTTTTTTGAGACTCCCCTGACGTCGCCTGATCCACAAATGCATTTTTTCAACATGGACCTATCTGTAGCCAATCAGATGTCGCCCTCATCTTCAACCAATCACATCACTACCGTCCTGCCGCTGCTGGAGCAGCTCTGGAAGCGTTTGTCATTCAGACGCAGTTGTGCGACTACGGATAATATTATGAACCCAAACACGGGGGAGTTTGATGGTCCGACGTTTGAAGGACTTCCACAACAAGTATAAAGCAAAACTAGTGGTTACTTCAATATATATTTAAACTATGTGGTTAAATCACGGTATTCAATTCATTTGTGCCAGAAAGGGGGCGTGGCTTATCTCCGTGACTTGTCTCTGTAAAACCAGTTACCATTTCCGCGATCCAGAAAGAAAGAATACATACATTATCCTTATATCCTTATATGAACCCCGACACGGTGGCGTTTGATGATCCGCCGTTTGCAGGACTTCCACAACAAGTACAAAGCAGAACTAGTGGTAGTTCAATGGTGGAGACTGAAGTGTGTTGAGCACTGAACCCCCAGTTGCTCCCCGGGGCGCCTCACAGCAGCACACTGCTCCTTAACTACATAGGATGGGTTAAATGCAGAGAATAATATCCCTACGGGAATTAATAAAGGATAATGTATGTTATCTTTCTTTCTGGATGGAGGAAATGTGTTTTACAGAGATAAGTCACGGAGATAAGCCACGCCCCCTCCGGCGCATAGTAACCACATATAGTTTAAATATATATTGAAGTAACCACTAGTTTTGCTTTATACTTGTTGTGGAAGTCCTTAAAACGTCGGACCATCAAACTCCCCCGTGTTTGGGTTCATAATATTATCCGTAGTCGCACAACTGCGTCTGAATGACAAACGCTTCCAGAGCTGCTCCAGCAGCGGCAGGACGGCAGTAATGTGATTGGTTGACAATGAGGGCGACATCTGATTGGCTACAGATAGGTCCATGTTGAAAAAACGCATTTGTGGATCAGGCGACGTCAGGGGAGTCTCAAAAAACCCACACACGAATGTGTAGCGATTCACACACGAATGCAGTGCGATCCACAAATAAATACATGCAAATCCACATTTGTGCATTGGAATGTATTTGTAATTCGATCTGTGTGCATTTGTAAATCAAATATATTTGTAAATTGTGTGCATTTGTGGATTGTTCTGTGTGCATTTGTGGATTGTTCTGTGTGCATTTGTGAATTATGAGACCGATCTGACCCCATACAGCGCAGCCTCGAAGTCTGAGGTTGATTCATGTAGGATTTCATCAGGTAATGTAAGGTAGTATTGGTTCATACACATGTCTTTTAAGTTAAAGAAAGATAATACATGAGCCACAACTTTGGGCAGCAAAGCGGGATGAAATATTCTTCTGTGGAAAAAAACCATAAAAGTTATGACAAAGTAAAATATGGCATTGCTTTGTGAAACTGCAGCCCAATGTTGCCTCAAAGTATCTCCATATACGTTCACAGGGTAATGTGACCTCGCTGGTGATCCTGAGTGAGTCCTTTAGTTCTTAGAAGCTTTGCACACATAGGCCCAGATTTTCTGTACCATCTAAATCCCGCCTGGGCTCCACGTCTGTAGATCTTAAGACAGAATCTCAAGGATCTGGCTGTGAAGCTCAAAAGCTGAGCTTACTGATGTGAATCAGCACCATCTGGATGATGTGGGTTGCATTGTTTTCATGACACGCAATGTTCACTTTTCGGTTGATGCATCATGACAAATGTATTGACTGTGTCAAGTGTTTTACTGTAAAAGAGTAAGATTAGCCCATGTTACACATGCATGATGCATGTACACACACTCCCTGTCCTCCCTGCTGATAATGTGCCCATTTTTCACGCTCACACTCTTTCTCAAACACGAACATTACTTAAGATGTAATTCACTCGCAGATGTTACCACCTTTGTGAAAGTAGAGGTCATGGTTGTTACTCAGTCTTTTTGGGAGCAGGGGAGGGTGAAATTGATTTGGCAGGGTTAATGACAGGAGGCACCGAGAGGTAATTTAACATTAACAGCTCTTTCCCTATTTCTCAGCAACAATGACAATAATCAATAGAAAGGAGGAAAAGGATACTACTGATACTACGACTTATACTTCATCAATAGAAAATATAATCAATACACATGTTCCATACATAGTCAAGTCTGATACGTAACCATGGAAATTACATTTCAATAATAGTGAAGTCTGTTTTATTGATTCCCAACCAAATTTTGAAGAGATAATAAATAATACAAATGCAAGCAGGACATGCTTCTGTGTGCAGAACAGGAAATGAGCGCCCCCAAAGTCTGAAGGCAACGGTATTACAGAGAAAGAATAAAGAACAAAACATCAATCTGAGTGGAGTCCTGTCAATCACTGACCTATAGACCCGTGAAGGCCCTAAAAATTAAAACTATTTTCAAAAAGATGGAATAATTAACTGAGCAATCATGTCAATCATTCCTGAGGCTCCATCTTTGAGCTGTTAAATGGTGCCATTTCCTTCATAGCACCACTCAAAAATAAATGATGTGGACCTCTCTGGTCCACTTCTTTTTCTTTGTGTGTCCTTTCCGGTTCTTCATCTCTCAGAAACGAGTTCTAACACAAAGTAAAATGTCCAAGTTAAAAGGAAGATAGAATGGTGTCAATACTCCAAAGTTGGCAACTGCCATCAGTGATGTACAAATAAACTGAACATTTGTTTTATCAAACTGTGAATCAGGTCTGGATTGAGTCATTTGATTAAATTCTGTAAAAAATAAATTTAAAGCAGACATAAATTGGAATGGATTCATCAAGAAGTAGCAAATGACAATTTGATAACAATCTCACAATGTGAACGATAAGATAAGGAGATACTTCATAATCATTATACTACTGTGTGAGACAACAAAGAGCTGCACTCAAGTACTCAGTTCTATCTGGATAGCAGCAACACATGAGACAAACAAGTAGCAGTGAGCGCGTTGACCTCTCAGTTAGAATGCAGCTTGGACTCATGTCAATAAAGCAGCTTAATTCCTCCATCAAACACTCAAGAGGAACTAATTTGTGTCATCATTACGCAAACGCCTCGCTGGTATTGCACCTGCAAGTCCATGCATGATGCAGCCTTTGAAGGCTTCCACTCAGCCCGATCCGACACCGCGATGCAGTCAGGATACGTTCCACTGTGCATCGGTAGAAGGTTCTGCTGCAGTCCTGCTCTCCTGTTGTGCCGATGACAGTGGAGAGCTGTGTATGGCCCGCGAGACGAGCGCCCCAAGAATGTAATACCGGAGACCCTCTCCACAGCCTTGCCATCAATGAACACTTGGCTGAGATCCGTTCTCCTCGTCGTTATGAAGTCCACCACAATCTCCTTAGTGTTCTTCTTGTTGTGTCAGCAGAACACCACACTGTCACCACCCTGTCAGGTCTCGCACCTCATCCCTGTTTGCTGACACTTTGCTGTTAGAGAGCATTTACTCATAGAGAGACAGAGAATTATCACCTGAATCTCCAGCTAAACGTAGCTTTACGGAGCTTTAAAGCAAGTTCAGCTCGTTGTTCTGCTGTCTGGGACACAGCTTTCCTGTTTTGGCTCTCTCTCACCGCTCTAATAGAGTGTTTTTTGGCTGTGCCAGGCAGTTGTTTTCAGCTTTAAAAACCCACTGTACACTGATCAGCACCAAACAGCAGACAGACACAGTTTATGTGAACATTGCGGGGCCCTTAGCAGCTAAAGAGCCAGATATTTACCTCAGGAGTTGGTAGATTTTATTCTGGCATCATGTTGCCAAAATGTTTATGACATTGTTATGTAAACGAACGTGCATGTAAACACAACGGGCAATATTGAGGTCAGCAAAAAATGATTGAGGTCATGTCCTCGTACAATAAGTCAGTAACCTAATTACAATGTTGTGTCCACACATCGCTTCTGCTGCCACAAAGTGACCAGAAGGAAATGTAATTGCTGGTTTAAATAGCACCAAAGGCCAAAGGGGCCAAACCACTTCAGCTTGACTTTGTATTATGCAGCCTAAATCAAAGAACACCTCTTCATGTCTTTTGAAGGTCAAGAGGAACAGATCAATGCAAAGAGACAGCTGTCACCGATGATTGGCCTTGTGACAAACAACAAACACAAATTAAAACGTTTTTCTTTTTCCAGAAATGAAATGTGCTGTTCAACTGTAGTGCAATATAATTATGTCTCTTGAGACTCATTTTGTGATCGTATCACCCGTTTGAACACTAGAAGTAGACTAAAACAAACTGAGCTGTAAGCAGCTTCTAACTGCAGATTTATTTCAAGGAAAAGCAATAATGAATGCAATAGCTGTGTAAGAAAAGAAACTGCTGCAGCTCGAAATCATATTCAATCATGTACACATAGCTTTTTCATTAAGTTTGAGAAAAGCAGAAACCCTTTTATCGCTCTTTACTGGGGATAATTTATTGACAACATTAATTACGGACCAGGCGATTGTTTAGTGTTGATGTTTTTAAAAAGAAAAATTAAAGTAATGCTGTTTTCTGCACATAAAACTGTTGTACATATCAAACTGTGAATGTTAACACCCTATTACACCCCCACCGTTTCAATTTATTTATTTCTCCATATGCATGATCATATCTTTTTATGTGTTTACCTATATTACCTATATAGTAAAACAGTTAGGTGCAACAATTACTTTTAATTGTTTCAATAATTCCCCACCCTAAAACCAGTTTCATGCCAAATATGACAGTCAATTAAATATATGTATTGTAATAGTAAGGGATTAATCTACTAATCATGAAAATAATCACCTGATAATTGTATAATGAAATAAGCAGTTGTAGGTGCAGTCGTAAAACAGCAAAAGCAGTTTAGCATGAGCCGATCTCCATGCATCTGCTTCCAATATGCCGAGCCAGAAAAGGTGTCTCTTTCTCCCTCTCGCTTCCTCCTTCCCTCTCTCATCACTACTGTATAGATCACAATAATGTTAGTGGTGACACTCCCTTCCATGGTCATTCATCTGAAACAGAATTACATAAGCCATTTACCACCCGGTCTCCATGATGGATGGCAGAGCCCCCAGCCAAAGCACCCGGGTCTGATCTCTCCGCTTTCCTCAGTGACAAATGTCAGCAGAAAGACATACGGCACCCTCTGATTTCCTCCAGTTTTAAATGAGAATATGTTTGTGAAAGGAAAAGTGAGGCCAAAAAAATACCTTGGGCTTTGTCTGGATTTTTGCTTTGTGTTGGGCGATTCTTTTCCATACCCTGAGCAGTGTGGATGATGTCACATTTTGATTGACTAATTTATCTAGAACAGGAAATGACCGTCATGCAGTGACAATGTGTGTGTGTGTGTGTGTGTGTGTGTGTGAGAGAGAAAGAGAGCGGTGCTAATTTAGTGAATCAAGGCAGAACACACAAATTGACATCTATTGCACAATGCATGGTAGCACTTCTGGTATTTCAGCTTCTCCTGCCCATGTACCCCTATGTGCATGTAAACAGGTTTTGATTAGAATAATGCTACTAAACATTAGTGGTGGGCGTGTTAGAATTAGAGTTACAATCATGGCCCTTCATCATTACATACTAGGAATTCTGTAACAAAGGAAGTTATGTCGTAAAAGAAAGTCAAAACTACAATAAACACATCAGCTGTCTGTCGACGTCATCACATGGCTGCACACTGAACAATCCTGATGGTTGTGTTCAGGAGGTTTAATTTCTTCCCAGTTTCTTGATTTTGGCTCCACCACTATGCTATTTAACTATCAGCCATGACTATGCTCTATGTGTCTGATTCAGATTTGTATGTTTCAGTTTTTCAATGTAGCCACAGATCAAGCTCAATCCTAATTAAAAATGGGACGCTTTTATTGAGGGAAATGGTCAGACGAAAAGATCCTCAGGGTTTTTTAAAAAGTAGACAGACAGTTTAATTACATTGTGAATTTGCACGGAAGACAACTGCTTGTCCTGAGGATGTCAGTGTCTTCAACACTCCTAGATAATGTTGTACTGCAAGGCAGTGTAGCATACCACATTATAGCCCAGCAGTTTCATGTGCACAAGAGTACAAACGTTTCTGTTATTGTTTTTGCAACTACCTTGTCAGGTTACGTGTCGGACCCAAAAGCAAACTTCAGAGGCGAGTGAACTTGGTGCAAAATAAAGTGATGTTTATTATAATATGCAGCGACAGGCACCAGAAACAAAGTCTATACTCAGCTCCCTGCTGGAGTACGTGTAGGCAGACGCTCCTCTGCGGCTCTGTAATGAAGGCTGGTGACGAGTAGGCAGCCGCTCCTCTGCGGCTCCGTGACAGGTGGGTCTGGGTTGTAGCGTCTCATCGACCAGGCTAAGCGAAGCAATCTCCCGACGCTGGAGCTCCGGGAGGAGGCCACCTGTAACTGCGCCGTGATGTTTGGAATGTGTTGCAGCTGTGAGCAGCGGCCGTCCTCCTCCCAGGTGTCCAGCATTAGCCTGATTGTAAAGGGAGTGAGAGAGAGAGACACACACATTCTGGCTGCCGCCAGGGTTACTGTGGCACCCCCTTGTGGTGGTGCCTCCAGGATCCTCACAGTACCCCCCCCTCAACGGACGCCTCCTGGCGTCCCCAGAACTGCCAGGCAAGGGTGGGTGGAGGGGGAACGGCCGGAGGGCCGACGCCCCTGGCGGGAACCGGCTGGAGGGGAGGAACCTGGAACACAGGGAAACGTAATTGGGCAGAGGGGGACGGGCCGGGGAACGGCCCCCATGCAGGGACTCAGGAGGACGGGCCGGAGGACGGCCACCAGGCGGAGACTCAGGAGGACGGGCCGGAGGACGGCCACCAGGCGGAGACTCAGGAGGACGGGCCGGAGGACGGCCACCAGGCGGAGACTCAGGAGGACGGGCCGGAGGACGGCCACCAGGCGGAGACTCAGGAGGACGGGCCGGAGGACGGCCACCAGGCGGAGACTCAGGAGGACGGGCCGGAGGACGGCCACCAGGCGGAGACTCAGGAGGACGGGCCGGAGGACGGCCACCGGGCGGAGACTCAGGAGGACGGGCCGGAGGACGGCCACCGGGCGGAGACTCAGGAGGACGGGCCGGAGGACGGCCACCGGGCGGAGACTCAGGAGGACGGGCCGGAGGACGGCCACCGGGCGGAGACTCAGGAGGACGGGCCGGAGGACGGGACCAACCTACACTTGGCTCGAGACGGGACTTGACCGGACAGGGCTCGGGACGGGGCCTGGCGGGACGAAACTTGGGACGGGACTTGACCGGACAGGGCTCGGGACGGGACTTGACCGGACGGGACTGGGGACGGGACTTGACCGGACGGGACTGGGGACGGGACTTGACCGGACCCGGAGGACCGGACTTGACCGGACCCGGAGGACCGGATATTGCCCGAACCTCGACCGGACTCGAGGGACAAGTGTCGGCCGGACCGCCGACGGGACTCGAGGGACAAGTGTCGGCCGGACCGCCGACGGGACTCGAGGGACACGTGTCGGCCGGACCGCCGACGGGACTCGAGGGACACGTGTCGGCCGGACCGCCGACGGGACTCGAGGGACACGTGTCGGCCGGACCGCCGACGGGACTCGAGGGACACGTGTCGGCCGGACCGCCGACGGGACTCGAGGGACACGTGTCGGCCGGACCGCCGATGGGACTCGAGGGACACGTGTCGGCCGGACCGCCGACGGGACTCGAGGGACACGTGTCGGCCGGACCGCCGACGGGACTCGAGGGACACGTGTCGGCCGGACCGCCGACGGGACTCGAGGGACACGTGTCGGCCGAAACCGCCGACGGGACTTGTGAAACGGGTGTCGGCTGAGCCACCGACCGGGCTGGGTCTAACCGCAGCATGGGTGAGGCGACTCGGACAGGGGCCGACAGCGGCATAGCTTGGGAAGCTGGGACCGGGACTAGCACCGTGACGGGACACGGGACCGGGGCTGACAGCGGCACAGGGGCAGAAACTGGGACCGGGGCTGAACGCGACATGGTGGCAAAAACTGGGCCCGGGGCTGAAAGCGACACGGTGGCAGAAACTGGGCTCGGGGCTGGCAGCGGCACAGGAACCGAAACTGGGACCGGGACTAGCAAAGGCACGGTGGCAGAAACTCTGGGAGCTGGAGTCGGCCGGGGCGCCGACAGGACACGGGGAGCTGGAGTCGGCTGGGGCGCCGACAAGACACGGGGAGCTGGAGTCGGCCGGGGCGCCGACAAGACACGGGGAGCTGGAGTCGGCCGGGGCGCCGACAAGACACGGGGAGCTGGAGTCGGCCGGGGCGCCGACAAGACACGGGGAGCTGGAGTCGGCTGGAGCGCCGACAAGACACGGGGAGCTGGAGTCGGCCGTGGCGCCGATAGGACACGTGGGGCAGGAGTTGGCCGGACCGGCGACAGGTCACGTGGAGCAGGGGTCGGCGACGGCGCCGACACCGGGACCAGAACTGGCGGCTCGTACGAGGGTGTCCCGGCTGTCGGCGGGTCCCGGGTAGTAGGTCTGGACTGCTTCCCCCTTCGCCGGCGTCGAGGGCCCGGGTTCCTGGCCTCCGGGGCCAGGGCTAGCAGATCGTAAAAGGGTGTCCAGGCGGTCCCCGAGTCCCAGGTAACGGGCTTGGCCTGCTTCCCCCGACGTCGAGAGCCCGAAATTCTGGCCCCCTGGCCAGAACTCTGAGCCCGTTGGAAGCTCCGGGGCCCACCAAACGCCAGCCGGGCACCTCCCCAGGGATCCGGTTCGGGATCCTTTAATCTGGGATCCTCGTTCGGGTCGGAGGTCCACGGGCCACGGGCGAAGTGTTCCGCCAAAAACAACCCGACCGGGCTGGAGTTCCACATGAGCCCGGGGAACACACAAAAACAAAAATAGAAACAAAAACAACGTGGTTTGCTGGGCCCTTGTCTTTTGGTCGGGAGATTCTGTCCATTCTGTGACGGACCCAAAAGCAAACTTCAGAGGTGAGTGAACTTGGTGCAAAATAAAGTGATGTTTATTATAATATGCAGCGACAGGCACCAGAAACAAAGTCTATACTCAGCTCCCTGCTGGAGTACGTGTAGGCAGACGCTCCTCTGCGGCTCTGTAATGAAGGCTGACGAGTAGGCAGCCGCTCCTCTGCGGCTCCGTGACGCGGACTCGTGACAGGTGGGTCTGGGTTGTAGCGTCTCATAGACCAGGCTAAGCGAAGCAATCTCTCAGGGTTTACCAAGCAATCTCCCGACGCTGGAGCTCCGGGAGGAGGCCACCTTTAACTGCGCCGTGATGTTTGGAATGTGCTGCAGCTGTGAGCAGCGGCCGTCCTCCTCCCAGGTGTCCAGCATTAGCCTGATTGTAAAGGGAGTGAGAGAGAGAGACACACATTCTGGCTGGGTTAGGGTTACTGTGGCACCCCCTTGTGGTGGTGCCTCCAGGATCCTCACATACCTGGTGATATCTTTGCACGATTCAATCAAGATAACACATAATTGTGCTTTGACAATGCACATCATTCAAATTCCAGAGTGCAATTCTGCAAAGAACACAAACCTGATGACTCCACATGCTTGTCTGAGAGTTAATCAGATAAATGTGACGGCCTTCATATTGCTGAGAGATGCTGGTAAAAATCTGACAATCATTCCTCTGCCCTCCCAGCATTACCGCCATCATCAGAAATTAAGTGATTTCTTCTGCGCAGTTGCTTCTGTCTACAGGTAGAATAGTGTGAAATATTTGGAAGTCAGAGGTATTCTCTCTCTCACGGCCAAAGTGAGAGTAATAAATATAATATAGTTAAATTGTGTTAACAGCTGGTGACTGGTTTTGAAGGGGACTACTGTATGTGCGTGCGCCAATTAAAGTAAAAAAGAGAAACAGAACATACATGTGCGGCAGTCTTTTGATCTGAGAAGGTTAGTGCCTCAATGAAAAAACTGTGACTCTTGATGCACCCCCTACATACCTACATACAAGAGGCACAGGTGAGGGTAAGGAAAGCTCACTCGTTCTCTGGATAGCACCACTACACTGGATCTGTGTGCCTGCATGAAAATGGAGCCCAGAGTTGCTGTATTTATGTGAGAGAATTTGTCAGTGCTGGGCACAACAACACAGACATATCCATCCAGGAATATGATTTGTGTGTGTGTGTGTGTGTGTGTGTGTGTGTGTGTGTGTGTGTGTGTGTGTGTGTGTGTGTGTGTGTGTGTGTGTGTGTGTGTGTGTGTGTGTGTGTGTGTGTGTGTGTGTGTGTGGCTATGAGGGTAGATTTGACTGCATCTATGGTTGGCAGATAGAATTTAGACCAGTCTGACAAATGATTTATAGGTGCAATTTTACCCAGCTGTCATTGTGCTTTATTCAGCTTGACATGACGTTAGTGTGGATGGATGTGTGTGTGTGTGTGTGTGTGTGTGTGTGTGTGTGTGTGTGTGTGTGTGTGTGTGTGTGTGTGTGTGTGTGTGTACGCATGGTGTCATGCACCTGTGCTTATCTGTATAAATACGTGTAGGTGAATATATGTGCATGTCACATGGGCCAGATGGAAGAAAACTGAAACGACCGGCACGTTTATGAAACCGATCACTGCTTTACTAATGGACAGAAGTGACTCGTGTCATGTTCAGTAAGATCTCTATTAACTCAGATCCATGACTTCCACCTCTCTTCACTTTGTAACTCATTCTTGTTACCAGGAAAATTGCATTCACTTCCTTAAACAGGATGCTGTTCTGTGCAATTTCCCTTCTCATCACCTAACAAGGATGGTGATGTAACTGTTGAACTGGTGCCATGGAAAGACAGATCCAGAACTAAATGAATTAGTTGAACAACTTAAGTATGGCCATTTATTTTATGTTAGAGAAATGCGTAACCAGCAATGTTACACAAAACAGACACTTGCGACCCAGTGTTATAAATGTATATATATAGGGAAGCAATGACAATTATTTACATTTTATGAAGTTCATGAAGAAAAGCAGTGTTGGGGGATTCAAATGCTGCCTCCTTCCTGGAAATCCATGCATTGGAATACCAGATGGAAGATGTACTTACCTTATTTAAAAAGACACAATGATGAACGAGTACATTGATTATCTAGATTGCAATCATCTCTCTTTGTTACAATTGGTCATGGTGAACAGGACCAGCCCTAGCCAGCGTATCAGCTTATTTTTCAGTCTTATTTCTTATTTACATGATCTGTATTGGGTATAAATAGAAATGTATAGCACTCTGACTCTACGAGGCTATTTAAACGATCTATAGTGGATGGTCTGAAGTGCAGACACAGGTTTTTTTTGGGGAGTGTCCAACTCCACTTTTACGATATAATCTGGGCGCAGGAAGAGCGTTTAAACAGAATGAAAGACATGCAAACAAATTAAATTGTTGATTTAGAATTTAGAAATTATTCGATACAGCCCAATAAATGGGATGGGTCTTAAAAATAATGAGCACAAATAAAACAATCTTTGAACAATGATCAAACATTCCCAGTAATTCTCTTCTTTTAAATGGGAGGTTGGTTAGAGGGCCTCCTGGTGCAGTCAGAACAACATGCAACACTTTAAAAAAAAAGATGACACTACCCCTCACCATCAACATCATACTGTGTTTGTTGTGGAAGCCTTCAAGTTTTGAGGATCCACCATCTCCTCGGACCTCAAGTGGACTTCCTTCATAGCGGGCAAAAAGCCCAGCAGAGGATGTACTTACTGCCTCAGGGGCTGCTCTATTTCTCTGGAGTACATTCCTAGTATGTTCAGGCATACTTGGCCGATAAAGGAGATGAAGGTGATTCTGATATGCGAGACAGATCTGTCTCCATCACACGCTTTGATCAGTTTGAACAGCGATTTCATTTTTCCACTGCTTCAGTGCGTTTAGCTTAAAGTCACAGGTTAGAGAATCATTCAGCAGAGCAGCTAATGGCCTGAGCTGTAGTCCTCTTATGTTGCTTGAATAAACCAAGTGCTCTTCATCTGGCCATCTACGACACACAGTCTGCCTCACCGGTACTCTCCAATTCACTTCGGTGCTGTTCTGTTTCAAGTTGTCTTGCACCCTTTGCTCCTGTTATCCCAGTTGATCTGGTCACTGTATGGGTTGGCCTGGTTTAGTTAAACAAGTTCAAACACACTCCTACAAACTCATGAATGATTTTTGTAGGTTTCATAATTGGAATGGTAGCAAACTACTTCTGACAAGCAGAGTGTACGCGACCTGCAAACCACGAAATGTTAGAGAGCTCATGTGAACCCAAAGTGCCCAATGTTTCTGCCACGCATTTTTCTCAAGCGTCAGCTGATCGCAGAACAACAGGGCAAACAAAAAACTAATTTACATTAGTGAGTTGAACAAAAACAACTCCAACGAGTTGCCAGTGTTGATCTGTTTCTGGTGGAAGTGTAAAGTCTCGGTTACACACCCAAACAGACACATAAAAGGTCCACACATGCACAGTAAATATGGGGCCATTATTGGAGCAAAACTATTTGCACACGTATGATACAGTTGTGTGATTGTATCATTATGTGTGTGTTCAGAATCACCCTTGTTAATCAGAAAAAAAAACTTGCATTTTGATTTGATTTGTAAAATCAGAGACAACTCAACAAATCTTTAACCATGACATATTCACATAGAAAACCACAATATGGGAATATAATGACTATATGAAGATATCCTCCTTTGAAGGACAGAACTAAATGCGTTTCTGGATGTTTCAGTTGACTGTGACTACACCAAGAATCAGATCTAGAGCAGAAGGCAATTTCCAAAGAGTTATTCTTATGCTGTTGCTACAGCAGCGGATGGTCAGTCTTTAACTAAAAGTATTGTGAAGCTTTGACAGAGAGTCAGGGCAACATCCCTCACATGGGGTTTGAGAGCCTTGAAAACAGGTCTTTGTTTACTTGACTGTGGAGGGAGCGAGAAGCCAAGAAACAAACACACACAGACACACACACACACACACACACACACAAACATGCATGCATTTCTGTAGGACTGTCATGTCTGTGAAGCTCAGCTCGTGAAACTGATATCGCTGTAGGCAAGGACATAAACACAAGGCTCGCAAATGGTGGTGGGTCCCAATTGTGCGTGTGTGTGTGTGTGTGTGTGTGTGTGTGTGTGTGTGTGTGTGTGTGTGTGTGTGTGTGTGTGTGTGTGTGTGTGTGTGTGTGTGTGTGTGTGTGTGTGTGTGTGTGCGTGTGTGTGTGTGTGTCTGTCGTTTTATATTCAGGTTTACGGGTACATCTTGACTATGCACATGCATATTATTGGTGATCTGCAGTGCCTCATCTGATGATCGTCTCGCTATTTAATGTATCTATCTAGCCACATATGTGTTCAGTTTTAACCTTTGTATTCCGTGCATGACATTAATGTAAAGACTATTATGAGGATCATCTCTACAAGTAAATAAATGCACTTATTTAAAATGTGCTAATGACGAAAAATCGCAATTAGAAATGCGTCGTAGACATGTTTTCGCCAGCAACACATTTGTCAATTCATACTGGCGGGTAGAGGCCGATGCCTACTGGTTTTGTTTTTTTGTTTTATCAGAGCAGCTGGTATTATACACGTCTCATGACGCCTCATGACGCCACAAAGTCCTTGGCCTTAGTAGTTTTAATAAGATCCTTAGAGCTACTTTTAGTAAGGTAAACAGGTCATAATTCCCTCTCTGTTATCTATTTGATATTGCTGTCAAAATAAAAGCACAATATTGAACTCAAAGCAATTAATACTTCTCTCCCATACAGAAATTCCTTTTTGTTTTTTTACAGCTGGGAATGACCTGCAATAGACCAGCTTGTCTATTGCAGGTCATTCCCAGTTATAAAAAAACAAAAGGTATGGGGGAGGGCACAGGCAATAACACAGGTAAGATAAAGATAAGAAAGCTAAATACAAGGAAAAGAGGCAAAATTTAAATAATAATGAAAAGGGGGTTCGTCCCTGTCAGCCCTCACTGGCCGACCCCTTGAGGGCTGCACTGATCCCCTTCAACACTAGATTGGTTGTAATATTGATGTATAATGTGTTTTTGTTCTTCTCCACATACCTGAACATTGTTCTGGTGACACTTATGCATATACATTTATACATACACAATACCCTTACAGAACAAGCAGAATCACAAAATGTCTATATTAGACCACTAACAAATCACAAAAACAAGAAATAATCTGCACCAAATTAAAATCATAAACACTGTTATGTCTTAATGTTTAATGTTACTAATATGTCACCTTTCTGTTGTCAATTACACTAATAAATACAAACTACTAATAAAAAACAAGTTCTTTTGCCCACAAAGAATAATTATTCATATCATAGTCATACCTTATTTGAGTGATATTTTAAATTAAATCAGCTCACCATCAGCTGCTGTTTTCTTCAAGCATGTTTTATTCAAATGCAGCGACCCCAAAACAATTTTCCACTGTTAGGCGCCTCAAAAGTAGTGAAAGAATCAGACGTTACATGTTTCCGGTGTTGCAGGCAAAATTAGGCAGCCAAACCCATGTGTCTTCACCTACTGTACCCCTTAGCTTGTGTATGTGTGTGCACATACAAAAACAGTTTTTGTGTGTGTGTGTGTGTGTGTGTGTGTGTGTGTGTGTGTGTGTGTGTGTGTGTGTGTGTGTGTGTGTGTGTGTCTGTCTGTGCATGTGCGAGAATGGATCTGGCCTTTGTGCTCAGCTCTGCCGGTTGAGTGGACAGTGTCCAGAATGATGAATTGAAAGTTCAGAAAAATATCTGTTAGAATTTGAAAGCCATGGAAGGAGAAAATTGGCAACATTGTCTAAGGCAGAATCCTTCGCACCCTCCATTCATCATCTGGAGATAAAAGGTTAGATGGGTAGCTATAGGTCTGGAGTGTGTGTGTGTGTGTGTGTGTGTGTGAGGCTGGTGACAGTTGGCATGGATGGCCATTTGTTCTTTAATTATGTATCACTTTGGTTTATTTTAGGGTAATGTGTCTGCTGCTGGATTAGCATGCATTTGTGTGTGTTTGTGCATTGTGTACAGTGAGACGTGTGTGTGTGTGTATCTGCAGAGAATGAAAAAGTATTGATGTGTTGATCTGCATCGACAACAGAAACATTGTGTTATTACCTGTCACATTGGGGACCCTGACTGACCCTAAAAAAGTGTTTTTTAGCCAGCTTACAGTTTATTTTAATGAAAGTTTTGTTAAAATCCCCAGTATGCACATGTACATTTGCAGATGTGGGTCTGTGTTTCCTATTCTGTAGAGGTCTAAAAATTATCACACAGAGTACGAGTGCAATTTGTAGGGAACTGGATGTTTTGTGTGTGTGTGTGTGTGTGTGTGTGTGTGTGTGTGTGTGTGTGTGTGTGTGTGTGTGTGTGTGTGTGTGTGTGTGTGTGTGTGTGTGTGTGTGTGTGTGTGTGTGTGTTTGTGTTTGTGTTTGTGTTTGTGTTTGTGTTTGTGTTTGTGAGGCTGAGTAAAGTATTTGTGGCCCAGTTCATAAACATTCGGCGACACAGTCTCACAGCAGGTGGTTCATTACATGGACTGTAATTAGAATAACTAGACTTTCTTCTGCTCCTTATTACAGATACATATTGGGGGGGAAATATTTTTTAATTATTTTCATTTCAATAAAATATCTGTTAGTTCACTGGGAAAATAAAACACACCACACAATGATCTGTTTAGCAAACAAAATAAAGAAGGAGGTGAAACGTTTGTCCCCAGTGTAGCTCGGATTATTTTAGCAGCGGTCATGCTTCTTGTTGTTATTACATAACTGGATAGATATAAAATCAGCTGACATTGCAGTGTGCTGTAGTTTGATTTACCACCAGTTATGTGAGTGCAGATGTGTCATGTTCCGTGAAAAGAACAAATACATGTGATTTCACATGCCTTGATGTATTAATATGATAATAGAAAACTTCATTTATATAACTTTATAGCAAAAATGTTATAGAAAAACATCGCCCTTTAAACTCAACTAAACTGAGGAGAGTGCTCCAGTGTTTGTGTTGGCTTTACTTTAACATAAAACATGATTCCAAACTTTTTTTTTAGAAGTTTATATCTCCCTACTCCAGAGCAGAAGTTACTCACATCAGCTCTGATATTTCCATGTGATGGGTTGAGGAAAATGAGGACGGCGATCAGCTTCCTTTTTCCCCTGGCAATCACAGTCATGAGGTGACTCACTAAGTGCCACCTGACCTAGATACAGTTATAGGTAAGAGCAGTTGACGAAGGGATGAAGTGGATGGAGGGATATTGTAGAAGTTAGGCTGTGCAAACACAATTTAGTAATGTCTGTATGTTTAAAAGGTCTGTTGAGCAAAGGTGATTATCTAAAGATGATGTCCAAAACATAACTGATTCGATATAGGTGTACATAATTAAATTGATGATTCATTCATATTAGTAAGCAATGTGAAAAACGAAGAAACGGCTTCTTGCCAAAACAACACTTGCACCATTTCCCATCAGAGCTTTAGCACCTTGGACAGCAACCGCAGCCGCAAGCGTTGCTGGTGCACATTCAGCACCAAGGCCAGCGACTGACAATCCCACACACCTATGGACCTGGAGCACAGCTGGTGGTCGGCACGAGGAGTAGGTTGAACAGACATGAAGAACAAAGCCTGCACTGCTCTGCTCACCGTGAGGACACAGTTCCCCCTCCCTCAAGACATCACCTTGCTTGCCCCCTCACAAACACTCAGCACACAACACACAGCTCAGTGGCTCCCTTCTTATTACTTTCTTCCACACTTCACCAGTCTGATAAGCTCTATTGTTTGTGCTTTTCTCACCCTCCTCATCCTCTAGTCAGAGTGTGCATTTTGCCTCAACCACACAATAATACAATTGTGGTCCGCGTGTAGTTCAGAGGCTTGATGACTGTGGTAACACCAAGAACTAGAGCCTGAAATTCATCCACAGTTTGGTTCCATTGCAGACAAAAGCACATGGCTCTTGGCTTGTGATTTGAACACAATGAGCATATGGGTGGTGTGTAAGAATTTAGTTACTAAATAGTGTTGGAAAAAAACTGCAGCTGTTTCTTGAAAAGCGCTGATGAGATCGTATATCAATATGATTGTCTATGAGCTGTCTGATCAGAAAGAGTTATGTGTCCATTTGGCACCAATCACTTCTACTGACAAAAGGCTCACAGCCTTGGGATGAAGTAGATTAAGCAAAAGAGAGATAATGTCTTGACATAGCTTGATATTCAAAAACTCAGATGATCGAGAGACACCAAGTCTAGAGAAAAAATTGTAATTTCACAGAAAATCTGAGAGCTGAAGGGTTTGCAAAACAGTGATGAAACATGGCATAGCGGCATGGTAATATATTTCACCTTGTTTTCTTTTTTTCCTCGGTTACATAACTTCCTGTGCCGCTTGATGGTGATGGCGTATCGAAATCACAATTAATTTGTCGTCTAAGCAAGCAGTGGCACATTTAAATATGTCTACACAACTAAATGATCAATACTGCGTAATAATGTATCACCTGGAGTTTAATAACACATTAAATGGCATTAAAGTCTGCCAACATATACTTTCCACATTTTACAGAAATATAGTACATTATTGTATTGCTTTTGTGTTAGGTTTATATTTACTCTGACTTTTTTCTGCACTCAAGATATTTAAGGCATTAGGCACAAAAGACCCTGATTATGTACTTGCTGCATTTTTGCTTAAACCCTAGCATTTAATGATTTTGTTTCCTCTTACTGGTCGATGGAAGAAAAAAAAAACATATTGTGGATTAGTGGGTAGACAGCCAGGGAGGGAAATGGAGACAGAGATGGAAATTGAGAAAAAGAGAGAGAACGAAAGCGAGGGAGAGAATGAGGCAGAGCGAGAAAGATTGAGTGGCAGAGAGAGAAGAGCCAGTCAGAAGTGCGTTCAGGAATTTAATGATACCAGATAATACATGAGATGAGATATTCTGGGAACAGTACCAAAGATACACAAGAAACATCCACATTATAACAATAAATGGAAGAAACAAGATTCAGCTCAAAAACTGCTCTAACAGAGTCTGACAGACAAAAAAATTTAATCCTTTTTGCAACACTAATTAGGTTATTTCTTTTCAGACATGCTTACATTATAGCTTCATATTTTGGGGATGTGGTCAACCAGTTTTATTGAGGATATTATATATCCTTAATTATATATTTATATATATATATATATATATATATATATATATATTTATAATTTAATCAGTGCTCCAAATCCTATTTCTTCCCACAACCTATGAACTGAACTATTGCTTAAAAGAGAATTCACCACTAAAAATCATATTTTAGTATAAAATTATCTTAAAACAACGTGTTTTTAATCCTTAATGCTTAGGCCCGGCAGGCTGCTGATCTTTCCATATACTAACGGAAAATCCTTCAACAAACAAAGCATTTAGATACACATATTGCAGGGGCCTTGAAGATCAACAGTCAATTGTCACTCAAGCTGTAAAGCTTGTGTGAAATGTGTCATCTAATACAGAGATAATGTCTGCTTCATTTTTACACTAGAAAAGTGTTGACGAGCTGTTAATTATCAGAACAGCCCCATTTTACATGTGTGTATAGGTGTTTTTCATGACATTAACTGATCACAAGTTTCACTGAAACCATTTTAAAGAGTGGTTTTCTGGCTTGTTTTCAGCCAAACTCAAAGCTTCTGATGCTGTGATTTTAAACCCTGTTAAGTTGTTCACTGTTTGCATCGCTCTTTTATTCTCTCACCCTTTCCCACATGCAGAGCAACAAACAGAAACACCTCAGCACATGAATAATCTCCTTTCTGAAGGTGAGGATATGCAAATTTTACCCCCGGATTTAATGAGAAGGAAAGGAGTTGAGGCAAGACAGATAGCTACATTTTAGAATGGCACGGCTGTACGCACAACCATGCACAGACGTGGACATGTGCCTCCACGCACACACCTGGAGAAGGCGAGGCAAAGCAGAAAGAGTGGCTGTAAATGTGTCTGCCGGCACAAAAATGCCACTAAACACAACAGGTCGTGCCGAGGTGAGCTGTGTCGGAGGCTCTTCTCCCCTGAATAGTAAATGTAGTGTGCAGTCAAAGCATGAGACGCTGCTCTTCAAGCCGAGCGTACAGGAATAATATCACTTAAGTTATCAAGTACAATGTGAAGTCTATACATCAGCACACCCCATTAAGCTGGCAGAGACGTGACATAAGTTATAACAGTGCAGCAGACATGACAGAGGTCATAAAGCTGTCTCCTGGTATGACTATGTCATAAACTGTACTAGCCACTTTGGCTTGGCTGCTCTGAAACATATGTCAATGGAGCTATAGCACAACGTGTCAAGGCAGTGTGGGTAATGACCTCCCTGGCAGTATCAGCTAAAGCTGGAATACTAAAGAATTTAAGATTTGAAAAATGACAGAATCAGCTGGAGACAGAGCGGTGCGTCTATGACTTAATCGTAGGTTTCGGTTCAAGCTAATATTCACATTCAACCTCAAATATCAAGCAAATGATTGTTCATTTTGTTCCAAACTAAGCTCAGAAATGTATTAGAGGTCACAGCTTTAACTTAAAACACTGTCATGAGAGAAGCTCAGAAGCTCGGAGAGGTGGGCTGCCTACTCTCCTTGAAAATATATTTAGCACACTATATATGTATGTGCAGTATCTGCCGCCTCCACGGTTTGTCAAAGAAACTAGTAAAAGAGACAGCTGATGTTGCACCAAATACCACATTGTTTTAATTGTTTAACAGAAATTAAACGAAAACTCAGCAGATGTTCCAGGAGAACTATACTTGAAAGTTGCAAAGAGTTGATTCGGTACGAAATACCTTTTTTGACAAGTGATGAGTGAATGTAATCTTCTGAAGAAAAATGAAATAAAATTGCCTTTTACTCGCATAAACAACACAGTGGATTCTCAAAAATTACCACCACGATTATGAAATTATTTGCTGCATTTTACCAATGCCCACCTACATTAAGGACAATTATTTTTAAATTTGGTTTCTACAAATTACATTTCTTTTTAAATTAAAAATACTATATATATATCAAGCATCCTTTCATTCCATTCTGAATAAAAGCATAAAATGCAATAAAGTGGACTAGAACTAAACTACTTGAAGACATTAATTGTTCCTTTGACAAGTTTGTGTTTGGCAATAAACAGCTAATATATCGAAAACTTTGACAAAATGTCTTCCCAATGATCACCATACTTTTAATCAACTCAAAGTGTCTGACTATGGTTTAAAACACAATGGATGTGAGGGCAAGGTATAACTACCGGCTATTCAGAGAGCATTTTATTCACTGGTGTCCTGGAAATTGCACTCATTATAATGATTTATGGCAGTGCTCTTATACCATGTGACTTTTATGTCTAAAGATGTGTGGAACTGCTTCTGACCAAAACCTTTCTAATCATAATTACATGAAATGAATGTCTTTGGGGAAGGCCTTTCTAGCTTACCAAAGACAAGCCAAGTCCATTTTATTCATCCAGCCCAATATCACAAATCAGCCTTAAGGGGCGTTACAATCTTTACAGCCTATGACAACCTCTTCACTCATCCAAAGCAAAGGTCTAAGGACAACCCCCCCCCCCCCCCCCCCAAGAAAAAAATGTAAAAAAGCCTCAGGAAGAGTAACAAAAGAGGGATTCATCTTCCAGGGACAGATAACATACAATCCCACAATTAGGATGATAACATTATAAATATATTGTAAAGACATAAGGAGGATATGGATCTAGGAGGAGGTTGAGCAACTTCAGGTGTAGCCAAACACACGAGAGGTAGAACTCGTGCACACTGTTAATATAGATGGAAGACACGAAACAAACGAGAGACACCGGGAAGAGAAACAAGAGAGGCTGGAGAAGATCCATCTTCAAACATCTGGAATGTGGTAGCCAGGGGAGGGAGAGAGAGGTCCCAGGACGGCAGGCGGCTCAGAGCAAAGACACCTGAATGAAAAGAGAGGACAAGGAGAAGAAATTAGGTAGAGAGAGAGGGTGAGAGAGCAACAGAAGGATAATGAGAGAGGAGTGAGGGTATTCTAGAGGACGGGGGTCTGAGACAGACAGGAACCCTTATTCTGAGAGTGGAGCAAACACTAATATGGTCTAATAAGGAAACATTTTCTAGTTTTAGTTGCAATTCTAACTGCAGCGTTCTGAACAACCAGAAAACCTTTAGGATGAGCATTCTTCAGGCCTGACAAATGACACTGCTAGTCTAGTCTGGATGAAACAAAGCCGTGTACGATGGTCTCTTCATCATCAAGACCTAACTTTAGCTATTTGGAGTCAGTATAAAAGGCAGTCTTGGTGGTTTCTTTGTGTGCTGATGAAAAGAGAAGGTGGGATCAAGCGTAACTTCAAGACTACTGGCTTTAAAAAGTAACTAGTTACTGTTGCTTGATCAAACCGTTGACTGTGTCAAACTGTGCCAATGAATGGACCTCAGTTTTATCTGAATTATCCTTCATTATCAATTGATCAGAAACATGTTCTCATCAAGATAAAATATTTTTAAAAAGGATGATAGAACGAGGACATAGTGGTCAATAAAGCTGCCTCATGTAAGAAGATCCTGGGATTAATCTACATATAAAGTTGGTTAAATTAACCTGGACTAAAGTTAAATATCTTTTTAAAGTCACTGTTGTAGAACTTTTTCACTGTTTGTAGAACTTAACGCTGTTGTAGAGTTGTAATAGTTTATTATGACTTACACTTGTAAAAAATAATGTCTATGTGTAAATTACAATGCTTATACATACTGTGGGTTTTTATCACTGAGAAGTAGACTATTCTGTTGGTTTCATGGGAGGGCGGAGTGATTAAGTGAAAACCCCTGAAGCTGAAAGGTAAGGGAGTGTGATTGGGCCGAAGGATCACTCCGCCGCTGTGAAACTTGCGGTGAAACTAACCAATGAGTGGCGAGTGTGCTCAGTGTTGACTAACAAAACCCTTCATAACGTGTTGTTCAGGGTCCATTAGCCTACGTCTACACAGCTAACTGCTGCAGGAGAACCTGGTACGGACTGTGGAGACTGAAAGCTTTGCACCCTCGATCGTAAATTGTAATGCTTTTAATTTTACCTTTGACCAATTGTTTAATTAAATCCGTTTTACTTTAACTTTCTGCATCCGGACTCTTCGCACTATCGCTCAAAGGTTTTGAACTTAACACTGTACAACTATCCACTGGTGTGTAACCAATTAAAATGTTACAGTTCTTTTGTGCAAAAATGTCACCTCACTTCATTTTGAGGTAGATCACGTGCATTATGTAATTGGTACAACGGTGTGTTTGTGACTCAGTGACAAATATTTCCAACAGTTTGGACATCAATCACTTTATCCTCTCTTCCTTCATTAAGTAACAGAAGCAGTTCAAAACAATTGGTGTTTATTGGGTTGCAGCTGTTCCTAAGACACTGTCTAAAGGCTGCAGAATTATGGTCTGTCTGCTCACCATTACCAGAGGTATCCATATGCTTGCTCCAGATGCCCAGTCCCTACTACTCGCTCATTATCTGCTCTCTGTTTACGAGCTGGCAGAGTGGAAATCATATCTCATTCCAAGTACAGCTGGAAAAACATTTGGATATTCAGCTGTCCATCTCTTTTACGTGTAGGCTTTTCTCATTATAAAACACTTCTCATTGTTTTATTATACTGGTACAATACTGCCTGTGCATAATGATAAACAAATGGATCTGTTTTCCAGAGAAAACTTATTTTTTATTTTCTTTAACATATCTCTGTTCTTTACATTTAGTCACTCGACAAGAACGGTGTTTTCCACATGTTAAATTGTGTGAATCTGTGTGTGTGTGTGTGTGTGTGTGTGTGTGTCCTCGTCGAGGCATCCCTGGCGCACACACTCATACACAGCCGGTGTCAGCTTGAGGATAAATCAGGAGTTTAATTTGAAAGTTGTGAAGAAATGTGTGTGGGCGTGTTGACTAATCATGAAACATAATGACTATGTTTTTTTAATTAAAAAATGTTTTGTTCCACTAATAACCCGAAAAGGTGACATCTTAAGGTCACTTTGGTAAAACGTGTAATTGCTCAATTTCAGATTCTTAATTGTGAGATTCAAAAAAGATTACTGACATGTTTGTACTATGAGACACTACATAAGCTTTTTGAAGACAAATATAAATGATGAATAGAATTAAATACCACCAAATACAATACGCAGTTATGGAAAGTGAAATTCATCATTATAACTCATCATAACTAATTAAACTTTGATGATTGCGACACACAAAACAAAAGCCTTATGTCTTGCAATGAATTGATGGCATTTCCCATGAATACTTTGTACCTCCCTTGTAAATGTTACACTGATTGCCACAATTTGTCCTGTTTTTCATTATGGCTCCATTCTTCTCTTATTGTATAAAAAGCCTCCTGCTTGCGAAGACCGTGATCAGTGTGTTGCTCATAAAGTAAAACATGTGACCGATAACAGCACCGTGCGCAATTAAAAAAGCTCTTTCTCAGACGAAGGCTGATAACTTTTTCCCCGCTGTGAGAGAAATTAAAGGCCAGGACCGGTGCTGAGGCAAAGCACCTGCCTCCTCCCCACTGCCTTCCTTCTTTCCTTAAATCCTTTGTCCTTGCATCCCTGGATTCTCCCTCTCGACTATGCTGCACTCGTTTGCCTCTTTTCAACTGCATGTTTCATCTCCACTTTTGGTACCATGTCCTTTTTTTCCATTTCTCGTTTCCACTGCACATAGTACCCCCTCTCAGCTGATCGCCAAAACAAAATCCCTTCGTCCACACTTCGTCAGTTGTATGCCATAGTTTTGAAACAGAGAAAGACAGTTGAGTGTTTGTACGAGAGCGACACAGTCCCTCCCGGTCTGAGTGCATTTGTGTGCCAGTGCATACATGTAATTGTGTG
The DNA here is from genome assembly GCA_023566465.1 of Cottus gobio. NCBI lineage: Eukaryota > Metazoa > Chordata > Actinopteri > Perciformes > Cottidae > Cottus > Cottus gobio. The sequence continues at coordinate 19,031,567 of CM042218.1, read as the reverse complement.
AAAGTGTGTGATGCTGTGTGTGGAAGTGAGGGAACAAGTAACAGTGGCAATCAGTGTGTGTGTGTGTGTGTGTGTTTGTGTGACATCCATCAGTTTTCTTCAGACTGTGAAGACGACCCACAGAGCGGGAGGCAGGGATAAGGCGCCACACCCCCCCCGCTGGTGAAAGAGAGAATGAGCGGGGCAGATAATGCCCTCTTATCTCCCTCTCCACCCCCTCCCCTCTTTTTTCTCCCTCTAACCCGCCCACTCTGACAGCCCAATGCACACGCACACACACACACACACACACAAACACACATGCGCTCAAACACAGACTCCCCTTCCAACACATCTCTGCGGGGGGGGGGGAGAAGCTGTAAGTCGGATTTGGTGGAGCTGGTGGAGAAGAAGCGTTCTCATGTTGAAAGATGCCAACCTCATAACTCAGACAAACAAACACTCATTTTGAGTTAGTCCGCGCAAAAAAATAAAAACACAAGTGCACACACAGACACACACATCTCTCTTTTTCACTTGTGGCAGAAGTGCCTGTGTCAATTTCCAATGGTTGATTTAAGCAGGCAACTCAATTAAGTGTAGCAATTTTATGTACAATAATTGTGCCAGGCAACACCCTTCCTGAAAGATATATGTGCATGTGAGTGTATGTGCCGCTCAACACTGACAATGAGAAATGTAGAGGAATTTGTCATGATGACAGCACACATGTTAGAGGGAGTATAAATCATCCCATGCAGTGTACAAAGGCAGCAGAAAGCTGCATTCACTGAAGGTACCTTGTTACGGTTTTGGCTATATTGTGGGCGCAAACACACTGAATGCGTCTGACACACCAATTGTTAAGCACATCTATTGTTTTAAATGTCCAAAGACACTACCTTGACATGAGGAACCTGCAACCAAAGCAAATCTTCCCGCAGCTACAGTACTTGTTTGGAGAGAGCTAAAAGGAATGAAGTGAAGGATTTCCCCCAAGGATATTATATTTTATTGAAGATATGAATTATGAATTAATAACAATAGTAATACTGACGCTCTCACCAGTTAAAATGACAAACGTTCTCAGCGGTAGACACATCAGCTGTCATCAGTAAGCCGACTTAATGTAAATTACATTTGTAACTTGATGGCAGAGCAAAATAACACGTTGTTGTTGTCAGGCTTGTGCGCTCTTTGCAGGGCGGTGAATGCACTCAGCCAAAGAGTGTTGATGAGGCAAGAGAAGCTTCTCTTGTAACGCCACTGTACGACTGCAAATGGACTGAGTGTTTTTGTAGTGCAGACATCTCCAACAAGAGCAATTGTGTGGCGTTAATTACACATTATCTAGTTAAACACTGGTTGTTGGTACTATCAATATTAGGAGTTAGAGAAATATTTTATATGATAAATCCAAAACTTGAGTGGTAAACACTCATGCCTATTTGTAGAGAGTCGAGGTTATCCAGTGATTTCTAGTTTCCCTTTTTAAACTCTGCACATAACGGCAAATAATGAATTGTTTTTTTTTGTCTGAACTGGATTATCTTTACGCTCCTTGAGATCTTGGGGGAAATGCAAACAAGAACGCAAAAAAAGGAACTTTCCAGCACTTTCTGATTTAGTTCCTAGGGACCGATTGGTTTTCATGTACAGTCATTGTCATCCTCAGTTGCAAACAAATGGACAATGGTTTTTAATAATATATCAGACTAATATCAGGCCTCATACAATCTCTCAGACATCACCAGCGCACAATGGAAACGTATGGTATCAAATCATGCAATCTCTTGATGAAATTAATCGCTTCAAGTTTGGTGATGCTAATAATCTCCTGATTGTATTATCTTCACAAGCCCCCAGTGGGAATCGGTGTGTATTATAACAATAATTATTATCATCTGTGGTAGGGAGGGTGAAGGGTGAGCTGATTGTGTGTGTGTGTGTGTGTGTGTGTGTGTGTGTGTGTGTGTGTGTGTGTGTGTGTGTGTGTGTGTGGTTGCTTGCTTGCTTCTGTATCCCATTATCTTTGTCATTAGCGGCAATAATGGCACTCATTGCGGGCACCTCAGGCTATGTTTTGAGGATCGGTTACACACAAACACACACTGAAGCTGTCTTCTGGCCTGCATCTCAGCCTAATTGGGAAGGGAAAAGTCATGGTGTGGGCGAGCACACCAAAGCCCCTAGCTCATTGACACAAGGTTAAAGACCCATTAACTTGACCAGTGGAGAGATTGAAGAGAGGACAAAGGGGAGACTGACTAAAGGAGAGAGAGAGCACAGAAGAAGAGGCGGGCAACGATAGCCTCTTTAATGTCAGGACCTATGTGCCCACCCAAAGCTTTGAAAATACTATCATGTAGCAGCAAAGCCAAGACACTAATGGCCATGTTACATGTCTGCTGAAATGTGTGGTCTTTCTAGGAAAGATCCTGGTGCATTTGTGTCACACAGCCTGTCACACAACTGTAGCTGCCCTGCAACACCTCTGTCAACAGACCCAAGGGATAACAACAACCCAGTCTCCCAGACCGAGAAAAGTACATTCAATGTATTATTCTGCAACACGAGAGTCACGTCCAACCCTTAAGTCTAGTGCAACGCAATAAGCATTGTGCCATTTAGCAAAAGTCAAAAGTAGCATGTATAAACTTGATGTCTGTTTGGATATTTCATTCCTTTTCCATGACTAAATAACCATGACCATGATTCGAGTGCTTTACTTGCTTAACCTCCAATTAAACAATTTAAAACACTGGCAGTCAATTTAAAAATAAAAAAGGTTTTGCAGAAAAGTGCCAACATTCTGCTAAAGTTGCAAATTCCCAATACAATATACTGTATTTCCAAAATCCCCAGGTTACCAACTTACAAACGCACATAGCTAAGTTTGTTTGCTTTATAATAAGACGCACAATGACACTTAATACTAATTTTATAAGTGAGAAGTTGAAATGAAGAGTGAAGCCTTAGCCTTCTCCTTGTGTATAAAATAAATAAAACATCAGTGTGAAAATCAGCACTGTGCCAAAGCGTATGCCGTTAATTCCTTCTTCCTTGTGTACTTGTGTTTGTAAATCCTGAGTGTGTACACTGACTCAGAGCTCTAAACTTGACATTTAGTCCACAACCCAGAGAGAGGGCACATCGCTTGCCCCCTGATTGTCAGAGAGGGCTAGCGATGCAGAGGAGAATCATCTTTTATTTGTCTGTCTTGAGTAATACGGTGCCGAAATCAAAATGGTAAAGGCCGGAGGGCTGAGTAAATAAATCCTTTTGTGCTGAGCTTTAGTGTGTTGTCTAATAAAGATGCATGTTTTGATTTGGAAATCAAACGGGAGGGCTTATAAAAGGAATATGTAAAGAGAATAATTAAGAAGGGGAAAGAAAATCAGTTTCTGAGAGAATCTTAATATGGCATTGCTAATTTGGCACCTCGACTTGTTAGATGTAGAGGTTAGCTGACGTTAAGTCTGTTTCATTCTGATTGAACTTTTATTTCAAATCTAACAAGTGAAACTGGCAATGTAAGCTTATTTTGGCTGTAGACTCTTATCTTCCCTTTCTACTTTTAACTGCACAATTCTCCTTTTTTTTACTCTTGAAAACTCTCTCTCTACTTCTTACATGCTCAACCTTTCCCTAATCTGCATTGTTTACCTTGAATAATGATCCGTCTTCCTTAACTGGTGCATTGATAACTTTACGCCACATTACAATCACCAAATGTTGATCTTTGAAATTGGGTTTGAGAATTTATAGCTTTTTACATTTTTCAAATAGACCTTGTGAATGAGGAGATAATCAGGATTTAGTATGAAAAAAAAACATTCACAATTTTGGCTAAAAAATGTTTGGTGCGATGCGCATGACATCAAACAACTTCTTTCATTTGGAAGAAACTGGCAAATGTCAGTTAAATTTACCAGCGGACAGTTTGACATGCAGGTTTGAGGTGTTTCCAGTTGAAGTAAGAATTAAACCCTTAAATCTGCTGCCCAGTAAAGTAATAAGACAAGTTGGAATAGATCATTCCTGTAAATCTACACATTGAATTCTATCGTTACATCCCAGGCACAAGGAAAGGGGAACTGCGTCACCCCTGTACTTGTGTGAGCTGGGAGATGTCTGGTCTTCTGAGGAGCCAATGACATAATGCATCCCCACAAAAATAGATATACAAGAGTACTTGCCCGCACTCACACACACAAACACACACTACCTCTCCTGATCCTAAAGTCCTTGTGTTGTCCTTGTACGACTTGACATGCGTTGGTGTTTCTGTCCCTGCAGAAAGCACACAGGTGCCAAACTCCCACTTAGATCTCAAACGCACAAATACAAGTATACAGGTGACAACCTTCTTTTCAGTTCCTTTCCATCATTTGAAGTGACAACATCCCATTGCGGCCACATACTGGTCTCCCACACAGAAAACGTCTGTTAACGCAGTATACACATTGCCATATGCAGTCACACAAACACACACACACACACACACACATACTCCCCAGACGGGTGAGAGCCACGACACAGCCAGTGTACCTGTCGAGAATGTTCTTATGTAGCCTCTAATCTCTTTCACAGTAAAACGACGGTACACCAACAGGAGACGAGCGGTGACTCACAACACAAATGGCCTTCACATATTGTAAAGAAACAAAGAGAGCAAGAGAGAAATCAAGCGAGAAATCAAGAACAGACTAAAAGAGTGGAAAACGAAAGAGGTAAACATTAACAGCAAAAAGGCCAAGACCACTCGCTCTGCCACTTTCACAACACGCTGCTGGAGGGAAGCTTCTTGAGATTTGAGTGTGTTATGTAAGGGTTACATGAGGTAAGAGTGCTCGCACATACAAGAACAAAACCATTTTCTTCAAGTAAATTAGGAGGAACTCAACTGAGGTGAATTTAATTGTAATGACTAGACTAATTAAAATTGGTAATAAGCCAACATTAGGCAAAGTGTGACAGACTATATAGATTGAGGAAAAAGCCCACCACTTATCAGTTAATTGCTAAATTACCACTTTGTCTATCAAAATATAACAAAATTGTATTACAAAATTGTAATTGTAATTGTTTTTTAACCCCTCGACATTACAAACATGCATAAAACACACCAAACTTTTTAGAAAATGCTTCTGATTCAAAAACAAATTAAAATACAAACAACAATCCTGTAAAATAACAGAATCCTCAAAAATGTACAACTTTAGCAAAACCCAAAAATGTGTGGCAGCGCAACGCTGTCCATCAAAGCAGAGAACGAAGAAATATCCGTGTAACATTATGGAGACGAGACAAGCCAGACCCCTCATGGCCATTGCTCATGCAGTCGGCCACCATCATAGTTGTGTAGTGAGACATCTCCCTCAAAACGCCACCGTTTGGAGGGAGATGACCCTCAAGTATGACGCTCGCACATAGAGGGTGAGGAGAAGAGGCGCTGAGTGTGGACATGTGTGTCCACACAAGGCACAAAAAACGGGACTCAAGGACATCATGAAATATTTTGCAAGGGAAAAAAATAGTGTGGGGGAAGCCTCTGTGTGAGTGAGAGAGGAATTGTGCTGCTTTATTGACATGAGTCAGTGCTGCCTAACTGAGAGGTCAAAGCACTCCTCAAGTCACGGCAGGTTGAGCCCCCCGTGTATGTATATATATATATATATATATATATATATATATATAGCCTAAAAAATACACAATATCAGTACTAATATCCATTATATCGGTTTCAGTGCGTAACGGGAAACTTGCAATTAACCTTCTTGACCTGAGAAGATTAACTGCAGTTGACCAATAAATCAATCACAGAAAAGCACCTGAACAGCCATTGACTTTGTGGTGAGGTTGTTTTGTCTACTTTTATTATCAAGGTCAATAATGAACTTGCAATCTTAAAATCATAATAATGTGTTGGACAATCCAGATAAATTATCATCCACTAAAGTAGATTTCTGGCTTGAGTTCAAATTGGATGCCTTTCCTCCATGTTATTTATAAACAAAAAACTGCCAAGCACTAAAAGGATTTTAGTAAACGCCTACATTAATAAATGTATTACACCTTTGACACAAAGAATTATTTGGAGTCTGGTAAGTATAAAAAAAAGACTTGTGCCCATTTCCTCAAAGTGGTGTAATGCTGCTGCATTTTAGTACAACAATGTCTTCCTCCTAAAATAATAGCATTATCTCCTTCTTTACATTTGTTCCGTTCCCCTCTACCCTCTTTACGCTAGTTTTAGTTTATGCTTCAATGGAAGAAGCACGTCTTGTTTAAATGTTCTATACAAATACAAAAGAAATTTGCTGCAGTGATGTACAGGCATACTCCATGACCCTGTGACATCACTGTCATGTGAAAACATTGCTTTCAGTAATACAATTATTAATTCATGCACACAAAGTGCGTAATATATGTGCTCAATGTATCAGAGAGACTTTGTCGTACATTGCGTGCATCGTTCAATTTATTGTGTATATACAACAACCATATTACTGCGTTTCTTCTAGGAATGTCCACAAAACACCCCGTTTTAACATTTCAATATTTTCGTCAGTGGGCCAGAGACTATCACCTTCGACAATAGTGACTTCACCGACATTTCGAGATAATTACTTTAAGTGAGATGTCATTGAAATGCGGCCAAAGTTTGTGTGCATGCACACAACATAAAACATACAAAAACAGGTTTATACTAAATGGAAGAAAATACATTTTGAACACAAAGTGGAAAAACTGTGGAGAAGAACACTCACACTCCCTGAAGGTGAGAAAGCCCTTCCTATCTACATGTCAAATTTATATTGCTTTGACCTTTTCCCTCAGGTCCTCCTGTTTCTATATCAATGCATGCAGAGATTCACTGAAATGCTGATGTCTGCACCACCTTGCCTCTTTCTACACATTTGGATAAAGGGGTGGGGGTGATATGTAGCTGTGTGTGTGTGTGTGTGTGTGTGTGTGTGTGTGTGTGTGTGTGTGTGTGTGTGTGTGTGTGTGTGTGTGTGTGTGTGTGTGTGTGTGTGTGTGTGTGTGTGTGTGTGTGTGTGTGTGTGTGTGTGTGTGTGTGTGTGGGTGGGTGGGTGGGTGGGGGGTGGGGAGGGGGGGGGGGCGCTATCTACACCAGCACTTTCAGCTCTTAATTCACACAGATAGGATATATGAATGGCAAACTAAACTCCCTTGAGCACTTCCCTGTTCAACTGTTTGTTTCCACAATAAACAGATGGAAAATATATCTGTAGCTTGAAAATTGGTTTGCCATTTCTTTATGCGAGTGTGTGTGCGTGCATATGATGTTGTTTTGCTTCCATCAAGTGAATCTTAGCAGATTTTCAAGGACTTCAAAGGACAGCTTTAAAGAGTTATGTGTTTACCGTCAGTTATTATTTGTAATGACAATGTTGTGGGTAAAGAGTCAAAGGAAAATAGAGTCATGATAAATTAAAGTTGTCCAGCTGTGACCTTAACCAACATTGCACAATTATTCAAACGAAGCAAATAATTGGTTTCCCGGACAAATGGGACCATTTCTATCAACCCACACACCCACAACTAAGCAGCATCGTTCTCTGCTGTACACCTGAAGGTCACTGGATGTGAATGTGATGGAGGTGCAGTAATTCAACACCCCATTTTGACATGCAGTTCAGGGAGAAGAGAAAGACTAAACTAAGGACATAATGAAAATACAACCAAGTAATTTCAATTTGAGGCCATACAGATGGAGTCTGGATACAAGTGCAACATTGATGCCTGTGGGTACAGTGCATTTGTATCTTATGAAATTGTATTAAACAGCAATCAACTTTTTGTCAATGCTACTGCATCACTGACTCAATGACGACATATTGCACTGCATACTAACATACGAAGAAGTCTAGTGAACAGATTATTCACTGTGCTGGGTAATGACTGTCTCAGTCAATCTGTGTCAGAGATGACCGTTTCTCAGCGTCCTTTGATTCACTGTCCTTTTGTCACACCCCCAGGGACAAGTTTGCACATTTGTGCGGATGTGTGTGTGTCCATCCGTCTGTGTGTTTATGTGAGAGTTACCCGAGGCAAGTGCCAGCAACTATGACCAAAATCCACCACCTCCAAGTGCGACACATTAGCTAGTGGCAGCTGAGGGCAAGGACACTATCTGAGGGTTACATAAAGGTCTGTGTGTGTGTGTGTGTGTGTGTGTGTGTGTGTGTGTGTGTGTGTGTGTGTGTGTGTGTGTGTGTGTGTGTGTGTTCATATTCCTTAGCTGTATTGAGAGTGTACTGTGTCTACATGACACAAAATCAGTGTCAATCATTGTTTAAAACTAGCTGTAGCATCTTCTCTGGGATTTAAAAAGTTGTGTTAGAGTGAACAAACCCAACTGCAGAAGCTGTCCCTGAATGTGTCTGACTGTTCGGTTATGTCTCATATTAGAAATATAAATTTCCAGAATGGTTAACAGGAGTGTTAAATAAAAGATGGTCAAATCATGTTGTTTAGCGCTTGCTTTTATGCTACGTTTAACTGTTGTTACATGTATTAAAATATTTAAAGCTATACCCTGGGTATATACCCCAGGCAAAAACATATTTTTGTTCATGCAGTGAGCAATTTTCATATTTTGGGCTATTTTGCTTTCATGAAATGTCTTCTTATGGAGTAGTGGAAAGAAAACCTCCAAAATACACATTTAGATGTTTATTTTTACAACACTTTGTCTATTTGAAACTGTAGATTTCTTCCAAATTCCCCACTAGGTGGCATATTTGAACATAACATTCTTTGAAAATCCATAATACAAAAATAAGTGGGCTTTGTTGATGAACCCGACTGCTGGAAAGAAACTGTTCTTATGGCATGAGGTGTTGGGCCTGATGAGCTGCACCCTCCTGCCAGTGGGAAGGGACTCAAACACTTTGTGTCCAGGGTGAGAGCGGTCGGCTACAACATTTAGCTTTACTTAAAAAAAACTGTCGAGGTTGCTTAAACCTGACGAGAATTTGGAAACACCGCAGTTTTCAGAGGAGCTACAAATATTACATGAAGGCACATATACATACATATATATTATATACATATTTAGAGTTTGAATATTTTTGATGAAAGTCTTTGGCGACCACAAATCATGACACACCAAATAGAAAGACATTGTCAGTAAGGCCAAACTTGCCCAGAACTGTGATTACTTTACACTTGAATAGGAGTCATTTGTTCATCCTTTTTGGAGCACACTGAAGCCCACTCCACTTTATAGTAATTCTCATTCCACTTGTTAAAAACTGCCCATCTGAATTTAAAGAGCCAGTGAGCTGACATTGACCACTGCGGACAAATAGAACGAGACTACTTTACCGGCTTTATTCCCCTTCAAATAAAGAGATCTCTCTGCAGCTCACACTTCAAGTTCACCGTGAGACACAACACACCGATAAAGACAGATCCCAGAGCAGCACATAAACATCCACAAGACCACTTCAACCAGGCAATAACACTCACCACTACACACACACACATACAAGAATATAAATTTATAAGAACAAACCCACATGTATGCATGAGAAACATCCAAAAATTATATTGTTGTGCATGTGAAAGAGATGGACAAACACACACATAAATAAACACAAAGGGATAATACGTACTCTTGCCAGGCTTGGCTCACACCAAGGTTATGGCAGAAAGAGGGATGACTGGTGAGTAAGTCACATAAATGCCTTGCTTGAATTCAATAGATCAGAGTAAGTGGGTCTGTAACACCGCCTATTCTGATGCATCGTTATGGTGAAAAGACTTGCCAATATATGTTAAAGGCTGCTCAAGAGAAGGAAAAAAGGAAACAAAAAGAGAGAAATCCACACGAACAGCTGCAGAGAGTAGAGAAGGGGATAAGGAGGACATGCTGGGCAGGTTAACAGTGGAGTGGGGATACATCGTAATAAAGACATCTTGGGCTGGAAGCTTTAGTGCTCCGATGAGAGCTGCAGACACAAACAGCAGGAGGATGAAATACAAACCTTAGACCTTTCTTCTGCTCTCCCTCCTCTGTGTCTTTGGTTTCATCACTTTGTGGCTTTTCTCTTTCTACACTCACTTAACTTTCATGCTATGTATTTTTGCCCTTTATGTAAACAAACAGTTTAGCAGATTTTTTCAACATCCAACTCATGTTCCTCACTACATCTCCATACAAAGAGACAGATGAACAATATTGCTGATAACAAGTAATTCTTGACCACCTACACCTTCATTGGCTATATCTTGCCATTGATGTTCACCTTCAACATTTTCGTCCTCATAAAAATGACCCAGACCTCATTGCTGAGTCATTGTGGTCTATTGACTTTTTTAATATTAGCATCTTGTTCATCTTCTATTCTCACCACGCTACCTATAACGTGGGTCAGTTGAATATGTGATGGGTAGCGATGACATTTTGTGCAAAATGTTGGAGTGGATACATTTGATGATCCTCTGATGTTTCCTCTAAAAATGAGGTTCCCATTTTGGGTTTTGTGTGAAATGTCCGCACAAATATTGAGCAGATTTACATTTTTAATTGGAACCAATGTATAATTTCTAATAATCTTTAATGATTCTTTCAATTTTCATCATTGGGTCCAAGTTTCAATGTGTCCACTTCTTTGCTTTTTTAACAAATATCTGCAAATCTGATGCCACTCAAACAAGCTCTGATTGTTCAATGTGTTTTATTCTACAGTACATACCATTTGTTAGCATATTAAAACAAATATGATAAACATTGTCAACATTATGCCTTCTAAACATCACCATGTTAGACTTGTCATTGTGAGCATGCTAGCTTTAAGCTCACAATGCCTTTGTATTAGTGCTGCCTCTAAAAGGTTTACATGATTAATTGTATATCTTTAATTGGTAAGAATAAAAACAATGATAATTAGTTTTCTTTAATTTCATGAAAGAAATCAAATCTGACAGACCAATGATACAATGACAGTGTTTCCTGCAAAAATGAAAATGACAAAATTGTAATTTAATTTAATTTGGAGGAAACACTGTGATACATGTAATAATTCCATAATATATTGACTGAGTTGTAGAATGAACTGCTCCGCAAAGACAAGATATATGTCATCCTAATCGAATTGCCTCATTTCCCGCTCATGGTTGTGTGTGTTTAGAAAGTGGTCTACCCCATTAACTGTGGTGACAGCTGATAAAGATGATGGACACACTGTATTAATATCACACCAGCGTTCTCCTTCTCTCTTAGATAAACACGCATGCAACGCACTTCAATTAAATCAAACACATTCACCTGAATCCTTCTCTGTCCTCAGATTAACTCTAAAACTCAGGCATCTTTTTCTTCCTCGTCCTCTTATCAACCCTAAAATCAGTTTGCACATAGGGTGTAATTATTGTTTGGTTGTTTCACTAAAGCAAGGATGCAATTATGTGCTCACACAGGCTATCAGTGAAGAAGCTTTCTTATTATGTTTCAAAGAAATCTGATTTCAGAAAAAGTTTGGTGCTAGAAGAAAGCAACCTGATAGTGTTCCTCCTGGGAGGCTCGACGCAAAACAGAGATACAGAAAACCAAACTTTTTATGTGGACACACACAAACACACACAAACGCACACACACACACACACACACACACACACATACAGTACAGACACATTTTTGATCAGAACAGCTTGCCTTAGTGACTAATACACAAGTCTTCACGGACCATTAACTTGCTCCAATTAAAACATGAAGCAATATGTTGTTTTCCTTGAGTTTTTGCATACTGCTTCATCAGCCCTCGGGGATGACACCTTGAGTCTGCGTCTGCATCTTATCCCTCCAGTCATTCACATATGGTTGTTTGTGGCTTCTTGACACTTAAAGCATGCTAAAGGGAATCACTTTTATAAAGCTGCTTCAAATGCGATAACTGTATGAACATGCTACACATATGCATTTCCACTAGCAAGAGAAAGATTAAGCAATATTTCAGAGACTAAAAAACTAATTTGTCACCAAAATATATGAACAGGGAGGTGGAAAAGGCCTTCTGTATCTTTATCAGTCCGTTGGGACGACACCAACGGACTTTTTCCTCTGCAGATCCTTCTGTTGTTTCACATGGTAAGATTGCATTTGGCAACTCTTGAAGATTGTACTCACAATATGGTTTGAAATGGCATTTAAATTGCCCATGCAGCACAATATGGTGTCAGATTTCTGTGCCAAACCCCTTTGTGACTAAACTGTTTTCTCCCAGTCCAACTGTCTGGGGCTCAAATTGCTTATTGTGAACTATATGTTTCATTTAAACATGTTTGGGGAGTTATTTAATGCATTTATGAAAATACTATGTCTGATGGAGAAAAAAAAACACATCTTGAAAAAACAGCTAGTGGTTATTGCAGGCGATGATAATTATTCTCAAAACTCTTGGGTGAAGTAAATAAAACAATTATAAAGATTTGCATTTTTAGTTCACAGAATTGAAAAGGCAAAAAGAAATGACCAATAGATGATGAACTTTTTTGAATATTTTAGATGAACACGCACACATTCAATGACATTTCAGGTAATCAGTCCGTGTGACATCACCCAATGTCATTCGCTTCTGCTCAACTTCCTTTAAAAAGCTAAATCTTACAAATCTCTTTTTAGAAAAGTTAAAAAGATAGTAGATGCAAATATTAGATGTTCTGGAGTACCAAGTACCACAATGTCTTTTCATTATGAATCATATTTGAGCAGTAAGTCACACGTATTGAAATTTGAGTCAAGAGTTCATGTTTGAGAAAGGAATTGAAGTATCGATGCACACTACAGTATGATCTGAGATGATGTCACCAAACCTCTCAGTGTTCTCTGTCTTCCTCTATTATTCCTGTTGTTTTATCATCAACCAGACATGCTTCTGTCAAACAAGGACCCATATTAATCTTTAGTTTTAAAGTATATTGTTATGCATCAAGCAACCAAACTATTCAAATAATCTTCTAGAATACCTCTTATCATCACCTCTTGTACTGGAAGCAATAGGCGGTACCTGCAGTCAATTCAGGTTTTACGGGTAGTCCAGCTCCCCGAGGACGCCACGTCCATGCAATAAGGCTTGCTGTGTCTCCTAGCGTGAAGGGGTTACCAGGAGACGGGTCATTACAGGAGGAGAGCTGGAGCGCTGGACAGAGCCGTAGAAGGGTGACAACCCAGCAGCAGGACCGGTATCTTCTCCTTTGTGAAGGAGGAACAGGAGGAGCCCTGCCATCGTTCTACCAAATGACCTCTAGTGAGCTAGTCGTGTGCATGTTTCTGATCAAACTGTTAGACCAAGGCCACCAAGTAGATCCACAGACTGTTCAGGAGCTCAGATGCCCTGATCCAGGTCTGGTAGGAGATCCCCCAGGACACCATCCGCCGTCTCACCAGCATGCCCAGACATCGTTGGGAGTGCATACAGGCACGTGGCGACCAAACACACCACTGATGTGTGTGAGTTGGATCAGCCATGATTTAGATTTTTCCCTTTGATGTTCGGTGCAATTTTGAATCCAGGCCTCAATGAGTTAATGATTTTGGTTGTCATTTTGTTCTTGACAAATTACACAATCAAGATATCTATCAAAAAGACTTTCAACTTGAATACGTCATTCATCGAGATCCGCTCGAAATTTTCCCAAAAGAATGTTGAGCATCATATATATTAATGATGCAATAGGTGTACTTACCATCATGGACAGCGCTTGATGACAACCCAGTCCTTTGATCTGAGGAATCACATCCATAATTTAAGAGCCTATTTAAATTGTAATTTATGGAGGTCTAGATCACGAGTGAGGTTTGATTTGCTTCATTTCTTGGAGCAGAACTTTGTCAGATGGCAATATCTTAATGCTGTTGTCAATTAAACTATCAATACCATTGTTTTTTATCTGACTTGAATATATATAGTACAATGACAGTAGTTACTGATGTAATATTTTATTCCACTTTCACACTTGATTCCTAGCAGGAAAATACAAGCTTAAAAACTTGATGTACACAAGATGCACAGAGAAACACACATTCCTATTCAGATGCATGAAGGTGAAATTATTTTTAACAAACTGTATGACGGGAATCTTCAAGGTTGTTGGAGGAATATGGAAAGGAGCACAGCATGTAGTCCAAAGCTGTGGGAAGATTTTAACCTTTGTGAATGTGTGTGTCTGTGTGTGTGTGTGTGTGTGTGTGTGTGTGTGTGTGTGTGTGTGTGTGTGTGTGTGTGTGTGTGTGTGTGTGTGTGTGTGTGTGTGTGTGTGTGTGTGTGTGTGTGTGTGTGTGTGTGTGTGTGTGTGCGTGTGCGTGTGTGCGTGTGTCTGTAGGAGAGAGAGAGAGAGAGAGAGAGGGCAATCTATCTGAGAGAGACAAGTTTGGGGATTTACTCCACACTGAGCTTAGCTCTGCAGGGGGCTCGAGGGGCCTGGAGACACACTCCCTGCTGCACCACTGACCGTGATGAAGGAGGCCATTTGCAGTAACAGTCTTTTTCTGCATAACGCAGTATAAAAAAGGGAAGTTGACCAAGGTGGAAATATATATTTTTCCAAATATGCATACATAAATAGTGAGTGTAAGAGGGAAAGAAAGAACAAAATGAGGATGCAGACTTATTAATAGTATTGAAAATGTTTTTAGGACATGAAAATAACATCTCCGTCACCTCTTGTACTTTTGCAGTTCACACAATACAATTCACCGGGAACAAATATGAACTATTTCCCAGCAAGACTCCCACTAGCTATCATGCTAATCTTGTCTGGATGCTGTGCTTCACATTGTGGATTCAGCACTGCAATAAAATGCAGCAACTCTATGCTCATGTCACTGAGAGTCTGATTGACTGTATAGTGATGTATGATCAGGATGATAAAACAACTGAAGAGTTGTTATCAATCCTGGACTGGACATCGTACGCTACTGAAAGTGCCCGTACAGCAGCAGCAGTTTTTAAACAGTTTGTTATACCCCCTGATACCTATGTTATATCTCTAAAAACCAAAGTGGAGCACATCATCATAGCGTTGCAATTTACCTTCGCCTAATAGTCGTCAGTGTTTTTCAATAAATTATCGAGACTGTGGATGCCAGCCAAACTGAGCATCATCAAGAAATATATTATCGTGTAATAAAATGTCGGCTGTTATCTGTAACATTAGTGTTGTAACACGTTCTCTACCCAGTGGGAGCTTTTCCTCACCGTGCCATCCGTATTATAGATCCAGTCAGTGGCAATCAAGGGGTTCGCGCAAGCTGTTGCATTCACGGCGAAGAAAATCGTCTCTCGCATTCACTGTTCATATATTAAATATGTTGTAGTTTGAATAATGAATAATGGGCACTAGTCAGCTTAAAAATATTTTGTTGTCATTTTAATTACAATTGCAGGTTACAAATAATGATCTTTAATTTTAAAGACCACCCCGACATTTTTCAATTGAGGCTTTCAGGGGGTCTCAATCAAGGGGTAAGACACCTCAGGTATTTTACACACTGGATATATAGTATGGATATAAATTAAGTACCATTGGCAAAGCAATTGCTTATTGAGGAAACGGTGATAGAAATTCAAGCTATGAGAAGGGAGAACATCCACAGCTTCACCTCGGACCAATGGCAGTGATATCAATTATATGAAAGCTCATTGTTGACAAATCAGATGTAACAGACAAAGCTGAAGGTTTTAAATAATTCCAGGATGTTATTGTAATATGTCTAATTAAAGTTGTTGAAGTAGTTGATCAAGTAGTTGATTTGTAGTAAAAAAAAATCAGCACGAAGAAATCTCTGAAACAAAACATTTTCATCGGAAGTCCTTAGAGAACCACCTTTATTACGTTTACTAACCTTCAACTGAACAAACAATGGCCGTGAGCTTGTGGATCTGCCTCTACTAGTGTTAAGGAATGTGGCGGATATACAGGAGGTGAAACAAGAGGTAGAGCTGAAACAGACAACTGGTCAAAGTGTGAAAGGGTCTCTTCCCTGGTCACATCATTAAATTTTCAGGTGCCCAACAACACCTGGCTGGGGGTGAACCCTGGGTGGTCCCACATCAGCTGTTATTATTGCAAATGCTGTGTTACAGCTGGTTGGGGTAGTAAAGGGCAGATCCTGCATCAGATCATTAATGCCTCCTGCAGAGCTGGACCAGAGAGAGTGAGAGGAAATGAGCGGGAGCTGGTCAGGCACATTGTCAAGATGACGATACATCATGAAACCTCTTCTTTCTCACTCTCTCTATTTCTCTCTCTCTTTCTCTTTCTCTCTCTCGCTCTGCTCTCGTCTAACTTCCAGTATCGGCTGGTGTTAAAGACTCACGACCCATGAGCCTGCTGCAGGACTGTGAACATCAGAGACTGAATCAAAGCAAAGAGCTGCAAGACAATTACATACAATCCAGGAAGTGCAAAATGAGTAACACATAATATAATTCGAAGACTTCAGAGACACAAAATCACTGCAGAACAATTTATAATACTATGACAAAGGATTCTTTTCATCCATCCATCCATTTTCATCCACTTATCCGGGGTCAGGTCACGGTGGCAGCAGGTCAAGCAGGCTGACCCAGACTTCTCTCTCACCCGCAACATCTACCAGCTCATTCTGGGGGATCCCGAGGCGTTCCCAGGCCAGCTGGGAGATATGATCCCTCCAGCGTGTCCTGGGTCTTCCCCGGGGCCTCCTACCAGTTGGACGTGCCTGGAAAACCTCTAAAGGGAGGCGTCCTGGAGGCATCCTAATTAGATGCCCGAACCACCTCAGCTGACTCCTTTCGACACGAAGGAGTAGCGGCTCAACTCCAAGCTCCCTCCTGATGTCCGAGCTCCTTACCCTATCTCTAAGGCTGAGCCCGGCCACTCTACGGAGGAAACTCATTTCGGCCGCTTGTATCCGAGACCTCATTCTTTCGGTCACGACTAGGGATGCAACGATACCATTTTTTACAAACCGATACGAGTACGAGTATTTTTATTTGTGTACTTGCCGATACCGAGTACCGATACCGATACTTCTTAGATTTGGTCTCCATGAAAGTGCAATTAATTTGGAGGCAGATTTTATTTTATCCTCTGCAGATTATGTCAAGCCTATAGTACAAAATTAACAGAAGGCTATCCCAAGCTTTAAACTTCTCGTGGAAGTCCCTCTAATGTCGGACCATAAAACGCCCCCGTGTCCGGGTTCATAATGTAAGCGATAATATTAGGGATCGAGCAATTATATAGGAAGCTGTGTTCCAAGTTATGTTTCCGGTGCTTTTATTGTGGAGGGAGAAACGGAAAGGAAAAGAGGAGTGGAATTGTGGGATATACGTGTGTGAAGGAGATAAAAAAGTGGTTCAAGTTACCCTGCAGCGTGTTTTCATTTTATTATAATTACAAATATAGACACACAACAGACACTCGGCTACAATAATATCATCCGTAGCCGCACAACAGCGTCTGAATGAGGCCGCTGCCAGCGCTACTTCTGGCGGACCAGCAACAGTTTGATTCAAACCGGCGGAACGGCAGTAATTTTCCGTCGCATTGAGTGTGAACGCACCATTACTCTACACACCTTGCTGCAAGAGCTGCAAGAGAGCGACGAAAGAGCCGTATGCGGCTCTGGATCACGGGTTGCCGACCCCTGCCCTAGACGTTGAAGTCAGGTAGGACAACAAATCTTTTTCTCCACAAAGCGCGACCAGTTTGTTGTAGCGAAATACTGTTGAGTGGTATCGGTTCTTGGTATCGACAATTGAAATCGATACGAGTATCGGTGCATCCCTAGTCACGACCCAAAGTTTGTGACCATAGGTGAGGGTTGGGTGTAACGCCTGTTTTACTGCTGCAGCCGCACCGATACGCCTGTCGATCTCCCGCTCCATTTTACCCTCACTCGTGAACAAGACCCAGAGATACTTGAACTCCTTCGCTTGTGGAAGGCACTCTGTCCCCACCCGGGGACAGAGTGCAGCAGAGCACCAACTCCTCCCATTCTTTTCAACTATATGTAAAACTATCAAAGCTGCAATTATTTCATCTTATATTTAGGGCTTGGCAATATATCAATATTATACTCATATCGTGAGATGAGACATCATCTGACATTATGATTATATGGTTAAGGCTACATTAATAAAGATTTTTGATTTGTACGATACACAATGATAAACTATACATTACAGTGACACATTAACTTGTCCTCACCTGTGTATTCTGTGGTTGTACGTAAGGCTGGGTGGTATACCATTTCAACCGGTATGACGGTGTCAAATTTACATACGGTATGACTTTTTCACACACCGGTGTCCAGCCGTAGTCACTGGCGAAGCGGTCGGAGTTATGTGTGTTACGTGCATTGAGTTAGAGTCATGGTTTTCATTTTATAACAACAATTAATAACCCGCAACTAACGCTCTTTAACAGGGCACAACACCACAAAACAACAGTTTGTGACACATAAACAATTTGTAACACTAATAATTGTACATTTTTTAAATTTACTCTGCCGAACTGCATGCTGGGTACAGCCCGCCTACTATCACAGAAAGAAGAAACTCCGTCACTACATTAAACAATGGATAAGAGCGATGCAGGAGGAACAAGAGAGAGCAGAGACGCACCAACACAACGTGTTGCCCAGAGAGGAGCTGTGTCTGCTGGCTGGAGGGTTTGAAAAGTCCGACGTAGTTTAGAAAACGATGTATTGCAAAGAAGCTGAACCTGGAGGGACTTAGGACCCAGGGGAATGCAGGTGAAAAAAACCCGGAAGAGACAGACTGGCTTTCACGCCGCACAAACGGCTGTTCACAGCTTGCTGGGCAGTTGCGAGGGAGTTGGCCAGCGAGCGGTGAACAACGAGCGGTGAACAGCTGTTCAGGTGGCCGCCGGTCCTTTTCGGCGTCAATAAATTAATGTTAATACCGTGATATACCGTGAAACCGCCAGAATCTTACAAAATACCGTGATATGAATTTTTGGCCATACCGCCCAGCCCTAGTTGTACGCTTTCATTTGAAATGAATTTGCATAAATGTGCTTCACCAACTGAGAAACATAATTTACGTGCAACAAAGAAATCGCTCAATTGGACAAGAAGATAGTTTACATGCCTGTGAAAGAGAGAGACATCAATCTTCTCTGTGCCCCCTGTGGTCTGGGGTACCTGTCCTGTTTCCGACATCTACAAAGCCAAGCCTTCTGGGTAGTAATCAATCAGTCACACTCCGACAAGCTAGCGGAACTGAATGGTGTGTGTGTGTGTGTGTGTGTGTGTGTGTGTGTGTGTGTGTGTGTGTGTGTGTGTGTGTGTGTGTGTGTGTGTGTGTGTGTGTGTGTGTGTGTGTGTGTGTGTGTGTGTGTGTGTGTGTGTGTGTGTTTAGAAGAGTTTGAGTGCGTATTGGAGTGGAGGGGGCACATTATCCAGGCAAAGGATGAGTAGAAACAGAGATAATGGAGTGTCTAGGTTTGGATAGGAGAAAGACAGGCAAGTGGGGTCTGTGTGTGAAGGATGGCAGATGAAACTAATTTACAGTACAGAAAAAAAGACTGAATAATGACAACATTGAATTAATGTAGAGGTTAAGTTTTTCGAAATACTTTGGGATTACACAATGTCGCTTTTTTTTCACCGTCACTCCCCATTGTTTTTTTAATATCAAATCTTAAAACAGCAGCTAAATAGGTGCCATAATCTGACCATGTTTACTTCTTATTGTTCTGTGTGCAGGTGCAGGAGGGTGCTTGTGTGGAAGGACAATGAGGGAGAAGAAGCAAGGAAACATTAGATAAAGAATAACCATTAAAACAGAATGTATAAAGACGGATGATTGTTCACATCCCATCTGGCCTCCATCATGGTTCATACCAAATGTGTTTTGGGAGTGAACCACCGAGATGTCTTCTTAGGAGAGTGTATACATGATGCACCTGTTAGCAAAAATAACACCCTTATTTTAGACCCTTTTTCTTACAGATCATTTGACTTGTGAGAAC
The DNA here is from genome assembly GCA_023566465.1 of Cottus gobio. Taxonomy (NCBI): domain Eukaryota; kingdom Metazoa; phylum Chordata; class Actinopteri; order Perciformes; family Cottidae; genus Cottus; species Cottus gobio. Next base: position 19,011,569 of record CM042218.1, on the reverse strand, counting down.
CACAGGTGTTACTGCTTGTTCTAATTAAGTGCCCCAGTAAGCAATGAATTCATTCACCTTAAATTACTAATCCAAATATAAACCTCCCACCCATGTTTCAAAAAAGTTCCACCCTGACTTTTCTCCTTCAAATCACTTTGTCTTTGATATGTTCAAGGAACCGCAGTTCATTGTGTCCATGTTTTTCTTCACTCCAATTCTTTTCTCTTTTTTTCTCTTCATCACAATTTTATCTTTTAATAGAAAGTGCTCTGAATGTGATCAATGGGTCTCCAGGTTAAGAGACCAATGAAAGAAAGCTATGAACTGTGAATGTAAAAGTTTGTTTCAAGATCAAAATAAAATAAAAGGTTGTCAGATATTTATAGCGTGTTCTGTTGAGAGATGTCAGTTTAGATGTTTCCTGAGCTCTCCTTAAGCCTCTTAGTCATCTCCCATTGGGACTTCGGCCCTTCCAACACAGAACAACAATAAACTGGCCCCCATGAATCACCAAGGATTTCTATTGAATTAGCTCTGCAGATTAAATCTAACGTAATTGGTTAAATGCATTATGTTGATTAATCGTTCCTAGCAGTAATAAAGTAACAAGCAGCCCAAGGAGAGTGGATCTTTGTTTTTCTGTATCTTTCTTCAATCTTTCATACTGAGAAATCTTTACAAATTACCTGACAAATGAGTCGGTTTCCCTCTCCTCTCCTCTTACTGTCAGTCTCTCACTCAGCTCTCCGTTTTGATTCTTCTTCCATTCTGTATCTCAGGCTTCTGGTAAAAGCTCTTTCTACCACCACCCCTTCTATCTCATTATCTTCCTCTCTATCTTGGGCCTTGGGAGTGAAAAACTTTGCAAAGTAACAAAACTGCCCGTTCTAATGAGGAACATCACATTCTTTTTGTCTCTAATCACAACTCCTCATTCAGTGAAGGCTACTCACATGCCTGTATTTAAGGAATGCTATTGTACTCTGAATAACGCCCTAATTACTGAGCACTTTTTAAAGAAACAGCCATCAAAGCTTTTATTCCAAAGACACTCAATTAATTTGTGCCACAGATAATGGAAACTAATTACAATTGTCAAGTACCTCTTCAGCAAAAACCAACTAGTACGAAAATGGCAAAACCCTGTCTGTCCTCCACTGGTTTGGTACTGTGCACATTAGTTGTGCACATGATGATATGCATTTATAAATCTGCACCACTTTAATATTGCATATGCTTATACAGTACCATTCTCTGAACTGTGTTGTTATTGTAAACCAATTAGTTTATCATATCAATATTTATGGCCATGCAGTAAACAAAAGTAAACGCTGAGTTTTGCTGTGATATCAAAGCGCTGGTTAATGACTGTTATGCTGCTGCTGCTTCATGTTAAAATGTTTCCACCTGCAGTCCACTGGGAGGTTATGGAAAGAGCTTCAGGTGACAGGCGCTTATTTCAGTTTTGGCAGACCTCAACCCTCTAACACATCATCAAGATAAACAACAGCTTTTGCCCCGCTGTCACGTTTTATGGAAAAACGCTCTATTGAATGAACGCAGAAATGCATTTATTCTCCAAAGTTGCGGCAGTGAGCATCTGTGACTTTAAGCCTCCGGTGATCCAACTTTTACTTCTTGGAATAAAATTTGAAAATCTGCTTAAAACTCTGGCGAGTGGCTGGAATAGTGTGTGTTGCCCGGCAACAATACTAATGGGAGCAGTTGGGGTATCAGCAATTTGGATGCCAGAACCAACTGGTTGGTTCACGGGCCAGTACCGAGGCAGATGTCACAAGTCCTGGCCTACAGCTGCAGATTGCTCAGCAAAATTGGAAAGATGGTGAGAGATGATGTGAAAATATAAACATTCACACTCATACACACTCTCTAAGTCACTTTGGACACGAGCATCCACTAAACACTGTGTGTCACATTAATGTGGTACAAGCAGTGTGCTGCAAAAGTAATTACAACATTTGTAGGAACATTTCTAAATCTCTTTGGAGAATGAAGCATTACATTACAGCTCCCTTAGATTATTTATAGAAGGTATTGTAAATACATTGAAAATAACACAATAATGTGTCAAAAATTTACAGAATGTACAATGTACAGTACTCAAGTTAAAGGTTTGTATGAGTTAGTCATTTACTGTAGCTCTATTTACCCTACTGAAAGGCTTCATATATTGCCTTAAAAACTGTGCTGTACCATTTGGGACCATTAGAATAAATATCCATCATGACTATGGAACATGTCCCTTGTCCACAGTGATATTACAATCTGTACCCCCAGCAAACGTTCAGCCAAGCACTAGGGCCAGTGACCAACATTCATCCAAAATATGAATCTCTGCTGACCCGGAGATGCAGTGAGCTTTGCACGCTTTGACACAAGCATAAGAAACAGACCTTTCTCTGCACCTCCATCTCTGTCCATGTCCTCAGTAGTAATAATAATGCTTTTACCAGAGCTCTTTGGCAAGACACCAGAAGTATCCCTCCCCTGAATAAAGCTTTTCCTTGTCCTCCTTAGACCATATGCAACTCTTAAGCAAGATCACAACCGTGCTGTTCGGTTGCTGCCTTTCAATATTTATTTAACTATTTTACAACAAAGCACGGACAAATGTGGAATTGTCATTAGCTGTAATGGACATATCGGGGCCTGGTTTGATCCCACTGTAAAAAGTGTGTCCCATCATGTGGAAACGTCTCTCCATGCCATATTTGATTGTTTTGGTACTGTATATTGTTAATACCCCCCCCCCCCCCCCCCCCCCCCACACACACACACACACACACACACCCAACCATTGGACGCTGTAAACTACTCATGTACAAAACCCTTCCAGTACTTCAAACCATCAATGCACGTATGAGCAGTTACCGCTGACTGCTTGTATTTTTGTATCAAGGGTGAGTATTTTTGCTTGAAATGCCTATCCCTACTTGATAGGTGGTTCTGAAACGTTTTCAGCAGCTGTAGTCCGCTGTAAAAACCTATCAAGACGTCCACCAGAAATATTCAAACCACTTCAGCAGCATAACTCACTTCTCTGCTGTTAAACTTTATGCTCAGTATGTTCCAAATGTCCACATTCACGCCAAAATGTGCCAGAAATTAGGAAATGCATCTTCAAGTACACTTCAGTTGTTTACGCAATTAAATGCAATTTGCTAGAAATTATTAGCTTGTTTCCCCTAAAGTCTCAATAAAGAAACAAGCTGCTTAATGGAGATAAGACATTAAAGTTTGTGTATGTGTGAGAGAGAGAGAGAGAGAGAGAGAGAAAGAGAGAGAGAGAGAGCATTTCATCTACATTTGCTCACACCAGATGACAATAGCATACTGCTAACCTGACCCGCCAGATGGCTTGTTACCACTTCGTTACTCTACTTAAGTTGTTTTTTGGGGCATCTGTACTTTACTTTACTATTTATTTTATCGTTGCAGCATTAATTGGCTAACGTTTGCTAACTTAACTTTAGCTAACTTAACTTTAGCTAACTTAACGTTAAGTTAGCCAAAGTTAAGTTAGCTAACGTAATGCTGCGCTCTCGCGGCTAGCTAACAGTAAGTAAGCTAGGATTGAAAGGAGCCGCAAGCATTACGATTTGAACCGTGTTGGAGATGCAAGTGTGTGTAGCAAGTGAAGTTAGCTAAAGTTGTTATGCTTCTAAAATGTCTTTCTCTCATTGTTTCAGAGAAAGCATGTACACTATTAAAAACTTCAACATCAACAAAGAGAAAAAGGGCTCCTGAGACTCCCTCCAGCAGCATCAGACCACATTAGTGAACCCCTTGACTATCTCAGTGGTCCATTGACAAAGCTGTCGTGATGTGGTCCAAGGGCTCCAGCCATTATGTGTTGTTGAGCATAGTTATAAACGCACTGTTACAACTCCTTCTTAGTGTCATATTGCTTTTCGGAGAATCATGATGATAAGTTCATAGTAGATGCAATAGTATACTTATGTACATTATATTATGTAGAACATTGTTGCTCCTGGATGGATCACAGCCAACCCAATTATTTTCAACACAACTTCTTGTCCTTGGTCATGGTTGCCACAGCACTTTTTTTGACCCTTTGCTTTTTTATTAACAGCATTTAATTGTACTTGTACTTTCAATTCTTAAGTACATTTAATACATTTAATATTTACTGTACTTAAGTACAGTAAATATCAGATACTTTAAGACTTTTACTCAAGTAGTATTCTAATAGGTTACTTTCACTTTTACTGGAGTAATTTTCCAGTAAAGTATCTTTTCTTTTACTCAAGTATAGCTTTTGGGTACTTTATACACCACTGCTTGTTACACAGAACATGCTGAACTCCTCGTCGCGCACACACACCTACTGTTGTGACCCAGAGTGCATGGGAGGGCAGTGTGCCTTGATGCTGTTCGCCTCCCTGCCTGACGGGGTGCTGTTCTGTTGTTTTGCCATGCTTCTGTTCATTGCAGGTGATTGGACAGAGAGAACCTGTGGAGGCCATCTTCCTCTCCTGTCTCTCCAGCTTCCAACCTGGCCATGTGCACAACACAGATTCTTGGGTCGTGGGTTTAGCAAGGGTGTCGGCGGTGGTAGGTGTGAGAAGCCCTTTTTGTTTAACCATGTTTTCTCCTGTTTTTGGGTAAGGAGATACCTGTACTTTTGTTTTGTTCCTTTGTGTGGTCTAGGGAAGTTAGGTGACTTGCACAGATTGTTTGTTTGTTGTTTTGGGCCAGGCTCACCCTGAAGGGAGCTTATGACACAGTGTTCAAATAAATTACAATTGTGAACGATAAATTGATGCAGAATTGGTCTTAGTTTGGGAAGTGGGGAGAAGGAGAGACTTGTTGATATGTTGCTCTCAGGCTCCCCAAGGCCGGGCGTAACACTACTGTAAGCCATGTCTGTTGCTGCCAGTAGCTCCTCAAAGGACGCCAACTGACAAAACAGTGCTCTGTCAGAATCACATTGCTTGAAGCCTGGCGAATGAATTGTGTGATATGTGATTCTTGCGAGATCTTGTGACATTGCAGTAAACACACTGCACCTAACATGATATCACTGCGTATGCACAGATTGCACACACTGCCCAAATTACATTTCGACACACCATCTCCTCAGAGTTGGTACGCACAAACACACACACATGCACACACACACACACACACACACACACACGCCACCTGTCCCTGCATCTTACTCATAAAGATGACATGAGCTGTCAATACTGAGTCAATACCTCATCTTGTTAGCTGAATAAATGTGGTAGTCAGCCAAATGATGAGGGCAGTTGTAATACAAGTTGATATTTCCATTAAGTCAAAAACAAAGTTGTCTTTTAATTAAAACATATTTGTTGTTATTCATAAAACATTGCTTCTCTGTTTGCCTCAGCAGAGTGCAAGTAATACCAAAATTGACATTTGTTGCTTGATTGTCTTTTCTAATGGTGATGCCTCTTAACCGTTGTGATTCTGCTGGATCGACTGATTGCTAAATTAACAAACATTCAAACCACAATTAAATTGTTTCTGGTGATAGTACTGAAACATCTTTATCCCTTGGGATTTTAATTTATGTATATAGTGTACTAGTGGCAGACCATTGACAGGAAAAGTATGCATAAAATTACACATATATTCAGCAAAGATGATGGCTGTGAAGCCTATTTCATGAGTCACTAGTCAAAAATATGACGGGAAAAAAAGCATGAATACAATACAATGTAGGATCACAAAATCTGCAAAAAGTTGCAATAATATTCTTCCATTTTTTTATTAATTGTTACTCATTTATGTATTATGCTAAGATGAAGCCGGAACTCAAATTCAGCATGCATCTCATCGCCATCACAAGAGCAGCCAAAAATCACGTTGGATACAATTGGATATGACTGAAATTAAAAAAAATCAAACAGAAACGCCACCTGCCAAAAATCTGAATTTAAAAAATACACTGTTGTGACACTGATGTAAATTATGTATCAGCTCATGTCAGTACTTCTGGCTTCATAATTACGGTCACAAAGGCAGTGTTTATTTATTGTTAATCCTGAATCAACCTCACACATGATTGCGGGAGAACACACAGACGCCAACCCACTCACGGGTACAATCCACATGCAGCTGGAAGAAAAAGAATAATTTGGATTGCTGACAGTTAAATTGAATAATCAAGAGATAAAGAAGAGAAAAAGAACATCTTCCACATTGCTTGGATGTGAAATAATGAAATCCACTTGACCTTCAATCTGTCTGGTGCCTTGAAGCCCTTCATCTTTGTCCATCAATCTCACATGGAGAGACAGAGAAATAGATTAACTTCATATTTCTTTTCAAGTACATGTTGCTTTGTGTTTCCCCAGAAACATTATTATCTGGCAATCTGCCTCAAGCTTCAGAAAATGACAGGTAAACCCATTTTTGACAAAGTTTCACAATGAGATGAACATAAAATCAGATCCTTTTGCAGTCATCTTGTGGCAAATAAATATAAAGCTTTTCTCTGTTGCCTTTTGCCTACAAATCCCCCTGTTATTCAGTCTCATTATTACAGAGGTCAAAGAGCTGCTTTTCCTCTCCAGTTCCAGATGCAGCTGACCGCTCTTTCTCACACTTTGCCGTCATTTTTTATTTCCATTGTCCTTTACCCTTGTGCACCTGCCTTCGCTAATTCTCCATACTCTTATTACTTTCCATAAAACTCTTTCTCACCCTTGGATCTGAAACCAAACAATACATCACTCTAACTAACGGAGGCATCTGTTTTACGCTGACACACGCTCACCTCTCCTCTGTTCATCATTAATTAATATGATGTGTTCTCCCACCTATTTTCATCATTTGTATTATTCAAACACTCTTCTGAGCATCCCTCAGCATTAGCACGACTGCTGTTTGTTGCTTTGACTCAGAGCGTGAACTATGAATGAACTGAAGAGTTCCATCTGTCACCTACCTCACTTGAAAGAGTCATTAAAATAGTTTTTTTCTTCTGAATGGCAGATGAAAGTAGTGTTATAAAGGGATTCCAAACACAAAGAAAGTTTAAAAAACACACATGCCAGTCATGTGACTGCACAGCAAAGCTGGTGATAAAGATGTGTGTCTCATTTCTGTGGATGATCAGGCGAATGGTTTTCAGGACATTCAAAGCATACGCTAATCAGGATATGCTAATCAGAGCTCTGTTTTTGTTATTCTTTCTCGCAACAAACCCTGGTACACCCTGTTTGACACAACACTTTGATAATGACATTGAGATGAACACAGAAGACCGCGCAAATGAAATCAGACCTCTATTCTTTAACTCTGGTCTACTGATGAGGAAAGACAGAAGTAGAAAGGGGGGAGTGATGAAAACAAGCAGAAAAACAGACCCCTGCTCACAATGCTTTCAACGGAGCGAAACACAGCAGAAAATATAGATAATTACACACTTACAACACAAAGGACATTATTATAGTAACATCAAATCACTTGTTACATGTTGGGAAAGAAATGAACTAGAGCCCAAAAGTTAACTGATTGGATGATGGAGAATAAAATAAGAACAAGCTTCATTCTGTCGTTGCAGCTTCCCAAATGTGAGGATTTTATACTTTCCCCTGTCTTACATCTTTTGAAATTCATAATATTTGGGCGATGGACTGACAAAACAAGTCATTTGAAGCCGTCACCTTGAGTTCTGGGAAATTGTGCTCAGCGTTTCTTTATTTTTACCATTTCATAAGACATTAAAGACAAATGGAAATCATGGTTGCAGACCTGAACGGAAGAATTAGGTTTTTAAGTAAAAACATAAAATAAAAGCAAAACTTCGCCATCATTTCTGGACTGCAAACAAAACATAAAAACTTAAAAATGTTTCCTCAAATGACTACAAGTTTGCAACAATTCTGATTATTGTTTTTCAAGTAAAAATGTTCCAGCTCGTGTTTTTTGCACTGTAGGACGGAAAGAAAGACCAGCAATGGCTTTGGGGAAAATGTTATGAGTTTCACTATATTCTGACAATTATAATTATTTCAATGCCAGATTAATCCATAATTAATGTACATTCATTAGTTGCAGCCCTACTCACTCATTTCAGCTTTAATCAGTGCCAAAATTACTTAATAACTTACTGTTAACCAGGTTATTAGGCTATATGTATTATTATTTTCAAACATGACAAATATTTATTCCAATGATCAATTTATAATTAATAGCTTGTCGTTAGGGAGATGACATTCACTGTAGAAGGTGAAGAATAATTCTCTGAAAAAATATTAAAGCGGTCTTGAGCAAACTCTCCACAGTTAATTTCACTAACGATTAGTAGTGCCAGAAGGGTTTAGAAGAACTGAAACGAGAAAAAAAGGTTCAGTCAACACTTTTCTGTCTATACGTTCTACCAAACAATATGAAAATGACTACTTTATTATGGAAATGGTTACTAATCTAGTCATGAACACATTTTCATAACATGTTAAGGCAATGTCCTGAGCCCTGACTCATAATGATCGGAGCGTCAGTTTTCATAATCATGTACATTTGTTTGTTATGTTGTTACGCTGCGATCTCAACTGTACATTTTTACAAAACACATTATCGCTCCACCGAAAGAGACACAATAATGACCACGTGATGAACGCAGCAAAAAGTGGAAAGAAATCTAACATCTATTCTTTAGCGACAATGCCCTGATGGGGAAAGCCAGGGAAGGAGGAGGAGGAGGAGGAGGAGGAGGAGGAAGAGGAGGAGGAGGAAGAAGAAGAGGAGGAGGAGGAGAGAGAGAGAGAGAGGAATAGAGTGCAGGTAAATTAGATTGAAAAAGAAAGAGAACAGGCAACAGAACACGGAAGAAATATAAATAAATCAAAAGTGTGAGAAAAAAATGATATAGTGGTAAGATGGAAAAAGAGAGAGAGACACACACAGGGGAGGCGGTGTGAGTGGGACAGCAATGAGGGAGCTCTGAAGAGGAAATCAGCTGCTTTCTAATGGGCGCTGATTACATCTCCTCCTAAATGTCAAGTACATTTCCATTTAAAGTGCCTTGCTGCTTAAAAAGGCATGAAGAGAGGCACACCCAGACCACCCTTCACTACACACACACACACACACACACACACACACACACACACACACGTGTGGTGCTGATACTGACGTATAGTCCATTGATGCGAAGGCACACTTGCAAACACATGCGGAGCAAACAACCCAAAACACAATTTAGTCAACAACTGAATGTAGCCTGTGTGCGCATGAGTGTGTAAGAACATGTTTGCATGCCTCATTTCTTCAAACATCACTCTATGAGCGACCATGAATCATACCAAAGTGACACAGTAGCCGGAGTACACCTCAGCATCATCAATAAAATCCAACCTTGCACGCAGACACACACACTTCTTTCTCCTTCAGTTCAACCCGCCCTCAAATCTGCTCTGAACCAATGAGGCAGGTCCTCCCACTGGGGTTCGGTAATGGCTGCCAATCAGGATCACCGTAGCTGTGCCCAACAGCAAAGACCAGGAAGATAAATGAGTGGCCCAGAGGCCCTCACTGCACTGGAGCGAACAGAGCTTAGGGATGGATTCAATATGTCACAATAACATACACATGCTCCAACGCTCTTACACACACACACACACACACAGACACACACACGGAGAAAGACCGATGTGTGCGCTTGGAAACGAAAGAACGCAAACTCACAATGTCGGCCAAACATGCAAAACCAGAGGCCGCCATTCTTTCTCTTCTTCTCCCTCACATATATGCACATACAGGTACACAGGTAACTCTCAGGCATTCTTTGAATCACAAAATCTTGCACAAACAAGACGTTTTAAATAAATATACATGTTGGTTTTTAGAGTTGCCAGCTAGATTTACTCAAATTAACTGACGGGGTCCAGAAAAAAAGGTCACAAAGAAAAATTAAGTATTTAGGACCATGTGTCATTTCACCAACTAAGTTAACAAATTCATATCAGTAATGCCATGTCACTGTGGTGTAATATCGCAAACTGTCCATTTGTTTAAGTTTTAAACAACTACTCTCAATGTCCTTAGTAAACAACACTGCAATCCGGAACAATAAACATGTATTTAAATCAATATCTCCCTGACAATGTCAATAAAAACTGAGCTTTATCAGCTTTGTAAAGTGAGCTGAGCTGTTTAATTGAATGCATCAGAGTTTACATGTGCACTTAAGAAAGTGGCAACTGCATATGTTATGTTCTTACATCAAAATGAAACTGCACATATCATCCATGCATGGCTTTAAAATGTTTCTGGTGCATTTTCTTTGTATGTACCGCACTACAAAGTCTTTACTCTGCAGGTATGAATCGTACAATGCTAAGAGGACTGAAGAGCTAAACACACAGAGATCTAAAAACGAAGAGTTACACACTCTAGTATACTGTAGGCCTATGTGTCTGTGAGACAAACAAAAGCCTGTAAGGTATGTATTCATTTATATATTGAATCCTAATCTCATTATAGAAATTCCCACACGCAGCAAGCAGGCGGGCACAAAGTCCTTCACAAATCACCGTCAACAGGTCACTGCCCAAACAATACATGAACAATTGGAGTAACTCCAAATCTCTGCGTTGACAGCAGCTACAACACAACAGCTCAGCAGCGTTTACAATACAGAGAGAAACACAGAGACATGTCGATGAGCTTAAGCAAATAAACTACCAGTCAGACACAAATACAGATATTTTTTTTATAATTTACAGATGGCCTGCTAACTCCCGGTTGTTTCATTAAGAGGTTTAATATAGACTATAACTGGCTTCAAACTAACTCAGGTTTATTCACATTTCCACAGCTGTGTGTTCTGGAGTTCAAACTCATTGATTTGTAGCCAGGTGAGCTTGAATTAAAGGGTGCCACCGTCGCCTGTCGTCTCCTGGGTTCACGTCGTATTAGACCACACACACCAGCTAACAAGTCGTTACAACCTCACGGCGCTCTAGGTGCCTCTAAAGTGTCCGTTTTGACGTGGCAGGAACAGCGTGGCAGTTTCTACTTGTTACATGTTGCATAGTGTGTTTTCTAAAGAAATGGGATTCTTCCCCCTTATTAAAACCCCTTATTGGTAACACTTTACTGAGGCTTTATCCTAAAGTCTGCTAGTCTGTCTAATATTCACTGGTTTGATATCCTAGACAAGTTGTAAAAGTGTGAAGGTAAAATGAATAAATGAATCATCTTTGTTTAGTAGCCTACAGTCCCCCATCAAACCTGCAACAACAACAACACTTTGAGAAAGTATAACAACAGTCTTTTTCTTACATACAGTAGATGGTGGTACAGAATAACAGTAAACACAAGAGGCAACAAAAGACCTAAATCATAAGCGATTGTTTTTTCCCCCCCACGTTATATACAACAAGTCTGTGTTTCAAAACCTTTACTCACAAGAATTGGAGTTACTGTTTGATAAATCTCATTTCTGGAGAAGCCTCAAGCTGCTTCCTGACAAGCTCCGAAACATGAAACACCCATAATGCCCTTGTGCACTACATTAAAGAAAGAAAATGTTCCACAGCAGCTCCGGGCCTAAAGGTGGGTAGATGCAGGGTGGAGTTCAGCAGTGACTGCCACTGCCTGCGACCCTGTCTCGTTCTTCCCACTGTATCTAAATGAAGCCTAGCTGTCTCTTCTGCCCTTGTCAGCACTTGTTAACCTCCACATTGATTCTTCTGCCCGACTGTAAATCTCCTTTAATTAAAGACACCAGCTAATCTGGCTTTCACCAAGCTGTGTTGGCGAGTGCGAAGCTGTCATCTAGAGATGATTGTGGCTAAATATAGCACTTTACATTTACATGTATTGACAGAATGAGTAATAAAGGTCAGAAGAGGATTGATGAAACTAGTTTGACCTCTGGTAAGTTTCACCAATGACTTTCTCTACTTTGTAATATGCGCAGCAGTGAAATGTTGTGGTTGACTTGTGAACATTGGAACAAAAGAACCCAACCATCAGTAGAACGTTGCCAAACCCCGCTGCAGCATATACCGCCCATCTACATGCTCAGTGCTTTACAAACACTCCCAGATCCACCAAAGTATGACCAAATATAACTCAATCTTTCGGCTTTCGTGCGCATTAGCAACCGCCTCCTGCTCCCAGCTATGTCTGCTGAAAAAAGAATAAATGTGGAATGATATGGGCAAAATGTTATCTTCACAGTTATACATCATAACATTTTTTATTTTGAAGCAAAGTTTCAAGTTAATGGAATTCAAATCAACTCTAAATAGAAGAAAAAAAACAGTATTAAATGAGAGACTTTATATTTTTACCATTTTCAAAAGAATTACAGCAAAAATCACATACAAAAGAATGATACCTATACATATCAAATATGATGAGACCCTTTTGATGTATTTTGATGTTCCACCTTTAGCTATGAGAAGGACCAGATTGGGTTTCTATTCATCTATAAAGCTTTCATGCAAATGTGTCCACCCTTAATGTGTACCCATTTTAAATCCCAGAATATTGGTAGCAGAATTAGATGTTACTCCACAGTCCATATCAACTAGGAAAAATGTAATTATCTTTAAAAAAAAAACTCATACATGGAATAATCTGCATAAGGCCTTTAACGTGGATGCTCAAAGGCCTTACATCAGATCCTGTTTTCATTATAAATGCCTTTAACTGTAATTATATCTGGTTTATTTTATATATTTTATTAATTTATAAGGCAGGATATATAATGCTATTTTATTTTATTTGGTATTTTCAGTTTCTTTTATTGTTGACTGTTTAGTTTGAAAGAATCGTTTTACATCTCTTTGCCATTTTAAATGAGGTTACCTCCTCAATAGACAGAAGATATTATCACCCAAACAATAAAATAAAGCACAATCATGGATTTATTCCCTAATATGTGTAGTTTCGTCTGTTTTAACTGATGAAAGCCCTTCTTTAAACTTTGGTTTGCATGGAATATGAATATGAATTTCATGCTTGGGTCGGCCAAATATTTTTTCTAACAACATATTTGGACAACATATGCCCAAAACAATTATCTCCTAGAAGCAGTTATTTCTTGGAAAGAAACTGCAGCTTTAGCAGCTGCTGGTTGTTTGCATGTGTTTCATGTATTAAGAGTGTCCCACGGTAACCGATAAAAACACTGATCAACTTACCCCTGTTTTACAATTATCAAGAGATCTCTCAGCGACAGCCAGAGGTTTGGCAGAGCTAATTAGATTTAATAATGGCTCAACGGCAGAGACAGGGTGCTTTAGCGAATGAGGTGGTAAAAATGCCTTTTGGATGCCTGGGCACAAAGACAATGAAAATAGCCATCATGAGGGAACATAGTAAGGACACGATGCAATATGTCTTCATCCCACACGATACATATGTAAGTGACACCGCTTGGTGCTGCGGGAGAGATGAGAACAGAACAGAAAAAAGAGCCCATTCGAGCATCGATCACTTTTATGCCCCTGGTCTGTTTGCATATTTTAGACCTATAAACAACATGAATGATGTGCTGTGTAATGCACCATAATCGAGATTTATTCAATCTCGGGTGGAGGGGGTGTTCACAATCCCAGAAACAGGAGGGGCTGTTGGGGCTGTGTGTGCCTACTTGTGTGTGTGTGTGCTGTGATTTATTTGATTTAATTAGATCGCCGATGTAAAACAGCTCGTGGGGGGAAAAAAGGTAAAGACGAGTGCCGAGGGAGGCATAAATAACAGCAGGCTCTTTCGCCGTTCTCTCTGCCTTTCTTTCCTCCTCTGCCTCTCGTTTTCTTTCAACTCCCTGATCTTTCCTCTGCCCATATACAATCTCTCATTTCCCCTCCATCTTCCACTTGCCTTTTTCCTCTCTTTTTTTCTTTCCTTTCTTCTGTCTCCATTTTACTGTATATGTCACCCTCCACTCTCTCTACCCTCTCCCACTAGGTCTCTCGCTCTGCTCCCAGCTGAATAATGACAGGGGGTAAACACCTCATTAGGCTAAAAGGTCCACAGGAACAATCAGAGACATGGTGCTCCATCGAACCTGTTACTCTGCACGCTCACAGAGACATCTTGAACACTGCAGGACGTGGACGGATCCAACACAGGAAGTAAGGCGGAGGCTGGGGGGAGCCAGTCAACTAGAAAGGTTATTTCATATCGGATATGACAACAACCCAATCAACCTGAGCGGTGTCATCTCGACATCTTCTTTTGATGCTTAAACACTTCTTGTTGCTTTTTCTCTCTATGTCTATAAAGGCTGTGAACACACACATTTACACACAGCCATGAAGAGCTGATTTACGGTGAATGATCAGCAGAGATGATCATAAATCTACACTCTCCAGAGGTAACGGCTAGTAAAAGTGGTTTATCTGACACGTTGAACCGCCCGAGTCACAGCCGGCTACCTCTACCTCTCTGATACTAGATATACAAGGTCAGGGTGCAGGGATGGTCGAGCAGCATAGGATAATCAAAAAGACTTACCATATATGGTAATGTAATGTATGATATGTCAAATTATTATACAAATGTGTTTCTTAATTTCGAAGCAATACTTGTATATTTATTGTTGAGAGTTGGATGAGGGAATTGGTACCACTCTCATGTCTGTGTTGTACTTAAATATGAAGCTACAGCCGCTCGCAAATTAGCTTAGCTTAGCATAAAGACTGGGAACGGGGAAAAAATAGCTCACCTGGCTCTGACTGAAGGGGACAGAATCCACCAACAAGCACCTGTAAACCTCAATAATTAACACATTATAGCTGGTTTGTTTAATCTGTACAAAAATGTAAGCGTAAAAACGACTAAGTGGGGTTTTACATGGGGTAAATATGTGCCAGACTTTTTCTTGGCCGCTAACAGTTGTCATTTTGTATACGCCAGGCAATCAGCAGAACCTCGCCCACGTTGGCAGCTGCGGCTGAAGCTTCATATTTAACGGCTTAATGAGAAATGCTTTATAGTTCTTCTGTACTCGGCAAGAGAGTGTATTTTGCTTACTGTGAAGTTAGTTTCAGGTATAGTGTCCTCCATCTCTTCTCCACACAACTTTTATCTCACTCCTGTTCTTGAATCTCAAGCCTCTCTCCTCTTAGAGGTGAGTCAGAGCGTTGTACACGTAATACACCATGTTGGGGTCACATATCATCTCCCCTCTGTATGCTCATTTAAAACTAGGCACCAAATAAAGCCAAAGGTTCACAACTACAATATGCTTGTTAGGAGAAAATAAGTTATGAGACTTCTGTATGACTTTCACACCTGTTTCTCTGGTGGTCAGCACACATATACATCATTAATGGTGTCAAGATGTATGCATGCTTATCAATAATGTATATCTACAAAATAAAATAAAATTGTCTTTCTAATTGTCACATGCATTGGTTCATTGTCATTCGATAAAACATCCTTTCTCCCAATCTTGGCCTCCAAAGGATAAGTGAGTTTAAATCGTAATGATCATGTGATCCTGTATGAGCAGCACAGTCAAATCTCTCTTGCAAAACCTTCATCATATTTAATCTTTGTCAGATCGAATCTTTTGATGCTGCTTCAGGAAAACAAAGAGATATCAAGAGAAACATGCTTTCAAAAGACCTCAGGCAATGGTCACACTAATGGCTTTTTAATTGTTATTGATTAGCAAAGTGGTTTATGCAGAGGGAAGTGATCCACAAAAACAGCTGAATCAGTGTGTCAAACTTGTCATTACTGTGAAGAATGAGCGAACCATCAGCTGTAGGTATTTCACTTCGGGACAGTGAATAAAGAGCAGCCATCTTCCTCCAAACTGCTGCCTGAAACCATAAAAAAAAAAAAAAGTTAATCGGTCCACAGTTTGCTCCGATAAATACAAGAAAAACATCACAAGTAATTAGCTACTCTGACTTGTAAATGAACTGTGAGATGAACTGTGAGAAGCTTCTAACACCTGAAACACTGAAGGCACCAGAACAACACGTCTCAGGATCCACCGTGTGTTGCTATTTGATAGCTAATGTTACGAATGAAAATATATCTACATTCTGTCCATGTAATTAATACGCAAGGTACAATTCAATAATTGAAAATAAGCTCACTCAGTGTCTAATATATATTCAACAGAAATGGATAGAAGCATAAATATTCATGAAAAATAAGCTTTCCCCAGAATATGAATTGAAATGTGATGACCTTAAATTGACCTTTAACCCCACTCACCTTTCCCCTCTAAACTTTGACCCACAAAAAGCGCTAAGAAGTGCTGGTGTCAATGAAGGTGTTGGGCGCCGTTAAAGGGCCAGGGGCCACACGGGGGGAACAGCAGGGGCCCAGAGGGTTATCGAGCGTCACATTGAAGGTGCCCTTCAGGACTGTGTTCATGATGCCTGGACTCAACTGCAGAGACACAAACAGAACAGAGAAGAGGGCCGATGAGGGGGGATGAAGAAGGTAAAATAAGAGCAATACAGTATGTTTGTGTGAAATGTGAGTTGTTTAAAATGTTGCAATTACAGTTTGTCGTGCATTAAACAACAGTCAGTCTTTTTATGCAACCCTTTGTACAGATGTGAAAATATCCAGAGCGGATGTTACACTATAAAAAAAGGTATGAAAAGGGAAATGTCTACAAGTTGTAAACACAAGCTTGTTATCTTTGAACGAACATACTCTATGGCAACAAATAAATAGAAATTAGAATACAAAAATGAATAGATGTTGACTAGTCTGATGAAATGAGGAATGATGGGCAGTTGTCCTTTTACTTTGAAACAGGAGTGATCAGCAGTTCTTGGCGTTTTCCACAAATCACCCTGTTTTTTTACTGCATTTGTCCATCTAGTAAAACTTCCCATAAACCGGGTATTGAAGCCAACAGCCTCGTATGAAACTGCTTCTCAATATCTTCCAAGAAATCGAAAAGTCATCAAAACATAGAACTTTTTGAAGAATGGAGCCTCAAGCAAATTTAGCATTATTATTGATCATGATATGAGCATTATTTAGTTGTACATACATTTTGACGGGTTCTATACGTTCTGTATGTCAAGCTGCTGGTGGTTACACAGAATTGTTCCAAAGCATCACATAAGCAAAGGTAAAATTAGTATGTTTGCAAAAGAATTGTTAAAACTTTGATATGAGTGTCCGGGCTGAACTGAGGAGTTATCTTTGACTTTACATGTCTCAAAGAGGACTGTGAACCACACTCTTTTTCAACTAAGATATATTGCCTGGTAATCTGCTTCAAAAATTATATTTTGCTATATTTAGTGAAATTCTCATCACATCCTGATTGCAATAAATAAATCAAATGCTCTGGAAAAAAAGATGACATTTTGATATTTGTGGCTGTCTACATGCACTTCAAGCTCTGACCTTAAAATTACCTCACACACACACACACACACACACACACACAGACATACACACACACACAGGTACTGCCTAAAGAATCTACGTCTTTTATCTTAAAAAAGCTTCCCTCAGCGTACATCCACAAATCAGTATGCCAGAGGTACCGCGGCAGGATTTAGGTGCATTGGCGGGGCCGCTCAGATCTCAGTATTGATCCTAATGGGAAAAGGGTTGCAGGTTCAACTCCAGGTCACCCTCAGGGTTGCCCAGGAGGTCGGGAAGACGTGGAAGAGCTCTTGGAAGTGACGACTCCACCAGCATAGCAATAATAAGGGAGATTATTGGATGTTTCACTAGGTCACAGAGGGGCGAAGGAAAGGGGGATCTGTGCGGGGAGATGGTGATGATGTGATTTGGTATGTAGACGTGTTCAAGTGTGCACATAATCACAGAGGAGAGAGTGCTGGATGCAAAGTCTTTCCCACAACACACACACAGTACGTGACACAGCCGAAGCTTCATCCTATATGCACACATGCCAGCAAAACAAAGGATGCAAATTCTCTGTTGCAGCAGGCACATTTGCGCGTTCACCACACATAAGGAGAAGCCCTTGCTTTGCTACACATGCATCATTCACGAGACAGAAACAGAGAGTCCTCGTATCTGAGTCCTGAAACAACAAAATAGGTCGTTCGTCAGTGCCGTAACTTGATTTGTGAGACTGCTGTCTGATCTGCCACCTCTACGGGTAAGCTTTGCTTGTCATACAGGGTAAGGGGTAATAAATGGTTAAGACTGGTAGGGAAAAGATGAACATCGTCATTTTAAGCGTAATAATGTATTACTGTTGTTTTTTGGGTGAACCGTCACGGGGAGAGAAGGATCAAAACATCTTTTTATAGACAGACGGCTTGATGTCAGCAGCAGTTCAGTGCTGTCCCGCCTGTGGAATAGATTATTACGAGAATGAAGTAGAGTATGTATGTACAGCGGTGATGTTCGGTGTCTGAGCTCATCCATCCACAAACATCAAGCTCAGCACAGCAGGGGGTGGGGAGTGACGGTAATCGTCTCCTGCCTAGCCTTCAGGTGGAGGCAGGGTGGAGCTTTGGCTTCTGAAATGCTGTTCGGCCGTCAGCAAATGGCAGCATATCTCCTGTAAATGTGTCCATTGTGACCATATTGGTCATGCTGACTCTACACGTGCCATCTGCATTGTACATTTTTGGGGGAAACGAGGACTCAGACAAAATGACATATGAGAAAGTGTGCGTGAAGGAATATGGCAGAGCAGCAGCTGGCAAGTGGACAGATGTGGATCCCTCTGCAGTTAGTCTCCTTGCTGTGCTTACTTTCAGGCCAACATGAGCACGACACATGACCACATTTAATCATCACTTGAATACTTTTCACAAACGCCTGTGTTAAGTTAGGGTTTCCAACTCTTCAAACTCACATAACAAAAAGAGAGGTGTGTTGAATTTAAATGCAGCCATGCAGAGATATTGTTGCATTATAAATCATAAGGAATATTACCTCGCAGTCCTCATCAGAAATAATGATGAGAAAATGATGAGGTGGTATCAGGTGGCGGTGCTTCCCACTTAGAAGGAATAAAAGTAGAACTATAAAATCTCTCACAGGAAGGAAGCCCATGTAGAGACATAAAGTGCACACCCTGAGGAAAGTTTGATGAAATGTCAGCTTTGTTAAGGACACCTTCCGTTCTAGCTCGTAATGCATATCACATTAACTTGAGCTTCTTGTTTTGGCTCTGTATGTGCTTTGCACTCCGCAGGTTTATATATCAGCAAAGATCACAGCATTTAATTCATATTTGTTTCTGCGTAACAAATGCTGCTGTGTCTATTTATGCCCCTGTGTTTCACACTCTGTTAAATTAAGCCCAACCAATAAGAGCCAACATGTGCTATGAGAAAGGTAATGGAGCCTCCAGACGTAGGTGCCTCACATGGTGCATTTAATGGAAACACTAAATGAGCCCTCACTGTGACCTAATGCCACTCAAGTATAGCTATATGACATGTTTGGGTGCATGCATATGCCAACACACTGATGCCATTCCCAGGTCGTCTGGTTCAGATTGCAGTGTCCTCAGAACAGATTTACAGCTGTTGAATTTAACCCTCTTCAGCAGCTCGATTTGCTGCTGTCTGTCTCTCGGCTTCTCTTCTTCTACGCTTTGCCAACTCCTTTACATCACTGTCTCACCTCTGTCCCTCCTTTCTTTCTCACCCCTGCCCTGCCGCTCTCACATGCCACTCTCTCTGCCTGCTTGTCTTCAGCGCTACCTCACCTGCCTCCCTCTCTGCACCACTTCACAGCATCTTTAACTCTGCGTGGGCTATGGCGTCGTATAGATTCACAGTCACGCAGGTAATTAATGAAACGAGAGCTTAGACATGCGTTACACTGAAGGAAACGAGAACTGAACCTCCTCAAGCTAAATTGAACCATTGCGTGTCACACAATGCAATATGTATGAACTACATCTTTATGTTACAATTAATTTAGATTTTATCCAAAGCGATTTACATGATATACAGTAGACCGTAGACACAGCAACGGTGAGCAATTAGGGTTAAGTGTAAGTCCAGCTAAAGACGGGAGGAACGAGCAACTCCAGACGAAGAGCCCTTGGCCAGCCTGTGTTAGAGTCAAAACTAGGGTCCCGGGACCTAAATATTGGTCTGCAATTAAGTTCTACATTAGGAAGCATTGTTATTAGCTTAATTCCGTAAACTAACCCATTTTTTATTTAACTCCCAACATTAACTCTACATTCTGCTTTGACTGAAGTGGCTGCAGACAAACACTTAACAAGCCAAAATGCATCATTTTGATTTTACTTTTAATGTAATGCCTTGGTAGAATATGTGTTTAGGAAGGAGAGGAGTGCAGAACTGTACGAGACACTTCAACAGCTTTGCTAGCGGCTGTCAGTGAAAAAGCCACAGTAAGAGAGAAATGCCTCTCAAAGTGAGAGGAAGAGAGGGACAAGTGGAGCAGATAAAGAGCAGAAAAACACAGCAGGGTGATGAAAGAACCACCACCAGCATAGGATGGTAGAGGTTTTTAAAATGTAGGTGGGAAAAATATGCACTGCGTTCTGCCTACATTACTGAAGCGTATACTTACAAAGTGATACAAACTGCCACACTCACACACAGGGAACTTTTATGTTTTAAAACCTACCGAGATTAAGCATGTACTTAAAATAATGACTATTCACACTGATTAAAATGCACAGGATTGGAATTATTGTGGTCAGAAAGGAACACAATTTAAATTTTCAACACAAATCTCTCATGTTCCAGTGCCAAAACAGAAATGGGACACAATCATAAGCAGTTGCATGGAAAAGACAAAGAAAATAAACAATTCAGAAGAGCTGGTGGATGGAGGGAGTGATAGCTCTGCAGAAAAGAGAAAGCTGGAGAGGAATGAACTTCATAAAAGAGTGAGAGGAATATCAGGTGAGCTGTGGCTCTTCACTGAAACCGGATGAACTGGAATCGAAGATGAGGTTCAGGCCAAGCAATGAAATGGCACTAGCATTGGCTGCTTTCTTCATGCATCAAAATCACTGGCTTATTAATCAGCTGCATGGCTACCAGCTGACTGGTACCGTCCAACCATTTCCAAGCAATTAAATGCACAAATTCTCACGTGTTCCTGTACCAAAAAGGACATCCATCAAAAACAGTTTGCCATGCTAATTTATGATGCAATGCCCATAGAAAAAGGGGGAAATGTATGAGAGAGACAGGCAGCATATTCTAAAGATAGACCTAGAAATAGCTCAACTTGATAAGTGTAGGGGAACTTCTAGTGAGCTGCTGCTCTGTACTGAAACCTGGTGACGTGGAATGAAGCATTGTGTAAGTTCAGGCAGCACCAATGTCACGCTTCATTTACAGGCTGGCTACCATCTCATCATCATGTCCAGTCATATTCAAGCAGCTATACAGTGTGGCAATTATAACCTGACATCTGTCACGATTACTGTGCTTCACTGTATCCTTTTTCCCAATACAAGATTGTAGTGCTCCCAAACCCTTTCATGAAAATGTAACATTTTTTTTAAATAATCTTAGTTCAAATTAAGGGGCAGTAAAACAATCAGAAGACAATCAAGATTGGTTGTAGAGCCCAAATCCTATTTATGATCAGCCCAATAATCATATTGTGTATACTCAGCTATCAGTCAGTACTGTAATCCAAACAGTTGCTGAACAGTTTTCGCTGAATAAACAATATGGAATCTGGGAGAATGAGAAGAGAGGAACATAGAGATGGAAACAGGCTGAGAGACAGAGAACTGCAGAGGGATGACAGAGGAGAAAGTAGAGGGGATAAATCGACACAGACAGCAGACAGATAGAGAGACAGGCAGACAGACAGAAGAGAAGAAAGAGCCCTGTGATAACATTACACCCATGGACAAGAACATGATGATGAACTCTGTAGCGAGGTTTAAATCAAACTCAGTAGTTTTGTCTTTGATGTTCACCACTCAAAGTCAGGAGGGACTGGAAGCAACATTAGCTCTTTCAATCATTCCACACACACGCATGCACACATGCACGCACACACACTCACAACCTCACACACTCACACACTCCTGCAGCTGTAACCCAAAGCTGTAATTCCTATTAAAACACACAGAAATGGAGCAGGGAGAGATTAGGTTCTGGTTAAGTTCCATTACAGCTGTATTCTGCCTCCACCATAAAGTGCATGTGTCTCTGTCAGCAGTCTAAGGTGACTGCATTAAACAACATTACACTTAATAAAAAAATGCACTTTTCCCACTTTAAATTAACTAGGCAGGTCAATTAAGTACATTCTCCCACAAAGTGAAAAGCTGCCTTAAGCAGGAAACTGCATCATTCAGCCTCGTGTTGCATCAGCGAAGATTGGTCGAAACCACAGAAATGTATTGAAGTTTGGATTTTTCTTACAAAGCAATCAATTTCTTCTGCCCAGCTCAAGGTCAGAGAGAGACATTTGATAGATTCTGTAATGATCAAAACATGAGATAATGTCAGGCATTTACTTGCAGCCTCTCCTATGCCAGACACACAAACAGGGTCTGTGTACGCACACCCACGTTGCTTCATACTCCCACTCTTAGTCGTCCAGCAAATTGAAATCCAAAGACACACACATCCATACCTACACTGATGTCAGTGGACTTTTACTGAATGTTGGCTGCTCAAGGAGTCATGTAGACTGGGAGTGTGTTGGGAGGTGAGAATGTTTCACAAGAGCAAAACTTTAACAGCGTTACCTGATAAGCGCCCGGTCCAGGGTTGGCGTCCGCAGACACCTTGAATCGATCTTCTCTGGAGGAGATCAGAGCCATTTGTGGTAAGGATTTCACACTAGGGTTGTACTGGCCAGGGCCTGATGAACACACATAATTCACATTCAAATACATAATTTCATATTTAGCTGCTTTGACAGAGGCACATAAGTACTTTAAAGACACTTTGAAGGTACTTTATAGAAATACTTTTTATTAAAGCTTCTAACTTTTTGTACTTTCTGCCTTCGGCAATGCTAATAGGTCTACAGCAAAGCAGCTGTGGCCGACGAATTGGTATTTGAATCAGCCATGGTATTAAGATTAGGATGATTTGTTTTGCTCAAGTTTAAAAGGTGTTTATGTTTTTGTTCTATGAGGTTTTGCTCTTTGTCATACATATTGGACAATCAAAGTCACAGCAGCGTGGGTGCATTGTGAATCAGAACTGAGTAGACAGGGTTTGCTATCTTTTTCATGCAGTACTGAAAAATAACTGAAATTGCCTGAACTATGATCAAAGCTCAGAACACCAGAATACTGAACCGTCCTGTCCAGCACCAAGACGTGGTAAACTGTGGAGATCAACCAAAAACCCTGCAGGGATCCGAAATTCGAAATTTTGTCTTTTTGGAAAAAGTCTCTACGGAAATATAGTTAAACACACAGGCAGGTGTACGGAGCTCCATGTACATACACACATTTGCACACATAATGCAAGATACTCTTGCAGATACTCGTGGCGCTGCAGCTAAAAACAAACCCCTGACAAAGACATTTTCATTCAAAGAACTAAACAAAAGAAAAATGTTCTTAAAATGAAGAAACTAAGCCTAAAGGGGTTATCCATTACAGAACATGGTTATCATAAACCTTTTATAAAACCTCAATTGCCAACTTTTCCTATCATCGAAACAACTTTTACAATTGATTTTGAAATGTGTAATGGTACCCAGAGCTACGGATTGTATTCTGTATGTTAAAAATGATGAGGATGAATATAAGAAAAATATTCCATCCGTGGTCCAACACAGTTTTACAATAAGAATGCAGCAGGTGCTTGTCTCACCCGAAAGGTAACTGCAGTTCATGACTACAAAACAATATAATTAAGGGACACATACCAAAAAACTGTGGACATACAAAAATAATAAATGCTGATTTACTTCCAGGACCATTATATGAAACACATTCATTCTGTATGGACTCTCACTCTAATGCGCCTGTGTGTTTAAAAAATGTTGAACAGTTAAATACTTCTACACTATGAGAAATGTGATCACAGGGGACCCGGCCTGATGAAGAATATAATGTGCCATAATGTTCCATATACTGTTGGCCTATTCATAAATGCAAATTAAATATGGCCAAAACAATTGTATGTCTCCGTATGTGCACATGTCCATATGGTGGGTCTGCACATCTGCCTCAGTGTGTGTGTGTGTGTATCAAGAAAACTATTACAAACAGTCCAAATCTATTTATATGCAAATTGGATTTGGGTTAAACGGTTTGGGGTGTCTCATGGGTTGAGTCCCTTGGTGAATGGGGCAAGTCATAAATTATCCAAGTAAGTCATGAATCTATCAATTTTGAAACAACATTTTTCAATGGGTGTGTAATTGAGGTAAATATTAGGTTAGAAGCCTGCAGAGAACAAGCTAATTGGACTGTATTATGGTGGAAGGGGGAACTGTATGGTTTTCAAACAGAGAGATGAATCAGTTTCTCTCTTTGTCATGCTGTTCGTATGTGTTTGTGTGTGTTACCTGGTACAGTGGGGTCACTTTGCAGGATGGAACTATCCCGCGGCGCAGCAGAGAGGAAGCAGCTCTGTCGTCTCTTTGCGCCTTCATTTCGAGGTTCTAAGTAAGAGCGGCCATTAGCCTTCTCAAATGTCTGACTCACATTGTAACTGTTGGGTGGAGGGGTGTCCTGCAGGGAGGAGAAGAGAGGAGAAGTTTACAGCCATGCTAGCCGCTCGGTGAGGTTAGCTAAATGCTAACAGCAGCATGCTAACATGCTGATGTTCAGCAGGTATAATGGACAACCGTAACCAAAGGGAATGTTCCAGTTTGGGTCATGACAAGTCTGAACATTTTGATCATTTCATCATGAAAGCAAAGGTCAGAGGATTACCACATACGAAACAATACATTGTCTGGGGTCTGCTCAAGAATTTGTACCAATCCTTGCATTAAATGTTGAGGTATCTATGCAATATAAAAGGTAAGGAGACCAGAGTCATTACAAATGATTATGTGGACCATCTCCATCAAATGTCATGACAATTCATTCAATAGTTGTCGAGACATTTCAGTATGAAAATAAAATGTTAGACTTATGCTCAAAAGTCAGGGGAACACTAAAATCAATATGCTAAAAACAGACTTTACTCTTAATTTCTTTATATTATAGGGAAAAAAAACAGAATTATGATGAAGGCAACATAAGGTTCACCTGACACTGTCTGGGAAATGTCTGATAATGTAACACACATACATACATACACACACACACACACACACACACACACACACACACACACACACATTAGATTACACAACTGACAGGTCCAGAGTATAATGGACACATGCTCATTATAAATAACAAATGAGCCATTCCCCCATCTGTTATTAAAACACACTGTCAGACTTGGTATAATATCACCAATGTGTACACACTTATGCATGAATACCAGCGTACGCAAGGACATACAGTATGTGTCACATCATCTACATGCAAATGCAGACACACACACACAGATATCTCCTTCATGACGCAAATGAGGGGTTGTTTTCAAAAGCTGTCATTATGCTTCTTCTCCACAGATGGATGATAGAACATATCAAAAGTAATTAGAGATAAATAGTCCATATAACAAGACCATTACATTCTTAGTTGTTCATGAATTGCTAATAATTAAGAGCTAATTCACGGAGGCACTCTTGCAGGATGTGAACATGTAACGTATCCCAGTTGTAGGAAACTGGGTGAATCATGTCACCTCGTTAGAAACTAGCTTCACCACCGCTGCAGAGGAATCTCAGTTATTGGGGATTTGTCTTGTCGGTGGGTCTTTGAATAATTGATGGCGAAAGGCTGAATATAGCTGCACGATCCATTTATCCTAAACATAGCAGAGCTGTCATTTACCTCAAACTGTCATTTCCCAACCGCTGCTTTCTCCGTCTCCTCCTAGGTAGCTGTCCATCTTTAATCATTGCTAACCCATACCATTTAGCTTTTCATTATAGACCCAGTGGGAGGAAAAGGGAAGCAAGCACAACACGTGTACGACACTACGACCTCACACATGCACACACACGCACACACACGTAAAGACACAAACTAATTATGTGATGATGAAAGCAACTGTGGAAAATAAGATTAATTGAATGATGGTGAAAAAAAGGGTTGTTGCGCACACACACACACACACACATACACACACACAGGTGCCTGCATCTGTCACATATCTCTCTGACAGTGCAGAGCAATCATCCTCCAACCTCTGCAGCATAATGTGCCCACACACACACCTGTCGAAGGACCCTATGGTCCATAATTAAACCTTAAATGGGGGAAACCACTGTTCTCAGCCACAGTTGTCGCATATTGACAGCACTCAGGTTGACTTTAATTACACACACTCGACATTTAGACAGTTAAATGCTTATCTTGCCACATACACACAGTGAAGACGCACACAAACACACCTTTCCCTAACGATTCTGTCACATTGCCCTTGACAGTCTAAAAAATACCTCAGAGTGCATATAGTATACTGTAGATGGCAGATACACATTTGTGGCAGGCAGCCAGCGATGCAGAATAACTGAAATTGAATATTGATGTGATGCTAGCATCAAGACAGATTTTCAGACCTGACTTATTTTTCAGGGGTTTTTTTAAGTTAAAAAAAAAGAATAACTTTCTATTTTTGATGCATGCTAGATGTTGTACTGTATGCTGCACTGTAGTTCTACTCATTCGAGATAAAATAAAATAGAAGTACCAATCAAGCACACTGTGAAAGGAAATCATTGAATCACAATGATAAACCAAGAGTTATATTATCCTGCAAAACAACTTAATTCCGGCATTTACTGCCTTAGATTATGTAAAGAGGCGCTCTGTGCTTAAGCAGTGTTGAGTTTAGCCAAAATGCTTCACAACCATGGAAGATGCAATCACGGAACTTTACAGGTTGGACGTACTTATGGACAACCCGTAAAGATAATGCCTCTGGCCACAGCTGTTGCTGGCTGTGGAGGCATAAAAACTGCAGGTCACAAAACAGTGCAGCTGCACAATCCCCAAAGTCATTATAGTTGCTTCCCTGAGCACAACACATTGGCAGCTAAGTTTCTCCTTCGATAGTTTATTCATGAAAAGTGTACACGACTCAGAGCCGTTACCTTGGGCAAGCACAATGAATTTGCCGGAAGGACTTTGCTAATTGTTTTACTTTTTGTTTTTAAAATGTGCTATCTTTAATATTTAGTTTCTTGTTAGAGTGTTCCTTGACTGCTGGAGAGCAGCCTTTGCAGTACTGGCTAATTCTTGAAGATTATTGATGTGCTTTTCATTTTTCAAAGGTGATACATATTGTCAGATGCTTTATGTGTAATGCATATGGAGAATCTTAGGAAAACCAAAAAAAAACAATCGCATAGGGATGAATGCTTTGGTGTGATCAAAGTAAGTTTTAAAAAAAAAACACTTACCCCATCAGGCCCGATATCGGAACATTGGGTTCAGCCTCTGGGACTGAGCATATCAAAAGAAATATAAGAAAAAATCAAATAAATAAAACAAAAACAAAAAAATGTCAAATCCCTGCCTCACAAGTCAATATAAGTTAATTGTGTCATGTTTATAACACTATTACACAATAATTATAAACATAAACCATAAACCTGACTTAAAGTGACTCAAAATCGACTCAAAATGCACCCTGAGTTTTGAAGAAAGGCTGATTAAAAAAGTTAGGAACTAGCTAGAAGGCTTTTGAATCTTTAGAGCCTACAGAGTCAATACCAACCATTCCACTCTCACACAAAGCATCGCAAAGATACGCACAATAATGTAATTTGTGTCCAGCAAAAACTATGAAAATTGACTTACTTATGGCTGAAATATGAATATTACAGGCCTTCCTGCTCCCTACTCACAGCTAAGGCCAAGGAGCACCCCGCTGCAGTGAAACGAGCCTCGTTCAGGGACCACCAAGGACTGTGGGAACTTTCCATCTTTAGTGGAGTTAACATGAGTTATCGACATGTCTGAACTAAAATAATTATTAAGAATACTTAACTTCACTCAATCAAAGTCAAACTTCGCACAGGTACTCCTAAAGTATTGCGCTATTTTAAAAAGTGTTCATCTATATGTGTAAGGTAATACAAATTAATTTGTAATAATTTTCTTTTCGAAAAATACATTTTCTTTTTTTTGTATGTGTACTATCATAAACCAATATACCACTAACACATATATGGCCTTATTATCTATCTTCACAAGGGTTTTCTGTATATTATAGCTTTTTACATTTTTCAAATAGACCTTGTGAATGAGGAGATAATCAGGATTTAATATGAGATAAAAAGCATCTGGAATTTTGGCTGAAAACTTGGTGGCTCCATAAGGAAACTGATAATAGTGAGAGATTGCTTCAATGCATCAAATAGCATGGGAGAGAATCATTCCCATACAAATGCAGTTCAATCAAGTCTGCAGTGCCCATCTTGAGTATTTTCAGACATGGCGATATATGGAAATTGTATATAACTATGGTTATTCTATTTCATAACTTCACCCCCATAATACTTCAGCATACCTCGTAGTAAGGCGTCTGCTGCCAACTGGTGCTACGGGCCCATTGAAATCATGACAAGAGAGAAGGTGATTTTCTCTCCGTGAAAAGCGTAGTCTCCTCGAAGCTTATGAGTAGCGAAACTTCCTCAGGCGACCTTGTGTAGTCTAACAGTATGGCTGCTGGGGATGGAGACAGAACACGAATATGTGCAGAGGG
Source organism: Cottus gobio (assembly GCA_023566465.1). Classification (NCBI taxonomy): domain Eukaryota; kingdom Metazoa; phylum Chordata; class Actinopteri; order Perciformes; family Cottidae; genus Cottus; species Cottus gobio. The sequence goes on along the minus strand of CM042218.1, from coordinate 18,982,869 downwards.
AAAGCACCTGAGATGAACCTGCCCTTGAAACAGCAAAAGCTGTGTTTCAAACAGCTCTACTATATTGTGAAACATTTATTAAAAAGCAATAGCCATTTTCATTAGGCCTACTTTACTGTGTACATCACAAGCAGCATGACTGACGAATGTCAATTAGTTGTAATGATCATCGACTCATAGTGATCAATTCCACTGTAGCACTAAATAATGAGCTGTACCATGCATGTGCATTCTGCTCTCAGCTTCTCGTACAACCAAGTAAAATGCTAGAATCAACAACAGATCATACTGTAGTATTATTTACATCAGATACAAAATGCAAAGCATTTTCCCAGATAAATGGCTCGCCTCATAAGGGTTTAAACAAAACAAAATTCAAACACAAAGTCAGATGTTCCTTGTTGTCTTCCTATAGAATGTCTTCCACACCATGTTCTCTCACACTAATGGCCACTCAAGTACTCCCGACAACCACCACACTAATGATTTGGCTTAGTATGTACAGTGACAGCTTTGACTAATGGCCAGGCATAACACATAGAATGGAGAGAGAGAGAGAGAGACAGAGAGAGAAAGACAGAGAGCGAAAGAGAGAGAGAGCCTGTGTTTGCGCGCTACCACCACCTCCCATTTTTCATCTTCTCATTACTCTTAAAACCTTTCATTCTTCCACTGAGAGCAGAATGCTATTTTCAGACTCTGTATTTCCATATTTCAGATCAGTGTACGATATATATATTATATATTCGTACTGTGTTTGTGCACGCCTACGTATGTTTGTGACAGCTTGCTATGTACTGTCCACATGACAGCCAGGACATATTCACAAATCCATTTAAAAACTCACCTTTGAGCTGAGTCAGTGATGCTTTGGGTCATCTTCATCTTTCATCGTTTTTGTGTTGTGTGTCTTGTTGGGAGATAATTAGTACTTGATGCTCCAAGGCAATGAGAATGTTCTGCAAGTTTTCTTTAATTAAAGTCCAACTGTTGTATTTCCACTTTAAAAAGACAAAAGTGTAAAGGTTGTTCATGCTTTAAAATCTGCACATCCTTAAAGGTGATGTGTACCAGATTAGGAGCATTACTGCACTATATCTTCATATAGCAAATAGTTGCTATATTAATGTTCTGAATATCTAATTTAGCACCTTGAAACTGGACAATGGAACCAACTGCATTTTAGTCTTTGCTCTTGCAGATATACCAGGCAGATAATGAACATGTTAGATATCCCCATTGAGAGCCTAATAAATAATAATGGTCACTTAGGCTTTGCCTCTAAGCTCCACAGTGTCACATGGGGTTCATCTGTATTAATAATGAAACGTATTGGCAGGAAAGTGTTGTGACATTAAAAAAGTGTGGACAACTACTGCACAAAGAATAAACTCCAAAACACGAGGTCACTGCTCGATGTTCCATGCAACTCAACTTACAAATGGCATATATGTGTCCTATCAAAACCATTATCACTCAAGATATGCTAATAATACGTCCTTATACATATCCTGACAATGATTACAAAACAATTTACAAGCATGACATTCAAAAGAAATGCTGTGTGGTGCTTCATTTTCTTAAGTAAGCCTTTTTCATGTTTGTGTGATTCTACAAACAAAATAGACGTCTAGTATGTAAATGAGTGAACCCAGCATTTGTTTGCTTGTTTTCCTCCCAAAATAGTCTATGTCATTCTGTGTCATAAGCACAGCTGGTGTCTCATCATAGAGCTTGATAACCATCTGTCTGATTTTAGTAGTGGAGGTGTCATAAGGCCTTAATGAGGTTTTAGACAGGTCTTCAATACAGATGGAATGACAGAGGGAAACCATATGGGTCCCATTTGCTTCCTATTCACACTTTATAGGCAGCAGTTAGTCTAACAATTTGCTGACAGCTCCAGTTTTCTGCTGTTTAGTAGTCTTGTATATCTTGCTTTCTCCTTCATTGTATACCTTGCGTTATTGTCTTCTCTTTTTTTGTTCTTGCTCCCTGTATTCTCTCTCTCTCCATTACCTTTTTATACCCCTGCTCCACAACTTTGTCTTTTTTTTCATCTCTTCTTCTAATCAATTGCATCTTCGCAGTCTCACTTTTTTGGTTTGGGTAATCCCTCTTCATCTCGCAAGTGCTATAATTGTCTACTATTTCACGTTTCTCTCATTTCAACACATCTCGGCCTAAACTGCTAATCTGACTTTGAGTGGAAGGATTGGATTCCGGTTTAGATCTGAACCACAGTGAATCTAAACCCAGACCTTTTTGAGCCCAGTCTTCCTGTGACTGTCTTCCCGTGACTGATTTATATACTGCAGTAATCAGTGAGTTTGTCTGTGGTTTCTGGCCAGCTCAGTGTCATGTATAAACACTGACACCCGCAGCTGGGTCTCTCCTGAACCACTAGCCATCCAGCAGAGGTCCAGAAGGCGTGGTTGAGTGACCGCCCAGCCCAGACCTCCTTCCATCTTATTGGGCTGAGCTCTCCCCGCCGTTCCTCTGGCCGGCTGCCTGGCTGACTGCGTGCTTGGCTCTTAAAATCATCACCTGCTACTAAGCAGCTGTCCATAACCAAACACACACAAAACACACAGCTGCTGCATAAAACGGGTACGTGCCCACACCTGCATTTGGGTGCACAAACACACACAATGCACTACACACACAGCTGCTGGCCACAGCTGGAGCCCATACCTTGGACCGAGAAATGGACATGTAGGCGGACACATGCAAACACCGGACACAGCCGCTTACACCATGTGGCTACTTCATCCACATGAGGAGTGGTGAAGAGAAAAGAAGTGAGAGCGGAGACAGACTGATTCATGCACACAGAGAAACAAAATACAGCTATGGAGCAGGATGAAGATATAAAGACAGCATATAAGATGTATAATAGGATGAAGAGAGAAAATAGATCAATTTAAAAATAAAATAATGAAATTGAGAAAATTGGCAGCAGAAGTAAAAGTCGAGCCTAATAATAAACATGGACAATATCAGATTAAAGGACCAGGCCTGGTATTATTTCACTTCCTCTAATCCAATCCAAAAGGGGAAAATAAGTTTTTAATTTGTTTAAATACTGATCTCTATTCTGGGCAGTGTCACAGGTCCGGAGGCATCTGCTGACGATTCCATTATTCTCAGATAAATAAATACAAATGGGAGCCAATCTCTCACATGCCCGTGAAGATTTTCAAAAGCAGGTCGATCCAAATGAAATTTGACGGACGGAGCACGTGGTTGATTCTGACACTAGACAGAAAAGGTGCATCCGAACAGCTTCATTTATCAAAATGATGTAGTGTAGAAGTACTGTATGACAGCAGCTACCTTGAGCAAGGCTCTGGATTTAAGATGGGGAGAGCAACAGACAACAGTTGAAAGAAGACATTATCTCCTTTGTGTATGTGCCATCTTTTACCAAGACAGAGAGAAGAAAAAAAAGAGAAATCAGTTCAGCTTACTGAAAACAATAAACACAGTTTCTGCTGACCCAAATGTGGATTTTCTTCTGTGCAGTACTTTTGCAACACTTTCCTCACCCGAAACAAGAAAGCGGTTGGTGGTTGTTTGCTTAAATAAAAGACGTTTCTTCTTTGAAAACAATAGTTTCATTGAACAAATGTAAAGCCAATTCTTAGAAATATTTTAAATTCTGCATTGTTTGCATTGCACACAATAGGATGGTCTCCACAAAGGCTTGCTCTGGAGTCGGGCGGATGTGCGAGAAATAATTTCGCCTTTATCCATCTTGAGTTTATTTTGAGTCAGGCTTTTTGAGGAAGGGCTGTTTTTCAGTTCACTTGTTTTATAACAGCAAGACAGCAGGGAGGTAACAATAACCAGGACTTCACAGCAAGAGAGGAATCGAAGGAACGAGAGGAAAAAGAATTTCACCGAGCGTATGTGATCTTTCCCTCCAAGCAATAACTTAGAGAGCATCCACACATCATAAAATCTGAAAGTGCTACACAGACAAGTTCTCCATCTGTGCCCTGTCACATATTTTAAGACTCGCTTGTTCATGCATGCATCCTCATTCTACTCATTTATTCCAGTCGCTGAAGCTCTCCTTTCACTTTATGTGAGGTTATTTACTTTCACTTATCTTTCACTTCACCGCCCACGGTGAACACCCCCGTGGTGTCATTGTAAATCAAAACAGGCTTGATGAAACAATGTGCCAGTGTTATTAAGAGACGTCAACGTAATATTTATATTAGATATGAATCACATAATATAAATCTATCCAACTCAAGCCAGGAAATGAGGCTTACCGCAATTTATTTAGAGGTCAGGTGAGGTCAGAAGTGAACATTCTCTTCCATATTGACCATAAAATTGATGTCTTTTTAACTCCCTGACCTTTTCTCTGGCATCACCAACAGGCAAAACTTTCTAATTGTACACACAAAATATAAAACTCTAATGAGAAGACTGCCATGAAATTAACTGAGCAGATTCATTCACAAACAAATGTAGTTTGGGGGCATTTACTGAAATAACTGAGCTGTCGTCGTTCTTGCGAGGACAGTCTCCAAATTGCTTTATAATTTGTTGAGAATATTCATGATCCTAGGGGGAAAATCTGCTTTGACTGTAATGACTCCATGACCTTTCTTGAGCACCACCATCAGGACAAACATTAGTTAAAAAGAGAAACATGATTTGTTTGTTATTTGTTGTGTGTAATTCTGTAATATGAATGAATGAACAATGCAGCCTCTAGTCACCGGCTGAACTTTTAGTCCGGTTCTTTTATCTGTCTTTCGATCATCTGTCCTGCAGCCTTTTTCCCCATCTCTGTTAGATGATTGGGCCATTATGTGATCCGAGCATCAGACTTCACTTAGATCCAGAAAACTGTTTCAATTAGAGACTTTCTTTTTTCAACCAGTCTGAGACTCACACATCTTTTAATGAACAGCAATCTAACATATTTAACTGAAAAGTAAAGCAGGAAAAGAGATTAAAAGCTCAGACCAAAGCGCTTAAGAATCCAGACGCCGGCCTCAAACTGTCTGTAAATAATAAATCCACAAGGAAAAAAGTGAGACATACAGTAGATCAGGCTAAAGCACTGGACCTGCAGCTATTAATTCAGACACTTCTATTATTTACTGGAAAGGAAAATTCCTTCTGAGACACCAACTGAGATCCATATGTAAAACAAAGTTGTACTTAAATTATTTAAATGTATTCTAGATATGTTGTGTCTTGTTGCAAGGCTTCTCTCTTCGTCACTTTTTGTTCAGTGGACCCTTCTGAGTCTTTTTCCGAGTCTAAAAACTGGACACAAGGAGTTTTAAGACAACTTTGACATGCAGGGACAGCCCTCGTCAGCTCAAGTGTTTCACATCACGAGCATTTTGTTGGATTGCCTCCACCCTCTGCCTCAGAAGTTGTGCAGGAGTCGGGCTTATGATGATGTTGATGGTGTCAGTGTCACATGTGGGCCCCGCTGCTCCCTAAGCCGCTGAAGACTTACTGTGTGTTCAGAACGTGAAGTGAATTGTAGAGGCTGCGGGAAAGATCGCATACAGAGTCAAAGGAAAGCAAATAGAGACGATTAGCCCGGGGCTGAATGAATCTACTTCATAAACATACAGAGACAACTTGGGTTCTTACAGCTAGCATACAGTTAGCACATTAATGGCTAATAAACACTGCAGCGATTCAGTGGTGAATGTGAATGACACAACACTCAATTATAAGCTGTGTTCAAACCAACACCGGAATTGTAGCCACTTCATAGATTTCAATGAGGTCTACCGCTCACCGTGAAAAAAATAAAAAATCAAATCAAAGCAATGTTACCTAAAAGCTCTCTGTGTTGAGCAATCACGTACGTGCAAGCGCACGTTCCTACCGTTCAGCTCGCAATCATTGCAATGGAGAATAAAACTATTGTTGCCATGATAATTCTCCCGAAGTGTAAAACCTTCCTTTTTGTATTGTAGACAGCTGTGCAATGTTGTAACTTCTAATAATCCTTCGAACTCGTGAAACTATTGCAGAGCTTCCACGAAGAAGTTCCTGGTCATTTTAGTCCGGCGAGTACTTCTCAAGGAACTAAAAGGTTCCTTCAGCTCATTGTTGTCTGCGTTTCCAAAGACCTGTGAAGATTAGGCAAATTAGTCAGCTGACGTAGGAAAAAGCGGCATGACGCGGGAGGAGGGCTGCTGGTGGCCGCAGAGTGAACACAGTCTGCAGCCTGCAGTTCAGTCGGCCCCCGTTTCATGTAAAAACTAAACAACAATCCCAGGTTTTTTTTAACTGCGACGACATCTACTGCTGCCGAGTATTTACTGATGCACACTGAATGTGGGGCAGAGGAGGAAAATGAAACTAAGAGATTATGTCTCCGCAATAAATGATCTATTGAAGGTTTATTGCTTATCTATTTGTGCCTTAGAATGTAACCGCCGTGAAACAATCAGAGAACAAAATCACAGTTTTTCTCTCATTTGCCCTCCCAGCTTACTCACCCGAGCTCGTCTGTTTTAAAATGAATTACAAAGCGACCGCAAAGCCTAACTTTACTTTTAATGTTATAAAATAAAGAGAAATGTTCTCTTCTCGTCCTAAAATGTTCCTTAATCGACACTAGAGTACTTCATTGATTTATGAATGAAGCGGTTGAAGCAGCGGTGCTGTGTAAACTTTTATACACCACTGCTCTGCTCCTGGTCTCTGTTATTATATATATATTTCTGTCCATCACATATTGTTCAGGCACATTTTAAGCAGAGCGTGATGCCAGTGCTACTATCTGAAGCCTCAGGGTGGAGGTGGCAAAACGCCCTTCCTCTCATTCGGTCACTAAATTGTGCATGTGGTCCAACGACATATAAAGATGCATTCATAAGCGCATGCATATATAAGTATACTGTATTTACATTATAGGTATAGTTGCATAAACATATGTGCATCTGTGTGTTTAAGGGCACATTTTGAGCGAGTCACTTTCCCAGTACGTGTCCAATGTATGTGGCAGTGCTCTAATTCTCACAGGGACTCACATCATCATCATTACCCTGACAGCTGACAGTAAAATCCATATCAAATCCAAAACTCAATTTTCCTGTTTTTGTTCTTTTCTTTCGTTACCCGACTCCCTTGTCTCCAATAAATGGAGGCTGCGCCATGACATGCCATTAGCTGTCCATGGATATATCATAGAAATGCAATGAAACACGGACAAAAAGTCAATAAGTGACAAACCCCGGGCCGCTGTATATTTTCCTATTCCAGATACTTCAGGAATATCTTGCCCATGGCATCACCGACCATGCAACTGTCACACTCTTTGTCTGATACCACATGTCTTTTATGTATTCATGCCACAAACAACAATGCCTCACTTCTTCTCATCGTTTCCATCTTTCTTCGTCGACAGGGTCAACCTTTTCGTTCCCCTAATCTGTCCCTCTTTCCGCACTCGTTCCTTCATCCCTCGGTCAATCTCACTCTCCTTTCATTCTCAGTCAAATTTCACCTCCTGGATTTTTGCTATTTGGTTCATTCTGCAGAGCAGGAGGGGGGGATGCTGTGCTTCAGTTTGATAAATGTATGTTTAGCAAACACTCTAATTATCTCAACCAGAGCTAATAGGATAGATAATTACATATTATACACAGAGGTTGTCTCTCTCTCTCTCTCTCTCTCTCTCTCTCATCCTCTTTGTCTTTCCTTCATTACCTCCCACTGCTTCTTCCATTCAGTTTCATCTCTCCTCTCCTTCTCCGTCTTTCTCATGCCCATTGTGTGTGGTATCTTTTTCTGAGAGCAATGTGGTGTTTTTCCACTTGTAATTGACATTAATGAGGTTTCCCTTGACTGCGTCAAGCTTTGTGAATGATGTCTGTCTGCGTCGCTAGACCAGAAATACAATAGAGTAGCTACTGAATGTGATTTGATGTTGTATATTGCTTGTGTGAAGACAACTAGCGTCATAAAAAAAGGGGGAGGGAAACATAGCAGGCCTGCACATAGCCCACATAAAGTAGCACCTACTGAAGTTATATTTTTGAGGAGAAGCACATGACCACATAGAGCCTATGGTCCCTATAGAGCTACCTTGCATAGCAACACCTGACACAGATGCATAAAGTATAGCATTCTTACTCTGAAACGTTATCTGTCAATCATGGTAACAATTGATCGTTATTATGAAAATTGAAAATTAAAAATCCCATTTGTTACCATGGCATTGGAAGTCAGTGTATTTTCCCCAACAGCGACAGTGAGAGTTGTCAAGAAGGATGTGTGAAGTGCCTCCTTTCTCTATATTTGTTTTTCGTTATTATTTTCACACCACTGGTGTATTATGAATCCTGCCGACAATCACTGCCAGTGATACATGTAATAAAAGCCATGTATTAATATTCTCTGTCTGGTTGCATCTAGACAGTGACACAGTGCGGAAGGAGAATTATGAAGTGTTGTTCATTGTCAGCAGAAAAGATATTAGGGCAGATAAACTGAAATGTATTTGACTGGCAGAGACATTATTGCTTGGTTACATCAATTTAAAATAACTTGCATGGAGCCAACATATTTGCTGGAACAAGAACTTAATATTGTCAAATATTTGGCTTTTGAATTAAACTGAAAATGGATTATTATTTACTGATGTTACTGAGGGTTATATGAAATATTTCAAAATATTACATATTAAACTAATATGAGGGATCGAAGACACTCTCAGTATGAAGGAAATCCTGTGTCACTCGATTAATTCATCTTTTGATACTCAAAGTATTGCGGCTCCTGTCGTTGTACGTTGTGTCTTTGCTTCGATGGATCTATAAAACTGTCTTAGCGACATGGTGAGTCCAAGACATTGGTTGGATTTTTTTATATCCTGTCACATTCTGTTTTACTACTTTTTTCATGTTCAACTCATGGATGATATTGTGTACCAAATAATCCTTAGAGTTGATGGATTACGGCGTAAATTTAACCCGCTGCCCACAATTTTCGAATAGTGCACTATTAAGTGAAAGTGCACTTCTCATTATCACTACTGACCACACCTCATTATTGAACCAACCTCCTTGCCATTGACATTCCCTCTCTCTCTCAGTATAACAATAGCCGTCCATCAAGACCTCTATTAATCTCAACGTCAAAATCGACAGAGGCAGACACGCATTAGTGAAAACTGACTGACAGACCGACAAAACGCCATGTCAAACCTACCCCCTATCACTTGAAGGGACAAGGCAATATTTCACTGATCCATTGGAGAGGAATTCCACTGCCTCAGGTTAAAACATAGCACCAAATTAAATTCCACACTTATTCTCTCCCAGCGCTGCCTGAGGGTATCCCACGACCTCAGCAACATGAAGGTCATAGTCAGGAAGGGTCGGAGGAAGAAAATGAAGACAGGAGATGGAGAGGAGGGATGTGGAAAGTAGGGTAGGAGGAGGGATGAAAGAGGGATGAAAGGAAAAGAAAACAGAGGAGAGAACCAAAGAAGAAAGAGAAAGATGGGGATCAGAAGATATACAACTGGGAAAGAGCCCTGGATTAGACGTGAGAGAAAAGCAAACTCTCATTTGAGATATGCTCCACTCATAATCATCTCTTCTTGCAGATCTGTCATTTCTCAACAACATGTCTGGTTCTTTCTTCTCCACAGACAGGTAATCAACTCCTATCAGATCCAAACCTAAAGTACAGCGCCAACATAGCTTCAAATATTTGAACGAGGTGTGTTTGATATAGAATGTCAGAAATATAAACGTCCTTTGAATGAGGTCATACCACAAGATAAGGAAAATGTACTTAAATAAATAATGCCATGCCTGTTATTCAAAATGTATCGAGTGTATGGCATGAATTTGGAAAAGATTTGTGCATGGAATAAACAATCATAAACTTTATCTACATGAACTGGACTTTGCCTCGAAACAAAAGAAACAGTAAGAACCTGAAGATCTGACCATAAAAAGCAGAGCAGCTAATAGCAAAGAGGAAAGACTAGGGATGCAACGATACCATTTTTTACAAACCGATACGATACCGATATTTTTATTTGTGTACTTGCCGATACCGAGTACCGATACCGATACTTCTTAGATTTGGTCTCCATGAAAGTGCAATTAATTTGGAGGCAGATTTTATTTTATCCTCTGCAGATTATGTCAAGCCTATAGTACAAAATTAACAGAAGGCTATCCCAAGCTTTAAACTTCTTGTGGAAGTCCCTCTAATGTCGGACCATAAAACGCCCCGTGTCCGGGTTCATAATGTAAGCGATAATATTAGGGATCGAGCAATTATATAGGAAGCTGTGTTCCAAGTTATGTTTCCAGTGCTTTTATTGTGGAGGGAGAAACGGAAAGGAAAAGAGTGGAATTGTGGGATATACGTGTGTGAAGGAGATAAAAAAGTGGTTCAAGTTACCCTGCAGCGTGTTTTCATTTTATTAGAATTACAAATATAGACACACAACAGACACTCGGCTACAATAATATCATCCGTAGCCGCACAACAGCGTCTGAATGAGGCCGCTGCCAGCGCTACTTCAGGTGGACCAGCAACAGTTTGATTCAAACCGGCAGGACGGCGGTGATGACGCGCAGAGCTTCTCAATTATAGATGTATTAAATATGGAAAATTTCAACTCTCGCGTCTAACGTGCCGCCGGCGTAAATTTGCGTCTGTCGCAACCACACGCGTCTGTGCATAGACTTTACATGTAATCTGGTCGCGCGAAACATTTGCGTCGCGTTGGGACGGACTGATTACAAGTAACTCCGGGACTGTCAGCCACTAACAAGAGCACTAATATGAGCACTAATATGTCATACACACGTATGCAACACCGGTTAATAAGCACAATATCGATAAAGTCTTGTATTGTACTCGCGTCTCACTTTTCTCCTGTCTATTGAAAGAAGTGAGCGCTGCGTAGCGAGGATCCAAGATGGCGGCTCCAGATTCTGCTGTTGAGACAAACTGGCCATCTGATTGGACGGCAAAACAACTTGGATAGCGTGATTGGCTGCTCAGAAGTTGAGACTGTTGAGACAGTTGAGACAGAGAAGAGTGTCTCCGGCTCCGCCACGGGGTTGCTTCTCCACAAAGCGCGACCAGTTTGTTGTAGTGAAATACTGTTGAGTGAGTATCGGTTCTTGGTATCGGCCATTGAAACCGATGCGAGTACGAGAATTTAACGCACCGATACCGTTATCGGTATCGGTGCATCCCTAGGAAAGACTATAATAAATATCAGATAACAGGTCTCCCTGCCGTGTTTAATGCACCCCACAAGACAGCTTCTATCATTTCCACAGACATGGTGCGTCTTTTATAATTCTGATTTCAAAAACCATGCAGTGTGAATCATTTATCCAACAAGATGTCAACCTCTACTGTGAGATGAAGCTTTTAAGTCAAAGTACTGAAGTACATGAACCTCCAAACATAAAACCGATAGCGAAGATGTACTTTTTGCCTGTGTTCTTTTTTTGTTCAACTTTCTTTCTTGTCTTAACCCCTTTATAATGATGGTGATCGTTTCCTAATTAGATACGTTTAATATACGCCCCAGAGGGGGGCCGTTTACATAGATTCAGTCTAGGCTGCAGCGCGGCACGTGGCTAACTGTTACAGCTAAAACGTCTCCAGGTGATTTTTCATTAACTGGTCATAAAGGAGGCTCTGTGTGGAGCCATTACAAGTGGCCTCAGATCTTCCCCTCAGAGCACTCAGCGGTACTACCCAGAAAGCAAAAAAGAGAGAAATATGGAAGTAATATTCTGAATCAGAATCAGAACCATTTATTGCCATGTATGTTTACACATACAAGGAATTTGGGATGAATGAATATTTACATTGAAACAGTAGCATATCAATATACCAAAAATAAGATAAAGTGCGTGGAATGTGCATGAGTGTAAGTGTTGTGTGAAAGTGGCAAGTGTAATGTTAAAGTGTATTTAAGTATAAGGCTATGTGCAGGGGAGTGTCCGGTGGGAATTGTCTGGGGGTGACAGAGTCATTAGAGTCAGTGGGGGACCCGGGCTCTGTTGATGAGCCCGACTGCAGACGGGAAAAAACTGTTTTTGTTGCGTGAGGTCTTGGTCCTGATGGACCGCAGCCTCCTGCCAGAGGGGAGGGACACGAACAGTTTGTGTCCAGGGTGAGAGGGATCAGCAACAATCTTCCTCGCCAGCTTCAGGGTCCTTGAAGCAAACAAGTCCTGGAGGGACGGCAGATTGCAGCCAATCACCCTCTCGGCAGAGCGAATGATGCGCTGCAGCCTGGCCTTGTCCTTGGCAGTGGCTGCAGCGTACCAGACGGTGATGGAGGAACAGAGGATGGACTCGATGATGGCAGTGTAGAAGTGCACCATCATTGTCTTTGGCAGGTTGAATTTCCTCAGCTGCCTCAGGAAGAACATCCTCTGCTGCGCCTTCTTGGAGATGGAGCTGATGTTTAGTTCCCACTTGAGGTCCTGGGTAATGATGGAGCCCAGGAAGCTGAAGGACTCCACAGCTTTGACGGGGGAGTCACACAGGGTGAGAGGGGCTGGTGGGGCTGAGATCCTTCTGAAGTCCACAACCATCTCCACTGTCTTCAGAGCGTTGAGCTCCAGGTTGTTTTGGCTGCACCAAGTCACCAGGTGGTCAGTCTCCCACCTGTAGGCGGACTCGTCCCCACCAGAGATGAGTCCAATGAGGGTGGTGTCATCCGCAAACTTATGGAGCTTGACGGACTGGTGACTGGAGGTGCAGCTGTTGGTGTACAGGGAGAAGAGCAGAGGGGAAAGAACGCAGCCTTGGGGGGAACCGATGCTGATGGACCGAGAGGCTGAGACGTGTTTCCCCAGCCTCACGTGCTGCTTCCTGTCAGACAGGAAGTCTGTGATCCACTTGCAGGTGGAGTCGGGCACGTGCAGCTGGGAGAGCTTGTCCTGCAGCAGAGACGGGATGATGGTGTTGAAGGCAGAGCTGAAGTCCACAAACAGGATCCTGGCGTAGGTTCCTGGGGTGTCCAGATGCTGGAGGATTGAGTGGAGGGCCATGTTGACTGCATCGTCCACAGACCTGTTGGCTCTGTAGGCGAACTGCAGGGGATCCAGGAGTGGGTCGGTGAGGGTTTTGAGGTGGGACAGGACCAGGCGCTCAAAGGACTTCATGACCACAGAGGTCAGGGCGACGGGCCTGTAGTCATTGAGTCCTGTGATCCTAGGTTTTTTGGGGACGGGGATGATGGTGGAGGCCTTGAAGCAGGCTGGTACATGGCATGTCTCCAGAGAGGTGTTGAAGATGTCTGTAAACACCGGGGACAGCTGATCAGCACAATGCTTCAGGGTGGAGGGGGAGACAGAGTCCGGGCCGGCTACTTTGCGGGGGTCCTGCTTTTTAAAAAGCCTGTTAACGTCTCTCTCTTGGATAATGAGGGTCGTCACTGTGGTGGGGGTAGGGGGCGCTGTGGACGATGGTTCAGAGGCGTGAGCCCCTGATGGGCTGGGGGAGGGAGGGCTGGTGGTCTGTGGCTGGTTGGTGGGGCTGTTGATGGGGCTGTTGGTGGGGCTGTTGGTGGGGCTGTTGATGGGGCTGTTGGGGATGGCGTCAGGACTATTCCATTGTCTTTCGAATCGGCAGTAGAACTCATTCAGCTCGTCTGCCAGGCGGAGGTCGTTCATGGAGTGGGGGGTTTTGGGCTTGTAGTTGGTGATCTGTTTGAGCCCTCTCCAGACCGACGCAGAATCACTTGCTGAGAGCTGGTGTTGCAGTTTCTCAGAGTACAGTCGTTTAGCGTCCCTCACCGCCCTGCTAAACCTGTATTTTGACTCTCCTGAACGCCTGGTCCTTTTGCAGCCGTAGTTTTCTGAGTTCCGCTGTAAACCAGGGTTTGTCGTTGTTGTAGCTCACCCTGGTGCTGGTTGGAACACAGCTGTCCTCACAGAAGCTGATGTAGGAAGTCACAGCCTCTGTGTACTCATCCAGACTGATGGTAGCAGTCCTGAAGACATCCCAGTCTGTACAGTCCAAGCACGCCCGAAGATCCTCCAGAGCCTCACTGGTCCACTTCTTGAACTTCCTCACCACAGGTTTGCAGAGCTTTAGTTTCTGCCTGTATGCAGGAATCAGGTGGACCATGACGTGGTCAGAGTGACCCAGTGCAGCTCGAGGGACGGCGTGATAGGCCCCGCTGATGGTGGTGTAGCAGTGGTCCAGAATGCTCTCCTCTCTAGTCGGGCATTTAATAAACTGTTTGTATTTAGGGAGTTCATGTCTGAGATTACCTTTGTTAAAGTCACCAAGAACAATAACTAAGGAGTCCGGGTAGGTCCGCTCCACACCCCGTATCTGCTCGGCGAGGGTCCGCTGTGCCTCCTGCACGTTGCCCTGCGGTGGCATGTAAACTCCGGCCAGGATGAATGAAGCGAACTCACGGGGGGAATAGAAGGGTTTGCAGTGGATGACGGATGATTCCAGGTCCGGAGAACAGTGCTGCAGAATCACTGTCACGTCGTTGCACCAGCTGTTGTTGACGTAGAAGCAGATTCCTCCACCCTTCGTTTTGCCGGAGAGCTCCGTGTCGCGATCCGCTCTGAACAGCTGGAAGCCCGCCAGCTGGAACGCAGAGTCCGGTATCGATCCGCTGAGCCAGGTCTCCGTGAAGCACAAAACGGAGGATGAAGAAAGGTCTCTGTCTATCCCCACCAACAGCTGGAGCTCGTCCAGTTTGTTGCACAGTGAGCGGACGTTGGAGAGAAATATGCCCGGCAGCGATGTGCGAGATCCGCGTTTGCGGAGTCGCACGAGCGCGCCGGCCCGTTTCCCTCTCCTGCGACGTCTCACCGCGTGAGTTAAGGTGAGCACACCTTTTACGAAAATGTCCAGAAGTTCCACGGAAGTTAAAAAAGTTGGAAGTAAGTCCGCTGGAGTTGTTCCCCTGATGTTCATGAGCTCATCTCTGGTGAAAGAGCTCCGGAAATCGCAGCAGAAGACCGAATTAAAAACAAAAACAATACAAAACAACGAGCACCGACACACCGAGGCAGCCATCAGCGGCGCCATCTTGCATCTTGCATCAACATTCTGTATCTAAAGAACATTTAAATAAGCTTTTTGTTCTTTGATTTTCTTTCTTGTTTTTTTACCAATTTAAAAGGTCCAAACCCTGTCCACTGCAGTGCTTGTCACAGCTAACTCTGCTGTTTGCCGAAGGAGAGCTGCAGACAGACATGCGCTACCTCTGTGTCACATGGCGCCGCCAGCCGTTTCCTTTCACCTTGAACTCGTCAGCTCCCCACCTGCGATTGCTGCCAATTATGTTTGTGTGAACACAAAACCAAGCTCTAGGTGCTGCCGCTGGGATTTGAAGCAAGTTACAGCCATTGTTAAAAATTGAATCACTCTGTGTGTCCGGCATTAAAGGAAAGTACCACTGATCATCGGAGCTTGCAGACCTTTGACATCCAGATCCATACAGTAGTTACACCGTGTTAGTACGTGACAATGTGAAACACAGACTTTATGTGGACTGAGTTTGGACGTGCTGTCGGGTTCTCGACCACATTAAGGATTCATCCATCAGCGCAATATACTGCAGCACGACAGAAAAACTACACAGAGCCATTGTCATGAAAAATGGCAAACGGCGCTATACGGCCGAGGTTGAGACTATAACGGAGGGGATCAGCAGCACAATCATTGATGGATCTTTCTCAGTTTTCTAATCAGTCTCATCACACTTGCTTCAATTAATTTGTGATATGCACAAAATGTGTGATCTGCATTATCGAATGCATAAACAATGTAACACAAAGTTGAGAACTAATTTATTCCAAAGTGTAAAAACTAGGGATGCAACGATACCACTTTTTACAAACCGATACGAGTACGAGTATTTTTATTTGTGTACTTGCCGATACCGAGTACCGATACTTCTTAGATTTGGTCTCCATGAAAGTGCAATTAATTTGGAGGCAGATTTTATTTTATCCTCTGCAGATTATGTCAAGCCTATAGTACAAAATTAACAGAAGGCTATCCCAAGCTTTAAACTTCTTGTGGAAGTCCCTCTAATGTCGGACCATAAAACGCCCCCGTGTCCGGGTTCATAATGTAAGCGATAATATTAGGGATCGAGCAATTATATAGGAAGCTGTGTTCCAAGTTATGTTTCCGGTGCTTTTATTGTGGAGGGAGAAACGGAAAGGAAAAGAGTGGAATTGTGGGATATACGTGTGTGAAGGAGATAAAAAAGTGGTTCAAGTTACCCTGCAGCGTGTTTTCATTTTATTAGAATTACAAATATAGACACACAACAGACACTCGGCTACAATAATATCATCCGTAGCCGCACAACAGCGTCTGAATGAGGCCGCTGCCAGCGCTACTTCAGGTGGACCAGCAACAGTTTGATTCAAACCGGCATGACGGCAGTAATTTTTTACTGAGTGAACGCGACGCACATTACTCTACACACCTTGCTGCAAGAGCCGCAAGAGAGCGACGAAAGAGCCGTATGCGGCTCTGGATCACGGGTTGCCGACCCCTGCCCTAGACGTTGAAGTCAGGTAGGACAACAAATCTTTTTCTCCACAAAGCGCGACCAGTTTGTTGTAGCGAAATACTGTTGAGTGGTATCGGTTATTGGTATCGGCAATTGAAACCGATACGAGTATGAGTATTTTAACGCAGTATCGGCCGATACCGATACCGATACCGGTATCGGTATCGGTGCATCCCTAGTAAAAACAATAAATGTAACAGATACTATGCTCTGCCCAGAAGTGTATTTGTTGCAGATATATTCAGTACAACTCATTAGGACAAATAAATATATTCCCTACTATCCAGAAGGTTTTTTGACATTATTTTTCTACATAGGGAATAAAGGGGCCATCCTTTCCCCAGACGATGCTGACCCTGACCTCTGACCTCACTACAAGGGAGTCGCTGATGTAAAAGTTTATATATATGCTCAATTACTAATGCAGGTGTATTTGGTGATATTTCCACATATAACACCTGTATATTGCTTAGACTGTGCTCCTCTTTCAATTGGACAGAAGTTCTCAACCCTGCACCTCTGTACCTGGAGTCCTGCTGGTTTTATGTCCTACCAGCTACGTAATTGCATTCGCTTGGAGTCCGAAGTGTAAATCACTACCTGATTAGACAGCAGGAATAAAAACCAGCAGGGCTCTGTGTCCTGACGCTGAGGACTGATAACTACTGGGCCCAGGTGAGACCTAAGCACGGCTGATTTCTAACTTTCTAACATATTTTTCCCTCCCCTTCTTTTCATCCTTTTTTTATTAGTGAGACTGTTAAAGTTGCCTTTTGTGAAGAAAAAAAAGCATTGCTCATAGCTGTAACCGTTTAACCGGGTAGAAATCTCCTCCTCTGTAATTTCTCTTTGTGTTTAAACATCATGTAGAAACCAGCATTGTGGTCGGAGAGAAGAGAAAACTGATTTGCATGTCTCCAGGTTTTTAATCAACCGTTGTGTCGACCTTCCTCGTTTCTTCACTGCATAAATGTACTGCTGAAGCTGGGATGTTACTGTGAGACATTTAGCAGCAGCATAAAACTGAGGGAAAGGTATAAATGAAAGCTTCAAGTTGACTAACTAAAACTGGAGATGTGGAGCATTACACCTACAACTTTCTGCCCTCTGTGATAAGTGCCAAATTACCCTTTAAACCCTGTTTTTCTAGAGAGCAGGACAGTTTAGATCAGATCTGGAGACCTTTGCATCAAGATTTAGAGAACACTTCTAACCTTTGGAGTTAATCAGAGTAAACACCAGTTGGTACCCAGAAGGGTACCTGAAAATATGAATTGTGTATCTGGAATATTAAAATGCTTGTGGAATACACTTTAGCGAAACATTTACATAATTTTCTCCGAGAACATTTTGTCAATACCAGAGTCTGTAAGTAACTGCTAATCCTCAAGTCCAGCTGCTTCTGTGTTTCTTCATTAACACATCATTTATATGCAAGTAAACACCATCATGTGTCATGCAGGGCAAAGAACTCCAGCTTTCACAATACAAACAGTCACTTGTTCAAATGTAGCACCATTGTTTAATATGTATCTAATGACATTAACATCAAATGCTGTGCACATAATGCTAGATCAGTGCTGTAATGTGAAAGTGTGAAGACAATGGTTTGAGCAATATTTCCAATATGTTCAAAATTTTAACTTAATTTTGGATGTAATTATGAAACACAGCCCTTGAATATTAAAACATCCTCCACTGTTTATTTTCTCTCAATTAGTTTCATAAAGATATTTCATTTAATTAGCTTTACAAAAGTTGATATTGAGGTCACTGATGGAAATGTATCTTGAAGAAGTCAGTAGACTTTTATTGAAAACCAGCTTGTATCTGAGGTTTAGATAAGTGAGACTCTATTAGACACGCTAGTGTATCCTTGTCTTAAGATTGATGCCTGTAGTTATAGAAATACTTTTCACTATAACACCAAAGTATTCAACATTAAATGTACGTCTAATCCTAAACCAAAACAAAACACATAAACATTTGATCGTGAATAAAGAGAAAAGAAGAAGATCATTCGTTTGAGAAACAAGTAAATCTGATTTAGAGAAAAGAGCTGTTAAAATACTGTATTATATTAGGTTTATATTAACATCAGTTGAAGAGGATAAAAGTGAAGAAAGGGGCAAGAGAGGAGCAAGAAAGAGCGTGGCAAAAGGAAAAGGAACCGGGCAGAAGAACAAGAAACTCATTTTCACAAATTGTGACCTGTTTTCTCCAGCATCAATGAGCATTAGGAGGAAGAGGAATGCATGAAAAGAAGCAGTCAAAGACAATTAACTGCTGGAAAACAGTACCCTCGGCATAGTGGGTCAGATGCTACTGCTGCGATGGCCCATTTATGAAAGTAAAAACTTGGCATGTAATGCTGCTTTACTTCATCTTAGACTCCTCTGTTAAGAAGGTTTTAACGGCTTTGCAACAAAAACTTGGTGTGAGGAGAAGAAAGAGTGAGACAAAGACAACTGTAGGGGATGCTGGGAGACGGAGGGAGGCAGACTTACTTTAGCCAGCAGGGCCGGACGTTCCGTGGCTGATTTGAAAACTGCCGTGTGCTGCTTCTTGTAGTGCTCCTCTGTCTTCTTTTCTGTCTGAATGCAAACACACAACATTCACACACATGTACATGAGTAACGGAGCTTAATATTTCAGCCTTATTACTTTCTAAAAATTAATGAATGACTGACTGTATTGACTGATCTTCCTACCTCATATTGTCCTGGACTCGGGGCCTCTATCGATTCTTTGTTGTGGAAGAGGGAAGTGCGTTGACCTGTGGAGCCAAAGCCTCCCTTCCTGGTTCTTTCTAAAACTACCTTTTTAAAACTCTCCCGGGCTAAACCTTGCTCAAACATATCATAGGAGCCTGGACCTGCACAGAGTACAGAAAGGTGAGATTATTGTGTTAATTCATGTAGATATATGTTTCTATATAGTCCTTCTCTTCACTGTCCTGAGATGAATTGGTCCAAGACAACATTCAGGAGGGCTTACTTTCCCTCAAACCTATTCGCTCTGTCCAAACCTCCACGCTGATGCAAAAGGAATTCACGTATCCTTACAGTGTCGACATATTAAACACATGTAGCGTAGGTGTGACTTTGGCTTAGCGTCAGTGTGTAAGTAGTTTTGGCTTCCACTGAAAATGGCACCTGTGCTACACCAAATTCCATGTGGAGACACTCATGTATTACAACTATATTAATAGCTGTCTCCTCAAGAATACACAAGAATGGCTGCAGGTGTGAATGCCAGCTTGTAACAGCTCAAAATGCTCAAAAACACAGAAGAACAATGATTTTTTTGTAAAACTAATTATAAATAACATGGCTGAAAAAGCCCTGCGTAACGCACAAGCATAACCACAAGCAGATATAAAAAACACTTTCATAAATTTGATGAAAATGATACAGTATGCACATTTATAAACATGATAGAAATACAGAAAGCACAAGTAAACATATAAATGCAACAACCTGCAGTGCAACTCAAATGATACATCTTGGTGTGTTGCTGGCAAGATCAAAAATAAGAAGGACTCGCCTGCTCCATTCTCTGTACAGACCTGTACTTTAACACCACACTAACATGTAATCTTTCTAGTGAAATCATAGAATGACCTCAGATTCAGTCATACTTAGAGACGTTTTAAAAAAAGCAAAACAGGTCTAAATGCTAGTATGGCGGCAAAGTCTGAACAGGTTTTTGATACAAATGGCTGCTGTTCAACGTAATTAATGTACAATACAGCCTCAGCAATAAAAATAATGCACATCAAATGTTAGTCTTTATATTACTGGGAAATATTCTGAGCTCAAACCTATTTGAGACCTACAATCTGTAATTTCAAAGGTGAAATGGAGGTGTTGAAAATGATTCATACTTCAAACATAATGGTTTAGTCTTGGAACACTACTTGCACACACACACACACACACACACTGCACAATAACCACAGACGTATAAGATCCTTTCAGTTAATTTCAACATGTCATTACAAGCTGCAAAGTAGTACTTATTTTTCATTATTACTTATCAGATTGAATATAATGACCATGCCAAAGTACCTTTTTAAGAAAATGTTGTTTTAATTAAACCAGAAAAAGATTCAGATTTCAAAACTATGAAAAAGAAAAAGAAAAAAACGCTAACAAATGCTGAAACACTGAAATGTCAAGTCTGACATTAAGAGAAAAGCAAAAACTAAACTCCATCTGGAAAATATAACTACATACATCTAAAATATCCCTTTAAACAACAACAAAATGGACACAGCATAAATTGGCCACATAGCCACTGCACTGACCTGGTGTCGAGCATGTTTTGTGGTTCCGAGTGAAGCGCACTGCTGTGATGCCAAAAGGGCTTTTCTTTAATCCTGGGGCCTTCTTCAGCAGCTCCAGGGCACAGCGCGGGTCATTATATACACCAACAGGGGGCGCTACTTCTTTCACAGGGCTAAACCTCTGATGGAAGGAGATAAAAGGGAATGAGGGTTGAATAAGACACTGAAACAATGAATGTTGATTTCTATAACTACTACCCATCTGGAACATTAAAACAAATCCATCAGAGAATATTTGCAACATTCACAGCAACAAAATATGGCATCTCACATTCAGAGATACCAAGCAGAGACAGAAACTGATCCACCATCAGCCTTGTGGCGCCATGCTCATTACACAACAGAAAGAAAAATTGGTGAATGGATGATGGATAGAAGGGGCCATGTTTTCAAGAGTTTATCCTTAAGAGCCATTTTAAGACATCTCAGGTTTAGCTTCGCATTGTCAGACTTAGCTCAACTTTGAGGCAAACCCTTTCATAATTCCTTCCTATTTCAGTCGGGACCAAAGTGGTGGACCGACCGACAGTCCGGAGAGCAGTATGGCTCGTCTGCTGCTTTCCAATCTCTTTTGCGTGCAGAAATTAAAAAAGCTGACTCGGAAAACACACGCTAAAGTGAACTGAGAGAAAACAGAAAAGACAAAAAAGAAAGAACAAGAGTAAAATGCATACAGACAGAACAAAGTGGTGAGACGAGGAGGGGAAGATGAGATGGGGTAAACAACACCAACTCAAAAGTAATGACGCACACGATCAGGTTTGCAATGTTCTTTTTGCTGATATCAGAGCTGATTCAGCACTGCAACTGCTTGCCAGCTTCACTTCCAGGGTATGAATGTGTTCATCTGATTACCTATTATAACAACACAGGCAAGCATTGGACCAAAGCAAATAAGTTGCCTTTTCAGTCAAGATTACTGAAGGTAAACTGTGTTTCAATGTAACTCCAAACCTCCCTTCAGCCTCTTACAACTGAGCCATTCAGCTGGTTGCTATCAAAAGCAATGGAGGTGTAAAAAGAACTTGACATCTTAACATATCAGCATGTCCCTATGCCTACACACACACATACACACACTCTGCGTTAATTCAGATGACATTCAAACTATAGGAATGATCTTAAATATAACCTTCTGGGGTGGGGTGGGGGGGGGGGGGGGGCATGCCAATCATTGATTTGCACTTTCTGTTTAAACAAAATGCAGCCTATGGAAAATTAGTTGTGGGGTAATGAAAATGCTGTTAGTTGAATTATTGAGCTTTCAGTCCAAAAGGAGAAATGAGAAAAGAAGAACAAGTAAAGGCGTGCAGTGCAGCTGAGGGAGGGAATGGAGAGGAAATAAGTAAATGAGTGAGAGGAGAAGTGTTTGGGGTAGAAATGGAGTGAGTGTTTGAAGGGAAGAATAAAAGAGGAGCAGGAGTTACAAGACATGCTGTTTCAAGGCCAAAGAAAACTGTGTTCATTCAAAGTCAAAGCTGGGGTTTGTGGCCATCTGTCAATCCAACGCTGCCCAACCGGCTTTGATAATGTCTCATTCATGGACACATTTTTTTTTTCTCTCGAACTTAGAGGCTGAGCTTTGTTTGCATTTCACATACAGACAGGAAATGCCAAAAAAGGAATACTTTTGATTACAATGCCAAGAACCAACATGTTGTCCATGCAAGATGCCTCCATGGGTACCTCCGTGATAGCACGTCTTGACATCTGTTAATGTGGATTAATGGCGCCACAGAGTGATGGAACAATAGAAGTAGTGTAAGTGCCCACATGTCCCTCTGGCACCAAATGAAACCTCATTTTCACTGTTGAGATGAGTTCAGACTGGGGAGTCACATGGCGCGGTGGAGAAAACACAACGGGCGGACTGCGTCGCTTCGACAACCCAAGTGCAGCGTCGCTACACAAGGAGCTCAAAACAAACTATCCCACTCAACCTGCCGACTGATCTCGCCCCTTCTTAACTCATCTCATCGGTGGTAATTCCTTTGTTTTGTTTTCTGTAATAGCCTACAGACACAGCAGTGAATAGTTAAGCACTTGCCTGAAATGTTCTTTAGCTTGAAATTGATAACTTTGTCTGACGTTAAGACTGCTGGTCACTTTTTAAAAGTGGAGCTTTTTTCCCTTTCTGTTTTTTAAGAGGCCACTGGTGGACTTGGTTGGTTCGGAATATCGTACTTTTCTGGAAGTTTCTTTTTCTCGATTTTCTACGGCGACGTCGTCACCAGCGCTTTTCTGAGAACTTGAAGCGCTTAGATTATGACCAACTGAAAAATGACACTAATGCACAGAAAAAACATAACATGGACCTAAAAGAGGTAAAAAATCAGGGGAGGATTCATCATTCCGGCTGAAATCCAAGGGAAAAGACTAATATTAGCAAATATATATGCCCCAAATAGTGATAAATGTATTGATATTGGCACCTATCCAATTATTTGGGCTGGGTTAAAAGAAAAGGAACTATGGTGTGCCCTGGGTCTTGTGGACGCGAGGAGCCTGTTCAGTCCTACTGGGAGATTTGTCTGAGCAGTACATCTTTACAACGATTGACTATGTTTTTATATCCCATTTACAATGTCATGTACAATTGGCAACACACTTGTATCAGATCATGCTTGTCAGGATGTGGTTCTGGACCCAATAGCAAAACCCTCGGAACACGTCAAAGTATAAACAGAAAAGTATTTATTGTCTCTTAGGCAAACTCAAAACACAAAAACTCTGGCCTTCAGGCAAAACACCACAACACGTAAATGCAATGTCTCTCCATGCAAACTTTAGTCCTCAGGCCCGCAGGCAATACTCATCCCCAACGTATGTCCACTGTCCTTTCAGGAAAGCACATAGACGCGCAGGCCCGCCCGCGATACTCATCCGGCGTCGGCGGCGTCACGTGTCCCGCTCGTGACGAGGCGATCAGCGTTCCGGTTGACGGAGTGGCGTAGTGTGTTCCGGCGTAACCTAGTGGGACTGGGGATGCGCGTAGCGAGGCAATCTCCCGACACTGGTTTCTGGAACGAGGTCTGCTTTTAAAAGCGGCTTGATGGCGAAAACGCACCGCAGCTGCGACGGCGCTCTGCCCGGCTGTTCCACATCCTCCTGATTGAGAGAGGGAGAGAGGAGGAGAGGGAGAGAGAAACAGAGACATCCTTGCTGTGGCCAGTGTTCCTGCGGCACCCTCTGGTGGTGCCGCCGAGTTCCTCACAGTACCCCCCCCTCAAACGACGCCTCCAGGCGTCCACGGTACCACCGGACAAGGGTGGGTGGATGGGGGACCGGTAGGAGGGCCCAACACACTCCTGATGACCACCACGCGGGGACTCCGGAGAACGGGCCGGAGGACGGTCACCAGGCGGAGACTCAGGAGGACGTGCCGGAGGACGGCCACCAGGCGGGGACTCAGGAGGACGTGCCGGAGGACGGCCACCAGGCGGGGACTCAGGAGGACGTGCCGGAGGACGGCCACCAGGCGGGGACTCAGGAGGACGTGCCGGAGGACGGCCACCAGGCGGGGACTCAGGAGGACGTGCCGGAGGACGGGACCAACCCCCCCTAGGCTCGGGACGGGATTTAACCGGACGGAACTTGGGACGGGACTTAACCGGACGGAACTTAACCGGACAGAACTTGGGACGGGACATAACCGGACGGAACTTGGGACGGGACATAACCGGACGGAACTTGGGACGGGACATAACCGGACGGAACTTGGGACGGGACATAACCGGACAGAACTTGGGACGGGACATAACCGGACAGAACTTGGGACGGGACTTGACGGAACTCAAGGGACACGTGTCGGCAGGACCGTCGACAAGAATCACAGGATACGAGCCGGGCCGGACTGCCGGCAGGGCTTGGGGAACAGGTGGCGGCCGGACCACCGACGAGACAGGTGTCGGCCGGACCGCCGCCGGGACTCGGGGAACAAGGGTCGGCCGGACCGTCGACGAGACAGGTGTCGGCCGGACCGCCGATGAGACAAGTGGGGAAGCTGGGACCGGGACTAGCACCGTGGCGGGACACGGGACCGGGGCTGAGCGCGACACGACGGCAGAAACTGGGCTCGGGGCTGAGAGCAACACGGTGGCCGCAACTGGGCTCGGGGCTGACAGCGGCACAGTCGGAGGACTCGGGACAGGGGCTGACAGCGGCACAGTCGGAGGACTCGGGACAGGGGCTGACAGCGGCACAGTCGGAGGACTCGGGACAGGGGCTGACAGCGGCACAGTCGGAGGACTCGGGACAGGGGCTGACAGCGGCACAGTCGGAGGACTCGGGACAGGGGCTGACAGCGGCACAGTCGGAGGACTCGGGACAGGGGCTGGAGTCGGCCGGGGCGCCGACAGGACACGGGGGGCGAGAGTCGGCCGGGGGGCCGACAGGACACGCGGAGCAGGAGTCGGCCGGGGCGCCGACAGGACACGCGGAGCAGGAGTCGGCCGGGGCGCCGACAGGACACGCGGAGCAGGAGTCGGCCGGGGCGCCGACAGGACACGCGGAGCAGGAGTCGGCCGGGGTGCCGACAGGACACGCGGAGCAGGAGTCGGCCGGGGCGCCGACTGGACACGCGGAGCAGGAGTCGGCCGGGGCGCCGACTGGACACGCGGAGCAGGAGTCGGCCGGGGCGCCGACTGGACACGCGGAGCAGGAGTCGGCCGGGGCGCCGACTGGACACGCGGAGCAGGAGTCGGCCGGGGCGCCGACTGGACACGCGGAGCAGGAGTCGGCCGGGGCGCCGACAGGACACGCGGAGCAGGAGTCGGCCGGGGCGCCGACAGGACACGCGGAGCAGGAGTCGGCCGGGGCGCCGACAGGACACGCGGAGCAGGAGTCGGCCGGGGCGCCGACAGGACACGCGGAGCAGGAGTCGGCCGGGGCGCCGACAGGACACGCGGAGCAGGAGTCGGCCGGGGCGCCGACAGGACACGCGGAGCAGGAGTCGGCCGGGGCGCCGACTGGACACGCGGAGCAGGAGTCGGCCGGGGCGCCGACTGGACACGCGGAGCAGGAGTCGGCCGGGGCGCCGACTGGACACGCGGAGCAGGAGTCGGCCGGGGCGCCGACTGGACACGCGGAGCAGGAGTCGGCCGGGGCGCCGACAGGACACGCGGAGCAGGAGTCGGCCGGGGCGCCGACAGGACACGCGGAGCAGGAGTCGGCCGGGGCGCCGACAGGACACGCGGAGCAGGAGTCGGCCGGGGCGCCGACAGGACACGCGGA
Source organism: Cottus gobio (assembly GCA_023566465.1). NCBI lineage: Eukaryota > Metazoa > Chordata > Actinopteri > Perciformes > Cottidae > Cottus > Cottus gobio. The sequence continues at coordinate 18,956,735 of CM042218.1, read as the reverse complement.
GCAGGAGTCGGCCGGGGCGCCGACAGGACACGCGGAGCAGGAGTCGGCCGGGGCGCCGACAGGACACGCGGAGCAGGAGTCGGCCGGGGCGCCGACAGGACACGCGGAGCAGGAGCCGGCCGGGGCGCCGACAGGACACGCGGAGCAGGAGCCGGCCGTGGCGCCGACAAAGCTGGACGACTCCTCCGCTGGCGTCGAGATCCCGAGGCTCTGGCCTCCGGGCCAGAGGCCCTAGCCCGTTGGAGACTCCGGGGCCCACCCAACGCCCACCCCGTACCTGGCCAGGGATCCGGCTCGGGGTTCTCCTCCTTATAGGGCTCCTTGTACCCGAGATACTCCACGTCGATGTAACCCAGGCCATTGAGCAGATACAGCCGGCGTAGCGGCGGGCTATCCATCAAAACCAGGTTTTGCTGGGTCCTTGTCTTGGTCGGGAGATTCTGTCAGGATGTGGTTCTGGACCCAATAGCAAAACCCTCGGAACACGTCAAAGTATAAACAGAAAAGTATTTATTGTCTCTTAGGCAAACTCAAAACACAAAAACTCTGGCCTTCAGGCAAAACACCACAACACGTAAATGCAATGTCTCTCCATGCAAACTTTAGTCCTCAGGCCCGCAGGCAATACTCATCCCCAACGTATGTCCACTGTCCTTTCAGGAAAGCACATAGACGCGCAGGCCCGCCCGCGATACTCATCCGGCGTCGGCGGCGTCACGTGTCCCGCTCGTGACGAGGCGATCAGCGTTCCGGTTGACGGAGTGGCGTAGTGTGTTCCGGCGTAACCTAGTGGGACTGGGGATGCGCGTAGCGAGGCAATCTCCCGACACTGGTTTCTGGAACGAGGTCTGCTTTTAAAAGCGGCTTGATGGCGAAAACGCACCGCAGCTGCGACGGCGCTCTGCCCGGCTGTTCCACATCCTCCTGATTGAGAGAGGGAGAGAGGAGGAGAGGGAGAGAGAAACAGAGACATCCTTGCTGTGGCCAGTGTTCCTGCGGCACCCTCTGGTGGTGCCGCCGAGTTCCTCACAATGCTAGGACGACAGTATAAAGAAATCTCCCAGATGGAGATTAAATTCCTCCTTCCTGAGAGACAATGTCATTTTAAAAACAAAGATTGATCATTTAGTTGAAACAAATCAGCAGGTACAACTTGGGAAGCATTTCATAAGGGGACGTGTAGGGGACATTTGGATTGTTCAGAGTCAGGCAAAAGTATTTCAAATCTGGGGATTTGGTCCAGGGAAACTATTGGGTTGTTACATTAAGCCACAAATATAGCAGTCCAGTCTCAGGGGATAAAGTCAACTGACATAAACACACATTTAGAACATTTATTTTGAAGGCCTAGTCTCATATCACACTACGTTACACTCCTTGTCATCCTTCACCCATTCATTCACTGACGGCCACCCAAGGTCCCACCTGCCCATCAGGAATCTAACTAACCATTCATACTCCACGGCTGGTACATCAACATGTCATGGAGCCGGGGATCGAACCCCAGATCCCCTGATTGAAGGATGACCCTGCTCCACTAGCGATATGCTACAGATCTTTAGTTTTGGGCAGACACGTATAAAAAGATGTCCTCATCTTTTAATGTTGGTCATTGGACCCAGCAAGGCTTGTCACTCTCACCTTAAGTTTTTTGGTTTTGCAAAAGATTCTCTTGTTGCAGCAAATTTTAAGGACTCCAATACTTCTGGGTTCAAGGCTGGGGCGTGACACACAGACTTACAATGTACGCTCAAAATATTTTTGCTTATTGTTACAGACTCAGGTGAATCCACAAATGCCCTGCACAAAACTAACAAATCCTTTTCCAAGTTGTTCTGGTTATCGTGAGAATTAGAACAAGTCTTTAACTTAGATCATTGTTTACTTTATTATTGTTTATTTGCTATCATTTGTCTTTTAGTGTTGTTTAATCCTCACCTATTATATGTTATCTATTTATCTATCTAATAAAACAAGTAATAGCGTGAGAGCTAATGGAGAAATGGAAAGGATGGGGAAATAAAGGGTGGGGGAGAAAGAGCAAGGAGAATAAAAGAAAAGGCACGTTTTCACCAAGTGTCGGATTGATGCTTTGATCTAACGAAAATGGAACGAGTCTCTTTCTGAATGGCTGTCCTTTGATTTTCTCGACAGCCATTCATCCAACCAACCTCCCACTTGGAGGCTGTATTGCTGCGGACCAAGAAAGTGCAGCGTTGAGTGCAAGCTCTTGAGATTTACAGGACACAACTATTAGCAGTGTAGTGTATTGAGAGGGGACCCCTATTAACCGTTGCACCGCTGAACGGCATGCTGGGCACAGCTAGCTCTCCGTCAATGTTTGTGTGAGCTCTTGCAACCAAAAGCAACTATTTCACGCACTGTTTATTGATCAGGACTCAAAGAAAGGCAGTGTCCACTGTGGAGTAGTTTGGATGAGTGGTTCTCAAGAATGCTGCACGCAGCATTACTAGAGGCCAAGCAATTGGCCCATTCCGAGCAGCCATGTTTTCAACAGGCACTGCATTAGTATTAGGAAATTGGAAAGTCAAAGGAGAAGAGAGAGATGAGAGCGGGGCTATCCAGCTGTTCCTCTTATCTTCCCGTCCCTCCATCCTTCACTCCCTCCTTCCCTCATTTCCTCTCCATCCGTCTGCGGGGTAACAGTGTCAGATGGAGCCGGACTCACGGGGAGACGAAGATCTAAGAAAACTGTCGTTCTTAGTTCTGCATGGGGGATGACTTGTGACACGCGAACACGCACACACTCACAGAGTTCCTCGGTGGGTGTCAGTGACGACATCACAGGGTCGACGCACGAACACAGCATGGGGCCAGGGAAATTAGTCAGAGCAAACTTACACACACACACACACACACACACACACACGCACACACACAGATCAAATGAACCCAAGAATCTTGCATCAGTTGTTTACACCATGAAACTACCAAGATGTTTTATGTTCCAAACATCATTAAATGTAATTCCAGTGAGTGTGTATAGATGAAAATGTGGTTGTGTTCATTTGCATGCACGTCAACAGTACTTAAAAAAACCTGTCTGTTATATCTATATCTGACTGCAGGTGAAATTATCACAAGCGTATATGTGAATTTTTGTATGTGTGTGTGTTTGAGTGTGTGTTAGCGCACGTACACTGTCACATTGTGCATGTGTGTCAGTGTGATAATTAAAACATCAGTCAGAGAGATTCACAGGAGCGAAGTTACAGGGCAGTGCCACAAAGGAGTTAAGCTATTCCTAAGACGTAAAACTACACATTTTCACATCCTTCATCTCTGCTCCTCTGAGCCTCTTAATAAACTCATCTTCACCCTCATCTGAAGAAACCCTCCACTCCCAGCACATCAATTAAACAAGCAAAGCCCGGCTCAGTGTCTTGGATCTGTAACTTAATCTTAAATATTCCATATTAAAATCCAGTCTCCTTTGAGAAATTGTAAATTGAATATATTTGCCTCCCATATATTATGTCTGAGAAGTCTTTTCAATATGATGTAATTGTTTTCTCTGTGCACAGTGCATTATGTAGAGCAACACCACAAAATCTATGGATCTAATTTTGTTTATCTTTTCTTCAAGCTCAAGCCTGATCTGTATTATTACAGCACATGTGGAAGCTAAAGATGAATTACTTTCATGCGTAGCTGTCTGTAGCTTCACGAGGTTGCAAAGCTACTCGTTACAGACAATACGAGTTACTGCTGCCTCTTAAAGCTGCACTTATCAACATTCTTATCAACAATGAATCAAATTACTATGTGCGATGTGACAGGTGTCACAGAGAATTACGACCTGACAACAAACTTTCCTCATTGCTTTGGTTTTATGGCCCACAGCCTCACTGTTTGGTTCTCATCAAACTCATTTTAAGCCACAGCAGCAAGTTGTTTGGAATATTGGATTTCCATTGATCCGTTAACCAGAAACACGTTGTCAAATGAATCCGGATCTGTTGTAAATGGGCAACACTTTGCTAACAAGTTCGCCATATGAGCTTTATAAGGACGTATCTCAATGTTGTGTTTACAGCTTGTTGTACTCCCAGCAAGTGGCTAAAACATTAATGATTGCAGGTTTAAACAAAAAGCCTTGCTATATAAGCTACAGTATAAGAGGTTCACTTTTCAGTTCAATGAATTGACCGCGCTTAGAGCAGGTGACCACACAACTGAATACAATTTCTAAATAAATGCTAATATTTACAGGGGTAACAGTTATCTTTATGTTTATAGTGGATTTTTATTTGATTACAACTTACAGTTGAACTTACTTAATAATAGGTATAATACTTCCTGGAAAGAGATCACTGTGGTATTGAGTCATTTACTGCTGATTGCATGCAGACATTTAAGGGCCCAATATAAACGATCTATAGTGCATGATCTTATGTGCAATGTGTGAGTGCATATAAGGCGTGTCCAACTCCACTTTTGCTAGTTTAACAGTCTGTGCAGTAAATAACGTGCAAGACCCAAAGGGTTTGAATTTAATGTCTATAGGTGTTTTTGCCGTTACATGAATCAGTAAATGATAAATTAACTTGGACTTGGATGGTGCTTTTCTTGTCTTCCAACCATTCAAAGCGCTTTGACCCTACATGTCGTTCACCCATGCAGACCCTCATACACTGATAACATCTGCCTGACTAACCATTCATACACAATTATGGTAAATTGTCTTGCCAAAAAACACATCCGGGAAGTGTTAAAACAAGTGTCATCTCCCATTCCCTTAAAAGCCAGAGGTTTTATGCAGGGAAAAGTATCTTTTTGAAAAGCTAAAAACCAACATTATATGGATTGGATCAAGATTTTTCATGAGATAAATACTATAAAAATCTTTTTTGACACTGGAGCTACATGCCAGTTGCCGTCTCCCAATCCTCTGTGCCATCAACAACTCCATTTAACATACAGTATGAGCAAATGCACCAATAACCTATTTGACCCGTGTTGGCGCCATGGGGGTTGGCGGAAATAGTTACAAAACATATTATATTGAATATGGTAAACATGCTGTGGCAGGGCTCGTCATTACCGTGGGAGTCACGGAGCTCCATACAGAGGCGCGACACCAGGTTGGCTCGGTTCCGGCTTTTATTAGGCATTTCTTCGACACACACACACAGGCATTCAATATACACATGCCCTGTCTCTGCCTAGCTCTTCCTGACTGCGTGGCTCTGGGAGCTTATATCTCCCTTCCCCTGCCCACGCAATCCCACGATCATGTGGATCAGCCGTGCCCCGTAACGAGACACAGCTGATCCCCATGATCGTCCCTCTCTCTCCGTGCTGCAGGCGCGCTAGCCACGCCCACGCCCCACATACCCCCACCGCCCGACTTAGGCCGGGGAGCCACCGGCCTAACCAACTCCCCCCCCCTCCCTCCCACTGGGAGCGGGAGCAGGAGTCAGCCCCGACCATCTGCACCCCCGACCTATGGACCACCATGGAATTAACCCTGCGTTTCCGCCAGATGCCACCGGGTGGTCCGGGCGTTGGCATCCTCCATCCGTGGGGGCCCGGGCGCGGGACATGGCCCGGACAGAGGGCGATCGAGCGCCCCGGGAGGCAGGTTCCTCGCGCTCTCCGCCGGCCCCCTCCCGGGGCCAAACCGGCTCTCGCCCTCAGTCCGCCGCGGCAACCTGCAACACAAGAGAGAGAAAGTTTAAGGAGGCGGGACCCCTACTGGTCCCCACTGTGCCCTGGTCCATGGACCCCATACGCGGGCCCGAGCCGCGGGCTCGGCCCTCCGTCTCCGGCCCCACAGTGTCCCGGCCCCCGGGCCTGTCGGCCAGTCCGGCCCGGCCCCCTCGTCTCGCCCGACGATGAGGACCGGCCGGCCCCAGCCTCTCCCCCAGTCTGGCGGGGATGGCGGCGCTACCCAGAGTGTCGCCCCTGGGTTCCTCCGGTTGCCCCAGGGTCGGCCGCCCTGCCTCCCTGGGTCCGTCCTCCAACCCGGACAGGACCTCCGCAGATGGCCCCGGGCCCCGCAGGTCCAGCACCTCCTGGTGCACTGCCGCTGCAGGTGTCCTCGCTGTCCGCACGCCCAGCACACTCGCTCCGACCTCCCGGGAGTCCCCCGGCGGTCCGGCCGAGACAGGTCGCCGATCCGCGGACCCGTCGCGGTCTCCACCGGGTCCCCGTCTGGTTTCCCCCGTGCCGGCCGTCTTCGCCTCCGCCGCTTCGGATCTCGCCACGCCACCCTGTCGAAGCTCGGCGCCGTCGCACACCTCCGTCGTCAGCACTCACTCGCTTCCCCTCCGGTATACCCCGTTGGGCGCCAGTGTGGCAGGGCTCGTCATTACCGTGGGAGTCACGGAGCTCCATACAGAGGCGCGACACCAGGTTGGCTCGGTTCCGGCTTTTATTAGGCATTTCTTCGACACACACACACACACACACACAGGCATTCAATATACACATGCCCTGTCTCTGCCTAGCTCTTCCTGACTGCGTGGCTCTGGGAGCTTATATCTCCCTTCCCCTGCCCACGCAATCCCACGATCATGTGGATCAGCCGTGCCCCGTAACGAGACACAGCTGATCCCCATGATCGTCCCTCTCTCTCCGTGCTGCAGGCGCGCTAGCCACGCCCACGCCCCACACATGCATTACGCAGAGGCTTGCAGACATAAGAGAGACATAAGCCAAAATGCCGCCGTTCAAAAAATAATTTGTGGACTCATCATTACGATCGAAAAATATGTGTGGAGGAAGCCCCTGAGTGTGTGACAGAGGAAATGTGTTGCTTATGGCATTAGTCTGTGGCTGCCGCGGGACGTCACTGTTGCTGGCGGTGAGCGCTGAGAACACGCTGCAAGTTGAGTCTGATTTGTGTGAAAACCCAAAATGCTTTGGTCTAAAAGTAGCAATGACAGTAGGAGTAGGTGAAAGCAAAAACAGCCTAACTAAAATAGACGCTGGTGAATAAAAGCAATGCGAAAGTTGCTTGAGATAAGGTACAACACGATTCACCTGGAAATGTATGCACAGGCTCACACACAGAGCATTACATAGCTTTACAGTGAACTACCTCTGGTTGTGCTTGCATTGTACCTCAGTCTGAGAGAGGAAGGGGCATGTGACCTTTGGCAGGGTACCACTGGACTTGACAGGCTTCTCAAACTGACTTCTGATGTAGTACTGCCCCGGACCAGGAACTCCCTGATGGGAAGCAGAAATCAAGAAAGTCATATAAGTAGTCAAATGCTTTGGTAATCGCACTTTCCATGTAGCTGTATTAATTAGGAGACAGGGAGAGAACACAAGGAAGGGAAAGAGACACTGAGAGGGCAAAAGGACAGAGAGTTGCTTTGATTTATTTCCGTTATAAGTGACGGGCACACAGAGGAGGTAAAGACTATTATGAAGAGAACACAGCAGAGAAAGGAAGCAATGCAGATGAGTGAGCAACTTGTGAGCACACAGACAAAGAGCAGTAAGAGAGTTTTCTCTCTCTGCTCTGCAATTAAGTCATTCATGGTTTGTTTTAAACAGACAGAGACTGGAAGAGAAACTAAACACGTGTGCATGTCTGCTCTTTTCAAAGTCGTGGGAAACATGCCATGTGGCAGCCCAAGACTACTGCGCCATTTCAGTGCAGTAATTATGTATCTAGTAAACCGGCACACAACACCACACCTCACACACAGTGATGCTGACAGTGAAAGGTAAAGAAACACACACACACACACACACACACAATTCAACATTCTCTTGTGCAGAGCCAGGACATTTTTGTACTTGTGGTAAAGCCACAAGGTTGCTGGGCCAGGGAGGTTTAACTAGGTCCGCAGTAAAACAGCATGGATTTCTGTGGAGATTGTTAGCAGTTAGAGCCACGTCTTGAGGTGGAACAATGGCGATTATCAGCACAATATGTCTTCTCCGTGCCTTTGGACAGCTCAATCTTTACTCATGAACATTGACATACAAAGTCTTCTTGCCAGAAACAAGTTTCTTGTCCTCAGAACCTGAAAGGGCACATACCGACATACAGAATGCTGATGTACAGTTATGCTGCCACGGGGAATTTATTCTTGAATTCTTTTCAAACCAAATGCAAAAAGCATATGCAAATAAATTGCACGTTAAATATACAAATTAAAAAACATCTGTCTCTATGGGCCCATTGCACACAGCATTTAAAACGTTCGTATTCTGCAGCGCAGGGTTGCTTTCCGCAGCTGTTTTGTTTTGCCGGTACATTTTTTTATAAGAAACGAGCCAACCAATAAAATAATTACTTTTGCTCATGCAAAAGCAATCTATAGATTTTCAAGGACACTAATGTAATAATTCTGTTCATAACGCCACACAACGACAGACATATTTATGGATTGATGCATTCGGTCACTCTAAATAGTGTTGTTTCTGACAAACTAAGGAATGGTTATAAAGACTACGAACATACAGTTTTGAGTAGCCTACAAAAGAGGGGTCACATACAATAACATGTAGAGGGAGAACGGTTCATATCCAAGTGCATTATAGTTCATGTTTTTCTATGGACATGTGTGTATGTGTCAGCAATGATATGTAGTTGTTGTGAACGGCATACTTTACAACCTGACCATATAGGATAAGTGATGGCGCACATCAATTATTACATTACATTACATTACATGTCATTTAGCTGACGCTTTTATCCAAAGCGACTTACAATAAGTGCATTCTACGGTTACAAACAAGAATCAGAACAACAAGAATCAAGAAGGTACAATTTCGTCAAAGGTTCGACTACAAAGTGCTATCAGTAAGAGCCATTTCAGTGCTACTATAGTGCTACATCCTTTATTCAAGGTATAGTCGGAAAAGATATGTTTTTAGTTTGCGACGGAAGATGTAGAGACTTTCTGATGTCCTGATGTCACTGGGGAGCTCATTCCACCATCGAGGAGCCAGGACAGAGAACAGTCGAGACTTTGTTGAGTGTTTAGCTCGCAGCGACGGAGCTACAAGGCGATTGGCAGAAGCCGAGCGGAGCGCACGAGATGGGGTGTAAGGTTTTACCATGTCCTGGATGTAGACTGGACCAGATCTGTTCGTAGCACGGTACGCCAGTACCAGTGTTTTGAAGCGGATGCGGGCGGCCACCGGTAACCAGTGTAGGTCGCGGAGGAGCGGAGTGGTGTGTGAGAATTTCGGGAGGTTGAAGACCAGTCGAGCTGCAGCATTCTGGATGAGCTGCAAAGGTCGGATGGCACCAGCAGGTAGACCCGCCAGGAGGGAGTTACAATAGTCTAGACGCGAGATGACCAGAGCCTGGACGAGAACCTGTGCTGCCTTCTGGGTGAGAAGTGGACGTATTCTCCTGATGTTGTGCAGCATGAATCTGCAGGAACGAGTTGTTGCGGTAATGTTGGCAGTCAGGGAGAGTTGACTGTCCAGAGTCACACCGAGGTTCCTGGCAGTCGGGGTCGGGGCCAAGACTGAGTTGTTGAAAGTAATCGTCAGGTCGTGAGTGGGGGAAACTTTCCCTGGAAGGAGAAGTAATTCCGTCTTGTCGGGGTTAATCTTCAAGTGATGTGCGGACATCCATTGTGAGATGTCAGTCAGACAAGCAGAGATTCGTGCTGCTATCTGTGTTTCCGATTGTGGAAACGAGAGGATCAGTTGGGTGTCGTCAGCATAGCTATGATAGGAAAAGCCATGCGAGCGAATGACGGAGCCAAGAGAGTTGGTGTACAGGGAGAAGAGGAGAGGACCGAGGACCGAGCCTTGAGGGACCCCAGTAGTGAGAGGACAAGGGTCAGACACAGATCCTCTCCAGGTTACCCGGTAGGTCCGATCGCTGAGGTAGGATGAGAGGAGGGAGAGCGCAGTGCCTGAGATACCCAGGTCCTGGAGGGAGGAGATAAGGATCTGGTGGTTCACTGTGTCAAAGGCAGCAGAAAGGTCCAGAAGGATAAGGACAGAGGAGAGAGAGGCTTCTCTCGCAGTGTGAAGCTGCTCTGAGACAGCAAGGAGGGCAGTCTCTGTTGAGTGGCCTGCCTTGAATCCAGACTGGTGAGGGTCCAGAAGGTTGTTCTGATGGAGGAAGGAGGAGACTTGATTGAAGATAGCTCGCTCCAGGGTTTTGGAAAGAAAGGGAAGGAGAGAGACAGGTCTGTAGTTGTTGAGTTCTGACGGGTTTATTATGATTATGTATTATGAATGCCATGTATCACAAATAATACACATACAGAAATATAATACGCATACATATAATTCAGTCCAGTCATTGCTCAGCACTTACAGTTAACACAATATCATGCTTCATTGGCCCCACCTAAAGGATTTGAAGACACATTTGAACTTTTCGACACAGTATTTTATGGAATAACATGCCCATTTTAAGTGTGTAGAGTTGAATGTCGCTATATTATTTTTCTTAAACAACAACCATGACAACCATGATTGTGTGACGGTGCGGACCTTTAATTTTAGTCGGCATGCACAGGATGTCAATATTCCTGTTGGAATGGTGACAAAGGTTTGCATGCAAAAAGAAATGTTCTTGTATTTTTTTTTTTTTTGGTTGCATCTCCTGAGTGAAAAGGTTTTCAGGATGAAAAGTATAGTTTCTGGAATAAAGGCGCAGAGAGCGAGGCTATTCTTTCAGCTCTGTGCCAGACTTCTCTGAGTCAAAGATATTTAGGTTTTTGTTTTTTCCTAAAGTTTGAAGTTTATTTCTGTGTATCAAGTTGAACTTGCACACCTTGGCTCTGCCATTTAACAAATATTGTGTTACAGTTTCACTCTGGGGCTTTTGAGTAGAAAAAGAAACGTTCTCCCTTTCCATCAGCCATGTGGATTTCATAACAAATCTCCATATTTGGCAGATTGAAACTAATTTTGAGAAATTATGAAAACATAATGACCGTTATTTCATAAAATACAGTATTATTAGTATACCTTGTGTATTATTACAGGATGTATATAATCTGTCTCAGTTGTTTGCTCAGTTGATAATAGCAGATCCAGTTCCAGATCCTTTTTTCTTCTTCTTTTCTGTAGGAGAAATACTGCTTCTCAGTTGCTAAAAATAGCAAGCACTGCAAACATTGCATAATCCATGATAATGTTAACATGGAGTTAACTACATTTTTGCGACGAACTGACAGTGAACATCATACTTAGGCATTGCAGTGGTACAGCTAGACCTGGGTTGCTCTTGATTGCAGAGATACACGCGATAATGGTTTGTTAAAGTGGATCGCTCGTCGTTGCCCTTGCCATGTCAGAATGCCTGTTTAATGGGGAAACCTACACACAGGCTCTTAAACTCTATGGGACACCAGCAGCCCAGAGCCATTAGAGGCAGACTGTCTGCTGATCTCTAGGAAGTAAAGGTGTTTGTCCTGAGTGTCCCCACTGTGGTTAATGACCCATATGGTCAGTGTATGTGTGTGTGGGAGCACATGTGAGTTGAGGTGCCAGGTACTAATGATGACGTATGGAGGTCCAGCCATCACTGTAGGGGGTCCAAATACAGCAGGGTGCACACATACAGGCATACAGAGAAGGCCAAGTTGCTGATTCAAAGTCACAGGATCATTTATAGTATGTCAGATAATATTTTTTAGCAATTTTAAAAGCCATATATTATTTAAATAGAGGTAGGACGCACTGCAATAAAATGTCATGTACAATGAACTATGCATGATAACATGAACTGAAACTAAACTAAAAGAGGAGAGGCGGTGGAGCAAACTATTCAAGGAGAGCGAGGACGAGAAGCGGGAGAGGCGACGGTGCCCGTCCTTGACAGAAGGGACACGTTCACCTCTCTCTCCACAAATCCAGTCCCACATTTTTAAGACTCTGCCTCACTCTCTCCACCCTGCCGACCGGAGAAATAAAGCATCACAGAGCATTACTCTGCCAGTACACTCAAGTTCATATGCAGGTGAGTAACTCCCCTCCACTCAACCCGCTCCAATGTATCATTCTGGATTTGTGTGAGTGTGGTTGCCGGTCGGTGACTAAGTCTTATGTTCTACTGCCCTCTATGGGTGAACCCACGAGGAAGTATACGCAGACAGGGAGGAGGGGTTGAATCACTTTCCTCTTTAATCGACTGTACTTCAAGAATGATTTCAGAGTACTTATCCTGATCAGTTCTCAGTGTAAATCACTCTCTATCTCCAGTTATTATGGTTCGTTCTCAATCTGCCATTTTCTATTGTATTCCCATTGTGTTGAGATTTATCTGAATCAAAGTGCAGTGAAGAGAGAGGACAAGCTGTTTAGCTGCCAAATGAAAATAATGTCTTCTTAAGCATTAAAATACTCCTGATGGAAGAATACTTGTTTTAGTGTGAGTCCAACTACTTAATTTATACGATATACTAAAAAAGACAGAATTTGTAAATACCTTTGGGTTAGGGCTCATATACTGAAAGTGGATTCTGGACTTACATTGATCCGGTGGCCACGTTTACATATCAACTTATAATAATTTGTTATTAACAGTTCAAGAGACACCCATTAAGTGTTTTTCGGTCAGTGTCAGTGAGATGACCAAACCCTCACCCAGACACCCTGACTTATTATAAGTATGTTGGATACCGTTGGAAAGACATGGCAAGACAAACACGAAAAAGAAAACAATGCTTTGGCTGAAGCTATAAATAATCATTAGTAAATGAGTATTAATAAGTTTGCAAACCGTGCAACCCCAAGAATTCACTGAATACAGCCCCTCGGTAATGGCAGCTGTATGGAGCCTCTTCCTTATCTTTATTCAAGAGGGTGCTCTTTCAATTTGAGAACATGATTTATTGATTTCACTTCCGATTTTGTAATGCTCTTCTTCAAAACTCACACTCAAATAGCCCCTGCCTGTGCTTGGATTTCTGCTCAATCTGTATGCTTGACCTCAGATACGTTCTCGCCTGCACAGATGTGAGTTCCAGCATCAGCTCTTCTCCTCACACTCGGGCCGCTTCTTTGAGATCATGGAACATCTGTTTGCGCAGATCAACAGGGTTTCATTGAGTTACATCATGATGAGTAAAGATGTGTAATTGAAGATAAATGATCTGGAGTTTTGTGATCTGTTACACCCCTGGTCAATATAGAAGGCAAGGCTGGGGACTTCCATATCGGAGAATATGTTCAAAAACCTACCAGCACGGCCCCATATTCTCACAGATTGAAATATCATTGAGTTGCATATAATAAGGTGATAATAAGTCAAAGTTGTGCTTAGATCTTGTTGCACTGCACCCAAGTGGCCAAAAATCCAATAATGCAGGTTTAATTGCCACGTGTGGTCACTGTGGCCCCTGTTCAGCAGGTTACATGGCTCACTGTCCCCCACAGGGGCAGAGCTTGATATTGATCTCAGTACACTGGAGCTTGTATCTTTTACATTTCTCATTCAGGTAAGCTTAGCATGTAGAGCACCACATGGACACAAACACTCGCCAGCACAAACACATACTCGCCTTCTTTTCTTCTTGCTTGGGAACCAGTTCATGGTAGCGAGGGATGAAAAGCTCAGCTCTGCCTTTCTGCTCCTTTTGAAGGTTCACATTCTCACAGAGTATTTCTAGTTTTCTAAAGCAAACAGAGACAACGTCAATGTCTTTGAGAATGGAAGGCACGGACAAACAAATAGAAGAGATACAAATAAAGGGAGAGAGAGAGAGATGTTGAAAATATACAAAATAAAAAAAGAATAACATGGGAAATGATGAGATGCAATACATTGAATGAGAGGAGAAAAGGGAGGTGGAGGAAGTGTAATGGAAAAATAAATAGGAAGAGATCAACAAAGCAAAGGCAGATGGGCGATGAAATGAATGACTGGAGAAAGAGGGGTGAAGATGAGAAAAGAAAAAAGGCTGAAACAACTGCTTTGTCAGCATTTTTAAATCTTTCCGATAATCACAGGCGTGGGCCGACACCTAGAAGTGTTAACAGAATGAATGCTCCTCTGTAAACTTCCCCTCTATCACTTAGTTGATTCCTTTATGCATCTGAGCTGGGTGTAATAATGCAGAAGTGCTTAGCAGGGCTCCATTAATAGAAATGCTGTGTGAAAAATGTCAAACATTACATCCGGACCAAAGCAACGTTTCACTTTGTGGAACAGCTTCTCTGTGGGAGCTCACGAGCCGTGCATTTATGAGATCAGATGCCTTGGAAAATCTAATCAAACCAACCTTATTCCATGATTCAAAATATGAATTCATGAAGATTTGTTTTCCTAATACATGCAATAATGGTTATCCATCCAGATCACTTCTCAATTTCTCAGACTCACAGATGATGCCTCATGCTTGTTTAGTTAGCTCAGAGAACTTAAATGCCAACCATCTTCTCGCCTATAATTCTCCGCAAAAAAAGTCTATTTCACAAAATGTCAAACTGCTTTCACATTTTGTCGCTGTTGTGATATGATCATCAGCATTGTTGGTCATATGCAACTGATGCTAAACACTCATGTAAGACTGTAATACTTACATCTCAGGGTAATATTGTCCGGGGCCTGGTCCCTCCTCCACTGTCGCCTCACTTCTTTTCCCTGTCATGTTGCCAAAGTGGACTCCTTTATACTTCTGTGCAGAACTCTTCTCTGACTACAGAAGGAGAAAGAGTAAGAGAGAGAAGAAACAGACACCAAGAGAGATGAGGTGAGGAGTGGATGAAAGAGAGGAGATATAGACAGAGAGAGGCGATAACAAGAGGATAAATGGATGAACAAAGAAGGAGAAAATAGAATTGACACATTCATATCTGTATCTGGTTACTCTTGCAGCCAGAGCTCATGAAGTTGGGGTTGAATGGAATGTAAAGTTCAGCCAAATGCCAGAGTATGTCAGAGATCTAGGGGAGACCCTCCGTCCCTCCTTATCTCTGTACAGCTTTACAGCTTGCTTCCTCTGCCTCCAGCCTTTCAGATAGGACCAGTCCACTCGGCAGCTTAACTACTGAGAGAGGCTGCGTCTGAAAATGAGTTGGCCAGGTGTCACCGAACACATTTTGTGAATAATGTGTGAGATTTTCTCAAAAATATATTGCAAGGTGTGCTGAAAAAATTAGATTACTGGTTTTTGAATCCCAATCCATCGTAGTTTAGTGTGCTAGCATGTTACCACTTGCTGATTAGCGACAAATACAAAGTGCAAAAATGGTATCCAGGTATTTGGTCACTAAATTCACATTCCTGACACTGAAAGAAGTCTAAAGTTTGTTCCTCAAAAATGAAACTATGTTGTACTAAAATGAAAGAGACATGTAAGAATAAAAGCTTCCCTCACTGAATAAAAAAAAAATCAAAGCATCCAAAAATGTTCCCTTTCTTCTAACTATTCCTTGACCCAGCTGTCTGTATCTATTCTGTGAGGCAGGGAGTCTCAAAAAGTTTTTAACTCCATGTGGTGCCCGTCTCCTTATCTCAACTTCAGCTGTGGCTGGAGGACGAGATCTGACGCTCTGTCCCCTGTGATCTTCCAATCCAGTTTGGAGGAAGGGAGATAGGAAACAAGGATGTTTAAATGCTTAAAGTTAAAAAGAAGGAAAAAAAAACTGCATCTGCATCGCACGCAGACACACACAAGCACCGTGATGGTATCGCAGCTAGCATTGACTTCTGAGGCACAAATTGCCGATTTCTGTCAAGGAGAGCTTTTAAAAGTTAAACACAGCCAGTGGGTATATACATATTCATTAAACTTTAATGAAATGGAATGGTAGGCTATTTATTATTTAAATGAGAATACATTTTTGTCTGTATTGGTCGCTTGTGGGCTGGATCCCGCAGGCAGAAATTGTTGGTGTGCTCTCGACAAACATGCACAACACAGCATGGGTTTGAATGTGATTCAGGGTGTATGGTGTATGTTTCCACCTCACAGCTTCTTCTCGGTGTAGAGGCTGACCAAGACTTGATTTCTAGGGCAGGGTGTTCACAGACAAATAATGAAAGTATTATTTTGATAGTCTCTTCAAAAATAAAACACTCAATGAGGAAATATATTTAGGCAGAAGTGTGTCCATCCATCCAGTAGAGACTTGAGAATAAATGGAAAGGAGAATAAAGCTCCCCTTTCCACCCTAAAAAAAATTGAAAAAATGATTCACCAGTTAGAAAGTGCTACAATGTATATTTTTCAAAATGTCTCTTTCTCAACTGATTTGTGTGCTCTGTGTCCTATATGCAAACACGGTCTATGCTCCATATCACCATCTGCATTATGATCATCTGGCAAATATATAACTACACAGTCGGGACTACCAAAATAGCCTGTGATGATGCTGGTTGTTTCAGCAACAATATGTGCCCTTATTAATGTACCAGCCAATAACTATCCCTATTCCAGCACTTTAGTCTGTCTTTAACTCTGAGTAGTAAGTAGTACCTATCAGTCGATGCCGTAGTACAGACGTGAACCAAAAGTTCGGGGTCAATGGATGAAACAGATTACGATGTTTTTGTTTTTCTCAATAACACTCAGACAGAAAGCAAACTGACGCGCTTTTGATTTCTGCCCAACGTCTTATCGTTCAAAGGTTGCCCCGGCTACTTTGAAGTTACGTCCTCAGACAACCACTTGATTCTGTCTCCCGCACTTCTGAACTCAGTCGGCGCGCGGGGCGGAGGAGGTGTTTGAGTTTAAAGAAAAGAAAGGAGTGTGTCAGATGGAGAGACGGGGGGGGGGGGGACACAGAGATGGAGGTTGAACTTTCAAAGGGAGAGCAACAGAAGTTGAGACAGAAAAAAAAAGAGCTGAGGATGGATGCACTGCTGATGGCCCTAAATCACAGTGTGCCGCTGTGCCTGCGCCGGTGGGTTAACACAAGCTCGGCCAACACTCAAGGACGCTGTTGACTTCCTCTGGTCATTAACAGATGAAAAATAACTTAATTGAGAGCCAGACCAGCAGGCGTGTGCATTATTTTAAGTGAATATTGTAATATAGCTTGAAGAATAATTACTAATGGCTCTCTTTGTTGGCATGTAAAATGGATGAGTATCGGTGCGCTGTGGCTTTTTTTTCTCAAGTGGAGCTGCATTCATTAGCTATGGAAATGGGTTTTGAGCCAACTGAATGGGGTGGGGGTTCAGTGGTGCATTGGATCTGCCGAGCACTAATGGACCTCGCCTCACGGGCAAAGTAAGTACACTCATACACACACTCATACAGACTAATGAAAGCACACATGCGTGCAAATGAACACTTCACATTCTCTGATGGATGTTCATTCAAACTCTGACTGTGTGTGTGTGTGTGTGTGTGTGTGTGTGTGTGTGTGTGTGTGTGTGTGTGTGTGTGTGTGTGTGTGTGTGTGTGTGTGTGTGTGTGTGTGTGTGTGTGTGTGTGTGCGTGTGTGTGTGTGTGTGTGTGTGTGTGTGTGCGTGTGTGTGCGTGTGTGTGTGTGTCCTTACCAGCAGTGGATCGTAGTAGGCCGGCCCCAAGGTTGTGTCCCTGGGGGGGGCCGGCTGCTTGAGGAGCACACCCAGAGCGTCCTCCTCGTAGCCAAAGGCCTGGCCCGGGGAAGGGATGGATGGGATATCTGACTGACGCACAAGCCGGAGACTTTTAGCCTGCAGCCACTGCACACAGAGAAAAAGACAGGGGAAGTGGGGAGAGAAGTCAGGGTGTGTGATGGAAAGGATGCCCTGGCTGACAAAGTAGCTGAGCACTGCCTGGGGCCATTAAAGTGTGAGTCTGAAGGAGGGACAAAAAGAGAAGGAGCGAGTGTAGGCAGAGGATAGTAAGTAAATAGAAAGGGAAAGTGTGGAAGAGAGAAGGAAAGACAGAAGTAGAGGTGCAGGAACCGTCCCAGTCGAAATGCATCAAAGCTTTTTGACTGACTTTCTGGAAGTCTAGAAGTACCTGGAAGTAAGGTATGTGTGTGTGTGTGTGTGTGTGTGTGTGTGTGTGTGTGTGTGTGTGTGTGTGTGTGTGTGTGTGTGTGTGTGTGTGTGTGTGTGTGTGTGTGTGTGTGTGTGTGTGTGTGTGTGTGTGTGTGTGTGTGGTTCCCGGGGCTGACAAAGAACAGAGGTCAGATGGACACACTGTTGTCCGACTGTCACGACTCTCTCGGTCTGGCTTCTTTACAGTTTTGGTCCTCAATATCTGGACAAAAGATCTATCTTCCCTGTGCTTTTCTTCCCATGTCCAAAACCTCACTGAATGTGATACGTTTTCAGATGTGACACCCGGTGGGGTTCTTTTTATATGAACAATAGAAGTGACAAAAGTCGAGAGAACCCGTTTCCCTCAATGGTTTTAAAAAAGCAGCATCTAATTCCCATTGATTGGTGTTGCACGGTGTGCAGATGGTGGAACTTCCAAAGATAGGGTCTGAGGTGTTGGCAAGGAACTGTCTGAAGGTATTGGCAGTCACAACGTTTGGAGGAGGAACTGTTGTTCTTATCTTTTGCTTGGCACAGATACAGCACACAGTGCTGAGGAGAGTTTTACATTTGATTGTATCTTTATTTTTTGTATGTGTGCCTGTGTGCCTGTGTGCATGTGCGTGTGTGTGCTTGTGTGTGCTTGCATGTGTTTGTGTGCGTGTGCATGTGCTTGCGTGTGCTTGTGTGTGTGTGTGCGTGTGTGTGTGCGTGCGTGCGTGCGTGCGTGTGCTTGCGTGTGCTTGCGTGTGCTTGCGTGTGCTTGCGTGTGCTTGCGTGTGCTTGCGTGTGCTTGTGTGCGTGTGCTTGCGTGTGTGTGGTGCTAATGAGACATGAGACACCTGGTACAATGGGACCGCTCCCCAGCAGAGGGTTTAGTATAAGGCTGATAATACATGGGATAAAGCATTTGATTGTTAAGAGGACAGCGATATGCAAACTAAAAATACAAAGGGAAAACGCCTGCTCAGTGCCGGTCTTTTGCACAGGTATTAGATGACTTTCTGATGGATCTTGACCAGGTTGAAGTATGAGAATGGTTTTCCTCATACAAAGGACATGCTGCATAAAGCCAACACATTGTGATGAAAAATGTAATAAGCTGGAGGCAGAAAATCTAAAGTTAATCATTTCCTGTAAACTGACACCCATATGCCTACCATTGTCCTGCTCAGATTCTCAACCGCCACAGCCCGAAGTGTGTTTCCTGAAGCAGGCAGCACATCGTAGGCCCCGGGGCCCGGCCCCTTCGATGCCACTTCTTCAAAGCGCTTGGAGCGGTTCTGAAGACTGCGGCCACCGTGGACGTTTAGCTGCAGTGTTCAACAGAGAGACACAAGCAGACACACACAGAGAATGAGATTGCAATCTTTTTTACTCAACAAATTCACATTAGATGTCTTAATAGGAAAAGGTTATTACAGAGCTGCTCTGGGTACACTGTATGTATTATAATGTATGTAAAGGATTGTGTCTGACCTACGGTACCTTGGCAGGTGAGATGTCATACTGTCCTGGTCCTGGTATCCTCTCACTGGACTGACTGAATACTGACTGTCTGTTGGTCAAGGTCAGGAAAGGAGCATATCCATCTGGAATAATGATAAATATGCAAAAGTAGAACGAGCTGTTGATTGATTCAGAAACTGCCAATATGTGGTATATTGATTAGATTGCTGTATTTTATGTTCATATTTGTATTGGTGCAATTTAGTTTTAAGTAATGCTACTGAGTGAACAAAATAAGAGCAACAGGATACATTTAAGCTTGGCCCAGCAATATACAATATATCCTATTCCACTGCTATATATATTATGTTGTCTTTCATCTGCAGGATAATATAACATGTAGGCTGACACTATAAAGTATGAATGTTGTGTCATCTTTCTAATAAATCAATCACTGTAATGTACCAATGTTAGCTCATAGTCATCAGGTGACGTTAGTGGGAGCATTTTAACATACAGCTAAAGCCAGCGAGCATTCATATCATTTCTATAATGTGCATCTTGGTCTGCACTTTCTCTGGAGCAAACAAAAGCAGAAGCGTGTTCCTCGATTGAAAGCGAGACTCGAGCAGCCGACAGTCTCGCTGAAGTTACTTCAGCTCTTTCCTACCTGATATTTTGGAGTCGGACCCGGTGACGTCATACGCGCCGGGGCCGACAGAGGATGAAGTGCCGCTTGCTGTCATGAAGGTCACTCTCGGAGCTCGTCCGTACATTTCACCTCCACCTGTCCGAAACAGGTTGTAAAATACGGACACCTGCTGGAGTCGACCCGATAGGATCGAAATGTAGTTCTCACTTTATTGACTTTGTTCAGCAGCGAGGTCAAAGCATTCCTCCACTGCGCTCTCCCAGTGTTGTGGTGCGCGTGCCTCGTCGCTTGGATACATTTCGTTACACACCAGAAATCAGATGCAGAGAGAAGGGAACGAGCCCCCCATGGATAATATGATCTACCATATCATAAAAGCATTTTTGTAACTCGAATAAATTATATTATCTGTATTACAATTATTGGTTGTGCTCCCATATTTGTGAAATAAACCTCAAATTGATTTTCACCAGCAGCAAAATGTTTCATAGTGTTACACGTTTCATAAAGCTGGACTTGCCAGTCACAGACCCCTCACCTTCATGAAGTTTCTTTCCTTTTTTCCCTATTAAAATTAGTTTTTCTTATCCGACTGAATGTGTAAGGAAGGAGGCTGTTGTATGTTGTATTATAACGGCCTTTAATAAAGTATTGATTGCAGGCTAATCAGTGATGTAATGTAACATACAGTTTGTTTACCTGATAATCGTATTTAGTTACATTTTAAGTTGCTTTCCATTCTATGCTACTTTAGTCTTCTTCACTCCATTTCAGAGTGAAATATTGTACTTTTTTACTTTACTAGATTTATTTGACAACATCAACTACTAATTACTTTGCGGATTCAGATTAGTAATACAAAATATAAATAAACTTAATACATCTTGGTTTTTTTTAAAGTATTTAATGCTATTTTTTTCTCTGATATTTGCTATTTATGGTTAATTTGCAACCTAGTGGATACATCAATTATTTGTTATTTTTGTCATTTGTGCTTTTAGAAGCAAACATTCCTACATGAAGCATGAGCATGTGTTGTTCATGAAGAGAAGCTGAGCTGCTCTCTGAGGTACGACTACGAAAAGGGCATCATGCAGAAGGTAAATGCAGGTTTCACTGTTAGATTGTAGATCATTTAAAAAATTTAAAAAAGCATTTCAATTATTATAATTGTATTCACTGGCCTTTGATTGGCTCGTCCTGCAGATGGCTGGGGAACGGTACGTTTTCAAGTTCTTGTGCAACTCCAAGGCACTTTTCTCATGGCTTCCCTAGACAACCAGAGGCCGAGTCTGAAGGCCGACCCGGACGCCATCCTGCCTCCTAACAAGAAGGACGGCCTCCCCCAGCCCAGCGAGGAGGAGGAGGGTCCATACCTGGCTGAGGGAGGAGAGCAGTGCGTCCAGGGACTGGCTTTCCCAGACAGCTACCGTACTAGACTCCACAGCCAGGCAGCTGCAGGAAACGTGACATAGTTTACAGGAGAAACCTAAATTACTAAGCAGTGTTTGAGATTTGTCACTTGTATTCCCAAATTGATGTAAGTGTATGTTTTAGAAGGAGGAGGGTGTGTGTGATGGAGGCTAGAGAAAGATACTGACATCTACCCAATAGTATTCGATTTAGCAGATGTTTCTGATCCCCAAGATGAACAATTATTCGGACAACAGGGCACCCGATAACTTAGGAGAAATAAGAATCATATAAATATAGTTTTTTATTTATGACAAGATATCTGTAAAAGTAGTGGACAACTCCTTAATGGTGTACTAAATTATAGTAACATCTATACATCAGAAAATGTCATCAAGATATTGACTATATTATAGTTCAACACGCACATGTGTGTATGTTTATTTATTTTGGTTAGTAGTTTAATTGTGTAGCTGTAGACACAGATAAAGGGAGACTAAAAGATGCAGTAACATTGAGGAAAAAGTCAGGGAGACCAGTAAGACTACTTCACCACTGGAGGGCAGCAGCAAGCTGAGACCTTCCTGATACAAACGATGCATTTATAGAAAAACGGAAATTTAGACATCTGAGAGGTATGACACCTAGATATAAGTGTTTCAAAAGGAAAACAGATGGATAATACATGTTATGATATATAAGTGTGTTCATTTCGTACACTAAATAGTGTTAGTGCGCATGAGTCTTCTTAACAACTGTCATGTTTGATTGCTCACAGGAGACAAACGCTATTTATTTAGCAAGTAAACCAGTTAAAAAAACTAATTAGGATACTGGCAGAATATTTATATTGCCATTGCAGCAACGAGTATCTCATCCTGTCGTTTTTATTGATACAATAAAGCAGCAGCAATCAATCGACTGCTTCTCTCAAAACGAAAGTGCAACTTCTGATACGGGAGGGGGAGTCCCTGAAGGCAACACAGGAGCGCGTATCATCCCCTTCAAGGTGTTTCTTCAGGCGGCTAACTCCCAGTGTTACCCGGCGTTTTTGGTTGAACCATCTCGATACACATTCAACTGGCTCAACGTCTCGGGACTTTAGGTGCCATGAAGGGAATCCGGGTTTTCTTGGTGCTTTCCGCGTCTCTGCTGTGCACAGCCGAGGCGGCCAGGAGCAAGACGAGCAACCAGAACAGCTTCCGACGGGCAGCTAACGGCGTCTACCAGACTCTGAGTGGCGTCTTCGGAGAGGACAACATGAGGGGGGTCTACAAGGTGAGCGAGGGACACGTCTTCCCGAGACAACAGCTCGTCTCAGCGGCGTGGAGACGCTCGCAGACGAGGCGGGCTCTGTGGTCGGACTGGCGGACAGGAAACCAGCCCGCCCGGGCCTGGCCGACAATTTCACGGATGCCATTTTGAAAAATTAGCCATTTATCTCATGTTTTATCCAAATTAAACTAGATGTCAGTTGATACAGCGTCGCCGCGTGCAATTAAATAATGTGTTTTTCGTGTAGTGACGCTTAAATTCCACACATTTGTTGTGAACCCGATGTTTTCATTCATTGTCCACTAGCAAGTGTATCTAACGTCACCTCCCAGATGGCACGAAGCCCCATCGGTACAGGCCATTTGTTTCGTGATTTCGACTTCCTCTTCAAATTGTTACAACGCTGCTCCTGCTGGGGAAACTCATTGGTTCAGATGCACTTCCTGCATTTCTAATCCTTGTTCTATTTTCTGTATGGGGCCGCCAAAGCAAACCACAGTGGCATATGTGAGGCTGCACACGTGATTGATAACTGTATCACTGCACAGAGATCAGCTTGAGCCTTTATCGACAACTTAAATCCACATTTAAGCATGTCCGTGTGCATGCATTATGAAATCCTCGAGTCTCCGTTCGCCTGCTTTACTGATAACATGTAAACTGAGAGGCTGATTAAAGTTCTGCAGGCGATCAGTTGCAAACAATCCATCAAACTCGCCTTCAGAGCCACAGCTGTTTAGCATATTCTCTAGTTTCTGTGTTTGAACAGATGACTTCCAAGTGACATTGAATAGACCTTTGTGCTGAATACAGGTGTAACCTAATATATGATGAGCTGTTAAAAAGGGGCTATTTATGTTTTATTTATAACCAAATAGGCCATAAGTAGAGTCAGAGAGATGTAAATAGCACGATGTCTTCTATCCACAAGATTGAAAGCTGTTACGTCCCTTCCCCAAATGTGTAATGTCAAGTTTTAACTCTGTCCACAAAAAAACACCACAACATGTGTAGCAGCTGGAGTAGATTAGAGAATTGTCTGTTCATCATGGTTATTGTGCAACTCTACCGACTTAAGCTACTACTACAGTTCTTGTCATGTAAATAACCCTTCTCTCTTCATGGTTCTGTAGTTTTTCTCTAAAACCACGGAGCGGTTTGTTCATGGAGTGGACTCGTTTCTTGACACCATCTGGAAAATCTGGTCAGATTTGCTGGATGTGATGGGTATCGAATGTAAGTTTTAAATGTATCATGTATTTCTAATGAAGAAAGCTGGGCACAAGGAGAGGGACTTATTGTGAGACTGCCTCCTCTTCTTTCTCCTCTCTGTAGCCTCAAACCTCAGCCACTACTTCAGCCCCACATCTCTCACCAACTCTCCGGCACGCGCTCTGCTCCTGGTCGCCGCGGTACTTGTGGCCTACTGGTTCCTCTCCATGTTCCTGGGGGGTTTCTTTTACCTGCTGCACGCAGTGTTCGGGCGTTTCTTCTGGCTGGCTCGTGTCACGCTCTTCGCCCTGTCCTGCCTCTACATCCTGCAGAAGTTTGAGGGTGACCCTGAGCGCGCGGTGCTGCCCCTCTGCTTCATCATGGCGGTGTACTTCATGACCGGGCCCGTCGGAGCGTACTGGCGTCGGGGAGGCGGGGCCGGTTCACTGGAAGAGAAAATTGACCACCTGGACACTCAGATCAGGTTGCTGAACATCAGGCTGAGCCGCGTCATAGACGGCCTGGAGCGCACCGGGGACCAGTAGGTAGCAGCGAGGATGAGGGGGAGGGAGGGGTCCTAGTACAACTAGCTGCAGTGTTTCCTGTACGCGTCTGCAGCAACACAACTACTGGGTATTTACAGCTCTATTGTCAGATGGGGGACAACTAGTTTTGGAAAACAGTATTTTAACTGCTTGAGTTGATTTTAGTTACAGAATACCTAAAATAAATCCTCGGAGGTGTGGACCGTTGACTTGGCCCTTACACAAATCAACCAAACAAAATATTCTTTTCTTTTGATACATTTATCTCAAGGCTTTGATTGAAAGGTTTTTGCTACGTCTGTGAGGAAGTTATCAGAGAGATGTCCGTGGCTTTCTTAGTGCCGGCCTAGTTCTACGACTCAAATACATTTGAAAAAAAAGTTGGTGTTTGGTTAAGCATTGTCAATGCTTTTGCAAAATTAATAGTCATATTTTATGTATGTTTGTTTTTTCCAATCCTTGTGAATAACATGGGGGTTAGAGTTTTTACAAAGGTCCACAAACAAACATGTGTTCCCTTTTTTTTAAACTATTGAAATAGGGAAGGGACGGGTGTATGATGAATGGGGCCGATACAAACATTGTATTTCAATTGTGTAAAAATCCTCAAGATGTTAGATAGTTGTTTAATGTAAGATTTATTTATTCCATTTACCATCCAAAAAGTTAATCATGTAGATCTAGTTGGCTTCATGAAGTCACCGTCCCATGGTGGCAATAGTTTGACATCAGGACCTCTTTTTCATTCTGTGGGTTTGTGTGTATGGGTGCATGAGCAAATGCATCAGGGGGACCTACTCGAATGTGTGTGCAAGTGCGTTATTTTGTGCGTGTGTGTTTTCACGCTTTGTGAAACGAAAAGCACTGTATTAAAAAGTCCCCACCCGACTAAGAGGAAATACAGACAGGCAGCAATATCTCAGGTACTCAACCAACACGCATATAGAATTGGGAAAAGAGATATCAAGAATCTTAAAATCACGTCTTGGTCTCTTTGAGTCACTTAACAGTTTTTCAGATTTGGTTTGAAATCTGTCGCTAACTCACAATACTTGTCGATAAATTGGTGCAGTTTGTGTTCTTGTTGAAAATGCATAGCAATGTATAAAAAATAGTCGTTTTGAGTCGCTCTGGCTTGAGGTATGTCTTAATAGATATTTTGATGAGAACTTAAACAGGATCAATATCTCAACTTGATTACAGATTGAATTTGGTCTAGTGCCTTTGAATCTGTGGCAACCATACAAGCTCATCCTGTACAACCCCATTTGACACTGCATTGGAAATTTGAAGCTGCATATTTTTTAATTGTTGGTATGTGGAAAGTGATACTTACCAGTAACTCAATGCAAGATTTATGATTCATACAGTTTATCATTAAATTGAAACTGTGCTTAAAGCACCGGGTTGGTGTGCATCACTTTAGCCAACTTGAGTTGGTTAGTTTGATAGGGCTTTTTATGTCTTTTCTTATTTTGGACCATCTATTTATTTTTGATCATGTGCCGCATGAAAGGAAATGTTTCTCTGTTAGCTTCTCTAGGTTTAACACCTCTTTTTTACTCTATTCATATTCCCCTTGGCACAGCTTTTTGTAATTCAAATTCATAGAATCTGGACACTGTAAACACGTTTTTATACAAATGACCTAATGCTGTGCAGATTTGGGAGGGGGAATCTTACTTTGTTCCACTTGAGAAAGTTTGACAACAGAAGTCGGTAATGTTGCAGAATGGTTGAAATCATCGGAGGGCACTTCTAGTTCATGACATTACTGAGGCCAAAGAACCAACCGGTATTTATACACTTGACACTCACTTTAACAAAATCCTCAGCAACTATTTGTATGCGTGAGACGCATTTATGCCTCACTCCTTTGTAGTTTCTCCACTTGGGAAGGGTGCAGTGTTCGTAGTATTCTTCTTGGAGAACGAAGGTGTTGCATAAACAAAATACCAGACACAGACACATGAACTTTGTGGCTTTGTATCCTCACATTCAGATAATTACCATGACATCGTGTTTTTGTACAAGGGCTGGATTCAGATTTGCATTGGACCCCATTCTCTTCAAATTCGTCTTCGAATGAAGTCTTTAGTTCTACTACTTTGAATACAGCTTTGTCTTAATGCGTATCAATTGATTAAAAATGTCTCCCCAAACACCCAGTTCATCCCTGCAGTGATCCCCACCCCCATATGGCCAAAGTAATCTTTCTTGCATGCTGTTTGTTATATTATGTACATGTTGTTTCCTGCCTTGGTAGAGAACCCTTCTGAAATGTGTTGTGTGATGAGTTGGACGGTAATTATATCAGTGAATTGTTCTATAATGAGTCTTATTTTCTGTATTACAGTCAGCATTTACACTGATGACTGCACTGTATAGACCAAAATATCCCACGTGGTCTGTTTCACATTTCTTATAAGACTAAACTGGACACGCATCCCCTGTTGGGGAATCTTAGAATTAAAATGGTTTAAAGCATACTTAAAAGAGGGGCTTGGTGCTGAGTCTGAAGCCTGTGTATGTGTTACTAAGGACAGCATATGAGATTTATGAAATTGTTTATTGAATAGTTATTGCCATGTATGTTATTTAAGGAAGGTTTCAACCTAGTTTCTAATGGATCATGGCATTAACGGTGGCATTAGAATTTTAAAAGATTCAGTATTTTGAGTGTTGGCAATCAGGTGTTGTATTTCAGACTCTGACGAGGAGTGAAACTGTGTATTTAAACTTGCACTCGCACTGTTTTAAATAATAATTTCTAGCTTCACAAAATGGTCAGTTTGTGAAACAAAACCAGTCTTAAACACAAACTAGACTTAAAGTGGCCACTAGCTAGGCATGTTAGTACCAACTGTCTCGACCACTTGGATGTTGGAAGTTGACTTTTCTCAGCACTGGATTAAATGCTACGTTTAGATTAGATTTATATGTTGAAACTGCCTGTGAATGGCTAGTAATTCCATAAATGTAATTTACTGTATTCTACTTGTTCCTATTATTCCATGTTGCCTGCATTTTATTACATGCTGTGCCAATAATGTATATTTTTTTAGTTTTTTTAATTTAAATTTATTATTTGTATCTGTTTTTCATTTCATTGATATATTTAGACTTCTTTTGTTTCAGACTTTCTGTACTTTAGTGATGTGGCAAGCGCCAAACTGTGCTGCCTGCTGTTGTCTGTGTGTGAATGTGTCTTAATCAAAACCTGCTGAAGGATAAATGGTTCTCTTTTTTTTGTTAGTGAAAATGAGGTCCCGATTTGAATAAATTAAACACCACAGTATGGCAAAGTCATTGTTCTGCAAAGTGTGAATGTGTGTTCATTTGTTATGTCGCGATAATGAGAATTATTTCAGGATGAAAAGGGTCACCAGTCGATCTTCAAGTATATGAAAGTCACAGGAATCCTTTTAAACTAATGCAAGTGTGGTTGAGATGAAAGGTCCCTTAGATTTCAATATTTACTTTTATTTGATGAATCATTTTTATTTTGTAGAATTTGGTAATAACTCTATAACAAGGGATGTTTCTGACACTAGATGGCACTGGTACATCTTTGTTGCAGAAAAGTCCATTCTGGATTAGATACTCATTTCTAACTTCTTGACGAAAGGAAAATCAAACACACATGTCTTCATCTTCAAGAGCCTTAAAACGAATCAACTGAGTCTCAGCTGTGCCATGGGTTTTGCTGTTTACACATAAATTAGGAAAACACCTTGAAAAGGCATTTAGATGTACACTCTTGATATTAGCTGGTCCTCTTAATGTAAGAAAGTGTGCTAAAAACATTTCCAACATACGCCTGCTGTGTAGCATCTTGTAGTGAATTACAGATTGCTAACAGTTGGGAAAAGCCTGTGCAGGGGAAGTCCGTTCTCTTCAGATTGTCACGAAGCCCTTGAGCAAAACAATTAGAACAGTTAGAGGCATATTTAATACAAGTCTGTGACCAAAAATCTAATAGTAATCAGTATTAAATGTACACTTATATAGATCAGAGTAAGAGTGGTTTAACTCATCTCTTGACAATAATGTGATTCTTGACCAAATTCACCCACTTAAGGTCGCAGGCTAAACCACAGCCTGGATGGCTAATCCTAACAAAGTGGTTTAACATCAGTTGTTAAAAGCACAGTAGCGACACTATATTGAAAAAGTCTAATGCCTCAATCTTAACTTGTCGCAGGTTTTATGTTAGCAGCTTTCTTTTGTGTTTGCAATATATTATAATTTATTCAAACACCTTATTAAAAAGGGACTCAGATGTTTTGCATAGTCATTTTCAAATTTAATGTAGTGAAGATCGGCACCAACATCAGCTAGGCAGCTTCAGTTAAAACAAAATTAAACAATTCTGAAATGAAGTCTACCTAAAAAAAAAAAAAAGAGAATGCCAATGTTTATACAGTCTTGTGTCGTAGGTTCTCATTTGGTCTAACACAAAGGTTAAATCTACAGAACAAACTAATCGATTACATTGTTATCAACATACACTTAAACTCCATTACTCTGTTTTGGTTATAAAAATAACTTTCCACATTGACAAACAAGACTGCAAGTCTGACTGCATTTACTAAATCTTATCCAGGAAACAAAAATACACCTGAACAAATAGCTGATTTTCCTGCTGTTACGTCCCTGACTCTAAAAATACTTCCACATTTTCAGCACCGCTCCAGGCGCATCAGGACGTCCTCCAAACACGTATGTACCAAAAAGCAATACAACATGTGCATGAAGCATCTTGTCAAATCCCCCGAGCTGAAGCAGCCTATTAAACAGAGCAATCCACAGTTGCATCCGGTTTGGTCCATGAAGGCAGCAATCAAAACAGGCTCTTTTACAGTCAATTAAGGGGAAATATGACTTACAAACCAGTCTCTGATGGACTTCCAGGAGACGAAAAGGTGCATCCTCCATACATGTCATTATCAGCGAGTCCTTATCTCACTGATCTCTTCTGTCACTTTACTGTATGGCAGTCTAGTGAAGCAAAAATGTCAATAGAAATGTGTAAAATAGTAAAAAAATAAAACTGACATGATGTCCTAGTCCAGTGATACGCTCACTGAGTAGCTGGCTGTTCACAGGTCAGGGTTTCGAGTCCAGGCTCCTCTGGGCTGTCAGAAGCGTGCAACAACTTTAATGTCCATGCCACCAACTCCACCTAACTCCGCCCCTGAAACCTGAGCCTGGTTGGATCCGTGGCTCAACTGGATATGATGGAGGCCGTTGTTGAAGCTGGCACACAGCAGACTGGTGGAGTCAGTGGGAGCCAGACAAACCAGTGGACCAGCACCATCCAGACACAACGTCCCTAAGCAGACTGAACAGAGGATGGAGGAGGAGGGAGGGTTGGATGAGAGTGAGTGTAAAAAGCCTCACACAGCCAAACAATGACGGTAAATGTGCCTGTGCCTGTGCATGTATTCGTCTTTCTGTACATCAATGTTTCCATCCATTAGTGGGTGTTACCTGCTGTGTTCTGATCCCAGATTTTGAGGGAGCCGTCATGGGAGGATGTTGCTACCTGAGCTTGGCCACCAGGAGGCGTAGGAAGAAACATACAGCAGGCGGCGGTCTGGAGATGACCTCTGTACTCCACAACTTTACAGCCGGGCTGACGCAGGTCCCACAGCTAATAACACAGACACAACTCCACTGAGAACAAATGGCAATGTCAGAAGTTTCTGAGTTTCAATCTGAGATTGTGCCATAACAAGTATCAATTTAGAATTCCATTGGACTGGATACATTCTTGAAATTAACAATATTTATTAAATAAAACCACATTAAGTATGAATCAATCATAACAATTATTACATTGTATTATTATTAGAATATTACTAAGTTAACGTATCTATTAAAATATACATAAATATACACACAAAAGTTAAAATCCTCAAAACAAACCAGGGAAAGATGACATCCACCCACCTTACAATTGACAAGGAATTGTCAATTGCCTCAGAGCGCCACCTAGTGGGATGTGGTACTAACAATTGATCAGATTAAGTAAAGATACAAATGTTTTTGTAACATACAACGTTAGTTATTATTAAACAGCTTAAGCTTGTTATCTCAATGTCAGCCACGTTCTGCCGCTGTTAGCTAGCTAACGCTGTGCAGTGACACAAAATGGATCGCTGGTTGAAACTAAAACGTGATGTGGAACACTAACCAGCCAGTAAAAGCTCTCAAGCTTGTGGTGAGGAAATATGACCCACAATACATAACATTTAGATTCATAATGGCCGGCAGTGATGAGGGTGAGTCAGAGGAATACTTATGTATTATGTGGCATAACACATAATTAAAGCCCAGTTTATGTTTTTTTTTTTGTAATGTTATATTTTTCCCCATTTATTGGGAAGGCGGTCCCAATCAAACATGGCCTTTAAGTCACAAGCGGTCTTTGCTGTCTACTAGACTGAACTACAGAACCAATGGTAATTACTCAAATAGGATTAACTTCATATTCAACTTGTGTCTAGCTACTTTTAGAAGACACAGATTAGATGGGAAACTGTTCTAGCTGGGGGCTCAAGCGGCAAGCTGAGGGAGCCAAACTCCCATGGGAAACATTCAGAGACCATCTGCACAAGGGCAATGTCCAAGTACTGTTTTCTTTGAGAGGAAATAAAAAGAAAACTGGTATTAACTGAGAAGCCACCGGTCTCCCCGCTTTATGAGCTACAATAATAAACATGTTGGTCATCCCAGATGATGTTGGTCATGCGTTGACTGAAACAAACAAACTCAGACAATAGGTAACCTGCTGACAGCCTCAACCAATCCTCCATCTTTACATCTCCCTCTATGCATCCAACAACCACACAAACAGCTCCAGTGGCCTCACCGTGGCTTCACAGCCTTGGCCTCCACATCCGTTGCTACTGGACACCAAGTAGTTTCCATTTGGAGAAACATCACAGTGGGTCTGGATGTATTGCTTGGCTGGGAAAGTATTGGTTACCTGCCATGCACGGCTGTCCCACACCCTGTGCACATACACAAAAACATTACTATAGAAATACACTAGAGCAAGCTTCTTTTTTTTTTTTACCCGAAAAGTGAAATGAACGACACCGTTTTACTCTGAGTAAATCAAAAGAGGAAGAACATTGCAACTAAAACCACAAATATAACCACATTAAATATTGACATGTTAACAGTATACTGAGGATAGACAATTTATCATCCATTTTTGCTGTAATACCGGGCTAGCTCGAGCTGCTGTCAAATGCCTCTCAAAATGAATCGTACCTTAAATGTTTCAAATGAATACAGGTATAAAGATCTGTGAGATTATTCCACTTACAAAGTAATGCAATTGGCTCTAAACCGGGTAAAATACTGCTTACATTGAACAAGTGCCTTTTATCTCGTCATTTGATGACAACCGCTCATACAGAAGAGGTTTTACAGTTTACAATACTGCAGATGGCACATGTGCATCTACAGTCGTAAATATAGTTGCAGTTGCAGTCTGTACCTTATTGTCTTATCCTCAGAGGTCTGGACTATAGAGGAGCTGCCTGGCACCCAACACACATGAGTCACCTGGACAGAGAAGAAAGGACAGTGGGAAGGTGTAACGCCTGCAGGGCATGAACTCAGACGTAACAGTCAGATTGAAAGGCTTATTGATTTGATTCTTATTTTCTTACACGCTGTGGTACACACCTAAGGCAATCCAGCGTGCTTGAAACAATTCTTGGTATAGGTTGTGTGCACACAAAAGCACATACTGTTATTCTCACCAGGTTTCTAGAAACGTTGTGTCTCTGTTCACATTTTGCAGATTCTATATCCCACAGGCACATCCAGTTGTCACGAGAACCGGTGCACAGCTTTCTCCCCTCTAAAAATCACAATAAAAACAGTTCCATGTGATCAGTGCAGATCAGTAATCTTAAATAAATGACTATGAGCATGACATTATAAAAATCGCATTGACAGGCAAAAGCATCGAAAACACTAGGAATGGTTTAATATTATAATACAACACTTGTAATATATGAAAAGAAACATGAACTTGCATTGCTCTTGTTGTTAAACTGAGATAATAAATGTATAGTCCAGCCAAGTGTAAAGACGTATCACCAATGTGTCAAACAATAGAAACAAAGATATCTTCTCCAAACCAACTACAAAACCAGGATTTGAACAGGAGTATAACTATGGGTATTTTATTGATAGTAGGTTATGTTTTGGGATGAATAAAACATCTGTGCAGAGATAGAACATACGGTATGTACTTTATCTTAAGCAAGGAAAAGGCTTTAAAAACTGTTAAAATAGGTACTTCTGACTGATGAGACATGTGTGTGTGCATGTGTGTGTGTGTGTGTGTGTGTGTGTGTACGTACCAGGGCTGATGGCTAGTCCATTGACCACCAATTCATGCCCACAAAATTCCTGAATGGGTTCGTCCCCCTGGTTTAGGTCCCACATCAGAACAGTCTTGTCCCGTGAGGCACTAAAGATCCAAGTACTGCCTGGATAGCACAGCACCTGGCAGATAGACGGAGGCAGAATTAGGAGGACACATTGTGTGACATGGGTAAAAGCTCTGTGCAGCATCACAGCTGCATCAGTTTGCGCATAGACATGAATGTTACCTTGGTGACCTCTCGGTTGTGACCCTGGAAGGACTGACACATCCGGCCTTGTTTCCAGTCATATACCACCACAGCCTACGGGGTGTGGACACACACATGCATATACACAATCACACACATGTGCGCACAGTAATCACCACATGTTTAAGGATTTTCCACGCATATTAAATGGTAAATGGATACATTTATCCAGAGCATATTTTTTAACTATCTTTTTCTTGCATTAGGCATTTAAACTGTTAACCTAGTTAATGTATCAACTGAACCTGTCTAAAACCCAGAGAAAAATCATCAGCAAATAATAATAATAATGTCATTAAAATGCTATTATTTTTGGAGTAATCTATACTACAAGTGCATAGAATAATTTACCTGGTCACTCCCACCAGAAACACACAGATCTGGGCTAAGATTAGTGACAGTGTTGATGGAGCCTTGATGGGCAGGTTCAAACTGCATCACCTGACTGCCAAAGGTATGATCCGCCTTCTCCCCCTGAGATGCCCTGCACAGAAAACACCAATAGAAAAAAATCACAAATGTAACATATTCAGCAAATTCTTTCCATAGCAGATTTTAGCCTGCAGTATATCTCTGTATTATTGTCATATTATGTTCCTCTCCAGGCTGCACTGTTAAAACTCCCCTGCTTAAGATGAATTATTAAAATTAAATAAATAGAATGTCACCATTTGTTTATGACACCTCCCATGTGAATGTACAACAAAATAAATATATTCTAATACTACACTGTTCCATGAGCCGTCTCACTGATGTCCACAATGTATTTACTTTGTGACTTTTTTTTTGCATCAGTGAGTATCTCCTGTGCACTGTATTGTGGACACAAAATGTATCCCAAAAGACCGAAATATGCATATACTGACATGTTTGATGGTACTTTGTTTTAATTTTTTCTCTAGTGTGAACCAACTACAATCTGAAATCCTGGTTCAAATTAGTATGTAGTACATACAAGGACACAGACCCTGTCTCAGTAGCATGCATGTCTCACCTGTATAGGTCAGACCTCTTGCGAAACTTGCTTTGTAGTTTACCCATGTCTGCTAGGAACCTGCAGCCACACTGACACACAGAGAGAAAAGGCCAACAACAACAAAAGAAATAGAACAAAAATCATTGTTGCATCCATAAATGTATATCCTTGCCTTTAGTGAGCAGTGGTACTGATAAGGGGCAACAGATCAAGGCCCTTTACAAGCCTGAACATTGTTTTAATTATAAAAGTTAAGGTCAAAAGAAGGGAAATTGTGTCTCATAATAGCAAAATTAGGCACAAGGAAAGCAACACCACACTGAATGTTTCAAAGTGTGTAATTGTGGTTATATACACTGAGGTCATTGGCTGAGATCCTTACTATGTCTGCTTTGACTTTGGACATAAAGGGCTTTGCTCTCTGCAAATGTATCACTGCACCCTTTGCTCTGCCTGACCATTGTTATTTAATACTATTTTAAGGCTCACCTACATACACCGCATACCCCAACTTAAGTAGACAGCCTCTTACAGCACATATTGCATAAGGCTTAGACAGACTAGTCTACAAAGTGAGATTAAACCACGAGTTCCCACGCAAACACCGCTTTCTCACACACACGCACAGCTAAGCTCCTCCCTCGTTATCCCGGCGTACTCCTCGAACAATCGACAGGAAGGTGAGGGCTCAAATCCTATTAGAGCCGCATCATTACTGTCACAAGGCATTAATCGCTCGAAAACACCTGCTATGCACTGTGCTGGCAATCATTACGTAACGACACCGAGGGGTTTAACCGAAACTTTCGTTACTTGTGGTAGAAAAACAAGTCACGAGGTACGACGCCCTGGGATGAGTGAATCCAGATATCTTACCTGTTCCCCGGCAGGTGTGGTCGCTGCGTGTGTGGCGCTGAGGCTGTGGCTAGCTCGCTAGCATGCTCACTAATCTTTATCTGGCATGCCAAGATAACGTGCTAGTAGCGCCGAAACCTGGTTATACACACGTTCAAACTTGGCAGAGTCGTTGACGCAACGAGCGAAAAGCATTTCCCGCGGACTGCCATGGCAATGAGTGGTTGTAACTGCGTGGGAAACAACGCTGAAGTGTCTTTAAACTACAGCAGACCCATCCCTCTCTCCGTAGCGACCGCGGAGGGACGCTTTCTCGTATCTAGGCAAGGGTGAGGTCACGTGACACGAGGAAGGAAGTAATCGAAGGCGCTCTCTTACAAAATAAAAGTCGCTTTTGCCTTTCACGGTATTTTGTTGCAGTTCTGGACGTGCCTCGTTCCCCGTCTAGAATTCACTTGCATTCAATACATGTGCACACCTTTTCTGGTCATGAGGTGAATTGTAATTCATGGGCACACCATGCCATTTATGTTTTTTTCTTCCCCTCCGAGGCTAATCTACTCCGCCCAAGGCTGGATTAAGCCCGTTGATGGGGCACCAGGCAAAAATGAGCTGCTTAGCTTTCCTCTAGACCCCCTCTCATGGTGCAATATTTATAGTATTGGTGATTAATTAAACACAAATACATTCACAAATATGTACTATATGTGAGCACCATATCAGCAGCAATACAATTACAGTATGCACAAAGAAAGCAACACTACACAGAATGTTTCAAAGTGTAGGCTATAATTGCTATTAGACACTGTGGTAATTCGCCTTTTCGCAAAATTTGGACAAATGAATCTTTTACAAAACAGGGCCATGGCCAAATAATAAAGTAGGATCCATTTTAAGGTTCTTGTCATCATCAACTGATTTTGTGAATAGTAAAGTACCTTACCAAAACCATCTGCCAGTAACTTGGGGTATGTTATACCATGCGTTTGAGGGCTCTGGGGTAGTCGCCTCGTTAATGATACTGATGAGGGCTACGAGCTAAAACTCCGGTTCTGACAACAAAGTGGTCAAGTGACATTATGCTGCCAATATAGTATATTGCATAGGCGTAGCCTAAGGTATTTACACTGTTGGAAATCCATTGTGAATGCTATTATTCTGCCAATTTCCATTGTATTCATATTATCCCTCAGTGAGCTAAAAATAAATCTATAAAAACATTGTCTGGAGTAGAACTAAATATCCAAAGCTCAAATATTCAGTTCTCACTCTGTACAATGTCATACAAGGATGCAAAATGTTGTTTAAAGAACACAAAACATTCAAATGAAAGACCAAATTAAGATTGTACAGTGGAATCTTTCAGTAAGATGATGCTGAAACGATGATAGCAGGTTGAAGCGTCACTGACCTGTGGCTGGGTGTCTCTACAGAGTTAGTTGGTTGACCTTCATTTCAGGCACAGGTTGAATAGCTCCCTAAGCTTGAAATCTGGGACGAATCAGACAGGTCCCTGGACAGCTAAAACAAATTCAACTATTTTGCAGTTGTTCTTCTCATGTCCTGGTTTCATGAGCTACATTGTATCTGTCTTTGTTGTCAGGAAAGAGAAGACAGGCTTTGTCTTCATGAGCTGGATTTAAACAAATGCATTATGACCAATTAGGCACAGAGTCACTGGGATGTCACTCTGAAAAGGTCTAAATAGGCCACTTAGTTATGTTACAATCGGCACCGTTCAATACCTATGTGAGATGACCTTAATTCTAACTTTGTTCGCAGCAAATGGTTTATGTGAGTATGACTGTAGAATTAGTTTGTCAGGCATTTATGTGGCAAAATAATGTGGATTCTAACAATGATGGTATTACAAAAAACGTGTTTTTTAAAGCTTAGTTTCCTCATGAGAGTATGTGTGACTATCTATTCCTGTTACAAGTATTTTATTTGTGTGCACAGCGGAGACAGCAATACAAACGTTTTCCGACACATGTCCCCTGCCCTAAAGTTTGTCTGCTGGACTGTTCTTTATTCACTGCTGATATGTCAGTGAATATATATGCTTTAACTTCAATTTAATCCCTATCTTTTACTTGATGGAGCAAGATCCATTTGCCTCACCCACATAGCCTAGAGATGATTTATGTCACACATTGCTGAAAGCACTGAGAGTATGTTGTAGTAATGAAGATCTTTTATGAAGCAGTTAAAAAGTCTTCACCTTTGCTCTGCAAATATCCATCTGCTAATCAGACTAAGACTGATGAAACCATTTGAATGTTTTGGATAACGTAAATTGAGTGTGGCCAAAATAAGAAGCAAAACAGTGCCCAGAAATTATTATTAACTGAGTCAGTATTACAGGTGGAACACAGCATGTGACCCACCATGAAACAAATGTGGCAACACATAAAAATCTGGGCGGAAGTAAATGTAGCATAATTAATTCGATATGTACAATACAAAAAGTGTGTATCTTTACATGAAAGAGAATTGTTTCTATAAAAAGACTTAGTTACATAATCCCAGACAATCTTTTTTATCCCACATGATGATCTTGTTATATGTATGTTCAAAATAATGTGCGAAGTCATGAGTAACACCAAGCCTGTCCAAGCGCTTTCAGGCTGCAACAAACACCTGAGACAGCTGTCCTAATAATACAAATATCCTAACATAGAAACTACAATGGACTGTATCATTTGAAACAATTTCCTCCAACACTTTTATTGGGCTAAAATAATAGTGAAATAGTAGCTTTGTTCAATCCACACAATACTATTAAGTCGACTTTGCTCGCAAGTGTGTGTTTTACGTGAAGAAAAAAAGTAGTTTTTACAAATAAAAGTCTTACTTGATCTATATAATAATATGGTGCAGAAAGCATGTCCTAATGTTTTAAAGCAGGATATTTGTTTTATCAGGGAAGTTTTCAGGCAGTCCTTGAATACAAGCCGTTAAACCAAAACTGGCCTATAAAGCAGCGCAGCCCTCGTGGCTCTGGACCTTAATCTGAATGGGATCCAAATGAGGAATTCAGTATGTTGCTTGAGGCCAAGGCTCACATGGTCTCATTAGATAGGCCCTGAGAAGTCCACTGTAGGCCCCAAAACAAAACAGCTCACACAATACAGTGTTTACTTACAACATGATTGGCTGTCCTTTCAATCATGAGTATGATAGCCAAATGCTTAGTTGTGGACAAGACAGAAGTAAAAAAGGACACAGATTCACTGATAGCAATAATGGCTCAGACAAGAACAGTGGGGATGCTCATAATGGAACAACTGTGGATACATGATATGGCCTCTAACATCCATCTATCCATCCATCCACTTATCATGTCATCAATCTGTAAGTGTGTGGGCCTATTGTTAGAATAATATGACTAACAACTGCTGTGTAACTCTCCAGTTTGTTAAAGGCGTACGGCACAGAGGATGAACAGTTACACAGGGTGGGTACAATTTAAAGGACACCTGTACAGCACAATGTAATCCAACAAATACAAATGTATGGAATGTATAATATTGCGATCTACATCTTTAGGCCGTTTTCACAATATCAATTCAAAACAATCCCACCACAAAAATGTCAACACATTCATATTTGCTGTTCTGCATAGGCCTACAGGTGTTATGCTGTGGTCATTATGCCAGCACAAACATGCACAAAACAATGACTTGTATTCCTAGAAAATTCAATACTTCCATTATAATATGTCACATTTAGCCTGTTCTGACTGTGACGACTCTTCCCAAGAAGTCAGCACAAAAACCGAGTTTAAGTCTAATTGTCCGCTATGACGCACACAGGTCCGCGTTCAGCTCCTCCATTCATAAATGTTCTATTCCACAGGTAAATATGAATACGTGTGTGGCGTTTGTTTAACGTGACACTCCCCCCTTGTCGATGGAAGGCCGACGTCACCCAGCCAGCGGAGGAGTGGATGGCCTCTGTCATAAAAATACATGAAGAGAATTGAGGAAAAGGAGAAGATTGGCCGAGAGGAGCAGCAGCAGCAGCAGCCTGCTCCTTTCTTCACACCACCGCCGGTGAGCCACGGACGCGGACGCCTTTGAGAAGAACCGGGACATATTTCGGTCGCGACACCGACAGCTCTGGCTGAAATGCCATGATATGTGCGGCTTCCTTGGCTTTTCTGAGCAGACGGAGAGATATAACTGTACTGTATCCCAGCCTAGCGGATTGGAGTGAAAGTCCGCCATATTACGCCTTACCACGCCCGGGAGTCGAGCCTCTGGAAAATAAACGGACCGCTTTATTCATGGGTTTACCACATTGCCATCACCCGCGGACGATAAGGTGAACGCGGGGTGGGGGGGTGGGTGGTGTTGGGGGGTGGGGGGGGTCGATTGTGTTGATTGGAAAACAACAACACTGAAGACTTGAAGGGAATAATGCTTGACGAGCTCACACGGAGCAGCACGGAAGATGCGTCTTAAGGGGATCCGTTGCTCATATTGAGAAGGAAAAGCTGATTACACCAATTAGGATCGCACGGATATTCAATTCAACCCGCTTTGGACACTATTTTGAAGCTGTTCGCGAAAGAAAGCGGACCGAAAAGGGTGGTGGTGGGGGGGGGGGGGGTCAATCATTTCTCAAATATCCAATTTTCCTTTCCACCATAATCTGTGCGCTGTTGTAAAAAAAAAAAAAAAGGCGTCCACGCGCACCGTAAATCGGCCTGCATGAGGACGTTATTTGGCATTCACAGGCCTCTGCTTTTTTTTTTTTCCACCACTGAATCTGAAATCTGAATGAACAAGTAAGAGGAAAAAAGCGAGAATGACCCTGGAATCCATAATGGCGTGTTGCCTCAGCGAGGAGGCGAAAGAAGCCAGACGGATCAACGACGAGATCGACAGGCAGCTCCGCCGAGATAAGAGGGACTCACGCCGGGAACTGAAACTGTTGCTGCTCGGTAAGCTCGACAGGGGGAGGGGGGGCGCTGACAGATGCACAGCCCAAATTCCTCACACCAAACATCGGGTATGGTGCGGGTGTGTAATGATCGGGCTTCCCACCTGAGTGAAGGTGGGGGGCTGGAGGTGGAAATACCTCGGTGTTGTGAGTCGAGTGCACAGATTGGCAGGTCAGCAGAGAGAGAGAGAGAGAGAGAGAGAGAGAGAGAGAGAGGGAGGGAGGGTAAAACAACCCGATTTGAATAACTGGCCACCCTGGGCCTCACCTCTTACCTCTCTCTCCATGCATCCACTGGCCTGACAGCAACCTGTGCATCCAGGCCTGGAGGCCCGTCCAGGTGGTGAGCTCATGAGTGTGTCAAACATTGGCCAAAGTCTAGCGTTTTATTGGGTAATCAAGGCAGCATAAACCTGACACTGATTATATCACAGGTGTAGGTCTGTGGAACAAGGTTGGAAGCTCGTTGTCCTATCATGTAAGGTGTGGCGGTATGCTCATGCATCCACCCTTTTTTAAATATACATTTTAACAATACTCAAACAAATTGAATCATCAATCAAAATGAAAAAGACACAAATGATCAAAGACACAATGACTAGAAATAGACCGCCATAAAGTCTTAAATTATCTTATTTTACCGTAGTTACCTATGCTTTTTGTTTTTGTGATATGGGTTGGGTGTTAATGCTGTCAAGTAGTATTTGTCATACTGGGAATTTTAGGTGTAAAAAAAAGTCATCTACTCACCATCACTCATTCGATTTGCAAAGAAAAGCCCATTAGTTGTGATGAGCAGCGCCAAAACCTTTTCTCCCTGATCCAGTGCCCTCCTCTCTCAGTCCCTTTAAACATGAAGATAGAGAAGTGTGAGAGCAGAAGTGGGAGTTAAGATCCCATCAGCCAGAATATACTTTCTGAAGAAGGCATGCCAGGTTTTCTTCTCTTTAGGGACGTTTCAAGAGAGGTTGAAGGGGAAAGTTTTTCTCCTTTGCCATCCTGTTTGTACACAATTATGAAATGTATCCCCCCCTTAACAGGATTTGAAGGGGCTGACTGCCTCCGCCCTTGTTAACGGGACAAATAACTGTGTTGTTGTTGTTTATAATCTCTTTTAATACCCAACAATTTGCCTATTATGCAAACGCTTAAACAGCCACTGACCCAAACCCAAAAAATGACGATGTTTAAGTCTGAGGCCGTAACTGTATTCCTCGTGTGGGTTTATTCGATGGTTACCCACTACTCTTGTCATTTATTGGCCTAAACCAAATGAATGATTATGATTCATATCCAATATGTGTCGTTTGTGTAGTAGCTGCTTATCAGTCGGCCCTATCAATACCGTGTTATGTTTCAGTGGTTTAGTAGCATGCCTCTAATGACAGGATGCTTACAATTAATGTCTTTGAGCATTGCCTTGCAGGGAATATATGATCCATTAAGTAGCAGAGTAAAAAGTTTCCAGTAATGCTGAACCATTTGTGTGACCTCACACCAACATGCTCGTGGCTGAGCTCACAAAACAATTATGGCTCAATCAACCTTTTTTTTTCTCTCTCTCTTTCTCTCTCTCTCTCTCAGTGAGACAAGCTCATTAAATACGAGCTTATGCAGTGCTTTGAATTCACAGTGAAAGCGTTTGTGTTTTCATACACACTTCACCGCTCCTCTACTAGTAAACCAGAGGAAGCTGCATGCTCTATACGGCTCCATTAGCTATCTGGGCTTTCAAACTCACTAATTGCTCAATGTCCCGTGAGACCGAGCACAAAACTCTCCATCAAGTTGAGAACCTTTCTGAATTCTTCAGAAATGTCCAATTTTTCACCAATCCCCGTGGCTTTTTCACTTGTGGACTTTCAAACACACAGATTGCTTTAAATCCACTGAGACGAGGTTCATTGAAGCCAACACAGCACAACAAATGAGCAAGTTAAAGAAGATTACAAGCGCTTAATCCATCCTCCTTTTGCACCTAATATCCATTAAGGTGTTGTAAAATAATAACGGAGATGTACTGAAACTGTTGCTCATTTAATCTGGGCACATGACCAAGTATACAGAGTGGAAGAGCTGAGGAGGAGGGGGTTTGAT
This sequence comes from Cottus gobio, assembly GCA_023566465.1. Lineage (NCBI taxonomy): Eukaryota > Metazoa > Chordata > Actinopteri > Perciformes > Cottidae > Cottus > Cottus gobio. The sequence continues at coordinate 18,914,764 of CM042218.1, read as the reverse complement.
AGTGTAACACACACACACACACACACACACATACACAGTGTAAAGCCAGCTAATGAGTCAGACACTAAAGGATTCACTAAGATATGTGACTCAGGATGAGTCCAGCTAAAATCGATGTCCGAATGAGGCGGGGTATCTCAGCAAGAACCAGCTGCTGAACTTGATCTCTTCCAGCATGAACATAAATTCATTCATTGGAAATTAAATCACTGTTATAATCCATTAGAACAGCTCGGACCTATCAGTGTTTACAAGGAAAGAAAACACAGCAAAGTCTTTTTTTTCAATTCAATTCAATTTATTTTGTTTCGACCAAAATCACAATTTTCCCCACCTGTCAATGCTTAAAACATCATGTTAACCAACAAGGCCACATCTTTCCACCACAATGTACTGTGCCAACTAATAACTCTGATAATTGCTGTATTGCATGGCCAAAAAGCATCATTACTGTTCTTATAATTAGTGCCACCTGCTTTACTTGCTACAAGAAGTCATAACGTCTGCTGTGAAAGCGTTTGACTCATTTGGGAACCATAAGGCTTAGGCAGTTAACAAGACTTATTCTCAAAGCAAAACAAGCATAGCCATGGTAGGACATCCCATAAAAGTATGTTTATTAAGGTAATGGGAAGATGCCAACAGCCGAAGTGTACCTCACCAGTAGTCGGGCCAGATCATAGTTGGTCATAACACACAAAGTGTGTAAAGTGGAGCATACTTATGTCAAGATCTGGACAAGCTCTTTGATTTTGACATTTCTGTGAGAGAAATGAGACTGCTGTGGCGACAGAGGATGAATGTGAGACCCTCCTACGCGGCCAGCCAGCAAAAATGGAGTAGGTGCCGTCTGCGTGTTTGCTTTAGGACGGAAGTTGGCACACAAGTGAACTCTCTTTTTTTTCCAATCAAAGCTCTTTGAGTGATCTGCTCCTCTTCTGGAGGAGGAGTGGACAAGGCTGCGAGGGCACTTGTGGTTGAGATAAAGAAGAGCACTTCTCCTTCACTCGCTAAACTTTCTGACCTTTTCAAAATGGAGCCTTGTGGAATTCTGGGTATTCCACAAGGCTCCATTTTGGGGCCTCTGCTCTTTAGTTTATATATAAATGACTTGCCTTCATGCTGTCTGTCAGCCAACTGCCAGATGTATGCTGATGATACAGTTATTTATGCATCAGCTAGGACACCAACTGAAGTAGCAGAGACCCTGACCAAGGAAATGGAGGGTATAGCCCAGTGGCTTAAAGAAAATCATCTGACGCTTAACGTCAAAAAGACGGTATCTATGTGCTTCTCAATTAGAGGAAAAGCTAAATGTACTATTAAGTTAGATCAAGAAGCAATAGAGGAAGTTGAGGAATTTAAATTTTTAGGTATTATTCTGGATTCCCGACTCAAATTCAATAGACACATTAACAAACTCTGTAAGACTGTCCGGACAAACCTGAACTGTTTTAAATTGATTAGGCATCATATACCTGTTAAGGCAGCTTTGCTGTTTTTTCATGCTATGATACTTTCCCATTTATCTTATTGTGCTACTGTATGGGGCCAAGCTTCCCAGACATCAGTTAAACCCATCATATCATTATACAAACAGGCACTGAAAATAATGGATCAGAAATCAATTATGTGGCACCATTGTTTGATTGTACAGAAATATAAGTTTTTCAATTTTGATAGTTTTATTAAGTTCTCCTTTCTTAAACTGATTTTTAAATGCACTAATAATCTAGCCCCAGCCGTACTCTGCCCTTTTGTGACAAAAATAAACGCAAGGAGAGTGGCCACTAGGAGAGCAGTGGGTGGCAATTGCATAGCAGAAGGGCGCAAAACCACTTTTGGCCAGTCAAGGTTTTCAGTGATAGGGATACATTTTTGGAATGATTTACCAACGGAATTAAAAACAGAAACCGACCTGAAAACATTTAATAGAAAGGTGAAACATTGGCTGAAAGACAATCAAATATGTAGCCACTGAGAAATTCTGGTTGTAATGCATCTATGCTGGGCTCTTAAGTGATGTGTTCTTTTGTGTAATGTGGTCGTGATTATGTAAAATGTTAATGTCTGTACTTATGTATTTGTTATATGATTGAGTAATTTATATTATGTATTTTTTTTTTTTTTGTGGATTATGTTTTTAGAAAGGTCTGACCAGGGACTGGGGTTGCAAATTAGCCTATTGGCTAGAAACCTTTTATGCAACACATCTACACATATTGTTATGGCTTTGTCTATGATAAATTATGTATGTAATAATGTGCGCTGCATTGTCCCTGACAAATAAACTAAAAGAAAGAAGAATGAGATGTGCAGGCGGTGGGGGTCATTTAGTTTACAACAGCGTTTATTTGGTCGGCTAGACATTATGAGGGGAATTCCATGTTACATGATAATAAATTAGGCATACCAGTAGAATTAGATTGTTTTGTTCTCTTTGTTTTTGATGAGTGAACTTCTCCTTAGGTGTGACATTAGGTCTGGAGAAACATAAAGCGGCAGAGGAAAGAAGGTAGAAGAAGACTGAAGCTATTGGAGCTTGTTTTGGTGAGCTGATAAAGATGATGAGAAGATAAAGGCTGCTCTGACATCTAAAACTTGCTGTGATCAACCACTAAATTCCCTTGATCCTTAGTATGACGTCCATGTTTGTGTAAATTGTGTGTGGATCATGGTTGATTATTCATATTTATTCAAAGTTGTATTCTAAAAGTGAACTGAGAGATTGGTTTATTCCACCAAACTTTTTTAAATACCTTTGAACCAGATTAACTACCTCTATTGTCACCTCTACTGAAATAAGATTTTATTTTCAATAGAGTTCAAATTAAAAGTAAATTAGTCCATAAATTACAAAATAAATAATTTTTGGTTATCGGTGCCTTGGTCTCTAGTAAAGTTGAATGTAAATGTGTCACAATTTTCTGACATGTTTTCATCAAAATTATTAATCGGGTAAATAACCTACATATTGATATAAATGGAAAATAATGTATAGTTGGTGCTCTTCATTTTTACCCTTGTAGGATAAAGTACAGAGCATAGTACTTACTTTCTTGTTGCAATCCTTTATGCATTGCATGTATCAGATTTATATTTATTTAGCCTAGAAGTCTGAAACGTCGTTTTACAGTCCGAAGGGTTAACATGAATAATTATCAGGCTCGTCTACATCTGCTAAATTCATTAGAAACGGCTCAATTACAAAAGTGGCACAGCCCAGCTCCAGTCCTCAAGAGACCGTTGGACCTGGTTCTGATGCCTGTCCCCCTTTACTCACTCACATGCTCACAGAAAAGGAAGTGAACAAAGTAGTTTTGTCTCCCTTTTCTTTTGTTTTATTTCAATTTCATAATCCTTTTAAGCCAAACCATGACGTTTTTTTACGACACATCACAAAGTAACTGTGTTGCCCAAACGTAATAAAGTAGTTTTGTAGCGTGTATGTTATGTTCTGTTCGTTAACCACGTGTTTTAACAGTTTAAAACCGACCATTTAGTCCTGAGGGAAATGTTTTCCCCTCAAATCGTAGTGAGAGTGCGCTTTAGTTGTATGTGAACATCATTTTGTAGGACAGTGTGCACAGTTAAATAACTTGTAAAATCATTTCAGCATCACAACACATTTAATCTGTACTTTTGACAAATGAAAGCGGTTGGTTCCTTTTCAAGGCTACAACTCAACAAAAGTCCACCGCAGCTTCTAACAAGCTTTTAACAAACACATGGTTGTAATAGTGAGAGGAAGTCATGTGATTCTTGTATGAATGCAGCCAAGTTAACAGTGTAGCGATACAAAGTGCAGAAATGAGGCGGTTTCACTTCCACTATAGCACATAGCAACACAGTTCAATTATTAACTGAGAATCTGCATTTTCTACAGCACAGTCTAGGTCTTGCATGGCATTGACATGAACGTCATCTTTTTCATACTTATGATTGTGTTTTTTATTCACATTCATGTTTGGTCTTGAGATTTTCTCTTCCTGGCCTAAAAGCAGCCTGTCACCAACACTCAATGTGTTCGACAGTCACAGGAGTGAGTTTCTTTATGATATTGAAAACCCAAACATGCTCCTCAGATCGAGTTGTCAACTTTCAACTTTCAAGTGTGAAATCATGTGCATGTCATTGGGATGGACAGGAGCAAAATTCATGGTCGAGAGCGTAATGTTCTGGGCAATATCTACGAATGTGACTGGATACAAATTCTATTGTCACCATATGAAATGGTTCATAATCAGGACCAAGCAGTGTTTGACACCTTGTTATGGGCAGAAGCAGGTCCATGCACAAAGGATCAATCTGAATGAACCAATACTGTGTTTTCTTGATCTAACGACTACACTACAGACTGTAGTTAAAGACTAAAACCTTTGTTCAAGTAAACGTGGTACTATGGCCTCCCTCTGCTCTGTGTTCTCTCCTTGAGGCGATGCTTCGCTCTCAGTGGTGAATTTGTTTCCTCTTCTTCCCTCATGCATTTTTTATTATGATGATCAAGCATCATATCAGTGTTCTTGCATCCTTTGGTTTAAAAAGTCAGCTGCAGGCTTCTCAATGATGCAAAAAACATAGTTTTTAATGGAGGCCACTTCAATGTGTGCAAAGTTTGTTCTCCCATCTAAAGTTTGGACAGCGTAGGTTATGAATAGTTGGCTCTCACAGTCAAGTTTGAAATGTCCAGAGTGTTAAACGAGTGATTGAGTGCACCAGACACAGAGCAGCCTTCCTTTCCTGCTACTGAGTTGGACTATGTTAACGAGTCCCGGGGCGAATCAAACACGCACTTCAAAGATGTAATATTGGGCCATTCACACCAACCTGGGACCTCAGGGTTAATGTTGGGTGACTGCATTGGTTTGAATGGTGACTCAGCAGCCTCCTCTGGCCAGCACACACTCATACTCTGTCTCTTTTTCTTTCTCATTGTCTCTTGTTGGCGCTATAGAGAAGATCCATTAGGAGCCAGATGTGGTCAAGCGATCCTGGAATTCTTTGCAGATATTGTTAGCCTCAACATTTGAATTTGTGCTTCTCATTATGCATATAGCTGCTGGTTTTACAATGTTCTCTAACCTAGGATAACCTGTATAAAAGATACTGTAGGGTACTGCCTCATAAATTAAGTTTATTCTGTGAGGATTGTTTTCTTGAATGGTTGAATCCCCAGAGGAAACCCTCAGAAGCAGAAGTCAAGTGTCTTGAAATACATTACATTCCAATTGTGTCACATACAATTCAAATACAGCCTCTCAGTGCCAATTTCTCAGGCCAGCTATGTGAAAATTAAAGGCAACTATAACACAACTGTTTTTAATGTATGGATGAATTTATGAGCCGCTCACATTCCTCTTCTTGCGTGAGGGCTTCCGGTTTGAACAGCCGTGAGGAGATGAGATCTGTGCCGCAGAAGAGCAACCCAGATCCTTTGTGCCATTCAAATCCAGAACCCACTGGCATTTCATTTAAGTTTTTTTTAGATTACTCATTGTTCCACTTTGTCTGTTTGAAAAATAGAATGTGTCTATTTTTAGGTTGGATGCCGTGAGGCATTAACTCTTGTTGCGCAGCCTGCAACAACTACTACCTGTCATTGAGGTTAATGTAATAGTTCATTGTAGGTGGGCAGAGTGTGTGGTTGGAAAGCAGATGGTGACGAGTCTCACCCCCCTTTGGTGTTACAAGGTGAAGTGCACCAAAGGGTAACGCAACGATTACAGTGAACAATGTTGTATATTTAGCTTTAATGTATTATGTGAGAATAAATTAGCAACAGCTTTTGTTTGCATGTTGGCATTTCCTCTCTGCTTCTTGCACCTTAACAACATGAATTTGTACTTTTAAGCGTTACGTGCTGGGCTCAAGAGCACTTCAAGGGTAACTGTGCTAACTCCTGTTTGGTTATTACTGCCTTCCATGCTCATTCCAGGCCTCTAAACTGGCAACCCCACTATAGTACTCTCGGGCTTATGCTATTTCAGTGCTAGTTTAGGCTTTAGCTTGGTTTTGTGAAGTGCTCTCTCTGTGTAGGGAGGCTAATTTGGCTAAAATGTAGTTTATATTATACAATATAAAGAAGTGCAACACTACCAGACTTTTATAACAGAAACTTTAGGTCACACTGGAATGCAGCACACATCTCCTGGCCACTGAAATGCAAAACACACACACATACGCTCCTTCCTGCCAAATATATTCAAGAGTTGGTGGTGAGGTAAAGTTAGACCTTTCAGTTGGTCTGCCAAGATGCTCAATGAACCAAAGAGAAATTACACCCCCAGCTCTTCACACCCAAATAGTCCCTGTCACCACTGAGAGGAGAGAGATGTTGTTCTTGGTCTGCCACCAGACCAAGCAAACTGAGAGGAAAGTAGCCAGCGCATGATATTAGATGTGTGACTGACTGAGGGAGTGAGTACATATACGGTATGTCTATGTGCACGTGTTCTACATCTGTGTGTATTAATGTGTGTGCAAATGGTTCTCACCAGACAGGATGTTATGGTCCAAAAAGCCATGATTCAGCTATGTTCCCCCTCAGGAAAAGTCCTTGCGTTTACATTTTTAAATGTTTTAGAATGACTTACATTCCAGAAATCTACATTTTTTTTACTTAACTGTATTGTGTATTAGTTCACATTTCTATCAAAACAATTGCTCAAACTATGTGTAAAAAGGGTTGTTCAGAGTGATGAAGCCAAAGACAATTATCACTCAACTCTGCAGATTCCCTCAGTTCTATGCAGCCTTTTAGCCGATTATACCTTGATTATTAGATTATTTATGGCTGTCCTCTATGGCACACCACTAATTAAGTAACTATATAGTATTTTTGTGATAATCCAACTTGTGTTTATGTTGTTGCGGTTTCTGTTTTGCTCATAGAGGTCCAGGAAAGTAAAAAATGACTAAATGTCCTTTTAGGGAACGTGAATGCTGACACAATAAATGAAATGTGTTGTCTGGTTAAACACAATCCTGTGTAAACCTACAGAATAATCAAACTCAATGTGTTTTTTTTTACAGGCACTGGGGAAAGTGGGAAGAGCACATTCATCAAACAGATGAGGATTATCCACGGCACCGGTTACTCTGACGAGGACAAAAGGAGTTTCACCAAACTGGTCTACCAGAACATCTTCACAGCCATGCAGGCCATGATCCGAGCGGCAGAGACGCTCATAGTCCCCTACAAGTATGAGCACAACAAGGTAAATGAGATCCATTCACCCAAGCCATTTCAAATTCCTCAACTGAAATGACGACAGTTGTTAAGGGTGAGTAAAACAAGTCTAGAAAGTGGCTACAGCGTCCTTGTATATTTTTAGAGTGCTGTCTATCTTATTTGGAACAGCCATCCTTAATTGTTTCCGGTCCTTTATGACACTTCCTGTGCGCTCCATCTGTGCTCCTGTGTGTGTTTGCATTTGCCTGTGTGTTTTCAGCACACTCAAATTCACGAGTGCATATACAGAAACACAAATACGCAAGAGAGAACTGCCCTTAGCTACTCTTATTATGACTTCAGCAGGTCATTTTCCATGGCCAATGGCTCCAATATGTTTTAATAAAGGAGGGACTTTCTTATTTTTTAATAGATTCATCAGTGTGCTGTGCAGAACATTTGATTGCACAGTCATCGGTTATTTACATTACAAGTAAATTCAGATGTTTTTTTTTTACAATTTATTTTTATCTTCGGTTTTAAGTATTTGTGTATGTTGTTCAGGGCAGTCATCTGATGTCGCTACATGTTGGTTGCATTTTTGTGACTGTATATCTGACAGTTATATGTTGACTTTTAGTCGTAACACTTTTATCTGTTAAACGTTTATGAAATAACAGGGACACACAGTAAGCATTGAGATTTTAAAATGGCACAACGTCCCTGCTGTTGTGGTGGATCATCATTGTCCATGTTAGCCGTTGCTTCCCATCCCACATTTGCATGCACATGAAGAATGAAACTGAATGTGTCGTTTCAGCCCAGACATTTCTCCATTGGTTTACCCACTTTGAACGCAATACAAACCAAGCAAATCCCTCGAATATAACAATACAATACTTCTTCATTGAAAAAATGAAAAATGACAGCTTGTAGGTAAACCTTTTCTCCCATCCTACATCTCGCTATACAGATATTCAAATTTACCACCAGCTCCGTCATACTTTATAATCTTGTATCTGGACTAAATAAAGGGCTGTTGTGGGTTTAGTGTGCTTACATTAAGGTTTTGCACGAGACATTCAGTACTTAGTACTGAATACTAGTATTGTGCCATGAACGTACAACAAACAACAACGTTTATGATAAAATCAAAGTTATGTGTACAACAGAACCACTGACTGCCTTTCAACTAACTGGCTTTTCTATCTTAATACACTGCCTGTCTGGGCACTTATAGTAAATACCATGATTAATCAAGCCCATCCATGAAAGTATATCTATTACCTGTTCTCTTCTATGACATCTTACTTGTTTAATATATAATATTATGTTCAGTTATTATTTATAATTAGTGCAGCATGCAAAAGAGGAACAGTTTCACATTCAGGTACATGTTGATCTTTTGTCATGGGACACAGAGTTTTAAAAGGGATCTGGGGCAGCACAACTTTCCTCTTAATAGCCCCAATGGGATTGAGCTTCAGATATCAGGTCCACGCGGAGCCTGTGGGTGTGAAGTCATTTCTGGATATAGAATACGTTAAGTGAGTGAGTGAGTGAGCAAAGAAACCAGTGGTAACTATAATCTGTATGTTGATTGTTTTTCATCATTGGGGGTGGCTGTGTCTTAGGGGGTGAGTGGAGTCCTCCTATAATCACAAGGTTGTCTGTTCGATTCCTGGCTCCTCCTGTAAGCATTTCCAAGAGACCCACAGGTTGCCCTCCAGGCACTTTACAGGTCGCGGCTCCTAAAAGGTTAAATGCAGAGATCAAATGTCTTGTATGTAACGATAAAATAAAGTTTATAGCCACTGTGTCTTTGGATTGTCAAAAAAGCTTTGATAAATGAAGTATTACCTTTTGTATGGTGTGGGTAAATAAGATGTGTCTCAGTAAGTCATGGCAGTTATTCTCTTTGTTTCTTCACTCCAGGGCAACGCAAACATTGTGAGAGAGGTGGACGTAGAAAAGGTCAGCATGTTTGAGAATCCTTATGTAGATGCAATCAAGAGCTTATGGAAGGACCCAGGCATCCAGGAGTGCTACGATCGAAGGAGGGAATACCAACTCTCAGACTCCACTAAATAGTGAGTAGACTGGCGAAACAATACAGATATCAAAACTAGACTTCTAAACTCTGGTTTATACATTTTACTTTAAGCTTATACGAAGTTTCAGGGAAGACGTTTTGGGGTTTTGTTTGTTGTTCAAGGTGAAATACTTGTTGGTGAAAGGTGAAGACTTTTAAGCAGGCATTTTGGATGGTTTCGTGATGACAAATACTCACCCTGGTTCATTTATTCTCTCTGCGACTGTAGTTACATGAACGCGTTGGACCGGATTGCCCAGCCAGGCTACCTTCCCACCCAGCAGGATGTGTTGAGGGTTCGAGTCCCCACCACGGGCATCATTGAGTATCCCTTTGACCTGCAGAGTGTCATATTCAGGTGAGGAAAAAACGTATTCAGGATCAGAAAACATACATAACATTATGTACATAACACAGACTGTATATATCCATCCATGCCCCGGTTTCCCTAGTCCGGGCGAGGTAGCTTCATTCCTAGGGCAGCTATTCATCAGAGTTTTTGAACCGCTCTTAGTCTGGGCTCTCCCCCGAGACCTGTTTGCCTTGGGAGACCCCGGACAACATAGCTCCGAGGATCATTGAGCCACTCAAAACTCCTTCACCGCGTTAAGGTGGCAATTCGCGAAGGAGAATGGCCACCTTACCGCTATATATATATATATATATATATATATATATATAGAGAGAGAGAGAGAGAGAGACGACAATTTCCTACCTCCGACAAAATATGGATTATGCTTTTTTATGCCCAGCAGTGATTGGTGGGATTGGAGCCACCCAGGCTACACGACACACACACTTTACCACACGCTCCCTGAGATAACTTCAGGGATTAAAGTATTTATTTGAACCCTAACCATGATGCTTTCCCATTCTAACCACGTCATGTATGTGCCTAAACCAGTCAACATGTGTCGAGAAGAGATTCACACAATTTGCAAACATTTTGCTCGTCGTGACTGTTTTTTCTCTACTGGATGCTGCTGCCGTGACAGGATGGTGGATGTCGGAGGTCAGAGGTCGGAGAGGAGAAAGTGGATCCACTGCTTTGAGAACGTCACATCCATCATGTTCCTGGTAGCGCTCAGCGAGTACGACCAAGTGTTGGTGGAATCGGACAATGAGGTAAATGATAAAAACATGCGCATAGAACATTTTAATCTAAAAGCAAGCTGAATAACCACGTGATGGTTAGTTTCATATGGTCAAACCAACTTCATCCATTCAAACGCTTTAATATTTAATGTGGCTCTGAAGATATGAAGCTATTCCTTATTTAAAACAATGGAAATTAGACTCTCCTCCTGTCCGCCCTTCACCTTTTTTTCCCTAGGAAAGCATTTGTAAATGATCAGCCAGCTGATTTGAATACCACCTCGGGCCACATCTCCTTCTTAAGAGGACACAGCATGTGTGTCAGTCTGTTAAAATGTATTAATGAGCAGGTGTGTGTTCATGTGTGTGTCGTCTGTATTTGCGCCCTTGTGTTTTGCTTTCTTTGTTACCTGCAAACTGCAGAAAGAGGAGAAGACTGACTAGCTGCATGTCCTCTGTATGCTGACGTCAGTAGATTTATTTTTACAAATATACAGGATATATTCTGTTTGGCATTTAAAATACACTGCAGTGTTAGCAATGTGATAATTAAGGCCTGCTTTCAGAAATCAAGTGCAAGAGAGAAATTAAAGTCTCAAAGGCAATATGGCCACCTCCCTCTCATTGTTACTGCTTTCCCTCTGGTGCGGTAAAACGTTTATTAAAATCGGTATTTAATGAATATGAAAAACTGTGGTTTAATTAAGTGGTTCTCTCTCTCTCTCTCTCTCTCTCTTTCTCTCTCTATCTCTCTCTCTCACACACACACACACACACTCTCTGTAGAACCGAATGGAGGAGAGCAAAGCTCTGTTTAGGACAATTATCACGTATCCCTGGTTCCAAAACTCCTCCGTCATTCTCTTCCTCAACAAGAAGGACCTGTTGGAGGAGAAGATCATGTACTCTCATCTGGTGGACTACTTCCCAGAGTATGATGGTGAGTAACAGCAGCATCGAGTCAGCTCTGAAAGCTCAAACAGCAAACATCTAAGCCAGGCCCACGGCTCTTCTTAGCGGCTGCTAGTTTGCACACGTTCACAGATCTTCTTGCCAATTTTAAATTGATGGCAGTGCTCTTGAAACACCAACATTCACTCCATGTCCTCCATGTGTAACTCCATGGTGATCCAGTATAAAAGCACAAACACAGGTGCTAAACAGGTTAAGGTTTTCAGAGATGGTTTTCTAAGGGTAATGAACTTATTCTGACAGTGATGTTGTCTGACTTGTATTATTGGTAATTTGATGTTATGAGTAACACATGTCAATCAGCCTTATTAAGAATAGTATTGGGCCAACACAAGTCCATATATTGGTTTGTCCAGGTCAGTGATATCCTATATTATGGCAGCAAACACAACACCTAAACAGAAACAGTGTCACATTCTCGTATTTAGGTTAAACTTATTGGTACTCACTGTGATGAAAGAAGAGCCTCGTCTTCCTCTCCAGGCCCCCAGAGGGATGCTCAAGCAGGCCGAGAGTTTATCCTCAAGATGTTTGTGGACCTGAATCCAGACAGCGATAAGATCATCTACTCTCACTTCACCTGTGCCACTGACACAGAGAATATCCGCTTCGTCTTCGCCGCCGTCAAAGACACCATCCTGCAGCTGAACCTGAAGGAGTACAACCTGGTGTAGAGCGGAGCGGGGCCGCCAACAGGAGGCCCTCAGCACACACTGACTGACGCAATCTGTGAAACGACAGATCATCTACACACATTAAAAGATAATCAGAGAGACAAACATCTAATGGTTGCATAATACTAATTCATTTGCCATTTGTTGATCTCTCGGGCCTCAAGGGGTGAGCAAAGTAAATGTTTTCTTGCTATTTATGGAGTTGTGGAAATAAGGTGTGTGGGGGGGGCTGTTGAATATGTACAGAAACAATGCTCATTTTGAGGCTTTGCCCATAGTGAAGTTTTTAATTTAAATGTTTTGCTTTTTGAAATAAACTACTTTGTGCGCTTGAGGTTAGGGGGATTGTTTTGTCGCTCAGCGAGATACATCAGAGCTGGAATGAATGCAATGGGCTCCCTGCCTCCTGCCTTTTTATAAACAAGAAGAAAAAACAAGTTTTCGTACCTTTTTCCCCGTAACTGTCGGTTCATTCTGGGGCGCCCAACAGGAAGTGATGTAACAGATCTCTAATTGACAGCTTCCATTTTCCTTCAACGGACTGATTGGCAAGTCTCTTGGTATAAACTGTGATTTATAAATGATTTGATATTGATTGACTGAAATCATTATCATTATTATCTGTATTATTATTGCATTAACTTTGGTACCATCCGATGAGTAGGTCATGTGAGAGCCCGAGTCTTCACAGTCACACGAGTTCTCCAGCGGCGACGTCATCATGAAGTTGAGAAGTTTGAGAGGAACTGGCTTTTGAAAGTGCTTTCTGAGCTTTGAGGAGACACCTCTGCTCTGTCATGTCATGGAAATCATGATGTCACTGACTGCTTCACACAGACTGAAGGGAGTTGAGGAGGGGATAGTTTATGAGACCATGTTGTTAAATGGTAATGTTCAAGTGTGCCACATTAACGCTTTTCATTATGGTAATATGTATATTTATTGCCAATGCCAAAACAACTCGAGCACCATATACTCCACTTTGCGATGTTTGCTGCTTCAATGAAACCAAAATGGTAGAGGAAGACTGTACTGACTAAGTCAATGGTACTCCCCTCGTCCCTTCTTCTTTCTGATTGGCACTTCTAATTTGCAATTCCCTCCATGCTATTTTAAGTATTTTTTGTAACAATTCCCTAAAACATAATCCTGTAATTTACATTTATTGAGGAATAGTGCAATTATAAATGCTATAATCATTGTACATACATCTCTCTCTCTGTCTATATATATATATATATATATACATGGCAGAATATTTGTTGGCTTTGTAATCATTACTTATTTGGCAGATTGAATGTGCTGTGTTGAAAATATGTATCTATGTAATTGTATTGTACGTCTAATGGCTAATTCATTTTTGGAAGAACATTTTTTGTTATTTACATGCTTGTTTTTGTTTCCTTTTTTGAAGAGGAGAATTTCTTTGTCTTGCTAGTTTTGTTTCTCCGCAATGAAACATTGTTCAGCTTCAAAAGGACATAAAGAGGAATATCATTATCCAAAAACCCATGATCGCTAAACCAGTACTTACAGTAGCCAGTTTGTTAAATGTACTTTTATATGGGAAAAACTGCAGACTGAATCCAATCTACAGGGCTAATTGTAATAGTTTAGTTCTTATTAACTGGCTTCAGGAAGAGAGCACTCATCATTACATTACATTTAGCTGACGCTTTTATCCAAAGCGACTTACATGATATACAGTAGACCGTAGACACAGCAACGGTGAGCAATTAGGGTTAAGTGTCTTGCTCAAGGACACAACGACATGGACTGGCTGAGCCGGGGTTTGAACCACCGACCTTCTGATTGAAAGACTGACTTGCTAGCCACTGAGCCACAGTCGCCCACATCATATAGCTGTAATCACATCACTCATTGATTCTTATTATTTTATATTTAACTTAATCACACAGAGTCTCAATAAGTATTTATTAACTTTGAGATTTCGTAGTGTACCGCACACCTTGTGATCCTGAGCACTTAGTATGTTTTATACTGTACTGCTAGAACAGGGTGGATGGCAGGCAGGTTAAGTGTTGCTTTGGCTCAGATTTTGTATACAAATATTGTTAAGGATGTATTTTTCTGATTGTTTGTGCTATTAGATGGGGAAGCCATCACCCTTAACACCACCTCAAATGAAACTCAGTATCGTAGTCTGTCAGAGTTGGTGTGTACACAAAAAAAGACTCAACAATTTGGTCTAATTAGGATGGTACATTCACAGGTGCTTTTATATTTCTGTTTTTTTTTTTTTTACTTTATTTCAATCTTGGATGCCACCATTTCATTAAAATGTACAGTATTATTTTAGACTTTATTTATGAATGACAACAAAATAGAAAAAAACAACAGTTCACATGTACATATTGCCTTATTGAATAAGCTGTGCCTCTGAAGTCTCATGCTGTGTTTTTATGAGAAGTGAAGCTAGTGCAACCAATAATGTCCCATTGTGCAGCTGGAGGAGTGTTTGGTTCTGGCTTGGTGGTCTCTCTTTATTATTCTGTGCTATAAGACGCCCTGGGTACAGCTTTGAAGTATAGCTAATGTAACAGCATTACAGGACGAAAGAACATCATGAGTGAATTGAAATCTGAACACACCTTATTGATTTCATCATATTGTCGCATCAGATTAATGTCTTAAAACTCACGCCACAGCACATTACAATGCATTAAACAGCCTGATGTGACTACATTTGTACAACATATCATCCGGATGTGTAGTATGATCCACAATCTAGACTCTTATCCACCACCAGCCACCTGTGGAGTGTCTTATTTTTGTGCCACATTTGGCTGTGGTGTGGCATCTACTAGCCACTTTGGCAGGCAACCAGCCCTCCCTCAAAGGTCTTGTTGTTTTCAGATCGTTCAGTTGGCTGGCAAAATTTCTAACAAGGATGATTCATTTTGGCAGGCGACACCTGCTTCAACAAGCTAATTTCCAACCCAATTCACAGTGAGAACTGAGTAGATCTTACAATATCCACTTCTCAACAGCAGGGCCTAATGGGAACAAACTGGGTGCCAACTTGCAAAGCAATCATGATGATTCAGAGTAGGCTGGACTTCTGTAACATGTATGTATTGAGAACATTGTTCGAAAAAAGGACATGTGTGGATAAACGGAGAGTAAATTGCACAAAAAATACCTGAAGACTGGTTATTTTGTCAAGGTTAGCTCTACCCAATACTCAACAATCATATTAATGTATATATTTTAATGTGTGTAGTATGACAAGGACAAAGGTCAAGACACATACACATTCACAGTTTATCATTCACACATTCTTAGGGAATTATGGTGTTTATTACTGATACTGATATAATCGAGGCCTGCACACAAACACAGTCTTAGTTTTGTGAGAAACTTACAGTCTGAGGCAAACTTGCCTGTAATCATTCTCTTAAAAGCACCATTTCACATTTGAGCAACCTCACACGTTTAAGAACGTGACTGTGGTTTACTACAGGTTCACAACCACTATTTGATTCATTTTATTATTATAACATTATTGTATAACACTCTATAAAAAGGAGAAAGGAAAGTCACCATATTATTCATAAGGAGTCATTGGACTACATTGTATTTATTTGTATTCATTATGACCTTATATCTTCTTTTAATCTTCAAGATCTTCCATTGGAAATGTATATACATTTATTGATACATAATGTGATCTCCCAGATTTTGTTGTTTTTCCTCCCTCTTGTGTTTTTTAGTGATACTGAGCACTGATCTGTGACACTCAGACTCACCTCATTGCCTCGAACATTACGGCTCATGCTATAAACTAAAACTGGGAATGGCTGTCCTTGGTCTAAACAAGATTAAAAGTGTTGGAAATGCAAAGTGTCTCATAAAATGCAGTATATACAGTGACTCAGACCCGTGCATTCACTCACAGCTGGCCTTCCTGACCCCTAGTGGCCGTTCGGGAACATTGCAGTGTCAGAGGAAACGCTTTCAAGTTTCAAGCTTCACGCACTGAACTCCTGCAATACGGCTGATGTGTATGTACACATTTGACAAGAAAGCTATTTGCATTGAGCAGCCATGTCACCAGGGCCAGTTTACACAAGTTGCTCCTATACTTTTCTTGGCTTTTGCAGCTGGCCTTGTCAAAAGCGAGTGTCCCTTTCTCTCCCATTCGTAGTTGACATTACTCGTCATGTCAGTCATCTCTGTGGAGTGAAGACGACACGGTCGGCTCACTGCGGATGTTATAACTTCCCATGCATCCCTTACTATTTGCAGCCAGAGCCACGCCCTCCCGAGATAAAGTCCAACAAGTGTCCTGCTGCTTGAGACCAACAGCAGCACCTTTTCGAAGAGGGTCAACGCCTTTTATTCCGAAAAAAGAAAAACTTTCCCTTTAACAGGACTCTCTGTTTTAACCACGGGATATTCATCAGTTTCTTCCTCAATATTCTGCTTTTCTCAGTTGAGAGGAAGAAGAAGGCCTCACGTGTAAAGATGCTCTGCGTCTTTTCCCACTGACTGTGTGAAGCGAGAGAGGGGAGTGAGCCGACACCTCCACAGCACTCCTTTGGACGTGGGACAGCGAGCGGCTCAGGCTCAACGATGGCCGGTTGCTGCGTGTCGGCCGAGGACAAAGAGAACCAGAGGATCAACGAGGAGATCGAGAAGCAGCTGCGCAGAGACAAGAAGGACTCTCGCAGGGAGCTGAAGCTGCTGCTGTTGGGTGAGCGTCACCGGGGATCAAACCCGGAGGGTATTAGGGCTCACACAGCCGCAGAGCTCGTGACACCTTGGGGGTACATTGTAGACTGGAACTATGATGCTCTTAAAGGGATGAAACTCTTGGCGCATACCTACGTGCAAACCTATCTGCTCCTTGCTGGCCCACATGCCTTTAAAATTATCTTGCAAAGCTCTTAAAAAAGTTTCCTTTAATTAAAGGAATACTTCACTGCTTCCTGGGCACACAGGTGCCATGGCAGGTGGGACAGCACTCAGCAGCCTGCCGACTAAACTGTATTTTAATGATATAATAGATGATATTATGATGTAGGAGTAAGCAGACACTTTACAAGGGGATGCCCGTTGTAACTGTTTTCTACATTTCCTATCTCCTCATGCTGGAGTCCGGATGTGGT
Source organism: Cottus gobio (assembly GCA_023566465.1). NCBI lineage: Eukaryota > Metazoa > Chordata > Actinopteri > Perciformes > Cottidae > Cottus > Cottus gobio. The sequence goes on along the minus strand of CM042218.1, from coordinate 18,897,628 downwards.
GCAGCGCGCGCGCTAGCCGTCCCCGAGCGCGAAGGGTGTGAGCAGCGGCTCGGCCGCCATAGTCGTGCCGTGGGGAATGTAGTCATTGATTCTGCTGGACTCGTTTGGTTCACACACCTGTCACAGAGGTATTAAAAACACAGTCACACGCAGAGACATTTAGCAGTTTAAGATGATGTTGCGTTTGGACGTTTGCTAGGTTACAGGAATGTATATGATATATATGGAATATATAGTCGTCATTGGTCATTTGGTTCAGTGGATGAGATGAAAAAGAATATTATTAGCGCACTCATTTCTAGTTGAATTCCCGCACGGAGCTGTGTTTGCTCCATGATGGACTGAACACATGGGTATTTTCTCATCCTTTGTTGGGATGAACTCATCTGAGCATTAATAGGAACAATTACTGAGGGAGGATATATGTGATGTAGAAAAGTATCATTACAGCTGATAGGTGTGAGTCAGCCTAATTTGTCTTTTTCATTGGGACTTGTCCTGCTTCATGGTTGTGATGTCTAAACACTGTGGGGTCTTTCACAGAGACGTTAATGTGAAGCTTCTTCCCCTTACTTCCAGGTGCACAGCTTACTTCCTGATATGAGTTCACAGACTTGCTCATGGACACTTCGGCTGGCCGGTTGAGAAAGAGCTTGAGGGGTACACCCGTCAGTGGCGTGATGCTGTGCTACCTATGTTTATCTTTGTAGCTTCTGCAACGCGTGCCAGATCAGAGAATTGCCACATGGCCTCCGAAGAGCATCCATAACTCTCAGTGCTCTGGACGCAACCCATTTTACTGCAGCAGTGTGGGAGCCGCTCATGGACAGGAGCCACTGTCAGTGGTGTGACAGAAAGCCATAACTAGCTGCTGTGGGTGCACCTCATGCAAAAGTCATGCAAATACAGAGCGGAGCAGGACAGGAGCAGTAGGTTGGCCCCCACTGCTCTCTTAGAAAGGGCTTGGCCATCTTAGTAAAATCCCCCTTTAATTTGCTTGAAAATACATTTCTCGGCTCATTGAACAGTAGATGACTCTCTGAAAAAAGTGGTATGGGCATTAACATTCTGCATTATGTGGATTCTGGTGCACGTTGCTTCAGTTCATTGCTGCCAGGGAAACAACAGTAAGAGCTGCTGGGCAGTTCTGAGAAATGTATGTACACACACTTTTGCTTTGTCTGTCAAAGCACTTTATACGCTTTAAAAAGGGTTCTACATACAGGTATTATTATTATTAACTATCCAATTAGGAGGAATTCGGTTTTCACATCACCGGAAAAAAACGTAATCAAATCTCAGCATTCAATGTAACTACTGAAACCTTTTGACAATGAAAACACACTATTTTTACTGATGGGCAGTCATGCTGAGCAATGATACCGTCTAAAACCTGCAATATGCAATGTGGCTCTTTGTATCTTACCCTATAGATTTTTTGGGGGATTTTTCAGCAAACTGAAATATTAAAAGCAACTAGATAAAAAATGATGCAGGTGTCTGTACACCTGGGAATTACTGTACTAATAAAATGTATTTACTAGGTCAGAGTGACTCAGAGCTCTCAGTGGGTTTCATTAGGATGGTCACAGTCAGGTCCCCGGAGAGGACGAGTGGGAGTGAACCAGAATGAAAGATCAACACCAACACGTTCTGCCTCTTCTGTCCATTCAGGTTGAAAATCTGTAGGACCACACACACATGTCAACAACGCTCCATACAGTGCAATATATAGTCGCTATTGGTCATTTGGTTCAGTGGATTGAGATGAAACGTTGCTCTTTGCAAAAATAGATATTGATTTCTTGTTTGCAACCTCTTTAGTTCAGCGTTATTATAAGAAATATAGCCTACTGAAATAGCTGAGAAACAGTCATATGGAACGTAAATCTATGACATATTTGCAAATATAGATGCATGTTTATAATCAGCATAAAAAAGGGGTTGTTTTTGTGTGAGGGCTGCCATACAGCTCAATTAAACTACAACCTTTTGGAGTGACTTCTTTTCTGCGCTACATTTTCCATAAAAAAACTTAATATGTTCGTTTAATTTTTTGGCCACCAAAAGAATATTGGTTTTCCTTTTTGCCCTTTTTGCACTCATTACGGAGGACACAATACATAAGACAAACAAGTAACTGAAATATTGTTTTGACATTGCTCAGCACATCTAAAACTAACTATTAAGGTAATCACTTATGCATTATGAATGCAGATACCTTTACACTCACATAGGGAAATGGAATTAAATACAAAAATAAATGGTGTGAATAATCCCGAGAAAGAATGTATACCCAAGAAAAGCACATTTGTGTGCAATGCCCTAGCCAACACTTTCAAATATAATTTGATTGCAGTATATTATAAATAATTGTCCAACCTCCATTTAAACTTTGTATGACCCGAATCACAACTCAATTAAAATGTCAGCTTCAGTTGCAAAAAAAAAGAAGATAACTACGAAGGCAGAGGGTGACCGGTGACAGTTCTTATCTCGGCAATCATTCACAGAGCCGGCGTAACAAGGAAGTGTGTTCAGGTGAGACGTTGCGTTTGCGGTTAATTGTGTGTGTGTGTGGAGACATCTGTGGTCAGCATTCATCACCCACAGGTAAACTGTAAATCACCACACTGCACCCCTCTGACATGCACACACACATATACACATGAACAGGTATTCATGTACAGACACACACATGTTTGCATCCTGATGACAAATCCAATTATTTTTATGAGGGAAATCAGTGGAGTCCCCCTCAAAGCATTCCAAACGTGTATTTAATTTAAATAGTACTTTGTCTTTAAGTCATTCGGGAATCAATTTGTATGTGTTTTTATTTATTTTAGAGAGAAAACTTTAAGAGAAGAAAGCAATACATGATGGTCAATATTCATTCATCCGGTAAAAAGGAGTGGCATGGTAACAAATGCAAAGAGCTTAGATTATAAATGTGTACACAACACTGGTTGCTCGTTGTACATGTTTGTGTCTGTATGATCTTTTACAGCATAAGATAGTTAATTCATCAAATTGTTGAATCATCAACCCTTATATTAACGTACAATAAAAGATTCTCATGGACATCTGCTCCAAAGGTGAGAAACAGAAAGAAAAGTCTGATGTTAGAGCAACTGCATAACTACACCACATGTAATGCTAAAGACATGTCACAATAAGAATGAACTTCATAAACAAGAGTGAGCTGATGCTTTCCTCCCTGAACAAGCAGAGCACAGCAGACGATTTGCCTCCATCTCAGTATTTACCTGCCTGTCTTGCCCCAACCCCCCTCATCTCCAAGAAACTTGACTTGTAAACAAGGTACATTCAAATAATAACAATTTGTCTAAGCCTGGTTTGCTAAGATGTAAAGACTCAAGTATTCATGATGCCATGCAAAACAGACAGGAAACCAGAAGACTGCTGCTCCCACTCAGGACTCACAGCTTCAACACACTTTGCTGACAGGCAGGGAGACTGATGCAGGTGTATAGTTTCACACACATACTCTCACACACACACACACTTTCAGTATTCAGGTCTGGGAACGAACACACATTTGTTAAACAAATAGATTCAGCATCATGTGGCATGAAGGAGAAAATTAGGAGCTTTAGTGGTATGAATGGAAGAGGAAAGTGACAGACAGAAAATCTATTTGTGTGTGTGAGTGAGTGAGTGAGTGAGTGTGTGTGTTAAACAGACAGTTAGTGAACAAGTAAAGTAGTGCATCTGTAATGTATTGTCAATAAATGTAGTGGGCCGGCCTTTTATCTGGAGTGTCTCTGTTTGACACGCCACACTATTACAATGTGGCATATTTGAAAACAAAGAAGACAATACTATAGTATCTAACTCCAACTTGACTCCTCATATCCACAGAAACAGACATGTGAGTGTGAAAAGATCTGACTGGTTTTAAGCCTTGCTGTATTCAACAGGTACTGGAGAGAGTGGAAAGAGTACCTTCGTCAAACAAATGAGGATTATCCATGGAGGAGGATACACAGATGATGACAAGAGGAGCTACGCCAAACTGGTCTACCAGAACATCTTCACCTCCATGCAGGCCATGATCCGAGCTATGGAGGCGCTTAGTATTTCTTTAGCCGATCCCCAGAACCAGGTACCGTACAGACCCTATCGAACTGGTTCTGCTCCTTTTCCTTTAGAACTTGTTTGGAGTCCAGGCTCATCTTGGTAAAGTCCCCTGTTTTATTTTTAGGATAAACGTAGCTATACGTCTTAGCATTTGGTAAATCTAAGAAAGTACAAAGTGGGACTCGTGAGATGAACCATTCTCTAATAGTCTGTGTGTCCATATAGAGCAATGCAGACGCGGTTCTGGAGGTGGAAGTGGATAAGGTGGAGGAGTTCGATCAAAGCCTCGCGGTGGCCGTCAGGAGTCTGTGGGACGACGCAGGGATACAGGAGTGCTACGACAGACGCAGAGAATACCAGCTGTCCGACTCCACCAAATAGTGAGCGTTAGACAGTACAAATTGCAACTTGTTGAGATTCTACTCCCTGCAGCTCTGCCATTCAATTCAATTTAAGTTCAGTTTATTTTTGTATAGCCCAAAATCACAAATTTGCTTCGGAGGGCTTTAAAATCTGTACACATACGACATCTCTGACCCAGGACCTCACATTGTATCAGGATGAACTCCCCCAAAAAACAGAAAAAAACTTTCATGTAGTCACCACAGAGAACAAGATGACAAAAGAACAAGGTAAAGCCTCACCTACAGAGAATGAGGTCTAGAAATATTGAACTGGTCAGCTGGACGCCTCTGACACGCCTCCATTAAGGTATTACGCTTCAAGTAATATACTGGGATTGTTTGTGGCAAGGCTTGCTTATAATAGGCAGGGCTGTAGCTAACTTTGAAGACCCTGAGGGTATGCCCTCTATATTGTTTCCCATATTATATATATATATTCTAACAACCTTCAGGAAATGTATCTTCAATACATACTTTAAAAACCTTTCTTTTTAAATTATGCCAATTCCTAGAATATTCAAATCTGACTACTCAGAGCACAACATAAATAAGTAAAGAAATATGGGACTCTGTATATCTCCACCGCATGTTTTGGGGAGAAGGCTTTGAGCATTTTGACCTTAATGTTTGGAGATAAAATGTATAAAAAAACACACTCTGTATCTTGCTGTGTCAGTCTGACCTCTGGAATGTTTTGTTATTCCCTAAAGAACATAAATGAGCACAGGTGTAGCTGCTCGTAGTGGAACACGAATTAGCATCATTAAAGATTCTGTTTTTTATGAAGAGTTTATTTGATCCAGATAAACGAAAGAAAAGAAAGGCACCTGTTTTTAGCCCATGGTTGCTATTTTAAGCAATGCAAAAGCAGTGTGAACTAAAATACACTGTATTCTTTCGTAATGGTTTCAACGCCCCCTCTGTTTCACAAACCCAGCCTCACACCACAGTCGATACTGAGATGACGATGCACAGATAGCTGCATGCAATTCACATGTATGTGCATTCACTCTAATGTTAATGCGTATAATCACATCAGTGTATTTCTTTGGGAAGATAAATCAGGTTACGTCGCTTTCTACACGTTTTAATAGCTACAAAATTCCCCCACTGTTATCTTGATTTAGATTTCCTCTCATTGTACTCATTCTCTCCTCCTTTTTTCAGCTATCTCTCCGAACTGGATCGCATTTCTCAGCCCTCTTATATACCGGACCTGCAGGACATCCTCAGAGTCCGAGTGCCGACCACGGGAATCATCGAATACCCCTTTGACATGGAGAACGTCATCTTCAGGTGAGATATAACATACCAGCGTATTAACAGGGAATGCCTTGTGGGTGTTCATTGGAGGCATCACAGGTGATGGTGCATACCTATTGCGTTGTTGTTACCGCAGGATGGTGGATGTGGGGGGCCAGAGGTCAGAGAGGAGGAAGTGGATCCACTGCTTTGAGAACGTCACCTCCATCATCTTCCTGGTGGCGCTCAGCGAGTACGACCAGGTGCTGGCTGAGTGCGACAACGAGGTGAGAATTCAGCTCAACAGCAGTTCATGTTCCGGACTTTGACCCCTTTAAAAAGGTGTCCTCATTTGTAGCCTCTTTATATGCTGGACTTTTCATTTCAGAACCGTATGGAGGAGAGCAAGGCTCTGTTCAAAACCATCATAACCTATCCCTGGTTCCAGCGCTCCTCCGTCATACTGTTCCTCAACAAGACCGACATCCTCAAGGAGAAGATCATACACTCTCATATAGTCAACTACTTCCCTGAATTCACAGGTTAGTAAGTTAGTTTGCACTTGCGACGTACAACTCATTCGCCAGTTTATTAGAAACTGTGCTGCATACTGACGGACGTTTTTATTTTGTCCAGTCATTAATTACACTCTTTATAATTCAGTAAAGTTCAACTGCACCACAAACTACATCCTGTAAAATGATCATAAAGTTAAATCAACACTTCTCTAGTACAGTTACAGCAAATAAACTAACATTGTAAACTTCAACATGATTTATTGCAGAATTGTTGTTTTGGATTAGTTTTAGTTAGCTTGGACCTAATCAACTGGAGCACATGAAACATGAAAATGTGTTTCAAAAGGTTCACAATCCTCCAACACACCAAGAACTGTTGTGCACTGAGAAACGTTCTCCGGACCCACATGCCTTTTATGTTTGTCACATTTGGTCTCTCATCACTTTGTAAATGGTTAGGGGCTTGACTATTTGTATTTTTTATTTACTGAACACGTATTGAAATAATATCAAACCTGACTTGCAGGACCTGAGCAGGATGCAACGGCTGCTCAAGAGTTCATCCTGAAAATGTACCAAGAACAAAACCCGGACAAGGACAAGCAGATGTACCCTCACTTCACCTGTGCCACGGACACAGAAAACATCCGCTTCGTCTTCGTGGCCGTCAAAGACACCATCCTCAGACACAACCTGAAGGAGTTCAATCTGGTGTGAACAGAGCAGTAGGACCAAAATGGGAGAATTACTTAAAATAAAACATTGCAGGGCTAGTTTATTGACAGCCAAAGAGAATACGAACATGTAACAGTTATTGTAGTAAAAGTTATTGAGTCTGAAATGCAGATTTTGTGTGTTTTGTGTATTGTAGTTCCCATGCCAACCTTTTATAAATGTGTTGAAAGACAAGTATATTTTGCAGTAGAAGTAAGAAGATAAAACTTAGTATAAAGTAATATTGTTGACCCATTGTGTGGGATACTTATTTTATTACGTATTAAAAATACTGTTTTAATAATAGGGTTCAAGAACATCCATGTTACGGAATGGAATCGGATTGTCCGTGTTCCAGATTGTCTGGGTTCCTGAATTTTTGAGTTACGGAATGTCCGTGTTCCGGAATGTTGGTTATCAGAAATAGGACCCAAGTATACAACTTCTGTTTATGCAATTGCTGCATGAATCCCTTTATTTGTGAGTCTTGGGATTTAATATTGTTTTCTAACACTGAGCCACACGCGTTTGCTTTTGCCTGTAAGTGCCTTATTTACTCAGGACAGTCAGCAGCCACCGAGTGCCTTTAGATGTAAATAATCCAAGTTGTGCTTTGGAAAACTCTTCTCAACTGTTTATTATCTGGAGAAATGGAAGTTATATTTGTGGTTATTTTCAATAAAGAATTATAGTTACTTAATTAAGAGTGCAATGTGTGTGCCTGAGATTTTCTTGAGACGAGATACATTTGAAACACATTTTATTATTTGCATTTCTTTTTTTAAACAGTGAGGGGGAAAAAATGAAGCCACTGCAGTGAACACTGCTCATACACGACAAACATTACTGGCAACAGATATATTAAACTGCGATGCACCTCAAACCAAAAGCAATATATATATATATATATATATATATAGCATAGTAAACAGCAGCAGATACTAATTTCCATTAATTTCTTTGAAATATACTTTTCTCTGCTAAAGTCATCAACATAGTTGGCATTGCATAAGTGTAGTATAAAAACCTAAAAATTATAATCTGTAACGCCATAATACAGACTATTGTATTTTAATGATTATATACAGATAGGACACTACATTAGATCAATATACAGCTCGATAGTACGATATAAAAATAGCATGCAGCTCTAAATCACACACTGAACAAGAGAAGAAATGTATAAAAAAACAAAGAGAAATAGAGATTAAGGGAAAGTAAAATAAAGCAGGTTTGAAAATAGCACATTTTGAATTATGTGCGTTCCCTTTTTTATAATCCAGTAAATAAACAGTGAACAACATTAATTGTGCGACAACAGCAGCTATGGGGGATTTGGCCTAAATGCTATTTGGCTGTTTTCAAGCATGTCTCTTTTTTTTAGCTGTTGCAACGCAACAGTGTAGCTTCTACAGCCAAACAACCTGAAATATGTTCAATAAACCTGAAACTGGATGAAAAGAGTGACTTAATACGCTTTTGATGGAGTATGGCAAACTAAAGGTCATGGATAGCTTCCAATTTCACCAATATTTCAGAACCACGCCGTGTAAAGATGTTTTTGTAAACTCAAGGCTTTGTGTTAGTTTTCAATAAGGAAATCATAAAAAAATCTGCTATGTGTGTGCGAAAAGATGGGAGCGAGTGAAGACAGTGAGACAATGTTTGGTTCAGTGTATTCTGAGCTTCTGTGGTAAATGAATGGAAGTCAGCCGTCCATTTATAGCACTTTTGTAAGCATGCGCACATACACACAAGTCGCGCAGTCTTTCATCCCAGACACACACCAACAGTCAACATATAGCATCGTTTACCACGAGTCACACATGGCGGTAAACTAAAGTGGCATGCAGTAAAGAACAAAGGCACTGACACACAGTCTTTTTTTTGTGTGTGTTCTTTCATTGAAATATTATAATTTCTCGCTCTTCTTTATGAGTCAGTCAGTATTTGGGTAAACTCTCTCTTGCATCGTCCAATCTGGCGAGAACCCACTGAAAACAAATAAGAACTAAAGTTAGAACTCATTTTTGTTGAAACATTGACTGGACTTCAGGTTGGACACATGCAGTAACTTAGGCCTGGTTGACACAAGGAAGGTTTCACTACAACAAGTGGGCTAGTTTGAATATAAATATACAGTATCAGGCATTTCCTAAACAGATTAACAATACAAATGAATCTATATATAACATATATAAATAGGAGTATAATTTTGCAGTATAGTCCAAATAGGCCACTCACCTTAGCTAACTCAGGATTCTTGAAGTTGATGATCTTCCCAAACTCCTTGGCATGGAAGACAGACTTCACCCTCTCCTGTAGAACACAACATGATGTATTTAGTGCAATTATCTGCTAAATTATTGTTTAAACCATGCTATAAATCTGTTAATAAACAGGTTTCCTAAGGGAACAAAGTCAACTTCAGTAGTAAGAGTTTGCCATTATACCTTGGCCTCGATGCGAAGTCGCCGGCCCTCTACAATCATTGGATCCTTGGTGAACTCTTCAAACAGATACTGCCATTCACAGGTCAGCTGGCCAAATGTGCCTTTGGTCACAAAAAATATCCCCCTGGAAAAGAAACCATATCAAAAGGGTTAGGGAAAGCAAGAAAACAACGAATGAATGATCTATTTATTTCAGCAGTCTTGAATAAAATGAATACAATTATTATATACCATTTACAAAAACACAGCAAGGTTTACACCGGATTAAAACCACACTAATGAGGGTACACTGATTTCACATATTCATGGGTGTTTGTGAACATGACAGGAAATCAAAATGCAATGCACAAATGGAGAAAGCAGCCGAATCCGAAGGTAAACACTCACCTCTTGGTGATCATGAGGAAGTCTGACTCATTGACCTTGGCATGAGCAAAGTACCTGTACGTGGAAAAACGTCCATTCTCAATTTTCTAAAGAAATTAGAGGAAGAAAGTGCGTGAATATTTAAACAAACAGCAAGACTAAAAAAAACAAGAACAAGCAAGATACCAAGATGTCTATGTTCCATGACATAGTATACACAATAACTGCATACTATAAATACGAATTTGCTACAATGGTCATCTGGAAAAAGAATGAAAACATTGTGGGGTGATGGGATGATACAAAGACAAAATGATGCCAGGCAGAAGTTTAAAGTGTGAACATTTTATTGAGAAGAAGAGGGCAGGGAATGACAGAATGATAATGATAAAACAAGGATTAAGTTATGAAGAAAGTAGACAAAACAAATCTAGGGTTATGAGATTTCTTTGACAGTGAATGAATGTCTAAAAAACAAGACAAAATGTTTCCTTTGTGGCTTGTGAGAAAAAGATTAAACAAAAGTGGAAGTGATGGAGTTGGATAATAAAATACAAAGACACACAAAAAAATAAAGAAATACACATCAAGTCAATAAGTAACTAAAACAATATACAATACATAGAAACACTTAAATTACTCCAAGGCAATATTTTGGTTTGTTTAAATCTTTCCAATGGGAACTCTAACTCTGGCAGAGACTGAAGATGAAGCACTGACGCTACACTACAGCTTTCACTTCTAGCTACAAGCTAGTTTTCCTCATCACCCTCATCGTCTGAGTCAGCTCTTGGCCATTTACTGAAGGCCAATCTCCTCTGTGGACACGACAAGAGAGAAGAGTCAAGGTCAGAGAGAGAACCGAAGTGTTTCCTACCCGGACAGCTACAGGCACTTTATCAAATAAAGACCAAAACCACTCAGATTGAGGTGAGAGTGTTTGGACTCGTCTTTCCTCCATCCAATTCCTCCATCCATTACTCTGTTGTAAATATATATCTTCTTTATATTTTTACATCAAGACCAGTTCGATTTGTTTTAGTCCATTTGCTTTGCTGTCAAGAGTTTCCCACCCAAAGTATAAAGTAAATTAAGTCTCAATCTAGTTGAAGCCTATTTAACTAACTACAACAGAAACTAGTCTAAAATGTGACATCACGTGATTCGTACGGTTACTTAAGTCACTAATTCATAATTTGGCATAAGGACACTACTCTGTCACAAACACATCAACAGACACAAACCTAGCCTCAGTCTGAAGCCGGTGATCCAGATGGGTGACAAATGAAAGGAAAACCATGAATGACATGAAGGGACAAACGTGAGCGGCTACAGAAGAGTTTGATGAGAATGAGAATGACTCGTATGCTATAGTCTTCAGTCACCAGATGTCGACCAAACCGATGTCTTTCTCTCCTCTGTCAAAACGCCAGATAAGGGAATAACACTCCAGTAGAATTCAGAATTGTTAGCTTCTTAATAAAGGGAGCATCAAAGCTGTTCTGGAGGCTCACTGTGGCCCGACACCTTAATGGGGCCTTTCATTTGTCACCTATCTGTTAATCTTCTCTATGAACCAAACAGCTCTGACCTGACACTCGTGATCACAGACTTCCACCCACTCCATCCAGCATGAAAGCTACATAATGTCGGCAAAATAAATACCCACAAATTAAGCAGAACATAAACACTAGTCTCAGTAAATCTTTCTTTCTTATAACATAAAACAGCCACCGTGGTGAATTAACCAATGAGAATTGAGCTCTTTAAGGATCTATTAACAGGAAAGGCCAATACAATAGCTAAAAGTACACTTGTTTATAGTACTGTTATCTGTTTGTCTGTGCACTTTATTTTATATTCTATTGTAAATTGAATATGTTTCTATTGCACTGTGTTGATTGTCAAATGTATGCACCACCTGCCGAGACAAATTCCTCATATGTGTAACGTACCTGGCAAATAAATGGTTCTGATTCTAAAATAAAGCAGACTAATGGGAGGATGAGGATGGTTAAAATATTTTTGATATATATTAATAATTATTTATAATTATTATTATTATAACTAATACATTTCCAATATTAACGCTGCTGGGTCAATGGGCCTGCATGTAGATTCACACACGCAACTCCACTCGCAAAACAATATTGTTTTAAAGTGTATTTTACATAAAGATTTCTTCATCTCTGTAAAATACAGAATATTAACCAACTCTTGACTGTGGAGAGTTGATGATGGAGAGACTATTTTTTTTTTCCTACCTTGAGCATCTGACTTCCGAGGCCCTCCCTCTCCTTATATGGTCGTATGACACCATCTTCGTGGATGAAGCGAGGAGGGCGCAGAGAGTCGACGTCTTGTGACGTCTCCGCTGCCCTGAAAACGAGACAAGACACGCAAATGCATTTTGAGACACATCTTTGTTATGAACACGCACAAAGCAGGGATACTGCATACTGCATGCACACAGTACGACTACGGCACTCAAACATCCACATGTACACGAGGACTCAGACCTACAAGGCTTCAGCTATGACCCTTTGACCTGCTCTAAAAACAAGCTGGGTGCAACTACTTCACTACTCTACTGTTTACTTAAATTATGCAAGTTTAAATAATTTCGGTGTTTAACACCCCTGTGATTCCACCACATGTCCACATTAACTGTATGCTCTAAAACACCTGTAAATGCATGAACACTGGCACATACCTCTTGATCCCTTGGAAAGTACTGCTGGCCATGTCAATAATGCCTCCTGTAGGTCTGGCTACTGCGCCAACCAGACCTTTCCCAACACCTTTAAAAAAGCCCGCTGCACCCTCCTTCTGGGCTCCTGCAAAAAAATAAAAACGCATCACCACATTTATGAAAATGTGTAAAAACAGAACTGGTATATGCTGTTCCACAAACGTGACAGAATGCGCAGTAAATAGTACCAATATTCTAACTTTATGCCACTATTTCTGCCTGCATGTGCCAAACGTTATCACTTAAATCTGTATATGGGTCCAATTCAGCATACCTTTAATAGGTTTGGTAACAATCCCTGTGATCCCACTGACAAAACCCTGAAAAGAGAATACAACTGTATTAACAAGTAGCAGCAATTCATTCGTTATGGCAGACTTCCTGTGGCAGTGGCAAACCTACATTATCATCATTTGTAGCTATTCTGTTCCATGATTGCATGACAATTGCAACAGAGGGGTCATTACTTGAAATTTGTGCACTTAAAATCACGAGTCAAAGGTATATTTACGTACAGACACTAATCCCTTTCCACCCCTGGCCAGCCCCTCTCTCAGGCTACTGGGTTGCTTGTTCATAGCCTCTCGTCTCTTCTGCTGGTATTCCTCGTCCATCGTTATGGCAGCAACACCCTTTGCCATGGCACCCGTGATCCTAGAGGCTGCACCGGCTATACCCCCTGGAAGGCACAAGTTACTTCATGCTTTAATGTCCATTTATTCTTAAAAGTAGTTTGTGGGAGAAACGGTTATTCTCTGTCGCTTCATCTTCTGTTTATATGGCAGGCAAGGCAATTTAATTCATATAGCACATTTCATTACATCAAAACACTGACCCCCACCCACCCGTCAAAAAGACATCCCACGACACACACAATAACTAATATTGTGAGAAAACAGAAAAGTTTTCAGTTTACTTCTTAATGTAGATATATAGTTGGATGAGATTTAGGTCTTTTATTTGCTAGAATGACTATCTACTATAAAACCTAAACTCAGACCAAACTGAAGGAGCAATAACGTGTTAATGAATTTGTATGTCACATAGATAATAGTCAAGTTTCTCCTAATGGGATCAGACCTCTTTTTAAATCTTTATTTTAAGCTCTGTACTAACCGACAGCTCCTCCCACCAGAGCCTTCACCCCAAGAGCCATTCCTTCAACAAACTCCTCGGGCCCCTGGATGGCTCCCTGGAAAACCACAGATATCAGTTAAACAGGAAGAAAACATTAAGACACTCTGTATCGTCTGTACTGTTGGGGGTTTAGGCAGGCTGTGAATGTCAACATAAACCAAATGCTGATATGTCTCCACATAACACATCTTTAATATTCAATAGGCTTTTAATAGCTGTTCACAATCTCTGGAGTCCTAAAATATATTCATACTTAAGATAAAGTATCATATAAATGTTCACCTAAATGTTCACAAGCGCAATTTTTTTTTTTTTTTTTTTTAAATTGCACAACATTGATACATTATTTTGGCACGTATTAATACTTGTATTACATTCCTACCTGATAAGGCTCATAGAAGAACGCCTCCACTCCCTCTGACAGTCCTCTAATCAGTCCAAAAGGATTTCCAAGTACATCCAGGCCCAGCACCAGCACATACATCTGTTTAATAGCCTGCAATATGAATAAATATAAATTACACATGACTAATACTCCACTTCGGCAGCTTCTGAGTAACCATGGCTTTGTCATTGTGCATTTGCGTGTGTGTTACCTGCTTGGAATAATGCCTGATGACCTCCCATTGGAGCTGCTGGGTGGTACAAAACTGGAAGGTCAACTCGAAGAAGGCCAGTCTGAAAATGACAGAATCAGTCAAGTAGCAGAAAAACATAAAGGAATGCTACAGCGTGGGATTTATGTGTTGTCTATTCGGGCCTTCACATGCGTTCGTACTTAAAGACAACATCCTGCACATCCGTGAGTGTGGCGCCGATGCTCTTCAGCAGCAGGTTGAGGGACTGGACGGGAATCAGTTCCTTATCTCGCTTCTCCTTCAAGCCGTCTTCTCCTCCCGTACTCAGAGAGAGACTCAGATGAAGCTGCGAATGAAACAACATAACTGGGCATGGCTGTTTCTGGTGTTAAACTCACAACCTTTTCAACACTTAATACGTTGTTTTACAATTTTCATCACTTGTGGTGTTGTTGCAGAGGTGAAGAACAAAATGTTGGAGTCATTAAGACATTTTATGCTTAGTATTTGATCATCATTTCATGGACATAGCATGCACACTATGTAGGGTACAGACCTTGATGGGGGAAATGTGGAAGTACTCATAGAGGCTGATAGGAGAGGTGTCAGCTGCAGAGGAATGGTTTAGTTCTGTCTTTATATACTCAATGTCCTTCACAAACAGTGCCACCTTAAGGAACAAGACAAGCACAAAAAAACAAAGTCAGAATAGAGGACTCCTCGTGAGTATGTCCGATTCTAAACAAATCACAGGGTATGTTACAGTAACTGATGTGAGTATGCGTATCTGACCTCCTGGTCTGAGTTCACGATGCTGGCATTCTCAGGTGTGAACAGGTCCAGGATGGCATACAGGAAGCCCAGGTCGAGCTTCAGGTCCATCTCTTGAATCAACACCTTAAAGTACCTGAGGAAGACAACAGACA
Organism: Cottus gobio; assembly: GCA_023566465.1. Lineage (NCBI taxonomy): Eukaryota > Metazoa > Chordata > Actinopteri > Perciformes > Cottidae > Cottus > Cottus gobio. The sequence continues at coordinate 18,882,434 of CM042218.1, read as the reverse complement.
CTCCATGACCAGTTTGCAGGGAAACTGAGAATACAAGAATGTGGCTAAATTTGAAAATATTTAAAACACAAATGCTTTTCAGGGCAACAGGATGGTAGGGAGTATACATTACAATCACTTATCAGATGGACATCAGCGCACAAATACAGTACTGCGTATTACAACAAACAAAAACAGGGGTGAGGCCCCGGAGGAAGTGAAGGTAAAGTGAGAGAAGTCAAACAAGGGACACCAAGCGAGAAAAGAATGAAAAGGAAAAACAATTACTTGATGCGAGAGATATCAGAGTGTCCTGCTGTTCTGGTGACTATGCTGATATCAGTTAGAGGTTTGGGTTCTGCAAGAACAAGAAAATCATATTACAGAATGAAACACGGCATATAAACATAATGTTGACTTAAACATGACAAACAAAGTGGATTAACAGACCTGCATCCATGGTGATAGACTTTGGCAGTTTTACAGGGTAAAAAACATAAGGGAAGATGGCTCCTGGCAGCTGATTCTGGATCTGTAGGAAGAAAACTAAGGACTTAAATAGCATTCATGAACAAATGAGGAAGGCAATTGGATGACTTGTAATACAGACATGGATATAGTGGATCTTTGAGGAATTTCCAATTTTACTTGTGTTCACCTGAATGCGATGGATTTGGACACGGTAGGCACTCTGTCGTTGAGATAAGCTGTACTCCACCTTCACCCCAGGCAGGAAGTGCCTCCTGAGAGGAGCCTCACACGGCTGCAGCATCCTCATATCCATGCCATTGGGAGTAAAGGACACCTGGAGGACAATCACAAACACCACACAATTTACTAATGATTATTTTACCTATTACTTAACCGCCTGCATCTGCAACTTTTTAAAGTCAATTTTTTGAGTATACACCCGACAGGGATAACGCATTTTAGTCTCTAACCTGGAAGTTGTTTTCCAGGTCGACGATGGCGTGGTCTACGGGTCCAGATTCAGTGTACGCTTTGAAGCGGTTCTCCAGCATCTCCGTTTCTTTAAAACGCAGAGTTTTCCACCGATTCTTCTTCTTTGGCTTTAATTCCCACACCACATCAGAGCTGTGACAAGAAAAGGGAAACAACAGAGTGTGAAATCATTGCATGGTATATAACTGCACGATTGAACAGGAGTGGCCTGACATCATGCAAATCTTACTGCAGTGTTCTGATAACACCATTTACAGGTAAAAGGTCCGGTTGCTACTATGTTCTACTACAATAAGAACCATTTAACACAGCACCCTCTTCAGATATAAGTGGATCTTCAATGTATCTGATGTTGAGTAAATGTTAACTTTTTTAATTCAAATTTTGTCATATTATGGAATAAAATGAATGTTTTTGTCATGGCACGAGCAGAAACTACTTCGACCAGTTCCGCGCAAACTCAGTCAGTCAGTCAGTCAGTCAGTCAGTCAGTCAGTCAGTCAGTCAGTCAGTCGCTCGCTTAGCTTAGCTTAGCTTAGCTTAGCTTAGCTTAGGATCAATGTGTAAGGAGACAATGCATTTGGGGGAACAATAACTGCATATAGTTTGAATAAAATGAAGACCATCAAGCACGCACACAAGCAACCATAAGCTCAGATTTTAATCAAAACGTATTTGTTCAACAATTATAATTCAACTGCATATCAGATAACAGTACGTTGCAAAATACAACATCACTATCTATGCCACAACACAAATACATTTTGATGTATAAAACTGTCAGTGAGCAATGGTCATAACCTAAACCTGCTTTTTATTACATGTATGTATGTGTACACATGTGTATGTTGCTGGTCGGCTACCTTGTGATCCCAATGAAAGAGACCTCCTGGCCGCTGCTGTTGTTGACCAGAGACACACCCACATTCTGTAGCGAGAGGATGATTTCCTGTTCGGCCAGCTGCGCCTTCTCGCTCTCACAGAGCATCTTGTAGATACGTCGCTCCTCAGTGAACAGCACGACACGCTGGAGCCCTTTGGATGAACAAAACAAACCTAATGATTTCACAGCCTTTTATCCCCAAAGATCAGAAGTCTGGATCAGTTACACCATAGTAATAGTAAACGTTCTAGCCAATGTGGTCTTACTACATGGTAATATGCATGCACTAACAACAAACAGGCTATTGTGAGGATCATTTTAGGTGAAAACATGACTGTGTAAGGCAAACTTACATAATGCATTTAAGTGGTCTGGGTTATAATTTGTTTTTTTCAAGCTCGTTGTACTTTACCTTCATAAAAGGAGATCACAAACAGTTTTCCCTCATTGTTCATGTCCTCACGCAGGTCCTAAAGATTGAGACAAACACACATACTGTTTAAACAATCGTCATGTCATCTCACAATTGTGTTTACATCTAAAACACGACAACAGTTAAACTGTGCTTACATTTAATATTATTACATGCTAAAGATTTGGCCTTAAAAGAGGCAAAAAAATGGATGGACAAGACCAACTGAGACATCTGTGAGTAAAGAAAAGAAAAAGTAAAACTATTGTATTATTCCTCAACCACAAGCATGATTTTGTCTCAGACACAGCACAGTACCTCCTCAGTCTTCAGCTTCCCACCGTAAGTACCACATTTCCAGCAAAGCTCTCGGGACCCAGTGGGTTCAGTCCAGGTATAGTGCACAGCTTTCCCAGCCATCAGCTCCTCCTTCACCGCCTCCTTCTGAGAGCTGCACACACATGAAACCCACCATGACACACACTTCAGTTACATTCCTTCTCACTGCTAAAGAAAATGACCAAGAAACTATATTCCACTGATTTGAAATGACAGAAAGCAAATAATACAAGACAACGCTACAGCGAGGACAATATAACAGAGCCCAGCCACCAAGAATATACCGCCATGACAACCATCCAATCCAAAGTACCTGTTTGACAGAATACACCAACAATCCCCATCAACAGACAGGAATATGACAGAACAATGGCCAAACACCGAAAAAGTCCACAACCTTCTCGACACCGGAGAGACAGGGTTTAAATATGCCGGTTCACCCCGATACTGATCTCGAGTCGGACAAGACAAAGCAGACATAAGAAAATGAAATAAGCCATAGTCTACAGATGGAGCTGGGAAATCAGAGAATACGAGTCAAGCAACAGAACTACTGGAAGAAGCAGGAGGTGTGATTCCACTGGCAGAATCCCATCCAGTCAGCAGCAAGATAGGAGCTCAAAGGAACATAGTCAATGGGTTTAGATGTCTAACCTGCTCCTTTTACTGACACAATGGTGCTTAATCAGTGTAAATTCCCAGTAGATCAATAGAAGGGTGGGTAATTAAGCAGGTCTTTTGGAAATAAACAATTTGGGAAAGTGTAACAAACTGGATGTCAGTCTAAAACAAAACATACAGTATAATTGTGCTGTAAGTAGTTTTGTGACTTCTAAAAGTATATTGCCAGCACAATAATGTCTTATGTTATATATTTGACATGGCTGATACAGTAATTATTTATCATTGGTAAGGATGAGGAGCAGATTACACAAACCAGAATCATTTTTCTTCTACTAATCTTTACCTGCACTCTTGATCTGACCACACTCTGTACTTAATTGTGATGTCACAGTGAAATGATTATGACATTAGCCCAATAATGGTCCACCAATTCATATTTACATGCTGCATTATTTGTGTGTTTGAGCCCTCTTTTGGAGTATTTGTATCTTTCTTAATTTTTGGACGGGTTTTCATGTCATACGTGATTCTTCCTCTTCTCCCTCCCACATTTTGGCTATCCGTCAAACTAGCTATCTAAGGTCGATCTTTATCGGAGTTCAGAGTGTGTCAAAAGAGTTTTCCCTTTTCATATTTTTCTACCTGTCCTCCTCCAGTGAGAAGGAGAGGTCGAGTAGCTCGTCAGCCACCCACGAGGATTCTGTCCGGGCGCTGCATGACCCACAAAGCAAAAACATAAATATCTATCAGCAAAAACAAACAGTTAGTTATCTGTTAATGGCTGCTGCAACAAAAAGAAAGAGTATTGTCATTCAGGAATATGCAAAAAACACATCAATGAAATGCAAATGTGAATATTACGCATGAAGAAATTGTCCTTTGTTGGTAAAATGTAAACCTGATGTTTACAAAGGAGTAATATGAAAATACATCATTTAGAAACTCAGAGCTATGCAGAAAATCTAAAATGAAAATGAAAGACAGAGGCTGAATGAATAGGCATGGCACAACTGGCAAAACATCCTACTACAGATTTTAAAACAAAGGTGTGTTTGAGTCTTGAATTTATCTTCAACCAAAATAAAGTATTTGGTGCTAATCTATCTTCAGCACACACACATGAATGTCACACATCTCACTCCTTTTCTAATTCACTCCTGCATCTCAATCACTTTTTTATTTCATATCTGTGATAGATTAAGACCCGGTGTGTCACATGTTTGATGACATGATGAACCATGGTGCTAAGCTTCATCTATCACATTTAAAATGTAACTTATATCCTTTTTCCTCCCCAGTAAGTATTTACTGTCAACACAAAACTGCACGGTTAGATTTTTTTTAAATGTATGTCCTTCTTACAGTCCTTATTCTGATCTCTCACCTCTGGTTGAACTGCAGAGTCTTGTCTTTTGTGTGGTTGATAATGAGGAAAGGGGCCGCACCGTGGTGGTACTCAGAGAATCGGATTGTGGCTGAGTGCTCTGACAAGTTCACATTGACAGCAATCCCACCCACCTGCAGAAAAAAACAAAAACAATAACGCTCCACAAACTGGTGTATAAGAGTTTCCTAAATGCTTTGGATGCCAATGAGAGTACATTTTAATCAGCACTAGACATAATTTAACATATTTGAATATAGTGCATCACAGAATTAAATACTTAACATGAAGGGACTACACTTATCTTTATTTGTACTTACAGAATTGTCCATATGCAGCAATAAGCAGTTTTCTGGTCGTGTGAAGTCAATAATTCGAGGAGGCAATAAACAACCTCCCACTTTGATCTTCAGCTTCTTTGTGCCATTCTCAGGCCAGAAGGGAATGGCTGACTAAATGAGGAATAAAACAAAACATTCAATAACACTGTACAGTCAGGGTTCCACCTGAAAATGTTACAAAGTCATTCAGTATTTAGAAAATCCCAACCTGTACAACAATAGTAATGTATTTTCCTAATCCAGACAGAATGAATTTAGAAGTAAATAAGAAATAAAATGTGTAACGTGTAAATAATTAACCGTACAAACAACATACATACATACATATATACATATAAATGTATATATACATAAATAATCAGCAAAAACATATATATTGAAAAAAGAATTTAGATGCAAAAAAAAAAAAAAAGGGCTTTGGCTTTGACCTGTTCTGGCGGCGCCTCGGTCCAGTTGTCCTGCCCCACTTCACATATGAAGACACTGTGCTTGGTTCTGTTGACCAACATGTAAAACGGCACGAAGGTCACGATGCGGGTCAGACTGAAACTGCTCGCGTCAATCTTCACACCGACCTGAGATCAGACAGATGCACATATACAAAGATGACGATTACCAAACCGGCCTACTTTACATACAAAAGCAATTTTAAATCATACATCTGTTTTTACAGATGCTTTCCATACAATGAAAGCTTGTGTAACAGTAAGTTTGATTTAAAATGTGTGAATATCAGCCAAAGAAGCAAAATCTTACCAAGTAATCTTTGAATTGGCCTTTGCATTTGACATCTCCATGGCTACCAACTGTATCCAGGGAGAAATCATCAGAGAGTTCACTGTCTGAGATCATAAGACGGACCTGAGGGATGAAAAGAATGGCATCAAACTCATATACACAGAGAAATGACAGCCAGAGGTTATAGATATGGATCTTTGGATCGGCTCAATGTTCCAGAGTTCAAAGCTGCCGTATTTTTCACATTGGCACAAAAGGTTGTCCATGACTAACATGCTTACTTTTCTAGTTTAATGAAAGTGATTGGATTTATTTCACTAATTCATTTTTTTTTTTAATTAAATGGTTGAATTATTTCTTCAGTATCCTTTTGATGTTCCTCTCCAGTGACACTTGAAATGCTGAGGGATTTCTTTCACACTTATGTTAAGACAAATGTTTTTTTGGAAATGTTATTGTAATGTCGGAAATATGGCTATCCTTTCTCAATTCTCACCATAATGTGCATAATTATGAATCATCTACATAAAAATATCTCGATAAACCATTAAATCAACTCCTATTTTAAATGACTTCGATCCCTCTCACCTTATTGTTCTTCATGAAGTAACGAGGCTTGAAGGAGAAGAGCAGAGGCATGTCATAGTCCAGGGGGTGTTTACGGTGGATATCATCAGCCTTGTACTGCAGCAACCTGCCCGTCTTGTTCACCATCCAATATGGTGAGTGGATGGCGACCACCGTTTGCCCCAGGTCATATTTGACATGCACTGCTATATCCAACTCAGACCTCTTCCTCTCTGTCCCTACACCACCGTCTTCGTCATTCTCTTGCAGAGACTGGAACACTATGAAGTTGATCTCTTCCTTGTCACTGTGAAAACTGCATGACAGGATAATTTGTTTATTTTAATGAGAAATGTTATTGCAGAATGGGTGATCTTAGATTTACCCTTTATATAATAAAGATGATGATGAATATTTATATCTTCCTGTGTTGTATGCTTAAAAAATACAGTACTATCTAGGAACTATGGCCCTCACAAAAACAGAATTACCTTTTTACAAAAAAATTATAGTCAAATATACTCAATGTGTAGACAACAAGAACACAATAACAATCGGAAAGCAAAACTTTAACAATGAATTAAACAGAAGTCAAACCTGTACTCTGACGACCAGTCCTGAGCCATGTAGTTCAGTAGGCGGAGCTCGAGTCTTGATTGGTTGATGACTGCAGTGTGAAGCTGAGCTGAGTGGCCTGGGTTCAAAGTGGCCTCAGGGGCAGAGACTCCACTGTCCTGTTTAGCAGCAGGAAGAGAGGGACATGGAGTTTAAAAGCAACACCGGAGTATCGGATTTTTGCAAAAGATAATTGGCCAATAAAAACACAGCATTAAATCTGATATGATTATGTAAAAAACAGAACAAAGCACATATCCTACTGTATTCATGGTGTGTTGACAAATCCAAGAGTAATATTTACTGGGCAGGGACTACATAGTGACCATTCTTTTTACATTACATTATATTACATTTAATTTAGCTGACACTTTTATCCAAAGCGACTTACATGATATACAGTATACAGTAGACTGTAGACACAGCAACGGTGAGCAATTCAGGTTAAGTGTCTTGCTCAAGGACACAACGACATGGACTGAGCCGGGGTTTGAACCACCGATCCTCTGAAGGACGGACCGGCTAAGCAAGCAGAGACTGTATGGTGCATTCCCAGATGCTAAAACATCCCTGATCTGACAGTAATTTTATAAAAATGTCAGTATCCTAATAAAGTAGGAAACGGACCCTAGTGAAAATGTATCACTATATAAAATATCCAAGCTGATAGAAAACCAATGCTTAAACGACTTGAGTGACGTGGTCTCTAAAAAAGATCTTTATACTATACTTGCATTAATTGCAATAAACCATAGTGGGACAATGTTGCAGTGTGCTAAAACATGCACAAACCCATCGGGTCCTTCTCAGATACATCATACCTTCAGTTTGTAAGAGATGGGGTAAGGCAGCAGGTTGCGGAGCAGGATGGAAGGCCACAGGTGAAGCACAAAGGGAACATCAAAGTTCTCCCCAACACCTCCGGTGTGTTTGAATGTCACAGTGTCTCTTAATGGCACCATTTTGACCATCAGTACGCCACCCTGATCCCCTCGGCGACGGCAGGTCTGCTGGAGGCAGGTCTGCTGGAGGCACGGCTCTGGCTGCTTGTTGTTGAATTCTTCGTAGCTGAAACCCTCTGAGCACTCAAACTGCTCACCCTGATTGGCAGCATCGTCCTCGGTTATCGGCTGAAGGCTCAGCTCAGACCTGAGGGGGGCAGCAGAGATCAGATGTGTGAGAAGGTACTATGTGCCTCTTAGTCATACTCTCCTTTTGCTGTCTTGTGCAGAGAGAAAATGAGACTGTATGAAGGTGTTTTCCCTCACCTATACGAGTCCAGAGGCACACAGAACTCTTCAGTAGGGAGAGCTGTACCCAGACATGTTGATCCTTCCAAAACTTTGAATGGGATTGAGAAATGATTGATGATCTAAATGACATGAGAGAAAGACAATTGTTGTATTTTCTTTTATTACGATTTGATTTCTAATCCTATTTTATTCTAATACATAACATTTTACCTCTGACTGCTGCTATTGTCATTTATGTCAAAAAACATAAATCACAAATCTGTAGATCACTTGATACTTGATATACAGTTATTTCTGTATATATTTAATTAGCTTAAATTATGAAGTTCCCAAGAAATCCAGTAGGGGAAACTTTGTCATGAATATTCTTTACAGGTAAAATAAGGGATAAAAATGACTAAACTTGTATAATATAATAAGTACAGTACCTGGAAAGGTGAGCGGATCTTGATGTATTTGCTGCCCTCCACAGAGTAAATCTGACAGACCAGGAAACGAGTTACTCCTGAGTCTTTGTGCATTACATTGTACATCCCCCCGCCCACCTTGATCAGGGGGATCACACCGGCTGAGGTGTGGCCCATCGGAGCTGGAGAGAGCAGAGCAAGAGCAGTTCATTTAACCTGAAAGTATTTCATATTGACATTTTTCTTGGATACGTTTTTGATTTTAGAGCTTGATGCAGAAATAAATACAGGAGAGGGAAAGGGGATTGATGATGATAATCACCAGTTCTATAAATATACACAAAATCAATTAAGTCATAATAATAATATCTTCTTTTATCATTTACATTTTGTACTTTAACTTCATTCTTAAGTCAAGTTGACTTAACAGTTTTAATTAACATTGTTTGTATCTGTTTCCTGGATCTAAAAGCATATTGGCTTGAGACAAATAAAACACAAACTGTACGCTGTGTGTAAAACTAAACACTATTTGCAGTAATGTGTATTAGTGATATTGCAACCAATGATTCACTTTTGCCTATGCAAACATATTATAATGATGTATATAGATCAACTTACTAGGCTCTATGTAGAAGTCCTTTCCACTCAAGGAGATCATGGCTGAGAACTGGTCGGAGTCTGCTTTGGTGGAATAGTCCATCCCGACGGTTTCTCCATCCTGCAGCTTCACAGTTTTGTTGGTGCTCTGCTGGCCGACGGGACAAAACATCTCACTGTGGCGGACCGACACCGGCAGGCCGAGGCGGTTTTTCACTACAAATGGAGCTTCATCCTTCTGGAAAGAGTCAGCTGTCTGTTTGGCAGCCTCTGCAAATGCCTGGAGGCGGGCAGGGACACAAACATTATAGATGACGTCTATTCTTAGACTTCCTTTTAAAATGTTTACAGCTCTTCTCTTACCGTGCCCAGGTGACCAAGCATGGCCAGGCCACACTTGGAGAGGGTGATGTTGAGCTGGTCTTCACTGCTGATGACGATGACGGTCTTATAGTCTGGGACATTGTAATCCACTTCATCTGACAAAGCTGTGTACTTCACTGGCTTCTTCTTCATCTGATTATAGGATAGAGAAAAGTTATAAATACTGTTTGCATGCCTGTCTGAGTACATATAGTATGTGTGTGTTTTCATGTTTATGTATAACAGCACCTTCAGTTCCAGTCTCCATGATCTAAAACCATCCCTTTCATCTTCTAAGGGCTCCAGCAGCGGTTCCCACACTCCCATCATCTCATTGAAATAGTGAACCTAAACACGTAAATTTGTCAATGTAAAGTATACAAAATATTTTGCATTCCTCATATATGAATGGACCAAACAATATCAAAAGCAAAGAAAGCAACTGCAAAAGTCAAACATTGTTTTTGGGCTATTTTAAAGTGAAATGTTAATGTAAGAATTAGGATAAGGTCCTTAGATCAAGTTAAATAAATATAGTGCTGATGTGCATTACCTCCAGGTTGAGCTCGCTGTGTAAGTTAATGAGTGTGGACCAGTTTGTGACATCTCCATTGAAGGAGCACTTGGCCAGAAGCATGGGGATAGTGCGGTGTCCCACTCCAGCCTCCAGAGTCAGACAGACAGATTTGATGGTCACCTGTAGAGATAGATAGCCAATGAAATGACACAAAATGCTCTCATAGATCAAACTTGTATTCAGTGGATAGACCGATATACAGAAAAACAGATCCCTGGTGTGTAGTATAAACATGGCCAAAATTAATTAAGAAATAGTGAAAAAAATGCTTAACCGACTAATAGCATACAATTAACCATAAAGTGTTATTAGTTGAGCCAAAATGTAGCCAAATACCTTTAATGACTCCCCCTGTGGTATCAGTGGGGCCAGTGACTCTGTGTTTTCATCCCCCTCCTCTTCGAGGAACCAAAGTTTGAGCTCCTTCCAGCCCCGTTTCTCCCACAGGTCCACGGGAACAGGACTATCCAGCTCCTCAGGGGTCTCCGCTGTGGGAGTCAGTGCAGACTGGATGGTCATCACTGTGTTGATGATTATTGGAGATACCTAGGCAGAGTCAGGTCGCAGAGACACAACTGTTTTATACCAATTTCATAGGTCAAAGCTAACTTTCAGAGTTTCTAAGTATACACAATAGTAAACTTTCATTAAAATGTTGCTTTCACTAGATGCCAAAACCTCCATTGACCACAGCTGATACACACCTATATGTAAGAAGCTGACATGTGTTGCCTAGCTGTACCAATAGTCAGAAAATATGCCACTCTGATAAGGTCTATTCTTCTCATAAAACAATTCTGACCAGTGAGAGAACTATTACATGAAAAGGGACACTTGAAGGGTGCTATGATCATCATTTTATCATTTTAGTCTATGTAAGATGGTGTCCCCAGAAAGACAGACTGAATCTATAGCTCTTTTAATTAAATGGATGCATACCAAAAACGTAAAGGGGTCTGATGTATGACATCAATGCGGATGCATCAAGTATAAATCAAGCTTTACACTACAGTCAGTTTAAAAGATAAAACAGGCATTTATTATCATCGACGTCTAGATGGAACAACTCAATCCCTGGAAATACTTTTAACATTTGTATTTGAAGGACATGCCTTTCATATATTTAATTCAGATTGTGTAATACAAGATAATAATAACTACCTTCAATGTGAGAGCATTGATGGAGACCTCCATCGCCTGAGGGGAGGTCAGGGTCTGCGTGCTCTGGAAGAACACCTGACACGGCTGCAGCACTGTGGTCACGTTCTTTTCCCTCTTCTCTCTCAAGAAGGGACAGGCCACTACCTACAATAACAGCCACAATCAAAACAAACCTTATATTTCTGCATGCCAGAAATCTTTTTAAACAATCTGCTTTTTCAGCGTTACATTACAATGACAATACAAACCTTAAGGTCCTTGATAACAGCAGTCATCTGAGAGCCCTCTGCACCACTTTTCATCACCAGCTCACACTGCGTGGTCATCACGAGGGCCGGGGCATCGGCACGCGTCAAGTCAGCCACAAACACAATCTCCGGGTTACGTACAAGAACATTCATCTCGGTCTTTGACACCACAACTGGAGCTACAGCTGACAGCAGAGGCACAAATATCGTCAGATTAATTAAATTCTTTAAAACTTAGTTATATGGCATGGTATATGATTATATTACCACACACACAACATACAAGATCCAAAAGAGAATGATTTCATCCACATGCCCTCCCCTTGGCTGTGTCTGATTAAGAGAACTTGCAGAAGTTGTATTTTGCTGAATCAGAAATCACTTTAAACAAAATTGTAATTGCTATAGTTAACTCACCGGACTCTTTCGATGTGGTAGAGGAGTTAATGTTTTTTCTCTCTCCCCCTCCAGTACTGCTCTTGGGTTGAGGCTTTTGATCAAAGCCCTGCTGGGTGGCCTTGAGAAAGATATCTGCCACCGTGAGAAGGAACTCCATGCTGGCACACAGGTACACATCCTGCACCACTGTATCCAAAGTGGTGCCATCACGGCCCTGGCGGTAGTTCACCTCCACCATCATGTTCTGTTCTGCACCAGGACGCATTGCAACCATCCTGGAGAAGACAAAGGCAAAGTGTTAAAGGAGGGATGTGGATGAGAGGACAAAGTGAGAAAGTATAAATTATGGACCGACAACAAGAGCACATAGAGTAAATAAAAGAAGGACTGAGAGAGTGAAGAATGAGTTAGTGATGACAATATTATCTCTAGCAGAGGAGCAGAGAGAAAAAACAGTCAATGTAATTGGCCCCACGTGCTATTTTTAAGCATGAACAGTTAGTTTTCTACATCCACTAGTCTGTCAGTAAGATCACACTCGCACTATATTACAGAAGTATTACAAAGCATCTGAGAACAGACAACAACCATATGTCATCATTAAGCTCGGATATATTGTAATATAGTATTGTATTGTAATAAGAAAGCATACTGTAGACTGTTGGTGTCTGACATTTTATCAAAATATTTTTAAATGGTTTGATGGGAAAGTGTGTAAAAGTTGACAGCTCTGTCTTGATGTGCACAGATAATACACCTTAATGTGTGTAAAGGTGTAGAGTGCAGGATGCATATAAACATGTGAGTGTGTCCCGAGTACCTCGGGGTGACCATCTTGATTCTGGGTCGCTTGTCATCTAGAAGGCAGGCAGCCAGTCGGACTGAAGCCTTCATGGAGCTGTCGGAGAACATGTGGACGGAGGTGGAGATGGTGCCCAGAGTAAACTCTGCCAACTTCAGCTGCTCATCATGGGAATCCAACAGGTGTAGCTAGATAATGACATATACACTGTGTTAGACCTGTCTGACATCATTTTACAAATCATTTGTGTGTGCGTGTGTGTATATGCATTACCTCATTCACATTAGGGCTATACAGGACGAGTGTCATTGAGTCGAACTTGAAGTCTACTTTGAGTGTGCTCTTCAGCTTGCTGCTTTTGTTAGGCTCCACAATAGCAGCCGTCACTACTGTGTTACCTACAAAGGTACACAACACAAACCACGTTAGAAAGGTTTATTAGTACTTGGTAACAATGATTTAAAACATTTCCATTGCAAGATTCTATAAGCTTTCTAGGATTTGGTCCGGGTCCTTGAAGGTCTGTAGATGCCCCACTTTCACTTATTAGGGCATAAACTAAAATGGTCAATTTTAAGATTGTGGCATGATAAATGTTTTCATCAGCTCATCAAGTTATTATGTATTGTGCCTAATTTGTAGAACTACTTTACACTCATGAACGTAAACAAGCAGAACCACAACGCCTTACTGCTGGCCGGTCCAGTGGTTCCAGAGCCCTGGGACTCTTTGTTAGATACAGAGTCAGAGGAGCGGTCAATGGTGGGTGGAGGAGCTGGAGGTGGAAGAGCATCAGACCTCTCTGACAGATTCTCACTAAGAGTCCTCAGGACCACTGTCATGTCATCCTGGCTGAGGATCAGCTGTTTGGAACAGAAACAGGATTTGATAATAATATGAGGGGGGAAACATTTTTTTTTATTTAGATTTTTGCCATAAGCCTCTAACTTATATTGGGATCAGATATTTTAGAAAAGACAACAAAGTCATAATACATCCTAATCTCTAGGCCTGTTATTAATCCAATACTCAAAATGCACAAATAAAAATCTACGTAATCTATAAGAAAAACTAAATTAGCTGTAAACTCCTAATTCCTTCCATGCTACCAGACAGTACTACTTACACTCATGGGCTTAAGGTGAGCAGTGATCTCTATGTCAGGTATGCTGTGGTACCAGTTGGATGAAAGATTTCTTTGGATTTCCACATCTAGGCTGACTGGCATCAACAGCTGGGTCTCTCCCTGAAAACCTTCATCTACATATGTGGTCCTGGAAGAAGCAACAACACACAAGCAATGAGAGCCGTTATCTCGATAATTATTGTAATTTAAAGACATCTAAAAAATGTTTTACTACTCTGCTCTAATCAGCAAGTAATCATTTAATCATATGTCCTTTAGAAGATTGGTCTCTGACCTGTACATCTTTAGGTCAGTCAGTCTCACAATAATTACATCCACAACAGGTGGGATCTTTGCATCACTTTTAAAGGGCTTCTTGGCAAAGCAGTTCTTGACAGACAGCAGACCAAGGTCAGCGACGATGACATTAGAGGAAGAGGAGGACTGGGGCAGGAAGATGACGGGTGCATTGAAGTGGACGTTCAGAGAGATCCGAGTGCTCCGCTCTGCCAGCTCCTTCACACCTGATGCTGCCTTTTCTGCAGCCTGGACAGTCACCTCAGCTAGGGCCTCTTTAGCCTCCTGGAAGTTATTGATGAATGCCTGGGAGGAAAAAAGGATGGAGAATAATGGAAAGAGAAAATAAAAGAAGTTTGGGTTATAATGCAGAAATAATTGGGTACATTCCAGCCTTATTTGGCTGACTTTGTCGCATTTGCTAACCTCATAACCAAACATCGTATATTGTCACATTGGAAAGGTCCTAATCCCCCTGGCACAACTTCTTGGATAAAAGATTGAATGCCTTTCCTCCACATAGAAACAAATCAAGAAAAGAAGATCTGTGAAAAGATTTTAACAGAACATGGAACCCCTTACTCTCCTATATTAACTCCCTAACTTTGAGAAACATTTAGTCACATCAATAACTCTCCCTATCCAAGTTTTTTTGTTTTGTTTCATCTGTAACTCAAGGAAGTTTATCCTCTTCGGACATGTGGGAGCGTGGGAAAGGGGGATGTGTTATTCTGGGATGATGGGTGCATTTTGTGCTGACAGTTTCTATGGTTGTTTGAGTTTAAACTGTTAAATATGTCAGGAAAATTAGAGACTTCTTATTTACAGTCAGTATCTGAACTGTCTGTTATATACTTTTGAAGTCTGTTACATAAACACAATTATATAAATTGTTCCAGGGATATGTGATTCTTACCAGTATGGAGGAGACAAACTTGTTGAGGAAGATGACCTGGATGCATCCCACAGTCAGCGTGACAGAGGTGTCAACTTTAGACATGTCCAGATAGGCATCGCCCACTGTTGCGTCTGTGTAGTTCACCATGCGGAAAGCAAACACTTCCTCATCTGCGATAGACACGGCCTAAGAAATAAATGAGAGATGGAGAATTAAAGAGCTATTGGGAAACACAAATCAGAATAATCAGTCATCTACTATTCGTATCCAGAGGGACTTGTGCTCTATGCTCCACATTTATGAATGTGATAAGCACAAGTAGTTAAAAGCACAGGAAGAGACAAAGTGTATATAGACTGAAATACATAGAATTGAAATCAAACAAAAAAGAGTTAAGAGTACATTAAGTGCATTGCAACAAGATATATTAGAATAGAGCATTCACATTTTGAAAAAAGCTTGCTGATTGTACCTTCTTGTAAAGCGCATCTTTGTCACAGTCTAGGATCACAATGTCCTTCAGGTTTGCCAGAACCTCCATCTCCTTTTTCCTCATCAGAACCTCAGAAACCAGACCTGGTGGGTTGAGGAAGTATTTATTTTGCATTTTCCAATTAACAGCATGTTACAGAGGATGTTGTACGTGTACAGATTGTAAAACCCTCTGAGGCAAATTTGCGATTTTGGGCTATACAAAATAAATTGAATTCTACGTCACAACTCTTCCATACCTTCGATACTTATCTCTGAGATCCTGGCTTTCTGTCCTCGAATAAAAACCTTCAGACAGCGGAGATCAGTTTTGATATGCAGATTTACCACATTTGCAAACTTTGAATTCTTTGTGCCTAAGAGAAAAAAGTGCAGAAAAAAGGTGAGTAATAAAAGACAACCACATGCAAATAAAGGCTTTGCAACGTAAAGTTGAATGAAACTCTGAAAGGGTTTACTAGGACAGATTACTTTTTTTCCTGGTTACAGTAGCTTCCTCCTTCTTCTCTCCCTCCCTCTCTGCCTCCTCCTCCTCCTCTATAATAGTGGGGAGGTCCTCCTGCCCTCCCTCCTTCTTAGTGGATGGAGGAAGGAGGTTGCTGAGGAAGTTCATGGTGTTAAGTAGAGCCTCCGTATGGAGATGGACATCCAGGGATGAAAAGGTCACCTGATGGGAAATGCATTGTCAAAAGATTTAAATAGAATAATGATATTGCATCATTTGCTTTTTGTTTTGCATAAAGTACCATTTTGGGTTTTTTATACTGGCTTGTTTTTACGCTGTCATGAACATATAGATGAGTTATGAGTTATTGTTTAATATGTACTTTGCTTTATTGTCCAGCATTGAATAGTTGATAGGAAAACCTGCAACAAATGTATTCCACAACAGCAGATATAATGGTATAGAAGCATCTACATTTTAATTACGAAATAATTCCTCACCTTAATGAATTGCTCTGTATTGTTGTGTTGAGACTTGAACTCAGGGCCATTCTTATCAGCCTAAAAAAAGACATTCAAGCCTCAATGAGAAAGCAATATACCACTATTTGCAAAATAATCATTCAGGAAAGTGACAGATCTGAAAGGGGTCAGTTTTAACGTATGGTATCACTCATACTTTAATATACTCCAGGGTGAGAAGGTCAACTTCTGTGTTGTCTAGAGTAGTGATCAGCTGAACCTGCTTCTCTTCAGAATCTATACCAGGTTGAAATAAAGAAAACATGAAAAATAAAAACGGCTATCAATAATCATTTGACTCTTTTCAAAAATGCTTCTTAGAATGTTTGTAATCACCAAATGTTAGTCAAATTGAATTATGAATAATATGTCACGAACTGTGAGTCCTGTCAGCATCTACTGACCCATGTATTCAGGGCACTTGAGGCAGATCTCTCGTAGGTAGGTGTAGGATGTCATGTCAAAGGTGCGTAGTTTCAGTTCAGTGCCCAGACCCTCTATGTCCAAGTGGAGCACTGTGACCTCCTGATCCCCGGACAGACGACACAGCTGAACAGAAAACTAGTGAACAAAGAAGACATTGAGGAGGAGAACATACAGAGGGACAAAGGGAAAAACAGATTACAATAATGGAAAGACAATTAGATAAATAAAACTACTATAAAACAGCTATGCTTGTGACCTAGAACAACAAGATATGTTTGTACCTCACTGATTTCAAACGTCATGATTAATTCTGTCATGTTCTTCTGAGCTTCTGACCCTTTTCTTTTGTAGCTCAGAGGCATGGGATTATCTGGGAAGAATGAACGATCACCAATGGGAGAGCTGGGAGCATCGTAGAACAAATCTTCCTCCGACCCTGAGAGGTGGCCAAGAAATACAGACAATGACCCAACTGTTACACTGTAATGTTACAGAGTATTACAAGGTATGTAGCGTGATGATAACGCATGTGTAGCTGTGCGAGGGGTGCAGAGCGAAGAGGATATGGATCTAAAGAATGTGCAGTGCGTCTTACCCAATGAGGTGATGCTGATGGTCTCACATGACTCAAAAAGGAGAGAGGAGCGCTGGTCAGCTAAGTTCAGATGTCTTCTGGGAGTGAGCTGTGGGGTGAACGACTGCTTTGGCTGAGGAGGAAACAACACCAAGACATGAGATATATCAGCAAAAAAATGTATTAACAAACTGAAGTTATAATTAAAGTACACTGTACTCATCAATTGATACATTTTTCATTTATCCATCCTCTATTAATAAAAACAACAACAACTGTAGGGAAAAAGATTTTCCTGGGATTTTGCCCCAAATTTAGGATTCATCCTGCTGGTCTTACCTTTGGAGTGGAGGATGAAGCAGCATTGTGCGCAGCAGGTGTGCTCTCAGGCAGTGGGATACTTTCTACCAGCTGCAGAACATTTCTGAGTTTAACATCAGAAATACGAAGAGAGAGCAGGGGGAGCTCTCCAGACATCTTATACCTGGAACATGGATGCAAACATGGAAACACAATAACTACACAACCAAACATATGATCTTTAACTCTAGTGTGCATCTTACATACTTGCAACATGGAATACTAAATAACAAAATGTATGAAAAACAAAACAAAACGTACTTTGCCATGCGGGAGTCTTTGATGACCATCGCCCGGCTGAAAACCACTTTTAGATCCACCGGCTCTAGAATGTGGAGCGGTGACCGTCTCTGCTTACGGGCCATTTTCCAGTCGCCATCTATAACACAAACAAGATGTTTTACATGTATTTTTATTCCACAAACAAGGGCACACAAAAAACTAACACCTTTAAAGCTTTGAGAAAATATATTTCCGGTGTATGTATTATATTTAGGACAAAGTACAGCCAACAAGGCTACAAGGCTTACACACTGAATTTTCACATTTAATTTGTCCCTCTATAAATTATGTTGGACTGTATAATGTATTGCAATATCTAAAAAGAATAGTCTGTGTACCTGGTTTGCTATAAATGAACTGCAGGTTGCTAAGCTGTATGTCGAAGCTGTCGTATGCTCTGGACATGATGTCCTCAATGTTGCTGGAGCCCACTGACAGCTGCGGCAGATGCTTCTTGCTTTGACTGGACATCTGAAAAGACAACAACATTTAAATGTTACAACTTTATAACATAAATTATTATCTACTTTTTGTTGTTGTTGTTAGGCCCAGTTTTAAGAGTTGTACTCACTGACCTTAAAATGCCCAAGGTCCAACAGTAGGATGTTCTGAGTGCCATTATAAAAGCCAGTCTGTGCAATGATGACATAGGAGGCCATCAGGTTCACCTTCAGGTCCAGGACTTTCTGTGTTTCGATCACATACATTAAACCTGAAAGAAATGTAATTTACTTATCAATCACAGCCAGAACAGATAGACAATATATGAGCTTTGTTATCAAACAAAGGAAGATGTTGTAAGAATGATGTAAGAATAATTATTATTTAATTATGATGATAGAAAGAAAGAAAGAAAGAAAGAAAGAAAGAAAGAAAGAAAGAAAGCTTGATAAAGTTCAACATCATGTTTGTATATGCACATTATGATCATAGATCCATTACAAGCACTGATTTAGATATTGGCTGAACTGAGTTCATGAATTACATGTCCGTCGTACTGTACATGTGTATTTAGCTGAAGCTCATTTCAGCAGTCCCTTGATGAGCCCCGACAGTTAAAGTCATCATTAGAGCCTCGTGGAATGTGCCCCAATGAGCTACAGGGAATATTGCTATTGTAAGAGACAAAAATGAGCATGAAACTTTGGCAAACAATCTTAGGGAACAATCAGTCTCAAGAACATAAACAGGAACACCACAATCCAACTGAATCAATGACTCAGACTTGCAGGATGTGTGTAAGTAAGCACAAGGGGAAATGACCCAGTAAAAACAGGGAGTAAGGAATGGAAACATTTGCCCATCGGAGGGTTGGGACCAGGCTTGGAATTAACCCGATATACAGCAGACGGTTGTCAATGCATGTGCAACTGACCGGTGGCTGTGCGGTCTCTGAACTGCTCCAGTTTCATAAGGGTTGCGTTGGTGAGCTCATCCAGCTGCAGGTCGTCAGGCGGCCTGAAGAACGCCGACATGCTGTTCACCGTTATCTACACAGACACACAAACAATTAATCCATTTGATATGTACCCTCTTCATGTTTTATTCATGCTCAAACACTGACGGACACCACTTACAGCATCATAGATGATTTCCAAGGGTTGCGATTCCACGTGTAGCCGTTGGTTAGCACTCTCATCCAGCGGGTTGATCTCAAACAGGATGCAAAGCAGCGGGGTCCCTGCTCCCGTGGCTGCCTTCCTTGATGACAGGAGGGTTGGTGCAGGCCGGTTACTGGCCAGACCGGTGACTTCAAACAGACTAAGCCGAGCTGTGATTCTGATGGAAGAGGAAAAGAGACTAAATGTCACCAATGCCTTGAATCCTACATATGAGATATACTCTAAGTATTGGGGTCCAAAGTGGTGTCTCTATGTTGTCCACCGTCCTGCATCAATAAAGGATCAACTACAAAATTCTCCAACAGGGATTTTGTGTTAATACGGAGTGTTGCTTTGTAACTGACCAAAAGTCAAACCGAGAACTTTTCTACTGATCATCATTGTGGGTTCTTTTTAAAAATATTGTTAAAACAAAACGTTATGACGAACTTGATGGCTTGTGCTCCAGGTCTCTGTGTGAGTGTGGACTTGAGCTCTCCCACAGTCAGCCTGATGATCTCATTTTTGTCTTTGTTGTCTTTGATGGACACAGACAGCCTTTCCATGTGGAAATTGACCTTCATGTCCTCAAACTAAAAAAGAAAAAAGGCAACATAGTAAATAATGACAGTATTTGCATTTTGTTTTTGGTAATATTGTTGAAAGGTATATTTCATCCCCAAAATGATCATCTGTCTTTTAGTTACTCTCCCCATGTTACCTTGAATTCTTGAAGAGAACTGTTTTTCTCGCATCCGTTTACAAATTGTCACGCTACTCGTGCAGTATAATTCAAGTGTCATGACATGTGCCATATGCTCAAAACTTCCCAACACACGTTTCTTAGTTAAAACTTTACTATTTGAAACACTTGCACAGGTGCACTACTGGTCTGTGCGACTCCAGACGAGTAAGAAATGTTGTAAATAGAAAGGTTTCAGTGCAAATGCATGTGTTTGGGAAGTATACGACTGGATAAATGAAACTTGGATTATGCCAAACTAGATGTGTGAGAGTTTGTAAATTGATGTTTTGATAAAGTTTTGTTGTTGGTATACGCAGTCACTATTTACTTCAATTAAAGAATTGCATTTGCTTTTAGATTCTTCAATCTAGTTTTTCAAGGTGATGTGGGGTGATTAACTGATTTAGAAATGATCTTTTTGGAGGTGAAGTATTCCTTTAGGTGAGATGGAGAGCCAAACGCAAGTGTTGTTGACAGGTGGGCGTCGATGGGGAGCGACTCACATTCTTTGGCAGGTTGGGATTTGCAGCTGTCTCACTGTATCCAATGGCAGTGTAGAGTTTGGCCTTCTCAGCGGTGGTTAACAGCCCATCAAAGCCTGAGACAGAGTGACGGGGCAAGAGGGAATAAAAAGAATATGAGGAGGAAAAAAAGCATTAGCCAACACCATAAACTCTTGCTATAAAATTCTACTGGAGCACTGCTTTGGTTCTGTTAGCCACATGTACAGATTTTCTTTTATTTACATGCCTTGCGGTTTTCTATATCCTACCTCCAGTCTTGACCTCTTTTGTTTCTGCATTAGCCTCTGCTCCCCAATTCCACATCCAGCTCACCCAGCCTTGTGATTCCTCTTCCTCCATCTTAAGCCCTGGACGGTAAATGCGTAGGCCTGCCTTGCTTGCCTGGGGAAGTTAATACTTTTAGAACAATTTTCAAACAAATGAGAAACTCAAGGTCTAAATCTCAACTAACTGTATCAAAAATGTTTCCGTATCTTGGCCGCTGACTTATCTGAGTATCAAAGCTAAGCTTAAACTGTTTTCTATATTCTGTTTTTGCCAACACAGATAAATCAAGGAAGCACATATTCACTGTGTCACATGAAAACAAAATATTATTTGGTTGGCAACTAAAACATATTAGGTTTAAATTGTAAGAGAAATACTCTATTGTAAAAGTGCAGTCCATAGCAAAGTGCTGCGCAGGAGAGCCAAGATTATGTAAGAACTTCTTACCAGCTGTCAAGTTTAAGGACTTGACCGCTGTGTCTCAACCACCAGATGCAACAGCTGATAACTGTTACCACTGTCTGTTTTGTAACCTTGTATCA
Organism: Cottus gobio; assembly: GCA_023566465.1. Lineage (NCBI taxonomy): Eukaryota > Metazoa > Chordata > Actinopteri > Perciformes > Cottidae > Cottus > Cottus gobio. The sequence goes on along the minus strand of CM042218.1, from coordinate 18,860,679 downwards.
CTTCAGTAATATGTTGGATATTGATGGAAACACAGTGCTGAAAAGGAATTGTACTCTGTATCATTTCCGTTTCTATTTTTTTCTTAAATTCATTGGCATGAATGGATTAAATTGTTTTTTCAGTAGCATACTTGAGACCTAATTATTTAAAAGGGCATTTGAGCACATCATTTGTTCGCTGCAGGGACCACGGCTTATTCTAGAGATACAGAACAAAGTGAAGATGTTCACCATACAGTAGATGGGACAGAACTTACCTCCACCTCAGCCTGCTGTCTGGCCAATGTGATGTTAAAAATATCCAAAGTCTTCTCAGGCTTCTGAGAATAGATACCAGACAAGCCAATTAGAGCTTTTAGCTTCTTGCTACGCCATGCAGGAATGTATCAATTACTAAATGTCCATTATTAATCACAGGAAAGGAAAATATGATGCTTACAGAACAGAGAAGTGGCAGAGGAAAATACATTTCAACTTAATGTTGTATTTCTCTAAGGGTACATAATCAACCTCAAATGAACTTCACTCAATCCCTTCATCGAGCACTGGATAAGTGGGTAGTTGTGGCTAGAGCAAAGCATCACTGAAAGGATATTGAGAAGGTAATATATTTGTAATTAACTACTTGATAATTATTACATAATTCACTAGGCAATGAATTATGGCCTCGGCAGTTAAGTACTGTGGGTATTTGCTAGTGTACAATCGAGCAGGAACAGCAGGTCTGGAATTGTACAAGCAGTAATCTAGAAATATATTTAGTAAGGGCAGCAAAAAGATAAACTCAAATGACAGTTATATTTAGGAGACATTGGCTGAGAAGTTAAATAAAAAAAACAAATACTTTTAACTTCCCTTCCTTCTTTAACAACCCACTTTGGCCTCTGCACCCAAATCCTCATTTGAATTTCATAAAAAGGTAAATAGACCTTAATAACATGGCAGATACAGGATCTATCAAAGCGTTTGTGAAGAAATCAAAGACATTTAAAAAATAATGGATGTGAGGACAAGACATTACCAACAGAATTAAAAATAAGATTGGGATATGTAAGCAATGTCATTGTTTGATCTATTTCTATAAAAGACTTAAATAGATGAAGAAGTTGAACCTCCTGTCCCACCTCTAGTGCCTTGAGCAGCTCCTCGCTGGGCTTCTTGTTGGTGATTTTGGTCTTGTAGAGCGCTCGGTAACATTTTACCGACTGCCGGTGACTGCGAATGCGCTGCCATGACCACATGTGGAGACGAGGCTTCACATCCACTTCCAAGATGCCTGTGATCACGTACCTCCACCTGCAAGGCATGAAGTCAAATCCACTATGTTAAGTAATGACACATGCAAGGTTGGTAAAATATAAAAAAAATATCATCATATGTAATTCTTAATCAAAGTCAAAGTGTTTTCTGACCAAATGCGGGCATTCTTGTGAATGTGGACCGTAGGTCTGTACTTCCTGTACGGCAGATTCCGAGACATCATATCCACTGAGCCCAGCAGCTCCAGTATGCTAATGTACTGGGAAAAGAGGAAGTAAGATATTACTCACTGGCAAAGAGCTCTGGCAGCCACTTTGACTATTCAGCCTTTTACATTTTGAATTACATTTCTCCCCACTTGTTTGTCTTTTACTTATCTGTTTCTTTTCCAAAAAATAAACCACTTTGTTTTCACCAGGCTTTTAAATAAATAAGTTTATAAAACAACACCTACCTGGGGTCTGTTGAGTTCAATGGCCACCTCACTGAGATTGACCGTTAGGTCCACTTTGGGAGAGGAGAAGTCCACATCTGACCTGGGATTCATCCGCAGTTTAGCGCCCGCTGAGATAGGACGAAAAACTGTGGACCAGCAACAAGGAATAGATTAGTTAAAGCGAGGGTTGGTAATTTTTTAATTTGTTGAAATTCTCATTGTATCCATACAGCAATCAATGAATAAAATGATCTGACAAAAAAATTGAAGAAAATAATCTGAAAAGAAAAACATATATACATATATTTCGGGGGATATGAAAATTGTGAATATGTTTTTGCGAATAGGTTTTGTGTAGCAAGCTTAGTCCTTCAAAAATCTGTTCGCTTGTGTCTCAAAACAAGTTCTGTAAAATGTGCTGAACATCTGTTACAAGTGTTGTTGGTGATGGTGCATCAAGCTGTGCGATTCACACATTTTCTTCAGAAACCGCAGTGTCAGAGAAACATAACATACCAAGTGCAAAGTCCCATTCTACATGCCAACTGCTGATTCATGCATTTCAAATAAGATGTGGGTTTAGACTGGTTTCATCAGGCAACTCAACAAAATGTTTAAACAAGTATAACATAATATGGGAATTAAGGATGATAGTAAGACACTCACTGAAGTCATGGCTGACAGACATGGAGTTGTGGATGTCCACGCTGCTCTGGAGACATTGCTACAAAAAAAACAGGGAGGGGAGCTTAATTTACATTTTACTCAACATTTCTTCACCTCTTAACATATTTCATCTCTTTTTGTTTCTGCTTTAACAATATGCAGGAATCAACCATCACAACATCACACAGAGTCCTTGTTGATGAAATACATGATTAGCAAAATCTGCGTTGATCTCAGAAGCATTTTTTAGAAGACTTTGAAGACTCCAATATTCACCAAGATAACGTAATGGAAAGAGCTTAAAATGATTTGAGAAAAGGCCTTTCATGTTGTGACTACGTTACTTTGAAACTGATCTACTTCCTAGACGTGAAACCGACTGGTGCTTCTCTGTGCTCACGATAATGAGGGTGAATATCAATCCTCAATAAAACAGAAAATAGCTTAATTACATACTGTAATAATAAAGAGACTCACCAAGGCCTTATCTGCACTGTGATTGGAGAAGAGTAAAGAGTTGACATTCCAGTAGGCAAACAAGTTGTCCAGTTGAACCAACTGAGAGAAAGAAGAAAACACAAAGCTATTAGAGTAGTGCAGAAGCTTACCATGAGGACGTAAAATAACTGGCAGTGGGCAATGAGTTCTAAAATGTTGATCACGGTCCAAAGTTAGGTTATTATGAAATAAAAACAATTCCTTGAACAACTGCCGACAAATTGAACCAAATTGCACAAAAAGCTTTCAAAAAGTAAGAAAAAACTACCACAAATGTTTAGGTGGTAAAGTGCAGGTATGGCTGACAGATCAAGTGGTTACCTTGAAGAAAAGCCTGGAATTCTCATCCAAAAGCCTTGGATTCCAGTTCTCATCAGATGTCTGGAAAGATAAAACAAGCAGTGATATATAGAGTTTGTGATATTAAATTAAATGTATTTATACATTTGTTAGAATTATGATTAAGTTTGATGCATTATGCATGATCAAGAACACCCAGCTGAATGTAACAGAATGCATTCTGACAGGACGGACATTGCAACACATTACCTGAAGACTGAGGTTTTTAAGCGACACTCCAAATGACAGGGGACAATTTGGATTGGTGACCTGTGGAAAACAAAGAAGAGAAATATAATAAGAGCTATCCTGGTTAAGACTATATGTACTCTGCATGATCCATGCTGTCATTGTTGGGGGATCTAAAAAGGCAATCACATCTTGGTCCCTGCATTTTTCACATACTGCTTACTTTACAAACACAAAATTGAGTTATGCTGTACATATACCACTGAGGCAACTCAGCTTGAATACTCACATCATCTTCATAGCGTACGTGGATGTTAGAGATCTTGACCTGCAGGTTTTTGATGACCTGAGTGACAAGCTTCTCCACAAAGGAGTCCTGCTTTTCCAGATTGGGGTCCTCTGTCAAACACAGACCAATATGATACATATGAGACCGGCGGCCTGTACTATGAAGCAAGTCCAACGTACCCTGGGTACCTTTTGGTTATCTGGCTTAACTAACCCTAACAACCATGGTCCCACTAAGTGGTCCTACAACGGTGGTTATCAACTCGCTAAGTCAACCCAGGGTTTCCCAATCTGGCATTGAGTGTGTTCACATAAAAGGAACGGTGACCAAACACAAACATGGACAAATCTGCTGTCAGCAGGGTGGCATATTTGACAAACAAAGAGAATATTAGACAAATATATAAAGAAAAGCATTTATTTCAGGCTAAAAGTAACACTGTTTCTGCAACACATTAATTCAACGGAAAAGACCCATGTAATTAGAGTCTGCTCTATCTTGCTCTAGATGGGGCTTTGGTATTATAAATCTTAGCACAGGTGTTATCTACCCCTGTAACCTTAACCTCAAATCCTGCTTTGTAGTACAGGCCTCAGATCTGATCCTGCAGCTTTCCTAACGCTTTACTTTAGGAACAAAGACTTGACCTCACCCTGATAACAAGGGCCAACACAATTGTAAATCCTTCGTCATCATTTTGCATTATTTTACATTGCTTCTAAACACAAAATTCCATCTCACCTGAAGTTGTAGAGTTTATTCGATTGCTTTTCACGCTTCCTGACTTCCTCAGTCTTAAAGCTTGACTAAGAGTGTCTCTGAATGTTGTCAAACAGGTCACACATTTGTGTACGCACACGCACGCACACACACACACACACACACCTTAAAATCAAAGCTACACCCTGACCTTTCTCTGCAGCCTTCAGCTTTGTCTCCTCTATCCGCTGTAGCTCCCTCTGACGAGCCTCCTGTAGCTGCTTTTCCTCCTTTGCTGCATCATACTTTATACCTGGAAAGAATGGGGTCAATACAAGTTATGATTTGTGTGTACATCTCTGAAAACAATTAAACATAGAGAGGGTTACGCTCTTTCCTCTTACGAGCTTCCTGTTTGTCTTGACAAGTACTTTAAAGTCATGAATAAGTGAGATACCTTCTTCTTCTGACTACTGGGCTGCACTGTGTTGTGACTGATAATTAAAGGGGTTCATGTGAGTGAACTTGATATTACTGATATTTTAAATGCATGGTTTGGAATTTCACTACAGTAGAAGTCATTAAAATGCAAAGACGTTTTAATGTGTTTTTGAATTTTAAATATCTAAAATGTAAACAGTGGAACCTAATCATCAACATTGTCATAAAGCAGGTTGATATCCTTCAGGCACTTGGTGTGTCTGCTGAAGTGGTGGGAATCAACAGCAATAAGGTTTATCATCATGAGCTTCAATCTTATACTTTTGTATGTATTTAGATGATGATCTTACTTGCTGTTGGGACTATGAGCAGATAGACGCCATCCAGTGTCGCCTCTACTGACTGAGTGTAGAGGTTTTTCCATGGTATCTTTAGCTGCAACTTTCCTGATAACCGAAACACAAATATGTATCAAAAGGGAAAGCGGCAAATAAGGACAGTAGATGGCTGATAAGGCCAGTAACTAGATTCTCACCTATATGACCTGCTCTCACTTTGAAAGGAATGTCGAGTTGACTCTGCAACAAAAAGAACAGTAAATCATTGTGACACAAATGCATCATTGATGCCAGACTGTCAAGACAAATTGTGCTTACTCACTTCAGCATGCATTTGCAACTTACCAAGGCATTTTCCTTTATCTCAAGATTTCTAAGAACAGCATCACCTGTGGTGACAGGAGTGTTTTTTTTTTACCGGTCGTTACATGTACATGTTGATAGGCCAAACAGTGTAGTGTCGTGTTATAAGGCTCATAAAAACAGTTGCATCTGCAGAGGAGGCCTTTGTCTTTTAATTAAATTCAACACTCGGGCACCAAAAATCACGTTGTATTAAAGCCACACACGACAGTTTTGGTCAATCGCAGGGATTCACGCTGTGGATGAGCTCATGAAGTAGTTGTACAAGTTGGTACAGGTTTAGCAGTGGCTCTGAAACCTCTCTCCTAAGGGTGTAACCCCGAACTGCTCACTTCTCGGAAACTCACATGATTGTACTGAGCAAACATCTTGCAATGGGAAACAAGGCTCGTTCAGGCGAGGTGCATATAGTCTTTCGGAAATGAACAACACTGACCGAACCATCTATAAACTCGTATTTGGCCGCACTGTCTTTCCCACACTGGACAGGTAACGTTAAACTGAAACTGACAGCTAAGGGAACCTCGCTCACGCGGCTGGTGGCTAACGTCTGTTAGCATTAGCTAGTTAGCTTGTCGAGCGAGCCTGTCCACTAAAATCACAAACACAAATTCAGTTACCTCCCCATATGCCAAGCTTTAGCTGTGAGCTGTCAAGGTTGACAACGTAGTCCCCTAAAAATCGGTTGAGGACATCTACCACCAAGCTTTCGAAGACCATATTGGCGTTTCGTTCATCTACTTGACACCATGTTTACATTATGAGGATCGTTAGCCTCAACGTTAGATTAGGACGTTTGCGGTGGGCGGAGCTTTGACGTCATGCGATTAACCTGAGTAAAAGTGTTCCCCTTTCTACCAGTAGATGGCAGTATATGTGTATTTAAACCATAGATTTAGTTATATTTACCTGTTTTTGATAATTATCTATGTTATTGATGTTTTGATCACAATTATTTTTCATTCGACATTTTTGAAGGAAGAATATCCAAAAGTAAAAAAGGAATATAAATATTGAATCATTATGCACAACAATATTCAAGAGAATGATAACAAGGTGTATGAAGGCAAACATATTTGCTAGAATGAGAGGTGTTTCATGGCATGACAAAAGAAACGTAGTTTTAAATGTAAAAATTAACATGGTCTTAATCAAAAGTAAAAAATTAGGGGTCCTACTTTAAATATTCTCTGAGGGAGAAAATAATTACGTTTATTATAAATACACAGAAATCAAAAGTTGCATGTGACTGAAAGCATTTTAAAAATGCAGATATTGAGGATACAACAAGTTTCTTTTATTGGTCATCATCCACTTATTTGTAACAGGACACAAAACAGAGCACATAGGCCCTAGAAAACAATGTTATTTTGGACGCTTTAAAAGATAAACACATTGATGCAACTGATGTGTCCAAGTGGATGAGGTCTTTTAGTAATTCTTTATATTACCATTGTCTCTATGTCCCAAGTTTAATTTAATTGGGTTTATCTAACAACGGGTCTAGTAAAACATATTTGTAAAATAATTGTCCAATAACATTTATAAATGAGGTATATTTTGACCAATTTGCCAATAAATAACTTTTAATCTGATGTTGATTTCTTCTCTGAGCAGGTCCTCAAATCAGAATGAAATTTGCAAAAAACAAAGATCAGAACATACACAGACCTTTTATCATGTAATTACTGTCGTAAAAAGTTATACTGGCAAAATACCATGTCCACAAATTCAAAACCTTTATTTGTATTCATTAAACTAAACCGTACATTGACACAGTTTACAAACAGTATGAAAGCTGTTACATTTTCGCAGTTAACTTTTTTCAAATCATTAAAAAAATGTAATTTGACATGCAGATCTCAAACTATTACTAGATGTATGATTTTGTCTGAGAACAAGGAAACCTAAAACAAATATGCTACAAAGCACACTGCAATTTGGTTGGTGGCTGAATACAAAAAATACAATTACATTGTTTAGCACCTGATAACTAAAATTGTATAATGTGTAAATATATTGCTTAGTATTCTTTCAATCTGTGACATCTTCAGCAGCTGCAAAATGCAATCAAAAACTCCGGTAATGTCCCTCACTTAAACTTTTTCTTTTATATGTATTGTAATAGTTACCACATATCAGGTGCTGTCTTCCCACCAGATTACACAAGATGAGTTATTCCTCAGCCCATTTTGTAAGAGACAGTAACTGAGACAGCGGTTTGGTGGTCGCTCCAATCACTGTCCCTCTCATCAATGTTCCAGTTGAAGGTTTGTACATCACTTTTAACCAGAGCTGCAGCTTCAGCAGATCCTCCCTCGTGAGCTCTGTAAAGAAGAAATCTTCGTTAAACACAGGGCTACGACAGTTTCTGATGGTGGCGCTCTTCTGTTGCTGAAGCTTCCCGGGGGTCAGACACAGATTTAGTGCACAGTTCAGGGTCCGTCGGTCAGTATCATCCCACAGACCTTCCACAGACACCACCAGGACTCGGACTGTGGAAAGGGATGGAAACGTGTTGGTGGACAATGTGCTGTGCTCAGCGAAGAGGCGCACCTTACCACGGCCCTGCAAAGGAAGGACATGCTCATGCTGAAGTATCTCCTGGCAATGCACAACATCCAACGGGAAGAGGACAGGTGGGGCTAAGGTGACTGAACTTCCCTTTAAACTTGGAGGGCTACTGGGTGACTTTGTTAAACTTAACCACCCCCCCTTCCTCCCCCCTCTGTCCACCCTTCTGTCATTTAAGGAAGGACAGGATGTTGCTCCTTTAAGACGGCTACTGCCTGGTGGGAAGTAAAGGGAGTGCTTAGCACTATAAGGGGAACTACGTGGAGAGGAGTCACTGGAAGAAAGTGTTTCACTTCCTGTGCTTTCGGTCTCTGAAAGGCTCTTGGATGAAAACAGAGGAGAAAACCCAGATAACGTTTTCTTGGGCTGATGCGTCACCTCTGCTAGTTTGGGTGCTGCAGTAGGAAGGCTTCTATCAAACATGTAAACAGGGCACTTTGAGTGGAACAGAGACTCTTTCCTTCGAGTGTTGAAGCTCTCATATATCCCAGCCAGGCCATACCCCTCTGCAGAGAATGGCAAAGGTTTCTTTGTAGCTTTCCAAGCCATTGATGCATCCCCATTCTTCTTCTTCATGTCCTTTGTCCATACATATGTAGTGGTTGAGGAAGTGTTGCTCTGGTACTGACGGTGCCGGAAAGGTGACACTGTCTCAGCTTCCAACAGCGGGCTTCTCTTGCGAAGCCTGGGGGGCAGGCAGAACTCTGGGATCTTGTCTGGGGTGAGGATGTTGTTGTGCAGATGGTGAGAGCGACTGGCCTTAGAAGACAGAAAGATATCCTCGTCACTCGTCCCCAGGTAACGACTCAGCTCCAGGGGAATGCTCTCCATGCTCTCCTTGATCTTCTCAAACATCCACATAGTTGTTTTTTGATAATTGAATACAATGTGAATCTTTGTAAAGTCCACACTTTTGTCCTATGGCAACAAGAATACAAGATATATTTTAGAAGAATCAAACAAACAATGCATGAAACAGAACACACTTTTTGAAAACTATAAAAAAAGGAAGTTAAAGTTAGTGGCAAATAGTAAAATGTAAAATATGTTTTTCTCACCTGCTTAGGTCTTGATGTGTCCACCTCTGAGGAAAGAACTGCATAAATGTGACGGATGTGTCAATGACAGACTTTAAAGGGGAGTGTGAGGTTCTACGTCAGTGATCTGCCGCCCCCGGATGCATCTGGCTGTAGTACACAACAACACACAGTGTACTGTGTACAGTCACTCAGTGTGTGCTTCAATGTAAATATTCATTCATCCATTCATCCGCATTTATTGCACTGCGTTAACTGTTAAATGTGTATTGTTAAATGTTAAATGTATGCACCTTCCCGCCAGGACAAATTCCTTGTATGTGTAAACATACATGGCAATAAATGGTTCTGATTCTGATTCTGATTGGACACTGGGTGGGTGGGTGGGTGGGTGGGTGGTAATTATAATTGGGTGCATCATTGTGCATTTAGTTGTGCATCAACACTGAACTGTGTCTATTTGACTGTATATTAAGGAAGCCATATAGTCACAAAGCATTATCTGTGATGCTCTCAATTTCTCTATAGCAGACAGCACACACATTTTAAATACAATTCAAAGATATACAAATAATAACTTTCACACTACAGTACAACATGCCTTAGAGAGAGCTGGCCTTTTTGTTCAAAGACAGGAGCACTGCAGGCCACCAGAGAGCCCACCTTCTCAAAGACCAACTGACCTTTAAACCGCCACACAGCTGATGTGATGTGGATCATAGGCAACACATTCATACACTGGTTTTCACGTAATCAAGGCAACATTTTGTGATTTTGCATTGTTTCCTCAAAAAAAGAAAAAATAACTAAAAAGCTGTTTATACTTATTTGCTTTTTAGTATTTCAAACATCACAGATGTATGTGGCTTCTCTACACTCAGAAGGAAAGGTGAGCTCAAGGTTTTTTTTTGGTTGTGGTCACTGTACTTTCTGCCAGAAGTGTAGGCTTACATAACATACTGCACAGCACATATTAGATTGATCGCTTTTATTGATTAAATACATTTGTCACTCAGCATATCTGCAGGATAAATTCATTTTTCATGAAGTTCTAGATATTAAATTGAAGATATTTTACATTAATTACTCTTGCATGTTGTTTCCTCAAGCTCTCTGCAATGATAGGACTTTCTTTTTATGAAGGTTTTTCTGGCATCTTGTACTCTGTCCACAGATGAGGTCAGGTTTCTGAACGAGAAGGCCCTTTGAAGAATTCTTCAACCACAAGAGGGCGTAGATGGATTAGATTTACGGTTGATCAAAACATAAGTGGGATTTAATTTATAATTATTGTATACAATATTAACATTATAACATCTATACAACATATTTAAATGTGTTTAAGTAGATATAAATAGACCTGCCCCTTGCTTCATTTAAATTATCGTATTGTTGTAATTAAACAGTAAGTGAGAGGCAACACCTCTGCTCATGTGCCTGCCGCTTTGCATGCAGCGGGTGTGACAGAGAAAGAAATATGATGATGATGAATATGTTCAGGAGGAGTCGAGGGCCTCCAGAGCACCCAGGGGTCAAGAGGCTTTTTGTGATAGTGAAGATTGACTTTATTACACTCCTTAAAACCCAGAGTGCTCTCTGTAATGGAGAGATAAATGATTGGGAGTTAGAGGAGGACCTTTGCCTTTAACCACTGTCACAGCTTACCGCTCACGGGAGGACAGTGCATTGCTGCCAAATGTTCTACGGCTGTCAAGTGCATTAGGGTGAAAACCTTTTTGTCCTGGAGCTCTGGATTTTTTAAATGATAATTCATTATTACTTTTTTTTGGTGAGTTTAATTTAGTTAATTCATTGGGTAGAACAAGATGTTAACTAATTATCCAAAATGCTTTAACGGTCGAATAAAACCCGTGAGGGTTCATTTGTGATCAACTTTGTGGGAGTCAAAGTTGAGACGGCCTCTTTATATATCTCTCTCTATATCTCTCTCTATATATCTCTCTATATCGCTCTCTCTATATCTCTCTCTATATCTCTCTATATCTCTCTATATCGCGCTCTCTATATCTATCTCTATATCTCTCTCTATTTCTCTATATCGCTCTCTGTATATCTCTCTCTATCCTTCTCTCTCTTTATCTCTCTATATCGCTCTCTCTATATCTCTCTTTATCTCTCTCTCTCTCTATCTCTCTCTGTATTTCTCTCTATATCGCTCTCTCTCGCTCTCTCTCTGTATCTATCTCTATATATTTCTCTCTTTATCTCTCTATATATATTTCTCTCTCTATATCTCTCTCTATATATTTCTCTCAAACCAAAGCAGAAAAGCTGGTTTGTTAGAAAGCACACTTCACTTCTGCATTTGTGTACATTATAATTGATGTAGGCCTATTACAGGCTGTAACTTCATCCCGCTAACCGCCTGCCTGGAGCTGAAAGTAACCTTTTAGCCTTCCTTCATCACAAAGAAGGTACAATGGAAACTTTGACTCTGTTTTCGTGGAAGTTGACTCTTTCAAACTTGCTCAGCTAGAGGAATTACTCGTGGTGAATGAGTGTAGTGAATGAGACAGGAAAGACCTGGTGTGTGATGATCAAAGATCAATCAAGAAAGTCTGATTCTACGTGGTTAGTCTTTGTTTAAAGCACCTCAAGCTCCCATTTCAAATGACAATGTAACCTGCACATGTCCTGCACAGATCCAAGGCAGTTTTAGTCAGCCAAACCTGTTATACACTGCCAATTATTATGTTTTGACTTCTGACATTGTGAGATAAAATGTATTCCAAGTACAAACTCTGAGCAGGGGAAGAGCTGATGACACACTTTGCTAATTTCCATTTTACTTTAATCTCTATTATTGCGGAGTCCAATATGGGCAAAGCACTTAACCTCTTATGAAATTGCTGAAGTTTTTTGGCCAGATAACTTCCTTGTCTGAACTCCTAAGAGAAAGTGGGAGAGTTGAAAAGAGTGGGAAGGAGGCCAGAATGTCTAAACCTTTGACCTGTTTTGAATCGACAATAAAATGTAATAATGGCTAATAAGGTGTAATAATTTGGGCCAATAAAGATAGATGGCAGATGGGAGATGATATGAGCTGCGTCAAAAGACCTCACTTCGAGGACGGAGCAGAGACAAAACACTTTAGCCTGAGGAAGCGGATAAAATTTGACCCCCGATTAGTGATTCATTGTCAAATTATTAAGGAGAAATAGGATGACAGAGAGGGGGAGAGACAGAGATAAATGGATGAAGGAAGGTAGGGGCGAGGGGGGGACTGTTTAGGAGAATAGGTGGAACAAATTGTAAAAGAATTGAGAAAAAGATATTCAGAAAGCCCTTTGCATCCTCTATGGCTGAAGGAGGATCAGGTGAGCAGCATTCAACACACAGCTGAGGGTCCGAGAAGACTGAAAAAGAAATAGAAAGTAAGAAGGACAAAGGGAAAAAACAGTGTAGAAAGAGAATGAGGTACATTATGGAGAAAAGACAGATAAGAAGAGTTATAGTAATGGGCCGTGGTCCAGAGTGACCTGTCGTTAGGACTCTCTCCCTTGACAACTTCCCTTTGTCTCCAGGCCTGATGCCAATATGCTAATCCTCCTCAGATGGCCCTTTCATTGGCTGATGCTGACTTTCGTCCACTCGTGCCAGATGACCTCTCGTCCCACTATTAAAGACCACAGCAGTGAATATGGCAAGAAGACCATTACCAAGATAAGAATGGATGTGGCCGTATGCCGGCTGCCTGCTTGCACTGAATCACATACTGTTAAATTAAGTTATCACATGCACCAGAACTGTGCCGTGCACCATTACAGTAAGTGGACAAACACCATATGTACCGCCGGTTGTCACGACTGTGCACTTCCTTGATCTCACACTGCGCACATGAGTTACCTGTGTCCACTATGTGGTGCCTTGTCAGCCTTCAATTATGCGTTTGTGTCCAGGAAGCCAGAACACGGACCAATCAGTGAGAAGCCTGTGAGGAGCTTCAGGCAGCCATGATGGGGTTTAGGTGACAAAGAGAGGCAACCGTTCAAAACCGTTGATATACACTAAAAATAGGTTTTAGAAAATATACAAAACATATTTTTGGATTAATGGAGTAAATAAGGAGTATTATATGATAGTTTTAGAGGGATTTAAATTGCACATTTGCAAATTAGATTTTGCAAATGTAGAAGACAGCAGAACTGGATTTTAAGTGGAATCACATATGGTCTCAGAGTAGATTAATCCATGAATCCAAACCGCTTCTCCTATTCAGGTCTATTCATGTCTTTGGACTGTGGAGGTAGTCGGAGAACCCGAAGGGAATCCAGGCTGACACGGGGAGAACGTGCAAACTCCACACAGATGGGCCGCCCAAACGGCTAATTTTTAAGAAATGAATTAAGTCAAATTAAACTAACTTGTTTGACTGTGGGTCATAAACAGAACAAATATGAGGAGTCAATAGTGAATGCATAGTTTTCAACAAGTTATACTGCAAGAACATCAGTGTTTCTAGGCCAAACAAATGTGCCATAGAAAATGAATAGTCTAACAAAGTTACTAAAGTTTGACTTTTGATATAACAGCACTTTATTCTGTGCCCACGTATTACAAAAAGTATGTATGTATCTGCTGCTTTTATTTTAATTTTAAATTATTGCAATACCTTTAAATTCAGTGCTCTCTTAAAATATGATGTTGTTATATGAAAATTATGAAGAATACGTTGCCATAAATATTCTGTGTGGCACACTACACCTCTTTAAATTAAGCAAACTGTAGTGTCCTCATTAAACTGGATGAAACTGAATGTAGTATTTGTTGATGCAAACAAGAAATTATTTGTGAGATGGAATATAAATCGCACAAAAAGATAAAACAAAGATTTCAAAATGCAAAACCATTTAAATTGTTAATAACAAATCTTAAAGCCGGAATCAAAAGAGGATTATTAATTAGTACATCTAATTGTTCTTGTGTCACATTTTTGCAAATGGTTTTCTCTTAATTATCACAATCTCTCCATTATGTTTGTATTAATTTGTATTGAGCTATTGATTACCTATAATCAGTGAAACAAGTCTATAATCAAACATTTCAGACTCAGCAAATGAGACCAATACAACAGCAGAAGGTTAGAAATATGGGGAAAGAAATATGATGTTACATGTAAACTTAAAGATGACTGTAAAAGATTTTCTATACTCATATGACCAACAGAGTTACAACAATATAAATATGGGTATATTTGCAATACACATAATAACAATGAAAAGAACTTCTGAAACAACATCTGAAACCAAAGGATATTTTGCTTGTGGACAAACAGAAATGAACAGGGACTTAAACATGGTCTTCATTTGAGCTCTTCATCACTAAACGGGAGTCAAGAATATAGTGTGTTTATTGTATAGCTTTAACTTAAAAACACTGCAGTGTATTCTTATGGAGAAAGATGTTTATGTTCCTAAGTAAAAATAAAGAACACACACTTGTTTGGAGCTTGTGTCATTAGAATTTCCCGATTAAAGCAGAATCCGACAACTAGCCCATAAATACAAGTCGCTGGACTGAGAGGAATTTCAGCACTGCATCATGTTGAATTTATTACCACGGTCACTTTCAATTCAAATCGTTGGTAAATTGTTTCTCTGTCTGTCTGTCTGTCTGTCTGTCTGTCTGTCTGTCTGTCTGTCTGTCTGTCTGTCTGTCTGTCTGTCTGTCTGTCTGTCTGTCTGTCTGTCTGTCTGTCTGTCTGTCTGTCTGTCTGTCTGTCTGTCTCAAGGTCCTCGTGTACAAATCTCATCAGACTGCATTATGAGGTCGGCAATAAGCCTGTACTCTGACAAAAATACAGTGTTGCTCTGTAAGAGGATATGGTGACCTACTGACCTTAGCTGTACATTTCTCTCTCACTGTCCTTCATTCCCTCCATTCCTTCTCCTCTGGTCTCATCTTCTTTGTCTTTATCGCACTCTTTACTTTACTTTCTCTCTTTGCTTATTGTCACACTTTTAATTTTCATTTCTTATTGTTGTGGTTAGAAAAGGAAGGAAGCTTGAGCCAATCACAAGTAGTGAGAGTTTTTCTAATGAGCTCCCTTCACTGTACTCTGATTCTGCAAAAAAATGAAACATTTTGATGCATTTCAACTTTTAATAATGAGGGCTGTATGAAGGTCATTTGATACAGACAGATTTCTGTTCTCTGGAAAAATGTTTAACAAAGTTAATAGTTGCTTTCATTAAGTGGTATGCCTCCATTTATTGTTGAAATGGTTCCATGGAACAAGGAGTCCTCATACGGCAATTAGATGAAAGGAAATTAGAACAAATGTCTGTTTTCTGATATTGCCAATACGTTGAATAACAGACCACGATCTGAAACAAAGAACACTATTTAAGGTTGTTAATGTTCGTATGTGTGAATGTGAATGTGTGTGTGTGTGTGTGTGTGTGTGTGTGTGTGTGTGTGTGTGTGTGTGTGTGTAAGCCAGTGTGCTTGAGGTAGTGCGAACGTCAGATCCGATCAATGAATTAAGCTGCTCATTATGATGGCCTGCTCTTGCTGGTCATTAAGAAAAATGCATGTAGAATTTGCCACCCTGGCCCTATGAAGTGTGGGTAATTACTACTAATGTATCATTGCCTATTCCAGACCGTAACGTTTCGTTTCTGAGGGCTGACAGTGAAACACCTCTGACCTAAATGTTTTATTCATTCATAAGACTCCTATTATTCATTTAAGCTCATATTTCACATGATTAACAGTTTTTCCATGTTAATGCCCTATGCACTTGTATCACTGTGTTTCATACAGTGTATATTATATTTGTGTTGTTCAAATGAAAATTAATATCACTGTTTGCCCTTGGTTGGTGTAATGGATACATGGGGTCAGTCTGTTAGAAAATGATTACGCATGTAACCAGCATAGAGTTTTGAATTTTGTTTTGAATTGCCTTCGCAGTCTTTGCCATTGTGTTATATTTTAACTCGTTCTAATATAAATTGCTGTGTTGATGTTAATAGTCTTCAAAAGGAAATCTGCAGTTGTTAAATTAACAGGTTTTAAATATCTAGAGAGGAGTCACCATCAAATCATTTGATAGAAAATTGAATTCAATTTTTTTATATTTTCTGATTAGTTCATGTTATTTTATATAAAAACCTCAACAGTTATATGTGCATGCTTCTATTGCAATCCAACACAGAAGACTGGCAGTTTTCTGTAATGTAGAATTTTTAGTGACACACTGAAACAACCCTCTGTATTTTCCTTTATTTAACAGTAATTACTCTAATATGTTTTCCATCAATTTAATGACATTCGTCGTTAATTCAAATGTTTACCTGCAAAAAAAAAACTCAAGCTTAGTGCTTCCAAGTTGTTGATCGCTTTTATCTTAAAGTGAAGAGAAGCTTTAGTGAGCTGGCTGTTTTTCTTCAGAGCTAAGAAAAAAACACTTTTGTATAATCAATTAATAATTAATCAATAATATGGTTACCTTTGAGTTGGATTTGTTTCGTGAAAAAATAAGTAAATTAAAAGGTTGTTCAGAATATGCAAGTCTGGGGGATGATGGTACAACTAACTTCCAAGTGCAGCTGTTTCTCCTAAGAAATACATTCAATACAACTATTTTGTAGAAACTGGATTGAATTTAATTTCAACATATCAGGCAAAATGTTAATATTGGCACACCACAATAACAACCAGACGCAACCAGAAATAGGATGAGATATTACACAGTAATGAAGCCTGCACATCAACATGCCAACAAAAATAATAACAACCAAGACATATCTCGATGCCCCAACTTGTTCCGTAGACGGAAAATCATTTAACATATGCTGTTAAATGCTTTGATGCACCCAGCACAGTGTCTACCCTTATAAAAAAGCTTATAAATAAGCTGCACATATACCTCTTATTAGCCTGTGCATAAACACATGTGCACATTAGGAGACCTCATGTGATATTATGATTCCACAGGCTTCTAACTATGGTGTTGTGAGGACAGAGGATCATGGAGGGTAATAATGGCTGCATTATTACTCCTCTTATTGTGTCTTAATTAGTGGCATTTAATTATACACTAATGCAGTGAGGGCTATTAAAGACATTGTGGCCTGCTGATCAGGGAATTAAAGCGACATACGCACACACCTACAGGCAGAGCGCACACTTTTAACACTGAAATTTCAGTTCCCTTTAACTAGAGATCAGAGACACCCTGCAGAGAAAGTGTGCGCAAAAATGTGTGTGCAGTATGGAGACATGAGAAGGTGATAAATGAGAGGAGATAACCTTTGGAGATCTCGGTACAATAGAGAAAAAAAATAAAAATATTGCAGGTTAAAATAAGAAGATGATATGAGAGAAGATGTATTCTGCTCGTTAGCAATGACACCAAAATGGGTTTTAATTCTTTACTCCCACGCCTCTCCTGCACTGATGAATCTCAATTATTTGTTCAGAGGCTGGTGTGACAATGGTGTCGGCTTTGGGAGCCTTTGGGATGCTAAACAGGGGACAAGAGGTTGAATATAAGTCATTTTTGGTGGGCTGAACCTGGTGCTTTGTGCTGCACGAGAGAGGAGAAGCTTCAAAGCTACGTTTAAACAGAGCAAACAAAAGAGCAAAACTCGATCCGATCACCCTGCTTTTGAAGATGTGAAGTTGCAGCCCGGTGTCAGCTGCTCATATCAATCTTGTAAAGATCATACACATATATCAGCACATATTCACATTCCAGATGTGATTCATGTCATGATGCCCTCACTGTCCTGAATGAGTACACATAATGATGAATTATGGAAGATAATAGCTTGACTTAAATCTAAACATTTCTCTGAGCAAAGGTTTGGCTCAGGCAAAGTTTGTTTTCACAGATTTTCTTTTTTCCCCAAATGTATCTCTTGAATTTAGAGTCACACCGTGTTGAAATTATGAACATTTTCACCAACCTCCTGATTATTTAATCAGGAGATTTTCCCAACAATTGTTCCCCTGTGTTTAATCAGAGTTAGGCGTTCAAGGCGTTTGACTTTGTTTGGGTGAGTCATAATGTTTTAAGGGACTTTATGTCATGTTTTTGACTAAATGGCCAAATTACTGAATGGACACGTTTCACTCATCAGTATTTCTGTATGTTCCCCATGCTGTTAAAAATATGTTTTATTGAAAAACTAAATTAGGATCTGTTGTATTTGAAAAATGGTGGTATACAATTAAGGAAATACACTTTGCCATCCATAATGTGTTTCAGGAAGCAACTGGTGGCAAGTACATGTAGGTATTATTTCCTGTTGTAGACGGTGATATGAGCACTAATTAATAACTGAAAGCAATTACACATGTTCAAATCAACAAGATATATTTGTAAATTCCTGCACTATAAAAAGTGGGATTTTTGCATCACATTACGTTATTCTCATTGTAATCTTATATAAAAGAATATCTATGTTTAATAGAAATGGTCTCTTTTTCCCCCTTTAATTGTGGACAGCGAGGACATCTAATCAAAACGTGTATAAATAACTACAACACAAAAGAAGATTCTGTTTTAAGTTCTTTATGAATATTCTCAGATAAATAGTGTTATAATACAAGCATAACATTTTAAATTCACTGCTAAGTAACACACACAAAAGTGCAACAGGCCTGATTAAAAAACATGAAGGCCTATTTGTCTTTAGTCATAGGCCTGCCATAGATTAGGAATAAATAGAATAAGAGCAAAAAATATATAAACAGAGTTTGTGATTTGCATTTGGGAATAATTTTAGACTGTTTGTCTCTAAATCAAAGCTTTCTTTGGGTTCAGCATATCTACTTGTCTGATTGTATTTATCAGTGCCACATTACAGTATGTGGTAAATGCCCTTACAAATTGTGCAAATAAATTAAGATTTCAATCAACATGGGTCTAATGAAAAAATCATCACACAGCACAATGTTAACCTTAGCTTTTACAACTCTTCTACAGCTGCACCTAACTTAAACTATGATGCTGCTGATATGACTTTTCTGTCTTACTTTATGCAATAACAATGTCCTTCTTGTTGGTATTACTTTTCAAAAATGACCCGCAATTTACCCGGTTAGGACAGCAGGAGAGCCGAGTGCAGAGGGTTGCCTTTTCCCTCTAACAGATCGCTTTTCTCCATCACGGAGACCGGTGAGCAGAGCTGGGTCGGGCCGGACTGCAGCCCCGTCAAATTGGGCACGGGGCCCAGAGATGGGGTGGGTTTTATTGGCACAGGAACGGCAGGCAGGGTTTGCCCGTTGGCATTATGGTACAGGCCCTTTGCTGACACGCCGAAGGGCGCGTACTCGGATGATGCCGGTACGTGCACGCCACCCATCGACTCTGACAGCATCCCGACGTGTGGCCACATGGAGTTGACCACGCTGCTGAGCTGCGGGGGCACCGGGTAACCCAGGTGGTGCATGACCGAGGTGAGTGGGAGCCCGCTGGCCATCACCCCCTTGTAGTCCCGTCCTATAATGTTCTCGATGGCGAATGGGTGTTTAAACCCGCCAGACTGTGCGCAAGTAATGCCCCCGTAACCCTGAAAGGGAGGGAGCCGACCCACGGCGCTGGCTGGGCCGGCTGAGTGGTCATGGTGGCCGGATGCTGTGCCCAGCTTGCTGCCTGGGTGGTGGTGGTGATGGTGAAAGTAATGCATCATCGGGGAGCTCTTGCAGGCCATATGCTCAGCCCGCAGCACCTTGAAGCGCTTCCGTCTCCTCAGGAAGCTGCCGTTCTCAAACATGTCCCCGCAGTCCGGGTGTAGAGCCCAAAAGCTGCCTTTCCCGGGCTGATCAGGCCGCCGAGGGATCTTGATGAAGCAGTCGTTAAAAGAGAGGTTGTGTCGCAGGGAATTCTGCCATCGTTGGGTATTCTCTCGATAATACGGAAAGCGGTCCATGATGAACTTGTAAATGTCACTCAGAGGCAGCATCTTTTCGGATGAGTTCTGGATAGCCATCGCTGTCAGTGATATGTAGGAATATGGGGGCTTCTGGTCGCTGTAAGAGCTCTTCCCCGGACGAGGCATGACTGGTTACTGTTTTCTAGAAGTTTGAATTGTTAAACGAAACAGCATTTAAAGTTATAATTTGAATTATCTATTTCAAGGAGCTATCTTGACAGTGTTCATATCAGTCTCCATCTGACGGATCTGTTCCAAAGTTCTGAGCCATCAGATTAGAAACTGGTACATTTTCTTACAGTAATAAAGGCCCTCTGCTGTTAGCTGTTAGGTTAGATCCGTGGGAAGCTCCTGCATCCCAACAAGGTTTCTTCCACAGACCTTTACTATGTCAAAATGCTCTTGGAGTTGTGCGTAAAAGTCAGTCTCTGTGCGTAAAAGTTAAGAGATCCTCTTTGTTTCCGCGGTGGTTGAAGGATGTGAGGGGCCACTTTGCTTCGCTGTCTGTGTGGCGTGTGCTCCTCTCCTCTTGTGCGATGCTCCCACTCGCCGAGTGCCGCTTTTGTAAGACCCCCGCAGGTCGCTGGCTCTGTTATCTGTTATCCAGACACTTAGGGGACACGTCAGGCAAGAGCAGAGGGCTGTGTGTGCGCGCGTGTGTGTGTGTGCGTGTGTGGAGAGAAAGAGAGAGAGGGACAGAGAGAGAGAGAGAGAGAGAGAGAGAGAGAGAGAGAGAGAGAGAGAGAGACGGGGGCAAATAAATTAATAAAAATGAGGGGTGCGGAGCGCTCAAGACACTTCTTATCTCTTGTTTGCCAATCAAAGATTCGTTGTACACAGAAAATAACCACTGCACTGTGTTTCAAGGGGCAATGCTTATCGATGTTGCGCTCCTCTAGTTCACTGACTGCTAGTGACCCAACCTTTAACCTCTTTGGTTAAAAACAGCAGTCAGTCAGTTTGTATGTTAACAAACTGGAGACTGGGGACCTGCAGTAATGTTATGGCGTTATATGTCTCCATCGCTTTGCATGTAAAGATCTGTGGCTTAAACAGCATATATTGCAAGTTATAAGTAAAAATCTAAATTATTTCATAATTTAAATAACCATGACAGAGATTGTTGATTTGAATCGCCCACTAGCACACATTTTCACTTGAGAAAGTAAATAGTGAAGAATGGAATATATAAATACAACCTCTTTGCTAAATTTGCTCGATTGCACTTTCAGACTTTGCAAACAATAAATCATGTCTTCCTTTGCGCAAAATCATCAGTGCGGTATACTCCTCTGCTCTCAACTACACACGTGTGCAGACACACAAACACACGCAGACTGAGGGAGGAGAGAGAGGGGAGGCTGTTGTTGATTAATTGCTGGGAGTCCGGCGGCTGTCTGTCTGTTCAAACACTCTCCGGTGAATCCTACAAGGATGTAAACAAACTTCATCCCCTGCTCTGAATTCTGCTCAGCGGAGAACAACAGAAGCTGCTTCCCTTCCCGTATATTTTTTAGCCAGGTGTCATGACTGGGTCCTTGACGGCTCCTGTCTTTCCCGGTGCCCCGGTGGGGCCCCGAATACATTACAATAATTAAGCCCATCGTGATTTAGCCTCCTAGGAGAGAAGTCCAACAATGTAATTAAGGGCAAGCTCGCTGTATGAATATTCAAAACTGTGTCAATTAATTAGCCGGTGTATCTCTCCCGTTATGTCTCAGTCCTTCAGACCACTCAAAAGGTCAACTGTGTCGACGGAGAGCATATTTTAAAGACATCATGTAATTGCACTGAAAATCACCTTTTTAGCGCCACTTCGCATGACAAAGGGCGAACATTTATATATTCATCTCTAAATAAAGAAAGTTGTTGTGCTTGGTTCTTTTTTTGTTTTGTTTTGTTTGCAAAATTGTTTTTCTGGGACCTGAAAAATGAGTTTTGCAACTCTAAGTCCCTCAGAGGCCAACGCGGGTAAAAGCATCCTCTTTAAACGCCCGGGAAAGATCAATATTAAATCTGTTTTCACAAAGGGGGCCGTTAAATAGACACCGTGGCTGATCTGCATAACAAAATTAATTAGGTAGTCTACGGCAGTCTTCGCCTGCACCCAACTCCTGGACAAATAACTAGTTGTAAAGCACACCTTCTGGGCATATGGAACATATGCTGGAATTATCCTTAATTGACTAATTACATAAATTACTCATTAAGTTTACAGCACATCAATTATAAAAGATGTATCAATTAATTTTGCATAAATTACAAACGGCACGCTGCACGAAGAGGGCGGCGGAGGGAATGAGGGTCGCCAGGAGGGGGTCCACTCAAAGGTGGAGCGTTTATATGTGTGTGTGCGTGCGCGTGAGTGACGGTCGTCTGTTTGTTTCCTGTCTCTAATAATTATTTGTTCAGCTTAAGGGCAAAGATATTCTTTCTCTGTCTCCCATTTGCAAAAAGAAAGTGTTGGGGTAATGGCAATTATACTAATAATAATAATCCTAAAGACCTCTCTCCAAGTCATAAGGGGCTCATCGTCGCGGAGAGAGCCATTAAAATCAATTAGCGAGGCCTATTGTTTTCAATGGAAATTTAAACCAGTTTAGGACTATGGTGAAAACGCTGTAAGCCTTACATGTGTAATGGGAAATTATTTAGAATCAAAATACGACAGATATTTCTGTTTCCCCATAAAAGAGCGAGCAAGCAGGAACATTAATGGATGAAAGCTGCAGTGTGTCTGCCTGTTGCCTTCGAGACTACAACGTCCTATTCATCACTGAGGCAAACTTTGTGTACAAAGCTTTCTGATGTCTTCTCAAACTCTCTGACCTCAACTTCCAGAACAACAAAACTGTCACTGCATCTGATCCATGAGCTTTGTATGTGTTCCTTTCTTTTGCTCAAACCGAATACTTCAAGTTGCATACAAGGCTCAGAATGAATAAATATTGAAATTTGCAAAATAAAGTGTTCCTTTAATTTTGTCAAAAATACTGAGGATACAAATACTTTTCAGGAAAATTACTCATTCACAGATGTGAATAGTATAATTTTAAATTATCTTATTTTTGACTTTGTAGAGATAGACAGGTTCATAGGTTCATCTATGAAAATGACAATAAATAATAAACCTGGATATCAAATATGCATTATAAAAAAAACATACAATTATACAATTTCTTGATTTTCTTTATTCATTTAGGAACTGAAAAAAACACACGGACACCAATGCAGATATATTTCACACGCAAGACCTGAGCAGCAACAATATGCTTTACAAACTTTTGGGCTGGATAGTGATTGTGCCTTTGGTGCTGCTTGCTCCTCTCATTCTCTCTGTCTGTCTTTCCCAACATTACCGTAATTCCTCCCATTACACACACACACACACACACACACACACACACACACACAATGTCACCAACAAATAGACTGTATCCAACTTACCAAAATGTATATTGTCTTAATGAAAGAGGCGCAAATTTAGCTGTCGCCCCCACATCCTTCCTTGAGAATGGCTACTAAGCGCCTGTCTATCAGATTTTCTCTGAGTTAATTTAAAGAAACATGAAGGCTCAGAGGCTTTAGTTTTCCCTTCCATACCACACTAACAGTTTGTATATATTTCACATTACTTGTGTTCTCACTGAATGCAGCCCTCATATATATATATATATATATATATATATATATATATATATATATATATATATATATATATATATATATAGTATCACTGCTTTCACCACAAATGGGAAATCCCAACATGTTTAAGAGATTCTCATATTGCCAACGGCAGTAATAAGAGTGAACTAAAAAGCCATCGATAGGGAGAGTGGAAATGCGCACACACACACACATACACACACACACACACACACACACACACACTCCAGAGCTCCAGGTTAACTTCATGTTAGTAGGTTTTGGTAATTTGACATTGTAACTGTAAAAGACAGATCCTGTGTTTATTATCAACAGGTTGTGACCCTGTCTTGTAAAGGGGACCTGTTTCAAAACTTTCATTTTTTATTGTGCTTGCATGGTGCATTTCCAAAACAAAGTAGTGTTCAATCTATGTATCACAAAATAATGAAAACATGGAAACATGGTATGATGCACAGAGGGGTTAGTGGGGGTCAATAGGGTCCATGAACATGCACATGATAGAACACTTTCTGAACGCAACAGCATACAGTAAGAGGAAGACGTGTATAAGAAAGAAAGACAGACAGACAGACAGACAGACAGACAGACAGACAGACAGACAGACAGACAGACAGACAGAATATAAGATGCTAGATAAATCCAGTGGCACCTTGACCCAATGATAAATGTCCTGTCCATTTTAAATATTAAAGTTTCAGGGTCAGCTTGTGTGAGAGAGCTTTTGTCTTTGTGTGTTCTCTATTTTCTCAGGTTGTTACTCACAGATCATCTTTCAGATTAATTAAAGTGCTTCCTCTCTCACACACGCACACACGCGCGCACACACACACACACACACACACACACACACACACACACACACACACACACACACACACACACACACACACACACACCACACAGGTACTGCAGTCTTCTTGGATTCTGGCAGATGTTTTGATCACATTGCGGCAAAAATAGAAACATGTGGGAACATTGCGGCACACCAAAATTAAGTATATATTTGTATGTTCACCAGAAGTGAGAAGGAGCTGAAATCAACACTACAGCCTGCGGCAGTGAACGGGTGCTGTCCGTGGTCCTGGAGCGCCACTATCGATTATTCACTACGGTTTTTCATTGGTGGACTGGACGCTTAGTGTATATGTACGGTATAGGGTAGGTGTGTTTGTGTGTGTGTGGGGGACGGTGGAGCGCGGTTGAATCACCGAGCGCGCCTCCGTCGGATCTCCTCTTCCTGCCGTCACACCCACAGCTCGGTGTTGTGGGTTCACCCCGTAGAGAAGGGGAGGACTGACGGCACACTCAGCTGCAGAGAGTGCTGCAGTGCGAGCGCAGCGGGGGACTCGGAAGCGGAGAGAAAAAAAAAAAAACACGCACACACACACCAACACGCACGCACGCATCAGCAGCATTATTGCCGAAACTTGGTCTATGGAAAGATCTGCAGCGACGCCGTAGCGACGCAGGCCGACATGGAAGAGTATTTGCGGAGGGTCCAGAGCAGACTCGGGGTGAGTTGAGAGCCTTCAGCGGCGTTAACACCATGTTGGGGTGTAATGAATAAGACCATGACGGGAAGGCTAACACTGCTGTGCTACAGGCTGCGTTCCTGTTGCTGGAAAAGCGCGCAGCAAAAGCCTCTCACGTCCCTTCGGTCCCCCAAGCACCTGTAGATCGACAATATAACAGGACGAGCGAGGGGAAGGCGTGCTTGGCCCCATACAATAAGCTCGTTGTGTTTACAGGAACAGCAGTGTGTGAATTTGAATGAGGGGCTGATTTCTACTGAGGGGGAGGCGTGACATCAACAAGTTTAGCCAGAGGCTGTCCTTCCTTCCTTGCTATCTCGTTGCTCTGCAGATACTGACTCATGATTTGCATTTGATCCAGGACTTGAATAGAGTTCACACATAAAAAAAAGCCTCATGCAAATACTAAACAGCATAATTTATAGACTAAATGACTGTGCAGCCTTCGGGGCACACATATTAGCATAGTGTGATAGATTGTAGATATGTGGTTCAAGTCTTTTTACATTTCTACATACAGTCTTGGCTAGTATTTAGACTGTCAGGGGAGCCCTGTAACACTTGCACAGACGTTCCCATCAGGGATCCTTTCATGGATGATGTACATGCCTTGAGGCCACAGTGCCGTGAAACTGTTCTCTCTATATGTGCTTGTTTAAAAGACATGCCCATGTTATCAGGTGCAGTGCATGTCCATGGTGGTATCTGTCAAAGGTTTTGAGCTGAGAATATATTCATACTGAGCCACTCCAAAGAGTATTGTGAAGACTATTGGCAAGGCTGCACTTCAGGCATTTATATTGTATTGTATGAGTTAAATACCTTGTGTTTTACCTTTCATTTTATGTCAGGAATTGATCAGAAATAACTCTGTGAGCTACTAAAGAGAACACACACACACACACACACACACACACACACACACTATTGTTTAGTGACTTATAATAGTAATTGTTAAGCTGTTTTGGTTAGTGAGTCAACCTGGTTTTGTGTTTCATGTATTACAAAGGGAAAGCTCAAACACACACATACACCCACAATCAGATTTGGCAGATATGAATTCACTTGATTTACTGATGTTTTTATAAGATTGCACCTTTTTTTCAAAACAATTTAACTTTTAAAGTGCCCAATATGAAATTCAGATTATAACTAGTTCCCTCCTCATGGCTCCTAACGTGGTGACGGCTGATGCTAAAATCTAACAGCGCTAACAGTGCAAACAAAGGCTACAGTGCCGACAGAGATAACAGTGTTTACCTGAGGGGGAACAAGAGGGTGGGTGCTATGCTTCCTCGCCGACAGCTCGTGTTGGGACGTCTCTACCAGCTGTGACTGTCTTATGAGCGCGGTGCAGAGCGACAGCCATGAGCTAGCCAGTGGGGCCCGCTCACATGCACTAAAGGTCCCGGCTATGTCAACAAAGCAAGGAGACGCTCGGATTACAACACACTCAGAGGGAGAGTGACTTCATTCTCTTCTCATGTTGACATTTCTTCACTGTAACTCTAGATAACTAGTTATTTGTTGCTATCACGCTTTGCATATTGTTTGGAGAACCTGTATGGTCGACGTGGCAGCTGTTGTGGAGCTTTTGATCATAGCATTCATTCTTGACAAAACAAATAGGAGCTTCCGATCATGATTTTCATCAACAGATAATGATGGTGTATGTGTATATGTCACAAGGTGTTATATATATTGTCTGCGCATGTCAAAGTCCAAACTATACATTTCCTGGCCATTGCTGATGTGTGGTGTAAAAAAAGAGCAGATTTTGTTATTTGTATTTGCTTAATTCTCTTTATTAATTATATTTTCCACCATGCTACAGTATTGAGAATATGCAGTTTATTCATCGAAAACAGGTGTTTGTCAGCACAATACAAATGTTCGTATGAACAGCCTGTCTGAAATTACATTTAAAGTGGATAAGAACTTTTTTTTGTCTGGAATGTACTTTACACAAACTATAGGGGAAAGCTAGAGAAGATCAAAGAAGCAAATCCGTAGATCAGAGCACAGCAGGGCAACTGATGAATGTCATGGAGGTTGCAGATAAAGTGTAACACATGTCATGATTATCAAACATTTCTCTCTCATGCACACACACACACACACACAAACACACACACACACACACACACACACGTGCACACAGACACACTTTATGTCTTTCAGCTCTCCAATATAAACTTTGATGATTCTCTATTTTGCTGACCACTGTCTATCATTCTCCCTTCTCTTCTCTCTTTCTCTGTGGCCACCGTCCAGAACATCCATACCTCTAATTGGCTTGGCTTTTAGTGCTACTGAATCTTTCTTTCTCACTAGTATAGCTCCACAGCTCTCCCTCCTTCACCCTCCCATCATTTGGCATAGTGCTGAAGCAATGTGCTGAGTGGACTTCCACCATCTGCCCTTCTCTGTCCACACCCACACACACGCACAAAAACACCTGAAAAGATATTTTAGGACCCCTTTGATCCTGGCTTTGGCTTTCATTGTATTACGGTTCATCACAAAAAATGTTTTGTAAAACAAAAAATAGATTCACGAAGGGTTTTCTTATTAATTATAATACAAATAGTGTAAATTCCACTACAAAGCACACATGTGATGTAATGACATTCACAAAGAATGTAAATGTGTGTATCGGGGTGTGACAACCTACTGTGACGACAACCCTGATATTTAAAAATGAAATATATATATCATGTTCATGACAGTTATGGTACTGGATTCTCTCCACAACTCCAGACACTCGTAACGATCAAAGGTAAAGATACATTCTATGATAATTGTGTAGTGAAAATCTAATATCGTGAGAGTCCTGTATGTATTTAATGTAAATATAATTATAATTAATACTATTTTTTGTATTATTATTCATATTATTTTACTTTTATTATTGTCTGACAACCCTAACTAAAAGCACTTGTCTCTCATTCTCAGGCCTGGTCCTTTCTGTGTGCTTCTGTATTCTGCTTTAATGGGTTAAGAAGGTTTCTGCTTCACTCCAGTTCAGATGAAAACGAGACTCCCATAGATATAATTATTTGTATATGATATGATTACGATGTCTGTGTATGATTGACTGTTGACTTATTCTCAGTGTTTCCTTGATTTCAGTCTGTGCTTCGACAGGCTCTGGTTGCTTCTATGTTGCAAACACCATGTAAATGCTTACTTATCTTAAAGGTATTTAAAAGCCCCACAGCTCGTATGCATGGAGCAATTACTGTAAATGGGTAAATCTCTTCATCTTAGACTAATAGTTGGCTTAAAATACAAGTTGAGGCGGCAGAGCATCTAAAGGAGATTCATAATATGTTCCAAACCAGGACTGCCGAGAAGACAGGGGAGGAGAGGAGAGGAGAGGAGAGGAGAGGAGAGGAGAGGAGAGGAGAGGAGAGGAGAGGAGAGGAGAGGAGAGGAGAGGAGAGGAGAGGTTTTTAAAGTTCAGTTTATTGCTCCTTTACAGGGAGACACAACTAAACACTGTCACGTCATCAGTTCAGCCCTGAGGATAAATAAATAAAATCAATAAAACAAAAACAAGACAGAACAAGAAAGATACATATCATCATAAATTGACAATCAGCTCCCCCTCCTCCCCCACGGAGCAGAGAACCCCCCCAAACGCCCAAAAACGGCTGAAAGCTGTCACATTGTCCATCATCCGATAATATGTGTGCTCCACCCTCAGCCGGGCCTTCAGCAACCCCTTCAGCACCGGGACCAGTTCAACACTGCCGGCACCCTGAGTCCGGTTCCTTCGCGTCAGCCAAATGGCCAACTTCGCAGTGCCAGAAAGATAGTTCATCAAAGTGTGTGTTGTTTTCTTCTTAGCTGAGTATTTCGGGCCCAAAATGAACAAAAATAAAGAAAACACCTCCCCCAGACCCTGAAACCACCCTTTCAAGAGAGCAAACAGGTCTGCCAGACGAGGACACTGAGCAAACAGGTGGACTACATCTTCACTTTGAGTGCAAAACAAACACCCCTCCCCCAGCTCCGGATCAAGGTGTGCTCTGTACCTATTCGTAGCTATTATCCCGTGCACCATCCTCCACTGGAGGTTTGCTGTCCGCTTCTCAATGGGCAATTTGTACAGAGACCGCCAGCTGCCTTTCGGGGAAAACCCTGGACCAAAGAACTCAGCCCACCTCGACTCCTTCAACCCTGCCAGAAACCGCAAATTCACCACTTTGACACACGTGTGGTAGATGGCTTTTTTCCCCGCATCCTGAAACTTGTCCAGAAGCGGGGTTGTCAATGTGAGCAGCTGACCCTCTCCTTCCCGCCACTCCCCAACCGAGGGAGCGATGGCCAGAGAGGGGAACCGGTACTCAAAACCCTCACACCACCGGTCACACAGCGCCTGGTTCATAGCAAACTCCCTCTGGTGGACTGGCAGGGCGGCACAGACTTCCTCCACCACTCTGTTGATCAGCCTGACGGAGGTGATGCCGCTTCTAGCTCTCAGTTCGATGTCGCCGTCGTCTTCATCAAATGGCCCAGCTTGGTGCAACCGGCCTCTCTGAGACTCGCTCGCAGGCTGGCAGATTGTAGAGTTTGAGTCTGGAAAGAATCGTTGAAGAACAAAGGTTCCTCAAACAGCCACATTCCAGGAACCTCAGATGTGGTGCGTGTGGTCTTAAAGATCTGCCATGCCTGCAGTACGGAGCTGTAAAAAGACGTAAGACCGGTCAGGTTGAAGTTCTCCATTTGCAGTAGGAAAAGCTGCTTGTCGTAGCCCAAACGGCCAGCTCTCCTCAGCAGCAGTCGGGCTGTGTCCAGCCAGCATGGGCCACAGTCATAAAGTAGCTTTTGAGCTGTCCGCAGCCTGAAAGAAGCAACTTTTGACTGGATGTCAATTAGTCCATGCCCCCCTTCATCAACAGGCAGGTAAAGAGCAGCTGCCCGGAGCCAGTGCCTGCCAGACCAGAAAAAGTCCACGATGGCTCTCTGGATGTCCTCCATCAGGCCTCTCGGTGGTGTCAGAGCAGTGAGTCTGTGCCAAAGAGTCGAGGCGACTAAATTATTGGCAACCAGAACTCTTCCCCTATACGACAACTGTGGTAGCAACCATTTCCATTTAGCTAACCGAGCAGACACCTTCTCCTTTACTCCCTCCCAGTTCTTTGCTTGGAACCCCTCGGTGCCCAAACAAACCCCCAACACTTTCAGCCCCTCTTTCCCCCACTCAAGTCCACCCGGCAGACTGGGCGCTGGCCGATCCCTCCACTGCCCCACCAACAAGGCTTTGCTCTTAGCCCAGTTCACCCGTGCAGATGAGGCCTTTTCATATAATGCTAAGGTCTCCCGCAGTCCCCGAACATCCTCTTGACTGGTGACAAACACACATATATCATCTGCATAAGCAGACACAGCAGGAGAACGCTCCAGATCAGAGGACCCCGGCAATGTGAGACCGCTAAGCCGACCTCTCAACCTGCACAGCAAGGGCTCAATAGCCAAGCTGTACAGCTGGCCTGAAATAGGGCATCCCTGCCTTATCCCTCGCCATACAGGGATCGGCCGACTCAGCCCCGCCCCCGTTTTCACCAGACACTGAGCACCCCTGTGCAGAAGACCAACCCAAGCCAGAAAACCCTCACCAAAACCAAAAGCCCTAAGTGCAGAAAACAAATAAGAGTGCTCCACCCTATCGAAAGCTTTCTCCTGATCGAGTGACACAATCCCCATGTCCACATTATTGTTTCTACACAAGTCCAAAATGTCCCTTGTGAGAAAAATGTTGTCCATAATTGTCCTGTCTGGTACACAGTACGTTTGGTCGGTATGTACAACTATGTCCAGGATGACCTTGAGTTTATTTGATAAAGCTCTAGAGAGCACTTTATAATCCGCACAGAGGAGGGCTACTGGCCTCCAGTTCTTTAGTAGCGCCAGGTCGCCTGTCTTTGGCAGCAAGGAAAGAACCGCTCTTTGACAGGAGCCAGGAAGCGATCCAGTGCCAAAACACTCCAGAAAGACATCCAGCAAATCTTGTCCGAGGATGCTCCAAAAATGCTTCATGAACTCCGCAGAGAGCCCATCGATCCCCGGCGCCCGTCCTGATGCCATCTGACCCACTGCCACCGTCAGCTCCTCCAGCGTCAGCTTGCCGTCCAAGGCCACCTTCTCCTCCAGGCTGAGCTGAGGAAGCCCCTCCAGGAGCTCCCGCCGACACTCCTCGTCACACTGCTCCGCCCCGAAGAGGTCAGCATAGAAATCCACGGCATGGCTCCTCATCTCCCCTGGACTGGTGGTCAGCCTGCCTCCTGGGAGCTGCAGGCAGGTCATCCGCTTCCTCTGTGCAACAGATCTCTCCAGGTTGAAGAAGAAAGAGGTTGGGGCGTCCATGTCCTTTAGCTGGAGGAAACGAGACCTAACTAGTGCGCCCTTCACCCTCTCGTGCAAGAAGGCGCTCAGTTCCAACCTCTTCTCCTGTAGCGGACCCCCTGTAACAGGATCTGAGCCCCCGTGCAGCCCCTCCTCAATGGTCCTGATGCTGGCCTCCAGCTTCTGGACTGCTGCTTTAATTCGAGCAGTGGAGTGGGAGGTGTACTGCTGGCAAAAAATACGAATTTGTGCCTTACCAACTTCCCACCACAGTCTCAGAGAACCAAAACCCTCTTTCCTGCTTGTCCAAATTTGCCAAAAATGAACAAACCGCTCACAGAAGACACTGTCCTGCAGGAGCTGGTTGTTAAAAACCCAGTGCGACCTGACCCCTTCACCCGATGAAACCATCAGCTCCACAGTGATGATGTGGTGGTCACTGAAGCCAACTGGACTGATGGTGCTACTTTTAATTGTGGAACTGAGCCTGTGCGATATGTAAAATCTGTCCAGCCTAGCTGCACTTACCCTACCGTTGCTAACCCTAACCCAAGTGTATTGCCTGGTTTGTGGGTGTTTTATTCTCCAGGTGTCTAACAGATCTAATTGAGTGATAGTGTTGTGGAGACTCTGTGCTGACTGAGGGTGTGGTTCCTCATTATTTCTGTCTATGGTGAAGTCCAGTGTGCAGTTGAAATCCCCACCGATGATCAGTTGCTCCTGATGGTAGCACTGCAGCTCATTAAGCAGTTTAGTGAATAAGCCAGCTCTTTCTGGCCCCCGATTCGGTGCATAAATGTTGACAAGGCAGTAAACCGAGCCCTCTATCTCTGCCCTCACCACCAGCAAACGGCCCTTCACCACCTCAGTGACAGACAGGATTGCTGCATTAGCTGCTGTCCTAACCAGCACAGCTACACCGGCACTATTATTGGTGCCGTGGCTCAGGGTGCATGAGCCCTCCCACCATAAACCCCAGTCCACCTCATCTGCTATAATGGTGTGAGTTTCCTGCAAAAAGAGGATATCCAACTTTTTTTGTTTCACCACCTCCATTACCAATGCTCGTTTAACCCTGTCCCTCCCACCATTCATGTTTAAAGATCCTAAATGAATGCTCTGCATAAAAAGATCAGAAGATAGAAGGACCAGAAATTGACAGATACTAGAAAAAAACGTGTGACACATGATCATGTTAAACAAAAACAAAAAAAAACCTACTTAATTGTTTTACCCCTTTTACTTTTCTTAACTTTCCGCAGAATGCTGATGTGTCTCTTTAGACGGAAACGTTTCCGTTCATCTAACATATCAAAACCCACCTCCCTCTGCACCACCCCAACAGATCGTATGAACTTCTCTGTATCACCAAAGTACTCACTCACTTTTACAGATTTGTTGAACGTTACGTCCAAAAACGAATTTATCTCTCCTAAAGAATATATATCAGTGCCTTTAAGGCCTGTTTCTACATTGGATGCAGTCTCTGATCCACTGTCGTAGTCCATGTCATCTCCTTCCCCTGACAGCTGGCTGTTGGACACAGGCCCTGCACCCTGCCCTTCCTCCGAGTCTCTGGGAGGATCTCCACCTGCAGAACCTGCAGCTGCCTCTTCACAGTCTGACTGTGGTGCTGCTGTGATACCAGATGTAGTGAGGCTCTGCGCAAATAGAGAAGCCTCCTGGTGGTAAGACTGGCCCTGATCTTGATCGACATTGATGTTCTTAGCGGAAACGGGAGCGTCGTCCATGGGACCAGCAACGTCCACAGGGCCGGCCACAAGAACAGCTGAGGCCCCACCAACGGGACCAGCAGCGTCCACGGGACCAGTAGCGTCCGCGGGACCAGTATTGTCCGCGGGACCAGTATTGTCCGCGGGACCAGCAGCACCCACGGGGCCCACCACGAGAACAGCCGCAGCCCCACCAACGGGACCGGCCGCGCCCCCGGCGCAATCCGCGAGGAGCGCCGTATCCACGGCGCACGGCCCAGCAACACCCGCGTCCGCGGCGAGTCCCTCCTCACTTCTCGGCTGCTTGTGCGGACACGCGAAGCGTTTGTGTCCGACATGTCCACACTCAAAACACTTGATCTGTCCCGAGCTCGCGTACACCATGTACAACCCGTCCCCGTGCTTCACCCTGAAAGACACCTCCAGTGTTTGTGTTGGACCCTCCAGAAACATGAAAACCTGCCGTCTAAGAGACAGCACATGCTTCAATTTGGGATCCTTACATCCCAGACTGACTGCTTTTAACCCGCTGGCAAATTTTCCAAATCTGCGCAGCTCTTTCTCTAACAGGTCATTAGGTATAAACGGCGGAACACCGGACACGGTGATCCGCGTTGATGGCACCGAGAGCGGAGAGACCTGCACATATCTGTCCCTGATGACAACGCCACTCTCTACCAGGAGGAGAGGAGAGGAGAGGGAGGAGAGGAGAGGAGAGGAGAGGAGAGGGGAGGAGAAGAGAGGAGAGGAGAGGAGAGGGGAGGAGAGGAGAGGGAGGAGAGGGAGGAGAGGACTTGAATGTGTTGGGACAGGGGGAAAGAGCTCAGAGGGAGAGCACTCAAATTGAAGGATGTCAGATGGCCGACGCATGCTCTGCTTCTGCTCACACACACACACACACACACACACACACACACACACACACACACACACACACCATGTCCTCGCACTGCAGTAGAACAGACACTGAGTGGCCTTTTCTCCTGCTAATGCATGGCTTCCTTTCTCTGGCTATCTAGTATTGATTTATTCTCCTTCTCTCTTCTATGAAGGGATTGGCTGCAGTCCTCCTCCCTCTCTCCCTTTCTCTCTCTCTCTCACACACCTTCTCCTCTTTCCTCTTCATCGTGTTTTCTCTCTCCCTTTCCTTTGCCTCTCATCTTAACTCCCTGTTATCTAATTTAACCACATTTTGCACCTGTCTATCTCCTATCAGGATGTCAGCCCCCTTTTTTCAAGTGCTGTCCTGAACCAATTGGAATTGAATGGTGTGAATGGTGTGAATGTGTTATAAAACCCTTTACCAGCAAGTCTGAATTGGTGACCATGTGCAACGCCGTACAAATGGTTCCGTGCGACTATACCGAACAAATGTTTAGCCCTAAACTGCTCAATCTGAGATTGGCATTGAGATAGACTATTCTTGCTTTTTTACACATTTGATTATAGATGTCATTTTCAGCAATATTATTATGTATTGTAGTATACATAATTCATATATTTCTTAAATATATTGTGTCCATGTCGTTATATTGTAGTATAATGCTCATATCTTTACATACATATGTTTTATTTATGCAAAAGCAATACTTTGAATGTTTTACGTTACTGTTGACCATTTTCCACAGGTTTGTACACTGGCAGCCATTCACTTTCATTAATATTGTAAATAGTCAATCCATCACG
Organism: Cottus gobio; assembly: GCA_023566465.1. Classification (NCBI taxonomy): domain Eukaryota; kingdom Metazoa; phylum Chordata; class Actinopteri; order Perciformes; family Cottidae; genus Cottus; species Cottus gobio. The sequence continues at coordinate 18,825,672 of CM042218.1, read as the reverse complement.
TTGAACATGTAGCTGTCTTAGTTTTTAGATCCAAAGCATCTCATGGAATTGGCTTGTAACTAACTCACAATGCATTGTCATTTGATAATGTCTAGCCAGCTGCAGACTTCCCACAAGGGAAAGCTGTTTAGTCACCAGCAAACCAATTGTATATGTAATCTGCAACTTGTATAGGCCAGGGATGTTATAGCAGCATGCTCGACTATTCCTGAATAACTTTGCTGAATCATTTTAAGAGGGTATATCAAAATGTGTGTAGAGTTGTCAAGATGCCAAGTACTCCCTCGCACAGTCCTGATGGACTTCTATTAAAGTTATTTGGTCAAGCCCACTAAGCCAGGGTATCCTGTGATGGCTAATGTTGGAAGATGCTCAGAAGGTACACAAGAGAGCTTGTGATCATAAGGTTGCCAGTTTGCGCAAGAATCGAGTCAGGAAACACGAATAGTGAAGGCTTCCTGCCGGTCTTTGTTTTTGTAAAATTGCCCCTCTACCGCTCTACCCCCCTCTCCCATTAGAACATACAAGCCCATTAAGATGAGTTCCAGATAGACAGGGTTTTCATTGTATCCACATTTTGCTTCTTGATTAATGGTGCAGGCTGCAGGGCGGGCTTGTACTAGTGGTGAGTCAGCTTATCTGTTTTAGATAAAACATTTCAGATTGTCACAGAACACCCAGTGCAAGTGCATAATGGGGATGGCTCAGTGTGATTTCGATCCCAATTACCAAACATGATTGCACTGTTTTCTTTCACTTTCAGTAGGTGTGATGAATGAGGATGCATATCATTTAAGAGGAAGCTTTTGCTAGCTTCTATTAGGGATTGGATTTTTGTATTTTTCAAAACAAATGTTGATTGTCCAGAGACCTGACTTTTGTATGTGTCCCCATATATGTAACTCTGTAAATGCCTGTATTGCATACCAATCCTGAAATGCCATATTAAAATGTAATACCAAGAGTCCCAGTCAATAAATGAAGGGAGAAAGGATGTTATGCCTTTTCACCCTGAGATGAATGCTTAATCTCTGTAATGGATCTGTCATTAATGTCCACTTAACCTAAATGAGGAGTTTGTCTGCATTGTTTAGTGAAATTAATGGAAGACATTTCAGTCACTTCTCTTATTCAGCGTGTTACTGTGAGTTACCAGTGAAAATGTTTCTCTCGCTAATTCAGACCGTTGCTTTGCTGTTACAACTGATTTTGCCTGAGCTAAACCTTACAGCACCATTCCATTATTAATGCATATTGTTGGTTTTAAAATGCTGCAGTCATCTAACACAGTCATGCTGGCTCAAGGAGTATCAAGAGATACAGTTACATCCGCTATCAAATCAAACAATGATTTACAGTGCTGTTACCTGCTTCCTTTGTTAGATGTTGTAAAACAAAGAGATAAAGTATTACTGAATGATGTTGTGGCATATTTAGTAATGAAGAAACTCACAGTACCCTGGTATGTTTGTGTGTGTGTGTGTGTGTGTTTACAGGCAGATGCATTAGAGGATCCCATCCATGCTGTTTTAGGTGGACCGGAGCCAGATGTTGACACTGTAGCCGCAACACTGTGCATAGCACTATACCTCAGCCAGGTAGTATGATTTCTGTCTGTTGGTGTGGATGTGTTTTATATTTAAAAAGATGTCCAAATCAAACATTTGCCTGATGGGTTAAGTTTACAGGCCACATATACACATATCCATTCTCATACTAAACCCTTTATACTCACAGGAAATGAAACTATTCATGCAACATCAAATTTCAAATTCTGACTTTGGATTGTCACAGCCAATGAAACCTCACAAATAGACAACAAAATATTTTCCTTAAACTTTAATAGTTATTCCATTGTTTAGATCTTATTGGAGCTGCTTCACCACCATCCTCGATGTACTGTTATTCTTCCAGCTATAAGTAGCTCCTCAATATCCCTTGTTCATATTATATATACATAAATATATATATATATATACACTGTATATATATGTAGGGCAGAAAATGTCCACGCATCACCTTTAGATATCAAACAAAATATAACACAGATGGTTAAACATGATCAACTAAGTAAATGCCTTTCAGCTACTCTAAATATTATTATATTCCACTCAACTGCTCACAAGTTTGACCCACTTTCCTTTTTTTCACTGTAAACATAAAGATATTTTCACTATAGTGTTAATACAGTTTAAGGATTTTTAAAGGTATGCTTGTCACGCCCGGGTGTGGTGGGGCAGAGACTCAGGTGCAGAGGAAACGACAGGAGTCACGGTGAAGCAAATTCCAAAAAGTATTTTACCAGTCAAAGTTACAAAACAAAGGCAAAGACTGATCCTAAACGCTTGAAGGCGATGCAAACACGCGGGTATTCAAAGAAGACAATCTCGCAACTGACAAGAGAAAGACTGTATACACAGGGTGTTACAATACTATGCAGTGTTTCGCTGAAAAACAAGCAATTGACTCAAACAAAGTAATCATTCTCAATTAGGTTTGGGCAATATGAAGAGTTTATCGTTCAACACAATATTGGTTGACCTCGATTACACAACGATATTCAATCATACAACTCCTATTATACATTGTGCTTCTCTCCCCTAATCTTTTTCTCTTGCTTTCTCTATTCTGTAGTGTTAGTGTATCCAAAAAAGTAACAATATGTCTGCTTTTGTGTTATTGTGGTAATATAAAGAGAATTTATGGTGCAGTTAGATTGCTGCTAGTCTGACCCATTATGTGCGCGGGAGAGTAAACGGTTTATGACCGCAGTGACATTTTTGCTTTTGAAAGGCTCAACACCAACACATTTTTTAAATGTAAACATCTTTCTATTTTCATTCAATTCTGACCTTTCGAGTAAGGACTGATATATATGCCCCGCTACGATTACCAAGGAGCAGCAAGCATCTGGGGTGCACAGACAGGGCGCTTAGTTTATATACTCTCTCTTAGAAAGAGCCATATGCAAAATGTATCTGATTCACTGCTTTGTTCTCTCTAACACCCCTTCTTGTCTGCAATCATTGTCTCGCTCGTTTGACCACCGCTGCTCTCAATCTCTCTTTCGCTCCTTGAGCCGTAAAGGAGGAGTTTGAAAGTTGTGTTTAGAACCAGTAAGTTAGAATTGCTGCGTAGCTTTATTCATTAAGATATGATCATCAAAACATTATTTAATTAACATTATAAAATTATGTTTTGTGAAATTATATATGCAACAATCTCATAAAATACTGCATTTATATTTTCAATCTTTACTTAAAACGTAGGCCTATTGATTAAAATTCTGTTTTTTTTTTTTCAGTTTTAAACGTGTGGTTTGATTTATTGTGTGTTCCAGAAGCAACCGTCAGGTGGAGTGTGTGTGCCCGTGCTGTGCCGCCGGCAATGTGGCGCTGTGTTGCCTGGGGAGACGATGAAGTATCTGCAGAGGGTGAACATTTGTGAGAGCTCGCTGCTGTGGAGAGAGGATGTCGACCTCGTGAAGCTTCATCACACTGGAAAATTCTCACTCACACTACTGAGAGATGGACTGCTAGATAGGTAAACACTCACATATGCACCACATCATGTCAAGGTCCAAACACCCGGTCAGTGTGTAGATCACTTCAGTTCATCCTAACTGCCTTATGGATACACACCAGGGAAGACATTAAAATATTGAACCTGAAAGGGTTCAGTGAATTTAGAAAGTGTTATATTTCAATGAGCCAACGCTGATTGTGTACACACACTGTAGCGCACACAAAGACCACAAATATATCCAGACACAATAGGCTTCTAGATCAGAAGTCTGTTAAAAGGAGATTGAGAGTATGTTTGGGTGTGTATTTCATCACTCATGACCCATTGGGAATTGTATTTATGAAAATGCCTCACAATCATCGCTCCTTCCCCTGCAGCCATCCATATCTCCTTCACCATCATCTTCTCACTCTCCTAGCTCTGAGTACCACACCTTGGAGTCCAGCATCCTGCGAGTGGTCCATCAAGACAGGCAGCAGGACGCAGGGGATGATGGGGCATCGTCTGCGGTGACGACAGTCGCCGGGGAGATTCTTCAAGAGGCAGCAGAGCACATCGGAGCAGCGCTGGGGGAGATTCTTGGAGGTGAGGAAGGCGCAGGTGCCCCCCAGGGGGAGTAATGGGGCGATGAAGGAGGACACACACAAATCCCCTGACATGACTCGCTTAACACCCACCAGGAGAGATGGAGAAAGAGAGAGATGAGGGGTGGTGAGTGTGAGTGAGGAAGAGTGCTGAAAGACACACAGAGCCCCGTAATGTGACTCTTCTTTATGTCAGTTAGTTTAGTCTGTTATGTTGTTTTTGTTTTGTCAGGTAGTCATATTTCTTGTTACAAGAGATATCAGTACATGTTTTACATGACTAAAAGGCAAGCTGATAATAGAGAATTAGTAAAAGGTTGGCAGAGAACAAAACTGTGTGTGTGTGTGTGTGTGTGTGTGTGTGTGTGTGTGTGTGTGTGTGTGTGTGTGTGTGTGTGTGTGTGTGTGTGTGTGTGTGTGTGTGTGTGTGTGTGTGTGTGTGTGTGTGTGTGTGTGTGTGTGCATGTGTGCATGTGTGTGTGTGTGTGATGTTAAGTCAATTACAGCCTTCCAAACAGGTACTCAAGGTGTCACTCAAGATGTTAAGCAGCTGTGTAAATGTTGGGCAGGAGACGTGCCGGATCTCTGTTCAATAACGCTCTGCTGCTTTTCTTTTTTGCTGCCTCTCCCAGGGATTTACAGAAAAGCGGACGGACAAAGAATAGTCCTAGGAAATAAAATTAATTTAGGTGGATGGCGTGAGAAATTATTAGAGCAGGAGAGTGATAGTAGTCCAGTTCTCGTATTTCTTTGAGAGCTCTTCAGACGGTGCATTATCAGGTTCATTGATTCCTTAAGAGGCCAGTAGCTTAGATCAATTCCTGATCCTCACAAACTCTGTCTGACGAAAAAGGTTACCAAAGGACAAGTGCCATTGTTTTATTGGTTTATATACTGAACTTACAATTAGGTATCAGAAAGTCAGGGGTGGGGCTATTCAGACTAAATGTACTATAGTTATACTGTACATTTTCAAAAAAAACTGCATATATTTCTGAGTGGTCTTGACTATAATGAGAGCAATGGGAAATATTGGGTGGAGGATCAATAGCACACAATCTAAAATATTTGAAAAACTATTATTATTATTATTATTACTTACAGTGGCCTGAAACGTGAATAAATACATATAAAGGTCACGTGTCACAGTCCAAAACTAAACTAACTAAATAAAGCAGAGACTCTAAATATCTGGCTTAAGACCAAACTGTGCAGTGCTGGTTACTTGCCTTACAATGGAAGTCAAGACATGGAGATTAGGTTCCAATAGGTAGAAATCCATCTACAACCCGATCAAATACATTGATCATAATTGGTCGTGTTGTTATTGAAACTAGACTGAACATATATAAACTATGAACAAGAGCCAGAATGTGCATCCTGGACACACCCATCTGTATCTGTGTGCTTGTGTGTCTACAGAAGCCTTGCAGCTGCAAAGTGAAGCTTTGTGGGTCAAACATGGCCGCCGGCCAGCACAACTGGAGGAGCTCATGAGATCCTTGGAGCAATGCAGTGATGTCACTGCAGGCCAACATGCTGCCACGAGGCGACAAGGTGCATATTTAAACAGGAAGAGTTTATGGGCTTTAATTGAAGACCTAATAGTTTAAACGAAGAAGAGAGAGAGATGGAGTGCAACCCCTTTCTCTGGGATTATATGGATTGTGTCTTGACCTACAGTATAGTCCTTCATGTTCATTCATGCAACTTGATACCAAAGATTATTGTACAGTTCTCTATCATCCTCATCATACTGTCATATTATAACAGACTACAGCAACAGGAGAATAATCAATTGTAGTACACCTTTTTATGGCAGACATTTTTTAAATAATGGTGCCCCATTACCACCAGCTATTTGTATGCCATTCCTAAGTTTAACTACTGCTACTTTCAAACTAGTAAAATTGATTGCACCATTAAAACTCGAGAAAGGTCTTAGCTGCTGATAATGTGAAATATAGTTTCCAGGAAACATCTGTGGTTGTCAAATCCAAAATATCAATCAACTATGCTTTTTTGGACAGATGACTTTCTTTCATTGCTCTCTTTATTACATTACATTTTTCATTTTCACTTTATCAATCCATGAGCATCACAGATGTAAAATAACAACCTAAGAACAACATAAAAACGTTAAAGTTTTAGAGAGCCAAGGATATATTTAAACTCAACTGACCAATTTGTATGACCTTGTTTGATTATTATACCAATATGTGCTAGTGTACACGCAGTTTAGAGTAAATATCTGATTAAGTTTCTGTAATCAATGTTATTTGGTCAATTATTCTAATGTCAATGGCATAACATTTCCTAACTTGAGGTATATTGTGGTATTTAAAAAAAGTGATTTAAAATCTTCCCACTTGACATCATTACTAACGGCATTTTGACAATGACTCAAAACGGACACATTTAAGGCTTCACACAAGTCAGGTCACATGAGTGTTAAAAGTTCTGTATAATTCCTGTAGAGTCTCATTTTCAAAGTGTTGCAACATCCTTTCAATTACCTCTCACTCCTGGAAAGTGTATTCATGATTGTGTTTTTTTCTGTCTGTTGTGAAATTGTTTGTTTTTATTCTGTGTGTTTTATATAACTGTTAGTCTGTTTGTGTGTGCTGACTGGATGTAGACTTGGAACAGCTGCTGACTCTTGAGCTGAAGGAGTTTTCTGATGGAGAGATGACCATAGCACTCACTTCAGTCACCGCATATAAGGAGGTACGTTTTTATCCTTTTTTTATCCCCAAAAAACTAAATCTAAATTCTGTTCAGTCAATAAAAACATAAATATAAAATAATTTACCAATGACATTCAGGGTTTTTATTTGACAAGATCTTTCTGAACGTTAAATACTGGCCTCCTTTAATAAAGGGTGCATTTTATGCAGCTGTGTAAAGGAGAAAACCCAAGAAAGATGTATTACCTGAAGCTCAGTCGACAAATCATGTTAACTGGGAAAGTTCCAGATTCAAAGACTTATGTCAACATTTGTATACAATTTAGAACTCTATGAAATACATTTTAAATGTGCCCACTTTAAGCAACAATTAAATAAAAACTCTTAAAAGCATCTATTTTATGAGATAGTTTTTGACATGACAACATTTAAAACTGTGTGCATTCTAAAAGCTTGTATTGACAAATTAATAGATTTATTCATTACTATAATAATATAATTATACAATGATTCAATGTTGTCCACTTGCCTTTGTTCAGTGTTTTCAAAGAAGCTCATGATAACTTGCATAGTGTTTTAAAAGAGAGAGGGAGGGGAAAATGGGGACATTTTTGACAAAAATGTATAAATGAATAAAACATTTCTTTCTCCAAAAAGTTACTTTTGATGGCTTTGTTGTTTTGGATACATCACACCGGTGTGGTGTCATTTTGGGGAAGTGTTGTTATGCAAGTAGAGGAGCCCCTCTGATGTTGTGATGTTCTGCATTTGGATGAGATGCAGATGTAGGCCTGAGAGCCTCACACACACCCAGGTATCACCTGCCGCCCACTGATATCCTGAAATCCAACACACACACACACACATACACACACACACACACACACACACACACACACACACACACACACACACACACACACACACACACACACACACACAGAAACATATACAATTGTGGAATGTTTATGTTGATTTTTACATAATTCTGTGGTGGTCTCTCATCCTTCCTCTTCACACACACACACACACACACACACACACACACACACTCACACACACACACACAAAAGGTGCTTTAAAGCTTACCCCCTTGCTTTTATCCCTGCTGCAACTTCTAATGCATTCACCCCCCTCCCATCACAAGCACTACCCCGCCTGCAAAAAAAATCATTCATTATTTCTTTTATATCTCCTTTTCACTTCCAAAGCCCATTTTTCTCAGCGGCTGCCTAGCGTGCGGTATTAGGCTATGTGTAAAATAAATGATGTCTGTAGCCGTAGGGGTATGGCTCTGCCTCCCCCAGAAAACTACCTAACGTCCAAGGAACATTAAACACCCAGATCCTCGTTTAGCGAATAAATAACCATTCATTTGAATGGCTTTGTCTGTGTGTGCGCACCGGACTTTCTGTGCATATTTTACCATCGCTGTGCCTACATGCTGTGTGTCAGGAGTGAGAGAAAGAGGGAGAGAGAGAGAGAGAGAGAGCAAGACAGAGAAAGAAAGAGAGAGAGACAGAGAGAGACAGGGAGGGAGGGAGGGCCCATTAGAGACTTAATATAGAATAAATGGCCAGGGGCCTGTGTGTCGCCAGCGGACCCTCCAACTCCACAGCGTCATGGTGGGTTACTAATGACCTGAGATCGGGCTCCAAAATGAACTACTTATATGCATGTCATTTGCAGTGTGTATATATTTATATATTATTTTTTAATTGTGTTTGAAAAGAGACTAAAACGGTGTGAGAGTGTCATTTATTGGAGGGGCTTAGGGAAGTTCTGCCTTAAATGATTCTTTCCAGAAAACTAAATAAATTAGATTCAATTAGTCTTTAATGGTTTATGTGTTATGTGTTTTTTTCTGTGTGTGTGTTTGATCTCAGTTAAAGAGGACAGAGTTAGATTTTGAGGTAAGGAAAATCTGGCTGTGATTGCCTAGTTAGCAGAAGAAAAAGAGTGTGTTTGGTGTAACGATATGGACACATCATATAGACTGACTAATGTATTTTTTTATACTGTACAAACATCCATTAGTCAGTCTCTGTGCTCCTTTATTACGGAAGAGAAAAGTGGAAATGAATGGAGTTTCATATCTTCAAAATCACAGCGCCTGTCGGGATGTTTCTCTGTGTCATTTGTATCTGTTCATCAATGTGCTCTACATTTCAAACAGTAAACATACATTTCTTCATCAGTTCCATAAACATGTAAAACTTGTTCCTCAATGCTACACATTTTTTTGATAGGCTATGATGCTTGTTTATAATTCAGCATATTGAAAGGTGCCACATTGCATATAATTGGTTCAGTCTAGATCAAGCTGTGAAAGTAAATTACATATTTGCAATGCAACCTGCTCACCTTTGTTTTATTGCATTTTGTAGATATTGTTGCATTCAGTAGCCAGTCTGTAACAGAAGAATTAGGCTTTGCTTCTTTGCTGATTAAACGGCTTAAATTGTTAACATAATTCCTTATGCTACAACTGCAACTATACTGAGCATGTTTCCTTATTCCTTATTATTTTAGTCCGTGCCTAAAACAACTTTCATTTTATTGTTGTGTGAATACTGTAATTTCTTCTGATGTCTCACAAATAATTTGGCTCCTTGTCACTGTCCGGTGTAAACTACGAGCTTGAGCTGACATTTGGTACCTAAGTAAATAAATAGCAAGAGCAATATTCTTGTTGTATAATTATACATATGCTATATTTGACACAGTAAATCCTTGTGAGTTGCAGCTGACATATGCCCACTGAAGCTTGTTTAGTCTATATACTTCAATTCAAACTTAGGGAATAAGAAAGTTAAATTCATACAGATTTTTTATCTAATATGTCAAATATTTGCATACATTTCTTTGAGCAAGGATGTAAAGGTTTTTCTACAAAACTAAAACAATAAAAATAAAAGTCACAAAAATTTTCTCTATTTGAAATTATCAGTAACCTTTATACTATTTTGTTTATTATCTATTTTAGTGTGGAAGGTTTTTTTTGTAATGGCAGACACATGTCTTGTGTAAAACAAGCAAAATATTCATCCCACTTGTGTGGTGTTTACTTTCATGTGGTCAAGCCAACACAAATAGTTTTTTTTTAAACGTCACCAATTTGTACAGAGGCTGGTAGAACTGTGTAAGCCCGCAGAAGAAAGACCACAGGAGCCCACAAGAGCCAATAGGGGTCAAGATCCTTGCTAAAGGGCACACAGTCATTGTGCAGCATCACCTGTAGATGTGACATACATGACAGCTCGTACCTAAATGGGTGCAATGTAACCGAGAAATTGGAAGCTTTAACAATGTTTTGTGTAACATTTACGTGAAGCTCAAATTAACAAAAACATTATTCACATATTCATGCCAGTGAGTGTGTGTTTGTGTAGGTTTTCATGGCTCAGTAATTAGCACTGGGAGATGAAACATTGGTCGGATAAAGAGTTGTCGTGCTGTGGAGTTGATGAACTGTGGGAAGGACAGGAGCCCACAGCCAAACACACACACACACACACACACACACACAGTCATGAATATGTGACTAATGTGCTTATAGCATGTGTTAACATGGACATCTAAGTATTACAATATGTTTTAGAGTTCTTTGTTTTCTGTCTTTTGGAAGATATTTCCACTGTTGAGACTTTGGAGAGGGGAGCCGTGGGAGAATAATACAAATTTGCATTTTGGTTTGATCTTGAAATTCCACCAAGACATCCAAAGGATTTTAATGTTGTTTCTTTTCTCTGTGTGGTAAACAAAATCAATCATCTTTGGTTGTGTGTGAGTGAGTCTGATTATGGGAGAATACAACATTATTTTGGATGTTGATTACTATTTTTCCATTGTCCTTGCTATAATGTTTTTGGATCTGGATTTGTTTGTTTTATTCTTTCTGTGCATGCGTTTGTGTGTCCATCTATCCATCTGAGGTGCGCTTTAGATTTCATTTTGGCAACGTTGATCGTCTCTAATGTGTTGTTTGTTCACAGTCCTCCGGCCCTTCTGTTTGTTTATGCGGGGCCAGTTTTGCCCTACGCCACTTGCACAAATAATTATGCTCGCTAATGAAGGGGCCCGCAGCCACGGCACTCGGTAAATGCCTTTCTGATGAGAAGCACTAGGAGACAGCAGGTGCAGGGTGGGCCTCCCAGGGACTAAGATTGAAGACCAGGAAGTCAGGGTGCCCTGCCCCTCCATCACTCTCTTTCTATTCCTCTATGACTTCCTGTGTTTTTCTTTCTGGCTCCTCAATGATTTCATTGATGAAATTATCCATTAAGTACATATTGCTGAAGCCACTTCCGAGTCTTCCAATTCTAAAGCTAAGTGCATACACATCCTATTAATAGTAGCTTGAGATGTGCTTATGCCATCAGGACACTAAAGCTCAAATGCACATGTCCTAAGTCTGTTTAGTGTCTTTGTGTTGTAGCGCTTCATATGGGAATACTTTCAGTCTAATGTAGACAAAGAAACATCTTTTTCATCTGCCGTGTGAAAATACTTTGCTGTAAATATGTTTGGCTGTAACACACAATATAATAAGAATTGTTTCATATAGTCTACATATTTAACCAAGTTTGGAAAGTCGCCATAAAAGACAGTCATCATCTCTTCTGAAACTCTCATTCTTTCTTTTACTCCATTTTCATTCTCCCCCTGTGGTTTCGTTGGGTTTGAGGGCAAACAAATACACAAAACAAAACATTTATAGACTCAGTGCTTGCATCTTGGCCCCCAAATCCCTGCACTTAGAGCTGAGCGAATGAAGCATGCGGAGAAGGCCCATATGAGAAAGACAGAAAGACATTTCTTTCTCTGCAAACTTTTACCCCCTCCCCCTTTCCCTCTGTTTCTCCAAAAACTTCATGAGCAGTAATACTCTTGTGTGTACGAGTGTGAGCGAGAGCGCGTGACTGTTGGTTTGTGAGCACACGCATGTGTGAGTTTGGCTGTGCATGTGTGTGTGTGTGGCAAGTGGTATATGTTGCACGTGTGCGTGCATTTGCATGTGTGTATTTGAGCAGGGTGGTGTCAGCTCGCTCCTTGCCACCCCATTTGCTGTAGCTGTACCGCTGTGATCACAGACAGATGTATAAATCAAACCTTGCTTGATGGATTCATCAGGGTGGCGAAACGATCGCCTGAGAAGAACTCGCAACTCTCTTAGCGTTCTGTGTTCTGACGGAAAGGGTATGCAAAGAGCCTAAATGGATGAACGCTTGATTAATTCTTTGCCGAAGATGTTGGCGACAGCAGGAAATGTGTTTTTGCTTTGACTGTGTTTGCACGGGAATTTGCACGCGCGGGGCGTGAGTGATGAGGCCTGAGTTTTGTACCTAAGGCTATTGTGCATAATGATGGCAGGTTGGGAGAACTGCAAGCAGCCGCTAAAGACTTGCTACCTGTGGAGCAACGACAACCAAAGAGAGAGAGAAGAAGGGAGTGTGTGTGCGTGAGTGTGTGTGTGGATTGGGGACTAGTGTGAGAGAAAGACGAAGCTGCAAAGTGTGTGAGTGCAAGAGAAGAAGAGGCAAAGTGTGAAAGGGAAACATAAGTCACAGGTGAGGGAGGGAAAGGTGAGATAAACGGAGGTTTGGTAAAAGAAACCTTTAATGGAAAGAATACCACTATAAACATAATGAAAAGTAACACACAACGTTGTATTAAATGAAGAATTCCTCTTTGATGCATTGTTTATCCATATGATAATAGATACTGAACATGGGTCGAAGCTGCTTTTGATCGATCACATCACCAGCCACTATTAATACTAGGGATGTCCTTAAAGATCTCGGTCAGCAACTGTAATTCCATAAAGTCCAATGTCGTTAAAAGTTAAAAGCTATTCATAACTACAGCTCAGGATGAACAAGGACACATTTTTCTATAATTTGGTTTTTGTTCTGTTTTCTGTTTACTGTTACTTATGTTGAAAACAATGAGCACTTCTATAACTTCTTTTCTTAAAACTGCTTTTTTTAATACAAACATTAAATTACAGCTCTAGCTCATCTTTATTTTCATGATACAACTGATTGGTTGTTAACGACATGCTTTCCCCTGATGTAGTTTTAGAACATTACATTCTTAATATTTGCAGTAGCAGAATTGTTGCCAGTGAGTCTCTGCTCTTACAATACATAAAAATGAAAGTCAATAAAAAGTAAGTACAGTGAAGGGTTTAACGGGAAACTATGTTTGAGATATCTCAGCTCAACAAATGAGAAACAGGTTTCTTTGTCCGGATCCTAAGGTTCTTGGAGACAGTTAGCAAGTGGATTTTTATTGCTAACATGTTGGTAATTTATAAGAAAAGGCAATCTGTGTATCTGGGGGTGGCAGAAAGAGGGAGAAAGAGGAGGGGCAGGCAATATGAGTAGTAATTTACTCAGTCAAGAGCCAAATGGCAGACAGACTGTCGCCCTGCGTGTTATCTCGGAGATTTGCACTCTGCTCGTTTTCTGACTATATTTCCCGGCCTGTGTGAGTGAGAATGTGTGTGTGCAGTTTTGTGTGCACATGCACACAGTTGGGTAGGAGCGTTAGAGTATCAGCATCATTTGAACATTTCTTTGATATTGTACAGTAAATCATTTAGACTTTATTACTTTACCAGAGCTTGTATGTGTACATACTGGTACATGTTTGTTCCTTCACTGAGACGACTGCAGGCAAATTTATGTGTGTATCTGAATGTGTCAGGGTTACATGTGCATTTATGTTGTGTTTGTACTTATGTGAGTGAATATGTGTGTTTTAACGAATCTTGGGAGGCTTCATTGCACTCATCAGGATATCATTGTTTGAAAAATTGCAGTGTCAGTGAAGTGACAGTTGTGTGCGTGTGTTAGGATTGATGGGCCTGAGTCTGACATCAGCCAGATTGTGAAGAGAGAGAAGGATGGAGGGATGGAGGGAGGAACAGAGGGAGGAGTATTGTCGCCCCCTCATCCTCACAGGTTAATATTGACACAGCCTGGGCAGATACAGTGCCTGCAGCGCTCATCCATCACTTTCAGTGGACCCAAACACACACACACACACACACACACACACACACACACACACACACACACACACACACACACACACACACACACACAGAGGCTCAAGCAGAGAAAAGGACCACACACACTGTAAGACACAGCACACAGAAAAAAAATGCAAACTTTCAAAGTCAGACAGGCAATGTGAACAAAAGCATATTTTCCAGGCACACACAACTCCTCTATTAGCTTTACTAAAATGACAATAGCTCTTTTGTTTAAAAGTTCTACGTAAATAAGCAAAACAACAAATTTGACAACTTCACAAAGCAAACAGTTGCACTGCAAATCTAGATTAATCAAGTAAATATGTTTTCAAAAGTATTACTTTATGTGTAACGCTGGGTTGCAAATTATGGTTGCCATAACATTGCTGTTAATCATTTCAGAAAGAAAGAAAAGCAAGTTGCCTTGACAAGCAAAACAATTAATTAATGCAACTTTTCATCCATCAATCATTGTGTGTGGCATTGAATTACCATAATCTGTGCATGGTGGCTGTTTTAAGAGCAAACAGTTAATTTCCAAACAATAAATCACAAAGTGTCTCTCTGCCCCTCTGTGCGACTTGACAGCTTCGTCTCTCATTGCTACAGATGAAAGCTTACTTGAAACCACTTCTTTTTACAAAAAATTATAAAAGGCAAGGGTCTAACAAAGTTTCTATACAACTCTAACCAAAATGTTTATTCATTATTTTTGAGATTATTACAATAAATGTCATAATTGTTTTTTCATAATTAGTTAATAAATAATATAATATAATAAAGGTGCATCAGTAGTTTGCATTACACATTTCAGATCTTGATTCCTTTCCCCTTTTACTCTATTTTTCTGTCTCTCTTTACAACTCTTCACAGGACTGCCATGGTTATGTGGACAAGCTAAAATCATTCAGCGATCGCCATGGCTATGACGGTCTGGTGGTTCTGCTGTCCATCAATGACACAGTTCATCATCCCTGCCAGCAGGTGGCTGTCTACTCAAGCAACACAGATCTCCTAAACCAGGTAAATACAATGTAAGACCATAAATACAGCTATAAGTCAAGAGTGAAACACAAGTGCATTTTTGACCAACACAACTCTATGAACAACTCTGGGAACTAGAACTAGGCATTGTGATCTATCTTATTCATTTGTCAATTTTCCTGAATCCTTAGATATGATTTGACCTTTTTTTAATGGCAATTTGAAATGTTTTATATTAAGTCCTTCCAATCTGTCAGTTGTACTTCCCAGAAAATGCATAAAATAAAATAGTTCACCACATTATGGAAATACACATATTTGCTTTTTTTATGAGACCAGAAAGCAAATGAGCCCATTGTCCAAATTGTCAAACTATTGCTTTAAAAGGGAAAAATAGAAATCACTAAATATTACAACACGGTGTCTTTCATTGCAGATCTGCTGTGAGTTGGAAGAGTCTTCCAGCTGGTCTCTCTCTGGTGAACTGGAGGCCAGGGAGAATATCCAGGTCTACCACATTCCTATAAACACCTGCTTAACTTTTGGTACTCCTCCTCTGCTGATCGAAGAAATACAGGGCCTCCTCAAGGACTTTGTTGACCGGCGGAGCTCTGTACTAGCCTGCCACCCCAGCAGTAGGACCTCTTCCACAGAGGGAGTGGCAGGCAGCGTGGAGTTCTCCCAGGGATCATCTGGTATCAATGACATGGATGGCTCTGACATAGACAGAGCTGAGGGAGGCGGTGGAGATGCAGTGCCCATAGCAAGGTAATTATCCCTTTGATTTTGTTTCAACAGTGTCAGGGGAAGTCATCAATCTAAGATTTATTTTTATTGAGGCCTGTTCATAGACTTTCTGCAAAGATTTACAGAATACAGTGACAGTGCGGTTTTATCTTTGTATATAGGGTGAGGGCAGATGGTGAAGAAGATACAGGAGGTGCAGGACTTGGCACTTGTGGGGAGCTTGTGAGCCCTGATAGTGGTATGACCACCATCCGCAGCAGCCGTTCCTCCAAGGAGAGTTCAGTGTTTCTCAGTGATGACAGCCCAGTTGGAGAAGTTATAGCAGGAGGAGGGCCAGCAGCAGGGCCAGGAGGACCCTTCCTCAGAAACCCCTCTCCTCTGGGATTGTCGTCCCTCTCCCCTCCTGTTCCACCTGAGAGGAGGAAGAACCACACTAGCAGAAACAAGAGTGAAAACTTTGACCTTTTTAGTTTTGACCCCCTACATAGCAGTGATCAGTCTATGCCAACAAGAGGGGAATCGGTCAATTCGGGAGTAAGAAGAGATGAAGAAGAAAGAAGAGCAGGAAGTTCTAGCTTATCAGAACTTGAAGAGCTGAGCTTGCTAGATTTCTCCACTCCTAATTCACTGGGCGGCCTTAACAGCAGAAATTCTTCAATTGACCACCATGGTCAAAACTATGGGAATGACATGATTGAAACTGTGGTTCCTCCAACCCCAGTCAACAGTGTGGTAGGTAGCCGCCCACCCAGCAGTTGTGGGGTCAGGTTCTTTCCAGAAGATGTGGTTGAAAGGATCAATGGCCTCCAGCACAAGGACAGTGTGTCATCATCGTTGTCAGAGACCTGGGATGAACTTGGCTTTGACACACAAGGAGCATTGTCTTCAAGTGACAATGTCTGGAATAGGAACAAGGAATCTGAGAGCCCGCAGAATATTGTGAAGGAAGTTGGAAGGAAAGAGTCATTGTATGATATGATTGAACAAGAAAGCTGGGAAGAGCTCTTAAAGTCAGAGAATGCCCACCAGAGGGGAAAGAGACTGGAGCCACAGCTTACACTGATCACTGAGCAAACTAGTTCATATGACACCTGGAATCCAGATATAGTATGTAAGGATCAATGGAACCCTGCTACTTTGGATTATTTGCAATTGACACCACCAGAGGAGGAGGTAACTGGAAAATGCAGGGCTGGAATCATGGGAGTAAAAGAAAAATCCACCTCATTGTTGAGAAAGAAAGCAATCCTAAATACGTTAACGCCAGATACATCGAAAGAAGAGGACGAAGGAGTACACGGGAAGAAAGGAGACAGACAAATGGAGCTCCCAGACTTTTGGACATACACAGCAGAGCGGGGATATCTCAAATCAGATAGTGGAACAACCACGTCTTACCCTGAATCACTAGATATGTGGAATATGACAATCAGAGATGACAGTCTATCGCCTCTCACAACCCCTGACAACTTGTCTGGTTCTTTCTGTGGGGTGAACCCCAATGTTGAGGCTGGCACATCTGTGGAAAGTCCACAAGAATTGCCTGATGGTGGAATGGTGATGTGGAACACCACCATACAGGAGGACAGCTCTTCCACAATAACAAGCCCTGAAGGACCTGAAAATGGAAAGGATCTAAGTCAAATGGGATCATTGGATGCCAGTGATTCTCCTGAGACACATGCAAGCAAACAGGTAGAGGAAGAAATGGCAGGAGAAGAGGACAGAGGTATAAATGAAGTACTTAAGCAGACACCTGAAGAAGCAGGGTGGAGAGGTTATGAACACAACGTGAAAATAGTAATAGAGGCGGCAGAGGGCAGAACACAGGCCGAAGAAACAGGGGACAATGACCTCCAGAGTTTACAGAGCCAACAGTCTGTCTTGCAGAACTTGGCATCTGAACGTTCAGAAGATGGGACCTCCCCCTACCAAGGCATTGACATGTGGGACCTACCTGTCCCTGGCATGGTCATCTCTACTTCAGAATATGACAATGTAGGAGCTGGCACTTGGAGCCTGACATCCTCCCCTGAGACCTATGCTAGCCCTGTAGCAGAAATGATACAGCTAGAAGAGCAGTCTAGCCCTTTTATTGCTGTGACAAAACCTATTGAGGGTCACAATCAACAGCAGACTGATCCTCTGGGAAAGACTGAAAACAGAGAAGTAATTTTAGATAAAGAACAGCCAACCAATCAGATGTTTCTATTTGAGGGAACTAGTGAGATGGGTCACATGATCAGCAGTGGGATAAATTCAATTGAGAATAATTTCAACAAAAGTGGAGAAAGATCAGATGAAGCTGATTGGATAGATCAACCCAGTGATCATTCACCATTCGTTCTGTTGGACTCCTCCACTGTCACTCAGGCCACTTCGCCCAATCGTCATTCAAGTCTCAGAGAAGCTGCTGAGACTCAAATCCAGGCTGACCAATCTTTATCCCCAAGTCTCGTTGATCGGAGCGATCCTGTTTCCAAGAAACATGATCTGTCATTCACAATGACCCAAAATGACAATGGGCCTGCCCCTGAAAGTCATGGTGGTCCTGACAACGACAGAACTGGAAATGTGGTGGGTAAAACATCAGAAACCATGTCTCTCAGCTCCAGCTCCGGGGGGGATAGAGACACACTGAAGTACAGCCCCGACAGCCTTCATCCAGGTAGTCGAGACGAACTCCGATCCAATTCTGATGGAGATTCATCATCAGGCCTAGAAATGGATTACATCATTGTGTCTGGCACAGTAAAAGAAGCGGAGAGAGAGTGGCACGATAGGCCTAAACAGGCTGACAGGCAGTCAAAAGGTACAAGAAAATCCATGGGGACATTTAGCATGCTTTCCTATGCTGCCACAGTACTGCAAAGCCAGGCCCAAGGTGAAAATAAAGAGCGCCAAGGGAACACTGAACAAAGTAAGCAAAATCAAATCATCAGATGTTCTGACAGTACACTTAGCGAAGTTACAGAGCAAAGTCAAGCTGTCTCATGCACGCATTACCAAGCACTTCTTGATAATGACATTACGCATCACATTGTGCCCGAATTGATCAGTCCCAGCCAATCAAAAAATAACTCTGAATCTTTTCATCAGTCCGTTTCGAGACCAACAGGTTGCAGTCAAACACAGGTAGAAGAAGGAAACTATGATGATAAATCAAACATTGCAACCAGAAGTATGTCTCCATCCTTAAGATATCCGTCAGATCATTTCCTGAAAACCAGAGAGGAAGTTTATGTCCATTCACAGATCTCAATGGAAGATTCAGATGAGGGTGGGCAGTCACCCTCTGCACCTCCGCCCTGCCCTACTACTTTAGGCAATTTTCAAGCCTGGGGGGGTCAGTTAGCGAGACCGAACGCGCCGCAAACATCTGATCCACCATCACCTGTACTTACCAACAGCTCAGTCTCCCACACTAGCTCCTTTATTGGCACCCCATTAAGTGAATCGGGTATTTCTGCTGAAAGAGGACTTGGATTACCATTTTCTGGAGATTTGATGGAAGAGGAGAATGATGAAGAGCAGGAGGAGGGAACTGATTTAGAGTGCACTTCCCAGGCAAAATGGACTTCAGAAGTACAAAGTGAGAGGGAAGAAAGGCAACAGTTAGGATCTTCTGATCTGCTAAGTTTCACTGAGCAGCTGATTGAAGATTCTTCATTTCAACAAACAGATTTACAAACACTTGAGCCACAGAGGGATAGATACTTCCAGAATACAGTGGATTATTATTATGGACAACCTATAAGGACTGGTAATCTTGATAAATGGTCGACTGAACAACCGATTGAAGATCATGAAGATTCACCTTTTTTAAGGTAGGCAATGCACCTCAAATGTTCTACTTCTATCACATGTACAGTTATTCACAAGTCAATACAATTATGTAAAAGGCAACACTTTTCATACAAGACTAATTAAAATGATTAGACAACATACTAATTGTAAAAGGTTAATAAATACAACTTATTGTTGTCATAAACATTTACTGTATGTCAGGCCATGCAGATAGTAATGGTTTGATTTACCATTGTTTTGAGGTATATATATACCTGAGATTTCTACCTGAGTGAATGAAATTTGAATTGTGACGTTACCACTGAAAGATGTATAAGTATTTCCAGCATTCTTGTTCTTGTCAGACTTTTTACTCCCAGGCTGCTAACAACCAGTGAATGAGGATGCATGTGCACACGCACGCACACACACACACACACACACACACACACACACACACACACACAGACGCACACACACATACATAAACACACATAAACCTTCCTTCTCTGGGAGTCCCACTTCTGCTCCACCGTTAGCTGTCCTGCAGGTATCTATGATCATTAAAATTCGAATTTCAATCATAGATTTATTTTTCGAAGAGAAATTTTTCTTTTTATATTTTGATCTCCTTCTTGAATCTCAAAAATAGAGGAGGAGCAACCTCCTCTGCCTCTATAGACCAGCCTCCTCTAACATGCATAAATAAACATGTGCCAACCACTCTTTCCCTCACATTCCTTTAATTTTCTGTTTTTGGATCTCTGTAGCTTTCTCAGTGGTCTGTATGTCAGAGGAATATTAGCATCGCTGAACAGACTGTCGGAAATTTGCTAAAAGGCCCTCCTGAGCAATTGAGTCTGATGAGCTGTGTGTGTGTGTGTGTGTGTGTGTGTTGTTTGGGTGAGTGAGTGACGGGCTGAGACTGACAAAGAGGGTGTGAGGACGATGATTAGTGGTGTGACAAAAAAATATTGTGTGTCCATAATTGTGTGTGTGTATGTGAGAAAGAGACAACATTTGTGGGTGTATTTCATGTGTTCTGCAGCAAACTTTGATCTGCAGCTCTGTGTGTTTAGGTTTATAAATCTGTTTACGCCTCATTAAATATGCATTACCTGCCTCATTACAGCTGGAGCCCCACCACAGCGAATGGAAACAGTTCCCCTAGCTCTCTTACAAGGTGTGCGTGTGCGTGTATGCGTGCAAGCCTATGTGTGAGTGTGTGCATAGGTAATATCCAATGTATCAGACAATAAAAGACAACAAGTACATAATTATATATTTAACACTTTTCTTAGTCTGTGTTGTTTATTTGGTATTGTGTGATGGTTTTAAATATACTGTATACGAAGCAGACTTTGTAAGTTTTCTTGTAAACAAACTTTCTTTTTACATTCAGTGTTTCTTATGTTTGCTTGAGACCTAACAAACCTGTTGAATGCATTTCCTTCATCAGAAAATATTTGCAAAGCAGATTTATTTCTTTTATTTTGAAGCCATTCTTGACATGCACGTTTTCCTTCCTAGCACTCCTCTTGTTCTTTGCCTTTGCTGAGGCAGTGTTGCATTTCCTGACAAATTACAGCTACCTGTCAATCAGTATAATAATGGCAGGACATGTGCAAGCATGTGTATATTCTTCTCGTTCATGAGAACAATCGATACTCAGAAACACCTGTAAAAACCTTGCTTCATAGGCTACTAGTGGTCAGAAACACCACAGGGTGCATATTCATATATTATGCACATTATAAATATTATATTATATATTAAGTAGCACCCCCAAAATGTTTAATTTAAAAGATAGAATTACCAAACGCAGATGGACGAAGTTCATTGCATTTGTATTTACAATTTTTCTGAATTTCTCCTTCTTTCTGCACTGATCCCCAATTCCTATTCCCCTAAAAGAAGACACCAAGATGTGACATCACAGCTTTCCTCCCAGCAGACCACTCCTGGCCAGAGTCAGTATGAGTCAGACCAGGCTCATTACACGTTTGACGGACAGCCATTCTACCAATCACATGTCCACCCTGAGAGGGAAGAGTATGTGCCAGAGGGATGTGCTCACTTTCTCCTCTCAAGGTGAGCTTGGTCTCATACAAACTCCATATTTCCCTTCAGTAAGTTCAACAGGTCCACTGTGCAAAACTTAAATTCCTAATGCTCTCTAATAATATGTCCTACTGGTATCAACCAAATGCCCCTTTGCAAGCTTGCCTTGGCCAGACAATGTAATTTCCGATGCTTTCTTTCATTGATCTTTCTAAAAGAGTTTTTTGTCCCTTTATAAGTGTTCAAGAGACAGCTTTTCCACAGGCTAAGAGCTGCACTACTGTCTTTTACCACAAAGAGGTAGCACAGATCCTTTTTAAACTGTGACCAATCCTTCAGATATCCTTGTACCATAGCAGCCAAGGATTGATGTGAGAAGTCTAAATGAGCCTAAAAGTATCAAAGTATCAAGTACCAAAAGTACTCTTTCATTCAATACATTTTATTCAAGTAAAAGTGCTTGTTTTAAAAAAAGGACCTATGAAGCTAAGAAAAGTAGGTCAGTTAAAATGTATTCTGAGTAATCATTCAAATATATAATAAAAAAAACGTTATGATGATATATAGTATGAAACATACTGTTAAATTAAAGAGCATATTTAGGCTACAACATTGATTGCAATGAATGTCGACAGAGCATTGGGCACTCTCAGCTGCTCAAATGATCAAATCAAACACTGATTAAGATATATATATAACGTGTTTTTTAAACTATCATGAGGTAAAATAGTGATAATAATAATAAGAAATAGCCACACCCTGTATATAATCCTTATTTTAATTGTGCTTGAAGTTCTACCCTTAAAAATGTAATCCGATGGCACTGATTTATAAGGTAGAATTTCTGGAGAACATAGTTTCTCTTCTCTGGAGCTCTGCTGTCTACTTCTTCACGTCTGCAGCTGCTGACTAATCTCATTTATTCTGTTCCATTAAGGACTGTTTTTTTGTGTCTTCTGTTTTTACTTCATAACGAATTTGAGCTGGAATGCAACAAAGGAGGTTACAATAGGCCTAATTGTGATGAATAGATAAATTAAGTTAAATTGCAGATCCAAAAAAATACTCAAAAAGTACAGATAGATAGATAGATAGATAGATAGATAGATAGATAGATAGATAGATAGATAGATAGATAGATAGATAGATAGATAGATAGATAGATAGATAGATAGATAGATAGATAGATAGATAGATAGATAGATAGATAGATAGATAGATAGATAGATAGATTAAAAACCCATTTTAAATATACATTTTAATAGAAGAGATGAAGGACAGAATCCCCAGCTCTCGTTCCATACAAAATTAATTGACTCCAATTTGCAGGTGATGTTTTAAAGTGTCAAGTGAATTCAAGTCCAGGGCTATAAAGGCCCAAGGGGCTTTACAATCTGTGCAGCATATGACGCCCTCTGTCTTCAGACCCTCAATTGGATAAGGAAAACCTCCCCCCAAAAAATCCCTTTAACGAGGTGAACAAATTTAATAAACCTCAGGAAGAGCAACTAATCCATCTCGCTGGATGGATAGATGTGCAGTAGATGTCGCATGTACATCATTTAAGACTGACATAATACAACTGTAATAAAGACAATCACGGGGTGTGTCAGAACATTAACTTCTGCTGCTGCTTTCATTTTTCCCATTATCTGTGTGTGTATATACTACAATGTAGGCATACTTGTTTTGCCCCACTTTGTAATTCTGATGGCCTGCCCCCTCTTTGGGATTCATGACCCTCCCCTGTCTTTTACTCTGTTTGCGCGCATACACAGCAGACCTTTTCATAATCAAGTGGTCATGTGACTTGATTGTGGAAAGAGTGGTTGAGTCTGTCTGCCAGGAGAAGACAGAGTGAGGGTAAGTTACGTGTCCTCCGACAGAGTTATTTTTTTTTCAAGAAAAAAAGCATCTGTGTGTCTTTGTTTCTGTAATCATGCGTACTGGTTTCTTTGTAATGCTTCACTCTATTGTTAGCAGGCCTTATGTTAATCAGAGTCGGTTAGAGGGGCTTTGGTTGGGGGGAGGTAGCAACACTGCTCAGTATTGTTTCCTCAGCCCACACGTGCAGCCTGGGAATGAAGCAGTGAGTCTCTCTCTGACCGTCTGCTTCCGTAATCTTTTATGTCCAAAGTCAAATGAACAGATTTGAAACTCCTTCCTATTCAATGTCATGGGAAAAGTTAGATTATTTTGCTTCGTCGATGGTTGTCTTTGCCTTGTTTGGCCCAATACTATGCATAGCTGTGCCTATGGTGGCAGTGGCTATAGCAATGGCAATATATGTGCTGGCTCATTATTGTGTTTCTGTGCCTCTGAGCAGACACTCCCGACAGGGAGACGGTGCAGCAGGGATGATGATGAAGATGCCCTCCAGTGAGGAAGCTGCTGAGGAGATGGATAACAGAGAAGGTAAATATAAACCAAGGTAATATAAAGCAAGAGTCTTATGGAAATAATTCTCATGATTTAGGAGCCTTACTTGGATGTATCGACCGATGCTTAAGCCAAGTAGAAATGTGCTCCCCTTTTTATATAAAATCTCTGTCTGAGTTTGGTCTTCTGTTGCCAAGAAGGGACAGATCCACCCTCTTCTGCGGATCTGTCAGGCGGATCCAACCAAAGGAGAAAGTTGACAGCTCCACCAATTAATGTGTCACTGGACCGCAGTGAGGGGTCTCTCCTCTCAGAAGATGCCCTGGACACAGAGGACGAGGCGTTGGATACTGGTGACGACCTGGATGACAACATAGATGAGCTGGACACACCCGATGAGGCCGATTTACTAGAGTTCAACGAGCACGGTCAGACTCACACCTGAACATACAATACAAACGGGTCATGCAGGCAGACCCACACACACTCACATTGCATATTTTAAGAAAATGTACAGTGCAAATGTAAATTTGTTGTTATGTTGTCTTTATGGTACAAACAGGGGAGTCAGAAAAGTCTAATCTGGGTGCAGCAGCAGCATCAAGTGATGCTATCGCAGGACAAGGAGCAGCTGAGGAGAGCAGGGGAAGCAGGCTGTGGAGAAGTGTAGTGATTGGAGAGCAAGAGCATCGCATTGATATGAAGTGCATTGAGTCATACAAAAGGGTCATTTCTCATGGAGGTATGCAAATACAAATGCTTAAAATCCATACCTATCTGTTTCTTCTGTATGTAGCTTTCGACCATTTGTGTTCTCTGCTAATGTCCTAAATCTTGATACTCCCTGTTTGTATCTTGCTGTTTTTGCTTTGTTTAAAATAAAACAATGAACTAACAATAAGTCAAATCAAGCTCAATGTTTGAAACTACTACAATAACATGTTCAGTGTTTTATCTCAAAATGTTTTTGTTTGAAAACTGAAGCTCTTCCCCAAATAATCCCTTTTTACAGTAAAGGTGGAGGTGGAGCAATTTCAAATATTTTTCAAAGAACTTGTATCAGACAGGACAAAAGCACAGGTTGGTGCATCAGCAACGGAAGTGGGACCCACTGTCTTTTTTTGTGTTCATGTTTTTAGGTTATTACGCTGAACAGAATGCCATCATCGTGTTTGCAGCATGCTTCCTACCGGACAGCAACTGTGACAATTACAATTATGTCATGGAAAACCTTTTTCTGTGAGTAAATCTACACTACATTTTAAAATATCGTTGGACATATAAATAAGCCAGGACCATAGGTATTCATTAATATCCTGCAATAGCAACCATAGCTCTTCTGGCAAGGCGTTGCTCCCATTCTCACAGCTACATGAGCAGTGGTGGGGTCAGCCACTGATATTGGCCTGAATTAGGCTGGCTGGCAGTCTGTGTTCCAACTCATCCCAAACGTGTCAATGGGGTTGAGCTCAAGTCAGTCGAGTTCCTCCACACCATGAAAAACATTTCTTCATGGACCTTTTTTGTGCACGCAAGCATTGTGCTGTCGAAAACAGAAAGGGTCTTTGCCAAACTATTGCTACATCGTTGTTGTTGTTGTTGTTTTCATCATCAGGTATGTGATAAGTACGCTGGAACTAATGGTGGCAGAAGATTACATGATTGTTTACCTGAATGGCGCCACACCTCGCAGGAGGATGCCCGGCTTTACCTGGATGAAGAAATGCTACCAAATGATAGATAGAAGGTAATATTCACACAAAGAAGTGCACAGAAACTGCAATGTGTAATCATGTAATCATTTAACACACCCAAACATGTTACCACAGCACATTAAACCACACAATAGGCTCACACCCTCTTGTAAAAACCTTTTGACCCTATCTGTCTCTAATAATGATATTGGTGTTGTTTTTTCTCTGACTGGGATCTTATAACATAGGGACATGGTTTTGCTTACATATCACATACTTATTAGGTTTAAATGACATTACATTATACTGTAATATTATGCAGAATGTTTAAATCAAACAGTAATGACGCATTTCAAATACATTAGTTTGATTAAAAAGGAAGAAAGCAACCTTGAATGTGGAAAATGTATAATTAATTATCTTCCCCTTTGAAACATATTTTGTTAAGTGCTGCTGTGAAAAAAAGTACTTTAGAAAGATTTATTCATATAAATAAAGAAGTTTATATGAATAAAATCATGAATGCTCAGCCAATCACATTAATGAATAGAGACTTTAACTTGCTAATTTGCTCTTATCAGTAGGCTTTCTTGGTGATGCAAGAAATAACTATAACTCTATAACTGTGAATTCAACAATAACTGTGTGTTGACTTCTGTTGTACCTTTTGACCGTAATGATGTCACTATAAGCTGTGTCGGAAATCATTATTTTGAATCATCCCTGATAAGGATAATTATGACAGATCTAGGAAAAGTAGTGTACATCTGAGAAACTATACTTTTCTCACTCCACTGTGGTGATATGTGATGGAACATTAATATTGAATACATTTCACACTTAAATAAAAAGTCAGTCCGTGATACAATAAAATCTTAAGCACTCAGTGAGTGTCTTTCCTCTTTTCAACGCCTATTGTGCTGTTTTTATCTTCTAAAGCTGAACAACTTCGCTATGAGAAACCATGTACTGTCTTTCTACTTCTATTCTAAAGTGCACTTTATATCTAGCAGGTATGCTTAATAATTCACTTAATGATAAGTGAATAAGTAATAGTTGTGAATGACACCACTTCTGCCTATCGTCTTGTTCCACAGATTAAAGAAAAACCTCAAGATGTTCATCATTGTCCATCCCTCCTGGTTCATACGGACGTTGCTCGGCATCACCAGACCCTTTATAAGGTCTCATTGTCGTACCTACTGTAATATTTAGAGGACACACACATCACACAGGATGTACATGACAGGTTTTAATTTCAGAAAATGTAAACATTGCACTCCTAACTCTATAACCATACCCATGCATGTCACCAGTACATATGGGAAAGAAAATCTCACAACACTATCACAGTTTCCCAGATACACTATTTCACTATCCACATCTATGGGCTTAGTTTGTGATTTATTTGCACTTCACCCCACTAGAATCTAAATGCAGCACTCTTTACAGCCCTAACTAGTTCCAAGAGGACTATTTGATGACACTGGAGATCCAGGAGTCAGCTAAAGCACACATGACAGTGCACATCACTGAGACAACACTTTATGATTTCTGTTTTCCACAGCTCCAAGTTCAGCAGTAAGATCAAGTATGTGAACAGTCTGCAGGAGCTTGGAGAAATCATCCCAATGGAGTTTGTCCACATTCCACCCAGCATTGTAAAGTGAGTCTGCCTGTTTCCATGTGTAACACATGAATATGCATATCTGTATATGCCTCCTAGCATGAAAATAATAAGACATTTTCACCCGGTGTGAAAACTGATTGTTTGTATTTATCTTCAGATAACACTTAATGGCCCTCTGTCAGGAAACGTTGTCCTTTTTATGCTCCCCTCCACTCCAGTTTTGCCATTTTAAAGTGAACGAAAGTAAAACCTGTTTGTCACATATTTAGAATAGTTTGTAGCCAGCAGCTGTTTGTGGACTAAAAGATCTCTCACTCTGCCCCAAGGTATGACGAGGAGAGGGGTATACACAAATTTGCATGCATGAGGTAAATCACCTAACCTGCCTGTATTAATCAGATGGTTATGTAGAAGTCTCCCTGAAAATGCTTCAGCAAGATCTTGAATTTCCTTATGCTGGGATTAACTGTTGACTGACCTTTGGCTGTCGTTTTAACTAACATAAAATGAGCCATACATTCATTTTCTTACTTCTCCCAGTCTGTGATGTGGCTTCCCTTGTGAATTGATTAATTTCACCTCTCATCTGTGACATTTTTGTAGAAATCTAATGAACAAATGTGCTCCCCAAGCTAGGCAGGTCTGATGGTTTGTTAAAAAAAATGTCACTGTCAGTATGAAAAGGTTGCAAAGGGTTCCGAGTTTCAGTGGACTTTCTCATAATTGGCAGCAAAATATAACCGCAGTGTAAAAGAATATGAGGCTCAGTATTTTAACAGTTTAATTATAACTTCAAGTGAGATAAGTTACAATATGAGCATGAAGGATTTTGGCAAAAAGCAGTGCACACAAATTAAACCAAACACATAACAATAGCAGTGTGCATTGTTGTCTATGGTTTTATTGATACCAACAGGTCACTTAATTTAAACAAATGACCACTGCTGTTGTTGTTATCTGGCAAAGACAGTCTCTGTGGAAAATATAAATACCATGAAAAATATGACACAAGATTTTATTTTTTACGATTTTTATGATTACTTTCAATACAGTATTTGTATTCAAATCTACAACCAAAATAGAGAAAAGACTTTATTTGCAGTTCGCAGGCAGCAACATACACTTGGTGATACTTTGGTGGAAGTAGTGGAAGAATTAAAGCTATCTAATTCCAACTTTAACCCTTTTCATCATATAAGGGGCCATGACTTGAGTCTGAAAACTAGGGACCTTGACACAGTGCTTGTAAAAAAAAGTGTTGAACTGTTAAAGTTTTGAAGGTTAAAATGTTGGCTCTTTTGACTGGTTACTTGTTGGCAAATGATTGCTCCCTTGCAGTGCATCTGTGGCTCACTCCTTTGGCCTTGAACACTCCCACTTTAGAGCAATGATGCTTGTTTCCCGTTCCTTCCATACACCCTCCTATGGCAGTGTGGACACAGGCTACTTACTAATCCCCAGCAACTGCATGTTTATTGACAATATGGTCGCCCTCTGTCACCTGTTTACCTCTCTCACTAACCTTTGCTCTCTGCCCTCGAACACAATGCCACACCAGATTGGATACAGAATTGCAAGACACTTCAGTTCAGTAAGTAGTGGGCCATTGTTCTCTGTCAGCGAGTAATTTGAACATAGACACGAAGAAAAAGGATTCCTGAATATTACCCCAATATTTAATAGACAGGAAAAAGTATCCATATTGAAAGAGGTATTGGCCTAAACAGAGAGAAAAAAGAAGTAGCCTTGAGACATTTTAGAGAGAATTAGAGTTTGCACATAACTGCTTTGCCAAATTTCTGAAGTAGTTCGTCCAGTGGTGAGGTGAAAGGTAAAAGTCCCTGTAAACTGTGTACCTCTCCTTAGCGCTGCATCTTTGCATCACAGAATATCCTGACTGGCCTAATCAACAAACTGCTTCTAAACCTGTCCAGACATCAGTGATAAAGTAATAATGAGCCAGGACATGAACACATACAGGCACTGATTTGCAATAGACAAACAAAATATATGATCTCAGGTTCACTGTTTACATTTCATTAAATTGGCATTGAACAAATTTCATATTTTTACCTGGCTAATTTATCTGCAGGGGAACAATAAACAATGTTAAGCCCCACTGAACTATCTCATGCTGCTCTGCCTGCCTAACAGAGGGGTTTCCAAACATGTTCATGCTAGCATTTCATTGAAAATAGTGGCAATGTTTTCAAGACTAACAAAGGCTGTGGTAGTAAGAAAAGGCTTGGCTGGTTTCTGAAATAACTACTACTATTGCAAAGCCATGGTGCCTGCTGGAATTCATGTTTTTTATGAATACGGAATGAAAGATGATTGATGAAGAGAGTAGAATCAAGAAATATGCATATATTTAACTTGCTGCCGATGAAACTCATCACTGAGTTTTATTATTTCAGAATGAACCATATTTAAAGATACTACAGTAAATAAACCCTATACATCTAAGAGCAGGTCTGGTAGCCGCTGAATAAATACTTACTTTGCAGTGTTGCAGTTAACAGTATAGATTGAATACAATAGACATATTTTCATTTTGCCATTTTGATTACGGTCATATAATATGTCCATCTGCAAAAGGCTTAGTTTAACTTTTGGAGAAGCATGCAGTTTTATGACCTGACTACTGTTTTTATTTCTCACGTATCGTACCATTTTCATTGACAACCCATCTGCTTTAAATGTTTAATTCTAATGCCTTAATGACAAAAATTTAGTAAAATTACTTTTCTCATTTTTTCTCTCACTCAGAGCCGACAAGAGGGGAAACTCTTTTGTTTAACAGTTAGAAGATGCCTTGCTGCTGCCTATCCTCTCCCCGCATTATGCTGTACTCTACCGCAGCATATCTGAATACGCCTGCAGCATGATGTGTACGGCTCATGGTTGTTACACCAACAACTAGCAATGGTTTAGAATTGAAGTTTCTGTGGTACAAAACATCAGAATGTTGCTTGTTCATTGAGTAAAGTGCTAACCTGAGGGTGCTGAACATAATACTGTATTTACAGTGCAGAGACTGGCACTGTGCGGAAGGTTTAATGCTTTACCCTGTATTACGTACATTACACAGCACTTGATTATGCTCCCTATTCTGTTTCTTTTGTTTTCTTTTACTTCATCTTTATACTTTATACTAATACTTTGATTCCTATGTAATTCACTTAGGAGATATTACTAACTGGCTTTGTTACATTCATGTATTAATCAGTCAGTTGCCATGTGTACCTTTTGAAACCCATGGTAATCATAAGTACTGAAGTGACTGATGACTATTTCACCTAATAACCAAACACATGCAAACATAAGTTGTATTACAGCCCGTTTCATGTGTTCACAAATAAAGATTTGTGTTACTGTACTGTCAATAGACGGCAATGTTAAGGGATATTCTAGTTAGACTGTAATTTTAGGTTTTGGTTTACAAACATGATCCACACACACAAAAAAAAACTTTCTACTGGGCACATCTGTTTGTAATGGCATGTATAAGAATCGCGAAACTGGTTTTTGAATAATTTCCAAATGGTGTAGGTGACTCATGTCATTGTGTGTTAACAACTCATACAATCTTTAAAAGGCTATCATTTGGCTGTTATATTAACACTGTATGTCACTGTGAAAAGACTTGCAACATCATATCATAAAGGTAGCATAATAGTAGTTATTTACGATGACCCTGAGAGCTCAGCTCACTGCAACTTACTGTAAGAAAACACAAAACACAAGATAATTAAGACAATTTCAATTTTGTGATACATGCTGCAATCACAGAAAACACAAGCAAATACAGAAAATACAAACAAATATGAAACAAGCTGCAAATTCCAGTACAGTTTTCATAATGTGCTTGTGTTTTGTCTATTTGCATGTGTTTTTTTCATAATTTGCAGTTGCTGAGCTCTCAGGTCCACCATAGTCATCAGTAGCTGCACTAATGTGTTGCATGCTTTCAGTTGCTACTACAGTTGGAGATGAGTCTGACCTGATTACTCACCCAAAGGCAGAATTGTGTTCCAATGTAATTTTAGTCATAGTTTATCTTAGTTGTATCTTTGTGTGTGTGTGTGTGTGTGTGTGTGTGTGTGTGTGTGTGTGTGTGTGTGTGTGTGTGTGTGTGTGTGTGTGTGTGTGTGTGTGTGTGTGTGTGTGTGTGTGTGAGAGATTGTTGGGGGGTGAGGAAGAACACCTAAATGTTGACTGATGGTTAGAGAGGTACAGTATAAAGAGGGCCTTAGTTGTGTCTACTTTTATTTGTTTTTATTATATTTGTATATATATATTCATTTGTTGTAAAATGTGTCAAATGTTTTACTTCATTAAAGATGTGTTCTTCCTCAACAGTCTTTTCGAATAGTGCACCGTACACCACAATAAACACATTGCTCATTGCATCTCAAACCCGAGTGGGCCCGGTACCGAGCCAGATGAGGACATGTTAAACATGTAGCAATGTATTAATCCTGCATACCCACATAATGGACATATGCCCAATTAAACACTTATTAGAAAATTATTTTAGAAAACACAATTCCAACCCCAAGCAACTAAATGAGCTCACAACAAAAACCTGCACACAGTGCATCCCTGCACAGACATCATGCTAAGCAATTCATAGCCTGGCAATGAAGTTAATACTGCTCTCTAACACGTTTTTGAGTTGATTCCAATCATTTGTAGATCCATTCCAGTTGTTGTTTATCCAGAGTTCCTGCAATGAGCTTAACATTGACTTTCTGGAGTTCTGCCATATTATTTGACTTTATCAAGAACTAAAAATATAAAAATGTTTGTTATAAAATTAAGTGAAATTTTTAAACTTCTGACATAAATCTTTATCAAAATTACCCCAATAGAATGAACAGTACAATTGTGAAAATATATATTTACCAGAAATGTAGTATCTACATAATACATTTTTTCAGTAGAAAGCCACGTTTAAAAATGCCATAGCATGCCTCAACTAAAACCTTTCCAACTTTGATAATGTTCAGATGTTGTAATATGGTTTGCTCGAGGTTTTTGGCTGCAGCTGCATCATTCCAAAGGAATATTCACTGGTGGGTCGAAACTCCTCATGACTGACGAGGATGATGATGATGATGACTCTTCTCTACTGTCCGGCCGGGTTGCAAACCCAAACCCTCAATGGTGGCATCGGCAGGTGATGGGAACTCATCTTCCCCCATATTGGACTTGGACTTGCAGAACATGCCACTGCTAAGCTCAAAATCTGATGGCCCAAAGTCCAGGCTGAGATGACGCTGTTCCGTTATGATGGGAAAAAGTTGATGAAAGTGAAGAGGACGGGGAAACAGCACCTTTTGATTATTGATTATTGGAAGAATGTACAGAGAGAAGCATCTTGTGATGGGCAGTTCTATGCTTGACTATGAGGGAATGGAGAGCCCCAGCTTTTGCAACATGACCCAGTGGAGCCTGTGGTGGAAGCTCACCTCTACCCAAAAAACATCCCTGTCGTCCCCGGGACTTGCTCATCAATCCAGATCGGACAATGTGTCGAGGGTGCACTTAATAAATAAACTAAATTATACCTTTACTGGTCCCTCATTCCCCAGAGGGAGTGACCCCTAACTCAGGCATAAACAAACTTCTCGTGAGTGTCTCACTCATGCGTAGTATTGAACAAGCTGTGCTATGTCCCTATGCCACTGGAGAGAGCTCTAACTCCTTTTATGACAGACTATCCTGTCATCCCTCTTTCTCTGAGAACAGCAGGCTGGTCAGAATGCACCAGCTCAGTGTGGGTTTTGAGAACATTAAGCAGGGGATATAAGCGTAAATTCGCCTTAACACCACCACAGCTCAGGGAAGTAATTCAGTCAAAAGCCCCAGGCGAAGCTGCCCGTTTTCTGTAGAAAGAGATTTCCTCCCTGCTAGAGAAAGGAGCAATAATAATTATTCCTCCCAAATGTTTGCCTATTATGTGTGTTTTCCCTGGAATAAAGCTTTGTTCAAGTATTCTGTGTTTCCGCCGTACTGCTTCTGGGCCCTTACCACACCCGTTACAGGGTGTTAGACTTCAGACAATCATTGACTGCAAAGGATTTTCTTCCAAGTATTATAATTACTGTAATTCCTAAACAGTAAATGCCTATTTTTGTTATTTCCATTGAAATAAAGCTGAAAGTCTCCAAATTCAACCACATATTGACTGCTTTATTCAAAATTGCAGTCGAGTAAATCGGCAAAATTAAAAGAATTGTGTCACCGTCCAAATTCTTATGACCCTGGCTGTACATTGACAGAGTGATAAGGACCTTTATGTGTGATTGCACATTGTGAGTATATGGTGGAGACCAGCCTATATGCCACATTGGCAAATATAAACAAAGGTTGCACATATTTTAATACCTATTTCTACCTTCATATGCAAACATATTGTATGAAAATGACATGGAATAATGCCATCTTATGGTTTTATTAGCATATTGACTGTGTATGAAGGCAAACCCAGAACCGGATTTCTGTTAGAGACACAATCTCATAAAGCCAGATCATGATGTCAGGTGGATCTGGTACAAGAATATACACTTGTTACACACACACACACTACAAACTTCTAATATAATTTAAAGCTCAGGTTTTTTCTGCTTTTTCTGGGTTCATGCTGCCGCCCTGTCGGAATGATGGTATGGTAAAATAAGTTTTATAGAATTCAGTTCACTTATTTGAACAGTGCTGCTCCAATGTGGCCTCACTTGAAAAAAACGTTATTCCAAATGTTTAGCCAACAGTACAGATTACTTTAATCTTTATTATTATTAAAAGGAAGAAGAAGGATACACTTATTATTTGTACTTTGTATATCATATTATGAAGCGACGGAAGGGTAAACCTGTTTATGCCATGGTTTGGGTGCTTGGAAAAGGATAGTCCTCATGTCGCCCTCTTGTGGTTGCATCCATTCATACCTTTTGTAGTTTCATTCATACATGCATATACTGCACGGGTAGGATACCACCAAGTTAAGTTAATGTTTCAAAAACGCTCAGCAGTATTAAGTAACAATAGTAACCTTCGTCTTTTCTAGAAGTAGCTGCGCGCTCCCATCGCCCAAGAGCAAACACCGGT
This sequence comes from Cottus gobio, assembly GCA_023566465.1. Classification (NCBI taxonomy): domain Eukaryota; kingdom Metazoa; phylum Chordata; class Actinopteri; order Perciformes; family Cottidae; genus Cottus; species Cottus gobio. The sequence continues at coordinate 18,791,440 of CM042218.1, read as the reverse complement.
TGTCGGGTTACAAAACGTCTGTTCACCTAGAAGTGTCAAAGGAAGCTATCCAGTGTAAAATATCAAAATCAGAGGCTAAGTCAATGATTAAAGCACATGTTAAAAAGTTGTGGCAAGATAGATGGAATAGGGGAGATAAAGGGAGGGGTTTTTACAGTATAAGTCCTGAGGTTGGCCAGGGGCGTCTAGTAATAAGGTGTCGAAGAGAAGAGGAAATTGTTACAAGAATGAGAATAGGACACACCAGACTAAATAAAACATTACAGGTAATGGGGAAACATCATTCAGGAAACTGTGAGATTTGTAAAATGCCAGAAACAGTGGAACATGTTTTTATGATGTGTAGGAAATTTAATAGAGAGAGGGTGTTATTTAAAAGGAAAATAGAGGACAGTGGGGAAAGCTTTATTGTTAGAGATATTTTGTCAAAGGCTTCCGATCATAAAGTAATAAAATATATGTTTGAATATCTAAAACATACTGGACTCATTGATAGAGTATAGGTTGGCTAAAGGGTGTAAGCCTAGTGGTGATCAGGCACAATTTATCTGGAGGGTGGCGGTAATGCGCTAAGTTAGTCCGCAGCCGCCGTTAAAAAAAAAACAAAGAAAGAAAGAAGAAAGAAGTGTCAAAGGACGGCCTCATATGTAGCTGGTATATTTTCCGATAACTTTGAACGCAACACGTAACGCCCGGACCGCTTTGGTCACGCGGTCAATGACGTTAGCAGAAGCGTTATTGGAATTGATGTGCACACACATGTAATAGTTTCCGCCTGCCTGTGAGAGCTTCATTCTCACCGCTACACTGTGAGCGGACCGAACCAAGCGGAAGCGGGACGGTCATCTTCTGAGTGCTGAACAATCAAAACCTTTGGACGGCTTGGTTTGAGGACTCTCTGGAGAAGACGTTGGTAGCTACCTTAGCTAGCATAGCTGGTGAACTTTGCCCATCGCTGCCGAGTCAGTGTCGGTCGACTGTATCCAACGCGAGCGAGCTAACAGGGGGAGCTGTAGACAAATACTAGGACGGGTTTGAACTCTACCCGGGTACGGTTTCCGTGTTGCTAACTGCCGAAGAGTTGCTACCGGCTGATCGGTCTTCTCTGCGTCATTCGAGGTCATTCTGTGACGTCCATCGAGCCAGCTGTGACCGGGAAGCTAGCCGGAGTCATGAAGAGCCTTCCGTATTTCTGCCGGGGAGAGGTCATCCGAGGCTTCGGGAGAGGAAGCAAGGAACTAGGAATCCCCACTGGTGAGTTGATAGTCTGCCGTTAAGCTGTGTGAGTTTTTGCGTAACGTTAGCCACTTAGATGACGTCAGGGCAGTAACTTCACCTGACAGAACTAGAGTAACGCTACATGGTGGCCGAAATGTCCGCCAGGCTCTCCATACATGACTATACCGATGACTGTGGATCATTCATCCGCGTTACAGACACACCTGCGCTGATTAAAGATAACACCTGTTTACGCAACGAGCACGCACCTTTATTAGTTTGACACCAAGTTGAACTTGATGATAAAATATCTGTTATTCACCGAAACGACACCGTTTTCCAGGATTGTGTACTGGCGTCATATTTTAATAAGTGAAGTGATCTCGATTCAGCCCCAGAAAAGACATGCAGTATAGAACAGCTGTTTATGTGGGACCCTCAGGGCTTAAAGGCATTGCATTCTCACTAAATAGGGGTTCAGACTTTTTTGATGACTCAGCCATAAGTAATGTACTGCGATACATAATTGAGGCACAAAATCCAAAACATTTGTTTTCGAGAAAACTGTCAAACTATATGGTAAATAGGGACTAAAACGCATTTCATGAATATCCCTTTAAACTCAAACAGGCTTGACTGATCTCTCAACAGGGATGCAGACAGTCATGACATTTTAAAATTTAAATGTAACTTTTAAGTAAATGTTTGCTTTTACAGAAGAGGTTTGTGTCTAACCATGCAGAGCTTCCAAATGGTGACGACATTGCCAAAATTACCCAGCATGTTACCCACAATGAATTTCTAACAATGTGAACAAAATCATTTTGTGGATTAATTTGTAGCCTTGGATATCATAACAAGCAGTTACAGTGTTTCTCTATGTGGAGTTCTCTGGTTTAGACATTTTTTGTATCTAGTTTGAGCAAGACATTAACTCCTCAGGAAGAGCGGTTCCCTTTCCATTAAAATCGTTTTCTTTTCTTCTGTCTCTGTCTCCCTTTTCTCTCTCCCATCTCCAGCCAACTTTCCTGGCTCAGTGGTGGATAATCTTCCAGCCGATATCGGCACAGGGATCTACTATGGCTGGGCCTGTGTAGATAATGGTGACGTCTACAAGATGGTGATGAGCATTGGCTGGAACCCTTACTACAAAAACACCAAGAAGTCCATGGTCAGTACAAGACGAGCAGCATTCACTGCAAACTGCTTGGTGTCTATTCATAAGATGTTTATTAGTATTTTACAATCCATGTTTAAAGGCAAAGGCAGTATGGTCACAAGGCCATGGTCACACAATATTTCCCACAATTAACATATTTCAAAAACATTTTACTTTTTTTTTATTCAAGTCTGCAACGCATTTAGAGACACATTTCTTGCAACAACGTCAAAGTGAAAGCATTGAAGTATTTGGCCAAAAAATGTCATGCCTTATTTTTTTTAAATCGGTGTTACCACTGTTTTCAACATGGTCGTACACACGCCATACTCCACGCCATATTTTGTTTGATTTATTTTGAAACTCCCTTATTTTTTTAAATTTAATTCACCTTGAATTGTATTCTGGTTTGACAGCACAAGAGGAATGTTGACCATTACATTTGACAGTTGCAGTACTCTTATTATTTTATTTTATTCTAGGAGACCCATGTGATTCACACATTCAAAGAGGACTTTTATGGGGAGATTCTCAGTGTTGTCTTGGTGGGCTACATCCGTCCAGAGAGAAGCTACAGTTCACTTGGTAAGACACCCCTCCTCCCTCTCTCCCGCCCTTCCTCTTTCCAGACATAACAGCATTTCCAAAGCACAATACGAATGTTGACATCGCTCTATTTCGCTCGCTCCTATTTTTTGTCATTACTCCTCCACTTGTTCTTCTTTTTACACCTGACTTCTTTTCTACGTGCTTTTAACTCTCTCTCTCTCTCTCATATTTCCTAACAGAAGCACTCATTATAGCCATAAACAATGATATTGAGGAGGCCAAGATGACGCTGGAGCTCCCAGAGCATCTCAAACTGAGAGACGACAACTTCTTCACCAGCCTGTCGTCGGCCCTGCCCCCCACCAGTGCATCCACATCACAGACTATTCTGAATGGTCACTGACAGCTGGCTGTGACTGTCGCACTTTGTTCACACATCCACACACACCAGAACAACACAGAGGTTCCTTTCCACACACAGGTGTATGCATTCATTAAAAGGCACCGCCTCATTCTGAGATCTCCTAGTTGTCACATAATCTAAAAAAAACTGATGCTTTTTTTTTTATTGCAATTTTCTTTTACTTCCTTTATATGTCTCAACTATTTAACTTCCTGTATTGCATTGTTTCAGACAGCCAATCACTCAATAGGCGCTCATTTGTATATATTCACAGCAGATTGCCTCTGTATATAATGAAGGACACAAATGGTCCATTAACTCAATTCTGTGAACACTATCTAGCCATGGCTGAAAAAAAATACATATGTGACATTCTTTTTCTGTGTCAGAGAGAGTTTGGGCATTATTATCTGTAACAAAAACACTGGTCACACTGTTGGATGAATATGCAACAATCTAGCTAAATGCAAGGCATGTGTGATGACGGGGAAATTACATTATTAATGTAAATTTAACGATGTTAAAGTGTTCTGCTTTTGTCATCTCATTTTCCTCAAGAAAATGTCTTTCCCTTGTGAGACACAAGCCCTCTACTGTTTATCACTGCCCTAAAATGGATGACCCTATTACGTTGGACTAGAAGTTAAAATGGTGTTTGACGTATATGCAAAAATAATAATCTTACAGGATTTATTAACCATTACACAATGGTTATTTATTGAATGATTGTTTTTTTTTAAGGATAGGATATTTTTAACATATTTGCTCTCTCGGTTTGAGTGGTACTCTCTTTACACAAAATATCTTTCCATTATCAGCGGATAGAGAAGCATCGATGAGGCTGGATAAGGGAGCACGTCGGTTACTTTGGGTCATTTCTTTCTCTGCAGCGTGTCTGATGCTCAGGCCGACAGTCCACTAGTCTCTTTGGGTTTGTTACAGATAGTAAAACATTGATATGTGATTTAGGGCCACGGCTCCGGTTCCCTGCACTGATCTTTGCAAAAGGCAGCAGTCTTTGAAGTGTATAAACTCTGCTTATACCATACATATTTGAAAGGAGGTTCATGCAGAGTAAGCTACCATTTGTATAATTTTATTTATCTTTAATTATTTACGTTCATGGGGTCTTTCAAAAGAACATTTCAAAACATGATAGTGCTTTACAGGTTTTTTTAGGTGTGTGTGTGTGTGCGCCTGCGCCTGCACCACTAGGTTTTACAAAGAAATGACACCAAACACAAGTATGTTAAATTCTTTTAAGCCCTATAAATAATGGTTGTTAATAAATGACATCTGAGTCTAGATTTGGGATTTGGTCTATTTTAAATTGAAGTGTTAATTAGGGAGAAGAAAATATGACTGGTGTCATGAAACGGTAGCTATGTTCATCGCCAAAGAAGTTTTTCCAGGTAGCTTTGTCTTGTAGGTTTTGTAGGTTTCTGTTTTTTAGCAGTTTAGTTTTTAACTTACAGGAAAATGAACAAAAGAATCAATACAGGAAGTAGTACATCGCTGTAACCACGTTGACAAATTCACTGCTGTAAAAAGCTTTTATTTCATGCTGAACGCTACAATATCCATTATATTCATCCTCTAAAGCACTTCATGTACAAAATAAAATTGATTGTGACTTTGAATTGTGATGTTTCGCTTCTTCAAACCTGTCGATGATTTTAAGAGCGACGTTTTCATAACACTGACACGTATGAGTCCTCTGCATTGCTGCAGAATGTTTTCCAGGCTCATTTGTTGTACTTATTTATTCTAGTTTCCACAGGAACCAGGGTTACTGCATGTCTACTCTTGTTTTTTTTGCCATCTATAAATTTAATTAAATTGTTTAATCAAAAGAAATGTTTTAGTCCATCTTGTTTACACAATTTCGAGCAAGATGCAATGGAATTGAAATGTATTCTACATTCATAAAGCATAAAACACAGAATATAATATTGAGCGATATTCACATGGCTGTTCGTTTTGATTTTCTTTGGCAGCCAAGGGATCTCTTTATGACTGACATCGTTGGCTGATACCTGCATAAATGTTGTTATTGTCCTATTTTCTTTAAAATTATTTAATAAAAATAAAAATCTCAGAACAGACATTCTTTCCTAATTCCCAGTTAAGACTTGTCTTAACTGTCATCATACACACACACACACACAAATTTAAAAATGAAAGTCAAACAGTCACACTGGCTATGTGGATGTAGACAAGTGTCATAGCAAGAAAAAAAAACAAAGTCTGAAGTGTTTTACATGTTAAGGCTCATGAAGAGAAAGCCATGTGAAGGACAGCGGCAGATGTCTGTGTGTCAGTGGTGGGCCGTCAGGGCCAGCTAAGCCTTCTCTGCTGGCCTAAACAGAATCACAGAGTTATAGCTATTTTGTAATTTAATTGTTTTTCACAAATACACTAGATACACACTGGACTCAACCTGCTCTGCTGGGGATTCAGTATAAAGGTCATTTTCAAAAGACAACTTCATGTTGATGAGTGAGATTAGGGATGAGTTGATAATCCTGATGATGTCAGTGCTTAAGCAATTTAGTAATTAGAACCTTACCTTAAAAGCTGTCTTTTGGCATTAAATTAAGATTCATCTCTAAATGTTTTCTTTTCAGTTTGTGTGAGAATAATAAATAACATAGAAAACAATAGCAGGGACGTTATAATAGCCCCTCGTGACAGATGAGGAACCAGATAAATTAAGATTGCACTTGCATCGGTCAACATAGATCCAAGAATGATTTAAAAGTAGTTAAACATTGTTTACTAAGCTCAACAATTACAGGGAACCGCTCTCCGAAATCCCTTTAACTCAACTCGGTGCATCAGCAGGTACATTAACAACACAAATGTTTGTCAAAAGTGCACACTCCAACTTTATTATGAAATAATGATTCACAGCAAATTTCCACTGAACTAAGTACAGACCAATCTTAATTATGAACTCTTCTCCGGTGGGTGGAATACAAACCTCTTATTGTCCCAGTGAGATAGCAATAAAAGGGAAATGCAAAAACTTAACTGGAGGAGACCTAAAAGAACACTTTCCTGCTAAATTAACCTGTTTTGAGTATTATTTTGGACACATGCACAGACATGCTGATGCCAGCATTTCACTGTGGCTTAAATGAGACAAAACCAGTGAGAACATATCTTTCTCTGTGTAAACTAACCCAAACAGTACCCCACAAGGTACAGATTTGATTTCAGTGTAAAGTTTGCTGGGAATATTTTGGTGACTCCTGCAGTGCGATACAGTTTACAACTTAAACACAGAAAGTACTGACAGTAATGTTACAACGGATTCATTTGAGCTTCATACCAGATGATGCACAAAAAGTATATTACGTTAACATTCTGTCTGAATGTGAAGTTAACTGGGTTTTAAATGTAGGCCTCTAATGTGTGACTGTGTTGAAAAATCTAAGATAAAAATCTAACTGCAAATTTTAACTAACATGAATGTATACTTGTTCTCTCATATCAATGGACAATGACTATCATACAATTTTATGTTGTTGTTCTTATCACATTATATTTGTTCTCGACAATAAAATGTATTCTAGAAAATGTAAACAAACACATGAATATAATTGTCAGCGCATATAGAACTTCCCCAGAGGTTTGTGGCTCAAAAATAAATCAACTCTTCATCCCAATCAAAGGAATAGGTTGCATAATCCAACAGTAAACCAAAAAAGTAAAAAACAGTAAAATTATTGATGTTGAGGCTAGACCACTAGTAAGTCTACATCCAATTTGACCCAGCAGTCATATTTTGTCAGACATTTCAGACAATGGTCACAATGACTTCATGACATATTAACATATTGATTAGTAACTGGTATGACTAAAATGTCTTTGAAATGTAATATCATTGAAAAACATTGCAGCGAAATAGTCACCCTCCTTCACCAAAGATTACTCCGCCTGCTGATTGTGCCAACATGATCTGAAGAGATCCAACTCTTCAAAAAGGAATTAAATGGACATTACATGTCTGAGGAATGGTGACAAACAACTTTCACAACACGTTTAGACTCAAATGATACGTCAGGCAGAGCTACTTGTCTCCAGTCAGGGCTTTTCAACTGTATGAGTAGCTCTCGTCATCGTACTCCAGCTCAATCTCGTCCTCATCCAAGAGACCGTACTTGAACTTCCGATACACTGTCCCATCTTGTCCCATGTACACAATATCGTCGTCATCCTCATCTTCCTCATCATTCTCACATTCAACGATTCGGTCGCTGTACTCCCCGAATGAAGAGGTGGTGGGTTGTGCAGCAATGTCCCCGTTGGTACCCAGTTTCTCATAGCCTCCCGCTTTGGCTTTGGGTGCAATGGCAAGTGATTTAGATCGAGCATTGAGGAAGAGGAAGACCCCACCGCCCACAGAGAGGATGAGCAGAACGCAGGCCAGGACAAAGAGTTTGGCGGTCCTGCCTTGAGCCTCCATGTCTTCAGCATCTCTCATCACAAAATTGACACCAAGGATGCACTCCTCTGAGAAGAAGGATGTAGAGCACGCCATTAGGTTACTTCAAATAAGAAATTAATCTGTGTACTGGGTTTGTCTGGCATGAGTGTCTTTTACAATACTTTAGTTTTAGTTGAATTCTGTCTTGTCTTTCATGGTCAGTGTTTGGAGAGATGAAACTCATGTGGATGCAGTGGGAAGGCTATCAATTAGATAAATTAAACAGGGTGGCAACCATTGCAAATGATATGCCTTGCAGGAGTGTGACTGATGACTCACACACAAGTAAAACACTATTTTAGAAAGTCTCAATACAGTCTGTATCTGTGTGGGTTTTATTGAAAGACTGTTCCGGTTTACCTCGTGAGGCCTTGCAGTCACAGCACTCCCTGGGTATTGGTTCATCATCATGGCGTGTCTCATTTCCACAGCAGGACAAGCAGCGGCCATCAGACAGGATCTGGAGTGCGGGGCACACTGTGCAGCTCGACATGCCGGGCCCCCGGCAGTCAATGCAGGACGGGTCACATGCCTTGCAGTTTGGCTCATCACTTTCGGACTCAGAGCCCTAAATCAACACAATAATGTGTTACACTGAAGAATGAATGTCACACATTTTATCTCCAACTACTGCTCCAGGACTTAAAGAGCAGCATTGATAAACCGCAGCTATATGTTAAATATATTATACATTTTTCACGAGAGCAATGTGAGTTTGATTATAAACAAAAGCACTATTTGTAAATTCAGCTACACACAAGCTTTCTCACCTGTGAAGCGGCATAGTGGCCTACGAGACATTGGGATACACAGATGCCTCCCATAAACGTGTAGCCTTCATAACAGGACTGACAGGCCAGAGCGCCCTTATCTGGAAGGAGATAATGACATCACATGGCTTAGCTGCAATTTACAGATTAAAATCACATCAATGGTGCAGCAGAAGTTTGTCATAGCTTGATTGGGGGTTGGGGGGTGGCTATTGAAATAGTAGACTAGTCTCAAAAACTGTCACATTATTCATGCTCAATTAAAAGGAAATCTCTCCAAAACACAGTCCCCCACAAGAAAAAACAAAAACACATGTCAGAAATAAGCCATGCCAGGCTTCCTTTACCGCTGCAGGTTTTGCAGGTAGGGTGACACTGGTGGCAGGTCTTGGAGCGGCTGCGTTGGTAGAAGCTGGGAGGGCAGCTCAGCAGGCACTGTCCCCACTGCCTCAGGTAGACGTAGCCCTCCCGACAGCTCAGACAGTTTCTGTTACCACGACCCCAACACTGGCCACAAGAGGGGTCGCATTGCTCACACACCATGGTGGTGGTGTTGCCAAAGTGACTGATGAGGAGAGAAGATATCAGTTTAGTTTGTGATGTTCTTTGATGAAAAATTACATGTTGCGTGTCTGTGTGTTCTTTTAACCTCTCTGAACAGGTTTCGACGCAGCTGCTTCCCTGCTTGAAGAATCCAGGTTTACAGTTGACACACTGCACACTGTGACGACCAACACATGACTTACAGCTGAAGTGACAGCGTTCACACACACGTTCGTCTTTGTCCTCTGCATAGTAGCCCACAGAACACTCCTGCACACATGTGCTGTCTAATGGACACACGGGTACACATTTAAAAAAACGAGCGGTTTAGTTGACTAAAAAGCATACCGTTTACTCCTGACAGAACTTACTCAGTAGGAAGTGTGGCTGGTTGCAGCTGAGGCAGTGGTCTTTGCCCGGTCCAGAACAGCGATGACAGAGTTTGTGACACTGTTGGCACTGCCCATCATGGTCCATGTAGGAGCTCAAAGAGCACTGAATGAACCACACACAGTGTCCGCTGGCATCTTTACGCCGGCGGGTATCACAGCTGAGGCACGATGAAGGCTGGTGGCCTGAGCAGGTCAGACATGACCTGTCACAACCTAGGAAAATGAAAAGCAATGAGACACAGGCATCGAATAAGTCCTGTAAATGATAAACTTCCACCTTCCCTACCTCTGCATTCATTGGTAGTCGCGTCATAGTAAGTGTTGTTGGGACACTTAGCCAGACACTCTCCATTGTAACGGACAGCTTTCGGGTTACGACACACATCACAGTCATCAAAGCTCGGCCCGTCACATGAAGAACAATCAGCATGGCAATGCACACACTCCTGTGGCTTCTCGCTGGCAAAGTAGCCATTGGGACAATCATCCACACACTTACCCTCATGGAGGAAGTAGTACTGAGCACACTCTGGGAGAGAGAAACACATTTTAATCTCTTCGTCCCCTCAGGCAGCCCCAGCTACTGGCTTGTTCTTCTTATCCACTTTTTACTTCTATAACACTTGTGTTTAACAACAATGCTAACATACATACTAATAAAAAATAACATTGTCATGTCAATATAGCTACTACTACTAAAGATACTCTGACCCTGACAAATGTTGGGGTATGTTTTTAATCATTTACTATCACTAAACTATCTTATTAATCATCTATAATTCCTTAATACTTAATTTACAAATGGGGACTTCATCATTTATAAAGTATGAAAACCCAATCATGAAACACATAATAGTCAAGCTTATTAATCAAGAATACAACATTTATAACTGTTCATGAATTGCATACTAATGAGTTACTAATAAGTGCTCATTTTGGAACAAAGCTTTATAAATTATGAATTAAGTGTTTACTCATGCTTTACTAATAAATAGTGTGTAGTTATGTGGTACCAATGTTGGTTTTATCTTTCCCTAACTCTTCAAGGTATTCTCTCCAATGTCTCCTGTATTCCTCATTCGTCTTCTCATCTGATTTTCTTCTGTCAATCTTACATGAAATCTTCATAGCTAAACTATTTGTAGTCTAGTGAGCAGAGAACAATCTCTTCTTCTTCTTCTCCTCTGTTTAGCTACTTCAACACTAAACTGAGTCACCTTTCAAAAACGCTTCTCTTCATTCCTCCTCTCCATTTCTCTCCTCTCCATTGCTACACCCAGCGTACTTACTCTTACACAGTCCATCTTGATTGCACTCTCCACAGTGAGCTGGACAGCGACGGCATTCTGTTTCGGTCGCGTAATGGTCCTCTGGACACTGATACCTGCAGGAGTGGTCCAGCAGGAAATACTGTTTCTCACAGCTCAGACAGTGAGAGGAATTTCCCTGGCAGGATGCACACTCTGGGACACACGGCTGGCATACACCTCCTTGAGAAAACCCTCTGGGAAGGAGAGTAGAGAATAAAGTGTCATTAATATACTATGACGGTGCGTGTTTGTGTGCTGCTAAGAAATGGGAAAACAGAAGAAGCACCTCTGACAATCCACCACACACACTCCATTGTTGAGGTTAAGCCCGCTGCGACAGCGCTGGCACTGCTGGGCATCCTGACATGTGACACACCCTTTTGAGCAATCTTCACACTGGCTGGACGCCTTGTTGGCAAAAGTACCAGATGGACAACGGGACAAGCAGGTCTGATGGGCGGTCAAAAACCGACCTGAAGCCAGAAAGACAAATCACAGCACTGACAATGGGCACAAAAGCCGTCAGTGGTCTGAAGCTTATTTCGATTTAAGGTAGATTCTAAATCATCTTGTCTTCCATCGCCAACTAAAGAGAAAACATATACTTTGATGGCAAGTTTGCCTAAAACATCAAAGAAAAGCCCACTCAACATTTTGTAGTTTCAGGAGCTCAGTGTAATGTGGCATAGAAGCAGCAAATGATCACCAGAATAGCAGCTGTTGCAGTCCTCCTTCCCCGCAGCAGAGCAAGTCTTACAGGTGGAGTCGCAGAGCTCACATTCGCCCTGACCTGACAAACAAAAAGGCAACCAGGACAAAATATTGAATGCCATGAATGACATAGAAGAGAGGAGGTAATGCGGGGATGAAAAAATAGACTAAAGCATGTGTTGAGTGCCTAATGAAAGATAGAAAATACAAATCTCTCGGTGAACGTTGACAACATTTAGTGCTTTTCCATACTGTTTCTGAAGTGTGTCTCAGTGCAGGAAGTAAGCTGTCTGTCCGCTGAACACTCCCCGCTCGTCAGCATGAATCCGTCCTCGCAGGAGTCACAGTCATCGTATTGTGGCCCTCCACAGGTACGACAGGTGCGGTGACAAGGCTCACAGTCCTGGCTCTCCTCGTCCACAAAGAAACCTTCCTGACAGTGCTCCACACACTTGTCATCTGGACACACAAAGACACAGTTTTACTTCCTCTGTATACAATTAAACTTTAATCATAATTTGTCATCTGACACATTTTCTAACTTGGATGTTTGTGATCATACAATAGATCAAGAATTTTACTTTAATGTCAGTTCCTTAAAAGGTATATTTAAACCAAATGCCGATCAGCTTCTTCAGAAATGTCTCCAGTTGATATTCACACCACAACCAAAAGTTATAAATGTTTTTATGTTTACCAAAGACATAGAATCCCTCTTCACACAAGTAGCACTGGGACTGGTCGCAGATTACACATTGTTGTTCTTCACACGGAGCGCACACCATGGTGTCGATCACACTGAGGGTTCGATCTGGACAGGACTGATGACAGTCTGTGCCTAACCTGATAGACAGAAAGACAGATGGTATCAATATAAGAACACGCGACTATAGGGGTGCAATTCAATGAAACTCAACCGAAGATACTTACTGGTAGTAGCTATCTTCACATTTGAGACAAACAGTTCCCTGCTCCTGATCGCCTGGATCCTCTGTGATGAAAAGCCAAAATTGAAATGAAGTTTTACCAGATCAAGCATGTTGTGATTTCTGGTCTTGGTGACAGCTTTGTTTGCAATCTCAAGGCAAAACAAAAGATTTTTGCATATTTGATCAGCCTTGTTATCAGTTATTGCAGCTGCTGTTCAATGTAAATATGATGTAGAAACTATCTCAGCATACTGAAAACTTAAATTAAATATAAAGACAATATTACAGTACGTGCATTTTCTTTCTAAATCCAGTTTCCTTAAACACCAGCAGGAGGCACTCTAACAACACACAATGAACGTGTTCAGACATCGTAGAATTGAGTGGCACTTACACATACATTTTCAGCTTAATGTGACTAAAACTAGCAAACAAATCTAACCCAGAAGTCCTGACAAATGTAAAAGTCAAAGCGTTTCTACAGGCATTACGGTTCATTTATAACGTCTTATCTTCAAGAAGTCACATGCTGCTGCCCTGATGTGATTTGTAGCAAGAGGTGTCTGTGTGGCTTACACTGAAGGTGCTCTTTTGCTGAATGACACAGAAACAAGCATTGTGTGAGTGACAGGTTATGATACAACTTGCATATTTAATGTTAGTGCGTGTTTATTATTGGAGACCGGGGAATGTAGGCAGGGGATAATAATATGTAATTCTGGTGGGTGAGAGAGGCTGTTTTTGTACACAAAAAGGAGAAAGTAAATTTTTCCTCCAAACTAATTCACTCCAGCTGTCAATCAAAATCATCCAACCATCTGTAACCGAGGAAGTGCCACCTCTTCATCCCTTAGTCCAATGATGTCAAAATATCTCCAAGGACAGAAGAAGCAAGAAGGGAGGAGGAGAAGGAAAGGATCAGACAGTACGCAGAGAGACAGATAGTAAAAGAGATACAGGAGGATGAGAAAGAGATGGAATTATTTGTATTTTTTAAAACCCTTCTGCAGACTTTCCCCAGGGACATTCATCCTTTCCGGAAAAGCCTCCATCGACCCCCACACCCCATTCCTCTCAGTCTTCTTCCAGCACCCACAACTCAACACTGCACTGGTTTGCACTTCAATGTGGTCGACAAGCCACTACCTGTGAAACCTATTACTCATACAGAGAGACTGGGACAAAGGAAAGGTGGGAGGGACAGAGGAGCTGGAAATCATGCCTTCAGGCTGTGTCTATGTGAAGAGAGAAAATAGCTCCTGCATAAATATTAACTGTGAAAGCCAGGGGAGGAGAGACTCCAACAGAATTTAAACTGGCATACACATCCCAAGTATGCACTTGTGGAATGTGCAAGCACTCACACACACACACACACATTTACAGTCTGCATGTACTCACAAGCTACATATTACATTCACACGTACAAACAATCACACATCAAAGTGATTGGCAGTCTCAGTGATAAGAGATGATACAGAGTCAGGACCTAGGATGGGTAAACTCACTTTTACCATCACCTCAAATTATTACTGCAGTTTGAGAAAGTGACATCATGTGTTTATTAAGAAGTCTTTTAAAAGGGAATTGCTGGTTGAGAAAAACAGAATAGATGTGCGGGTATAATGATGCAAACCCTTCATAAGAAAGACTTGGATATGAGCTGTACACATCACAACAGCAAGGATTGGAGGTGAGTTGAGCTTTAGGTGCCAAGAGCCTCTGAGCAGCAAGAGTCCAGCTCCGCAGTAAATGGGCTAGATGAATACTCCTCGCCTGAAGCCAGTATCGAAGTTGATTTTGAAACGGAGTCAACAAATCTTGGTGCAATGCACAGTATGTTTGAATCATCTTCTCTTGAACACTAATGGTAAAAAAAAAAGATGTCTAGCAACCCTCATCAATGAAATGAAAAATGGAGTAAAGCAAAGGAATGAAAGAAGTAAGATCCAGAAGTAAAATATGAACACAGAAGAGCACACAGACGGATTAGAAATGTGTCAGCAGCAATGCTCCCTAACAGAGGAATGCCATACAGCCCTCCTCATATGCCAAGAAGGGCAAAGATACGGAGGGCTTTTCATCCCTGGTAAGAAAGACAACTGGAGATTTTGCCAGCCTGAGAGAGATGTTATCATCGGGCTAAGTTATACAGAGCCAAGTCAAGTCAATTTTATTGATAGCCCAATATCCCAAATTTGCCTCAAGGGGCTTTACAATCTGTGCAGCACATAACATCCACTGAAATTGGACCCTTCATCGGATAAGGAAAATAAAACTTGGATTTAAAACATGACTGATCCAATTATATTATATTACGTTCTCCCAAAATTGAACCAAAACCTTAACCTCAAGTGCAACTGTTTGGCCTCAGAATACATATTGAATTATTTTTAGTTTGTTGCCTTTTTGGAGTAATGTTTGCATAAACATGCCTGAGAAGATAATAACATTTTGGGTAGAACTTCATTTTAATACAAAATATGGCATGTCTTATATCAATTTAATCCAAGATTTGATTTAACATTTATCAAGTAACCCCGAAAAAATAGAGGCCATCCAAAACTGCCTCACATGTCAGACTGTGAATGTCTGAGACGTATCAAAAGCTAAATAAGGACAAAGTGTAAGCATGCACACACACACACACACATATTAATTGCCAGACACTACACACTCTGTTTCATCTTCGCTTTCGCCCATAGCATCGCGTCACACAGGGCCAATCATCTCAAATATCTAATCTGCTGACTGACTTGTTTAGCTGACAGAATTGTGATTACTAAGAGCGGGTGGGAGGGGGGAGGGAGGGGATGTGGTGGGGGTGAGAGTGAAGAAAGATATTCCACCCAGAATGCATAATGACATAATAACGGCCGTCTCCACCTCAGACTAGTTCGGCACAACAACAACTTTCTATGGTATGTTGATAACCACTTCTGGGAGAAGAAATGCTGTCGTCTTCATGTGGCTTGTATTGACACGGTGAGGCGTAAGACCACAAGCAAGGAGAGGTATACAGATGTCATACTGTACGGTTTACTCTGTACGTTTTCACTTTTCAATGTGCTAAGAAAAAACAAATCACAGTCAATACACCATTCAGAAAAAGCCCATAGAGTGTTTTTTTTTTGCTGTATACAAAAGTATGTTGATGTCTTATATTAACAAACATTATGCAGGGTACCGGCATTGGAAATACAAATAATTACCGGAGGCATTAAGCCTGGAGCGGAAACTATTTTAACCGTTAGATGATGTCTGCCTCCGACGTGATTTAGATTGCAGGTAGTGTTCCTTGTAGAAGATAAACAAAGAAGCAAACATCGTCTACTGGTGTCTGATAATTAAGGAAATCTACAGTAGTTAAGATATTGTCTTTGGTTTGTCCAAATGGCTTCCCTAATGAATTGAGGCTTATTAGAATATATCAAATCTTAATTTCAATAACTTCTCATCTCATTTAAGTTAATGTATGATGATGTGTCTGCAGTGAAATGGAGCTTACTGTAAAGAGTGAGGTGCATCAACAATCAATGCAGCATCATAAGTGAATGCCAGCACCCCACCTCACGACTACACTGTCAACACACTTAGTGCAGTACATCCTACTTCATTGAGAGTTATCTGTTAACTGTTGAATTTGAACCGTACACGTTTTCTCATCTACAACCACTTTGACTACAAGATATTGTGGTGCGCCATATAACTGCTGCTTTAGAGCACTTGATTGTATTTCTATTTCTACGCTTTGATCAATGTAGGTGAAAGAGGTATGAAGAGAGACCGTGAGGAGTGAGAGAAGATGTGGTGTACTTACTGCGTTCACATTGCTTGCAGCCCTCGTCACAGGGGACACAGTCCTCTTTCTCTGCATTTGCAACCTCACCTGATAAAAAACAGCAGGTATAGAAATGCACACAGTAACACAAGACGATGTTGAGATAACATGTCGTGAAAAGTATTGGGTTTGTGTCAATTGCTCAATACTGGATGTTGTTTAAAATAAGGTTTTTATAATTAAGAAAAATAAGCTGTATTTTAGGTATTTCAAGCCGGCATGTTTCTTTGTTTGTCACAACAAATGACTCGCAGCAGTTTTAAGTAAGTTTTATCTTACAGACACTTCAATCAAATGACCACCAGTCTCATAAATGGCCATTGTAATGTTAATTGTCATCAATCAATAAGATGATGCCAGTTTCATTTTCAGAATTACAAACTTTTCCATCTTTTACATTTTAACTTAAATTTGTGTATGTGTTCAGCTTTTTTATCTTTGGCACATCAATCACTGGGGTGTCATTGCTCTGCCTGTGATACCAACAAAGGACCAGACTGCCAAACTAAAAGCTATAGAGATGTTTCACCTACTAAAGAGTTCAAGCGGCCTGTGGGGCCTGTTAAGACCTGCCTGCTATATGATAAGAACTTCGTCTCATCCTCCCTCTCACATATTATATCCTCACTTACAAACTTTCATCATTACCCTTCACCGACGCCTCACATTCAAGTTGAAACTCCCCACCTCCACTTCTTTTCCTTATCTGAAATTTCTCAAAAAGCATCTCAGTCAAAGCATATCAGCTCTTTCTCAATCCTCCTTTGGTTGGCATTTACATTTGAGTTTCACAATCTTCCTGAGGACATTAAATAAATTCAGCAAATGTTCTTTAGTTGAACAGGAAGTAGAAGCAAATACACATTTTGGGAAGTTTCATAAAGTATTCCATTATTGCTATAATTAAGAATAACCTGAAATACCTGAATCACCCCATGGACACGTTTTATTTCATTTTATTCTATTCCATTTGTATATACCTGATATGTGTATAGCTTGATGGATCTAATACACACATATATATATATATATATATATATATATATATATATATATATATATATATATATATACACATTATATATATATATAGATCATTAGGTAAGTCAATATACTGTATATATGTGTTGTAAAATGACAAATTAACCTTGTAACCTTGAATCACTTATCAGTTAACTTCAGAAGCTTATTAAATCTGAAATCAAAACATAGTATTGAGGTGTAGCGGCTAAAAGAAGCATATAGTTTTGTATTCTTTGGTCAATCTATGCATATTAAACAATATATACAATTGTGTCTAGGAGACCTGCAGTTTGCATATTTTGTTTTTTAGTTTGAATACTTTCTTTAAACTGAGGTCACTGTGCTACATGTTCCTTGAGGGAAGCTCTGTGACAGCGGTGCTGAGCAACAGCTATTATAACATTGTAACCATGCTTATTGCTTGTGATACAGCATTACTCAAAGTAGTGGACTTTATCATAGTGACTTTAGTAAATAAGCATGTCTTATGTCTTATGAGGCTCTATCAGCATCTTTCACCTGCACTGCACTCCAACGGGACGCACTGGCCGTCTCTAAGCTTGTGTCCTGGGCTGCAGTGGAGGCAGTGATCTGCTGATGGACACAGGATGCAGTTTGCAGCACAGGGTTCACACCGTCTCCTTGAAGAGTGGAAGAACCCCGCTGGACAGACATCCCGACACTGACTCTGGAAGAGGTACCTGGCCACCTCAAACTTATCTAAATGGAGAAAGACAAGAAAATTAAATATGTACAGGAAATGTTGTAAGGCACACATTACATATGCATATATGTTCAAGAAACAGCCTATAGACTGTCTCATAGTCATTAAATGAACATTGAATGGTCTTACAGTTACAACACACAAAACAACTTTACTGAAGGTCTGAAAGTCTCTTTATGGAAGGTTTTTTTGTTTTTTAACACATACACACACATATATATATTCATACGTATATTAAAAATGCAGGTATTGAGTGAGGCAATGTAAAAATGTTTTAGTTAAATTCAGATTCCAGGGTTTCCATGTTGCTCATGTGAACTTGTCTCTTGTGGATTAATTATTTTAATTTATGTTTATCAATTCTTCCATATTTCTTGGCTGATAGGCCAGAGGTGATTCATTTAATTCAGGCTTGATTGCTAATCCGTAGTAACCAATTTCTCCAATCCAATTTAACCTACCTGGTTTCTTGACATGGCTTGAATTTGGTAAAACAATTAAATTAATAAGTAAACAACTAGTTTGAGTTTCCTTGAATACACTGTTTTGAAAAGAATTTGATATTGCAAATATTGAAATGACCCAATGGCATTTAAAATAAGACTTAACATAAACACTAAATAAATTGAGACTCATTTTCAAAGTAAAATATTTCAATTTCAATATTGGACTTGTTCAATTTCACAATTAAGTCTTCAATTGGATTGAAATCCTTCAGGCCTGTCTTTGCTTCCATAAAATTGTAATAAACTTCTGTACGTCTGTGTGACTATATTCAGGCATGTCTTGGCTTGTCTGTGTCTCAGTATTTTGAAATGGACACTTTTGATTTATCTGACAAGCTATCCCTTTACTTGTCTTCTCCCCTTCCTTGTTCTTTTTACGCTCCTTTTTGTAGCACTTTTATTCTTTCCCCCCTCTAGAGACAGCAGGAGTGGAAGACTCCATATTACTATCAAAAGGTCAGTAATTGTCTGCCCCGTATCTACCAGTATGCGTGTGCGTGTGCGTGTGCATGACTGGCCAAGATAAGAGAGGTTATTTTGACAGAAATGACACGGGGAGAGACAGATGGAGGGTTTCTGCATGTTATTATTGTTATGTCTCAGTGAGCCTCAGACAGACCTGCAATTAAATGGAACCACATTTGCAAACAGTCTGACAAACGTGCCGGCTAATTGAGCGTGTGTGCACACGTGAGGGTGAGAGAGAGTGTGTGAAGGGGAAATCTGGTGTTAATCTTCTCCATGGCTGTCTGGTATCTTAAAGGGGGTGTGTGCGTAACATAATCTCCCCAGCGTAAATACATTAATTCTGACAGCCATAATACCATCTGTGACACTGTGATAAACACAGTTATTACTACCACCTTCAAGTTGATATTTCTTCAGCTGTGAACCTCTAATGGCGTCCGGTTTTATCCTACCAATTGTTTTCACACTGATGAATAAGGTTGTTTGTTTTGAATTGGCTTCACAAGATCCTAAAACCATGAAAGAAGTAAGAAAAATGACTCATCAAACGTAGACACAGCTTGTACTTTAACTGAGCTAAAACCTGAGAGATTTGCAGTGACCTCTGCATGAGGATACGAACAAATGACTGGTTCCCCCTTTTAGCACATCCGCAAGCCTTGGGTGAATTACTACTTTAATTAGATTAATTTACCTTTAGAGGATTGATAGTGGAGTCTGGCACAAATGAGCCTTGGCTTGATCCATGTGATGTCACAAAAAAGCACGATTTCACTTACATTCCAGTCACAGCTAGATCGATAGGGATTTTAAATGTGTGTGTAAATCAGTGTACCTTTGCAAAATGCTCCCTGTGTCACTTCAAAGGCAAAGAGCACGCAGGTTTGGTATGACGGGAAAGAAAAAAAGGAATTAATTAAATGTGAGATTTTTTATTTATAACTGGTCCTATCTGGCCCTAACTTTTTGTGTCGTTCTCAAACAAGGTTAGAAGAAATAGGGGTTTATCAAATCTTGATCTAGGTTAGTGTACCTCTGTCACAGCTGGTGCAGTTGTCAGGTCCCTCATCAGTACACTCGTGGCAGGTGTGGTGACAGAGATGGCACTGCCTCCCCATGGCATAACGCCCCATCTGGCAGCGGATGTCACAGCGGCCATCATCAAAGAACCTGAAGGTGGGAATGTGGTTAACATTGAACATAAGAAATAAGCCTCAGCCAACATTTGCACTGTAAATATACATATTTACAGTGCAAATGTTTTCATTTAAAATAAGAAGCAGTGCAAAGTGACCAAAAGCTGAAGAAACTATAATAGGTCACTCATTTTTAAATAGACCTGAAAGAAATTGCAGTAACAAAAGTGCTTATAATAATAAGCTGCTTTCTACATTTGTTAAAAAGGTTGTTTGAACCATCTATGAGTGTGACATCACTACTAGTAAAAGTCAGTGGTTCTGACCGTGTAGTAGGGCAGCTGGTGCAGTCCTCGCTCTCTGGACCGCTGCACTGTAGACAGGTAGCATCACACAGGTGGCACTTTCCATGACGACTCATGTACTCTCCTACAGACGGATAGCGATATTGAATCACAATCTTAATCATGAAGTGCTTTGTTTATATTTGTTTACCTGCTGGTGTATGCTCACTTTTTTCTTTTTACTTGAGTGACCTGTCTCCTAACTGCACCAATTATATCCAACAGTCAGTTGTTATTGTTTTCATTTCATTGAAGGTCCAGCTCATTATCCCCTGGCTCCTGACATCCCGCATAATAACAGTCTTATCTCGTTTTGTTATCTTCTGTTATCTTATGTGCAAATAAGTTTCCATGTTTGAAAACAGCTTTGAAAATGGCCAGCTTGAAAATGTCAGTCAGGCATACTTCTAATTGCTGAGTGATTATAGAGTAGACAGAGATATGATTTGGATCTGAGATCTTAAAAAAAACAAGCTGAAGATTACCAAAATCGTTGTTGTGGCTTTCATAATTTAGCATAATGTTGCCTCACAGCAGAACGCTCCTGCATGAGTTCAAACCCTTTGTGTGGGGCGTTTATATGTTCTCTCATGTGTGTGCTGATTCCTGCTGAAGTCAAATGACTTGCAGGCGAAACTAAGTTATATAGCCCGCCTCTCAGTGGCGATTGGGGCTTTTCTCAGATCTCAGCTTAGAACTCAAAAGGGCCGTTCCGTAAGCAAAACCTTAATCGACCTTTATGAGAGAACAGATAACAGCATAATTAGCAGCATATTGGCTCAGCTGCTTGAAGAAGCAACCAAAGCGTCTACCATATAAAAAAGCAACTTTCTGTTATGACAACTTGTCACGTGCTTGTTTTTCTCTCAAGAACTGTTGAAAATTATGAAACGTGTGTAGGTTTTGTGAGGTCGGAAAGTTTTTGTTGCAAAATGGAGTCCAGGCTGGAAATGTAGTTTTGGGTGCCAGAAATCTCAACACCTGGCAAAGCAATTGTTATGTCACTGACATTGATCGAAAGCGTTATCACACTCCAAATAGATATATTATCATTCCACAATATGCATAAATATAATTAATACTTATTAGACATGTAACATCATAAACTAACCATGTTTACCAAATAATCTTTCCTAGCGCTGCAAGAATACGTAAACTTTGCTCACATTCACCCCCGGACACACACAATATGCATATGAGCTATTGTGTCCAAAGTTGCAAAAGGATTGAGAGAGAAGTTTCAAAAACCCCATCAACCTTCAGCCTCACACTTAGCAACAATGAAAAGGGCCGTAACAAAAGAGGCATAAACATTGTCTAGTATCCCACCTTTGTATTAGACAAAGGTGACAGACACAGGCTCAGGCATAAGGATGGAGCTGTGTGGTTTTTGTGTGTGTGAGCATCCTTCAAGGAAGCGGCGAGATTGTCTGTGCTCTCTGGCTGTCTGTGAAAAGCTCAATTGTTCCTTTCAAAACAAAAGAGCTTCTTTGTGTACAAACACAACAGGCGGTGGCTTCCCATTCAGTAAAGCTCTGCTCAAAACATTCTAACAGCCCCCGAATAAACGGCACACACACACACACACACACACACACACACACACAAATTGTCTCCCTGTCTTTCTGTTTGTCTCCCCCTCACTCACGCACACAAACAAACAGGGAGCCAAGTTCTCAAGGGACGGAAAGCCGCACAACTCCACACAGCAAAAGCAGACACTTTGGACTCCCACTGCCAGACGGGAGAAGAATGGAGCAGAGAAGAAAGAGAGCCTGTCACTCAGGGGAGTAAAACTTCTCCTCTGTTATGGACTTAGCTGACCTTGTGGGGACATTGACAGTCTACTCTGTCAGGAGAAGGAGAGAGCTCTGTTGCCAGATATCACACTGACATCCACCACACCTGGTCCTGAATAACAATTACCTGGCCCTTCCACCTCCTGATACCTGCACATACTTGGTCCAAGAAAGCAGGGGAAATGATATATTCGCTACATCCGGCAAGTAATCAAGATAATATAAACACCATTTGTTATCTAATATTGTGTATACATAAACACAGGCAAATGTTTATTGTACTTGACATGTGGGGAAATGTGTCCTCCGTATTTCAACCAGCCAATGCAGGATTACCAAATATTGTAAGTACGTTAATACAAAATGCTCATACTGATAACCACTAAGCCAAAGTGCTGCTTGCCCATGAGTTACAGCGGGATAAACTAAGATTTCACATGGCCCCCCAAATGATTTAAGTGCCAGCAGATGCCTAAACTTCAGCTAAAGCCATGACTAGAGGTGCACCCAACAGAAACAATTGTTTGGAATTTGGTTACATATTTGCCAATGTTATACATAATATACCAGTTCTACAACATGGATAGGGACAAGACAAACAACAGTAGTATGTATGGGGTGACAGGGGGTTCTGCTTTAGTTACTTATAAAACCCCTATTTGAGTATCAAGACTGACCACAAGTATTGACGTGTTTTCGGAAGGCTGATGAAAGGTCTATATTACTACTGAAACTCCCATCATCACTACATACTGTGTCTAATGGGATGAAATGCATTATACTCATAATATTGTTGGATTGGTTTCCTCCTCAAACAGCACTGAGGAGTTATGCTGTGTGGCAAGAAAAGGAAAACAGGAAGTAAAAATAAAGTTCTACATTCAGGCGGTGCACCGATAATAGAGCAGCAAAACTTTGCATCGCGGACCTGCTTTTAACTCCCACCTAATTGTCAGAGCACGTCTCCCTTGAAGTGCCCTGCCTGGGGCATGTGGCACTTTCTTTTATTCAATCTGATCGAACGCTGAGAAACTGAAAGTGTCTGAAAGCAATGATCTGAATCTCAATGACATTATCCCTTTCAATACTGTATAAAATGAAATTAAAATAAAAAGAGTGAGAGAAATCCTAATGTTTTGGTAAGGAAGTGAGAAACCGATGAACGTATATGGTAATAGATTAAATATTAGTGATTAATACACTGTCAACATAATCAATGAAAACTGAAAACAAAACCAAAACATGAATAGATTAAACATTTTAATAAGAACACTTAAGTAAAAAATATTTTCAAAACTAGGACTTTGAGTAACATTAATAATGCATTGTCACAGATATGTCACAGGTAAACAATAAAAACAGTTTTTATACGAGGGGTGTGTATGTGTGTGCATCTACTACCACACAAACTAAAGTCAATTCAAGTCATCTTAAACAATGACCAAGAATAAGTTGTTGTTAAGCAAAACAGGGGAGTCATCAATCTTTATTACAAATCATCAGGAACCATAACCAGTTGACAGTACAACAATTCATCTAAAACTGTAAATGCTTATGGTGCAGGTGTGAAAACCCACACAATCAGAATCTTAAACATATTTGTGGTTCTTTATCAGAAACCAGCACCACCAGAATAGCCTTCTAGTTTCATCAGGTAAGGTTCGCAGACAGACAGGAGGAGACATCTGAGGTCTGTTGGCTTGTTGTGGCCCAATATGATTTAACATTTCAGACACACTCCTGGTTCTGCAGCGATGCTGTCAGTTCACTTGGAGTTCAAACGGATGTAATGTAAATGAGAGAAATTGATTGATTTGTTTTCAGATTTTTCTTGGGTTGAATGAACATAAAGTTCTACTCCCAAATGCATTTCAATATCTACATTTTGAGCCAAATCCCTTTCCTGACTAAAGCGAAACCGCCAGAGGTCAGATGTTCACGTCAGTTGGCTGTCCGTCTGTCTGTCGGAGACCTTTACATGATAACGACCGATCATTGACCTGTGTTGAAAGAGCAATACTTCAGCCGATATGCATTACCATCAATAATGGAATGGATAATGGAATGACGAAGAGTAGAAATCCTAAAACTTTATTTGAGAACAGTAACATGTAGGGATGCACCGATACAGATCAAATAAATCTATTGGACAAAATTCCCTTTATCAGGGTTACACATGGCATGTGGAAACCAACAAACACATAGAAGTGAAGTTCGCTGTAACAAATATGAGTAATCATTTTATTATTTGATCTAGTGGCACCAAAGATTGAATTGTTCCATCACAGTAATGAATGGAATCAATAATCAGTTTTGGGCAACATTTTAATATTTAGAATCTGCATCATGAGTGAAAAATGGGCATTGGTGCATCCCTAGTACCACAAATTCATTATACCTCACTGCAGCGTTTCCTTCCCTGCAGAAAGCTCCGGAAGGAATGACTATCGACTTGTCTTCTCGTACCTCTGGAATGAATCAATGCTGTCTGGGCTTACATTAAGAATTAATGGCAGTCTCCTACGTGCACCAATAAAGACAAACACACACACACACTATTCAGAGGGCAGGTTTATGATATTAAATAAATGAAATTAGGTGATTTTGGTTAGTAATGTGCATCAGTCTCGGGATATGATGACACTGGAGTTTCTAACTTGAATTGGTGGCTGATTTATGTGTCTGAGTTCATGTTTATTAGTCTATGTGTGTGGTACATATGTTTCTTTGTGTGAGTGTGTGTGAGAGTGTGTATATAACTATGTGTGTGAATTTGTCTTCCCTCCCCTGCACAGCCAAAGTCAGCCCAGACAGACATTATTTTCACATTACTGAGTGAGCTTCTTTTTTTCTTTGACGTATATTTACAGGCAGAAAAACCAGGGCCTTTCCTACTGTATATTCACTTTCCATCTGTTTATCGTTAACAGTGGAAAAAGAGGAGGAAGAGGAGCCAAAACAAAAATGCACACAGACGTATTTAGAGATTCACAGGCTGAGTGGCTCCTGTTTTAAACTATGCTTCCTACACTGGCAAAAAAAAGAAGGTTCAAATATTTTGGCATCGATGCTTTGGTCACAAAATACCGACACTTTTATTCTTTTGTTTGTTTTCACTTTTGTTTTCATTTGCTTGTTTGTTCTTGAAATAAGTCCCAGTCATTTTACACCCTGACCACGTGTGTGTGTCCCAGTACAGAAAAAAAGGTAGGTTTGTTGTAGTCCTGTCATCGCACCTCTGATGCAGTCCCTTTAAGAGGCACAGATTCTCTTATAAATTATGTGACTGTGAATGAGTGGGCGGGGGGGGGGTTGCGAAGGAGGGGTGCCCCCTGTGCCCCCACGTCCCCCCCGCACTCCCTTTACGCCCATCGAGTACATCCCGTCAACCCTTTTGCGAGCACGTTCTGCAGCACAGTTGCTGCAGCACTTTCCTCTGGCAAAGATTGTTCTTTTTAACGAGCACGCAGAAACTGCCTTCCGCCCAAGATTCTTCATTTGCTTTCCACAGACCAGGAAGAAGAGATATAAGGGGAGTTTGGAAGGAGGGGAGGGAGGAAACATGCACAAACACATAAATGCATGTGGAAACACACAAACAGGGCAGAACCATTCAAAATGATTGAATGGCAGGTAGAGCAGTGTGATTGGTCAGGAGAGGGTTCAGGTGACAGGAAGGAGTTTTTTTGATCCAATCACAGGTGATGTTCATCAAGGTGGAAAATGATTGTTGTCCAGGGGAGAGATTGGATCCACGTCGGGAGAGAGGGAAATATGATAAATAAAAACAGAGAGAGAGAGAGAAAAAAACGTCACACAATTAGCAATTTGAAGATTTTTGAAATTCACAACTTGGTGTATCAAAAAAAAAGGAAAGTGGACCACCAGTCTGCAAAATTGTAAGCCAATCATTTTATTTAACAGCATTTAAATGTACCAACTACTTTTGAGCTTTGGTTTAGGAAGGTTTGAAACAGACTGAGTGTGCACTTTAAGTAAAGTACTCATCATCAACAGAAAGGTCTCAAAGTAAACACATTATCCTCAGAGCTTTATCTCATCAAAGGCTGGAAGACTTTTTGGCCATGGGTTCATTTTAACTAGAAGATCATGGCTCGACGAAGCCTCACAATCAGACCATCACCTCAGCCAGTTAGTGAGAAACGGGAATATTTACACTACAAGAATCAGAAGCCAAAAGAAAAGAAAAGAAGCTAAAAGGAAAGACTAGACCATAAAGCACAGTAATGAAATAAAGAAAATGCAAGCAAGGAGCAAGTCAAAATCTGAAAATGAGTGTAGATGAGCAGATTACATAGTACACAAAGCCCAACGTAAGAGTATGTAGATGGTTCAAGAAACCTTTCAGCCAAAGTAGTGTCAAAGTACAGAAAGAAAACCAAGAACAGAGGAGTTTACATTAAAAACAACAACAATAATGAGTGAGTGAGTTTGTAGTCCCAGAGAGATTTTAAATTAGTATTATGTAAAACATGAATGAGACTGTTCGATAAAGCACAAAAAGCAAAAGCAAGGACGGACTGCCCTCCTGCTTTCAGGCAGTTTGATTCAGGAAGTTAGTACAAAGCAAAACAATTATAAAGAAAGTCATTGGTAAATCCTTAACATTTACTTATTAATAGAGTTACCTTCTGCAATCATTTTTCATACCCTGTGGGATATAACAATTAAATTTGTCTGGAAATGAAAAATAGTCTCAGGGAGAGTTGAGATGTAAATGTGCACCTATGAGGCCTTTGTCCCTTTGATTGGCTGAGATTGTTTAGACCAGTGGTTCTCAAATGGGGTATGTGTACCCCAGGGGGTACTTGAGATTTCTTTTTAAAATATATTTAAAATGAGCATCCATTAAAATAGTTATTTATTAAATATTCAATAAAATATAAGTGTAAGTTCATAAACTGAATTGTGTATATTCTATATTAAATCGGACACCGATGACACGTCACTGTGTATTACATCTTTCTTCTTTTTAAATGCTTTGTACTGGTTAGGGGGTACTCGGCTGAGACAAATATTTTACGGTGGGTAAATCACTGAAAAAAGGTTGAGAACCACTGGTTTAGACCACAATATTTAGACTTATGCATTTAGGGAATCCAATTGCACAACAAAATATTTTTTCTGCTGTGAATCTGTCCAATGCAATGCTTTTGCTGGTTAAGCCTTTGCAGAGATTTCACTCTGGACCATACTAGTATGCCTTATGACTAAACGCTGCCGATGAGAGGCAATGCAAGAAGTATGAAATAAACAAAATGAGGCTATCTTGTAGATAAGAAAGCTGTCAAACTCACCATCTTTGCAGATGGTGCTGACCACACAGGCTCCCGCCTCCAGATTATAACCACTGACACAGCTGCTGCAGTTCCTTTCTCCGGGCCCCGAGCACTCATAGCAGCTATGGTCACACCTGTTGATGGGTGTATAAAGATTTAGATACCAGTCTATGCAGCACTATACATGCTCATATAGCATATCTATCTTTCACTAGTTTTTGCCCTTATAGTGATGTATTTTCTTCAAAGGCATGTCTTTTGTGTGAGCTAGCATAACATTCAGTCAGATCTCACTCTCACGCTCTTTAGGAGCAGAGGGCCAATATTATGCAAAAACAAAACAGTTATCACATTTAGCTTTTAAAATGGGACAATATTTGAATTGTAAATGATCTGACCAGGGGGTGACAGAGAATTAGGAAATCAAGTCAGGCAAAAAGTCAAGGTGGGAGAAAGACATATCAGGGAGGCAAGTTAACCTCGAGGAACGATAAAAAAGCAGACTAGATGTCTGACTCTATGGAGGAGTTTGACTGCGGGTCTGATAGGAGGAAAATAAGTAATCACATATGGCATTAACAGTCTGTTTACATGTTCTTTCCCTCCCTTTCCTACTTATCCAGGTTAACGTTGGTGAAGAGTGAGAAAACAGAACTGTGGGAAGACTGCACACAGCTTTAAGAAAGAAACAACGACTGCAAAAGAGGGCAGTTCTGCAAGGCTGTTTAAAATTGTGCAAATTCATAAAATCATCGAAGTCAAACTTTGAAACTGTGTTCACACTACAAGCGACAAAAGCAACATAACGGCCAGCTACATTGTTGGCGGGTAGCTGTTGAAGTTTTGCGCAACCGCTTGTTGATGTGGTTATGCTGCTAAATAGCACTGGGAACTGGCCAACCACATAATTGGGGGGACAGATAAAAGCAGGGTGAAACAAAAACATGTGATTGGGTGATTTACTTTTTTAAATGGAGTCTGATGAAATGTATTTGAACAGTTTATGTTCACATGCTTGTGGATGCATTCTGTTCTGAATGAAATAAACGGTAAATTCTAAGGTAAAACATGTATATGGCTATGTACCTTCACCTCGGCTAAAAGTTGAGTGGAGCTGCTGGACATGGCTAATTAATGGTGCAGAAAATAACCAAGAATAGAATATTTCTTAGTTTTAAATCAGCTTGTTGTAGGTTTAAATATCCTTGATTTTATGGATCCTATACGATATTATTTTAGCACAATATTCACATTAAAACATAGAAAGTAAAGTTATTAATTCAAAATGTTAATACATGTGTTAAAATGTTCCTGCGCTAGAAAAAGTTAGGAAATTTGCACTTCCCTAGAAAAAGTGCTACATTTCCTTTTTTTATATATCTTTGTAGACTGGAGATCCACAAGTTCAAGAGGTGATGAAGAAGTGTTGGCAGGTGTGCTGACTCACTTCTTACAGGACCTCTGCACCTGTCCGTTGTCTGAGGTCTGCTCCGACAGGTAGTAGCCAGTGCTGCATGTCAACACACATCGCCAGTCCTCAAGTAAATAGCCATCTGCACACTTTGTGCAAGCCTCTATACCTGTGCCTGAAAAACAGACACACAAATCAGGGATATTGTGAGGACATTGTAGATAAAATGTTAGTATTAGGATTTCTTTCGCTGCTTAAAAAGTGAAGTACATGCTGGCACATAATAAAAGGTCATTCTAATCAATCGTATCGACTTTCTACCTGCGCAGGTGGCACAAGCCCGATGACAGGGCTCACAATTCCTTCTGTGGCCATTGTAATAAGTCCCTGGGTCACAGGTCATCTGACACTTGGTTCCTTGAAGACTAGAAAGAGAAACGGGAAGAAAAAAAAACACACACACTCATACCTTTATAGTAAATACCAGGAAAATTATAACAAACTTAAAGTCCATTCAGTTGGTAGCACAAGTGAGTTTCAGAAAAGTAAAATGTGTGAAAGCGCATTAGTTTTGATATGAGATGAGTTAAGGTGTATTTAAAAGTTTTATAATGGGCAAATATTTAGGAATGAGAAAAGAAAAAAAATGCAGCACCGGTGATATCATGTGTGTGTACACATCAGCTGCTGGCCCAGTTCACTTTTTCACAGATGAACCGGAATATTTCATCTTCTAGATTCAACTATGGTCAAAGGAAATTTGGTGTTTTGAAGGACTGTTATACCATAGATTTGGCCAGATATCAGATCCAGGTGTCAAAGTCAGTAAGGAAGTAGTTTTGCAGGTTATAAAGTCAGTTCTGTGAAGTCACTGTGAGGACAGGTTGTGAGCTTGCCGCAGTAAACTGAAAAACAGCTGGTCTGTGTTAACGTTTCCCAGAAACGATCTCGTCTGGTCCTCTCTTCCTCCTCGTCTCCTAACCGACCATGAGTGGTGTACTGAATGGGAGACTGTTGCAGTGCGTGTGCATGTGTGAGCATGTGTCTTACTGTGGTCTCGCTGGCATTCAGAGGAAATTATGGCTTACTAGTGTCCCCACCTCCACCTCTGGCTACACTGAACACTTAAAGCTGGGTTCAAGACCACAATATGTTTTAAGTGCTTCACAAGTGTTTCCTTCATGACCCATCAGGAATTCCAGCAGTTTTAAACACCCAATCCTTTGTCAGGTCAAGTGTAGTTGGGGTTGTTTGAAGCTGTGGAAGTGGCCAGAAAATGAACTGCAACATGTCTGCATGGATAACTAAATGGCTAAGATCAGAGGATCTTCAAAGTGGAACCACAACCCAAAA
This sequence comes from Cottus gobio, assembly GCA_023566465.1. Taxonomy (NCBI): domain Eukaryota; kingdom Metazoa; phylum Chordata; class Actinopteri; order Perciformes; family Cottidae; genus Cottus; species Cottus gobio. The sequence goes on along the minus strand of CM042218.1, from coordinate 18,761,059 downwards.
TGGACAACAGCTCCATTTATTGTGGGTGTCTGCATTACATGAGTGTATGTGGGCTTTAATAAGCCTGGGTCGCAGGATGACACTCAATTTGGGACCCAAGAGGTTGGGAAGCCCTGGTTTTATTGGTTGCTGTGAACTCAAACCACAGCACAACACAATGTGCTGGTCTAAATTAGCTACACTACACTCTACTGTATTGCTGCAGCGTTTCCGTGGATGAACACAAGGTTTTTATCCTGAAACCACAACTTCAGGACCACATATGTGCACTAGTACAGAAGAGGACTGAATGTAACGGCAGATCTCTACATATGAACAAGCGGTGATTAACATCAGCAGGTCTCATAGCAGCAGGATCACAAGCATATTGACTGTTAAAGGCTTTTCCGAGCACAGAGCCACATAGACACATAGACACCATGTTGCCAATATCTTTTTATATAATTTCCAAAAAAATGTTTAGGTGAGTTGCATCTGAAACCACACTGTTCATACACATGGGGAACATTGAGGGCAGCTGTGGTTCAGGGGGTTCGATCCCCGGCTCCTCGTGTCCACATGCCGTCCTGGGTCGAGACACTGAATCCCAAGTTGCTCCCCATTGTTAGGCCAGCACCTTGCACGGTAACTCGCTGTTATCATGAGAGGCAAATTGTGAGTGTTTTGTATAAAAGCATTGTGTAATTGCTTGAAGGTGGGCCAAAAAAGCCTGCCATCAAAGTAAGTGGTGAAACGTGAAATAAATACTTCAATCCGTTGCTGCAGCAGTTTAGAGGAAATGCAATTATTAATTATTAATACTAAGCACAGGGTTCATACACATTTTGAACAATGGATTTCCATTACTTTTCCATGACTTTAAACCAAATTTCCATGACCAAACATTATGTGAAATCTGGGTGTATACATGAAAAAGTGAGAAAATGTAGTATTTAAAATAACAATGAGGATTCCAAAGCATACAGTATTCCTTAAAGGACACAAATGAATGAGACAATAGTTTGATTAAATGAATAAACATGTATAGATATACTCAGCATGTACCTGCTTATATTTTGAGCGTCTTTCTTTTAAAAGCATATTAATTATTTCAAACTCAGCGTAGATGAACGACATGAACATATAAATATTACAAATTTCCATGGCTTTTCCAAAACTCTTGGGATTTTATTTTCTTCAAGGACTTTTCCAGACCTGGAAATAACCATTTTAAGATTTCATGACTTTTCCAGGTTTTCCATGACCGTATGAACCCTGTAAGCATTTCTAACTATACCATTACTATCAAGACACTGCAAATTATAAGGTGTATAATCACATGGTATGCAGCAACAAAGCAAGACTGAAATATCTTCCTGTCCAATGATCAATGCTTTAAATTCTAATTAATAATATATAATAATAATACAGCAGGGCTCCCAGTTTACCTCATCCCAGGTTTACATTCTGTGCAGATGTTGGAGGTGGTGCACTTCTTACAGTTCTCCGGACATCTCCGACAAATGTTGGAATCTGAAAGACACCAGATGAGCCAATCACACAGCAGCTAAAAAGAACAAGAAGTCTGGTTGCAAATTAGGAAAGGGAGCAGAGGAAGAAGACAATAGTGAAGAGGAAGATAATGAGCGAAGTGAACGAGGAAGACCAGTGAGAACAGGAGAGAGAAGAAGTAGAAGAAGGGGAAGATGAACAAAACAGGAGGACAGACGACAGGGGAAGAGCGGAAATGTCAAAAGGCTAGAGCTGCTGGGATGAAAAAGAAGATTGTAGGGAGGATAGGAATGTAGATGAATATTTCAAAAGGCGGACTAAATGCAATGACACACTATAAAAATGCACATGTGCAGGATTGCGAAAACATGTTTTCTTATTCCTGGGAAACCATAGAGTAGACTATGACTATTAAGAAAAACTATTATTTCTACATTTCCGATAAACCTTGATCTTGTACACAGCCAATATGGTTTTGTTTGGGAAGTCATATGGTCAGAGCTGGAGGGAGGAGACTGAGGGTAAGTGAGGATTGTTGGTGAGATTTGCAGGAATCTGAAAATCATTTAAGGCTGGAGGAGGTATGCAGACAGGTCACAAACAGATTTCCATGAAAAGAATTTTAAGACTTTCGCATTGCCTTTCAAGAGAGCTGGAGGTCAAAATGAGGGTTGCAATTATTATTGAGTTCATTAAGTCAATCAAAAGAAAATGAATCAACTATGTTAAATGTCATTTAAGAAATACTAAAATACAAATATGTTTTGTAGTTCTAGCTTCTTAATTGTGAATATGTTCTGCTTTTCTGCTGAATATAATTGGATTTCAGACACTGACATTTTGTCAATGCCAATTTTGGCTCTGACAAATTGTAATCGTCATTTTTATATATATATTTAGCATAGCACTGTATTCACTGATTGATACAGCATTTAATCCAGAAATAAGAAAGATTTAACAATGAAGGAAATAACCATTAGTTGCTATTCTGGTCCGTGAGATTTTAGAAAACTGTGACACAACAGTTAAATATCAGAATTGATTGAACTGATAACACAGTTATCTTGTACATCTTGTGGCTTGCATCATTTTGTCCACAATAAGGCCGGCAAATAAAAAAAACTGTTCAAAGTTTAAGTGTTGTTTGTTGAACTATAAGAGAGCAGATGCAAATCCCTAAGGTGGGACCAAGGATGAAAGAGCTCAGCAACAAGTTCCTGACTGCAGGGAGAGTGATCACGTCTCGTTAGTTTAGCGTTTGTACATTTTACAGTCAGTTTGGCCGCCAGTGAAACGTACCATGGTCGAGGTAGAAGCCGTCGCCGCAGTTGGCGCCACACGTGTTGGAGCCCTCATTGAGGTGGAAACCAGTCCTGCATGTGGTGCACTGGTCGCTACGGCTACCAACGCAGGTCTCACACAACGAGGAGCACTTCTTGCAGCGCTTCCTATCATCACGGAAAAAGCCACTGGGGCACTCCGACACACACATCCTGGAGAGAGGTGGTTTAAGGGAGAGAAAGGAGGAAGGCAGGGTGAAAGAGGGCGTCACAAAAGGCAAAAGAGGAACAAAAAGAAGGGACGATTTGTATTTCTTACATATTTATGATGCTGTACAATGAGATAAAGAGTCCAAATTGACCTCATTGTTCCACGATTAACAACCTTTATCACACACAGCATCAGTATCATGTTAACAGACTCTAAATGTAAAACACATGTCTGGCAGAAAACATGCCTCTTATGTATGGCTACTATGGGAAATATATATCACGTGCAATTATTAAAAAAAAATACTTAGTTTTTAAAAGAGTAAGGCAGAATATTTCATTGTAAACTTCTTTTTTCATTTATAAATAGAGTTTGGACAAACTGAAGTAGAGGGAATAAGTGTGTGCGTGCGGGCGCTATATGGTGAACAGGTGTAACATCTGCTGAATAACTTCACAGCCCTCCGTCACCCCCTCATTTCACCCTGAGGCTCCCTTCCTAAGGTGAAAAAGATCTCCAAGATCCTAAAGAGTACAAAATACGCACGCACACACACGCACGCACACGCACACACCTTACGCCTTCATCACGCACTCCAGAGTTTTCTGCCAACAAACACACATTGCATGTGTGAAACACATAATCCACAAGTGCACGTATACACTGCCATGTGTTTGTCCTCCAGCTTCAATGAAATGATTATTTAACCAATAAAGATGTAAAAACATAATGAACCGTCTACACTAAGGATGCCACCAAATGTGAGAAACACTTTAAACTGCATTTTCCTGACCACACTGTCAGATCTGAGTGAGTACTTGAATCTGTAGAGTCGGAAAATGTGGTAAAAGAAACATAAAAGAAAATGTCACCAAATGCATCACTAAGATCTGAGGATGCAGCAACATTTGCTTTAACAGGGTAAGTTGTTAGACAGCCACAGGAGTTGTAAACCACTTAAGGTGGAGGGGAAACCAAACGCGGGCACACCCAAAATGTTGGTTACCTTTCATGTCGATAAGAAATGTATATATTTTTAAATTTAGCTAATTGACAAATGCATGAAACTGATTCATACGCATATGCACACCCTCCCACAATCACAGTGCTTTTGATCAGGACTGTAGTGAAGGAGGATCATGCCCTCAGTGTGTGTTTCTTTATCGTGCCGTTTACATTTAATAATTTAAAGTTATAGATGGTGAGTGTTTCCCAACTAGATGTAGTCCCGGTGGAGTAAAAAAAAACACCTCTTGAAAATATCCTTTATCATGTCGAGAAACTCTTTGCCAGACTATTAGACTAAATATCCGAATATTTCAACAAGTCTGCCGACGAGCCTGTATACAACACAATGCCCAAATAAACAGAGGTGCAACCCCCCTACAAAGTTTCAAAGACCCACACACCTTTTGCTTGGTCTAGACCATCAAACACATATGTAGGGATGTAATTATCTGAACATTAAACACCACCACCATTCCCCCTCCTTCCTCCCACCACTCCCTCAATCTCCATTCATCAATTGCTCCCTGTGGTGGCAGAAAAAGGGCAGCACACCTCTAAAGTGGGCTAATGATAAGGCAGCGCCTAAGCTTGCACATTCTCATGCACCTGCATCGGGTTGCCTTTTATTAGTGCAGAGACCCGCCGACACAAAGGCAATTAGAACAGACTTTGATCCTAATGGAATCCTAAGGGCACACACAAATGTTCACACACACACACACACACACACACACACACACACACACACACACACTCAAGTTCATAGTCACACACACACACAAACATAAATATCTTTTTTAAAGGGGGAAGGGAGAGACTGAATGTAATATGACCGACAGGAAACAGCATCTCTGCTATCACACTGACAAGGTTAAACCTTGCGCAACAAATTACAGGGCAGCATTGACCTGTGACCTTAAAAGAGGGCAAAATGGAAACTCCAAAGGGTCCAGTGTAAGTAAGCACTCATGAGCACATCAAAGAGATTACATAAAAATAAGAAAATCCAATTATGAGAGAAAGTCAGACCAAGACATGACGAAGGGCCAGAATATTACAACAAACTAGATATGATGTCATGTAGTTGTTACACTGAAAGAATAACATAACTGAATGCATTTGAAGTCGTGGCTCAAGAAAACCTTTGAAAAGCCGCTCAGGCGTTTGCACATTGTTTCTCAACCACATGACATAGTTTTTGTCTTCCAATGTGACGTTTGATCTAGAAAGGTGTTATAGTGTTTATTGTAAACAATGTTGAGCCTTTGCCACCTTGGTGTTAAAAACAAACTGCTAACATCACAGCATTCTTTAACTGTAATCAGCCAATTATGTCAATGTTAATGTTCATGCATGCTTCTTAAAACAAATATTGTATTTATCCACCACATTGCACTGCACTTTTACTGCGTCCGCTTCTCTTTTGCATTCTGGACAGATGCTACACTACATTTCGTTGTCACAGTACTTGCACTATGTGCAATGACAATAAAGTTGAATCTGAATCTAACGACGAAGATGAAACAGCCTCAGAAAGATTAACTGCTTGTTGTCTCTCCCCCCTGGACGGTGTTTCATACTCCATCTATAACCAAATAAATACCCACACCCAAGGCCCTTTGTTGGCTGGTCAAGCTATCACAAATCATTTATGCACACACATACACAGTACATTTCTGTCAAATTCAGTCATGCAAACTGGGTTAAACAAATGTTTTTTTATAACTTGGGAACATAATTGGAATATAGCCTTGAACTGATTAAATCAAGTAAAAATGATCAGTATACGCCAATATTCACTCAGGAGACCATCAGCTAATATTGATCGCTCTTTTTATTTGGCAGTCTCTTAACTCCCAGAGGAGTACACACTCCTAAAAACAATCAGATGTTGAAATCACATGAGACAGACGCATCTTCAAACTGTGGCTTTGTAGCTCAAGTGCACTTTTTAAATGAAGGGGGGTGGGGGGGGGTGAGCCTTAACTGGCTCTGGAAAAGTCGACACAGCAATTAAGTTTAAATCTTCATGAATACTTTAAGAATCTATAGTCAGTGAGACTGAGTGGAATGATATTCCCAATATATAATAATTAAAGGTTATTAAGGTTTTGCGGTCCATACTGTCTGTCTGTCTAAATACACCTGTAATGCGCCTGTGTTATAGGGCCTTTCCACCAAATTGCGTTGTTAACAGCTTGAGTATATACTTAACATTCAGAGTTGGTGAAATTGTAACTCAGTTAGATTCGCTAAACGTTTTATTGAACAATATTGCAAACAAGTAACTTTCACAGATTCCCTGCGATTGGCGCTCTGCTGCTCTGTCTCCTCAGACATAGTGCCCAGAGTCCTCTGCTGAGTGTGGGGCTCTGAATAACCCACCGGTGCATTCAAAGAGCGGTGCATTCAAGGAGCGGTCCAGCTTGTGCCACAGTGCACGCCGGAGGGACTTTTTAAGAATTCTGATAATTGACCAAATGTATATTGCATTTAAACCCGCTTCATAATAAACAGATATACATTATTTTTTAACAATAAGGGGCCGTTCAGCATTCTGACCTGGTGTTGTTCTTGAACTTAAGGAAGTAGTGGAGGCAGTTGATGCAGTGATGAGGTCCGGGACCTTCACAGCCATTCTCATTGCATTCAGAGTCACAGGGGCCTGGAGACACACAGAAGCAACATAGTTAAGAGATGATGAGCGGACAAAAAGGTTTTATGGTCCTATATTAAAAGGAGTTTATATATACAACTTACCATCATCGTGACAGGACACTGAAGAATGATTTTACTTTGCAATGCTGATACTACGGCAAACCTGTTTATGTGCGGCTCTGGACTCATCACTTACCGTTGTACTCCTCTGTGAACTCCTCATCAGTGGGCGTCAGCATGTCTGTGGAGCGAGGCTTATCGCTGCGCAGCGATGAGTATGGGTGCACAGAGGTGCCATACAGCACCAGTGACCACTCTTTCAGCTTGCCTGGGGAAAAAGAAGCATTGTAAACATCTTAGACACTTCAGTCTGTCCTGATGGCGCCCAGCTGCATATACTTTGTCAGAAAAAAAAAGATAAATAGATGTGTAATGTCAGGCAGTTGTGCAGGTTTTTATTTTATTTTTTGCCCTTTCACCACTCTCTACATTGTTACATATTTAAAGTATTTTAATAAATAGATTATATAACATTATTTTCTCTTAATAACAGACATGAGAAAACTAGTCACATGTTACATGAGATTATAGTGACGGAACAGTTTCTTAGCAACTTTCCCTTTGAGACTTTATTATGTTGTTAAATTAGTGAGTCATTTGAGCAGTTAAGTTCACTGCCTGCAGAGCAACATGTGTTCTCCTGCTGTACTTCCTCCCGTTCTGCAGTCTCTAATTAAACAAATGGTTAAGTAGACGGATGATTCTTTTTTGATTAAAGAAATTAACAACACTGTCATACCGGGTACTTTCTGGCTGCGGAGTTGAGAAGGTGAATCATAGATCTCTAGGACCCAGTCGCCTGCTGCCTTCTCTCCCCAGCAGTGGGTGGTCATAAACTCCCAGTTCTTAAAACCCTCCATGGAGTGATCAAACAACCTGCACATCCACAACACATGCAGACACACACACAAACACACACACACAATAAAATCATAGATGAGGAAACAACTCAAGTACTGCAAGTACCAGAACAAACAATCTCAACCACTCAACCGAGTACAATCCCAGTCTCAAATTAACCGTGGACAAACAGGACTGTGGTTGTTTTGAGGTGAACATAAACTAGGTTCGTACAGCACTTATGGGGTTTCAGCCCAGATTTAAAAAAAGCAAACATAGACACGTGACATTTTTGGAGAATTGAGCAAATTAATTTAAATGGACAGAAACACTTCATTTAGCTGATGTAAGTATTCAACCCCATGGGTCCCAACATTTGTAATTTAGAAGCACCATGTCTTTTTAAAGTCAGAACAAAAAAGTTTTCAGTCCCCTTTCTGTTTTTAAACCGTCAATCAAATATATTCCAATGTGGGTTATTTAAAGACCACATTCAGACAAATAATTATCAATTTAATTTTGCATGATGTCTTTGCAGTTTATGTAGTATTACATCGCAGCTAGCGTATCACAACTTGCTTGTTTACCTGTTGGCAAGCAGCTGAGACTTGGTCCCTGAGGGTGAGGTCAGATTGATTGACAGGTCCCCACGGCGAGGGTGTGTGATTGTAATACGTACGACCACATGCTCCAGGTAGATCACATGGTGGTTGGGGTTGTCAGTGCATCCTGTTGCCTTGTACACCGACCGGACCACATGCTCTGGACGGATAGTTCTGCAAGACAAGATCGATCAAAAAGGTAGACATTTGAAGAAAATACATCTAAGACTGAAATATCCAGTTTGTTATTTCTTACTCAGTTAAACATGTATTTCTTTTTTTTTTTATTTAACCAGATAAAATCCATTGAGATATAATCTCTTTTGCAATGCCGATATGGCCGAGGAAACAGCAAAGTTAAGTGTCGCGTAAACGTTAATTTCATACATACAAAAAAACTAAATATATTACGCAATACACAGAAGGGGATGTCAAGACACAGATAGTGTATGATACGTGAAGACAAAATGGCAACAAGACATGAAAAGAATGTAACATGAGGATGGATATTTAATACATTTGGCCAATGTATAAGTAAATTAACAGATTTAAAAATGTTTGTCTAATAAAGCTTTTTTCAATGATGTTCTTAATTTGTTTGCAGGTAAGAACAAATTCAGGCAAGAAAATATTGATGAATCCTGGATTTGTGTGTAAAACGTTCATACACACTTAGACATGAGTGACACTGATACATTTGTGAATGAGGCCCATTGTCTTTAATCGACGAAACAAGAAAGTCCACTTTTAAACTGCTCCACACACAAAAAGTGGGAAAGCCATACAACTAGGGATGCACCGATACCGGTATCGGGTATCGGGGCCGATACTTCGTTAAAATACTCGTACTCGTATTCGTTTTCAATTGCCGATACCAAGAACCGATACCACTCAACAGTATTTCACTACAACAAACTGGTCGCGCTTTGTGGAGAAGCAACCCGTGGCTCCAGAGCCGCTCTTTCGTCGCTCTCTTGCGGCTCTTGCAGCAAGGTGTGTAGAGTAATGGTGTGTTCACACCGAACGCGACGCAAATTTTTTGCGCGACCAGATTACATGTAAAGTCTATGCACAGACGCGTGTGGTTGCGACAGACGCAAATTTACGCCGGCGGCACGTTAGACGCGAGTAACGCGGCGCGTTTGACGCGAGAGTTGAACTTTTCCATATTTAATATATCTATAATTGAGAAGCTCTGCGCGTCATCACTGCCGTCCTGCCGGTTTGAATCAAACTGTTGGCAGCGGCCTCATTCAGACGCTGTTGTGCGGCTACGGATGATATTATGAACCTGGACACGGGGGCGTTTTATGGTCCGACATTAGAGGGACTTCCACAAGAAGTTTAAAGCTTGGGATAGCCTTCTGTTAATTTTGTACTATAGGCTTGACATAATCTGCAGAGGATAAAATAAAATCTGCCTCCAAATTAATTGCACTTTCATGGAGACCAAATCTAAGAAGTATCGGTATCGGTACTCGGTATCGCCAAGTACACAAATAAAAATACTCGTACCGGTTTGTAAAAAAGTGGTATCGCTGCATCCCTACATACAACTAATATATTGTGGTATCGATTGATTTGTTGGGTGTACTAGTACATTTAATTGCAATACATACATCATCAACAACAACAAATCAAATAGGATATCAGATATTAGAGTAGATGGCCAATCAGATGTAAACAAAAGTGTAACATAGACAAGCTTTAAATCACTTAAGATAAAACATTGGCTCTGATTACAGTAGCTTCAGAAAATATACTTGACTTTCAGAATTACATACATGTCCTCTTTACAAAGCTGTGATACACATGTTAAAGTTACTAATTAGAGATGCGCTGATAATGATAATGATGTGATACAGACTGAACTAGCTGGATCAGCTATCGTGACTTAAAAGATGCTTCCCTAATACTAATTGGTAAAACATGCTTCCCTACTACTAATTGGTAAAGGATACATCCATACTACTAATTGGTAAAAGATGCTTCCCTAATACTAATTGGTAAAAGATGCTTCCCTAATACTAATTGGTAAAAGATACATCCATACTACTAATTGGTAAAATATGCTTCCCTAATACTAATTGGTAAAAGATACATCCATACTACTAATTGGTAAAAGATGCTTCCCTAATACTAATTGGTAAAAGATACATCCATACTACTGATTGGTAAAAGATACATCCATACTACTAATTGGTAAAAGATGCTTCCCTAATACTAATTGGTAAAAGATGCTTCCCTAATACTAATTGGTAAAAGCTATTATCTTTCCATCTCAAAATATTGGAACCATACATTTGGTTAAGTTAAGTTAATCAGGAAATGCTCTTCAAAACACAAGAAGTTGCTGCTGAATGTAACTCTGCATGCCCTCAGACATAATGTACTTGTAGGCTGTTTGCTCTTTTGGGGAGTGAGGTTTGGGACTGTGGCCTCCCTCCTCAACTAAACGATTGTGAATGATGCAACACTCAATATCACGTTTCAACACACGGAAGCACCCCTCAAAGCAATCACATGCACATTGATTTAACCTCCTCAAAAAAACTAAGATTATGCACAGAGGTTTTCCATTTAATAAACCTCAACCTGCCAAAGAAGCCAAGAACCTTGAGCATTATAAGAAAGACAAAGAGCATTATTTGATCTGCCTGCTATGCACAGCTCAGCAACAGAATGATCACCGAACGCTCAGCCAACAAAAACACAATGACTCCTTGCTCAACATCTGTGGTATGATCTAATATAATAGCAGTACAATGACAAACATGTAAAAGCATGGACAGGTCCGGTACAGGGGACAATGGACACCAGCTTGCTGAGCAAAAGGCTCATATGTTGCTGCTACACAACATGTTAACTCACTGGCTGTAGACTGGATTACATGCAGGATTTAAATAGAGCTGGTGAATGACACTGGCTCGCAAAATAACATAAAAAGGATTACTATCATTATTAATTGAAAGACAATTAATGGCAATGACTAGTGCGGCTTGATCCTGTATTGGAAACAGCGTTATTTCACCCCCGGTTGTCAGGGTTACAATGACAGTGATGACATTTTAAGGCCTAAGTGAGACAGCACAGATGTTCATCATTAAGAGGAAAATTACCCCGAGACAATAATTGGTTCGTAAAAATTGTTGTAAGATGTGCAACAAAGATGAAGCTTTTATCTTGGAACATATTACTCAAACGTCAACAATTAACTGTGACAAAGAACAACACACTGTATTTGATTATTTAAAAAAATCCACTATTTTTGCTAATCAGACCACCTGTCAAGACCCACAAAGATTTTAATTACATTCATAAATACCTGCTTTAATCGTTCTGCTAATGCTTTTTTTTTTAAACTAAGTGTGAATATAACCGTGTGAAATAATATGTTTGTGATATTGTTGACGTACAATCAGTGTTGGATTGTTAATTTCAGCTAAATATACCAATTTGTTTGTGAAAGGCCAAAACTAGATGAATTCAACAATTTCAATTGAGAAATGAATTCTAAATGTATTTTAAACTACTAACATGGTTAAAACAAACTCCCCTTTCTCATATAAATTAAATCATCAAATAATTTTGAAAGGAGTCAAAGTGGTTCATTTGTATTTATAGCAGCACAGTATGAATACCGTAAACAATCAATAACAATTTATCCATTTGTCCTTTCACTCCACCTCTGATCATTTATAATTATTTAGGGGCTAATAGTTGATATAAAAATATAACATTAAAACCACTGAAAACTGAGAAATACACAAGGCAGTGGCATGAACTCAAGCAGACATGATGGAGTGAATATCAGAGAGAAAACACTGATTGTCTCTTTCGTAAGTATTTGGAAAGCGGACAGCAGTGATAAAGTCTAGGGCTGATTTCACAGCTTTGGCTTCTCCATGACACAACCCAGATAACTTAACTATACACATGGGACCGAGCAGAGCCGATGCACAGCTGATTAACACCTTCCTATTTGCACACGGATCAGGCAGTTTTCCTGGTGCGTGCTCCAAGTGGAGTGAGGCGAGCGATTGCAGACAGACATTACTAAACGCAGTCAGAGAGGCCAGCCAGAGGGTATGTGGGAACATACAGCAGTGAGGTGATGGCTGCACTCATGCAGAAAGTCAGCAGCACCGAACACACACACACACACACATCTGCAGATGTACACCAACAGAAAAAGAAGAGACGCATATAGATTTGCCTCCAAAACACATTACCACAATCTATGAAAAAACATAGGCACTATGACACAAGTGAGCACAAAGTAATTTATAAATAGATTTTTACTCAATAAAGCGGTTAGTTAGGAGAAAGAATGTTTCAGACTTTTTAGGGCAGTTTTGTAATGTGTTACACAATAAAATGTCGTGACTTTTTTGCCTTTGTTCCAAAACCAGACCAAACAAAACAAAATAAAAACGTATGTTTCCTAGTGATTGCCTACTTTTACTTTCCCAGCCTGTCATGTGGCTGGAAGGACAAAGGGTAGTTTCTGAACAAAGCTCCCATTAACTAGACAAGTGTTTGACTGACCACTTCACACATCTCCAAGAATACTCATAAATACACTGCACGTGGAAAAAGGAGGCTAAAACAACAGGGTTGTTTTTATTTCTTTTACACAACAGTGGTAATCTCTCCATGAGCCAACACGCCATCCATGAGTACAGAGGGCTTAGCACAACTGCCTCCGACACAAGCTGGACTACATAAGCCTCATATGGACTGACTTGTGCACTGAAGCAGAACAGACAGAAGGACACTGATAATGCTGCAGTCGCTGGCCACCGAGCCTTTGACTGAAAGCAAACCAGGGCCCGAGTTCAGCCAGCCAGCCTAACACAGAACAGGGCTCAGGCTTCCAGCTGCATCAAGAATAACAAGCTGTGAAGCCCTGGCTCTCTCCGTGTGTGTGTGTGTGTGTGTGTGTGTGTGTGTGTGTGTGTGTGTGTGTGTGTGTGTGTGTGTGTGTGTGTGTGTGTGTGTGTGTGTGTGTGTGTGTGTGTGTGTGTTAAAGGTCTTATGTGAAAACCATCCTGCCAGAACTAATGCTTGGCCCCTATCAAGGTACAGCTTGCACAACCGCACTCTCGAACACATGCTGGTGCATAAAACACAAGGGAAAGAAACAAATGCGAGACAAACTGAGAAAGAAGTTGTGTCACACATGTTGATCTCAAAGTTGACTCACTTGTCTACCAATTCACTCAAACTATGAGAGTTTACTACAGTTAATATACATGTTTAACTATGGAATGACCATCCATTATTGAGGAACTAATTTATGTAGACACCTCAGTCGTCATGCTGCTGGTTTTGGCCCTTTAGTTCCAATTAAGGGAAATCCTAATGATTCAGCAAACAATGACATTTTAGACAATAGAGTGCATCCAACTTTGTAAAAACAGTTTATCAAAGTGAGGTCCATGATGAAATGGTCTTCCAAGTTTAGTGTGGAAGAACTGGACTTGCCTGCACACAGAGGTTGAACAAATACATATTGGTATAATATCTAAAATACTTTGACATTTAGTGTAAATGTTCATAGGATCAGTCTGCTCAACAAGTTGCCTGACCACTAGGAAGGGCAGCGCATCAGCACTGGAAATATTGTATAACACATGTCCTGCGAGTGTGTGAGTGTGTGTGTGTGTGTGTGTGTGTGTGTGTGTGTGTGTGTGTGTGTGTGTGTGTGTGTGTGTGTGTGTGTTCATTCTACCTTATTTGTCGGTCTGCGCTCTCCACACAGACGTGCTGAGTAGGGACTTGCTTCCATCGCTCCGCTTCTTTCACCATCGCCTCAGCATCCATCAGACCAAAGCCATAAAGGTGGCTGACTATAGGAAACAGTGAAAAGTCACAGCTGATCAGACCACTCCAATGCCAAATACTCTCTCACACTAATGACGATTTACTCAAAAAAAAAAAAAGCGCTTATAGTTCAAGTTCCCATGGAAGATTTCTGCATTATTTAACCCATCTTAAAATCATGCACCCTGGAAAAATCTGAAAGAGAGGGTCAGAATAAATCAGTGACAAGACCTCTGGACAGGTTTGTAGCTCTCCTTAAAGGAATCTAGTTTTGTACTGTTTTCATATTCCTAGTAAAGACTGTTATCCGTATAGCAAAATGTGTCACAAAAAAGATTCAGCATTGTCTAAATTCAGTGTTCTACCAACTGAAATGAAAACAGTGAGGACATATATGGTTGTCTAAAAATGAAAAAGACAGTTTAGACACAATTTAATTTATGGGTACAACAGCTCAAATATGAATTCATTCCATACTTCTTGCACCCCTCATTCCCCGTTCTGTTTCTCTTTAGTTCCTCTTTGAAAAAACAGTCACTTGGAAAATCTCCAGGCACACTGGGCCTGTAGCCTGGCTGACCCCTAGTTCTCACTGTGTTGGTTTCTCTCCCTCGTACACACACGCACGCATACACACTTAAACACTCACTCACAAAGCTACAAAAAGCAACCCCAACATGGACCCTGACAGATGGCAGCTGGTGGTGCAGTAGTTAAGCAAGAAAGAAACATTTTTGGATCGGAGAAAACAAATACTGCATATTGCATTCTGTAACTGTTTGTAGTATTCATTATACCACACTATATCCCACTATGAATATTAAATGCAACAGTTGCTTAATTGATGTGTTGAGACAATGGAAGAATACAGAGATATAGATCTATGTTGTGTGTGTGTGTACCATTGTAACCAGCAGCATTGGTCTTCCAGTCAGGGGCGCTGAGATGTCCGGCTCTTGATGTCTTTACAATTATGTGCTGAACATCTCTCCATGTTAGAAGAGGACTAGAGGAGAAAACACACGCAAACACACATTACATTACGTAAATACCTGTTTGCTATGCACATGCTCAAACAGACATGCGCATTCATTTCAAATAACAATAGTGAAGATCTACACAAATTCACAAGCCGCACTACAGATTTAAATACAGGAATGTTTTGAATAATGCATTATTGTGAAAAGCAAAGCAAAACATGAAGAGAAAAAACAAATGATTAAAAGACATGAAAAGATAACCCACTGTGCATTCTGAATAAATTCAGACAAGAGCATGGTGGAAGATATGTGGGTGAAAGAGAAACATAAAAAGTTTAGGATTAAAGGGGAAGGCGGTTAAAAAACAAAGTGCAAGGAGGAATAAAACAGATGAAATGTAAAACAAAGTACATAAACATAGTAATATAGAGTAGGTGGAAGATTACTGAGTGAAAGAATTACAGAGAAGCATAGATGGAGAGCATCGATGCGTGTTCATCCATCCTTAGTTTCTCAGATCTCACGTGAGATCCATTACAAGATGGCATTCATTTGCCTCAAGTGCTTTGATGTAGAAATGCTACATTAAAAAGGGAAAAACCAGGAAGAAGTGGGTCACCAAGTTTCCTGGGATTCCCTTCCATCTCATATGCCGGCCAGATGCTCCATTCCTTCCCTTCGTGTCACTCCCTCACCATCCGAGACCTCTACAATCTGCACTACTTTGAATAAGTTGACCTAAAACTAATATTTAATGTTCACAACCCAACATTCAGATTTAAAAATTTCAGAAGATACGCTGGTATGATGTGTGTGAGAGAGAGAGAGAGAGAGCGAGAGAGAGAGAGAGCGAGAGCGAGAGCGAGAGCGAGAGCGAGAGCGAGAGAGAGAGCAAAAGGAGTCCGACCTGAACACGTTGCTTAAAATCCATAACATCTGGGATATATTGCATTATATATTTTATGGATTTAATGTAAAGCACATTGCGTTAACTTTTAATGAAATGTGCTGTACGAAAAATGCTTTGTGTTTTTCCCTGAATTCTTAAGAGTTGCACATATGGTGAGTGAAAAAAAACATTTGTTTTGAGTCAGATCTATCCCTCGTGGAACATTCCCAGGTTGATTGCAGAGTGAGGTAATCCCATTCAAATTAGTTAGTCAAACATGTCATAAAATCAGAAGAGTCTTTTTGTTTTAAATGTCAACCATTTCATTCCTCGCTTTACATACATTAAGAGCACAACAAAAGCTGTCCATTTATGTCTCGCGGCACTAGAAGACTGCTATACTTTTCACATTAGCCGTCTAAAGAATGTTTTTAAAGAATAGTAATCCAATGTTCTTAATGGAGTCTTGGGTCAGCCTTTTGCAGCTTGCAGGGTAATATTCAAGACTGCTTTCTGAGTCTAGGGATGAGATCAGTATTAGACTAAACACAAAGTATTCTAAGATGGAAAGAAAATAATCACACCCCTTTAATGCCCTGAAAAGAACAGTAGCTAAGAGAAAATATATGCATTACATTTTGTTCACTAATGGCTTAAATGAGCCCACAGTTGTGGAAGAACATATACTTGGTAAAAGATTGAAAATAAAATATTGAGTAAAAAACAAAAAAGGATGGTAGCAAAGAAAAATGATATAACAAGTCACAATAATTATTGTACAGATCATTATTAATAGGCGTAGCTTCCACTGTATAATTATGGTTCCATAAATGTTTTATGGTCATAAATTAAAAGTGACTTTGGCATCGTTATCTAGGCCACGACACCCTTTCCCTTAAACAAGCCAATACTAATTAATGGAGTAGCTTGCATACTGGGGAAAACCAGCAGCAAAAGAGGTCGTCGAATATGGGTTTCTTGGTGCTCCTTTAAAGTGTAATTATGGATGAAAACACACATGGGTAGTAACCTGCAGGGATGAAGCAAGGAGGAAAATGAAGTCATAAAGTAAAAAATGTCCATAGGCCCACTCCATCTCACCTTTGTTCCGTTCAGGGACGGTAGATTACCCACTAAATATATAATCATAATTTTTCACTATAATATCTGCTCCTCTCGCTTGAATTTTAAAGTGGACAAATGTAGAAGAAATAGTTTTCTTTTTGCTCATCTGTCCCTGCTTTGGTTGCTTAAAACCTCCTAATAGATGACATCCTTATGTTAGGTTATCCTTGCTCATTTCTTGTTTATCCCTCCTACTTCCCTCATTGAAGAGTCTTGTCTCCATGTTCACTCACTTTAACATTTCTTCACTCCCAAGGACAAAAGGAAGGAGGACAGAAATAAAAGTCTCTGACTCTCTCAAACCATGCTGCTTGCTGTGCCAGACTCATAAAGAGATAAATAATGTGCTGACTTAAAACATCTTCAACTTTGCAAAATGTACAGAAAACAGAGCATGACACAGTTTTCCGAAGCAACATGTTCCAATCCACTCTCATACCAAGGGAAAAGGCCTCACAGCGCAGAGTAAAAAGAAGTCTAGCGTAATGGCATCTTGACATGTTTATCACAGAGAGATTGCTTGCTTTCATTCACCATATAACAGCAGATACAATCAGTATTGCACAGCTTGTCTAAACCTTTTCCCGCAGCCTTTCATCCTCTCCTCTTAGCCTGCATGTGCATGCAGGTTTATCCATGTGAGAAAGTGACCAAAAGGAACGAAGGAAGGAAAGAGCATTTGCCTTGGAGGAGGGGAAAAAAGACCATCATAACAGTGGTGGAGGCACAGCACGCACGAGAGAGAGGAAGTGAGGGCTAGAAGAAAAGAAAGCAGGCAGGCAAGAAGCAGTGTGTAATAATCTTGTTGAGGAAACAGGCTTATGTGCCCAGCACTGCCTGGAAACCGAGAATATTTTCTACTGGGAGGATTTGGATTGGATTATCCAGGTTAAATGAAGTGACCTCAGTTTACCGAGGCGCTCAACATGTGATGATGTGGTGAAGACCAATTCACAGTCTCTGCACCTGCACTGCACTCACTCCAATTAATGAATTTATTACAAATAAAGCACATCAACAGGTTCCAAAGAGGGGCAGGCAGGGCAAGCACCTGCAGTGAATGCCAACATTGAAAGTGGGACTCCAGCACCCTGTAGTAGAATGGTTTGCCATGTTAGCACCTGGCCACACATGTCTGTGAGTAGCCCTGATTTTTACAGACAGCACAAAGATCTGCCACAAAGAGCATCTTGAAACCAAGATCTAAATTATTTATGTGTTTGAAAACAACAAAAAAGGGAAAAATCATTAATCCCAATAGTTTGGCCACACTAATGATGACGTCACGATCTCAAGATAACAATCTGACTCATAGTAATCAACCTATATCTATTCATGATATTGTATAGACAGCTGAAATGACGGAGATGACAATCCACAAGCAGACAACACATAAGTACAGTATTCCAAAAAACACACACGTACAGTTAGGTCCATAAATATTTGGACATTGACACATTTTTCATTATTTTGGCTCTGTACACCACAACAATGGAGTTGAAATGAAAAAATCAAGATGTGCTTTAAGTGCAGACTTTCAGCTTTAATTTGAGGGTATTTACATCCAAATCAGGTGAACGGTGTAGGAATTACAACAAATTCAAATGTGGCCACCCTCTTTTTAAGGGACCAAAAGTAATTGGACAAATTAATATAATCATAAATCTAATTGTCACTTTTAATACTTTGTTGAAAATCCTTTGCAGTCAATGACAGCCTGAAGTCTGGATTCCATAGACATCACCAGACGCTGGGTTTCGTCCCTGGTGATGCTCTGCCAGGCCTCTACTGCAACTGTCTTCAGTTCCTGCTGGTTCTTGGGGCATTTTCCCTTCAGTTTTGTCTTCAGCAAGTGAAATGCATGCTCAATTGGATTCAGGTCAGGTGATTGACTTGGCCATTGCAGAACATTCCACTTCTTTGCCTTAAAAAACTCCTTGGTTGCTTTCGCAGTATGCTTCGGGTCATTGTCCATCTGCACTGTGAAGCCCCGTCCAATGAGTTCTGAAGCATTTGGCTGAATATGAGCAGATAATATTGCCCGAAACACTTCCGAATTCATCCTGCTACTTTTGTCAGCAGTCACATCATCAATAAATACGAGGGAACCAGTTCCATTGGCAGCCATACATGCCCACGCCATAACACTACCTCCACCATGCTTCACTGATGAGGTGGTATGCTTTGGATCATGAGCAGTTCCTTTCCTTCTCCATACTCTTCTCTTCCCATCATTCTGGTACAAGTTTCTCTTCGTCTCATCTGTCCATAGGATGTTCTTCCAGAACTGTACAGGCTCTTTTAGATGTTTTTTGGCAAACTCTAATCTGGTCTTCCTGTTTTTGAGGCTCACCAATGGTTTACATCTTGTGGTGAACCCTCTGTATTTACTCTGGTGAAGTCTTCACTTGATTTTCGACTTTGACACAGATACACCTACCTCCTGGAGAGTGTTCTTGATCTGGCCAACTGTTGTGAAGGGGTTTTTCTTCACCAGGGAAATGATTCTTCTGTCATCCACCACAGTTGTCTTCCGTGGTCTTCCAGGTCTTTTGGTGTAGCTGAGCTCACCAGTGTGTTCTTTCTTCTTAAGAATGTACCTAACAGTTGATTTGGCCACACCTAATGTGTCTGCTATCTCTCTGATGGTTTTGTTTTGATTGTTCAGCCTAATGATGGCTTGCTTCACTGATAGTGACAGCTCTTTGGACTTAATATTGAAAGTTGACCGCAACAGATTCCAAACACAAATACCACACCTGAAATGAACTCTAGACCCTTTTATCTACTCCTTGTAAATGAAATATCGAGGGAATTACACACACCTGACCTTGAAACAGCTGATCAGCCAATTGTCCAATTACTTTTGGTCCCTTAAAAAGAGGGTGGCCACATTTGAATTTGTTGTAATTCCTACACCGTTCACCTGATTTGGATGTAAATACCCTCAAATTAAAGCTGAAAGTCTGCACTTAAAGCACATCTTGATTTTTTCATTACAACTCCATTGTTGTGGTGTACAGAGCCAAAATAATGAAAAATGTGTCAATGTCCAAATATTTATGGACCTAACTGTACACTTGGTTTCAGCATAGTGCAGCTCTACACCCAAACTCACCATAACCCCTCTCAGAAGGTGCACTGGATGAAAGGATTAATCACACAACGTTGATATACCTGGAAACCGATGGTTTGTCTGCAACATCAACAGTGTGTACTATTGATGTTGGCCTGGCATCCAGAATAACAGTTAAATATTAACAGCAGATGACTCCTTTCATCCATCACCACAAAGCACCCTTGCCAGCTGCAGATGTAATCAGTAAATACATCACGAATAGAGGCAAGTTATTTGCAAGTGCTGAAAGCCTAAATCAGCCGGATGCAGGTGTAGAATGTACTCTTTTACATTACATTCTCTCGTCCACCATCCAGATGAACATTTACATTTGTTGAACTGCTCAGCACGATATACTTGTGAGAAAGTGCTTCACATGTTCCCCATATAGATCAATGAGGCCAGATGACAAGAGGGTATTAGACGGTAAGCAAGGGGAGAAGGGATGAAGCAAAGGGATGAGGTTAAGTGGATCTTACTTTGCCTCCAGGGCCAGTGCAACAATAGCAGCAGCCATGGGAGCAGAGGCCGATGTCCCCGTGTGACTGTCTGTACATCGATGTCTCAGGTCTGTGGTGATCTGCAAACAGAGGAGAAGAGAAAGAGAGTGAAGACAGAGTTAGACAAGGGAGGAAGGAGAGATAAAGAGGAATTACGGGAAGGAAGACAGAGAAAAGGGGCAGGGAAGAGACGAGACACGCAAAAGAAAACAGTTGAAGAAAAGGAAGAGTAGACCGTTACAGATGTGGAGTTGGAGGAAGAGAAGAGAAAATAGTGACAGTATTGGAAAGAGGAGAGGGAGATGGAAACAGACAGACAGATTGAAGTCATGAGGATCAAAAGGATTTAGACACACCTGCAACCCGCATTCCAGCCTCGATACACTGCCTCACTACAGTTAACAGTACACAAATTACCAGTTTTCCCGTGAATTTAATTAATTAATTAAATCCCCAAGGAGAATCCAGGGACGAGTCAGAGGTTAGAAGGAGTAGTAAAGCATGCTGGTAAAGCGCTGGATGTTCGCTTGATTGTTTGGACTTTAAACAACTCAGACAGCTGTCAGCCAAGAAAAGCTTGTCTAACTTCCAGTATGAGCCCTCATCAAAGGACCTTTCCTGGACCAAAAGGTTTGAGAGATTATCTGAATAAACACACAGAATCTACAATGGTTGAGTCAGAAGTGAAACTGGTCCAAAAGCATTAAGTAGACAGGACAGTGTGTGCTCAAGTAGATTAGACTGACATTCAGATATATGAGGTTCTACTGTACTAAGCCAGAGGGACAGTGTGTGTGTGTGTGTGTGTGTGTGTGTGTGTGTGTGTGTGTGTGTGTGTGTGTGTGTGTGTAGTATCAGAATGAGGAATGTAGCAAAACACTACCAGACAAGCACGCTAACAGAGGACAACCGTCACTGTCCATCCCAGTGGAGCATGAAAGTAATTTGGTCAATTTGGGTCAAACCACTGTACCCCAAAGCACCAACAACGTCAAGTGAATACCAAATAGCACCACGCTGTAGTCTTAACTGAAATTATACATTGCATGTGCATTTAACACAATTTAAGCTCCAAATCAAAACATGGTCAGTATTCAATTATCAAAAACAGGGAGACGTGCCTTAGCAAGTCTCTTTGGTTCAAGTCATACATTTAAAGACAGAAAACATAAATCTTATAAATCCAAATTTCAACTAAACACAAAACCCTGTGCTACAACTTGGACATCAGTGGAGAAGGAATACAGGTTCGGGCCCTGCAGTCAAAGCAGACCTTAGAAACGTTTGCTCCTTCAAAGAACTAATGTCTTTGCATTCAGCCGTTATAAAATCTACCATACACACAATTTCCTTACAATCTTTCGGTCGTAGTTCTCCCCGCTGCTGTAGGTGGTGGTCAGTGTGGACGAGCATTCCTCCAGGTACCATGGCTTGCGTCCGCTCTCAGCTGTGCTGGAGATGGAGATGGTATAGATGGAGTTGGTGTAGCCATCGCAGGAGCAATGGTCTCTGCTGCGCCCGCCGTTTCCTGAAGCCCACACGAAAATAGAGCCACGACCCTTCCTCCCCTAACAGGAGAAGATGCAGAGAGGATACAGTAAGAGGCTGCAGATTTGTTTTAGCACGAAGAGGTAATCACTCTTCATCAGGCTTCGTTTTTTAAATGTTCTCTTAATGTCTGTCAGAGTAACAAGTTATATGTTCAGTGTGCAGAAATCACTGTATGGCAAAGATTTCTTTGATCAGCAACATCAGCAACAGTTAGAGATCAGAAAGCAGCGACGCCTGAATATGAGTCCCCAGCAGCCTGGGAATGTCTGGGAACTGTGAATTGATCCTAGTTCAATAATCCTAACATTTCAACTGGGCAGAATACAATTGTGTTTTCTTTCCTTTGAAAAGTTGACATATTTGAGTGTCATGCTGTGTTAGTGAGATTTGTTCTATGTCGGACTGCTAATATGAAAAGGCAGCAAATCAATAAAGCCACAAAATATCCATGAAAAGACCAACGTTTTTACACTGTGCATGTTTTGCATTTCACCAGATTTGGGATGAACATTGTACACATATAGACATTTGTTATAACTGAGAAACATTATATGAGCAGCCAGGCAGCGATTTGATATTAAAATCCAGGTTTCCAGAAAAGATTACACAGTAGATCTAAAAGGAAATAAAAATCTTCCCAGATGTGAATTGAGAGACCAGGTCCAGCTCAGAATGTGCTTCAGATTGACTAACATTGTGAAGAAAAACACCAACAAATTAACCAATAACAGTTGTTAGTCTCAATTATGTTTTCAATTTGATACCGGTCAAGACAAAGGCCATTTACTTTTCTTTTTTAGACATTGTACTTCTAGAATTGGCAGAGTTCAAAATGACCAAAACCCAGGCCGACACACTGAGCTAGTAAAAGTGCTGGTGATGTCTGACTGAGGTGTCAAGGCAAAGTTCAGCCAGCAGTCAGCAAAAAAGGCATCTGACAAACTTGACTGACACTGTGATTCTACACACACACACACACACACACACACACACACACACACACACACACACACACACACACACACACACACACACACACACACACACACACACACACACACACACACACACACAGGGCTTCTGTCAGGCAGTGATAAGGAAGTGGAGCCCCTCTGAGTGAGAGGGGGATCAGACAGGAGAAAAACGCTGACAGGTGAGAGCGATGAAGAGCACTTTGAAAGAAAAGAGGGAAGGGACAAAGAATGAGAGGAAGAGGACACAGTGAGTAGAGGACGAAGGACAGAGGATGATGAAGGAGGGGAGAGGGGAGAAACACAATGTGAAACTGATGCACAGCAATCGTCATCAAAAGATCAAAGGAGAGCAGAGACTAAAGAATAAACACGTCATTGGTCACAATAATTGGTAATTAATACATTTGTCAGAACATTAATCCGTGATAAATTACAAGCGTTCATATTTTTAGCATTTCTCTACTTGAGAAATTGTCCAGTAATGGGTGAAAATAATCCTAACCTAACCCTAGTTCTAAAATGCCGTAAAAACAGGTAAAAAGCATAAAGATGTAAATTAAGAATTTGTTTTGATGGACATCCCTATTTATGATTGAGAGCCACACACACACACACAGGGTTAGTTTAATAAAACATGCATCTTAGAGGAAGAATAAACAATATAGAGAAATGATTTTTCAGTTTTTCACATTTGAGTGTTGACACAAGTTGAGTACTACACTCTCCACAGCTGTCAGTGGTATCTGACACCTCAGCTCTCTGTGAGAAACGATCTCTTCAGAGAGTCACATAGGTAAATGTTACACTTACAAGCATGTCATATCCACTCAGCTTCACAAAAAAACACAAGCAGACACACACACAAACACACACACACACACACACACACACAGCAGCGGGAGGGCAAGCAAGCACATGCCCGACTTGTAAAAGTTGGACAGATATCTCTCTCACCTCTGTCATCTTAAAAGGCCAGCCTGTCAGGACTCTACTCTACTCACACTCCCTGCTGTCCCTACACCTTTGTTCCTTTCTCTTTCCTCTTTTCTGTAACATGCCAAAGGCAGTCAGACTTCAAGTCAAATTTGTCAGTCTCACCTCATCAAAAGGCTACATCCGTTTAACCAAATGGCAGAAAGCCAGGAATAGCTAACTCTATAAACATGTAGGTGTGTGTGTGTGTGTGTGTGTGTGTGTGTCGTGACCAGTAAATGACTTCACCCCTCTTAACCTCTGTTATAGCTTTTCCACTCCACCCAGCCAACAACAGTGGCAGCTTGTCGTTATGCAAAATACGCTATGAATATGTAAATTAATATACACTAAGAGACCAGGGCTGCTCTCTAATGTCCGGAGCCTCACAAGTAGACAGCCAGGGAGGACACACACACACACACACACACACACACACACACACACACACACACACACACACACACACACACACACACACACACACACACACACACACACACACACACACACACACACACACACACACACACACACACACACACACACACACACACACACACACACACACACACACACACACACACACACACACACACACACACACACAGTTTATTTATATCTTTTCTAACCATATGAATACCAATTCCAAAGTCTTGGCTGAGCAGTGAAGCACGTGTTTATTTATGTGTAAAATAAAGTAAATGCGTATGCATGCGTGCATGTGCCCACCATGCGGATGCCGTTCTCGAAGGCCTGCCTGGCCAGAGATGCTGGTCCATCCACGGTCTTTCCATCATCATCAGGTCCCCAGCTGGCGCTGTAGATGTCAATGTGCTGCGGCTGGAGGCTCAGAGACTTTGCCTCTACCATATCCGTTACATCGCCATCCAGCATTCGCACGCCTTATACACACACAAAAGATAAATAATACATGCACTTAATAAATACATTCTAGCTGCTTAATGTCCCGTCATAATAATAAAAAACACAATCAGATTAATAAAGTAGTTAAGCTAATTAATTAACAAGTATCACAATATGCTTGTCCCACACAACACCTCGTAGTATTAGAAGTTACACTTTAATAAAAAATGTTGCTCCTCTTCAAGATGCAGATGTCCGCAACAAGATCTCTATATAGGTTTCTGTAATTCAAGTTATTATCACATATTGGTTTTTAGTTAGTAAGTGAGCAGAAGCAGTCAGGCATCACCATGACAGCATCACACATAAGCACATGATCAATCAGTGAAACAAACACATAGTTCATTTAAGTTATTATTGATGTAATAATAACCAATAATCACTCACCTCCTATTCTGGCATTGTAGGCAATCCCCACTATGCAGTGGGAGTTGTTGGCGGCTGCAGCAACTTCGCCGGCACACCGTGTCCCGTGTCTGAGGTAAGATTGAGAATGACCAGCTTACTATACAAATCCAGCGCACACCTACATACACAAGCAGGAGAGCACAGGCACACTAGCAGATAAACATGCAGCTTCTGAAGGGAAAAGCAAGGGCTGAAATGTACACAATTTCACAGAGATGTGCACATTCCTGCTGATGCAATCCTTAAAAAAATGGTTTCAGAGTAATGAGTGTTACAAATGTAGCAAACACTATAAATATTTTGGTCATTCCTGGTTTTTCCTCACAGGCCTAAAAGAGCACAGAAAAGGAGCTAGTTCAACATTCTCCAATGCTAATGGTCCCCGAATAAGCAAATACACAGAAACACACACACACACACACGCAAGTGACAATCGGCCCAGGTCAGCAACAAACATAAGAATGTTTGCGTTTGCCGCCTCCTCAAAAACATCACTTCCTGGATCGGCACAAACACACTTGCACGCACCACCTGCAGAGAACATCTGCATCACAACATCCCCCGGAAACATCTCTGACCGCTGCCATGGAAACCCAGCATCTAGCTGTCCAACCCCCGGGGAAAGACACAGGGAAGTTTTAAAGTCCAGAGAAGCACTCAGACTGAGGACAATCGGTTTCACAGCAACTTGACGATTTCAGGTAAACATTTATTTAGCAACATGATCAAAGGTTTGAAATCTCTCACCAAATGTCTTCACTGTCCACACTTACCTACGGTGTATACAGCAACATCCATGCTCGGCAACTTCATCAAAAACGCTCAGAAGTGAGAATTATATATCTCTTACTTATCATTTCTTCACCCACTATCAGTCGCAGACTTTCATGCAATACAGTCCTCTACTGTCGTCTACGCTGGGCAATACAACTCAGTTCTGAGCATTTTCCTTTCACTTATCACTAATCCATTGAAGAGTCTTTCCTCCCACTTGACAAAATGACTTTGTCTTCTGCCTACACAGTCTTAAAGACATGTCATTTATACATCCACAAACTGAAGAAAGTTGAAATCATGAGCTATATTCTTATTTACTTTCTTACCAAGCGTTAGTGACATCACTTGGTGTGTAGGCAACAGTAAATATGAAGACACTGCGAGAGGTTGGGTATCTTAGCACAAAGACTGGATAAAGGGGGAAATGTTAGCCTAGAATTCACAACAATGACCTATAGATGTATTTTAAATTCATATCGACTTCTGATATTATATGCAACAGCATTTGTATAGGTGTGGAAACCTTTATTGCATCCTCCGTAGATTGATGTATGACCTCACAAGTTTTCAGAAAAGTTAGCTGTGTGGGTTAAAGTATAGCATATTAAATGACTGCAAATCAGTCATAGGCTCCTTTGTCACAGTTAATGAGGCAAACTACTGGCTCCCTCTTTCAACATGCTTCAAAAGTCTTCACCACACTAATCCATACAGTTTGGCTGCCATTCCACTCTTGTGTTTGCCTGTATTTTCTATTCTCTACACATCTGTGTCAGTCACTCAGGGATCTCTCTGGGTTTTTTAGATGCTGAAGCATCCAACTATGTTACTTCTTATTTGCTTTTTTTCCCCATGCTTAAATCCAAAGCACAGATGTTAGCACATAATTACAATCCATCCTCCGCATTGTGGAGGTTTGTTTATGGCTTTTGGCCGATACACCCATAGACTGTATACAGTATTACACCTTCTGTCCATGGGTTTCACTCATTGGCTTTTTTGATTCTTTCCAGTCCATTTTTTTTGCACGCCCTCTGATGTTTCGGAGAATAATGCAACGAACAGCGCATAGAGTACAAACGCCTGAGTACATGCTCGGAGCTCGAGCACCATCTGCGGAGGCTCGTGCTACGATGCCAAGTGAGAGTATAAACAAAGCTTAACAGACTGTGTTTCTTCAGCCTTTTGAGCATGATGACCAGTTTTGACTTGCAGGTCACCACACACCAACCTTGGAAATCAAGTTCATTAGACTCCCTATTCCCATGGGAGACGTGACCTCTATGTTTTGATTGGACTAAAATTACCATGCCATTAGATCATTTAGATAATTTGTTGGATAAAGAATACTAACATGAAAAGTCAAAGAGGGTGAACCAGATTTCTGTCCACACACATAACATCATACGCAACAATGAATTCAACCTTAAAAAGAAAAAAAGCTCATTAAGCTGCATCTGTTCGCCTCATGTCTCTTTTAGACAATGCATTACCAGCAGGGACTGGGACACTGGCAAGGCACTTGGGCTGCAGCAGCTAAACACACACACATACACAACAAAATCTCTCACTAAGCCAAACTGGCACCTGACGAGAGCCTCTCACTAACTCACTCGCTAGCACGCACGCACAAACAGCAATTCCTCCAAACAGAAAACCCACAAATGTAACAATCAAATACTCTAATGTAACTCACCGCACCCACAACAAGGTCAAGGCTCAGGAAATACAAACAGGGAAAGCTTCTGGTGAAAATCAATCAAAACATTAGGCCGACTCTAACCCCAAAACACTAACACCACAGCCTAGATTTTACCTGAACCATATTTTAACAGTTAAAATCAAATTTCTCTCTCTCAATAGATCTACTATACTATAGTTATTCTTACTTGTTCTCATTGGTTGCATCATATCGAGGCATGGGATCCATATCGTTACCGTTGACATCAAAGCTGGCTTGAGGGTCCTGGAGGAGACAGAGGTCAAAACTAGTACATTAAACACCAAAATGACAATTGCAATAATGATCAAGAGAGAGAAAACAACCAAATTCACCATATACTGAGTGTGTGTGTGTGTGTGTGTGTGTGTGTGTGTGTGTGTGTGTGTGTGTGTGTGTGTGTGTGTGTGTGTGTGTGTGACCTTTAGCCACAAAAGCGTCGCTAACCCAATCAAACCGTTCCCATTAGCATCCGTTTTGTAAATCGAATGCAATCAAAGCAAACTCAATCTGCTGCGCCGCTCACCCTTCGGCATAAACAAATCCAGGCATTAAGTAGCTAATAACAGCTACGCAGACGCTGTCGAACAGGATGTGAAACATTTTATCTGCTCAGTTGATTGATGGCCTTACCTGCTGCCTCAGGCCAAGATGTTGCTCTAAATATCTGGCTATGTTCTGAGGCAGACATACCTCTGCATCCAGATTAAAGTATGTAAACAGCAGACAAATACACATGTACACACAGCATGTCTGCACAGCCACAGGTTGGAGGACATTTTAGTAATCCATGACCAATGAATATCTCATCCAAATCACAACCAGTATTGCAATCTAGTTGATTATTTAAATTCTCTATTGTGAATTTATTGTTTTTTGGGCAATTCATTTGTACTCACATAATGTATTTCTATGTTAGTGATACCATAATCATAATCTTTGATATCAAAAGATTAACACTTTTTAATGAAATTGCACTGACTGCTCCAAACTCCGCTCCTAGCCGCCCTACATGTGCATACATACACACTCACGTAGTTCTGAAAGAGGTCTGGGTGGTTCCTTTCGATGCCATCATCTAGTATGGTCACCACCACGTCTTTACCCGTGTAGCCCCTCTTCCACGCCCCCATGATGTTCATGTCCGACTGACAGTTATGGACGTCGTCATTACAGTGCTGGAGAGGTGGTGGCAGGAGGTGGAGGGAGAGAAGGGGATAAAAGGACAGAGGGGGGCAAAACAAAAAAAACACATCAGCATCTTGCAGATGCATAACATAAACATTATGAGTGTGCCCAGATAACCAAACTGGCCATTTAACCAACAGCAAGTGTGAGCATTAACATTTTTCATTTTTCAGTCATAAGTCAGTTCAAAGTATATGAAATAGTCAGATGGTGCTTTACTATACCCATACTACTTTACTACAGTATTTAGCTCGGCTATATTAGCAATACGTTGTAAGTTAAAGGCTCAATGTAACTAACAAAGTATTGAGTCTCAGTTGTATACACACTGCTTGCAACAACACATACTTTTACTACAGAATAACACTGCAATTTGCATGCAGCTTCAATGTGATTCAAACTCATGTTAAAGTCGCTGATACCGGTTTCATCTCATGTATCTTTAAAATAGATACAAAAATATACATATGGACAAATTAACATACATTTTAGTGCCAGGATTGTTTTAACTGTAGACTATAGCAGATACTTAGAAATGGACTTCCCCTAGTCATTTCTAAGTAAACCTGAAAACACACACGTTCAAACCGTTCTGTCCTACAGCTCACAAAATATGTTTAAAACCTCTGGTCAAAGTATTAGGAGTTATCTCTACCGAGTAAACAATTGACAGAGCAGAGGACACTGAAGCGTGCGCACACACACACACACACACACACAACTCAAAGAGCAATGATCTGAGGGTGTATGCAAACACAAGTGCCTGTGAATCTCTGCAATAGGAATTTTAATTTGAATGTCCTGTGTTTGTGTGTGTGTCACACTGCCAATCTCAGAGATGCGATTTTGAAATGCAGGAACACAGAAACTTGAATATTTATACCGCTGTGAACACAGAATGATTCAGCTTGGCCTGCAGTCTCTTTTCAAATAAAAGTAATGCAAAAATGTCACCTCTATGGCTTCTGTTATTTCATTATGTAAAACAAAAACCCAGTATCTCCACTGGCCCTGCAGTAATCAGGATCATGCCAAGACCTCAACTGACCTTTGACCCACAAACTCCACAAATGTAAACAAAGGAGAATGGATACAAACAGCAGTGATGCCCCTAAAATATTGTGTGCTCCATTTGCCTCTGAACTTTTGATATTCTTGTTTTGGTGCGGTAGTCATGCAAAGAGAGAGAAATAAATGATCTGCTACCAGTATACAGTGTACTCACAATGTACCACATGCTGCTCCACTTGGCGTCATTATAGAATATGTTGTTCTGGGCCTGGTAGCTGTGGGCGGGGCTAGTCAGAGAAAGGGGCGGGTCTGGCTTGTAATCCCTCTTGATCCTCCTCTTCACCACCTGCTGCTGAATCCACTCCACCTGAAACACACAGACACAGATAGAGATAACAAAAAACAAGTAGAAATCAAGTAATACCACACAGTAGCAGATTTGCTTTACGCATACAATCAGTCCTCAGGTGAAATTTCATCAAACTTCTTTTTACATTTTTGAAAATATAAGGTTCTGGGAAACACGGGGTATCTTAAAAAAAAAGAAGAACATACAGTGGCTATATTTCTTCTTCTTTGACTTTTATGATCATCTACAGAGATTAGATATGGCAAGTATACGGTGGCACCCAACCAATATTTGTTATGGGTCAGCAATGAGTGCAGATGACATTGTTAACTGTAGGAGTAAACGTTGCTGAAGTAAAATGCAGTCTTTCACTTGAAATGGTGTTTTCAGGTGACAACACTCAGCTGAAAAGTAATTTTATGAATATAATTAATCTGTTAATAGTTTCAGCACTTTTTTACTTGAGGTCTCCCTATTTAATTGTGGCTTAGGTGAGCCTATACAATAAAATAAAAAACACATAAATGATTGCACACAAGAAAGCCTTTGTTAAGAAGAGTCTGGAAATATGATCCTTTTCGCCATCTAGACGTTAAACTCTCTTCATTCCAGTTTTAGCCTACAAGAGTTTTGCAGTGGAGTCATTCTTTTCTATCCATCAGTTTATTTCTCCTCATCTGCAAAATGGACAGACTAATACACACACATATGCACTGTGGACATTATCGTCTCTCAGGTAACATCAATCTCTCAAATGTTATGGGCTCGCTTCAAGGCGTACGGCATTCCTTGGCAGGTATCATGCAGACGGAATTTTCCGATTTCAAAATCAGCATTGCTGGATCGGAGCAGGAGGGCTGGACCCACTGGATTGGCTCTGGTCACCTCTTTTTTTAAACCCTCAAAATAACCTTATGTTTAGTCTAGCTGAAGTCCTGCAGACGTCATCTGTCTAAAAAGACTGAGAAGTTTACATGTACCAGCTATGATGACAACACAAACATGTCATTATTAGCAGGCATAAAACTGGCATAACATGTGTCAGGCTGTATGAGAGCATCCTGAGATGGAAATATTACTGTAATAAATCATTTGTGGATTATTCGGACTGAAGTTTGCAGAAGAACATGATTGTGTGCCAGCTTACACGGACTACAGTAGGATCCTTTCAATGTACTTCAGGAAAACACCATGTTGAGTTGAGATGCTGTGGAGCTCCTGCTTATTTATACAGTTAATAATGTGTACTCCTCCTGAAGCAATCAACACGCCATCTACTGTGAAATAAGTGTCTACCCATGATATACAACGACGTTCCAACAGAGTAATCAAATTCTCACACTGAAAAGGTGTTTTGTTGCTCAGTTTGGCAGATCCAGGAGTCTGAGGCCTATGTGAACAATATTTGACTGCAAAGACAAAACGTTTCTCCACATCAATACAGCTCCAGCAGACAGAGAGGAGAGAAAAGCTGACATAATGACTGCAAAGTGATTATCTGGTCTCATGCACTGAAATAATCGGCCTGGCTCTCTGGAGAGTTGGAGAAGGAGGCAACGAGAGACAAGATAGACCGGAGAAGGAGAGTTGTTAAAGAGCCGAAGAGAACAAGTCCCAGGAGAGTCAATAAAAAAAGATCAGGCTTGGAAGAGGAGGGAAGTGAAAACAAATAGCAAGAGCAAAAGACGGCAAGTGAACGGAGGATGTACGCTGCTCTTTATAGATTGTGAAAGTGGGAGACCAGTACAATTATTCTGTAAATTACCACATTTAATAACTCAAAAGTGTAGATCTCCCTTTTAAGAGAGTATATAAAATATGGGCAAAAAATAAACGGCAAACCAGGGAAGAGACAAATAAGAAAACACAGAGAGATATTTGGTTTTAGCCTTGTGGTTCTCCCTTGTGGTCTAAGCTCATTTCCCTTCAAGGTCTGTCAGGACAATCAGCTTTAAACTAACCATTACCCTTAAAACAACGCTTTCATCAGGAATTGTGCATTTGTGTCAACACAGAAGCACTGGTGTATCCTTACAATTAGCAAACATTAGCATAGCATCAACCTCAATCTATGATCAGCAGTGTAACTCAACTGCTCTTGTGCGTAACTTGGCTATTCAAGAAAGGTCTGACAATGAATGCATCACTGCCTCTCATCTCACCACAAATCCTCAAACACCATTAATTCTTCTATTAACTGGCGAGACCGAGCAAAGACTTAACAGATGGTGAAAAAAAAACAATTATTTTGCTGAAGTTGGATCCCAATTCGTGGGTAGTTCAACTCAGATTTCTCTGATAAGTTTAAGGATTATCAAAGACTTGGCTGACGTTGCCTAATGAACAAGGGCATCAACAGTGGAACCTGAAGTTTAATGTATCCACTCTAATGAAGCTCTAACGTAAGTTCAGTAAGGAAGACACGCTTTACTCTCCGGTCCATTCATAAGCTCAGTCTCTAAGTCTCATAGTGATTACTCCATCAGCTGATTGGGGGCGTGTATGTTGAATGAACCAACCAATCTGAGTCGGAGTCGTTCTGTAAGCCAATCACTGCGTTGGTGTCAAACTTTTAAATACGCTCTCCTCTCTGTCAGTTGTCATTTCAGCTCAAACCGATGCGACCCTCCTCCACCCCAGGCTCCTCCAGTCAGCATCAGTCCTGCTCATCATCATCATCATCATCATCATCATCATCATCATCATCATCAGTCCTGCTCATCATCATCATCATCAGCCCTGCTCATCATCATCATCATCATCAGTCCTGCTCATCATCATCATCATCATCATCATCATCAGTTCTGCTCATCATCATCATCAGGTTACAGCAACGCCCTTCTTCAACACCACCAACAGTGTCTGGACTCCAGGGTGTATTCTGTCTGCGCAGACATCAGCATCGCTACCCCGTGCCTATCCTAATTCAGGATGGAGTCCAATCGCCATATATGCAATTATAATACATTGTTAAACTCTAAAACAAGTCTGTCCTGATTGAACTGAAGTCTGTAAGCGAGACACTGAATCCCTACCACCTCAGTCAGGTGCTGCTCTGGAGTGGATGATGACCTCCATCGACCCAAGCAATTTAGGATCATTTAAGTATCAGGCATTATTATTGCTATATACTTCCTATCCGACATTCTGACTTAATGCAGTTTCTAAAAAAGGATCATAAAGCACTTCTAACGCATTGTTGTATCAGCAGGAAGAGGAACACTACAATGTTTAGTATGCCGTTTAGTCCAGATAATACTTGTTTCACTTCCTGAAAATTAAACTGTTCAACCAAGAAATGAAAACCATTCTGATGGTCATTGCAACAACATAATATTAGATATAATATTTGTAAAGCAGAAATATGTTGTAAGCCTTCTGCAGGTCTGCAGCTCTGGATGCTGTAAGAGTCTCCTATTGATCAATAAATATCATCATTTTAACACCTCTCCTCCTCGCAACCAACATTTTCTGTTACAGAGGCACAAGAAGATGGAAACCGCTTCTAAAGCCAGAGGTAAATCATGCAAGCAAACTGTCACCAACAAAATCAATTTCACTACGGAGGAAAAAAAAATAAGTCGAGAGGTTTCAATGTGAATGTGGCAGACGCCATGATAAAGATATCATGCCACAGTATCAAAACAACTCTATACGGCTCAGCAAACCAAAAGGGATGATAATGTACTTGTATTGAGCTTTCCAGCAACATACATCTTCAAAAAGAGCCGACTGATGGTTACAGAGGAAACACTGTATGTCTCTGATATAGACAGTAGAAACAAACATGGCTAACGGAGGACAAGTGTGTCCACTAAAAATACAACTTATAAAATGTGCATGTGTTTAACTGTTCTTTGCCCTATGTTATGTTAAATAAAAACTCTGCTAATATTCATCTAAAAAATATATTCTTTACATTTAAAGTGGTTTCCTTACTCAGGCTGCTACTGCTAACTTATCACGGCTTTGTATTTCTTTATATGGATTTTGTTTTTTTGTCCTCTAGTCGCAGGGTGACTTGAGGCACATAAATGATAAACTGTTTTTCTAAAGCAATCACGAGAAATGCCATCCTTTGTTATACCTTCTAAAAAACACTCAATAGTAACAGCCGGCGGTTATCTGCATCAATTGTGTCCCATTTACCAATCCATATCCAAACAAAAACAATATTGCCCTCTATTATTGCCTAAAAGAATTGCCAGTATCATAGCCTTTGTTTCTGTGCCAACTTACTGGCAGGCTCTGAGGCATGACGATTGGGTCTGCTCCATATTTTAACTCCAGCTTTGGGAAGCACGGGAATGATATCTAGCACCTGTACATCTCAGTCACCTTGCTTTTTTCTTTTTTTTTCTCCCACTCTGACTCCCTCTTCTATGTCACTCTTTACATTTTCTCGTCTCTCTCGCAAGCATTTCCTGCATTATCGCCGTCTTTCCGTTGCATTTCAAGTCTTCTTCCCCGCAGATGCCCATTTGTCTGTCTCCCTCGTTCCCATTGCAACCCCCTTCCTCCCTCCTCTCTCTCATTCGCTCTCTGTGTAAGGGTTTGCAGGTGGCTTTTGCCGGCTGGGTCAGTAACCAGGGGAAACTGGGGAAGAGTTCACTTCAATAGAACAAATGGGAACAAATTGATCCACTTTCACTGCTGTTTTTGAGATGCTGTTTGAGTTGCAGGCAAAAGAACTGAAAGCTGTGGGTTTCAAAAAAGGTCAAAGGCTGATGTAGCAGAACACCCACAACCACCTTTGGACTCACACGAGAAGCCAGTTCCTCTGCTCTTTTAAGTGAAACTCGGCCCAAACACAGCACACAGTCCCACAACTTTTCACAGACTGTTTGAGCCAAGTGGCGCTGTGCTGGCCAGCTGTAGGTGCTTCTCAGAGGGCGTCAACTCTTTAATGGTTCATCTGTTAAACAAATTCAAGGCAAAAACAGATGCAAGAGTCTATTGCAGCATCCTGGCTTCATGGAAATATGTACCTGGGACTGCATGACTTCAAAATTACTACAAAGGCCCCAACTGGTACACAAGTTCTGTCAGTGTTGTCTCCTGGCTACGTATTGAGCAGACTTCTGTTTTAAGTCAACTTAATCATTTGGATTTGAGCTCATTCAAGTAATTTTACTATGTGGCAAAATATCTTCCTTATATTTTATTTTGCCGTCATAGCCAGTCTGCATTTCAGTGTATCCCGACGAGGATTCAGCTGCAGAATGCACCTGGCCCTCAGTTTTCTTGCCCACGTCTGGATAAATGACTCCAAGTAAGCAAGAGTCTATCTAGCCAAGTGAAACTCACTGGAAACAGAAAGCTGTGGACAGACAGCAGCATTCAGCTGTTGTTTCTCCTAACTAATCTCTGAGCAGACTTCAAAAGAACATTATTAAAAAAAAAGGAACAACCACCGTAGGACTCCAATTGCCGTTTACAAAAAACTTGAAATAGCTGGAAATATATTTCAAACAAAGCAGGCACAGTAGATTTGAACTAATTTCAAATCAAAAACTAATAACAATGAGGAGCTACAAGAAAAAGAAGTCGGTGGCTGTTGAAATTCTCTTGGGACTCCCGGTATGAATGAGTCATGAGCGTCCGTCAGCATAGTGCAAGGTACAAGCCGAGTGCCGCTTAAGACACAAAGGAGAAGACCTCATCACGAACAGTTTTGCATACCTTGGCGCCACAGTAATACACAAAAGGGACAGCTAAACTTCAAAAGTATATTTAAGATGTAACTGGCTTTTGAGTTCTGTTCCCGTAACATTACAAAATATTATCCAGTTTCATGTGTATGATGTTCTTGTTAGAATAATAATACACGTTTTATTTTTCATTTAAAAATGTGAAATTAAAACTAAATTGAATTCTTTCTGAAACTATAAAGTGTGTTAGGCATTCACTGACTTCCAGAAATACTGATACATATATATAATTTACCTGCAACAGGCTAAAAATGTTGTATATCTAATATTTGAAAAACATAGAAGGAACCAAAGGAAACGTCAGAGGCGTGCATCAGAAGGAAAACACTTTCTTTCTCCAGGCCACTGGCCTTGGCAGAGTCATTCACCAGCTTGGAAAATGCTCTTTGACCTGAGAGGCAAGTGACACTGCAGCTCGGCGGATGCCATAAAGCGGTAATCTGTGCCGTGCTGCATCACCATGGTAACATGCGTGCCAATGAGTACTGTGGATGGCAGGGTGCGCCTTTCATGGCACCGCTACACCCATCTGACTCACTCGCACACAAACACACACGCTGTCATTATTACAAAACATCATTAGTAGTATGCCAGACTGCGCTGGTGCCAAAGTAGCCATCACGTTGATCCCAAACCCACAGACAGGTCACAGATTATGCTGAAAGCATAACGAGTCAGGGGAAAATACACTTTCCTTCTCTCTTCAGCTCCTCCTTACTCTGCTTCTGTTACAATAGCTTATTTTTCCTCTCCTTTAACCTCTCCTCTCTGATCAAGTCCTCTAAAATCTCAGTCTCTCAGCCAGATGGCATAAGGACACCAACCTTCCTGCATTGTGGCCGAGTGTCAAGCCTGAGAGAGCAAGAGAACCAACAATGGAGGGAAGGAGACAGGTATGCTGAAAGCAGCAGGGATAACTGACTGTAGGAGAGGGAGACCAAAGAAGAGAAAAGAAAAGAGACGACAGGTAAGGACAGCAGGTGGACAAAAGAAGCTGAGTGGACCAAAAGGAAGGAAGGATAATTAAAAGAAACAAGGAGACAGAGGACAACAAGATAAATGGATAACAGACAGTGACAGGTGCTCTTATCTTTTTTCCTGTTTCACTCTCTATTTCATCTTTTTTTTATTCCACTGATACATCCTTATCATTCCTCAGCAGTCAGCATGCATTCATGTGCATGCACGGATACAAACAAACTTGCATGGCCTTCAATCCATTGTTCAAAACACACAAAGCCATTGCTGCTGGATGAAATCCCTGAAGACCCAAAAAGTCAATATTTTTCAAAATTGACATAAATGGGATATTTTAAGCTTCACTGTAATGGATCTGGGGAGTTTCATCTTGTTTTCTTAAGATCAACCCCCAACCTGCTGGATAACATTACCACTTCATCAAACATGCAGACATCAACAAGTAAAGTTTTCTGTCAGACAAAAATATGACAAGAAATATTCTCGCAGTATGAGGTTTTCACATGTGAAGAATGGGACATCTGCACTAACGGCTGTGCCGCTGAATCCCATTTACAGACACCATGAGATCATTTTGTACACTTCACCAACTCATCCTGTGTATTTCAGTGAAGTTCAGGCTACATCCACACTGCTACGTTTCCATGTTAAAATCCACAGACTGAGCGTCCACATTACAGCACAGTAAACAAAGGAGTTTAGAAACGCTACCAAAGACGTTTGAAAACTCCGGAGTCACCTCGTAGTGTAGGCAGGCGCAAGCGCATCAGTTTTAAAAAGATGACGTAGACACCCGTGTTGGCTACTTGATTGGGTCTAAGCAATTACAACGTGTCTTTCTCTGTTTCTCTGGGGGCGACTTTCAATCAGAAGATCGGTGGTTCAAACCCCGGCTCAGCCAGTCCGTGTTGTTGTGTCCTTGAGCAAGACACTTAACCCTCATTGCTCACCGTTGCTGTGTCTACGGTTTACTGTATATCATGTAAGTCGCTTTGGATAAAAGCGTCAGCTAAATGAAATGTAATGTAATGTTTCATCACCTGACCCTTTGCCGGAATAAAACAAACAACAACTGCCTTGATTATCGATAAACTACGAGGTTAATTCAACATGGATAACGGATTACAGGCATTGCTGACCTTGTTGTCTATACTAGCAGCTGTTGTGTAGTTAAATTCTGCATTTTAGAATTATACTGCCAACATGTGGATGAAGCAGCTGTTATTGGAGCGAGTGGCGCCATCAGCCCTACGGAGCGGACGGCTGAAGTCACGGTTTGTGGCTTTGAGGAGGGCGATGGACACAAAGCGGAGGACTTTCCTTTTCTTATTAATGCTTTTTTTAGTTCTGCACAACTATTGTGAAGTCCACACAGAAACTGTAAACAAAAGCATAGATGCTCTCCAGTACGACAGGGACGAGTGTGAGAACAGACAACAATGAAATCGAGGAAACGAGTGAGAGAAGCATGTTGACCAAAGTTATTAACCTATAATCTAGTAAACTTTGATTTGTAAGGGTTCATTTTAAAATAAAATGATGTGTGAGTGAGAAATAGATAGATATAGCAAGATTTTAGCGGAACATATAAAATATCAAGCACTACCTTTTATTATTCAAAACTATGATAGTACTCTGTAACAAAGCAACCATCTACTTTCTGTTTACACCGCCACCCGCCACCCAGTATACGGGAATGGTCATGTGATATTTGTTTCAAGCGTGTTAGTATGGATGGAAATCATTTTACAAATGATGCTGAAATGCCTGTGTGGGCGGAGATTGTTTTTGTTTTAAAACCCCGGTTTTTAAGGAAAAGGTAGTCGTGTGGATGAAGCCTCAGAGTGGTCTGAGGTTCAGGCTTCATTAATAATGCAGCCAGGGAGTGATGACCTGTGCAGTGATGAGAGGATGGGTTTACCTTTGGTCAAACCTTTGTTTGAAGGGCCAGTTCCCCCACATCGCACAAAGACACATATTGTTCAGTTGACTAAGACGCTTTGCAAGCCTATATTCTATTTTTAATAAGGCTTTTATAACCATGGTGGAGTAGAAACCATATAAATGTACATTTAAGACGTTTCTGGACACATTCCTTCGCAACATGATGGAAATGAGAGAACCTGAATGTGTTGCAATCTATGAATATTGTTATTTTAATCACAAACCTCAAAAAAGGGTACAGTCTTTAAAGAAATTGAGGTGGAATGTATTCCCATTAAAAAGCTGTTGGATATGGCCTTTTTATTTAAAGGACAATTATATTTATATCATGTTTAATCTCCCACCTCTAAACTTATCCATCAACCCTTACAGGGATGAGTTTGTGGGATAGAATATGTCTCATTTATTACAATTCATCTGTCAAGAATACTGGAATTTCCCTGCAATGTAATAGTCCCTGTTTTTATCAACACCCATTTGTGTGTCTTGTCTGAGAAAACAAGTCAACTCTGTTGGTGTGTGAAGTGGCTTACCTTGGGCTCCATGGAAATAAAACTATGGCGACCGCGGCTCGACAAAGTCGACCTCTTGATGGTCCGGCTATGGAAGAAGTGATAGTGGTCTTTGAGGTCTCCAATCTGCAAAACACATATACAGACTTAAGAAACATATTTATTCATTCTGTAACTCTTTCCACCTGAACATAGTGCTGGAGAAAATTCAGTATCACATTACCATTATATATATATATATATATATATATATATATATATATATATATATATATATATAATAATAATAATATATATATATACATATATATATATATATTCCTGTATTTGCATTTCACAGTTGAAATAGATAGACACATAAACTGTAAACACATCATACATACACACAAAAAGCGTTTATCACAGTAGTCAATGAATACGGTCACCTCCTGTTGAGAGTGAGTACTTTAAGAAAAGAAACCTCTCTAAAAGTACTTTTTAAAGTAGTAAAGTTACAGTTTTATGTTGTAATGTTAAATCCCGTTTTTTTCTATATATATTTAAATAGATATAGATATAGATATACATATTATACATAACGTTTTGTTGAGTTCTTAAAAACGGTCAGAGAAAAAGAAAGGAATAGGGACTACAAGGTGAGACGGAAAATAAAGTAAAACAAAAACTGACAAGGAGACACAAAAAGACAAAGGAAAGGCTTGAAAGTCACACAAATGTACAAACAGACAAAGACTTTGAGTGACAGAGACAAGAGGACAGAGGATCCGCAGACAGACAATGATAGGCAGACGGCCAGCTGCATGACGGTGATTAGTTTTAATAATTGATAAAGACCATACAATCCCTCAGATGTACCCTGTCATGGCTGCCAAGGGTCCTGTGGTGCTCCACTGATCCATGGCTGAGCTCCACCGCCACAGAACCCATTAGATCAGCTTTCAGCACAATGCTCATGCACGAACATACATCTTCCAACTTCCAGACTGACAAAATGCGAAACCCGAAAGTGCCAAAAGGCCTTGCTGGATCACTTTTCAGCAAACACCAAACATTAGTGTAACACGCAGCACAAATCAGATGTCTTGGGTATCCGATTTAAAAGCGTTCTACATAAATAGTAACAAAATGTGCTCCCATAATAGGCGGCTACCACTTTGGATGCTTCTCATAGTGTAAACAGGTCTCAACATATCGTGCCTCCAATGCCTATTTAATCTACTCAACATCTGCACTGCCAGTAGCAGGCCACCCTTCTAGGAGTGTCTGCAAATGGGAGCTGCTGGAAAAGCTCTACACATAAAAACATAATTTAAAAAAAGCCTTAACCCAGGTCTAAACTTCTGCTGCACTGCTCTTTTTAAAAGCCATCTAAAGTCCTTCTTTGGCAAAAATCACATATTTATTCCAATTAAAGTGACATTTGGAAATAAACAACCTTCATGGTCGCTTCAACACCTCTTCGGGTTACTACGTCTCACTTTCAATGTGCAGTTTCTCAAACTATTAGCTTGAGTTGTGACTGCTATGAAAACATGTGATCAGATGGATATGCATCAGGTTATATAGTCTAACTTTCATTATGATGCAATAGCCCACATAGCGAATCACATGTTCAACATAACCTTTGGTTACTGGAAATTATGTCGTAACAAATTTGTGAGGCGAAATAACCTGCACTTCAGTGGTCAGGATGTCTTGCATCGTAGACTTTTTCCCTGGCTGCATCAACACTTCTATGTCACTTGATACAAAGTCCTGCCCGGGATCGTTAAAAGCTGATACAACCTTTTCTCATGGATATTATTCTGATTGAATCACAGTGGGTCAGACTACCTGAATACGTGCATGCTGTCCACATTTAACAAAAGGACAGAGGACAGGCTTCAAACAAGAAGATGAGAGGTCACATGCACTTCAAGATCCTGCATTTGCTAAAGAAATCTGTCTACTGACATGTGAATGGAATAACAATGTTTTCTAACTTCTTGCTACATGTTACAGATGATGCAGTGCCTTTACAGCTACATTGTATAAAGTGACAGCAAGGATAATAATGCAATATTTATTTTACTCCACTTCCATAACCTATCTGGCCCAAAATCTTCAACTCAGGCGTATTCTACAAAACCAAAAAGTATAATATATAAAATACTGAATGTTTTACTAGTCATCGAAGACACTGGATGACTAGCTTGGATAAAAATGATCAGCATGAATGGTGTTTAGCCAAAACAACACCTTTTTTGGCCTGATGCCTTTAAGCACTGATTTTTCAGTGCAACCTGCTTAAATAATGTTAGAACTAGTTATTGATGTGACGGCTTCCTGTCCAAGTCTGGCTACATCATCCCCCTCCCTCTCAATGCCTCCAACTCCTCTCAAATCTCTTCCAAACACCAGTTTGAACAGATATCCACGTCTAGAGTCTTGTCAGCTGATTTAGACCCAATTTGGGCCACTGTCTTAGTCTGGGAAGGGGGCTCCATGGTTAAGAGGATTACCCAGAATTCCCCAACGAGGTGCTCTCTCACTCCATGCCAACTCTTTTCATCCATCCGTCCATCTATCGTCCCTTCTTTCGCTCCCTCCTCCCTCCATCTCCCAGTGTGTGTTATCTTTGTCTGTTCTCCGCTTTCCACCCCTGTCAAGAAGACTATATTGTCCCTCTGTCACATGTTTTCCATACCCATCCCCCTTTTCCTCTCTAACTACTTTGCTTCCCTTCAAAACGTGAAACCTCTTCTCTTTTAGGATTCATATCCTCAAATCATGCATCACAAGCAAGCACATCTAAGCAAGTTTACTTGAATAAAAAAAACACTTGTATTCTATCTCTTTGTGATCTACAGTGCCGACAATTTGAGAACAAAACTTGCAATAAGTCATCCCACTTATGTTTAATTGTATTCACCGTTTACATCAGTGCGGCACTGATATTAGAGGGAGGGGGTTGATAATAGGGATGTCAAAGTTCACATTAGGAAACCAGAGTGTGCTGTTATCTCTCCCATGGGAGCGGCTTTCAGCTGACCCCAAAACCAGGAAGTGAAGTAAAACTCTTGTCTATGAGGTGTCAAAGTCCAATGAACGCTCCATATTGACATGGAAATTAGGGCGAATGGTGGGGGTCGAGGGCGACACTGCACTCCACAGGGGAATTCCTATGGGGGGCTGGTATGGAAAGGGGGGGAGGACTCCACACATTAGTTCCCGTCAAAGAGAGGGGATAAACGAGGCCATTAAGGCCTGCTCTCTGGGGAGTATAGTGGGTGGGCGGGCTGGATAAGGCGAGGAGGAAGGGAGGGGGGGTTCAATAGCT
The DNA here is from genome assembly GCA_023566465.1 of Cottus gobio. NCBI lineage: Eukaryota > Metazoa > Chordata > Actinopteri > Perciformes > Cottidae > Cottus > Cottus gobio. The sequence goes on along the minus strand of CM042218.1, from coordinate 18,718,130 downwards.
GTTGACTAGGCTACCCCACAACAACCTGTCAGAATGCCCCCCTCTGTTCCACGCTGTCTTCACGTCGAGCACTGGCAAGTGCAGGCTTGAACTACCCACGCATTTCGGTCACAATCCTCTGAAGTATGTGTGGGGTCCATGTTTGTGTGGCCTATTTTCTTTTTTTCTTAACCACAAAAGGACACAGGATCTCCCTTTAAACATTGTCAAAACACATTTTAAGTGACCAATTAAACCCCTCCTCTTGGACCTGTGGCTACTTCTGTTGGTTGATTGATTAAATTAAATCATGTTAAGAGAGACAGACAAATCTCACACATGTTTCCCTTCTCTGTATGCGTTTTCTTTTTTTACAGCGGTGGTAGGGATTTTATTTAGACTTTGCTCAGTATTGGTTCCTACATTTGGCCATATATATATATATATATCAGATCTAATGAAAATAACCTCTTACACTGTAGAAGTATGCATTGGTGATTACAAAAATGTAAGCTTTGAATATAGGCCTTTGAAAAATGCAAGCCTTTCTCGTGAAATATGACGTGCCTATTTCAACATTTTCTCTTGTAGTGGTGCCTCATCCTTACTCACAAAACCCAGAGGAAACACAACATTCTGTCTATTTGGGAACATTGACAAAAGGTATGGGAGCATCTACTCAAGAATTTATCCTGTAAATTAATATTTCCCAGCCAAGCATTTGCCAGTCAGGGAAGGTTTTGCACAACTATTGCACAGTACTAAAAAAGCCCAACATGAGCATCTGTTTGGAGATCTTTTGATGTCAATTCCAAGACCACAAAGCCAACAGCACTAGCTGTCTCACTTGTGTGTCAAAAAGATCAAGCACATGAGACTGCTGCGGCTGTGAGGCTGGTAGTTGCTCACTAGCTCACTACCAGCAAAGTGGACATGATCCGCGGAAACAGAGAGGAGGCACCTGTTGTGCCATCCTGCTCCTGATCTTCTTGTTAGGTTTTTCGGCAGCTTCTCTCTCCTTGTGTGACACACAAGAGAGCCACAGAAAGAAGGACTGAGTTAGAGAATCACAAAGACGCGTCGCGGCTCAGCTTTGGACTTCAGACCATTAACGTTTGACTTCGTATTGTGTGCCTACCGGTGAAGGAATAATAGCCCCCATGCCATACCCGACCTTGGTAAGAGTTGTCAAAAACAAGAAACGACAAAAGGCACACAAAAAGAGGCAACCGTTGATGGAGCAATAGACGACCTACCTGTCCCATGTTCCTATAGCCATATTTATCCGCTATCCGCTCGGCCACATCGGGTCCACCGGCTATCCTGACTGCCCAGTGGTTGGTGTAAATCCGAGCATTGCACGGCGGGGACGCAAAGCTGAGACAGAGCGCCAGGACGCACAGCGAGCTTCTTCTCCAAGCGGCGTTGTGGACCATCTTCCCCCACTTTTAATCCGACTCTTCTCCTCCTCCTCAGCCGACCTCAGAACTACCAAACTTCTCTTCTCGCCGAGCAAGACTCTCATAGAAGCACAACTATCCAGCCAAAAACAGTTAAAGAGGGAAAAAGAGAGGGAGAGAGGGGGAAGGAACGGAGCCCGGGAGAGGAAAAAATATACCTTATCCTCAAACCTCTGCCTTCCACATGGGAGAGTTGAAGTTTGCGTTGCGAGTGCCCTCTCTGTTTTTTCCACAGTGGAGGAGGAGTAAGTGTACGTGTATGTGCGCCGTGCGTCTTTGCGCGCGAGTTCGTGTACGTGTGTGCGCGCGCGGAGATCCTCAAAGCTGATTTCTCTTCTCCAACTCGGATGTTGGTCGTTCAGCGCATCGGGCTTTCATGTGGCGAAATGGCTACAGCGCCTCCCCACAAATAACTAGCTGACACTCTGGAGAGTAGAAACAACTGATGCCGCGGGGTTTCCCTGCCGAGCTCCGCTGGGTCTTAAAGACACTCGTCTCAGATCCACCGCTGACCGCCCGTCCACCAGACTCAGACGGGGGTCAAACTGGGGGCCATGGAGCCACTTGGGGGCAGCTTCAAGGGCTTACTCCAGGAGGGGTCCTGGATACAATGAAGAACAATTTACTTAAAAGCCAACTGTCTGGAGGTTAGCCTAGTTAGACTATATTAAAGAAGGATTCTTCATTTTGATTATCACACTGGTCAATGCTTACAAAAGAAGAACCGATCTGAAACAGTTTGTACAGTTAACATGTCCATGTGTATGTGGCTACTTCCATGGCAAAGAAGCATTACAATTATGGTTGAATCTGTAGATTCTGTAGCTTAACCATAACCCTGACCCTGTGTTTACCCTAACCCTGCTTGTACGCTATTTAACATGGGTCTGAGGGTTAAAATAGATTATTTATTTTTTAGCTTTACTGTAAATCAGAAATAATACTGCCAACGCACTAAGTAAAAGAAGAAAAACATGCTGACATGATTTAACATTTGGTTTGACATCATGTATCCATTTTTAAGAATGTGTGTAGTTTGCTATCAAAACATCTCAATTTATGTAGATGTTATGTAAATCCTTCACATTTTGGTGTTTTGTTTGTAGACTATGAGATGATACCAGTGTGTTTGTATCTTAAAGAGTAATCTTTTTTTTACTGACAGCATAGCTGGGTTCTAACCATCATACATGCTTTCAGTGACTAACTGAGTTGTTTATGTGTCTGCTAATGTGTCACATTGTAATAGCTGATGTGAACTCCAGCACATGAATAGCAGTGGTGTTTTGCTCCCTAAAATGTAATAAGTCCACAAGTTAACAAGTGGATGCATTACATTTTGCATACTGCTCCCTCGTCCCACACCTAGAAATCTGCTGTTGAATGCAAGCCTTGTCAGTGTCCGGGGCAATATTGACATAGACATACCAATGTAAAGGTAAACCATGACCTCCACCTCAGTAATCATCCAATGGGAAACAACCACAGAAAAAAACAATTATATATAAAAAGAAAAACATAAAATAGTTATTTTCTCCCATAAAACACTGAACCCTCTTTCAACTGCATTCAGTTATTTTCATTGATGTGACAGCCATGATTCATTGTTCAAAGTGTGTATAAATCTTGGACATGGACTGAACTATATGAGTGTTTACCACACTCACAGATTGAGGCTGGTTACTGTTTTCTTGGGTTATACATCCACCACTGCCATGCAGGCCTTCTGCCCTTCATTGCGATTTTACTGCATATTCCCCTTTAATCAGTGAAGCTCTAGATGTCATGCCCCTCATCGTAACACAGGTCACAGCTGACTAAACGCTGTCATTATGGAATGTGCGTGGTATTATCTGCAGTTGAGTCTTTCATTCAAGGCCTTTGTTGATTGATGGGTTTTTGTTTTGCAGCAGTTTCCCGGGGATGTCTCTGTGCACAGCAAAAACTCTGTTCTGCATGGGACACAAGTGAAAATCAGCATAATTGCACTAATTGCAGCCAATTTCTCGCTGAATGGACCCCGCTGTCACATCTCACAACAAGCGGGGGGACAAGAACATCTCATGGTCCCCCAGATGGAGATGAAAGGGAGTAAAGATTAAAAAAAAAAAAAACACCCAGTGATCGTTCTCCATTCAGACGATTTAAGGGGCTTGTAATTTAAAGGAAAAAAAGGAGAGGAGACCAAACATAGCAGAAATTGATTTGAAAATCCAAATCAAGCACCCAGGTCACGAGGCCACCTTGAGAACCAGGGCCCCCTGTGTGTCAGTCTCACAGCTCCCCGTGTTTCTCCAGGGAGTGAACCGAGTGAACCCCAACAAAACGTCTTTGTCAACATCTGAGAGCGGATCGGTCAGAAGTGTCAACAAACTGTCTGAGGGGCATTCCTGTGTGCATTCCTGTGCCTCTTCAATGAAATAACAGGGTGCATCCCGTGTTTAGGCCAAACACAACTTTAAAAAAACTGCACACAACCCCCATGATCAACACAATAGAAGGCTCCAATAGACTGGAGCCAACTTGCTTTTTTCACTTAGGACACAGCTAATTTGTTCATTCAGTATCAAGCTGTACAATTCTAGGAGAGAACCGCCCACGTGATTTTCTCATCCCATCAAGACAGGGGCGTTAAACATGTGGGCCCCTCGTGCATTCAAGAGCATCTTATGATCCAACACTGCTTCTCCACACTTCTCTATTATCTCCACCTTTACCCATGATGGCCTTTGCGTTTAATAATTTGCTTTGCTTTCTTTTCCAGATGTTCTCTTTTTGCCTGCATCTTCTTTTATATAATGAATATATCTGGTTCCATTCTTTTCCTTTGAACCTGTCTTTGGGTCAATTAAAAAAAATATAACCATATGCTGCATCTTGACAAATACTCCTTTCTTTCCTTCATATCTTTTAGATGCTTCTGTTTTTCCCTAAGGCTCTCACTGACCATCTTATCTGTATCTCTCACGGAGTGGTGTCCCTGGGAGTAAAGGATGACCTTTCAACTTCACTTTGACCTTTGACCTTGTAGCTGTAGGCTGCTGCACTTAGGCTACAATAGCACCTGCCACTCACCGACTTTCCATCCTCCCTGTTTGACATCTCACCCTCCAGTCACCACCCTTCCCTTTTTCTCTTCACCCTCTCCTTTGTCAGCCACATACCAGCGTTACATAGACTATTCTTGGGGCACACATTACACATTCTGTGGCGATAAATAGAAGAACGGGGAGACTGAGAGAGTGGTATAGCTAAGTAAAGGTTGGTCTCCTGCATCTGCGGGAAATGTGAATTTCAATCTCCGTGGTACTCGAACAGTACGGTAGTGGTTTATCAATTAAAACGGAAAGTTAGAAAAAAAAGTAATGTGGGATTTGATTATCTCAAGTTTAGGCATTGGCAACATATACTTGTTTGACTGGTTTACATGACTTTCCCAGTTCAATGTCATGCCGTAAAAAATAAGATGAATTTACTTTGTACCTGTGAGCTGTGACCCACCTGGTCCTGTGTACGGTACAGACCAAGCAATATACTTCATACGAAATAGCTATACATTGCCATCTTGTGGGGACTGAGAAGATTACATAGAGATTGCAGTTGACAATAATTTGATTAATATATCCATTTACACTTTTACTGGTGGAGAATAATTTGTCTTTATCTGTTCTTCTTTCTGAACATTATTTCCCTGACTCACAAGAAAGACAATGAATTGCCATGAACAAAAAATAACTCTGGTGAAACATTTTCACATGTGCAGGCTCAGATTATAAAGCTACATTCCAAAATATAAATGATCATACTGCCACATTGAATTGTCAGACCTGGAACTGGCTGGATGAGGTGCAGACAAATCCACATCTATTCACCTTTATGCTGCATGACTATACCATTTTAGGCAATGTGATTTTGTTGAATTACTGTAGGAATTCAACACAATCGCATTATGCAACCATTTTGTCTTTTGATTTTTAAACTAAAAGTTTTTGCTGTGCAAAAGAAACAAATTAATTAAAATGGAGTTAATTAAAAAAATCTTACTTTGTAGTCTGTTTTATTCATTTACGTCATAGAATATGCCTTTCATAGGAAAAGGTGATGGAGCCACCTCCGTCTCACTCAAGCTGGGTCACCATATGGCCAACTGGCTTAAAAGACTACATTACAGAAAACACAGTTTTGGCAATTAGACAGTCAACCTTAAGTTTGCGCTGGTAATTACTAATTTATTAATTATAGAAGGTAGATTGATGTTTGGCAGCGACAGAAATATTTGTTGCAGATTTGTTTCAAATGCAATATACATTTTTTTTTGGGGGGGGGAATATAAATTGCAGGTGTTTTGTCATATCCAATTGTTCTTGGGGATTTTCATGATCCATTTTAGCATTCACTGATGGCACCGATGACACTTTTTACTTTACCAGTTTTGCAGAGTCTACCTATGATGGTGAGTATCTGCACCAAGTTTCTAATGATAGGCTAGGCTAATTTAACCAGAAAACTGAGATCTGAACAGTCTAAAAAAAAACATGCACACAATCAAAATAAAAAAAACCTCAGTCAAGTCAAATTTCCAACTGCTCAGAACTTTTATTTCGATGGAATTCAGGGTTAAAATAAAATAAAAATATAAAATTTAGATGGGCAAATCTGTCTTTAAGGTAAGGGGGTTGACATAAGGAGAGTCGGCCACCCTCCAGAAGAAGGGAGGGAGGGAAAGATTCAAGAGGGGGAAAAACAGGAAGCTACAAAATTAAGTTTGGGGAATGAGCCCGGTCATTCAGGAAGTTATGTATAAAAAAGAAAAAAAAGACAAAACAGATGCAATTAGTTATGATAAACCCCACCCCCATCTGAAATGTCCTCATTCACAATCAGTGCTATAGCTCTCTCCTTTTCCGGTTTCTTACAGGAGGTTTTAGATAATTTCTATACTTCACTCGCTCTCACCATTATCATCCCATTCTGTCTTAATGTAACATCTTTTCCTGCAGTTTTGAAAAAGTAAACAAAAAGTCCTTCAAAAATAAAATGCAGCAACCACATTTCATGTTCTACTATTACATATACAGTATATATATATAAATACATACATAAATATCTTACATGTACAACCAATTTTGAAAGAGAGAACCCAAAAGACTTGAGGATGAGGACTAGTGGAGGTGGGGGAGCAGGGCAAGGAGGCCCATGGTTGCTCATTGTGAGGGTAGTGTGTCTTTCTTTTTTGTTTTAGCTTTACACGCACACAGCCTTTTGGGAGTGAAGATTGGGAAGCATTCCTCAGTTGGCCCAGTAGGGGGAGTTGCCATAGCTGGACTTGCTGCCTTGAGTCTTCTGCTGCATGTTGCTGGACTGATTGCGCTGCCCGCCCTGTGGAGGAAAAAAAAAAGGTCCAGTAAGTCGCTAATCTTTGTAACAATGCATCTACTGCACAGGTTTATTTAAATATTAATTACATTTATTGGCCCTTTCCAGCTGCATGAAAGTTATCAGGAACCTTTTGAGTGGCTCAACTTCAACAGCACAACCCACAGGGACCTACAGATCCAGTTTTGGTCCCTGTGATGTGGTGCCCCTTGAAAATATCTGTTCCTGAAGAAGTATTGAGGACCCAAAAACCATCAGGGGAAGCTTGTAGCGTTGACTGCTAAGAAAAGTATTTTAACTGACCTTTTGGTTCTTGGGGCAAAACGTCCCTAAGACCATTAAAAAAGGCCTATTGCGTTGCTGAACATTACAGGCAGCATGCAAATTTAAGCACAGGAGCAGTCTTGTTTGCCCACCTTAATCAGCTGATGAGATCACAGCTATTTAGAAAACAGGTTTCAAATTAAATAGACAAAGCAACAGATCAACACTTCAATGATGCAAACTTATGTGGGCAGAATGTGATGTCTGCAAAGACCCTTCAGTTTACCTGTCCGTCCTGTGTGAGGTGATGGTGCAGCAGCTGAGAGTGGGGCTGTTGGTGCGGTGGCAGGATGTGCAGGAAGGGGGCAGGGGCATAGCCAGGAGCACCCCCAGGGTTCAGGGGCCCTGTTCCCCCCAGTGCTGAAGGCAGGCTGAAGGGAGGCGGTGTCCCCGTGTGAAAGCCCTGCTTATCAAATGACTGCGCATAACCAAGAGAAGACACAGGAGCTTAAAATTACGAGTACAGGCCAACTGAATTCAGCTCTTAATAAATATCTTTCAACAATGCAAACATGTTTCTGTATCCAAATCTAATAGACAACTTAAGTTAATGGGCTACTCAAGGTGATGTGCAGACATTTTCCAGTTCTGATTAAGAGAAATATGTGCAGAAAAGGTCACTTGTGTTTTCATAAGACATTATCTAACAAGCAAAGGCATTGAGCAAACAGGACATCAAGTCACTTACTTGGGTTTTACTGTAGATTGAGCCTCCCATGTCAGGTACTCCTCCACTGGTACCTGACCCTGACAGTCCTGGTGCTGAGACAAGAATGAAAAGAAGGGAATAGAAAAGAGGTAAAGAAAAAAAGATTGAAATGTAAGAGGGAAGGAAAGAAAAAAAAGGGAAAGAATAAAACAGAAGGAAAAGCAAAGGAGTTAAGGGAGAAGAAGCACATCTGTGTCACTTCACTGATGGTTGAATATCAAGCACTGAATGTTCAATTCCACTGTTAGTAGGAGGGGGCCAGCCAGTAGGAGGAAGCATATTAAGTGAGGAGGTGCATATTTCTCACTTTGTCACCCTACTCATTTATTTCATGTGCACATCAAGGTGCAGTCACACATGTGCAAATACACACCTTTCTCCAGAACACTCTTGACTGTAGAATCATCTGCAATTGTGAGTACATCTGTTTTTCCCACAGGGAAATGCCTGCTGACTTTGACTGCGTGTTAGAGTGTGCGCACATGTGTTGTGTGTGTACCTTTCCCTGGGCCGCTGCCCGCTGACTTGGCCTGTGACTGGACAGAGCCTCCGTACCCTCCCTTACTGTACTCCCCACCGTGGGCTTGAGACAGGTCATCAAAGGCTGAAGGAGGAGGAGGAGGAGGAGTAGTACAGAAAAAGAGAGGAGGCAAAGCGAGCAAAGGAGAAAGAGAGGTGAGGTTGGAAGAAAAGACAGGAAACGGATAATGTGAGGAGAAGAATAGGATGAGGTAAGAGGATGGGAGGATAAAAGAGAGGGGGGCAGGGGAGAGAGAGGCAGTAAGGTAACCTGACTAAAACGGCAGCTGTGTCTATATTGAGCCGTGTCCAACTTCAGCAGGGGGTTTGAGCTATGCATGCAGCACAAGCAAAAACACACAGGCCTGATTCCACACGCACATGCAGCATTGGATGTACATGTTTAAAATGTAGGGTATCTACATCTCTTTTGCCTCCATCTATACTGTCCACATCTTATTTCTGCAGAAGTCTCTGTAGACACACCTCTCTACATCCCAATACAAGTCCTAAAAAACTGTTACTATGATGATAATAAAGAAATTCCTGCTGAACTTTTCAACTTATACAAGACAGCTAGTGTGTGTACTTTTGAGCAACACCAGAAACTAGTTATGGGAACATTAATGGGTGATCTGGCCAAACTGTTGATGTTGACCAAGTCACATTCTCAGCAAGTTGCTGTGACAGTTTGTGGTACCGTGGTAGTTCGGCCATATTTATAATTTTTAGATAAACCGGTGTTGTCATAGTTCATATCAATTAAAGCTTTTGAATATAATCTCTACATGGAAACTTTTTATCATTGTCTGAAAACATCAGTCAGAGCAGCGACCGAGATAGCCTTCTTATTCGTCTTACCTGTGCCATATGCATGCTGTCCGTAACTGGGCTGATGCTGTTGGTGATACTGATTGGAGGGGTTGGCCAGTCCCATTGCAGGTTGCTTAGCCGAAGCAGGAGGCACAAAGACGGTGGGGCCGTACTGGAACGCCGAGGGAACCCCCGGCACACTGGCATAGTACGGCAGACCTGTAAAATTGGACGTTTAAATAAAAGAATGAATTGCTTTCATTGAAACAGTGCAATGAAAGCAGATTGCTAGGGAACTGTATTTAAGCAACAATGACGTGACGGGCTCTTTTGTGCAGAGCAGGCAGTTATATTAACACATTTTACACAAATGTACTTCGTCTAAATAAAAGTTACGTAAAATCACTTTAACTAAATGATAAAATAGTGACGCCATGGGTTGCTCTTTTAGAAATGTGTACATTTTAGGATTTTTTAGCTCAAATACTCTTTACATATTTCGACTATTTGAGGAAACTCATCCACGTCACCATCATTAAACATAATTTTCCTTACCAGTGTATCCGTAGCCTGGGGGCAGAGGGGGGTTGAGGAAGGCCTGGTTCTGCGTTTGCTGGCCCTGGCCCTGCCCCTGTGTCCCTGCCTGTGGGGCCTGCTGGGGCTGGGACTGCACCCCGGCTGTAGACATGCTGGTTTGGGGAGCTGGAGATGACGAATCATTCCTGCCAAACTTTGTCGCTTCACCTGGACAGAAAATGACGGCAGAGAAGAAAAAAAAAGTTGAAATAAATACATCTAAAATGTATGTCTAACAACCCAGTTAAGCAGGATCTCCATTTTGATCCAATCAACGATGCTGAACATAATATGCTGAAGTGCAAAATTGACAGCCATAAATTAAATGAAAGGTGGTATGAACAGATAGAGGTATAGTTTCATAAAATAAAAGTAATTGTGTCAATTGCTCAGTGTGAGCATGAGCTAACATAATGCAGTAGGCATATCAATCAACTCAACATTTCACTTACCAGAATATGGATTATTAGCCAGGCTCTCTCTTCCAGGCATAGTAGGTGTAGTACCAGGGAATGTCATACCATAATAATCCTGTATAGAAAGAGGAAAAAAAGAAAAAACTTGAATGACAAACGCAACCCTCCACATTTTCCGTTGCCCTTTCCTTACATCTCAGACTGCTACTGCCAGAGAGGATACATATGGGTGTTTACTTTACTAAAAAGGTAGCAGGAATATAACATACAGGGAAACACATTTGAAAGCCCATAACGGATTTACTAAAACACTAGAATCACAGGATGCAGGGCGGAATAGGACTTACCATAGGAAGGCGAGACTGCAGCATTTGCAAGTCCTCATATCCATAGATCTGCTATTGAAATAAGGGAGGAAAAAAATTGGTAATAATAAAGTACCACTATGAAGTCACTGTTGCCTGCAAACTCAACTTTAGATTTATGCTTTACCCATTTTAAGCTTATACTCTGCTTCTGTCAGTGTTTCAGTGCATTTCATAGATGTCATGTTTGATCAGAAATTACTAAAAACAGTCATCAACACTGAGAATCTACAGAATAAGGAGTTAAAAATGGTATAGTCACCGGGTAAGCAGGGAGCAAGCCACCAGGGCCCATGATGTACTGGTTGGCCAGGAGAGGTGGCACACCTTGGGCCAAGTTTGGAGGAGCTTTACCTGGCAAAAAGAATAAAAATGTTGACATGACATAATATAAACTATGGGCATTAATTCATTTAGTTTACATTTGTACGTAACTTTGTATGGTCTTAGTTGATTGTCCAAATAAATTGATAAGAGGGATTGACCTTCGCTATGCCCCGCCCCTCGTTGCAACTCTGTCAAACTGTTTGAGCTACCACTGAGCCCAGTGTTACTTACTGCACTACCTGCATACATGTTATCTAACTTTGGAGGGAGGAACCCACTCCATTAGCTGGTGATTTAGACAAAAGACAATGAGATTAAGGAATGACAAAGCCAGGAAGGCCTTTATTTACTGTTACAATCATTAAAAGCAGAACGTGTATACATTCAGTATACCTTCAGTAGCTTGCATAGCACTGAAGTGCTAATGCTAGTAAAAGCTGTGTTAACATACTCTGCTACATTTAGCTTTCACATAAAAAGAAAAAAGTTTCACCATTTTGAGTCGTATAGGTCAGACTTTGGTCAGAGCTGGCCGATGCCATCTGTGCTCAGTTGAATTAGAGGGCCTGGATTTAGCGGAGGGTCAAATGTATTTTAAGATGATATAATCTAGTATTTCAAAGAACCTTCTGTAAAGGAGTTCATGTGTTATGGTGATGCGATTTCTGTGTCAACCAATGAGCCTACCAGAAGTGGCGAGCAGGGGTGCCGTGCGGCTGCCTGCAGCTGAGAGTGGGACATTTGTGCCATTAGGAGTTAGTCCAGGTGCTCCACATGGGTGCAGACCATTGGTGATTGAGCTGCTAACAGCCAGGGGAGCTGAAGGACTTGAATCGACAGCTTGGCTGGGCGACGATGAAAAGACATGGAGGTTGCCACTACTATTGTGCTCCACATTACTTATCTGGTATTAACAGGACAAGAGCAGAACAAGTGCGTGAGGAGAGAAACAGAAACTATTTTGTAGGCATGTCTTTTTCAAAGCATCAGAGATTAGCAGAAAAGAAAGTCCTGCACTCAAACTAGCAAATGGCACAATAAGATTTTTCAGCAAATATATCATATCCTTTTATTGCCATAACTGCAGAGTGATGTTATATTAAACTTGTGTCTGTATGCAAGCATGTACACACTTACCGTGTGGGAGGAGCTTGTGGCAAGAGCCGATCCTGTCGAGTGAGTACTGGTCACATGACTAGAGAGTGTAAAAGTATTCTGTTAGCCTGCTTGAATCTGATAAAAACGACTTTTCAAGGAAACTTGAGCAAGAGCATTGGAGATTCAGTGACTTTTATGTCCACAAAAGGTTTAGGATATGTGCTTGTAACCATCATTATCTCCAGACATAAAGGACAAATATAGCAATGTGCAATATAAAAAGCCCCGTCGTGTCTGAAGCATCCCTTACCTGCTGAGCGAGTGAATGGATGTTGAGTGGGATGGTGTGACTGCAGGGGAGGGGATGTGGTGGCCAGTGTCACTCGTCATAACGGGAGACTCCGTTTTGACTGTTCTAGCTGTTTTAAAAGAAAATTAAGAAATTAATTTGGTGTAAATATTTTTGTTGAGGTCACAAACTGTTAGAGGAATAAAAGAATGAAATACATTGAATAAAACAGTTGGTCAAGACTGAAGGCATGAGTGCGTCTTGGTCTTTCTCAAAACACATCAGCTTCCCACTTTAAATCTGATGCATTTAGAGATCAGTATTCATCACATTGGACTTGCTTGGCCACTCCATTTGCTGAGTGTACTTACAGTCCTGTGTGCTCTGTGTCTTCATGCCACTGTAGCCATTCTATGAGAGGAGGAAATGATCAAAGTCTTAGATTTTGGCTTTTTTCCCCCAGGTATAGAGCAGAGATTGAGATTTAGAGACATAACAGTAAAATCAGCAGTGGTTAATATCCTCTTTTCATTTGGGTCACTTAAGTACACAAATATAACAGATGTATCCTCACTGTGAGAGCAGCAGCTGAGGAGACATCTTTGGTCTGAGAAAAGCCCAGATGAGGCGGCAGGGACCTTGGGCCACTGCTCTCCACACGGCTGGCTGCGGAAGTGGCTGTAGAAGAGGGTGGTGCAGCTGCACTGGCAAGACCCATGGAGGGAGAGGGCGTGGCACTGGGTAAGCCCAAGGATGGTGAGGGGAAGTTGGGATCTGATACAGCTAATGGTACGGTGGGTAAACTGCTCATGTGGTCGCTGTTCATAGGACAGAGAGAAAAGAAGATGGGGAAAGATGAATATTCAGAGAATGTTTCAGAAGGAGGTGAGATATATTATTACTGGCTTAATTTAAAACAAACCAGCAGTTTCAAGCTGTAGCTCAGGTAAAATACAGCTATCATCCTCTAAATCCTTTCATCTCATCAATAATAGTTTGCCCATAGATGGTCTGTGATTGCAATGGCTCAAGACACACACACACCTCACAGATCCTGGCTTGGAGAACAGGCTGCTCTGTGGCTGCTGTGTAGTAACAACAGTGGGAACAGGCATGGGTACAGGAGCTGCTGGAGCTGGACCCTGAGTCGGGGCTTGTTCCCTGACTGGCTCCATCTGTGCCATGTCTGCCGTTCCACTACCAGCCTCAGACCCAAAGTCAAGCGCCCCAAACTGAACATTCAGGCCAAATATATCTGCAGAGCCTGGCATCTCCACTGCTGACGACGGGATCTGAGAAGACAAAAGGAATTAAGTAGAACTTAGCAGATATACATTTAACAATTGTATTATTTCAAAATTAATTAAATTTAATGCTGTTTTATGCTATGTACAACATTATAAATTATGGATATCAAGTTGTTAAAGTGTGTAACTGTATTTTCAGTCAAAAATGAATATTGATGATCAACGGTTAGTGGCGGTGTTTAGTCCATACATGTCTGAAAAGGATATACTGAAAAGGACTGTATACTACTTCTGTATTTAACAAGATATTATTGCTGATTATGAGAGGTGAAGTCATAAGTGGCAATAAAAACATGAGGAAACTATTTTATTTAGTCTATCCCACATATAGGTAAATCAGTTTTAAGCATCAAAACAGCAGCAGAGTTTGTTTTCTGTTCCTTCAGCTTAGTCGCTGTGAAAAAAAACACTTATGGCAGGCAAAACTGATTTTTAGAAAGGCAATGGTTCTTTTGTTATTTTTGCATGGAGGTTATCCCATTAGTTTTGTTTGATAAGAGGGTTCAGATATCAGTAGAGCTTACCTTTGAGGAAGGAGGTACTCTGCGTCTCTGAGTCTTTAGCTGCCGCTGAGGGGGTTCTGTGGCAGAATGCTCCATACATGTCAACTTCCCTCCTGGAAAAGCTCCCTCTCTTAAAGGGGGGACGGAGGACTCGTGACCTGTAAGAGATTGACTTGTCATTAAAAGGATGAAAATAATTGTCAGAGCAAGACATAAGTACAATGGAAATATTGTCTTAGAATATATTTATATTATATATTTTTTTTCCATTTGTGTTACAGTCCACAAACAAGGCAGAAGGAATATTTAAGTGCTTGCACACATTTCAGCAATTGTGGTTATTGAACAGCTCAGGGGTCATGAAGAACAATCTACTGCTGCTGGTATTTTAATCCATATAGAAATATCAAATAATGACAGTTAGTTAAATTGCAAAATAATTTTTGGCAATTTAGATTTTTGTTCCAAGAACCATAATTAACGACGAGGCTCCACTAACTTTTTCAAAAGTCACTGGTCAGTTTCCGCAGCCAATTGATATGTGCAGCTCTACTTTTCTGACAGTCCTACCTGGTGGTGTGGGGACCTGTGGAGCATATGACAGGCCCAGAGGATCTGTGGAGGGAAGGATGGAGGACTGTTGTTGCCTCTGAGCCAGCTGGCTGAGCACTGCTGATGGCTCTGGTTGAATCTTCATCTCCACTGGAAAAGATTTGAGATAAATATGTATTCATATACTTATTGTAACACTACCTTGTGCATGTCATCAATAGCAATTCGTTGTAGGTGTAATAGTCACGTCATAGATTTCTTATTTACTTCAAGAAATGGAAACTTACTGTGTTGGGCAGTAACAGGGCCATTATCCACTCTCCGAGCCTTGACTTCTAGAGAGAGAGAGCACGCTGGAACAGGGTTCCCTGCATCTTTGGAAACACTAATGTTGCTGGCGTTGGCCAACATCTGACTGGCTCTCTGACCAAGCCGGGGGCCGTTGAGCTGCTCTGATGTCCTGATGTCGGAGGCAGGTGTTGGCTTAGGCGCATTCAGGGACCCAAAACCAGAACCCAGGACTGAGGACTAGGAGAAGCAAAACAAGAAATTAATACACCAGTATGAAGGCACATAATCAACTTTAAGCGTTTGCTGGTGCTTGCACATGTGCAAGTGTGTGCATTTACCAGTGCAGCATGTGCATAGGTGGTACTAGCAGAGGCGGCATGAGCGTAGCTGTTGGCTGTGGCGTGTGCGTAGCTGTGTGTTGCAGTGCGTTCATTGTGGTGGGAATTGGTAAACACCAGGCTTTGGCCTAAATGCTCGGCTGAGGGGCCATCGACTATCGCTCCTAAGTCAGAGTCCATAGGACCCCCTACAGCCACTCCAGTCTTCGGCAGTAGACCAGCCCGGTCTGAACTGAGGAGGAGAAGACAAGAGCAGGAGGAGTAGTGGGGGGTTACTCTCCAAAATAAGTATGTTCTCTCTATCGTTTAAGTTGACTGGACTTTGGGCAGGATGGCTTACTTGGGTCCAGGTGTCATGTGGTTTGCTGGAGGAGTGGAGGCAGTGAATACTTTGGTCTCAGACAACTGTTTAAAAAAAAAAAGGACAGGAAGTCAAGTTACCAAACAACGTGTAAACTCGCCATCTGAAGCAACGCAAATCCCTTTCACATAATTAAAAAGTGCTGCCTTACGTCCTCATTCCAGTCCTCTGCAGCCCAGTCTTCCACATTGCCTTCCCATGTTCCTAAAAACACAGAGAAGCCAAATTAGTGTTGCCTTGTTCACTGCCACTTATGACCACTCCAAGCACTGAAACAAAATATAGCACCAAAATGGTTTAATATAAACACTTACAAATTAAAATCCAACATAATAATAATGTATATTAATAATTGCCCATTTCTGAATTAATTTATTCAGCACCTAGTGGTTTAAATGTGGAACGTCTTACAGAATTGGGGCAAATGAACAAGACTAATTCATTTAAGCCATACATAAGCAAACATAAGAAATTGAATAAAAACGTGAAATATGTTATTTTCTTTACCAGTTCCCTCAGCAGTTTCATTGCCGTCCCATGCATCCTGGCGAGCTCGGGAGTTAGCCGAGTAGTCAGCAGGATTGAAGATGCTGAAAGAAGCAAAGAGTGAAAAGAGGGAAACATAAGGACAACTGAAGAGAATATAGTCTGGTCTATGGTTACTACTGAATGATGAGTTTCAGAAACTTAATTTATCCACACATCAGTTTTTTGGTATGTGCTTGCAATCACCATGACAATCTCCTGATCCTACATCAGGCTTAAGATTTACACTAAACACACATTCTTACCCCATTCCCTGGGAAGAGAACCTGGTGCCAGCAGCTGCCCTTCCTCTACCGCGAACCCCAGCCCCTGAGGACACACACAAAACAACCAGATGACCTCTGCTGACTGGTCCCTTTCAGCCTCACTCTTCATTATGTTTTTTTGTTTACTGTTTGTCATTTAACTTACCAAGCTTAGTTTGAAAACATAGCCATTGTACATGCAAGTTTATTTTCTATTATGTTTTTATATTTCCTTTCTTGAAAATATGGCATTGTTTATGATTGCGTTCAATAAGTAAACACATTCAGTACGAGGTCATAGTAGTTGAGCACATCAGAACGATATATTACAAAATCTATGGCATCAAAACATACAAGATTGGCCATTGAGCTAACAGTTAGACAGGCTGTCTTAATATGCCAAAATATCTGCTTCAGACATTCAACAGCCATACATTAAGACAAGCCACATGAATACATGCATTTATCCAGTGTTCACACATAACCAGGCATCAGACTTTTTTCTGAACCAGGCCGTGATTGCCTTTCACACTCTCCAATATCCCTCTCCCCAATAAACACACGCAAGCAGCTGCAGGGACTCGGCGCATTCCACACATGTTCAATGCTGCAATACTCTAAATGCCAGTAGATACAAATAGATATGTTGCCAGCCACATCAGCATGCTGAACAACATCTGAGACAATTTCCTATCTAAACATCACAGTGAACAAAAACAGAGATTACAACGTGCTTAAATTCATGGATATGTGCAAATGGAGGTTGAGACCACGGTGCCCAAGGAAGACATCTAAGCATTTTATTTTCATAAATGGACAAGAAAGAGCATCGGAAAACTGGGCGCTATAGATACCCATTTTTCAAAAATCTTTGTATTACAAAGAGTATTATTAGTTAGATTATTAGTTAGCAAAGAGACTAAATATACAAAGTATTCAATAAACTAGGTGTAATATTTTGTATTGCTCACCTCTGCCCCGCCCTCTGCGTCCATGGTCTCCCCCTCTCTCCCCAGGAGCCACCTCAAACCCATTCTCCTCTAACCGACCTGGAATCCAACAAGAAACAGAAGTACGAACTCATTAACACTGAAATGTGAGAAAGATCTCTGAGCCTATTTAAACAAACCCACTGGGATATCAAAGTTAAACAAATGAGAAAAGTTGGACAAATCCATATAATACTAAATATAAACGTGTCAAAGATGCTTCAAAAACAGAGAACACAATTGCAAAGGACTGACAAGGCACATACATTTACACAATCCTGACAGGACAAACTTCTTTCTTCCAGTTCTTACCTTCGCGCCCTCGGCTGATGCCTCTGCCTCTCCTGTTGGACACCCCACGTCCGCGACTAGCCTCCCTCTCTCCTTTCCTCTCCCTGCTCTCCTTTATCTCCGAGGGTCCTCCTTCTTTCCCAAGGCTACGCTTCTTCCCCACAGTTTCCCAGGAGGTCTGAGAGGTAAACCAGAGAATGAGGTTGACTAAATACATAAATAAATGATAGGTAGAATGTGATGAAAATGTTGCATGGTTCATGGTGTTTTAGTTCCAGCATAAACACAAAGGAAATGATACAAGATTATTAAATTACACAAGATGTGAACTGTTTTTGAACTTAACAGAACACAAGCATATATATATATATATATGAATATGGTTTGTGCATGTGTACGTGGACTCTTACTGTATCAGCAGTGCTCTCCAGCAGAAAATTGATGGCTCTGTTTACATCTTCGTTGCAGTCATGGAGGGCTACCATGCACTCATCTTGAGTTTTCCCAGTTATCTCAATCAGCTGTGTGCAAAACAAAAATACAGCATCGAGTTAGATCACAATTTGATTCATTTTAAGGTAATTGTCTAAAAGTGTGTACATGTACAAACACATTACCTGTTTGACTTTGTCTTCGAAGTCAGCATCATTTTTGCCGTAGAACATTTGGGCTAAAAGAAGCTGTTCTGATGTGGCCTGGTAAACAAACAGTTCAGTTAGAAATAATACAACAGGAACTGTATACAACTGCATAATTAAAATGTAATACTTCTTTATGACAATAAGCACGCAAAATGCCTTGCCCTGTAGTTTGTTTTAATCGATACACATCAGAATTTGAATCCTATGTGTGATCAGTTAACCATGTCCACCATCAATTCCTGGTATACAAAACATTAGTAGTACTGTCATGTTCGTCAAAGATCCCTAAAAAAAATTAATCCAGCATCTTTTGCTAGTTCATCCATTCTGGCAATTGTCAATTCTCACCACAAACCCATTGGCTCTTCAGCTTTGAAGTGACACCAACATAAGCTTGTCCATCATCTCTACTGTCAGAGATGACCTGTCTTAATTCTGCTAAGACAGCTGAATCAACTCTTACATAGCACTATAGAGACGACATATTGCTGTCCCTAATATGTTAAGAATTAGTTGCCAACCATTACCCCATAACCCTGCATCTTACGCCACGTTTTATTTATGTATTTCAATGAAATA
Source organism: Cottus gobio (assembly GCA_023566465.1). Classification (NCBI taxonomy): domain Eukaryota; kingdom Metazoa; phylum Chordata; class Actinopteri; order Perciformes; family Cottidae; genus Cottus; species Cottus gobio. Next base: position 18,699,236 of record CM042218.1, on the reverse strand, counting down.
TGCTACAATCAGGGCAACGCTATTCAATGTAGGATGTTTCTACCCAGCTTTTAAGTGTGAAATTACATTTTACATTGATTAAAAGTAATGTTACTTTAAATTATGAGCATAACATTCAAAACCAAGAGATTCAACATTTCATTGTGCTATAAAATAAATAAATAGATTATATTCAAATTGAGCAGAACAATTAGGCCTGACTGTAACTCTAAACTGGTGAAAACCCACCTGTGGCTGTGTGGTTTGTGTGGTCGTGGACAGCTGTCCATCCCGAGTCCCCCGGGCTTGATTGCTGACCACTGAAGTCATCATTTACAGTATATACAAAACAATGTATGTACAATATAGAAAAATCTGGGGGAGAGGGGTAAGAGGCAAAGTTAAATTACATATACATGTGAGAAAGGTTAATTGAATCACAATTCCTAGTAAAATATAATACTAAATAAAGGCCTAATTCCAGTACAATGAACTGAATGTGTGCAGCAGACTCAGTGTTGTCAAGTATACCATGTAAGACTATAAACCCATTTGTCGCCCCCCACCACCTCAGTTAAATTTAGCCAGCCAAGAGGAGACTATCCGGGTGTCAACTTACAACCCTCCCACAGTCTCCCACACAAAAACACTGCGAGTATACACCACCATATGCTCTGCGTATTATTAATTATAACACTTTATCCGTTGATAAAATCCGGTTAGCGTCAAATATTCGTCATTTGAGCAAAATTAATAAGTAACCTAACAAAGGACGCTCCCTTTATTCCAGACAAAACAGTCTATCCAAATCGAAAGCACAGTAGTGTCAGTTGAACCCACAATAACTGAGGGTTAGATAATATTACTTATAGTTGTTGGTTCTAGACAATAATACGAACAACTGACCACTATTCAGCATGGGAACAAAGCAAATGAGATCCACCGGCTGTGATCATATCGTCTTATAATCGTATGTTGACTGACAGACATCGTACGGTTAAGGTCAGCAGTATGACGTAACGTTAGCAACTCATCCGTTTTTTCCATTAGAGTTAATCTCTAGTTAGCTAACGTGCATTATGACTGACCCGTAACCTTATTTAGATGAACGTTTCGAGAATCTCGGCTGAAACCTGAGCCGATGACGTTCACATCAGCGCCAGCTCGTCGACTGTCGTTAGCTCGCGCTAGCTGTAGCTCGGCTACCGCTCGTCTTTGTTCCGACTCACACCTTCAAAACGTCACGTTGTAATGGAAATGTGTCAGCAGCGTGGCCGTACGATTAGTCAACATGTAGTTAGCTAAGCGAGTCAGGTCGCTCTTCGGATAGACCCGACGACACGGGAACAAACAAATAAACAAAGTGCGACGACGTACACTTTGTGTTCACCAAGAGAAAAGCCAACTCGGACGTAAATTTAGGTAAAGTTCGCAGCAGGCGAACATACAATGAAACTGGCGAACGTCGCGTGTTCAATTAACGTGAACATTTACAACGACCAGTGTACAAAGCGGTGTGCTCGGAATGCAACATGGTATGTGGGGGAGAAAAGTTGTCGACAAGCGCGTGGCCCGTTCGTGTTAAGCTACGACCGATATCACCAGCAGGCCGACTGTCCGGCATGTGAACGGCCCGACGGCATACAATGAATGCAGCACGACAGTAACTTACGGATACAGCGCTGGTTACTTAGCGAGCTAGTTAGCTAGCCACCGAAGAGGACGAAAGGTTTCTCTGAAGCGACGGATCGGTTTTTCTTACATTACTGTAAAAGTTATACTATAAGAGACTTGTGTCGTTCAAGTGGCTTTTGAATAGAAAACATTAGCACAACATATCGTAATCTTTCTTTTACCTGCTAACACGCTTCGCTCAGCCAGCCGCAGCAGATGCTGTCACGTGACCCACCGCGCCGTTGTTCAACGTTCTAAGGCCAACACCGCCAACCAAAACTCACCGAGCTGGTCAGGTGGTTTAACACCGTACCCTTACGTGCGCGTTCCCGTCTCTCTGGGAGCGCGCTTCGCTTTATTGTTTCTAGTCTGAGAACGGCTAAAAACTTTTCTCACATATCCATATGTAGCAAATTCCCCACATATGTATACGGATGATCATGTGAGATCAAATATAGCCTACATGTGATGGGCTATGATTTAATGTATTTGTTGTAAAAAGAAACATCGTTTTTCTTTTCTTGATCCAAAACTGGTCGAGTGGGTTCATTCGATGATGGTGTAATACTAGATGTGACACATTTAATTCTTATTGTCTTTATAAACTGGCATCTCATATTCAAATTGTATTCACCCGTTTACTCTTCGCTTTGCTCTTTGTGGAATATATACATTTTCATATTAAAAGGCAATTTGAATAGGCAAATAGACTAGGTAAAAACAACATCTCTACACTGCCAACTCAGAAAATAATCAGCAAATCACCACTTCCTGATATAAATATTCCACAACACAGAAACATTCAGGAAATTTTTATTCAATCTCAAATCCATAGAACTTTGCTCCAAATAACAAACACCCTCAACGCCTCAGCTGAAAACCCCAAAATACACCTAATAGCTAAATTGATTTAGAAAACATACGAAGCGTACAATTTCTAAACATAAAATAAAATAGCAGATGTCCAGTAAATAGCTCAGTCGACAACATGAGCTCAAGTTCAAGTAGCAAAATACAGTATTTTGTATCATCATTCCAGTGTCAGAACTTAGAGATTTAGAACAGAATGTCTCAAATTATCATGTGCTGTGTTTTCATGGAGGGAAAAAAAACTCAAGAAAGACCAAAGCTGATCAATTATTATCAGATACGAGGAGAAAATCCCAAGATTGGGCCAAGACTGGGTTTGGAAAAGAATAAACCTGTTGGATTAGGTTAAATAAAAAGATATAGCAGGCTACATAAATAGCAACAATTAAAACAACTTAATTTCTTAAATACCAGTGATCCAAGTTTTTACAGTTGTGTAATGTATCTCCCTTTTAAGATGAATTGATCCATTATTATTAAAAAAAACTAAATGTATAAGAATGTCATAATATATTATAATTATCTGAATCAGGATTGAAGAGCTTTGCATACCTGCCATTTCTTCAATGTGTAGGCTACACATACAATACAAACACTCCTGCTTATTGCTTATCAACTTAATTAATTCAATTAATTGGATCCTTATCTTCTTCCCTGTTGTGTGGCCGGTTAGAATGAATCGTCTTGAGGTATGGCTGCAGCTGAGCTATCATACTCTGGACACAGCGTGCCTTTCTCTCCATGATATCCACCAGTTTGTGCACATACTCCACAAAAGCCTGTTGAGAGACAGCAAGACAGAGTGGGAAAAAATTAAATACATTTTAAAATGTAGTTTACAAAAAGGAAGGAGCCAACAGATGTGTCTTTGATTCATTCTGACCATATCAGGTTGCTGGCACAGAAGAGTCCCCTCTTTACAACATAAAGCTTCCATCTCTTCTAGCTGCTCCAAATGAGCTTGGACAACACACCACCTAAAATTGGATCAGATTAGAAAAACAAAATATTTTATTGAAGCTAATAACCTCTACCATAAATACACCACAGCTTTTCTAAATCTGTCACCAAAGAGGTCAGTATGATTTCTGTATCATGTCTGCATGATTATCATGCAAATAGATTTCAATATCACCTTAACACAGTTGGGTATTGTCATAATTTGTAGTTAATACTGTCTCAGTATGTGCTCTGGCTTCTCAACTGCTCATTGAGAATGATTGTGGAAACCACAATGTGACATTCCAGGTACTTACTGTCCGTGATCCGAATCTTTCCGCGTAGACAGATTGATGATGGGTGTAATTTTGTGATTGCTGGTGCTCTCTTGACCATTTGATTCTATAGAAGTATTTTGTTGGGGTGAGATGTTTATGTTGCTCGGATGATTTGAATGCACTGTGTGACACTGCTGTGGCATTGTGTTCAAATGGCCCAAAACACTGTCTGACTGTGGTGTTGGAATGGAAAAAGCAAGTTTGCTGAGCATATAGCGTCCATATTCTGATGGCACATGGGTGGCACCATATGTCAGTAGATTGTGTGAGCCGGGTGAACTAGTGTTTCCAGACGTCTGGACAGAGGATGAGATGGACTGCATGATAGAAGTTTGTGTAGAACCACATGTAGAGGCGATAGGGGGCTTCATCATACCTGGACAAGATTTAAAAAATAAAAAATAAAGTTCACATAGTAGTTCTTAAGCACTAGTTAGTCCACTCACAAACACACACATAACTCACATTTACCTCTTCCACAATGGTCATATGTGGTACAACCCATGCCTTTTATTTGCTCAGTGTGATTTGTAGCTGTTATGGTGTCAGAGATGAGAGGGCAGACAGTCTTTGTCTTTGGCAGCTCTAAAAAAGACGAGCAAAATTCCACGTCCTCGTCCACTACAATTTCCCCCGGCATCTCCTCATATGTGAGACGTTCTTTTTCCACTTCCCTCCTGTCATCTTCTTCTCTTTCAATCTCAAGCGGACACAGTGAGGTTTTTTTCTGTTCCCCTTGGAGGAACGAGGCTGTGGCGGTCTGTAGGTCCACTTGAAGCAAGGATATGCTAATGGGGTCAATGATATAACTGAGAGAATCTGCAGTCACTTCTTGAGGTAAAACAGACCTTTTGGCTCTGACCTCTGGATGGTTCAGTGCCATTGAGTAAAATGGAGTTTCAGATATTATGTCAAGGGGTTTAGCAGGTATTTTACAACCACTCCGCATGATGGGAGTAGTGAGAGGTAGGGTGGCCGATCGAGAATTTGTAAAGTTTGTTCTATTGGCCTGAGCATCAAACCTTGGTTGATTCTCTTTATAGCTGCTTGATGGCATTTCCTGTTGAGCATTTTGCAATGGCAGAGGGGCAATGGCACAGGGGCATCTGGTATGTTTAAACTTAAGGGTGAGATCACTGAGGTGATTAGGGGTCAGGAGTGCGGCGGTATGTTCACAGGCTGGGGAGAGGGGTCGTTCTGCTGGAGCTCGTTGATGGGATGACTCAGCGGGAGGGTGGTTAAAGAGGCTGTTGCTGTCAATGCCGCTATGGGTGGACGGTAAACCGTAGCCGTCTACTTCTTCTCGCTCCTCAGTACTCTGCACTTCATCAGCTGGGACATCTGAGGGATCTGTTTCTTCCCCACCCACTTCTCTGCTCTCGTCTGAGTCACAGTTGTACACCACGAAGGCCTCTACATCAGCTGGTATTGCACCTCTCATCCAGTTCGCCCGCTCTGTCTCTGATGTTGTAGACCACCACCTCTGTCTTCCTCCTTCCATCCCAGCTGGCCTCCACTCTTCCCTCCTTACTCTTACATCTCCTCCCCCTGTTTCCTTCCGTGACTTTTTCTCATGTTTACCTCTGTTTTGCCCAAATATTGCCTCTGTTCCCTCCCTAGATACCCTCCACTTTTCAACAACACCGCCTGAGCCACCATCACCAACCTCATACCTATTTTTACTGTAGCTTGGAGAGGAGTGAGTTTGTTCTCCACTGGAGAAGAAAGACAACTTTTTAGTGTTACAATCAGACCTAACCTCAACCCTAGCTCTGCATGCATCTAACGTCTCTTCCAAACCTTCCTGAATACGGTCAGAAACTGAGAAGCGGGAAGTGTTTTGGAGAGAAGAACAGGAAGATGGAGGGATAGAAGAAGAGAGAGAGGCCTGATTAGAAGAAGAAAAAGACGGACATGTAGAAGGTGAGAAGAGATGGACAGATGAAGAAGCTGATGAAGGCATAAACTGCTGCAGCTGCTGGTGATACTGTCTCAGATGCCTCTCCCTCTCCTTATTCCTTTCATCATCTTTTTGTATATCTCTTTCACATGGCCTTTCAACTTCACTACTTGTGTCACTCCTGCCTTCCACTTGTCTTCCCTGTTCTTTCAGTCTTCTTTCATCCTGTCTTCCCACTTTTAAAGTGCTTTGCTGATTCTCCTTTTCTCTGTGGTTGAATCTAGATTCCTTCTGTACCTCCCTCAAGAGAATCTGCTCGTCTCTCACTTGTCCCACGACCAGCCTTGCCATGACCTGTTTGTCACCGTTTGAGTGGCCTACACTGTCAGTTACTCCATACCTATTTCTTATTCTACCTTCCCTCCCACCTGTTCTCTTCCTCGTATCACCTACTCCCAAACCACTGACTGGTGTAATGTGTTCAAGTCCAATCCCCATTCTTGCGCTTGGATTTGTTTCCTCTCCCCATCTGCTGTTTTTGGGTGTGGAGCAGAGAATTGAACCCCCCGTGGTCAATCTCGCGGTAGGTGAGGTAAAGCCAAAATCCTCTCTTTGTCGCCCTAGCTTTGGCTTTTTAGGGGGACTTTTCCCTCTTGTGCCAACAATGTTGCCTCGGCTGCTGCTGCTGCTGCTTCTGTTGGACATGTTACGTTTGGGGGAGTGTATTGTCTTGCCCCTTCTTCCACCTCTCAGCCCTATTTGTCCCTTCAACTCCTTCACCCTATAAGAAAAACCAAGAAGATGCATAACATTTCAAATAGCAGTCACAGATGATTATCTCTATACAGTCCTTAACACTATCAAAATAAAAAAGGACTGCATAAAACAATGGGACCAAGATGAAAAAATAAACATTGTATTAAAATGATTATACTATTTTAAGTTTCTACAATTTTAAGTAGGATGAATAAAATCCAGGGTTCTAAGAAAAACAACAACAAAAAATCTCCAGCAACAAATATCCCATGCATACTGATTGTACACACTTACCGGTCGGCGTATCTCAGTGTATTTAATGTGTGTTCAGTTGCCAAGTGACCAGGTGAAATGGTGGCAATCATGCATGTCATTGAGTCTCCAACAAACGAGTCTTTCAAAACCTAGAAAGGAGGAAATGTAGTCCAAAACACAGGAGAGTTTATTGATCAAACTGGACAAACACATCAAGCATGATATTAATACACATGGTATCACTAACACACACACACACACACACACACACACACACACCAGAACCAATCAAAATCAGCAAGTGGCAAGAGTATTAGTACCTGAGTAAGTTTGCTTTGTCTGAAAGGTGTGTGTGACTGCTCTTGATCAAGGGACCGGATACATTCTTTAAGCTGAGAAAAAACAAACTTACAAATGAGAAAATATGTATAATCCTTCAATACCTCCTTCAATGTCTTTGACATTATATGTGATCTTTGAGAGAGAGTGTGTGTGTGTGTGTGTGTGTGTGTGTGTGTGTGTGTGTGTGTGTGTGTGTGTGTGTGTGTGTGTGTGTGTGTGTGTGTGTGTGTGTTTGTAGCTTACAGCCAACAGACTCTGGTTGATCTCAGCTCCCTCCATACGACTCTGCCTATCTGGTTCTTTGCTATCTGATGCCCTCTCACTTCCTGCTAGGTCCACAAACCACATTCTACAGGCAGAAATACCTTTCTTAGCTCAGTCATTTTTCACCAATAATACTGGGCTCATCATATACAATAACCATAGTAGTGCTTTAAGTAGAAAAGAAAACAGTCAGAAAGTGTGTACACCATAATAAGCCCAGTATAATAAAACACATGTTGTCACTCACCTACCAGCAATCTGCTGGTTTCTATCTCTTAGCTGAATCCGAAGCAAGGCATGGGAACGAGAGGAGAGGGGATTCACACCACTCATTCCTTGAGTGCGCTCTTCTGTACCCCGTGAAATCACCTTTGTAAGGGCAATGAAGAATGCAGAAGGGAGACATAGGAAAGAGAGATAATGTTCAATGAGGAAATCATAGTAATATTTAGTGAAACACAATAGTAAATATATATGCTTTAAAGTTCTTTATCGACTCTAGCTAGCACCTCGGGTTGTGTTTTACATTCTAACGGCTGCACCAGCAGACTTTTGAGTACCTTAAATACTTGAAGTATTACCTAACAAGAAAACTTCTACCGAAACATATACTATTGAGTGTTTCTTGTGACAACTAAAATAGACTTAAAAGGCAGTGTGTGGGATTTGTTGGCATATAGCGGTATGGTTGCAGAATGCAACCAACTTAATACCCCTCTGCTCACTCCCTCCTTTCCAAAAAGGTGATTACGTCAGCCATCGAACGCAAAATGTTCCAACAACATTGGACTCGCTCAGAGGCCATCCTTACAATTATAACACCTGCTTCGGAAGTCAGAGGGCAGCTACAAGTACCACTGTTTTGCACTCTGCGGCTAATGTTACTGCTGTTTTTACAAGCATGTCACAAGAACTACGGTGGCCTTCAGGTACAGTAAAAACACGAAAGGATCTCTCTAGCCAGTGTTGGGTTTGTCTATTCTGGGCTACTGCAGGAACATGGCGGTGCAACACGGCAGACTCTGTGATGAGGTTTTTCGGGTGATTATACACTAATGAAAACTTAAGTTTAGTAATTCAGCGCTTGATTACACACTATAGACATTAGGACATTTGAAAGGGGGAAACCTCCAACAGTGAGCTGCTTGAGTCCACTCGGATGTCACGCAGCCCAACAATGTGGACCACCTTTTGTCCATCCTCCCTGGCAAACAACCTAATGAAGGCAAAAAATAAAAAGAGGGAGAAGAAAAGAAGAAAGCAGAAAATCAAGGTTTCTCATACGTCCAAGTAATAAGAAGTTTACTTTGATGATGATGTTACAAAAAATGTATCATGTCTATGGGAAAACTAGGACATCCGTTTTTGATCAATTGCTATCTGGTTATCTTTTCATCTTTCTTCAAAAGCAACTCTACCTCAAAATCATCTTATGCTCTTTTAACATAACACACACCTTTTTCTGTGGTCCAACAGGTCATACAGCTGACCACAGTAGATCTCAAAGAAACTGACATACACATGCAAGGGTGAGTGCATGTGAGTGGTGGAGAGATACCCAAAGATGTCCAGGACTGCCAGTGCATACAACCCTGGTCTCAAAGGAGAGCCCAACATGGTGTGAGTCTTCCCTGCACCTGTCTGGCCATATGCAAAGCAGGTGGCCTTACCTCTATGGACACACACACAGAACAAACAAAACAAACAAATGAAGATAGCTAGAGAGCACAGATTTGTAGAAACACAACGCCGCATTTACTTCAAGCCCCAGAATTGACTAAGTTGGACATTAGTGCATTTGAAAAGAAAGGATAGTAGGTCAGCGCTAACCTACCCATTGAGCATGTGCTGTACCAGAGGATATGCTGTTGTTTGATACACCACCTCGTTGGAGCTCTTTTCCCCAAAAACCTGGTCAAAGTAGAACCTGTGCTGCAAGGACAAAAGACCAAGAGACAAGGCATTAATTAAACAAAACAACAGCTTGATGATATGTTAAGGTGACCCTACACACAATGCAGGTAGTTATTCATGAAAAAACATTACTTAAAGTGGCAATCTCAGATTTTCATGTAAATAAATTAAGTCACTTTCATCAAGTAGATACATAATGGTGTTAGTTAGAGCCTATGGCCCACCAATTAAAGTATTGCAATATTTACACATTTGCAGTATTACCAACTAAGTGTCTTTGGCAACGTTCCTGTGGGGGGAAAATGCTGTTTCACAGTTTTGATACATTGTATACACACAAAAAATGGAAATTTGCACACAATTCTGAAAACATTATGTATCAACAAAAATAATTCATTCTGCTAAACTCTGAGCACACTTCTAAAAACTATGTCAACAAGATGGAAATCTTCAGGATTGCCACTCTATCATCATCACAGTTTGACGATAATGTGTTTTTATTTGGAGACACTTCTATCTTTAGTTATACCTACAGTATTAAAAGAAAAAAAAAACAGTTTCAGACCAAACATTGATCTCAGTGTCTGCTCTCAATACATTATATCTACCTGTAGTTTGTACTGTGAGAGATCCACAGCCTCCTTACTTTCATGGACAATTACACACTCTCCACTCGGAGTTGTTACAACATCTGCCTCTCCTCTTCTGCACTCTGTGTGAGTCAGAGGTCTTTTCCTCAGACATACACTGATCCGTTGCCCCCCTGGTTGCCTGCAACACACACACACACACACACACATACACACAATCAAAGATAATATGCAAAATAAGCGACACAACCACATAAAGAATGCAACACAAAGCACTGCCACTTACTTTTTGCTTGGAGCAGGAGGGGAACTCAGTGGTAGTCCATAGTTGTAGCCAGCTGTTCTCTTTGATTCATAAACTGGTGTTGGCTTAGTCATGTGTTCAGTAGCCATGTTACTGTTTATTTCGAAAGAGAGTTTTTCCTTCCTAGAGATTCCTTTTCTACCTTTGTGCCCAAGTGTGTTGCTAAACCTACTATGGAAATCTGGCCTGTGGAAATTCTTCCCTTTGCAGCCCAGTCCAGTGTCAAGCTGGACAGGTATGGCTGATCCTTTGCCCTGATCAGGCACATTATTTATACTATAACTTGCACAGACATGAACAGTATCTTCTGGACAAGAAAATAGCTTTAGATGATGATCCATGGTTTTACAATTGCAATCAAGCCGCCTGTGAACGTGTGGCGGTTTAGGAAAACGTGTTGCATTTAGCTTACTCACAGCAGCATCCTTCTCATTGGCATCATCCCATACATCGTCATCAGGATCTACACAACCATAAAAGCTACTCTCTGCTCCAGGGTAGCCTTCATCACCACCATCAGCATCGTAATCTGTACCATCATCTTCATAATCAAGGTCAAGAGCTTTAACCATTTGGACCAGATGGAAGAGCCGAGTCCTGTCCTCCATAGAGCGGATTCCCAGGATGGGATAATCCTCCATAGTCAGAGCCGAAAGGTGGGCTGCACGATGAACTCCCCCCGAGGTAAACCTGAAGGACAGGAAACAGAGGAAGCTAGATGCTCTGAGGAGGGTTCAGGACAATTGTTAGTTTGGATGTGATGTGAGTGAGATTACCTGGCATAATGACTCTGTAGCCCAACAGCCCTCAGACACTCATACAGGCAAAGTGACATTTCCTCACCTTCCTTTTCTCTCTCTTTTTCTTTTACTTCTCTCCACTCATACCCTGGCAGTGGCAGACATGTTGCTTTAGTCTCTTTGTCGGTTGGTCACATAAATCAAAGGCATGCCAGAAATGACTGCAGGCTACAACTAGAGTAATTATATGACAACAGAAAATAAACTCACAACAACTATAAAGTTGAAACGCCACTGCAAGCTCCCAACACTGTTTTTTTTACTCGCTGTTTTCTCTCCCTCTGTGATTCCTGTCTGATGGCCAATGGTCTGGTCGGTCTCTGCGTCTTTACTACCACGCTGCACAGTTGTGGTGTCAAGCAAAGCACACAACATTGGTATGATGCTGACATTTGACACTTTGTCTGTATGGAGCCAAGGCAGCACAGTGCAACCATGTCACACATTTGTGTGCCTCAGCAAATATGGTAAATATAGCAGACACAACTGTTGCTTCCTCGGCTTCTAAAGTAGATTGGCTGGCAGCAGCAATAGTCATGCCATCTGTCACTTGAATGCGATTCCCTTCATATGCACACATTAGGTTGGAGAGCTGTGCGTTGCTGGGTTTATGAAACATTACACTGCGCCAACTCATCCCCCTCCTTGAGGTCTATATTTCCTCCGGGGTGTGCCACAATTCTTACAGCAAACACTTGTTGGGATTTGAGTGTCAGACAACCCGCAGAGCAGTATACATTACACTTCAGACCATCTAAGCCATAAAGCATGAAGTCAAGGGGTAGTCGGTTGTTGACCTCTGTCCATAGGGATGGTCTGTTATTACAACAACAAGCCCAAACCTCAAAATAAAAGGAAAATGTTATTGTGGTTTATAAATTGTTGTCAAATAAAATTTCACATCCTACATTATTGAATAATTAAGTGCTTGTGCTAGTTACGTATGAAATATAAACTGTAAAGCTGATAAGTTTCTCCAAATGGAAAGAATAAATTAAACGTACCTGATTCCCTCCAGACTCTGAAGCAACCATTGGCAAATGAGTGAACTGACAACATTAATGTTTCACAAAGTTAGGAGCGTGAGTAGTATTACTATTTCCGTACACAAACGTAGGTCTCCGTAGCGACGAAAATGGTTTGACGCGGACGCGTGGGTTTAGAGCTCAGACCCACGGTTTGCCATCACAGTTAGGTAGGATACAACATTATATATGATTTAAATGCAGAATTTCAGAAGGACAGTCGGTCAAATTACGCTCACTTCAGCATGAAAGAGAGATAATCCCTCAAAGGGCTTAATGCCCACCAACAAACCTGCTAAGACAAAAAGCCTTCTCAGACTTGCCCCGCTGGTTTTACAACAGACTCTTTGGAGAACTGAGCAATGCTAATAGACATATCATTTCTGGATGTATTAATAAAAAACACGTGGATTATTATTGTTATTTATTGAGGTATTTTGAACATCCTTAAACTAAAATATTGTATGGAAAATGGTATAGAGACAACATGGCTACAACCATGCTATGCACATTACAATACAATACATTTTTAAGCTGGCAATTTGGTTATATATATATATAGATAGTACGATACTAATACAAGTATTATTTAATTGCAGTTGTATTTGTTGTATTATCTTCATAATTTACCCTCTGCGGTAATCCTTTACAGTATATTGGTAAACTTTGTAGGCCTTAACTGTATATTACAGCCTATACCTCACCAGTAAATACATACTTGCACACTTTGTGTATTCTTAGCACACTCTCTGATGGATATTTTGTTAAACAGTGCTAAGTCAAAAAAGGAAGGACGCCGTGGAATCTGGTTCACCAGACCGTGTTTCACTGGGGACAACATTGTACGTAACACACAACATTGTCTCTGCCTTTGCTCTGACACATGGCTCACTTATAACGCTGACGACGTTTGGTTTGCATTTCGTACCTTGATACATGTCCAAATAAACATGGTAAATGTAATGCGGATACAGCACTAGGACATTCATTCGTGTGTGTAACTTTATCGAGAACATGAAGCCAAATCCTCCAGGGACCAGGCTGCTGCCAGTCCCGTCCCGCGAGGAGGGCTGCCACTGCAACTAACTGTCACTGCAGACAGAAGGGGTGTCAGAGATGTATACTGGCCACGTTAAAAGGTAGTAAGATTTAACTTTGTCTTGGATTGAATGGGTACTTAATTATTAACTGGAAGAAGCCGCATTAAAGAGGAAACTACTCGTGTTGTATTGGCCTACGTGCCACATTTTGTATTACTGTCAGAATGCTCTTGACAATACCAGCTGTCAGTGTAAAGAAACATTTAGACTGGGAAGGAAGAGACTGCAAGTTGCATGAACTTTAAAGCAGTCTGTCCCTGGAGAAAACACAGTGCTCCCCAGATAATCTGGACTAAGGTTATTGTGAAAAAGGTGTGTGGACTACAACATGAAACAGATTCTGATGGATACAAAGTTGCTTGGTATTTATCTTTATTCCCCCCCTCTCATTTCATCGCTAACTCACATTTATTTCTGATAATTTAAGGGTTGGTTGCTGTTTGTAAATTACTACCTTGAAGAAATCTATTGGTGCATCTTAATACTACCATTGTGTTTGTTTCCTCCGCTCCTTCTGAACTTTTTTAATATTCATGTGGCATCTCTTCTCACAATTAAAAGTGGAGGAAATGAAAGAAGCAGATTTTCAAAACATCTGGAACACCTTTCAGCAACATTTTATATTTTCTGTTCATCAGTGTATAACCGATTGGTCAGTCTATTAACTCGGTGCAGTGACAGAGATATTATTTGGACAAACACAAAACCTGGTTATTGTTATTTTCATATGAATAGTATTGCAAGTTAAGTTGAATAGTTTTTTTCATAAAAACTACATCCATTACTTGAATCATGTCCTCACAACTATTTTAATAATAATAATTACAAACTATATTCTTATTCATACCAGGACACCTGCTGTAAGAAGTGATCGGCATGTCTTTTGAGGAGGAAACATCTCAGAATTCCTCTTCTTCCTCCACTCTCACTCCCTCTTCCTCTTCCTCTTCCTCCTCCTCTCCCCCTGCCTCCCACTTCATCGGGAAGAAAGAGGACATTGTCATGGCCGGGCGCGTGACCAAGAGGGTGAATGGATGCAGAGATATACTGGTTCTGTACCACCAGGGGCAGCTTCATGCAATGGACTTACGCTGCTACCGTAAGCTCTGTGTGTTGTGTGTGTTGTGTTCAGGAAGCTGCAATGGTGCAGTCTGCCCTCACCTTTAGTTGTTTTCCTGTTGAAACATTTAGAAAGATGATGACATTTATTGCCAACCTATATCTATAGTCGGGAATTTACTTTCTGCAATGGCTCATTACACTGAGGCCTATAGTGACACTTGTTTTTCCACTGACAGATTCAGGTGGTGCGTTACAATATGGAGACATTGAGGTAAGATATATAATCTCTTTATATTGCAGTAAAGTAGCCATTTAATGTTTATAATATTTTTTCACAGTTTGTTGCAATGCCCTTGTTCAAGCTTTCCTGTGTATAAAAAATAAAGATATTTTAAAAGTTTTCTCATAAGACTTCCTCTATAGCTTCGACAGTCTTATCTCTCTAATCACCTTCATGCTGTGCCAACATCAGGAGTTTAATGGGCGGCTGTGTATCGTGTGTCCGTGGCACAAGTACAAGATCACACTAGCAGAAGGGGAAGGGCTCTACCAAGCTGTGGAAGATCCTTCAGCCAAACCCCTGAGAACACACTGGCGCTCCAAGGGTGTCAAACAGAGGATTCACAAGGTCACTGAGGTCAACGGGAATGTATACGTAACACTGAACGACTCTTGTGAGGCCATCGAGTCAGATGTTTACCAGACTGAGAAATATAGTACTTACTTACTCAAGGCCCAGCCCAAACCTATGGCCAAGAAATAACAAGACACTCAAGGATTGTCTTAGAGGTGATTGATTAGTCAACCACAAATACTGAAATGCTTTTAGGACAATGTAAGAGGTTTTCTTGTATTTCATTGGAAAGAATTTCATACCTTCAGAATCCGTTTGTCACAATAATAATTATCAAAAAACTGTTACTCAAAGTGTGAGAGCCAATTAGCCTAGGACGGTAATGTATGAATCCCTTTAGTAAGATGAATATAGGATATTCAAACCGCAGTTGCAGGATGTGTGTTCAATTGATGTGCTTCAATTGGATATCCTTAGACATGTTTTGCTGTTTACTGTTCAGTACTGTGCTCTTGCTCTGATGGACTCCAGATAACCGAGCATTACTGAAGACATTGAAGAAATATGATTTAGAAATATAGTAAACAAGTTCATTTATTTTATTCTAACACCTGGTTTTGCAGTTCTTTGACACTGAAGTTGGTTTGCTGCAGAATTAAATGGTAAAAATTAAAATGTTTATTTTTAGTACACAAAAAGAATGATAATTTCTATGTCCCATTGTTACGGTAAATTAAATAAGACTTGTTATTATGATGCCATTGGGTCATTTGTCATTATATACACAGCTCCTAACAAGTACTCCTAAACACAATTCAACACAAGTCTAGAATTATAGATAATTACTTCGCTGATTTTACAACCAAAACATTAGATCAGCTTGTTGGTATATATGAAACTACCCAACAGTACATACTCGCCCAAATGAGCTGAAACTTGAGCAGCAAACTGCTACTTCCACATCATTGTTTTAGTAACTACAATCCAATGATGAATATGATTAATCCAATGATGAATATTATAACACATACTTAAAGTACATTTCACTGGTAATTTACTGACCTCAGATTATAAAGCAGGATATTTTTTTACTTGTAGTTGAGTATTTTTTATATTTCTGCTATTCCTTACATAAGATATCTGAATACTTATTCAGATCAGTTCTAATCAGGTGAAAACGCATGGTTGGACCGTGGATGTGAAGTTACGGCAAACAGACGCTAGATGGCAGCAGTGCGCCATGCGACAGTAATAGGAAAGTCAGAAGAAGAGCAACATAGCAGTAGCAGGCTAACGTGACTTCATTTTCACAAGTGTCAGTTTTTACTGACTTCTATACACATACGGATTATCCAGACCTTGAAACGCGTATTGTTTTCGGATAGTGTTTACATTTACAAATCAAAGGTGGACGCTAACAGAAGATGAAGCTCCAGGAGAACAACAGTTCTCACTGTTTGGTCCCTGGTTTCATGTAACTTGCCGTGATGGCATCAGGTATGTCTAGCTTTAGTCCATTTGATGCCGATAATAAAGTTATTTCTCAGCGTTGTAACGTTACAGCTGTAGAGAGGAGTTGGTTAGCTTGTTTCCTTGTGTTGCATTTTGTTAACTAGTTTCCAACATTTCTTTAGAGGAAGAAATCAATCTGCTGGTCATCGTTGTGGATGTGAATCCGATATGGTGGGGCCAGCAGGCTCAGCGTGCGACAGAGGTAGGACGATGAAGTCTTGTTAAGAACGGTTTTCAGATTGTAGGTTTTTAAATGCGGCTGCGGCTAAACAACACCGTCCACTGTCCTCTTGTCTCCGCCCAGCTCACCTTGTCCAAGTGTCTGGATGCAGTCATGGTGTTGGGCAACTCCCACATGGCCATGGCCAGGACGAACAAGCTGGCTGTCATCGCCAGCCACTGTGAGGACAGGTAACCTGCAGGAGCACTCTCCTTTAGTGACAACATGTTGCTTTTACTGGAGGGAAAGGCGTACTGTATAATTTACTCCACTACATTTACTTGAAAGCTACAGTTTATGGTTATTTTAAAAAAAAAAAACAGATTTATATAAACTCAGATTTATGTTGTGACCCTTTTGAGGGGTGCTGGACCAAAGGTCTACACTACTCAATAGTATTTCAAATGGTTAAAACCACCTTCACCTTGATCGTACATTGTTGTATTGGTACTTTTACTTACTACGATAGGAGTACTTCTTCTGCTAAGGCTTGAAGGGCTGAGGGTCTTGAATGTAATGCTTTGCTCCTGTCTCTGGGGCGACTGTGGCTCAGTGGTTAGCAAGTCGGTCTTTCAATCAGAAGGTCGGTGGTTCGATCCCCGGCTCCGGCAGTCTGCGTCGTTGTGTCCTTGAGCAAGACACTTAACCCTAATTGCTCACGTTGCTGTGTCTACGGTCTACTGTATATCATGTAAGTCGCTTTGGATAAAAGCGTCAGCTAAATGAAATGTAATGTAATGTAATGTCTTTACTTATATCCACATTTATCTAACTTACTTTGTTCCAGTCACTTCCTGTATCCCAGTAAGAGCTGGCGAATAGGGGACAGCAGTGGGGATGATGCATCCTCCAGTGGGGATGGAAAATATGAACTCCTATCAGTCGCCAATAACCTTATTGCTGAAGAGATCAGGAAGGTTATGTCGAAAAGTAAGTCTTTTTCTGTGTGGGTAAAATGTACATGAACTATATATATAATAGAGTATATTTAAGCACATGTCCTTCTCAAAATTGACAATGCCTCTTATGTGATTACAGCTGAAGTGAGGGGAAATTCAACCGATACTTTGTTGGCTGGAACCCTTGCCAAAGCTCTGTGCTGTATCCTTTAAATCCCAAAAACACTATTTACAGTTTTATCATTTATGACATCACTTGGACTTTTTTCAGATAATAATAATAATTAAAGCGACAAACACAGGAATACATTCATATTGACTAATAACTGAACAGAAGTGTATATGTATATTTTCTTTTTGTACATGACAATGTGACAGAGAGGTGGAGTTTTTTTTGTAAATTCCTTAATTTCTCATTATTCAGATATTAACAGGGTCTCAAAAGAATTTGAAGGTAATTCAATGTTTTATTAAACTTAATGATGCTCTTCAATGGGTCCCTTCAATACTAATTAATGTTGCCTTTTCTTTTTTAGTTGGACATGAGATAAAATCAAGAATATTGGTGAGCTCTGAATGGCCTAATTTAATGAGTGCTTTTGTTTTATTGCATGACTTTGAACACAGCCCCTTTATTTTATCGGTTAGGTTATAAAAGCAGCCGAGGACTGTGCCCGCCAGTACATGAACTTCATGAATGTCATTTTTGCTGCCCAAAAGCAGGTACAATCCCCGATCTTGCTTGTGTTTACTTTTTGAATAACTTGTATATATCGATTATTTTAAATCAATTTGTTTTGTATTTTAAACAGAACATCCTGATCGATGCTTGTGTGTTGGACTCAGACTCGGGTCTCCTTCAGCAGGTATATATTTATGACTTTGTTAGGATATAGGACTACAACCTGTATCCAGGTTTTCTTTTTACCTTTTAGATGTTTGTTTTGTAGGCTTGCGATATAACAGGAGGATTGTACCTCAAGATACCACAGAAAGTTGCACTGGCACAATACCTTTTGGTGAGAGTGCAGTACAAATTTACACATTTCTGAGAGTATCTTTCAGCTCATCTTTCTGCAACCCAAATATGCTGCAGTGTGTTGACGATGTTGTTTTCTGGCCAGTGGGTGTTCCTGCCTGACTCGGAGCAGCGTTCCCAGCTGGTGCTGCCACCACCTGCACACGTGGACTACAGAGCGGCATGTTTCTGCCACCGTAACCTCATTGAGATTGGTTATGTGTGCTCAGTTTGTTTGTCAAGTAAGCTTGTTTTCCAGTTGAAAGAAACAAATACATAGCCTTTATTACTGGCAAAATCTGCATTAACTTGTGTTTTTGTGGTGATGCTTTGTCCTGTCTTTTCTTATTTAAGTATTCTGCAACTTCAGCCCCATATGCACAACCTGCGAGTAAGTCTTTGAAATTATATATATATATATGGCAGAAATCTTTAATATTAAACCTCTTTATTCTGTACACTGTTACATACTGTACATCTGGAATTATACAATTTGATTTAATCTTCACTTTGTCTGTATTAACATGATCTAAAATATTTTTCTTTTAAGGACTGCCTTCAAAATCCAACTACCGCAGATGGTCAAGCCCAAAAAGAAGAAACTCAAGCAACCAACATGATTTTTCTTAAGATTTCACAAATGCAGTGGATTTAGTTAGTTTCTGTTTTTTGATGAGCAGACTATACCATTTTGTTTAGTATATATTTGTAACACACTTCAGTGACATCCTGGATTGCCTTTGAGGTCGTTGGATGACGTGAACATGTTGACTGTCTTTACAGACGGAGGCTGATTAATTCACTTAACTGCTCTCATTTAAAGAGATTCAAGTTCATCTCACCCTGCCAAATATGTCTTCTTTTTAGAAACATTGTTTTCCAGAAAGGTTTGTTCAATAGGTAAATATGCAGATGTGTTACACATGCATATGCAACATGCTCTCAAACATTTAGTTGTTAACATTTTCTCACAAGTATTAATTTATGTGTTATTGTTTTGTTCATACTGATAGAAACAATTAGCACACAAGTGTATGATGTTTAGAAAAGATAATTCACTCATCCTAATGTGAATGGAGTTATTGCTTTTTATGGCAGTTTTGGGATGCACATTTTTATATAATTAAAATAAAACACGTTCTTAGAAATGTGGACCTTTTTTAACAGACAGAGCTGTGCGGATTCAATCTTTGTGTCTTTTAACTGAATCAATTATGTGTTGAGGTGGAAACATTTTACTTGAAGAGTTCAGTGAAATGTGTTCAGCTTTCAAACAGGTGGCGAGGCTGCATTAAGCCAAGAATATGTTTTCTAGTTCACTCAAAACAATAACATATGTAAGTTTAAGTATATCAATTAAATTGGGAATGATCTATTATCTTACCAAGATTGACTGATTTGCTGTTGCTGTGCCATACCACGTGTTGAAAATAAGCCTTTATTGATGAAAGATAATTAGATTTCAGTCTCCAGTCTGTTCTTTACAACAAATCACTGCAAGATATTTTACACTCTTTAGTAAAAAGATGAATGAAACGGGCTCATTGTAAAAACATTTGCTGAATGAACCCATGCTCCGGAGAGAAAAAAGTGTTAACTCTTAATGTCAACATTTCATTGTTAGAACATGCAAGATTCAATTCAGTGTAGTTTAATGGAGCATTGCTTGTTCAGCTATTATTCAATACATTCAGCATTGCCTCTTCAATAGAGGTACTGTGACACTCATCTATACCATTCTAAATACTACCATTTTGGATTAAGATATTGAAAATGAAACCGGTGGAAATGTCTGCAGTGTGTACAAAGTCCGTTTGTACAGAGGTGAAAAAGAGGTTCACAATGGAAATTCTGCATACTGTCCTCTTGATCATCGCTGGATTGGAACAATGTTGCAACTGAAGAAGAAAACAAGGACAGACTAGTGATTGATGTGATCAACTCAACACCTGCCAATAATGCATTTGATATGGTGTACTGCCTTTTATCAAAGGAAAAATATATGTCCCGCTCACTAGGAGCTTTTCAGCAGATTTGTCCCTGTGGGCTTCACAACTTTCTTTGATTCTAAATATCAGCTAATCAACTGGACTTTTAACTAATGAATATGTGTCAAACCATATCCATGCCATGGAGAGTGTCTGCAGCACTCACCCCAGCAGACCTCTGCCCGACCAGCGCTGAGGAGTCAGGCTCATCTGAGCTTTCTGGCCATCCCGGATGACTATGACACGTAATGGTTTCTGTAAAAGGACATGATATTGCAGTTCATGTGACAGATATATAGGTGTGTGTTACAAAATGTAATCTATGGTTGGGCATGAAAAAAAAATGGATGTAAAAAGGTGAATTACCAGAATATTTCTTCTAATTCTAACAAAAGGTTTGATAGGTCTGATAAATCTAATTGTAACCCAAAAAGGTGTGAATGATGTCAGGAACTTACACCGTCACTGTGTTGAACCACAGAAGCAATATTCCCGAGGTTCTGAAAGTTTTCCGTGTTCACAGAACCAAACTGAATGACTTCATCACCAACCCTGAGACCCTTTTGAAAGAAAAAAACAATTTACTATTATCTCTGGAACAAAAACAAGTATGTTTCAATTGGGTCTCCACCTCAAAAAATTCTGATGGTTTATCTGAAACAACTACCAGATATCACTCACAGCTCCATAGGCGGGTGAGCCTTGTGTCACAGCATCCACCCGTGCGAAGGGAGGGGGCAGAGTGACCTGTTGCTCCATCGCCTCCCCCTGGGCTCCAGGCTCGTCCTTTTCCCGCTTGGCCTTCTCCCGAGCGTGCAGCTTGTGTAGAGCTTCTTCGATCTCCTCCATGATGGCCTTGTGATCATTCTGCAGGCCTGAAATTATCAAAACAATACCTTGAAAATTATTATTATTATTTGGAGCAGACTTGATATATGGATGATATATTGATATATGGAGTATATTGTATACAATAAGTATAAGCTGGGATCATCTTAAAAAGTGATATCAATATCAGTACAAACTTAATTAACTCTCCATCAGTTGTTGTACTGGCATCATATTGTGTATTCCTCTGACAGTATGTCTTGATAAACATTTAGATAAATAAATGATCTGACAATTGTTAATTGTTTTAGTGCAACGTTTAAACAACTACATGTTGGTGTCACATTGGTTCTGTTTTCATCAGCTCATGTTCATCCTATACTGCTCAGACTGAGCAAATTATCTGGAGGTAATAACTGAACACCATGCAATGTGCTGGACACTCGGCGTTATTATAACAGAATTACAGCTCAGCTGCTGGATGGTCGTTACAGTTGTGAACAGGTGGGTTGCTGGAAGTTGAGTAACAGGCAAAGTTACTCAAATGTCTTCTGGCCTCAGAGAAAACGATGGAAACCACTCACATGAAATACTGTGTCTGGCTGTCCTGATCTGGTAAACATTAACATCTGCTCGGGGGAAGCCCTCCGCGTCCACCAGGACACCTTCAACTCCGACACCTTGCTGTAAACATGAACGACCGAGAAATAAACAAAGGCATGTTATTCATGTGGGTTGATGACTGCACCCTTGGGTGAGCTTTGAGCTGCGTGTCTGTCTAACTAGCTAACTTACGTCTTCCAAAACATCGTAATAAGCCTTTATCTGTTCTTCAATTTCATCTTTCTGTTTCACCAGATTTTTTACATCATCCATCGTTATTTCCGACTTTCCAGCACTGTTTTCCTCTGTCATCTTCATGGTTCCAGCTACATCCGGGATCTAACCTCCTACGTCACTACGGTCTTCTACGTCTTCTTCTTCGTCTTCTTTGTAGAAAGTGGACGCACTTTACTGCCCCCAGCTGGTGGAGAAAAAAATGTATTACATGAAATCTAGCTTTCCAGAAGCGGGAAACTCTCTATAGTCCGCTGGCTTTTTGCCCGATAGGTACAGTGTACACCATGAGTATTATACATTAGCAGTGTTGAAGTTCTTCCTTTAAATAATGTGATAGGATCACCAACACTAAACATAAACTCGATTCTACTTCCCACAGCAAAGCACCGTTCAAATCATAAAATACATTTAAAAAATGTATACTCAATATGTATTATTTAAGAATACATCAAACTCAGTCAAGGATTTGATTTTACCGAGTATTTTAATACTTGACTACTGTTTGCAATTAACAAAAAACGAACTAGAGACCAAATTGTTTGTTTTCTCAAACATTTAATAATCAAATAACACATTCAATCAAATAAGTAAATTTTAATATAATATTGGATACAATAATTCATCATAACATGCAACCATATAATTTCTTCATTAACTTTTTAACAGTTGTAAACAACAAATATCTTCAGTACACCAACGCAGATGACAAAATGCGTTTCAAATTGGTTTGCACCAAGTAATTCTTCTTCAAGGCAGCATGTTGGGAACGACTCCCCAGCTCTGAGACACGGTGCAACTCAATATAGACTTGTAGTGGTCGCAAAGGCCATCGAACATTTTTCTCCTGTAGAATATTTTTTATTTCACAGCTGTCTACATGGAGGCACATTGTCATAAACTATTAGAAAAAAGTGAATATGAAATAAGCACGAATAATCCGCGCCGCGTTTGGTGTGAACGCAGCATTACACAATATCCCCAAGTGCTTAAATAGCAAAAATCTGTTATTATATATTGGAATGTAATTTGAAAGGCCTTCACCCTCAAACAGGATACACGTGCAAATCTTTGTCATTAAAAAACCTCTGCAAAACGTTTTCCTTCAAGAAGTTTTCCTTCAACTGGCTTACAAATCCCGGCTTAATGTGGCTGGAATGTGTGCGAGTGTGAGATTGGAATATAAATCTGTTTGTTTTAAAGCCTACACAAATTAGTGCTTTTTAAAAGGTCCAGCACCAGATCAGGCGTTTGTGTTAATATAGCTAACAGTCTGTATCTTGTGTTCCTGCATGTTGATCCGTAAGCACCAGGACAGACTCGCCTTTGTCGTCCTCTTTTGGTGATGCATCAAGAGATGAGGATGACGAAACCTGCGAGAGCTCGCCCTGAGCTGCCACCTCCTTCTGTACCAGAGCAAACTGGGCGGTTGCTTCATCCAGTTGTGAATGAACAGCTGTGACCCAAGTTTGTAGCTGCACGTTGAGAGCATCCATCCCCTGGTCCAGCTTCTCCTGTCTGCCTTTTAGCTCTTCGAACAGATGTTGTGTGTCGCTGGCAACCTGCTGCCTCTTTCCTTCAGTGGGAGCACGCTGGCGCAGCATGTAGCCCTCAAACTCCGGTTGACTGAGGTTGAGTGCTGGTCCATCCAGCTTCTCAATGAAGGCCACTGCACAAGACTAAAACAGAGGACAAAGCATGAGTGATCAACTGACCCCGTCACACAGCACCCTGTGGTGTACGCTGGACGAGCAGCTTTGCAATACACTTACCAAATTTGTGAAATAGTAGCCGCTCTCTCCTGCCATCAGACTGTGAGGGAGACCAAAACGAATCACATATTGCATGTTGGAGTGGAGACGAGGAGGATTGGCCTTCAGCACCACATAAACCAAAGCGGACAGGAAGTCGTCGGCATTAGCGGGCTCACTGTTCGAGCTGGAGAGCGCCTCAAAGACATGCTGACTGCATTTGGACACGCACGCAAGTTTGTCCTGAGGCGCTCGTTTGGCATCCATTTCAATTATAGCTGTTTAAAAAATAAAATAAAATCAGAGGGCAGAACAAAACCTTAAAGACCAGCTCCTTTTCATGATGCTTATAGTGTATGGAAAACTCTCTTCCATGAGCTTTAAGGAACAATTCAACATTTTGGGAAATATACTTTCTGGCAGTGAGTTCGATGAGAAGAGCAATACTCATGTCCATAAAATATTGGTCCAAAAGGTAAGAAAATCACCTCTCAAGCTCACTCATCAACACCTTGCATTTGTTCAAGTAATAGAAAAACAGTATAATGCACCTTTTTACAGTGAACTATGAATGCTGATATTTAATGATGAGAGATAAAATTGCTCTTCTAGTAAGAAAGCAAATAAGCATCTTTCCCAAAATGATGAACGATTTCTTTCAGTCCTGAAGTTGTGAATCACCCGTTATAGCAGACAGAAAGGGGTCGCCGGTGACTGCCGTCTTCTTATCAGGGAAAGGTACGCTCAGCATCTGCGGAGTGATCCAGTTCAAAGATCTGCAAAGTAAAGACATCTGTGTTTAACAGGGCTTTAAATTCAAGGTTTTGATCAAATACATCTCACAACGAAATAAATAAATATACACACACAATATACATGTATTTGAGGATTACCGTATCCTCCTCTGGAGAGCGAGGTCCTTCTGTTCATCGTCACAGCTGTCATGGCAGAAAACCCATTTGTGCAACCGTGTCATTATTAACTTCTCTATGTGCTCCATTATCTGAGTGACCTGAGCCTCAGGAAAACCTGGAAATAAAATAATGTATAGTTAAAAAAACTCAATAAAATTCTCATTCTTTCAGGATAACCAGCCCAAGAGGTGTTGACCTGATGTGTACTTACTGCTAAAATATTCAGCAAACGATTGGAAGAAATCCAGCACAAGATCGGACTGCTTCTGTATCGGCAGATCCTGTAAAGACGATGATACGCTTTGATCAGAACGGCTCCGACACATCAGAGTCAATAAGAAGTGTAGCGCTACATCTTTCAACAGATCATTACATGGTACGCCTCCATTGTGTTGAGGAAAGCTGTACATCGGGACTGCAATCGCTGAGAGGAAGGACTCTTCAGTATCTTTAGGAAACCAGTGAAGTCCCCGGGCTCGAGGTTTTGATAAGGTTTCAACACATTCGCATGCCTTTCAGAAGACTCTAGAGGCGACAAAAAGGAGGATGTTATTCCAGATAAATAAGTAAACATGTTTAAAAAACAGAAACATATTACGCTCTATTTGTTGAAACTCTACTGGCCAAGTCGCTGAATTTGGTAAAATAGTAAATCAATGGGGCACGCAGGAGGAGGCGGGGTCATCCATTGAGATCAGTTGTGCACCTGTGGGGATAAAGACACTACCCAAACATGTACACATTGGGGCCCTCTTGGTACACGACGCATGACTGCACCTAGAAATCCTGTGCTGAGGAGGTTTGACTTGATGGCACATAACAACAAAGCACGCAGAACCACCTTGAGGTTTAGGAGGCGATGGGCTGCCCCAGAAGAGTCTCCTCATTGTGTTGATTCGACGACCTTTCTCTGTGCTTTTCTTCTCCTCAAATTTGGAGAAGGTGAGAGGAGTTCCATCATTGCTCGGCCTACAAAGAACAACAACATTAGGCATTCAAATCTGAACCCAGGTTAAGCCGGGGGCCGCTTAAGTAGCATGAAGCCGATAGAATTATCCGCCAACATGACTGTCGTCTAACTATTAACAAAGCACATGTGTAAAATGAGTATGCAGAGCAATGCCCTCCAATGTCTAGTTAGGTAATCATCAATAACTATGAACTTTGTGATGGTATTAAGATGTGACTCCATCTACACACCTTCACCATCCTGCAGGGTTTGAATGGCTGAGTGTGTTTACCTTGCGTCTTGCCTCGAGGCTGCAGCCGGCCGCGCCTTCTCTCTCCAGCACTTGGAGCAGAAGCCCTGCCACGCAGGGTTTCCATAATAGCCACAGGCATTCTTGCAGAGCAGCTCCTGAGAAACTCTGATTCCTCTATGCTTGTCTGTCCACATTGTCCATATACTACTCTCACCTATTGGAAAGAAGAAGAATATTTAAAAAAAAATAAAAATAAAAAACATTTTCAACCCACTCTGCAGTTCTAATAAAATGCCTTTTAAATGTTAAAAACTCAGTGTGTCACGTGTCGATGATTTCAAGGAAATAAACGTGACAGGTTTAGTGTTCCCTGAGGCCTGGTGGTGCTAAAGTTGGCACACAACCTCCGGCATCTTGACTTGGCCCTGTTACAGCATCAGCATTCAACTGGGACACACAATGCTGTAATAAAATATAATTTTATATATATATAATATATGTTATTTTTTACTGAAACTCATTTAATTTGAGAAACTACAGCAGAAAACAAGAACTTTTCACCAGTTTAAGGAATTGAACCAGAATTTATCTCCGTTGTCAAGTTTCATTGCAGTACGTTTCATCTTTCTCACACTTTGCTTTTACAACAACTCTTTCATGTGCCTTTCTAATTAATGTTATTTTTAAACTTTCCCCACAATATCTAATGCTCCGCTACAGTTTCTGAGAGTTGACTAACAGTGGCAGGGCTCGCCGGGGGCTGACAGTCAGCTGATTGTCGGAGATAAGAACCGCCTGCTAACGTGAGCTAACGTCGAGTAGCTAAAGCTGACCGCTGTGGAATTAAACTATCTCTGTGACATTACATTATTATTGTTGGATGAATACACTAATTCACTTGTGCTTACTTCTCCACGAGCAAAATGTCCCAGTTGTTGAAATCCCTCCTCACCTGTCAGCTGGTGAAATCATGACGTTAGCCGCTTCCTTATCGGAGAGTTTGTTTCCTCTTCACCAACTCATCCTCACTTGCTTCGTACAATGAGATCAACAATCAGTCAGTTGGAAGATTAGTTTGTATTTGTATGAAACAGAAGTTAGCGAGCCAATACTCCAGCGGCTCGAACTAAAAACGAAGACAGAAAATCAGCCGCTTTCAAACCTGTGAAACCGGAAAGTATTGTGGAAACAAAGTGTAAAGTTGGAGGTAGTGATGCACACGACATCGACCTTTCAAAGCAAAAGTATCCCGGAAAGATGTATTTATTCCCCCACTTTAACACGATAGAAGCACACGTCCACACAGAGACGTCTCCATAACAAAACCCACGATTCAACATGTGTTGAAAAGCGGTTTCTGTATTGAATACATTTTCTTTATGTAGTTAATGTATTTACCGGAAGTATGGCTGCTTTGACGCTTGTGGAGTGATGGTCGTCACGAGAGCGTTTCATGTTAAGCTTTTTTGTACGACTGGGATTATTTTGCCCTCTAGTGGTCACAACACGTAACCACATCATTGTCGGAGACGTTTTAGTTATTCATTCTGATTATCTGTTTATGTTATACATTACGTTATACTTTTGAAACAAGTTAACGTAAAGTGCCATGCCTTCGTAGTCGGTCACTATGAACTCTGCCTAGCGGTGTAAATATGAAGGTTTCATGTCCTCACGGTATTTAGAATAACACGTGTAATGCCCCTTGTGGTCACATTCGTCAGGTCAGCGTTAATAAAATACAACAGGACTTCCGGTAAATACTTTCAAAATACAGTAACCAAATTGAAATAATCACTAACCGATAGTAACGATAGCGATGAAGCTAATTATTCTGCTGCTGTGTTGACAAGCTTCACAATTTAAGTGGGGAAATACAGATGGTGACTTTAAATACTTTGACTTTCGTATATTTTCCGTCTCTCATTTTCTGTTAAAATAATCCAAACGTGTTTTTCTACCACCAAAGTGACCTCTCAACTATCTCTGTCTTTAGTTTAAGTATCTTAAATAAATGCATGCCTTATAGCTTGCATCTCATTCGCTTGATTGTGTTGAAATGTGTGTATTTGACTGAATATAATTAAATATTGTCTAAATTACAAAATTAATGCGATCAACTACGGCGAACTGAAACCTAGATTAACGTTTTTAGTAAATCAGTCATGAGTTTTACGGCCCTCTAGTGGTCACACTGGAGAACTGCAAAATCACCATTAGACTCGTCAAGCGTTGTCAATGCTAACGTGGCTCATGCTAGCATTTCCGGCAATTACTTTCAAAATAAAGTGGGCAACCTGAAGTAGTAAGAACAAATAAATGGAAATACTGATGAAGTCATTACGTTTATGTTATGATAAATATAAGCCTGAGCTTACTCCTTAGGCATTTAACACTCAAAATAAACAATCAAAATGGAGAAGAAAAGTGATGTTCAACTAAAACAAACTACTCAACAGTGTGAGATTGTGAAATGTGAGGTTTTAATGACCTGAGGAGGTGTTT
Source organism: Cottus gobio (assembly GCA_023566465.1). Classification (NCBI taxonomy): domain Eukaryota; kingdom Metazoa; phylum Chordata; class Actinopteri; order Perciformes; family Cottidae; genus Cottus; species Cottus gobio. The sequence continues at coordinate 18,670,876 of CM042218.1, read as the reverse complement.
ACATTCAACAATTACACACAAATGATATAGAACAGAGTATATTTAAAAAGAAATCTCCTAAAACCTGCTTTAAATTCTCTCTGTAAACACATTTTGCGTCGGACTGCTCATTACTTCATTTCAGTATTCCTTAAGTTCTGGCTACGGCCCTGGTTGTGCTCATACTCTGGGGCCTATACTGTATTTTAGTTAAGCGTACACACCAAATCAACGTGAAATCAAATTACTACAAACTAATTGATTATCTGGTAATTTCATTTTGTAAAACTAAACTTAAACGATGCATCATATTTTATGGGATATTTACATGTTTTCATAACATTTATTTTTGCAAAGCAATACGGCAGCCAAAAGATTAAGCATATTATTAATCGTGCTTTAATTCTGAAAGGACAAACCGGAAGATCCCTATTTTCAGCTTCACTCGTCATCTCAACGGTAACTTGGCAACGAGACGCTTCGCAGGAGCGAGCTCAATTACGGAGATTGGGTTTTTCGAGAATTGAATCAGACCAATTTTACAAGAGCTGCTATTGTGTTTATGTGTTTTCCGTTCATTTATGTTTCATAGCCAACTCTTTGGCTTGACAGTTTAGCGGTAAAGCTTTTTATGAAGCGACTACAAAGAGAAATCAGTCTTCCAAGACGTGAAGTGGTGAAACATCATGTCAGACACTGCAGCTCAGGACGAGCTGGGGAAGAGGACAGGAGTTAGGAGAGAGGAAACAGGGAGCATCCTCGAGATGACCGGACAGTCTCAAGTCTACACTGCAACCCGAGACACACTCGTCCCAAAGAATATTACTCACACTGGAGCACATGCATTGGTAAGCATGTGTTATTGAATATTTGCATACAATAAGTACTGTTTGTGATGACATTAGGGCTTCAGTCAAAAAGGTTTCAAGAAAAATGTTCCCATTAAACACATTTCTTTGGATAAAAGGGTAATCTAAGAACTGTCACTGGCTCATAACAATGCTGAACATTTACTCTTACTTCAGTCTCTAGAATGGGTATTTGGGAAGAATGCTGCTCAACCTGCCTTCAGTCTGCAAGACAACGACCAGCTGGTGGTCCTTTATGTAGGAGCTAATGTCGGGGTCATCTACAATCACACAACACGCTCCCAGCACACACTCCAGGTAAAGAAAATATCCAAGTTTCAGGTTGCAGAGCGTTGATTGCATAAGCTTAATGCATATGGTCAATATTCTCAGGGTCACTGCTCCCCAATCTCATGCATGTGTGTCAGTGAGGACAGACGCTGGATCGCATCAGCAGACCAGGGGCCGAAAAGCACAGTGATGATATGGGACTCCTACTCTGGGTAGCTCTTGATTCTACATGTAGGCGTTTTATTTTGCTTTGCTCTTGATGGTAACACCATAAATGATAAATATTCCAGCATTCCAGTGCATACATTGTTCGATTGCCACCCTGAGGGAGGTGTCATTGCGATGGCGTTTTCAGGAGACACAAAGCATCTTGTAACCCTCGGGGCTGAGGAAGTTCAAGTGAGTATGGTAGCAGTTGTTTTTTAAAGTAAGTAAACTGTTGCATACTAGATTGTGAAATGCACAAACCAAGAAAAAAATATAGTCACATTTATGATCTGTGGTTTTGTCAAGTAGCACCTTCGTCTTCATTCATGATGACTAGACGCCCTTAAGGTCAAGAGTGTGACACCAACAAAACTGTGACTTTCTGTCATTTGACATGTCAGGGCTCCAAAAACCTTCACTTGATGACATGGTAATGTAGCATAGGTAACCATATATTTAGGATCATTATGTCATGATTTGATTTGATTTTTTTAGGATTAGCATTAGGGATTGAGTACCATTCATAAATTAAAAAAACATAAATTGTAAACATCTAAAAACTGCTTTTTCTAGATATAACCGATAAATTAAAAAAAACACAGAAACAGCATAGATGTTAAAATGTAACACTAAATTTGACAAAATGAATCACAATTAACCATTTGACGATCTTTGCACAGTGTGTGTGTATTTGGGATTGGACAAATGCAACAGATAAACCTTTGTGGTTTACTCAACTCAATCCCAGCCATGGTTTCCAAGTAAGTACCTTTGTATTCATTTAACATTTTCTTTACGTCACCTTACTTTATAGAAATGGTATTCAGCAAATCAACATTCAAATGTGGAACTGATTTTTCAGGGTTACATCATTTTTAATCCAAATGATAGCGCTAAGCTGCTCAGCAACAGTAAAAGACAGTTGCTATTGTACAGCAGTGTAAGTCCTGATGTTCTTTTTTTTCTAAATAGATAATACAGCTGTTAAGTGTATGTTTATTGCAATAATCATCTGATCTTTTTTAAGGCCAATGGAAGTCTGCAATACTTTGCCCTGGATCTTAAGAAGGTAGAAATAATCATCAAAATGTTGTAGAAGATGCTGTCAAATTGTCTTAGATGTTTCTGTCATTTATGGCAATTTCTTCAATAAATATATTACAATGTTTCGACATTAAAGTTGTATGATGCCGCCACTCGCTGATTTGATTCTGATGTATTCCCTCAGTGTTTTTCAGACACTCAAACCGGGTCACTGAGCCAGTCTGTGTTTCACTGGAAAGAGCCTCAGATCCTCACAGCGACTGCGGCAGGCTACCTTGTTGTGTGGGATCCGTTAGAAGACTTAACTGCAAATCAAAGCTTACCCAGACGTATTCACCTTCAGAAGAATCCAATCACTGTCCTCACCGTAACGGACCGGTAGCCAGAGAGAGAGAGAGAGAGAGCAATATTCACGTTGTTTGTGTTGTGTTTTATAATAGGGTCATATATTTATTTAATTGAATTACTCTCTCTCTCTCTGTTTGACATCACAGCTGCATTGTGACTGGTGACATGCAAGGACATGTCTACTTTTATGATGAGAAATTCAGGCTTGTCACTTGGTACAGTGAATTCAACCTGGATGCGATTGTTTCCATTTCCTTTTCCAAAGAGTGTGCAGAGGGATACCTGGAGAACGACATTCTGGAGGCAAACCCATTCATCTTCAGGTGGAAGAAATACAATCTATTATGTTGCCAGTCTACACTGTTATGAGCATTTTAGCCAAGCTGACCTCTCTTTTTCTGCAGGAACTTTGTTGTGTCAACAGTCAGTTCCACAGTGGTACATGTGAATACACAGAAATGCGTCCCTCAAATCCTGCTACATAAGGAGAGTGAGCCCATACATGCAGTGGCCTGCCATCCTAAACAGCCAGCTGTGGCCATGGGCAATCAACGGGGTGTTTTAAAAGTGTGGGATTATGACAACAAAGTCATCATCAGCAGCAGGGCCTTCGAGAATGAGGAGCAGATCCAGTGTGTCACTTTTGACTCTCAAGGTGAGTCAACACTGTCAACCAACAGATGTTCCATATAAGCCAGTGTTACCCAGCTGCTGCGTGCAGTTGCAATTTGTCATTACATTTTACAATGTATAGAGCCACCATGTTGTCTCTGAACAGGATTATACCTGGCAGTTGGCTTTGGCAGTGGAGCGGTTCACATACTGAATCCCAGCACTTTACAAAGTGATCCAGAGGAATGTTTTCATTACACTAAAGACGTCATCCACCACATCACTTTCTCCTCAGACTCAAAGTATCTTGCTACTGCGGTGAGCAAGTCATATTTTACTATACAGTGTAATATGTTCAAACTTCGTTATTTGCAACATTGATTTTGGACTAGATTATGTGAAATCATGTCGACCATTTTATTAAAAGCTGGGATTGTGAAATAAAATAGGTTTGATAATGTCTTGCAAATCTATACTTCAATGTAGGGATGCACCGATACCGATACCGTATCGGTATCGGTATCGGTGGTCGATACTGCGTTAAATACTCGTACTCGCATCGGTTTCAATGGCCGATACCAAGAACCGATACTCACTCAACAGTATTTCACTACAACAAACTGGTCGCGCTTTGTGGAGAAGCAACCCCGTGGCGGAGCCGGAGACACTCTTCTCTGTCTCAACTGTCTCAACAGTCTCAACTTCTGAGCAGCCAATCACGCTATCCAAGTTGTTTTGCCGTCCAATCAGATGGCCAGTTTGTCTCAACAGCAGAATCTGGAGCCGCCATCTTGGATCCTCGCTACGCAGCGCTCACTTCTTTCAATAGACAGGAGAAAAGTGAGACGCGAGTACAATACAAGACTTTATCGATATTGTGCTTATTAACCGGTGTTGCATACGTGTGGATGACATATTAGTGCTCATATTAGTGCTCTTGTTAGTGGCTGACAGCCCCGGAGTTACTTGTAATCAGTCCGTCCCAACGCGACGCAAATGTTTCGCGCGACCAGATTACATGTAAAGTCTATGCACAGACGCGTGTGGTTGCGACAGACGCAAATTTACGCCGGCGGCACGTTAGACGCGAGAGTTGAAATTTTCCATATTTAATACATCTATAATTGAGAAGCTCTGCGCGTCATCACCGCCGTCCTGCCGGTTTGAATCAAACGGCTGCTGATCCACCTGAAGTAGCGCTGGCAGCGGCCTCATTCAGACGCTGTTGTGCGGCTACGGATGATATTATTGTAGCCGAGTGTCTGTTGTGTGTCTATATTTGTAATTCTAATAAAATGAAAACACGCTGCAGGGTAACTTGAACCACTTTTTTATCTCCTTCACACACGTATATCCCACAATTCCACTCCTCTTTTCCTTTCCGTTTCTCCCTCCACAATAAAAGCACCGGAAACATAACTTGGAACACAGCTTCCTATATAATTGCTCGATCCCTAATATTATCGCTTACATTATGAACCCGGACACGGGGCGTTTTATGGTCCGACATTAGAGGGACTTCCACAAGACGTTTAAAGCTTGGGATAGCCTTCTGTTAATTTTGTACTATAGGCTTGACATAATCTGCAGAGGATAAAATAAAATCTGCCTCCAAATTAATTGCACTTTCATGGAGACCAAATCTAAGAAGTATCGGTATCGGTACTCGGTATCGGCAAGTACACAAATAAAAATATCGGTATCGTATCGGTTTGTAAAAAATGGTATCGTTGCATCCCTACTTCAATGCTTTAACATTCTTGATCAAGTGAGACATGCTAGCTTTATTTTTTTATCACTCTTAGGATGCTGGAAAAGCAGTGACAGTATTACGCTTGCAGACTAATGAAGGCTCTCTGCCTCGTTGGGCATATATGGGCAGATACCGATCCCACTACAAGCCTATCAAAGATCTTCTTTTCGGGGTTCATCTGGACAGCACACAACCCAGACTGCTGTCTCTGGGAATGGACCGCCAACTGGTGTGTCCGCTTGGTTAAAATTGTAGGACTGTGAATAGTTCCGTGTGTTGTGATACTGTTTTTTGGACAAATGTTTTTATTGTCTTGTGATACTGTTTTTTAATGCCACACATCTCTCTGTGAATAATAGGTGGAGTATGACCTGGAAAACAGTGACTTAAATAAGCTTCTCATCCTAAGCTCGGAGCGTATTGAGCAAAGCGCTGTGCCAATGGGCATGACTTGGTACCCTCCTCTTACCACAGAGCAGTTTCTTCTCGTTGTCTCAGACCAATACAAGATGAAGCTTTTCAACAGCACCACCAAGATGTGCAGGTCTGTGAGATACTGTCACAAGATTATTTGTGAAATGTATTTCTCAGACTTTTGTCACACAAATACTTGAAAACATTACTACATGTGTTTTACAAAAACAGAAAGACTCTCCGTGGCCCAACATTTGGCTCACCCATTAAGAAAGCAGTGGTCCTCCCCATGAGTAAAGCACCTGAAACAAACTCATATTACCTGGCATACATCTCAGAGGACAAGGTCAGTGCTGGAAGTTATTTCTAGTAATTTATTGAGCGACAGGCTTTAGGCTGGCAGTAGTTCAGTATGGGGACCGGTGAGCAAGTCCCAACAGAGGAGGTATGGAAGTGGACTGGTAGATTGAGGGGTGCAACTTCCCCTCCTGGGCCCTGTTGACATGCCCTTGAGCAAAGCATTAAACTCGTAGGGTTAGGGGTAGGGTTATATTCTGGCATCTCTCCACATGTGTTGCCTGTGTGTAAAAATGTATAATATATGTATAGAAACAGAATGGAAAAAAGTTATCAAGGGAACATGTAATACCTGCTTTATTAATCTCCAGCCCTGCAGGACAACCTGTGTGCAAAACCTTTTCTCTTTTAATTCCTCACAATTGTTTACTCTGTTGCTTGTTGTTACAGTGTTGGTTTGAAAGTAAAGTATGGAAATTGGAAATAATATTAGTGCATGGTAGATCTTGAATATGTATAGATGATATGATATGATATTACTGCTAAGATTGTGTGTTACCTCCAGGTGGGTCTCCAGATTATGCCTCTGGATGGAAACCCCTTCAATTCCAATGCTGTGATCTGCCATCCGACTGGGGTGTCCACGTTTGCCTGCTCATACGACGGACGATTTGTTTTCACTGCAGGAAGATCTGACTGCACTGTCCTGTCGTGGGAGATAAGCTTAAAGTGAGGCTAAATAGTACCAACCTGAGAGGCAGGGGAAATGCATTAATGGAAGCATTCTTTCTGGAGTTAATCGTATATCTCTTATTGTGAGTGCAGTGCATTGGAGGCGGCAGCTGCCTTGGGAGGAGAGGACATGATGCCCTTTTACACTCTTTTAGAGGGAGGCAGAGATGGGAAATTCTTCAGGGTCAGTGAAAAGTTTTCCTTGTTTCCTACGACTACTGTGTGTTAAGTGAACATCCACAGATTATTCCATTAACTTGAAAGAAGAAGCATGTGTCCTATTCTTCAGTGAGTGTTATTAAGCATTTGTAGATGTATTGTTAAATTACACTGGTTGTTTTGTTAGAGTGTGTATTCTTTACCAGTACAACAGTGTGACCTTAATTGTAAAACACTATAAAGAACTGTAAAATGGTGGGAGGGTGACTATTTTGGACAGAAACATGTAACATTCAACATACATATTTTGTCTACTTGCTTTTGGGCAGCATTGCTCATACTCACACACATATATCTGGATTATAAATTGCCTCAAGAATAAGATGCCAGCTTTTACTTGCATTCCTCCTTCAGTTAGGATTTTTCATCATTTCTAATACTATTTAAACCACAAATTCTCCGTTTTCTGCGCTTTTATATTTTTAGGAGATGGAGGACTTTTTCTATTATTGCCAAATTCACTATCATCATAGCACTGACTCAATGGAGAAACTACAATTGTCTACCACAATCCCCCTGTCAGAGGTTCCCTCTCTAATGAGAGCTTTGGCCTACTTCCCTACGGAGCAAGAGGTACAATGTGTGTCAATGAAGCAACATTTTTCGACAGTGAATTAAATTGTATCTGAAAAGTGTTACTAAAAAGCGATTGAATACCTCAAACCTAAAAATTGCTGTATTGTATCTTAACAGATAGAAGATATGCATAACGAGGTCAAGTTCAGCGAGTATGCAACAACAGGAAAATATGTGACCGCCATCGACCTGGAGGAGTTTATCAAGCTGTATGTCAACCATCGACCAGCTTTAGGAATCTCTAGCAATGAGCTGGTTCAAGCTTTTCACATCCTCGGTGACCGTGATAATACAGGAAAGCATGTTTTGCATAAACATGCACTGCTCGAACTTCAACAGGCTCGAGGTATGTGCATGTAATTCAGTCAGAAGAGGATTTCTATCTCTCTGTTTTTAGCTGTATTTCTAATGCATTACTAAGACAATATTGATCCTCTGTTCCAGTATATACATACAATGCTCACATTTCTTTGACATCTTTTGACAGGAGAACACATGACAGGGGAAGAGGTGGCAGAGTGTTTCACTACACTTTTATGCCTCAATGAAGAGGAGGAGGAAGAAGAGGAAGAAGGACAAGGAGGGGAACAATCTGAACATGACAGTCATAAATCTGACAGTATGTAAAAGACAACTCACTCACAAACCATAGCTTAAAAATTAGCAGCTGAAATTTAGCATCCCCTTATGTTTGTGTGTGCGTGCGTGCGTGCGTGCATGCCTTTGTGTGTGTGTGTGTGTGTGTGTGTGTGTGTGTGTGTGTGTGTCCAGGTGGAAATTCTGGATATTCACTGGTGTGTGCGCTCCCAGATGAGATATCCATGGAGACATTTACAGGTCACATCTTGGGCTTCCCATCCTCAGCTGAGCAATGTAACAGGTCTTCCCCTCCAGAGTGATGAAAGCAAGGAAACTGTTAGTCTAAGAGAAGCTGGGTTGATGACGAGCCTCACATTCTCCACTTTCTCTTTTTAAGATTGCTCATAACATGCCCTAACAGAGATGCTGGAATTTGTATGTATTTTTATTCCAAATATGATTAATAAATATCAATATTTACTTGGATCATAATGTCAAGCATTGTAAATAAAATATTAATTGTAAGATTCATATTGTAAGACAAATTGTACCGTATTATCTTTTTGAGTAAATGTATTTAAGGTACATTGTACTATTATTGCTTTAACGTTCAATTATTTTGTGGTGGTGATCTCTGTGATTCAATACATTTTTAGTTTCTTTTCAGATAGAAAATATATATATTTAAATATATGTATATATAAAAATACTTTCGTGCATTATTATAATGCATTAATAAATTATTTTGTCAAATTTGCAGAATAATTATTTTCAGTAACAGCTCTTCAAACTGGTCACATGTTTGCAACCTTTGCAGTGGGGTTTATTTTGAGTTTTCGGTGGGTGGGGCTCTGACTCCGACCAATCAGAAGCGCTTTAACACAGGAACTTCCTGCTCCGCACAGAAAGGAGTCTGCAAGCAGTTTTTTTTGTCAGCTGGTCGCTGCGACTCTGAGCTACGTCAACTACCGCTATCTAACAAGGCAACAACAAGTTCACTTGGACCATTAATTCCCAACAGCTTTGAAAATGAGTAAACCGAGAGCTCGGACTCCCCGGTACCAAGTTGATAAACTTTAACCAAGAGGCAGCCGCAACCGCGTCTTCTTGGCGAGCCTGATGAAAGCGAGAGGTTTATTGTCCTAGCTTGGTGGCTAACGTTAGCTATTTGTCTGGTGAGTTACCGACATGGCTACTGGAGAGATGTCTTCACGGTACACGTATCGTCGCCCGCCATCGAGCATAAAGCAGGAGCAGGAGGACGACTCTGACACGGAGACCCAGCTGCTGGGCCTGAAGAGGCTGGACGGGCTGCAGTCTCAGATCATCCACAGCGGACACTTCATGGTGTCCTCGCCCCACATCGAGCACCCCCCGAAGAAAGGCTACGACTTCGATACTGTCAACAAACAGACCTGTCGGACCTATCATTTTGGCAATGCGAGGATGTCACATCTCTCCATAGACGCGTCACTGACCAAACTCTTTGAGTGCATGACTCTTGCGTACAGGTATGTTATTACCACGCATTACATTACCACCCTGTGTTCACGTGGGAACTTTCATTTTCACTGTCATATCCTCACCTAGCTGAGCTGACTGCATGTGCAGATACAAAAGTCAGGCATGAGACACACTAGTGGGAAATTACTGTCACGAGTCTTCTCTTCATGTAACTTCCTGCTTGACCATTTAGGATTGTGTTGAAGGGAGAAGGCCTACTCACCAAGTAGTACCAATACTACATAGTATAAATACTCCATCTCAAGTAAAAGTCCAGATGTATTACGATCATAATGAAAAAACTAAAGACCCACCCGCCTATGACTGATGACACTATCAGATTGTTAGTACTAGACTCTCATCTAAAGGTCACAAGATACAATTGGGGGTTCATCATGAAATGATTCATTGGATACAATAGAAGATGCGTGGAAAAAATGTTCTGTCACACAAATCTATATTCATTTTGGATAAATCATCTGAGAACTTTATACTGCTTTTTTTTGTAAGGGGTCCTGAGCCAAAAAGGCTGAGAACCACTAGTTTAATCCAAAACAATGCGTTGTATTCACAAGCTTATCTTGTGTTTATATTGAATTACAATAACGTAAAACGTGTACTTCAATACAGTACTTGAGGAAATGTACTGGTTAGTGGGATTCTACTGAGAGTTTATGAGCACTGAAGACCGGTCCTGATGAACTCCGATTACACTCTCATTCTTGAAAGCGAGATCTTTGTTATAATTTAGGGTGAAACGATTTAAATAAGCAATAAGGTGCAAACGTAATCTTAGCTGCCAGGAGAATGTCATGCTATGTTATCAGTCATCAGATGGATCTGAAATTGGGCATGACAGATTCTATTTTTGTTTTGATAGTGCTGAAATACTGGCAGGGGCCGCTCTAGGCTTGTTCACATTATTAGATCTGCCGGTTCCTCTGAAAATAATTATTTCATATATCAGTCAACAAAAAATACTTTTAGACTCTAAAATGTGAAAAATACTGAAAATGGACCCTCAAGAGGTACCAGTTAAAATGTCAATATTTAGGTAATCTGACAAACAGCATGAACGAATATTTAGTCAATAATTGTGTAAACTGAGAGTGATGAGTCAATTAAAAGACATCACTCATAATGCAGCCCAGTGTCATGAAAAGGCAAACAAAGTCTAAGAAGGAAATGTTAAAGAAGTTTAATTGTTAAGATACAAACTAAAAGATGCAAAGTAAAGTTGCCTTTAAATACAGTTGCTGTTAACAATATATATAAAGGCAGGGTTGGTAATTATTATTATTTTTATTTTTTATCATTACAGCCTGATGGCAATCAATGAATCCAATGCTCTGGGGAAAAAGAAAAAAAAACAGTATCTGTGGCTGTTGTAATAAGCCCGTCCAATCATTTCATTGGTCCAAGTGTAATGATTGGACAGACTTCCTCCCTTCTACATTCGTCCGTACACTCATTGCTCAGTAGCCGAGTCCTCCACAAGCTGCTAGCTTGACAGCTGTGAGTACTAACAATATCCATGTTTGTTGTTTACGTTATGATAATCATGTGGGCGTGGCTTTGGAGGGAATCATGAATTTGTTTTGCTGACTTGAATACTTTCTTGCCGGATTAATCAATTTAATGGAGATAGTAAGGCGCTCTAATTTCTTTGGAAAAAGAGTTGGCAGCAGTAGACTTGGTTTTAGGTGTAATCATTTAAAAAAAAAATCTAGTTTACTCTTGTTAGTTTCAAGACTACCAACCTTGCTTTTTAGAGATGAATTGTAAAATAAAATGCTGGGCTCCTGTTACTCGTGGTTCTTTTTACAGCTGTGGTGTTGCTGTAGTCAGCTGCTCAGAGGAGTCCCTCTGACTTGCTAATGCCACCGACTTGGATGTATCAAGAGGACTATCTATAGGCATGGAAAGCACTACTACCAGTTACTGTTCTGCTGTTGTCATTCATGCCTAAGCAAAGTATATGTACACGAGAGAGACTTTATTCAGAACATGTTTTCCCCAATAATACTGGCTCCTCTCTATTCACTGCACTAAGTTGGACGGCCTACCTGCTTGTTAAAACTGCTTTTCTTCTTCCAAGGACTAATACAGTGCTTGTACAAACGTAAGCACACAAATCATAACGGTAAAATGCTGGACAGGAAGGACAGAGTGTAACAAGAGAGGAAGGAGGAAAGGAGGAAAACTGTAAGCTAACCCTTTTGGATAAGAATAAACATTTCCCTATCAAAGCAGATTGGAAAAACAATTTTCTTGTCATTCTAGCCTGTTAAAGTGAAACATAAACTTAAGTCATGTCATTTGACAAATATTTTTAAAGTTTGATGCATATTACTGTAATCATGCGGAAGTATTAAAACACTCAGACGTGAAACTTATTCTTGTATAAAGCCATTTCACCATCCATCCTTTCCATTAAACATCTAAAGCATCAAGACAGGTCAAAAGAAACACCTAAAAGGGACATTCAAATACAATGAAAACAGACATTATGACCAAGATAATATAAAATGAAAACAAGCTAAAATATCTTATCGATTTATTTTAGGGTGACCTGTCAAAACACAACATGTTAGTCGAGTCTGCAGAAGAGGACTCATGGTCAAGTTGATCCAAATCCTGCTGAGACTTAAATCCTTTATTCCTTCATATATTCTCTCTGTGAAAGTTGGCTGACTTTGTAATTGTCTTAACGTGACTGTTGAAATTCAGGTCTGGGTGCATGACTACACCTTTCTGGATTGGTCCGTGGTAATTAACATTTCAGATTTAATCTGAGGGCAATTTGGATGTTTATCACTGCCTATTTGAATAATAAAAAAAGTGCAATAAGGTTTATAGACTGTCTTCGGCTCCAGTGAGGTCACTGTGCTGTGAAGACTTTCACACACTGTAGCCACATATATGCCTCCTTGTTTTCCATTTAATATCTTGTGTGTTTACTCTTTGTTTATTTGATTCCTCTCCCATCATAATTGTAACTATCCTTCTGACTTGAGCTTGATCTTGTCAGATTCCTGCTTGTTTGTTTTGCCTTATCTGTATTTTTAGTACACAGCCAGTGTTGATGAAGGTGACCTGAAATCTTTTTTTTTTTTTAATTATTATTCTTGGATTCTCAAGGTAGAGTTACGCTTTTATTAGTCTGTAACGAGTAATACAGGTTTTGTCATTTGTAAAATAGACATGTTGTTGAAGAGGCCATTGGCATTAGGAGCCACATTGAAGTCGTCAGACATGTAACTCATGTGACATGTGCACTGGCTCAGTGTTGCGGCGAGGAAGCATTTTTTCTTCACGGTTCTTCTGCTTATAGCACAAAGGGGATCACCATGATCCTTGAGGGTTTTAATCAATGTTGAGATATCAATATACTTGTAAAAGTGAACCCTTTGTAATTGTTTCATAGACTTTCTTGTGAGAGTTTTTTACTGCAAATGTTCTTGTATTTTCAGTGGTAATCTGGTATCTCCCAAATGGAAGAACTTCCGAGGTCTAAAACTGCTTTGGAGAGACAAGATCCGCCTCAACAACGCCATATGGAGGGCCTGGTATATGCAATGTAAGAGTTCTGATTGTTATAGTATTTAAATGACTTGAATTTTAACACTTTTTTAATCAAGCTGGAGCAAATGTGGAGACATCGGGATCTCGTTCAAGAATATGTAATCAGAAATAGTGGGGACACTCAGATTTAATTTTATTGATTCAGCTACATTTCAGCACCTATTGCCCTGTTCAGGGTCCATAATGTCACCAGGCTTTATTTTTCTTCCCTGTTCTCATGTGTATGTCTATTACACTTCACAGTACTCCAGCAGCCTTATCTGTAAATTCATAAACTATTACAGCATGAAACTTGTTTCTGTTTTTCATGACTTCAGGATAAATATTGGCGCCGTCTTTGCAACTTACTGCAGTAGTATCGGTTTGTTTACATACCATAAGCCGCTTTATGACAGTGACTGATAGCATCTCTTATTCATGTCCCAAAAATAAACACAAACTGGGTCAAGCTTTTCTTGAGTTACAAGATGAGCTATGACCATTCTTTTGTCAACTGTAAGAAATTACTACTGAAACAAATGTTCATATATGTATTTTTGTATTGTAAATATAATTTACCAGTAGAAAAAAAAGTTGAAATTTAACAGAGGATGACTTTAAGGTTGTTTTTCTACACCCAGATGTGGAGAAAAGGGAGAATCCTGTTTGTCACTTTGCAACTCCCCTGGATGGAAGTATGGACGTGGACGTCCAACGCCCTGCGGAGGTAAAGACAGAAAAATATGATCAAACAGTAGTACAGACGTTGTGTTTAGGGATGCACCGATATCGGTATCGGGGCCGATACTGCGTTAAAATACTCGTACTCGTATCGGTTTCAATTGCCGATACCAAGAACCGATACCACTCAACAGTATTTCGCTACAACAAACTGGTCGCGCTTTGTGGAGAAAAAGATTTGTTGTCCTACCTGACTTCAACGTCTAGGGCAGGGGTCGGCAACCCGTGATCCAGAGCCGCATACGGCTCTTTCGTCGCTCTCTTGCAGCTCTTGCAGCAAGGTGTGTAGAGTTATGTGTGTCGCGTTCACACAGTAAAAAATGACTGCCGTCCCGCCGGTTTGAATCAAACTGTTGCTGATCCACCTGAAGTAGCGCTGGCAGCGGCCTCATTCAGACGCTGTTGTGCGGCTACGGATGATATTATTGTAGCCGAGTGTCTGTTGTGTGTCTATATTTGTAATTCTAATAAAATGAAAACACGCTGCAGGGTAACTTGAACCACTTTTTTATCTCCTTCACACACGTATATCCCACAATTCCACTCTTTTCCTTTCCGTTTCTCCCTCCACAATAAAAGCACCGGAAACATAACTTGGAACACAGCTTCCTATATAATTGCTCGATCCCTAATATTATCGCTTACATTATGAACCCGGACACGGGGGCGTTTTATGGTCCGACATTAGAGGGACTTCCACAAGAAGTTTAAAGCTTGGGATAGCCTTCTGTTAATTTTGTACTATAGGCTTGACATAATCTGCAGAGGATAAAATAAAATCTGCCTCCAAATTAATTGCACTTTCATGGAGACCAAATCTAAGAAGTATCGGTACTCGGTATCGGCAAGTACACAAATAAAAATACTCGTACTCGTATCGGTTTGTAAAAAGTGGTATCGTTGCATCCCTAGTTGTGTTGTTTCTTATCACCAAGAACCTTCCATGGATATGATGTTATGTCCAGTCAATGACTTTTATGTTTCCTGTGTCACGTTTTCCTTTCTTTGTGTGTTTGTTTATGGATCGTTTCCCTCTTTCTTCTGCAGGGCAGTGCCACAGATGGGATATGCTGGAAAAGACGAATTGAAATCGTCATCAGAGAATACCACAAGTGGAGAACATACTTTAAAAAAAGGGTATAGTATTGTTCAATTATTATAAATGCACTGTAATATTTCAGGGTATTTTGCATGTCTTGTTTGTTTGATTGGGGACAACTGTGGTTAGCAAGTCCGACTTTCAACCAGAGGATCGGTGGTTCGATCCCCGTCCCTGCAAGTCCATGTCGATGTGTCCTTGAGCAAGACACTTAACCCTAATTGCTCACCATTGCTGTGTCTACGGTCTACTGTATTTGGATAAAAGCGTCAGCTAAAAGAAATGTAATGTAATTATTGGTCATAAAACATGAATATTTATCTAATGTTGTACTCACGTTCTCCTTACAGTTACAAAAGCACAAGGATGATGACCTCTCAAGCTTGCTTAAGGTATACAAAACTGCATCATGCTCAACCTAACAAAGTGCTGTTAGAACCGAGATAAACATTACTATAAATATCAATCAGATGTAAATAATAATTAACTCACGGTAAACTAGTTTCACCAAATTTTGCTTATAACCGATATATATAGATACGGTGATTTGTTTTCTAAGACTAGTGCATGACAAATGTTTGCTGTACTCAACACTGCATGCTTGTGTGTCAATAACTGGCTTGGTGGTTGCATTTCTAACACTCAAAGGGACCAGAGGAGCAGTTTTCGCTGTTTGGGGAAGTCTCTCCAGACATGCTCCGTGTCTCCTTTTATCAGGATGAAGAGACAGCTGTGCGCCGCCTGCCTCGTAGGTATAATGAAACACCGGCCCCTATGGAGATGGACCCTCTCTTCGACATGGATGTTCTGATGTCTGAGTTCTCAGACACGTTGTTCTCTACGTTGGCCTCGCACCAGCCAATAGCCTGGCCGAATCCAAGGGAGATTGGTGAGAAAATGATGTGTCTATTTTATGAAATCGATAGGGGATTTAACATTTGATTTGTTACTGTTGTCTTTTGTTCACTGTCGACCCCACTGGCCCGCCTTCTAACTCCCTCTGCATCTTTAACCTTCCACAGCACATGCAGGGAACGCAGACATGATCCAACCAGGACTCATCCCTTTACAACCCAACCTAGACTTCATGGACTCTTTTGATCCACTTCAGGGTAGGAGTAAGGCTGCAGTAGTACTGCACACACACACTAATCATGCACACTTTATAGGAATCAAGCGCACATGTTCTTGTAACTCAGCTAAAGCAGTCGGCTTAGCCTAACACAAAAAGTAGTGTGTTTTTACTAACCTCTAGCTAACATAGAGACTCTTGTTCCAGACTTATTTCACAGCCTCCGTCAGACTGTCTTCCCCTCTGTTTTACCCACTACACCATCTGTCACCCCCCAACCCAGCAGCAGCTCACAGTCACAGGTAAACACCAACCCAAGGCACGGCTCCGAACACACACCACCATGATGAGTTTGTTCAAGGACTTTTATTTTTCTTCGATGAAAGACTTTTTGTTGTTGTTTTGTGAGGATTTCTGCCGAATCTTCTTCCATTTTTCTGTGTTAATGTAGTTACACAAGACATATTGTAACATAATAATAATACTAAACTGTATTATTATTATTATCAAACTGCTTAGTTTTTGAGATTCAAACGTAAATGCAGCTTCATCGTAGATCCACGTCTGACTTATAACATTATATTATAGCTTATTTCTTTTTTAAATTATAAGAACATAAAGTCTTGCTGACCCTCCTCCTCATTTCCTCAACACCAAATATTCAGGAATAAAAAGTAAATACATAAAACAATAATAACATATTACTTTTAGGAACAAAAAGTATCTGCGAGCTGTATCAAAGACATATTTTGCAGCATGTTAGTATAGTTAAGTGCATGTTCATGAACATATATTATTATGTGTGTATACAAGTTAAATGTATAGAATAGAATGGAACATTTTGCATCAGCCTGAGCTGAGTGAATAGAAAGACTGATATAAATGCTGCTAGTTTGACAGATTTGTCCACAATTCTGTCACAGTCTCTTGTCTCTACCCTCCCAACCCAATAATTATAATTATAAATTCTAGCGTATATGAACTTTCATAAAACTGAGTCTCTTCAGTTTCATTTTGCCCTAGAGGAAAGAGACTAACTGTGTCTGTTCCCTTTCTTTCATCCCTCGACAGGCTGAGTTAATGTCGTCCATGCTAACAAGCAACAACATCTCCGCTCCTGGCACCCTGCCCATCCCCTCTCCCATGGCCAGTCAAACCAGCCGAACAGCTGGTGGTGGTGGTGATGCTGCTGTCTATGTACAAAACTACTTGCCTCTGTTTCCCGGGCAGGTGGCGCCAAGAGATCAAGCAGCAATTTCCTCAGTTTCTCAGCCCTTATCCCACAATCCTCTGGCACAGTGTCTTCCGGGTCAGGGTATGGCCTCAGCAGCACCCATGGTTCCATCGCCCTTGGACAACACCTCGGCACTGGATGAGACTGTCGAACAATCTGTGATTACACACAAGACCTCCTCTACTGTTAAACCCGGCGATGCAGTAACCCCCTTCAGCCATACCTCAGACTATAGCTCCATATCCACACAACCTCCATCTCCTCCTTCTCAACTTCAGCCCATGGCTCCATTACCTGCCACGCCTGTCCAACACCCTCAAACCTTTGCCCTGCCTCGCCCCTTTCAGTCGCCCAGTGCCAACAAAAACCGCCCTGTGCAAAGGATTGCTCCTGCTAACACCCTTCCCCCCTCACACCTCATCCTCACAGGTCGGTTGTTTCTGGTCTCAAGATTTTGGTTCTGCAATCGTGCATTTAACATTGTTGATCTGTAAGAGGAGGTCTGCACAGTGGTGTAGTGGCTAGCACTGTCACCTCACAGCCAGATCCCAGGCGGTTCTTCTGTGTGGAGTTTGCACATTGTCCCTGTGGCAGCGTGGGTTCCCTCTGGGTTCCTCCCACAGTCCAAAGACATGCAGCTCAGGTTAATTGGAGACCTTAAAATTGGTCGTAGGTGTGAATGTGAATGGTTGTCTGTCTCTATATGTGCCCTGTGATAAACTGGCGACCTGTCCAGGTTAGCCCCGCCTTTGCCCAATGTTAGCTTGGATCGGCTTCAGTGCCTCCGTGACCCTGAATAGGATAAGCGATTCGGATAATGGGATGGATCTGTAAGAGGAGCTTTGTTACTGTAACTTAATCACCACAAGATAGCGCTCAAGCCTTTCTTAACCCAAACCACTTCACCACTAGTGTTCCACTTTCTTTTGTTTTAATCAAACTTTGTAAAATTACATTTAAAATTAAAATTATATTATAAAACTTGATGTGTGAACAGATGAAAGATGAAAAAGGAAGAGGGAAAAAAAAAAGTATAACTCATTCATGGATGTTCTCGTATGAAAGCACATAAAACTAACTTACTGTCAATGTTCTTCCTCTCAGCCCCTTTTCCAGGTCATGCCAATGCGGTAATTGTTACACCATCGCCTCTGAAAGCAGACGTGGTCCGTAATACTGGAGTGGTCATCGCTCCTTCTCAACTTGGAGGGGTATGTTTTCAGATCTCACGTAACAGTGGGATCAACAGTATTGAGTTGCCAAAAGAAAATGACAATACTGCAACATTTACATTTCATTGATTGTTTTTCTGTGATGTGCATAATTCATAAGTATGACATTTAAACCGTACTTGTCTTAAAACCTAGGTGATCAGTTCCAAAGTTATAGAAAGATCAGCACCTCTTTTAATTTCTTGTCGACTTGTTCTCTTTTCGTGTATCTCAGACTCCTGGATTTCACATTTTGTCTCAGACACAGAAGTCTCCCCAGCCGATTGTCCCCAAAGAAAAGTCTTCCAGCCGCAAAAGTCAGAAAGCCTCCTCTAGCGTCGGTGAGACTTCACTCTGCCCAGAAAGTACATCATAACTCAAAGCCCGCAGCTTGTTTCAAGTGTTTAGTTTTTTCCAGGTCACAGTCAACCAGGATCAGGTCAAGGATCCCCACATGGGTTAGATCAAGTTCCTAGTCCTCAGTCACTGATCAGCAGCAGCAGCACTACACCTCCGGTGAAGAATGAACAAAATCAGGTTGGTCTGTTTATGTTAAATTTGCAAGTGTGTTTGATACTTGTTTGTGTGGATATTATTATTTGAATGACATATTGACCCCTACAGGCTTTTGCAATTGTTTCATTTTTTGGAAATAAAAATGAAATGGCTCTTTTTGGTAAAGCGTGTAAACCATAAACCCAATGCTAAAAATGAATTGAGACAAAGTAAGCCTGTGTGTAATATTTCCACTACTGTTGTGTGACAGAGCCGGATGACAACATACATATCTACTGAGCAAAAGAGACGATCAAACATAAACATTGGCTTTAAAACACTCTGCAACCTGGTTCCCACTCTAAAGTCACAATCAAATGTAAGTCTGTGTCTTCACAAAACATCCATAATACATTATTTTTGTTATTTCCCGTGCACAGTTTTTGCTTTATATATAAAGCTATAAGTATTTGATTTGCTCTCTCCCTTCCTACCATATTAATATACTTTGTGCATTTAGATCAGTAATGCAATCACGTTGCAGAAGACTGTGGATCACATTTGGAAGCTCCAACAGGAGAGGCAGCAGATGCTGGAAGAGGTCAAGAGGCTGCGAGAGGAGATAGAGGAGATTAACACCTCCATTAGGTATGTTAAAACATTGTATATGCGTCACCCCTCTTTTGATATACAACATTTGCACTCAACACATGAATTCTAAACTGTTTTTGTCTCTTGTCACTGCTTAACCACAGCTCGTGTCAGAAACAGCTGCCTGCAACGGGGGTCCCTATGAGGCGAAATCGGTTCGACCTCATGCAGGAGAAGTTCAATGAATATGTAAAGAACCGCACTCTTCTGAACTGGAAGTTCTGGATTGTATCCTTCAATAAAGGAGCTCTGACACAGTTTGCTGCATAATAATAATAATAATAATAATAATAATAGTGTAAGCAGACATGATACGTGACAGAAGGAATATCCTATGTCACAGTCTGAATACTTAATAGAAAGTTAATGTTCCACAACTGAAACACTTTAACACTAAGGCAAACAAGCCACTGTTATTCAAGGTTATAAAGACAGACTTATTTTAAACCTTATTCAGTGACCACAGTGCTGAGAGGGTTAAAAAATATGATTACAAATGTACAGTGACAATTTTACCAGTCACACTGTATTTTAGAAAGGGATTTGCTTTGTTGATATCTACCAAATGCAGTAGCCATGTTGTTGTACTGCTCTTATCTCAAATCAATCTCTGATTTTGAGTTCAAGCATTAAATGATAAAAGCTAAAGATGCGCTTGTTCGAACTCTGAGACTCAAATAGTTGGTAAGGCAGAATTGCATTTGTCTCACTCTGCAGTATCACTGATCCTTGACATCTGTTATAGTTCAGCATCATTATCAAGCCTCTCTTTGAGTCTTTCAATGGGATGGTGTCAACTACAAGCAGAGCAGAGCTGTGTCAGACCACATTGCAATGGCTTGATCGTCACTGCTCCCTTCCAGCGCTTCGACCCAGTGAGTAAAGGACTATTTCTTAAAGACATCCAGCATAAACCAACAGTCTTATCAGTAGTTTCGGATAATTTGCAGCCGAGCAGGGACTTCCTTTCAGCTAAAAAGTGTGAGCAAATACATTACTCAAAGTTGTATACTTCCTATCTGTCACTATCTCTGTTTGGTTCAAGCTGTTATCAAGCAACCATGATGTGACAACAAATTCCACAGTGCATCTAATGTTTTAATGATGCATTCATTTACTCTATCTTCAATATCTTGGGCAGAAAAACAGTGACGATCACACTTTAAAAAAAAAAAAGTCACCTCCCACTTGGTCAATATAATACTCTTTTGTTCCTGACTCAGTCTGACTTTAGCAATGACACTGAATATATCTGATAACAAAGGTGACGTCATAAGATGTATATCACTGAAGTCACAGTTTAAATTATTCAGAATTAAGAAGGTTATTGCTCCAGCTTTTTACTCCATGTTTAGCAGGGTTGTCCCCTTCGATTTAATGATACAATAAGTCCACTGCAGTCAAATTATTGGTTGTCGGATCGTTTTTAGAATTCCCCTGAGTCACTGATCGTAGCATGAGACGCATAGTTCTTCTGCAGACTGGAAAACCTGAGTGTTTAAAGCAGCAGCAGCAGTAGGTTTACTCCCACTCAGTCATTACATTAGTTGAACTATCGTTGAGGTATCGAGCTGCCAACTCGCAATTAGTTTTGAAAATTGTGAATCTATTACATGCGCACTCTAAGGATAAATAGCACGACAGTTGGCTTCCAAATGCTGTGTTTTACAGTCAGGTTAGTAAAATGTGGGTTCTTGTTTTTCAGTGGTGCTGAGTACCCTCCGCCAGCTGAGCACAACCACGTCCATACTTAGTGATCCGTCCCTGCTGCCTGAAGAAGCCATCCAGGCCGTCACACATACAGATGGGTGGTCTTGCTCTCAGAGGTGATGAGGTGACCCAAAAGACACCTGAATCTTTTAACAGCAATCATCAAAATCATCAAAAAATCATCAGTAGTTTACCTTACAGACATTCAGCAAGGTCACCACGTCTTCCACAGATGCAAGACTTACCTGAAAAATAAATAAAATTATAAATGCAAGTTAGGCTTACTTTTACTCTGTATGTACAATTATTGGGAATTATGCACACAGGGAGGCCCGTCTTTGACATTACATACTTGTGGCTTTTATATATTTATTAATGACAGCAGCTAATACTATCATCACCGGTTTTAGGTAAAGAGTTGTATCACTTTTATAATGTAAAAAAAAAATACAACATTGTGTTAAAATGGAAGTATTGTTTGGTTGTTCATTTGATTATTTACTCAGTTGTACAAAGTTTATGGATAGGATGCTTTTTTCACAAGGAGATGAGATGAATGTGTAATTCTTTAGGACTAGCCGGCTGTATAGTTTGTGTTTTGGAAGTTCTGAAACCACCCAAAGAGGTTTCACATCAGAATGTCTAGGATCCTATGAAACATGTGATTATTACAAGAAAACCAAGGCCGCAATTGTCTTTTCCCTCCCTCATTTGGTGAATGTTATTTAGACCGTTAACAATGGTGGTTTCTTGGTGGGTTCCGACCAATGCTGAACATTATCCCTCCTCCTTTGCTTGCTCTGCCCATTTCCAGCAAGTTCAACTGCTAATTGTACAAGAAAGCAGTCATCTTAAATACATTATGTTGCAGACATGGATTTCTACTGGGCTGGTCACAGCATAATGAAGATATTTAACTTACAGCCCTCATAGGGAGCATAACTGAAATTGCAGTACAGATAATTTATATACTTCAGTATATTTACATGTACAGTGTTTCAAGATCTTAGCTGAGTGCACAGTAGTTGTAGGCGTCGTCCTGTTCTTTGTTGGTCACTCAGGGATGCGCTGGTCAGTGTAATTGTTTTTCATTCAGTTATGAACAAATCGAGCCAAGGTCCTTTACAGCAGGAAACATGTCTATATAAGGGTACAGGTTACATCACAGGGTTTGCTTTACCTGTTGTTTTTATAAGGTGTGCTAATGACAGACTGGAGAAAACAATCAGTATGCTGTGTGAAAGGATACCGAAACAGAGCAAAGGTCATATGAAAGAGTAGTCCACCCGTCCATTCAGGTCATTGTTTGGGTTACTGAGATCATATTTGACCGAGTGCTCTGTTGACAGCATGTCTGACGTACAGCCTTAAAGTCAAAGTGCCCTTACTCGTGAGGCTAATTACTCTCGTCATTTGTGTTATTATATCTGGTTCAGCACTATAGGCAGACATTGATTTTGTGACTTGTGTTTTTTTCTTCCTTTTCTGCACAACTACTCAGTTTACTAGTTTTACGATAGCAAATAGAACCACAGTTCTTATGGGATTTATGTGCAGTTTCTTGAGCGTTTCATTGTGAATTGCATATTGGTTTTAATAGTCAATTTCACTTTTTTACAAGATAGAAATAATTTACCTGTTGATGTAAATACTGCTAAATTTACAAAAAGACAGGTAAAACAGTCATCAAATTATGTCAGAAAGCCCCAATGTGCCACTGCAGCTTGACATTTATGTAGTAATTTTATTTGTTTAGTTTTTCTCTCATCCTCTGATTTCAAAATGTTTGTAATACCAGGTTTCTGTAAGAGGGGGTTTGTACTTGATTATGTACAGTATATCATTGCAGATTGGATCTGCCTATATTGGTTCTCCTTTAAATTTTCGAGTTTTATTTTATTTGTTTTAAGAAGTAAATATATTGTATATGTTCTTCATCTGAGTGTTTTTTGTTCACTTCCAAAGTTCATGCAACAAGTTTTAAGATGCCTTAAATGATTTTGAATCACAATAAAAGCAACAAAAATGAAAATCGGGACTTGTTTTATTTTGAATGAATGTCACTTGAAACACAAAATATGACTTGGTTATCAGATACTGATATACAGTAATATCCAGAACAAGTTTACTTTCTCATCCATAGAAATCAGGATTACACAAATGAATGTTATAATTGAAAACTGTGCAACTTAAATAAATATAATATTCATACTAAGCAGTGAAATCAAAACGTTGCTGAGCTGAGCTGCTGATCCAGAAGCTCCAGTATACATTTCACGTACACATAACGCTCCATGTCCTGCTTAAAGGTGGGCAGGCTGCAGTTCCGTTGGACTGCCGGGCCGCTCATCAGCTTCTCCAGATCCTGAGTGTACTGGCATGTTTTCAGCAGCTGGGCCGACAGCTCTGGGGTCAGCTTGGACATTTTCCGCATGTGGCAGCGGAAGGAAGAAAGCTGGTGAGCATCGACCAGCTCTGTAGTGTTGAGGGAGAGGCAGGACATGTTGGGAAGCAGTCCAGGTTCAGCCTGCAGGAGACAGACTTGGTCAGTACGGTATAGGTGTCCATATCAGTGAGTAACACTCAGGGATATAGAAGTAGGGTACGTTTCCTCAAGTGATGCTCTCAGAGTGACATGAGAACAGAATCCCCCAAAGGTAGCCTTGTGGTGGGCTGTACGCAATCGTTAACCACAGCATCACAAGCATGTGTGCAGATTTTAGAAATAACTTAATGCATGGAAAAAGCTGCTTTTATTTGTAGGTTAAAAAGATTGAATTATACACCAAAAAGCTTACGAGGTGGCCTAGAATGGTCTGTATCTCCTCCCGTATCAGATGAACGGTCCCAGATTGTTTCCCCTTCCTAACTGGTCTGCCGGCTGCTTCTGCACTGAGCAGGCACAGGAAGATGAAGACTGCATCAGTGACATGAAAAAACAGAGTAGAGATAAATTAGATTCGAAGAGACACACACACACACACACACACAGAGTGAGAGAAGCGTGCAGTCACTACTACAGACACGTTGCATGTTGTAGGACTACCTGGTTTAATACAATATTGTGTAACACTTCAAGAGACTTACCAGCACAGCAATTCATGATAGCAGGAGGTTTTAGTCGGCAGCAATTTCTCTGTGGAGATACTTTCTTTGTTCCATCTTTTCATTGATGATCACTTTTATTGGGACTCCTTTGATAAGGATCAGCATTTTAATATTTTCCCCTGCGTGTTGGCTGTCACAGAAAGAGTCATACAAGCTCAGGATTCAACTTCACTTTCTGGGGGTTCCCTCTTTAAGAATTTGTGTAGAAAAACCTACACGTTCCGTAACGGGTCAAGCATAAATTATTTTAATAACTTTTTCCAACTATAGTCTATACCTTTTATAGCAGTTGGGAAGTATTCTGTTTGCAGTCTATATAATATTAATTTCCAAGAACAATATTACAATTCATAATGAATTTGGAAAGTAGATATATTGTGGTACACATTTTATTTTCTCAATAATTAAGAAATGTTTATATAAATATAACATGAACGCATCAGATTATTTAAATTACAATTTCCTATTTAATTCTCCTTGGCTGGCCTCCCTTCAAAAGACAATGTGTGTCTGTGTGTCAAAGTCAAAGTCAGCTTTAATGTCAATTTTTTACATGTGCAAACATACAAAAGATCGAAAGTACGTTTCTCTTCTGTCCAACATAAAGTGAATAATAATAATAATAAAGTGTGTGTGTGTGTGTGTGTGTGTGTGTGTGTGTGTGTGTGTGTGTGTCTTCTAGCAGTGAAATTAAAGATGAAACAATATTATTAAAGTGGTTTGATTCAAATATTGTATTTATTTTTTAAATAATTTATTAGGCTACAGACAATGTGGAAGATATTATTCATGTAATGTAATGTAATCATTCAACATACAATAAATCAATACTATAAATTAACCTTAAATAACATATAAATAAATAAATAAACAAAGATAAATAAATATCAATGTTTTTTTTCAAGTTTTTATACACATGTGGGAAATGGGTGTGTCTGTGAAGGTTTCCACCCATTGCCTGGTACTGGTGATGATTTGAAGGCCTCTTACTTTCATCGTGTAATGGTCTTGCATTGTGACAGGTCTGTGGCATTGTATCGAGGCACCGGTTTCATTTTGATCACTGCTTGAACTTTTAACAGCATTATTGAAGTGAAAAAGAAACCTTCTAGTGTTTTTGAGGATGTGCTCATTGGTACGGAAGAAAGACATGATTTTCGGCAAGTGCTTGTCAAGGTAGTCGATGATGGCACAGATGGAGGCCTGGAGGCCTTCTTCAGTGGTGTTTTTCAAAGTTATACCCTCAATGGGCTCCAATGTTAAAGGTGGCTCTCCTCCAAACAAATGCTTGACCTGGAGAGGAAGTGAGAATCGTCAGTGGTCAAAGAAATCCTTTACTTCAGTAAAAGTGTCAAAACAAAAAAAAGACGTTTGTGGCGTATGTCCTGTGAGAACCACTTAGCTCCAAAAAAGTAAATGAAACTTTTTAAAATAGTTTATTAATCATAAGTAGGATAATTTTCCCAACGAATGAAGGAAAATGTTATCCTTCAGTTTAGCAAAATAATTCTAATTCAAAATCACTATATTTGGGGAAACAGGGTTTGGACTGCACAACAAGGGTATGACAAATTGTAATCTGAAAAGTAACTAACAAACAATGCAATAAAAATATATATTTGTCTCTGAGATGTAGTGGAGTAGAAGTATAGTAAAAGTGAATTTGTACTTATACTTTGTGCTGTATGTACTGTATGTACTTATTTATATTCCTGGTGAGGAGGAAACTTCATTTTGTAGTATCTGCATTTTCTATTACATCAATTGGCTTTTACCACTGAATACATCTCATATGAAATATAATTCTAAAAATAGGAAAACGTCTGCTAAAGTGAATGCACTCTATATGATATAAACTTAAAGTGTGATGCGTTTACTTACATAATCGTCTTCCGCCTTTTGTAGATGACAGAAGACAGAAAAGCTATCCATCTTTTTCATGTTCTCCTGAAGCTTCCCAAAATCAATTGATTCAGAGTTCATAAACGAGATATGCATCATCACAATGCAGGAAAGCAGGAGCTCTGCAGGAGGTTAGACACAAATACATTACATTACATTACATTTAGCTGACGCTTTTATCCAAAGCGACTTACATGATATACAGTAGACAGTAGACACAGCAACGGTGAGCAATTAGGGTTAAGTGTCTTGCTCAAGGACACAACGACATGGACTGGCTGAGCCGGGGTTTGAACCACCGATCCTCTGCTAACCACTGACCCACAGTCGCCCCCAGAGAAACAGAGAAAGACACGTTGTAATTGCTTCGACCCAATTAAGTAGCCAACACGGGTGTCTACGTCATCTTTTTAAAACTGATTGAAAGACTGACTTGCTAACCACTGAGCAACAGTTGCCCCATATATATATGGGGCAACTGTTGCTTGCTGTTGTGTATGGGCTATATATGGGGCGACTGTTGCTGCGAATACGTTGCTGTCATTTGCATAGCAAGTCAACCGGAAGCTTGCTCAAAGGCATCTCGAATCAACATGTCAGATTCAAAAATGATTTTACTGAGAGAGAGAGAATAATATACTGTCAGAAAATACTGTCAATACTCCTGAAATCGCAACATAATTATCAAAGTAACTCTCAAGCATTGTTACACCGAGATGCTCAGTTTAAACTGTTATACTTTATTGAGGAAACAGAAATCATAGATTAATCAACTTTCATTTAAAAAAACGCTTACCTTTCCCAACCCACATGGTTTGCATTGTGTCTTTTTGTTGTTGAGTTAATGCTTCTTAAGTGGCACAAGCTGTGCTTATATATCGTAGCTTGTTTTTTTTTAGCCATGCCATCATTTCAGTGCATGACGCCTTTGTGGTATTATCTTCTCAAAAATCTCCTTGTCAATGTTTCTATTTTGCATGTTGGGCAATGTGTGCCACAGTGGTTTAACGTGGGAAGGCAACGCAAACTGTTACTAAATTATCAAGACATCTGAAGCTCATCAGCTAAATGAAAAAATAAACCTAAAACTCTACTGTCTAAAAAGGTACATTGTCAAACCCATAACCACCTGACAAATGGCAGAGGTAGTAATTGTTGCTGTGATGCCATCAAACCTTAAGAGTGCAAAATGTTAAACCGACATAGTTTATCTCATTGAAACTTCACACTGCTCTCCATTTTCCTCTTTCAAATAGTTGTAAAGAATTACTTAAGTGGCTCTGAACTAATCTCGCTCTATTGTTGTTTTTTATTAAAACACCTGTTTAGTGAATTTCCTGTTTCTAGTTTTTATCTCTAATTATTCCTTTTCCATTGACTTGTGATAACATTGTTGACCAAAATTGAGTTGTTGGAATACTGTTACATACATGTAACATACTACATACCATGGTGTGAGAATATACTTTGTATGAGAAGTAATTTTCTAGTAACATGAGTCCTATCTCTGAAATAATTGTACTGTGGGTAACACACTGATCTTTCCACTAGCACCACCATGAGATTGATATTCATGGTATTTGATGAAATGGATTGCCAAGAAATTTGGTACAGACATTTATATTCCACTCAAGATTAATTGTAATTCCCTTGACTTTTCATATAACGCCTGTCACGGCTCTGCCGTGACTCGTGTCCCTTCTTGTCTTTTCCATGTGTCTCTGGTGTCCCCTGTCTGTCTCCTGGGTGTGTGTGTGTGTGTGTGTGTGTGTGTGTGTGTGTGTGTGTGTGTGTGTGTGTGTGTGTGTGTGTGTGTGTGTGTGTGTGTGTGTGTCGTGGGCGTGGCTTCCGGCAACTGGCAATCATCTCCACACCTGCACCTCATCTCCAGCACCTGTCTTCAATCACATCATCAGATCCTCCCTGTTAAAACACCATGGCTTCCCTCTCTCCAGTTGCCAGATTATTGCTCCATTTCCAGTGGTACTTCGACTCTCGGCCTCTCTAGCGCTCAGACTACTAGACGTACTTTGCATTGTGTTTTGATCTCCTACTAACCTCTGTTCCCTGTGCTCACAACGCCACCATTACAAGTTCCATTTGTGCAATACTTCAGCTGATGACCAAATACCTGCAAAACAAATGGTCTTGCCATCAGGCTCATCCATATTGGGTGTTTCTGCTGATTAAGAAATATTCACATTCTAACATACTAAGCAAAGATGATAAACATGGTAAAGATTACACCTGCTAGACATTAACGTGTTAGCACTTTTAGCTACAGCCCCAAAGAGATGAAAACATTTTAATCCTCTGGGATTTGCAAACTCTAATGGAAGTTTTGTTTATGCCTACATTTGTTTGAAGAAAAATTACAATGTAGGAAGAAAATTGTGTATGAAAACTATGAAATGATGTAACTCAGCAGGGAGATTAGTTTAAGACGATGTGTGTGTACCTTTAAAAGGGGCCAGTGAGTGCCACTCAGTGTGGCACTCACCATAGCACGTACAACGCAGGTGTTACTAATAACATTCACGATGGCTCAGCACCATCAAGACCTCAAGTCCGGTCGTCGAACTTGATACACGTCAACGAGTGCACTGTCATGTTTAACATTTCATGGTGTTTGTCAAAAAAACAATTCCTGAGCTGAAACTATTTTTATTTTATTTGCTTCACTTACAATAACAATACATTTAAATTCAGTACGCCATGCAGTGTTTTTGGAGCGAGCCCCAGCTGTTGCCAAGCAACTGACGGGAAATAAACACCAGGGGCCTTTTCCCTGAAAGATTTAGCGACCCACCAAAGGAAGACTGACGAAAGAAGAACTGAGGTATCATTACACACTGGTGCTCGTGTTTCTCTGGACACATTTAGTAACTTGCCGTACAGTAACAAATGTTGACAGACATGAGCTCTAACACGCTCTCTGCTGTGCTGGAGAAGCAGATTCACCGCCTTTGTCTGAATGACTTTCCTTGTGGAATCGGCACCTGGGTGA
This sequence comes from Cottus gobio, assembly GCA_023566465.1. Taxonomy (NCBI): domain Eukaryota; kingdom Metazoa; phylum Chordata; class Actinopteri; order Perciformes; family Cottidae; genus Cottus; species Cottus gobio. The sequence goes on along the minus strand of CM042218.1, from coordinate 18,641,680 downwards.
GTTTTCTTTTCTTCTTTTAGTTGGTTGCAGTGGTTTTCTAGATTATCTTTATAAAAGCATGTATATTGAGTTGTTTAAAGCACTCCCATCACTGCGTACAGTAGTGTAGATATCAATAAACAGAGTGATTATGTTCTCAGAGAAAGACCAACGGCAGTCAGGGAGCAGAGACAGAGGACACAGACGCCCTCCTGGATCTGCTGAGCTGCCCTCACTCCCCATGGCGTCATGATCTATCATGGAGCCCTCAAGCTCCGGCCCTGAGACGGCTGGCTGTGCTCACTCCTCAACGCCTACACACAGACTTCATTTACAACTACTTTACTACACTTCGCATTGTGGACAAGGGTGTGAGTGTACTGAGTTGTACTTTGAATTTGATTCAACCAATGCTCTTTTACTGTCTTTCTCAAACATAAATAAGCATCCTGTTAAACTAAAGCCATGATGTTGTATAATGTGCTCTAAAACATTATGGCATGAAAGGGTTTTTTCTCAGAAAAAACTCAGCAATTAAACGTTTTCCAGTTCAAAAGAGTGCTTTATTAGCTTCTCTGAGCATCAGTACAGCAACAGACTACCTTTGAACTCTTATCTGTAGGTGCAGAACTAAATGCATGTACTTGCTGGACAATACAATATGGTGTTTGTCCCTAAACCCATATTGTTCTCATACAGACGTCCAAAAAAGTGATAATTGTTATTATGCTGACATATATAGTTAAAGTATTCCCCAAACCTCAAAGTTTGTTATTGGATCCCTTAAATCCCTTCTGATTTCAAAGTATTTTCAATTTTATTTTTGGTTGCTCTAATGGCCGAGGTGAGAAACCACCTAAATTGTAACACCTAGACAACTCTCCTCCTGACCTTGTTTAAAACACAAAGAACAAAGTCTTTGATGCTGATGCTTTTACACAATTGTGAAAAGTTGTATTTGATGTTTTGTCTGTGTCGTATTCAGGTATCAGTCATCGACGACAGCCTGTTGAAGTTCTCAAAGTTGGAGGAATTGGTGCTGACTGACAACAACATCTCAGAAATCCCTGCAGAAAACCTTCCCAGCTCTTTGAAGGTGAGTTTGCTCTGCAAGAGTTTGTCACTGACGGGTGAGTCACATCGATCTGCCCTGCTTTACTATGAAAGCACCTGTTGTGCAATCACTGGGTTAGGTACGTATGTCAGTGTACAAATGAGGGTTTTAACTCATAGATCAAAGTGTAGCAGGTTTTGACGAGGTGTGACGTGGGGATGATCAACTCTGGTTGTTACTGTGTTTTTTTCAAAGATTTTGGAGCTACGTGCCAACCGGTTGTCTGCTCTGAACAGTCTCACCAACTGCCTGCCTCCCCGCCTAGTGTACCTCAGCCTGGGGTCAAACAGACTGGGTTCACATGACGACATCCGTCATCTTACTGGAAGACACTGGTTAGTACGCACACACACACACACAGTGAGTTAAACCAAAACCAAGTTGAACAAGAACTCAGGGATAATTGTGTACTTTATGTTTTATTTAAGAATAAATAATGTTTACTGTTTTTCAAAAGTCTTCAGTCTTGCAGTACAACAGCTGTTCTGTAAAAACAATGTCTGTCTCTGACCTCAGGCCACAGCTGGTGAGTCTGGACCTGAGTAACTGTGAGTTTAAGGACCAGCAGGCTCTGCTGAGCGCCCTGAGCACGCTCACCGGCCTCAGGACACTGGTGCTGGAGGGAAACCCATTCACTCTGGCTCCCTCCTACCCGGGCTTCACTGTGGACAGTCTCCCACAGCTCTCTTGCCTGGACACCTCATGGCTCTCTGCTGATGAAAGACAGAGTTTTAGAGGCTTGGCCAAGAACAGTGGTGAGATTGTGGACTGTGCTTTGAATTAGTAGGCCTGAGTCTTGTGAACATTTTAATTTCCTAAATCAGCAGCTTTGTAATTTCCTCCATATGTACAGATCTGATAGTGGACCGGGCATCAGTCACAGTTAGTGTGGGCAGCATGAGGGGAATCCCTGACCCATTGATGAGAATGGATGAAAATGCTCCAGACTTCCCTGTTGTCAACTACGGCTATTTTATCACATATGAGTTCCTTAGTCATCAAACTGTTAACCTGGTGACGTATCCTTCCAAAGAAACACTCAAGAATGTCACATATTTTTGCCCAATGGCTTTTTTTAAATACATTGTATCATGACAGTTTAATTCAGTAAAAGATTCACACGTATTTTGTTTTCACGTTGGAACTTGAAAGGTATCACATTTTTTCAAGAGCATCTTAAAAAATAACTGACATGCCCATATGTACATTTCAAAAGTCATTGTTTATCTTCCAAAGATACAGTTCTTTAAGAATGTAATTCCCTCTTTGTTATACAATTAGATTAGATTCAACTTTATTGTCATTCCACACAGTTAGGCATCTATATTTGTTCAATGCACATATGTGCCTTTAATTCACATCAGTTTTAAATGTGTCTTGTTTTGTTAACTATCTTATCTTAAAACAAACATAGAACACTGTTAAATGGGGAAATGGAGTTAAGATGTAGAGTAAACATTTTCAGAAACTATCTTTTAAATCTTTTTCTTTCTTCTCTTTTTGTTGTGGTGCTGTTACCAGAACATAGACCGGGAGTCTGAATCGGAGGCTGCACATGTAACAGAAGACTGCTTCAGTAATGCTGACCTACAATCAAACAGAAATTGTGAAAGAAATTCCTCCAAACCAGACACACAAGACTTAATGCTGCATACTGAGGAAACCTGCCATGATATTATTGCACATGGTAATAACACTTCCCTCTTTTGACCTGCACAGGTTTCGCGCCTACAGGAAAATGGATTCAATCACAAACCTGATAGAGCTGACAGTTTGAACAGAAAAAAAAACACACACACTCAAGTTGTAATTTCATGACATTCAGTGCATGATGTCAGTGTGATGTTTGGATTTATTTAATTTAGTAATGAATTCTGATGAACTCTTTCTTATCAGTGTCTGTACAGTCAGAGGAAACGTTGTCTGCACCGCGAAACTGGATGACGTGATGATCATTTATCAAGATGATCATTTATCAAGCCTTATCATGTGTCAAACACTCATTCTAAAGGTTTCAATTATGTTCATCTGACTTGCCAAAAGTCTGTATATATATATATGTATATATAGTGTGGTGCCCATGGCGAGCTAGTGAGGGTTCCAGAGTAACATAAACCACGACACGCAGGTAAGTGTTAACAAAAAAGAGTCTGTATTTCTCCAAGCGTGGGGAAAAGGGGTGGGGGAGCAAACACAAATCAAACAGTTCTTCCCATCCGGGTTACTTCTCCTCGCTCCGTGCGTCACTCGGGGTCGGAGTCCTGTAATCAGAGCAGAGAGGTCAGTGTGCACAGTTGTTACCGCTCCTCTGTCGACTAGTCTCTGCCGGTGCCCTGCTCGCCGCCCTTCCCCCTCTCTTCCTTCTCCGGGCGGCAGAAATACTCTGCTAACGAGATTGGCGTCAGGTGTGTCCACTGCCAGGTTCCCGCCGGCTGCAGCACATGTGCAGGGAAGTACTTCCCTTCCAGCACCTCCCCCAGCCGGTGCCTGGGAATCCTCGCCCTGTCCTCTCTCTTCCTCCCCGGTCTCTCACACACCCCCACCACCAGCTCCAGGTCGTGGCTGGGAGCGTCCACCCAACAACACTCCTCCCTCCTGGACAGGGCGTCGGCGTTTCCATGGGCTCGGCCGGACCTGTGCTCCACCGAAAAATTAAAGTTCTGTAGTTCTAGAAACCACCTGGTCACCCTGGCGTTGGTGTCCTTAGCCGTCGCCATCCACTTCAAGGGGGCATGGTCCGTGACCAGGACGAATTTCCGTCCCAAGAGGTAGTATCTGAGCTTGGTCAAGGCCCATTTGATGGCCAGGCACTCCTTCTCCACCGTTGAGTAATTGGTCTCATGCTTGAGGAACTTACGGCTGATGTAGGTGACGGGGTGCTCCTCGGTCCCCTTCACTTGGGACAGCACGGCCCCGACTCCCGTCCCCGAGGCGTCGGCGTGCACCACGAAGGGTTCCCGGAAGTCCGGCGTGCTCAACACCGGCTCGGTGCACAGGGCCTGACGTAGGTTCCCGAACGCTTCGTCGGCCTCGGCTGTCCAGCGCACCTGGTGGGGGCAGTTCTTCCTGGTCAACTCGTGGAGGGGAGCTGCAAGGGAGGCAAACTGCGGGATAAAGCACTGGTAGTAGCCGACTAGCCCCAGAAACGTCTTTACCTGCTTCTTCGTGGAGGGTTTGGGCCACGTGGTGATCGCCTCCACCTTCTTGCTCTGGGGCCGGACGGTGCCTCTCCCAATGGTGTAGCCCAGGTATTGTGCCTCCTCCAGGCCCAGATGACATTTCTTCGGGTTGGCGGTTAACCCGGCTTGCTTCAGACTCCCCAGGACGGCGCGTAGGTGCCCCTGGTGTGAGGTCCAGTCCCGGCTGTGGATCACCACGTCATCCAGGTAGGCCGCCGCATACTCCCGATGGGGCCGGAGGATCTGGTCCATCATTCGCTGGAAGGTTGCGGGCGCCCCGTGTATGCCGAAGGGGAGGACCTTGTAATGATACAGGCCATCTGGGGTGGTGAAGGCCGTTTTCTCTTTTGCCCTCTCCGTGAGGGGGACCTGCCAGTAGCCCTTCGTGAGGTCGAGGGTGGACACGAACCGGGCCGGCCCGAGCTGCTCTATCAGTTCATCCACTCGAGGCATGGGATAGGCGTCGAACTTGGAGATCTCGTTGACTCTCCTGAAATCATTGCAAAAGCGCTCGGTGCCGTCAGGTTTGGGGATTAGCACGATCGGGCTGGACCACTCGCTTCTTGACTCCTCAATAACCCCCATCTCCAACATTCGCCTTACCTCCTTCCTGATGGCCTCCCTCTTGGCCTCGGGGATGCGGTAGGGCCTCAACCTCACCTTCTTCCCCGGCTCGGTTACGATGTCGTGGTGGATGATATGGGTTCGCCCGGGCAGCTCCGAGAACACGTCTTGGAATTGATTCGTCAGCTCCACCAGATCTTGCCGCTGAGCCGGTGACAGCTGGGGTCCCAGGTTCACCACCGCCGGTACCGGCCCTTGTCCCCAGAGGGCTATCCCGGGGTGGGGAAGCGCCTCCGCGGCCTGCCATTTTTTGAGGATGTTAACATGATATAGTTGACATGGTTTCCGTCTCCCTGGCTGTCTGACCTTGTAATTTACCTCGTTCACCCGTTCCACCACTTCGTACGGCCCCTGCCATTTTGCGAGGAACTTACACTCGGAGGTCGGCACCAGAACGAGGACCATTTCTCCTGGCCGGAACTCCCTCACCACGGCCTGGCGGTTGTAGCTCCGGGCTTGCGCCTGTTGTGCCTGCCGCATGTGGTCCCGCACCAGGGGCCACACCTTCCTCATTCTGTCCTGCATTTGCTCGATGTACTCGATGGTCGACCGATGCGGAGACGGCTGTTGCTCCCAGGCCTCCTTCGCCAGGTCCAACAACCCCCGGGGTCTCCGTCCGTACAATAACTCGAAGGGCGAGAACCCGGTGGACGCCTGGGGGACCTCCCTGATGGAAAAGAGCACATAGGGGATTATCTGGTCCCAGTTTCTCCCATCCACCTCGATCGCCTTTCGGAGCATTTGTTTCAGGGTTTTGTTGAACCTCTCGACCAACCCGTCTGTCTGGGGGTGGTAGACGGAGGTCCTGACCTGCTCCACCTTCAGTAGCTGACACATCTCCTTCAGGACTCGGGACATGAAGCAGGTCCCCTGGTCGGTGAGGATCTCCTTGACCAACCCGACTCGGCTGCAGAGGAGGAACAGCTCCCGGGCCACGGTTCTGGCCGTGGCGGTGCGGAGGGGAATGGCCTCGGGATACCTGGTGGCATAGTCCATCATCACCAAGATATAGCGGTGGCCCCGGCTGGACTTCGGAAGGGGCCCCACGATATCCATGGCCACCCGCTGGAAAGGAATATCGATTATGGGTAGGGGAATCAACGGGTTTCGGAACGATACCTTTGGGGCAGCCTTCTGGCATTGCTGGCAGGCTCGGCAGTAGTCTTGGATCGCCCTCTTCACTCCTGGCCAGTAGAAACGCCCGAGGACCCGTTCGTAGGTTTTTTCGACCCCCAGGTGCGCCCCCATCAGGTGTGAATGGGCCAGATACAGAACCTTCGAGACGTATCCCTTCGGCACCAGCAACTGCTCCACGACCTGTTCTCCTACTTGAGCGACCCGATACAGTAACCCATTTTTTATCGAAAAATGTGGGAGTGGAGCGTCACTCACCTCGTTTGTGGGGACTCCCTCGATCACCGTCACGTCTCTGCGCGCTTGCTCCAGGTTGGGATCTTCCCACTGGGCGGTCCCGAACCTTCCCGTCCCTGCGGGTTCCTCCACTTCCGCCAGGGGAAACTCGGAGAACCTCTCTTCCGGGGAAGTCGGCGTCCCTGATGGTTCCTCGCGGTCCCGGCCCGGGCTCGGAGAGGCCTCCCTGTCCTCTCGTTCCGATGCGCTGGCGGTGTCGGATGGGGCGGCGCACGCCGGTAGGGGGTGGGGAGTCCGGGATCCGCGGGGTCGGAGAGGGGTTCTCCTCTCGTTGCCCGTCGCCTGATGGTCCCACAGCCGCCAAAAGATGGGGCAATCCCGGCCGATCAATATGGGCACGGGCAGATTGTCCACTAACCCGGCCGTGACTTGGAAGGCGCCCCTGGTGGTTTTTACCTGAATGGCGGTGGTGGGATATGTCCGGGTGTCGCCATGCACACAAGCCACGGGAATCGGCGGGCCCCGCGGGCCCTGGGTCAGACCGGGGCGCAGGAGGGTCACCGCACTCCCGGAGTCCAGCAGGGCCTCGGTATCCTGGCCTCCGACCTTTACGGGGAGTCTCGGGGCGGTGGCGGCCTCATGGGCCCAGCAGGTCGTCAAGTAACTGCCCGTCGGGGAATCGGCTGATGCGGCCGTCGGCATCGGGACGTCCTGCCCCGGGCAATTCCACGCCAGATGGCCCTCCTGGCCACAGGTAAAGCACCTCCTTCTGTCCGGGTCTCCGAAGCCCCGGCGGGAGGTCGTCACGGATCGGGGTCCCGCCCTTCGGTCCGGTCCGGGTTGAGCCCCTTCGGGGTCCCTCTTCTTCTCGCGGGTCGGGCCTACCGGAGTCCGGGGTGGACGGAGCCGGGGTTCCTCTGGTCGCCGACTCGCCACTAGGTCCGTAGAGACCTGATGGTTCTCGACCATCTCCACGAGGGCATCCACGGTCTTCGGACTGCCGCGGGCGACGTGGAGCTGGGCTTCCCTGGGGAGTGCCCGGATGCAGCGGTCAATCACCACGCGGTCCAGTGCGGGCGGTCCATCCCCGGTGATGAGCCAACTACGGGCCAGTCGCATTAGGGTTGCGATCGGAGGTCGCACGGCCTTGGCGGTATCATACGTCCAGGTGTGGACTCGTTGGGCCCGGGTCTGAAGATTGTGACCATAATGGGCCAAGACCGTCGCTTTCAACGCGACATAATCCTCGGCGTCCCGGGCGTCCAGATCCTGGCAGGCTCTCTGTGCGTCTCCCGTCAGGAAGGGTCCCAGTAGCCCCGCCCATTCAGCTTCCGGCCAGCGCTCCCTCCTTGCGGTTCTCTCGAACAGCTCCAGGTACGCCTCGATGTCGTCGTCCCCGGTCTGCTTGGTCAGCACCCTCCCGGGGTTGGCTCGCTTCTCCGGGTTCCCCAGTTGCCGTCCCAGCGTCGTCATGGCTTCCTGAAGCGCCTGCAGGCTCTGGGTCTGCTGGGCTTGGGTTTGCAGCAGCAGCGTTATGGCGTTCTCCATGGCTACGCGTGGCTATGTTACTCTGAACCCGGGTTTTTTTTTTTTTTTTTTTTTTCTTTTTCCTTAGTGTCGGATGGTTAGTGCCCACATTCTCCACCATTTGTGGTGCCCATGGCGAGCTAGTGAGGGTTCCAGAGTAACATAAACCACGACACGCAGGTAAGTGTTAACAAAAAAGAGTCTGTATTTCTCCAAGCGTGGGGAAAAGGGGTGGGGGAGCAAACACAAATCAAACAGTTCTTCCCATCCGGGTTACTTCTCCTCGCTCCGTGCGTCACTCGGGGTCGGAGTCCTGTAATCAGAGCAGAGAGGTCAGTGTGCACAGTTGTTACCGCTCCTCTGTCGACTAGTCTCTGCCGGTGCCCTGCTCGCCGCCCTTCCCCCTCTCTTCCTTCTCCGGGCGGCAGAAATACTCTGCTAACGAGATTGGCGTCAGGTGTGTCCACTGCCAGGTTCCCGCCGGCTGCAGCACATGTGCAGGGAAGTACTTCCCTTCCAGCACCTCCCCCAGCCGGTGCCTGGGAATCCTCGCCCTGTCCTCTCTCTTCCTCCCCGGTCTCTCACAATAGTTATATCACCATATATATATTCCATCACCATATGTTTGTGTCAAATCTTTACTTGCAGTGTCAAGACACAGCACATCAAAGCTGACCTGGTCCAAGTGCATGGACTTCAGTCACACACAAAACTACATTGTTAGTGATCTGGGAGGCTTAAAGAGATTCTTCAATCGAGGATTGTATCTTACAATAGAGGAGGAAAAGGTAAAGAAAATATGGTTTGAGTGGTTCAATGTAATTTAGATGCAAAATATGTTAGGACTCATATTCTGGTATTTGACATTTTAGGTCCTGTCATGGCCTGCAGCCTCTGAAGACGTCCCTTTGGCCAAACCCAGCCGACCTGTAAAAGACAAGAAAAGCGGGAAAGATAAAGCAGTGAGTTTACCATTTAATTCCTACTGAATCACACACTGTAGAAAGACAACCCTTGCAGCAGCGGTTGAGTAAAACCAGAATCAATATATATATATATATATATATTTATCAAGTTGAGTGGATTAAGGACCAAAGAGCAGAACTCAAACACAGGTTTGAAAAAAGGTTCACAAGCAACTTTGTTGGAGTCAATTGGTGGCAATATTTATTTGGGACTTGCAGTGGAGCGGGGCTGGAGTCTGGAAAGCAGATTGGCAGGTATTGGGCAAGGCAAGGCAAGTTTATTTGTATAGCACATTTCAACACAAGGTGATTCAAAGTGCTTCACATAAAAACATTAAAAGCATAAAAACACAATGCAAAATAAAAGATTTAAAAACAATTAAAAGCATAAAAACACAATCAAAAATAAAAGATTTAAAAACAATTAAGAACAGTCATTAAAACAATAAAAAAAACAGTTAAAAGGCAGAAAGCAGTACAGTTTATTTTATTTATTTACACGTATCCTTGGAGGCCAGGAGAAAGGCTGCAATACCCAATACAGTGAACTCGAACGAGAAGCTTCTACTGTATCAGAGGGATACAGCGCTCGATCGCTCCCACAGCGGCATCGCTCCCACAGCGGCATTATCTAAACCCTAAACTGACCGCCACCTTCATCGCTATATCGCTCCGTGACTTCAGTTACCAGAGGTATCAACGTGCCACACGGATTCAACTTGGATTTCTACCGACTAGAGTCGACCTCCGGTAGCTCCAAAGAGCATCCCTTTGTCCTATTTAAACTCCTTATTCTTTTACCTAAATCCCTAACCTTGCGGACACTTATTCTCATATGTGCTTTCACTTTACTTGTGACAAGGTACAATTTTGTAAAACTTCTCTCATTTTGGTAGATTTATTTCTCTGGTCACGAGCAAAGTATAAGCGCTGCACTTGCAAGAGCAGGGAGTCGTTTCATCAACACGCAGGTTGGAAACCAAAACAAAAGATGTAGAATCTGGTTTAATTAAAGGCAACAGCAAACAGAAAGGTCTTCAGTCTGGCTTTAAAGAGGCTGAGGGTCTCAGAAGACCTGCAGCTCTCAGGGACCTTGTTCCAGATGTGTGGAGCAGAAAAGCTGAACGCTGCCTCTCCATGTTTAGTTCTGACTCTTGGAACAGAAAGTAGGCCCGTCCCAGACGACCTGAGGGGTCGGGATGGTTCATAAGGCAGCAGTAGATCACTAATGTATTCAGGCCCTAAACCATTCAGGGCTTTATAAACCAGCAGCAGGATTTTAAAGTCAATTCTTTGTTGGACAGGAAGCCAGTGCAAAGACCTCAGAACCGGAGTGATGTGATCCACTCTCCTGGTCTTAGTGAGGACTCGAGCTGCAGCGTTCTGAATCAGTTGCAGCTTTCTGATTGACTTTTTACTGAGACCTGTGAACACACCGTTACAGTAGTCAAGTCTACTGCAGATAAATTACCTGTGAACACACCGTTACAGTAGTCAAGTCTACTGAAGATAAATGACCTGTGAACACACCGTTACAGTAGTCAAGTCTACTGAAGATAAATGCATGGACAAGTTTCTCCAAATCCTGTTGAGACATAAGTCCTCTAACCCTTGATATATTCTTCAGGTGATAGTAGGCTGATTTTGTAACTGTCTTGATATGGCTGTTCAGGTTGAGGTCTGAATCCATAACTACTCCTAGATTTCTGGCTTGGTTTGATGTTTTTAACGTCAGTGATTGTAGCTCAGCGCTCACTTTCAATCGTTCGTCCTTGGAACCAAAAACAAGTACTTCTGTTTTATCTTTATTTAATTGAAGAAAATTCTGGCACATCCAGTTATTGATTTCTTCAATACATTTAGCCAGCACTGGTATGGGATTATAGTCCCCTGGTGATATAGTTATGTAGATTTGTGTGTCGTCTGCATAGTTATGATAACACACTTTGTTGTTTTTCATAATCTGAGCCAGTGGAAGCATGTAGATATTGAACAGAAGAGGCCCCAGTATTGAACCTTGGGGAACACCACATGTCATACCAGTCAGCTCTGATGTGTAATTAGCTACCGACACAAAGTATTGTTGGTCCTTCAAGTAAGAGTTAAACCAGTTAAGTGCTGCGCCAGAGAGTCCTACCCAGACTTTCAGTCTGTCTAGTAGTATGTTGTGATCGACTGTGTCGAATGCAGCACTGAGATCCAATAATACTAAGACTGAAGTTCTGCCACTGTCTGTGTTTAAGTGGATGTCGTTGAAAACCTTAACAAGAGCAGTTTCAGTACTGTGATGCTGACGAAAGCCAGACTGGAAGACATCAAAACAGTTATTTTCGGCCAAGAAGCTATTTAGCTGTTGATAAACCACTTTTTCGATTATTTTACTTAAAAAGGGGAGGTTTGATATTGGCCTATAATTTTTCATTATTTCGGGGTCTAAACTAGCCTTTTTTAGGAGTGGTTTAATAACTGCAGTTTTTAGGGCTTGTGGGAAGACACCTGAGAGAAGGGATGTGTTTACAATTTGTAAAAGGTCAGTGATCATGCAGTGTGAAATATTTTTGAAAAAGTGTGTTGGTAGAATATCTAAGCAGCATGAGGAAGTTTTCAGATGTTGTATAATATCTTCTAAGCTTCTTTGGTTAATTGAATTAAATTGTGTCATGATATTTGGATGGCTGTTATTTAAAGAAGGTGGCAACACACATCCTGTGGATGGTGTGGAGCCACCAACTGCTTGTCTAATTTTCTGAATTTTGTCAGTAAAAAAGAATGCAAATTGATTGCATTGGGCAAGGCAGGCAGAGTATTAACCTGAGAAGCAGGAATTCACAGGCCAACCAGTACTCGGGTAAACTCAAGTATTAGTTAGAGAAAAACCACAAAGCAAGCAGTGGCATTTGTACAATGGTGGCAAACCATTTGGTGAAGCCTGGAGTGTAGAGCCAGGGTAGCTATACTGCAGGAGCTAAACGAGTGGGAGGTCTCAGTTGTGCATGGTGATTCAGAGGAATAGAAAGATTTAGTGTCACACCCAGACAGACACACAAAAACAGAAAGGACCAACAGGGGACCAATCAAGAAAGACAAGGAGGAGAGAGGCACAGCTGGACCATGAGACTATTGAATAAACTTTAAGAGAATTTCTGGATTGTTTATTCCCTGAATAGAAGAAAACAAACTTAATTTCTTTACATCTGTGCACGTGTCTATGGTATTTAAATGTTTACCCCTGGTCACATTTTACGCTCCAACTCCCTCATTCAAACCAACTCAGCTGTTCTTCATCTTATTATACTGTGGCCAGTGCATTGAGGAACCAGAAGGTTGCAAGCTTTATTATTTATGCTGAGTTTATTCCAGTTATCTGCTGGTGACTTGAGTGTCCAATAAATCTACAGCAGCTGCCAAATCTACTGACGTGCCCTTGGGCAACCTCACAATGAACGAGGAAGCCCTGCCTTGTGGCTCATTTCACTCTCTTATGCCCCTGAAAAGCTGCAATTATCTTTCTGTAGCTGTGAAAGACAAATTCAAATTAAAGTGGTTCAGGTGTTATGTGTGGGGTAGAGGGAATCAGAAAGAGGAAGGGTATTGTAATTTTTCTTTTGGTTGATGCTGGTGCAGTTTGACTTTTTGGAGAGAGCAGGTCAGGTCAGGGTTATATTTTTCACCCAAAATGTATATTCTATTTCAGCCTTCCTTTGGGAAATAGTAAACAATTATGTTATTTTTACATCCAAAAATACATTGTTTGCATGGTTTGTAAAGATGCACTTTACAGAGGATAACAGTCCCTTCACTGTATCATGGTTTTAATTGGTGGTGAACATTAGAACGCCCACTAGATAGACGGCTTAAAGAAGCAAGCCACCCACAGGTAAGACCACCAGAGCGTGTCAGCTATTACAAGTCTACTTTGACAGATACAATTAGTCTGCATCTCAACATGATAATTTCATGTCTGTGGTATCTTCCTCAGTCTCCAATCAAATCTGGATCCACCAAAGACAGGTCTATAGACAAAAAGAAGAAATCTGTTCCAGAGCTGGTCCAGGACGCTCCCATCAGAAGAATACTAAGTTCTGTCCACGTCCCCCTGCAAAGCCTGGTCACAGGAGCCCAAAAGGTTGATGTCCTTTGTGACCTTGGGACTCTGCACACTGAGTCTGAGGTGGAAACACATACACTTGAAAAGGCAAGATTACATGCTTAACAGGTGTTAGTAGACAGTCGTTAGCTCGTCCATTTCACAGGAAAAACTTTCAATTGAAATTGGGACTTATTATAAGGTGAGATATGTTTTTCACTCATCTTAAGGATCTGGGAAAGAAAAGCAAAGAGGACAAGAAGAAGGACAAGGAATCAAAGCAGAGAGGAGGCAGTGGTACTAAACCGAAGAATATGGCAGCTTCAAAAGGTTAATCTTCTGAATAATACATAACTGTTTTAACTGTACAGCTGAGTATAGGGAATGTTTAGATTGTTTTTGACATAAATGAACACTGTGGAAATATGTGTTGAATAGTGTTTTTTTGCTGGACTAAATCTATCTACACTAAACAAAAATATACATGCACTTTACTTTTTTCTCCCATGTATCATTGGATTAAATAAAATATCTAAACCTTTCCTTTGCACAAATACTTATCTCTCAAATGTTATGTACAAATGTGTTTAAATCCAGTATGCAGCAAATTCACCTCACAAGTGCAGCAAATCAAGATGCTGATTAAACAGTCATAATTATACAGGTGTGCCGAGGGCTGATCACAATCAAAGGTCGCTCTAAAATTCAACACAATTCCACAGACGTTCATTGGCCTGCTGATAGGAGGAATGTCCAGCTGCAACGAGTTGTTGCTTATGAATTAAATGTTTGTTTCTATCCCATAAGAAATCTTGCATTTCCGAGTGACCCTTAACTGTGACCAGCCCGAGGCACATCTGTGTAATAATGATGCTGTTTAATCAGCATCTTGATATGACACATCTGTCAGGTGAATGGATCTTCTTGGCAAAGGAGGATTTGGCACTAGCATAGATTTAAACTAAATTGAGCACATTTGAGAATTAATACTTTTGTGTGCATAGAATTTGTTTTATATCAACTCATAAAAAACAGGAGCAAAAAGGTATTAGGTTAATATTTTTGTTCTTTGTAGTATATGTGGTTTATGTGCTATGGCGAATGTTACTGAAGAAAGTAAGTGGTATTTTTATAAGTATTTAGCGTCCAAAGGAAAAATGTAAAGGTGTGCTTTGATTTACCAGTAAACTCTTTGTTTCAGTCTGCTTAAAATTATGAACTCCATTTGATCTCGTCTTATAGGCAAAGCAAAGGGAGGTCAGGAATGCAAGATGGACGTCCACACAGAAAACTCCACGTCCATCCGACTGGAACCGATGACTGTGGAGTTGAATGTGGAGCTGGAGAAATGGCAGTCTGCGTCTGAAGCGCATCAACTTCTGCTCCCACACCATAACTCCTGAAGCACTCAGCCTGGTTTACTTCCCTTTTTGTCAGTTTGACCCACTGGACTCCAGGAACCATATTCCTCCAACTGGCCAGGCTGGTTTACTAGTGCGGCTTCATCTCAAGTAACAAGTCTTACAATCTAAGCACCAGAAACATTTAAATAAACTCCCTCATTACTGGCGAGTATATCGTCGATGAATATTTTATATTTGTTTCAGCAACATTGAGGCTATTATGTCACCTTTACAAATATAGTAGCATAGTACAACTGATAGACTGATCTTCACAACAATACATAACATCTTTTATGAATGTGCGCCGTCATTAAGAGCAACTGCAAAGCACTTTCAATTTAACAGTCAATACAGAGATGTTCATTTATACATACATTTTATTTATTTTAATACAGATATTCAAAACCTTTTAAAAGACATACCTAGGTATTTCATTGTTTAATACTGAAATTATCTTTTAATTGTCAAGAAACTTTTTGGAAAGGCTGTTTCACTGGAACTGAGAGGTTACAGTAAGTGTGAAGTGCTTTATGTTTCACTGCTTCTTCTTTAACAATCATCCATCAGTTTGTTCAAGAAGTTCCTATTAAAGCAAACAGCAGTCTAACTGCTCCACTCCAGACAAGCTGAGAAAAATCTCTGTGATTACCATTCACAAAGTAACACACATACTATCAAATCTTGAAAGAGTACATATCTCCAGCCATAAAAAAATAAACTATCGCTCGCCCAATTTTTGCAGCAACTTTCAATCAAGTAATTTACAGTTTCAAATAAACATTTTTCATGATACTATATTATCTTTGTAACTCCCCAACAAGCTGTGCAAACAATGTTAGGATATTGATAAATTAAATGATACATCCACCTAGAGCATCTCCTCATTCACACAATCCCAGGATATCTTAACAAGTCATTTATGATTACAAATTGTTAACTGCTGTATATTATTTTTCTGTACGTGTCTGTCTTTTTCGCTGAAGAAATTCTGAGACCATTCTCCCATAAGAGCGCTTAAGGACTGGTATGGACAATGAAGACGCTTGGTAAAAACAAGCACAAGAAAATCAACACGTACAAACCAAAATCCCAGCATAATATAACATGATGTGCAAATATATTGATTGTGCGAACAAGGGTGGAAAAAGGCTTAAAAGGTCTGGTCATCATTACAGGATTCGGTCCAGTGGCCAAAGACCTCACAGATGCCGCAGTAGGGCCGTTCTTCACCCTTACTGCCGTGGTAGGTGGTGTGTTGAGGGGAGTCGGGCATCTGCATTTGTGTGGGACAGTCCTCTGTGTCGTGGAGGTCGAAGCAGTCGCAGATGTCACAGAACAGCCTCGGGGGAAGCTTCTTCTTCGGGGGTTCCTTGTCATGGCTGCAGAGCAAAAGAAAGCAGCTCCGTGTGTAACTAAAAAGATTGAGTTGTACTGCCATGCAGTTTTAAGTCTGAGAATGTCTGCTATGAACGAGACTTACCTATCATAGTTTTCCAGCTCACTTGGATTATTCCCATTGAGAGCAGCAGTTGCCATTATCTCCAATTTGTCCTTGAGTTCCTTATTTTTACTCTGGAGGTCAACAATGACTGAATTCAGGAACTCAATCTGTAAAGAAGATACATAACAGTAGCATCATTGCTGCTGCAGATGAATGATCATCTATAATACAAACAATATACATTTTTTTATGATATAGGGTCTCCCTGTGACATTTATGTATTGTATTATGTACCCAGACTTGCCTCAATCCTATAACATTATTATAGATAATAGAAACTATACCCTGCCACATTCCCCCGAATTATTAATCTTATATCGACTATGAAGGTGAATTATCACTGGGAGTTTTCACCCAAAGAAAATTACAAGCTTGGAATGAGTCACAAGAAGAGTCAGTAAAGTACCCACTTATGATGAGCATCTTACTCAGTAAGTGTCACCCATAACAGATTTAATCTTAGCATCTTTGCTAACTGTAACTTTCCCGAGGAATTTCAGCAGAGGGCTTATTTAAGGCTGAATGTATTGAGAAATCAAGTTTGATTTAATGTGATCCACCGGAAGAAACACACGAGCCACAGTGACAGTGAGCGACAAACATGCAAGTGAAGCTGATGAAAAACATTAACAAACCGCTGCCTGATGGTGGTGTAGCATTGCCAACATCAGAGACAGGGCAGAGGAGAGGAGTTGGAGTTTAAGAAAGAGAACGAGAGAAGAATACAAAAAAATAATGAGCTTCAAATTAGGACCCACCTACTGCCAGACAACATATTCAAGTAATCAATGACACAGATGATACAGTATAACATTTTAGAGTAAACAGAGGCAGGAAATGTTTGAGACCCTCATCCCACCGCTGTCGGTGAAATATTCCAATACAACTGTGATACTGATTCATGAGTCATGTCTATTACCGCTGTCAGAGCTGAGATGTCTCATTTCACCTCTTTAAAACTTTATACTGTAACCGCTACATGAATAAACAAACTAGCATTTGTCAGTAAATGTCTGAGTGAGCAGCACAGTCATTTCACAAACAGCATTCAGTAAGACGGTTTCCGTACGACTGGCCCAAATAGGATGAAAATGCCAATGAATAATTGTCAAACAAGAGAATTCTATGGGCCAGGGTATGGAAAGCATCTTAACACTGAATGGATGAATGGCAAACATCTTTAATCTATTCAGCCATGTGATTAGTATTATATAGGATGAGAGAAAAGGTATGCACACCTGACTCTCATAAGTCTCCTTATCCTCGCTTAATTGGTCCAAAACTGCATCCCCTGAAAACAGGTAAAAGATCACATCAAATGTTTTCCTTTGGAGGTCACCTTACAGAGCATCGGTTTAGTGTCATCAGAAATATAAGCTGGGTCATGAGTTAAGCCCACTCTTACCTGAGGACTTGATGGCATCAGGCCCAGCAGCCAGGTCCTTCTCCAGTCTCTGAACTCGGTCCTGTAGATTAGCTCTGTCTCGCTCCAAGGCCTGAATTGTACCCTGCAGTGTCTTGACTGAGTCACCTTCCCCACGCAGTCCAACCAGCTGAGAGGAAAGCAACCAAGGCAATTCAATAGTGGAAAAGACCTTTTACCCATTGCTCAAAAATATTATGTTATGTGAACAAGTAAAGTCACCACCTGAATGAGTTCATTAAAAACAGCAATAAAAGCATAAATTCAATTTGACTATTTAATCTGCAAGTCAAGAGCTGAGAGTACAGAGTCCTCACACAAGTTTAAAACAGGTTTGAAGAGAACGAAAGCACAACCAATGTTTTGACCCTGCAATAAGAAGGGTCAAAAGAAATGCAATAAAGGAAGTAGCACTTCAGTAGCACTGGAATGGCTCTTACTGATAGCACTTTGTAGTTGAACGTTTTGATGAAATTGTACCTTCTTGATTCTTGTTCTGATTCTTGTTTGTACTCACGGTGGAATGCACTTATCGTAAGTCGCTTTGGATAAAAGCGTCAGCTAAATGAAATGTAATGTAAAAATGTGTCACTAGGTCTGCACTACCCCCAGGGCTTTCCTGCTCACAATTTTCAACGTTGCCCTTTCAGTTACGCCATTTTTTTGTATGCACATAAAAAATAGAAAGTAGGGCAATATCTTGACCTAGAAGTGACATCCTGTGAGACGTCGATGGAAGAAATGAAAAAACAAATGAAGCTTGAAAATGACATGTAATTACATGTGCTTTCAAAGTAGGCAAGCCCCCTCTTGTATCTTCTAGTCCTCTGAATCTACCACAACAGCAAGATTATTGACTTGAGGGAACAAAAAAAAAATCAAGAAATTAAAGTTTCTGTACAAACTCACATCTGTCCTTTAAGATTGCAAATCTTGACTTGCTTGAATTCATTTTGTGCAATATGCCGTCATACCTGCTGACACAGAGTTTCATCATGCATTGTATTCTCACCTCACTCTTCAGGCTTTCCACCTGCTGGTCCTTCTCTGATATTAAGGCACTGTTTTTAAGAATGGACTGTTGGAGGACAGCTTTCTCCTTGTCAAACTGCTCCTTCAAGGTGCTCTCACTATCAAATACACAATATCAATTAAATATCAGAGGTTCAGCAAACAATCTCTCCAGGCCGAGAATAACTGGCAGTAAAAATATTTAGTACACTTCAAAATAGTAAGACTGCAAATAAAGAAAACATAAAAAATAACTTATAGTACAGACATCATATTAAAAATTGAAATAAAGTAGGACAATGAAAAACAACATGCAAAATTAGTAGGCAGCGCACATACGAAAATATCAAGCAGATGAGAGGAGGCTGCAGGTTAAATTCCATTTTGTGTATAATTAATTAGGATGTAATGGGCTTTGCCAGGAATGGTCACATTACACTACAAATATTTGTTTCCCATTCACTTCAACTAAAGCCTGAATGACAGACTATTTTCAAGCATGCGTTTCCCGTTTCGGTGTAATCTCCAGTTCAGCCCAGCAGACTTGTAGCTCAGAGTAAAGCTTTGCCCCAACATGTTGTTCGCTGGGTGCATCAGAAACATGGCATCAAATCCTCTTTTGCTGGGAAAATTCATTGAAAGTAAACGCAATGTGACCGTGCCTGCATATTCCTAATTATCTGCCTACATATATGTGGTTAATATATTTGCACTATTACATGATGGCGACCGACATCACGTAGTACTAAAGGGGTGAAGTACCTGAAGGCATTATTTGGCAGGCTTTGAAGGAAAAGAACAGCACGACATACCATTTGCTTAATCACACATGCACTGCATTGTAACATGTGCCACACATATTTTAAAAATATTGGTGAAATTTGCAGAGCTCTGAGAAAATGTCCAAATCCCAAAATGATCCATTCTCTTACCTTTGTTTCAACTGTTTTTTGAGTTTTGAGTACTCATCCTTGAGCTAAGAGAAAAAGATACATTGTTCAAATACAGTCATGGTTAGCAGATCAATAGCTATAACCGATGCTTGAAAGTTCATGTAAGATTTTTAAAGTGTTGCACCTTCGCAAGATCACTCAGGGCTTTGTGATTGTTATCAATATCCAGCGTCAGCTTGTTGTTCTCGTCCTGCAGCATGTGCAGGGACTGCGACTTTACAGAAACTGCTCCTTTAAGCTCCTCACTGAATAAATACAAATGTTAAAATCATCTAACATATTCTGACAACATATAGATTTGTAGAAACTTCTTTCATGTCTCTTGATTCAACATATCCCATCAATATCATACTAATCAAATTTTAAATCTGACATTTATTTTTTCAAGCAGCCAAAACAACGGATATATACTCACATTTCACGGCATAGACTCTCAGTCCTCTCAGTTTCTATGCAAAGCTGCTCTTTGCTAACATTCATATCTTCTTCGTATTTGGAAATATTGTTCTTCAATGTTTTCAGCTGAAACAATAACGACATGTATTTGCCAAATTTACAGTTACACAAAACATCTCAAAGCTTACACATCCAAGTAAGCATCTCTTACCTGTGCCTCCATCTTGTGCTTGGAGCTCAGGACTTCTTCCAATGAAGACTGGGTTGCGTTCTTCTCCTGCATCAAACGGTCTTTCTCCTTTGTCAGCTGCTCAAGGGTCTCAGCAGTCTGGCCAGAGGCCGCTGTAGCCTAAATGTTGCATGAGCAGGATATTTACTTAGAAGGATTTCAAATTGATAGCAGCAAATGGTTGGTTGAGATAAACACCTTCTGACCTCAACCAACCTGAAAAGAAAATTTGATGAATCTACTCCTAATGCATCGTTTGACTTCAACCAATGATTTAAAGAAATATTATTTAATACATTAATTGCATGCTTCATTTGCATTCATTTCTGACTTATCAGGTATTAAAATGTCAGTTAATTTACATTTTCAAGTTCAAATTTTGGTTGAGAATTTACAACATCAAAATTACACTCAGCAGGAAAATAATAATTAGTATATTCTCTAAAATACTCCTGTGGCCTCAGAACGGATACAGACAACCCCTGAAAAATGCTTTATATTAACAAATCTCCTTATTTATTACTATTTTTTAAAGTATATTTGACCAGAGAGAGAAAACCTTAAAAATTAGACTGAATGACATTGTAAAGCAGATTATTGGGGCTATAATGTCTTCAAACGTTACGCCAAATCAAATGAAATATGAAACACCATCAGATGATCAGCGTGATAACGATCACCTTAGACCTACATAGTTACATAAGCTGGAAGAATTTGCCTTACATTAGATCGCGTTATAAACCCACAGGCAACGGCTGGGAGCTAAGGGTAATTTACAGCAGTTAGTAAATGGAAGATGAAAGTTAGACATGAAAATAAAAAGCAAAGAGGAAAGGGACACAAACCAGCAAGCATGCAGTGAGAAGGTGACATAGCTCCAGCCACTCTAAGGTCTGTGAGTCAGTGATTACTACTGGAGGAGGAATACCTCAAGCTGCTTAGAAATTGCATTTTTTAGTTGGGACTCCAGCTGCCTGACTTTCTGGGTGGCTTCATCCCTCTCCACCTGCAGGGCGCCTTTCTCAGCGGTTAGGTTTGAGATGCCGGAAGAAATCTCTTCTTTCACGACGGCAGAGGCCGAAACCTCCGCGACAGCATTCTTGCATTGTATTTCCAAATGTTCTTTTTCAGTTTTTAGGCTCTCGACGTCAACCTCTAGTTCCTTCTGGGTAGCGTGCAGGTTTTCTATCTCTCCGAGCAGCCTCGGCCGCTCCACGAGCCACTCATCTTGGCTTGTGTGGAGAGAAGAAATGTTCTGCTCCAATTTACACTGTTTAGCTAAAAGGTCTTCCTTCTCTGTGGTGAGGAAGGTCATTTGTTTGCTGTTCTCTTCTAGCTTAGATAATAGCTGCCCTTTATCTTCTGTCAACAGACTAGTTTCTTGCTCTCGCTGCTTCAATTGTGTTTTCAAGTCCTCCATATCGATCATAAAAGCCTTCTGTTGCTCATCAGCATTCTTTAGGTTAGAACACATCTCTTCATTTTCTTGTGTAACTTTGGACAACGTTCTCTGCAGCTCTTCAATTTGTTTGGATAGACCATCCTTGTCAAATAGAACTTTATTTCGTTCACTGGACTCAGCCTGTACCTGGGTTTCAAGAAGGTGCTTGGCTTCTGACATTGATTCAGTCTGACATTTTAACTCCTGAATCTCCTGAAGCAAAGACTGTACTTTATTGTCAGCTGCAGTCTGCAACAATTGCAGACGCTGACAATCTTTTGTCAGGTTCTCAACCTGTTGAACAAGTTCTGAATTAGCCTTCTCAAAATCGAGGTTTAGTTTACTGTGCTCTTGAACCAGTTCAGCGTTGCCCTTTTCAAGAACTTCCATATCAAAGGTTCGTTTCTGCAGCTCATTCTGTAGGTCAGCCTTCTCTCGTTTCAAAGAGGTCATCTCTGCTTCAACTTCGTCTTTTTGGCGTTTGGTTTCCTCTAGCATTGTTGTTAAATGAGAGTTCTCTTGAATAACGATGTCATTAGCTCTTGAGTAACTATCCAACTGGTCCGTATTTGTTCGAATATTACTAGTTAGCTTATCGCGCTCAAGAGAAAGAGCATTATTCTCACATATGGTTTTTGTGTGCTTGTCTTCCAATTCTCCCATCTCCCCTGCCAAACGCTCATAATCCATTTTCTGCTGCTCTAGTGCTGAATCCAGGCTCATCTTTTCTTTTCGTATAACATGTAAAGCCATCTCAATTTCGGAATTCTGAAGGCGAAATGCTTGCTTCTCTTGCTCAAAGGATGATAATGCTTCTTTAGCTTTCTCGTTGGACTTTGACAGTTGTTCTGTTGTGACTTGAAACTTCTCCTTTATTTCTTCCATCTCTCTGAGGAGCTCTTCCTTCTCATTACAAACTTTTCTTTGGATTGCAAGTAAGTCTTCTTTCTCCTGCAGAAGATGAAGCCGCTCAGAATCAGTCACCTGACTGCTCGTCTTGTATTCATCCAGCATTTGGGCCAGGCTCATTTTGGAGGCTTTAAGTTCTTCACATTCACGGATAGAGCTGTCCAAATCCTTCTTGGCAGCACTGAGCTTATTCTGGAGCTCCTCATTCACCATCTCAAGGCCCTTTTTATCCAACAAAGCAGCACTGATTTCAGAAGACATCCCCACCTTTTTAGTCAGTGTTTCTGTTAGAGCCTGCAGCCGGGTGTTACTCATTGTAAGATCTTCTTTTTCTAAGTTTAAGGATTTAAGTTTTGCCTGCAATTCAGCATTCTTAGCATCAAGCAATTTTTTGGCATTTCTCGCAGAATCTCTCTCTAAAATTAGATTTTCCTTCTCACATGTGAGCTTTGACCTGTTTTCATTGAAATCATCTTCAAGCCGGTTCTTCTCTTTGCAGACATTTTCATAATCCTCATGTAGTTGCTTCTTTTTAGTCTCAATTTGCTTGATGTCCTGCTGATACCCAAGGAGCAAGTCAGTCTTCTCTGCATTTTGTCTTTGTAACTCCTCAATCTGGGCCTGGTATTCACCTTTGGCATGCTTCAGGTTTTTGTGTTCAGTCTGTTTTTCCTGAAGAAGATTGTTGAGCTTCTCCATTTCCTTGTTCAATGTAATCCTTTCTTCATCCGAGCACTTGTTGTTGGCAAGAAGTTGCTCTAGATCTTTTGAAAGCTTATCTCTAGTTATTAGCAGTTCTTCGTTCTGGACTGAAAGGGCAGAGAGCTTAGTCTGCAGAGAGTCTTTCTCAGCCTTAACATCTTCACTTTCTTTGCATGTTTTTTTCAGATCTAGACTCTGCTTTTTCAGTTTTTTGGTCAAATGTTCAACATCATGCTTGTAGGAGTCAAGCTCGGCAGAAAGACACTGGGAAAAAGTTGAAAGAAAAAAAGGAGGGGAACACACACACACACACGCACACACACGCACACGCACACGCACACGCACACACGCACGCACACGCACACACGCACACACGCACACACGCACACACGCACACACGCACACACGCACACGAAAATGTAAGATGAGTCAAAACCTAAACCAAGCAGATATGTCCAACCAAGTGATATGCAATTGGAAAGGTTAAGCTGCAGGAGCATCAAAATGGCAAAGGATTACACCACAGCTTACAACACAATGGTTTCAGCAATATTAAAAAAGGTAGAACATTTTCACTTCAGCACTTACTTTTAACGTGAGTATTAATTAAATTGATGCCAACAAATTTGACTGGCATACAAACAAAGAGTGGCTGATGGCTCGGGAAGCACCAAGATAGATAGCAATGCTAATGCAATTAGCTTGATCGGTGTCCATGGGGGCCAAACTTTTCAATTAAATGATATACATATAAACTATATACATTATTTACAGAAATCTTAATTCCCGTTTTCATTTGACCAATTTGTTGCTGCATTTAAAAGCTATAAACTTTAATTGCTATATCTGTTCATTTTGAAGTTGTTCCAAAATTACCAGAATCCACATTGCACAAGTATTTTCAATGAGTATTATTGTAGATTTAATTTAATTTGTTTATAAATAACAAAGATGGGAAAATAAATGTATCAGCCAATGTATGTTGTCAATGAATGCACACAAAAACTAAGCATTTTGGAAGTGAAAATGTTCCACGTAAATGAAATAGCAGGCTAATCAACAATGCAAGCAGGAGTACATAGCTTAAGTAGTCGAAAATTTAAATCAATAGCTGTACAAACAGTATGGAAATGCTACTACTGATTCAACTTGAATCCTACCCAGTGCATTGATATCCGTTTATCAGTTGCAACACAACTCGTTAAATATGGTAAGGATTTCTTTGGCTTGTCCAATAACCATAAATGGTCTTAAAATACATAAACATAATTTTAATCAGGTGCACCCCTGCAAGCATATGGCCAGTGGTACCATCCAATGAATGTGAACGAGGTTATGTTGGGGGAGAAACGAGGAACTCTCACAAATGTATGCGTGTGTGTATATGTATGATGGTAATTATACGTGAAATGGTGATAATATAATATACATTAGACACAAAAACCTTGTGTACATTTTCATTTACATAAAGAATGATTTTCAATGAACAAACATTGGTAAAGTCAGTAATACATAAAACTATTGTTTTACATGAAACATTTTAAACACGTTGATCAAACTAATATGTCTGTACCTTCGAGGGTTTCTGCTTACCTGAGCCTGTTCCTTGTATGGCTGCAGCTCAGACACCAACTTCTCCAGCTCCAGGTTGGTGTCCTTGTTGGAGGAAAGCTCCTGCTTCAACTTGTCGACTTGACTCTGCAGAACCTCAAGTTCCTTCACATGAAGCTCTGAAACCTTAGAGATGGATTTCTCTTGTGAGGCCTTAAACTCCTCAACCAGGGTCTCACCCTGTTTAACGGTCTTCTCCTAGAAAAGAGGAGTTTGAAAGACAATAAATATGACCTGTTTCGAAGCAGCCAGTGACTGAGGGATACTCTTAAGTGGAAGTGGAAGCTGTCCCAATGCTTAGTAAACAAAGTATTACACATTTTAATGTACATCAAACTTTAAAATATCTGCAGCGACTGCCTAACAATACTTACCAAGTTAGCAATCTTCTCCTGGAGGCCACTTATCTGAGACTGATGTGCATCCCTGGTCTCTATCAGCTCCTGCTCTTTGCGGGATTGTTCTTGCTGGAGTTGTTCATTCGAGTGTGCCACCTTCTCCTTCTCCTCTGATAGTTGACTTTGTAACTCCTCAACCCTCCTGAGTGATAACAAAAAAGAGGACATCTGAGGAGGATGTTCAGTGACAGGTTAGATTACTGAAAAAAACATTGACTACAACATGGAATCGAACAAATGCAAGAATCTTTCTTAATATGTCAGAGAAATGAGTATCCAATTTTGACATGATTGGTATGTTATGTTTTGTGGAGTAATGAAGTAATATGAGAGCAAGGCATAATTAAGTGTGGTACCTTTCTTTCTGTATGAGATCATCATTCATCTTGGTCAGCTGTACTGAACTATCACCAGATGTCTTCATCATGTCGGAAATATCATTTTCTAGCTTGCATTTGTCCTTTGAGAGCTGCTCACGCTTTTCATCTGCAGCCTTCAGTTTCCTCTCGAGCCCTGAGTTAAGACAAGACAACTTTGTTCATATGTTCTAAGGTTAAACAAGAAATGGGGAAAAAAAGCAAACTAGATACAAAACCTTTTACAAAACATTCAAGATAAAGTTCTAATGTTCTCACCGGCAAGTTGGCTTCTTAGAGACTCTGATTCGGTAGTCAGAGAGGTGCACTGCTCTTCCGTCTTAGTGAGCTTCTCAAGTGTTTCTGCAAAAGGAAAAAAGGTTACAATTTAGATCATAGAAGCCTTTATACACAAAAGGAAATGTTTCAATTGCTTGTCATTTACCTTGCATAGTGTTTGATGATGTAGTCTGCTCCTTTGTGCTTTCAGCCAACCTTTGTTTCTGTGGGAGAAAACATGTTTGCATCAAATTTGTGTCTATGAATTTCAGCAATAGAAAAATTTACAAAATCAAAATTTCAGAGGTCTTGATTCAGATTGTCGTGGTATGTACAGCACTTTTTTTTGTTTGTAGAAATTAGCTCATTACAGATATTGGTGTCTTTGAATATGTTGGCCAAGAAATTGCATTAGAGAAAAAACAGACATGATTCAGGTAGTTTTTTCATCGAGGGGCAGCAAACAAGAAAAATACAATGATTTCAATCCCAACACCAAAAGGTTCTGTATCCACATAAAAAAAAAGGTTATAAGTCGCACCAGGCCTCCAAGCTCTTTTTCCAAGGCATCCTTCTCCTGCTGAACAGTGGTCAGACTCTGCTGTAAAGTGAGGACTTCCTGCTGTCGGCCCTCCAACTGGGAGCTCAATTCATTGACCTATAGCACACGTCAAGTGCAATTGACAAAAGAGAAAAAGCATTGCCTCAAAATGAAATATTAACCTGACAGAAGAAAAAAGGACAACCGTTCTCAAACATTGAAAATGAAATATGAAAATGGCCAGGAGGTGAAGAAGAACCCACCTTGGCTCCCTGGTTGCTCCCTTGGCTCTGAACCACCTCTAATTGACTCTTCAGGGTCACAAGCTCCTGGTTACCTTGTGTTACTTGGCTGCGCAGAGCCACCATTTCTGAAATCTTCTCTTTGGTTTCTCTGTCCTTGTCTTGGGCCTGGTGTGCCAACATTGCTTCTTTCTCCTCGAGGTCCTTCACCTTAAGTTCAGCATTATGGAGTTTTCCAAGAACTTCCTCCATCTCCACAAGGTGCTGCTCTTCTGCTTTTTCAACACTTGACCGTAGTGACTCTTCCAGTTGTTCCTTGTCCTCAATCAAAGAAAACAGCTGTGCCTTCAGTGGCTGCATCTCACGAGTCAAAGCTGCAGCATCAGACTCATGCTTGGCTCCAGCCTCTAGAGCCAACTTGTGCTCTATTTTCAGACTCTCTAGTGCACTTTTGGTTTCAATAAGTTCTTCTGTCTGGGCACCTTCACCTTTGCTGAAGGACACCTTCAGCTCCTCCATGGCTTGCTGGTGAGAGGCAATGACAGATTCCAACTTGGAACGCCACAGTTGAATAATATCAGCATTCTCCTTCTCAGTCTGGCTTACGCGCATCTGCAACTGTTCGTTGTCACCAGAGAGCCTTACAGATGTAGCCTGGAGCTTAGCAGCGGCCTCACTGTGGGTCTTTTCTTGAGCTGCTAGCTTCTCCCTGTACTTTGTTAGCTCTTCTTGCTGCTTAACTACTTGGGAAGCTAACTGATCCCTCAGAGAGTTTATCTCCTCCAGAAGGGGAGAAACAGTGTTTGAGTCCCCAGAGCCTTGTTGGGTCCCAAGAAGCAGCTGCAGGTCAGCTACCTCTCTTGTACGCCGAGAAAGATCCTTCTCAAGGTCCATGATATGGGATCTTTCTGACACAGTGGCAACCTTTAAGAGCAGAAATCTTATATTCAAAGATGTGTCTGACATACTGAAGCAATATTAAGTGTGTTAAAGACTTGATCATACTGTTACTGAACAAATGGAGAGAGAAAAAGAGATCGTTAAACAGCAATTATGGACAACAACACACTTTGTTATAGCAGAATTCTAATGTTTCCAACAGAGAAATTGTCCAATTTTCTTGCTAATGAGTAGGGCATGAAAAACATTGATCTCAAAAACAAGGTGTTATGCTGACCTCTCATGGCTATAAACGGTATGGTCCAAATAATGGAAGTGAACACTGAAAGCATGTATGGAGCTATATTAGTGTGCAAGACATTTTCCACTATCCATTACACCATCACTCTCAATCTAGGAATTCATGATAATATGGACCTCGTGATTTAGGAGAGGTATGAAGTAAGAAAACCGTAATTGTTGAAAGGGAACCTGTGGAAACTATGGCCCTGAGATAAAACCAAATAATTTTCCCCAATCCCCTTTATGACTATAATACCGTACAAGAACACAAGGATGTAATAGTCTGGGAGGTGGAGCAGGTATTAGACTAGCAAAAGGCAGGGATGCCAAATAAGCAGGACAAAGGGATGCTGGGAGGGACTGGGGAAGTAAAACATAGGATCACTGAGAAAACTATTAGCGGGGACAAGGGAGAAGTTTGTCTGTCTGGTTAAGCAGTGATACCAGTAAAGATTGAGTTCAAGTTAGGGGACTTATTGGAAAAAATAGTAC
This sequence comes from Cottus gobio, assembly GCA_023566465.1. NCBI lineage: Eukaryota > Metazoa > Chordata > Actinopteri > Perciformes > Cottidae > Cottus > Cottus gobio. Next base: position 18,613,765 of record CM042218.1, on the reverse strand, counting down.
AATTAAAAGAGCCGTTACTAAGCCGTTGCTGAAATATTATTTTACAGTAATAACAGAATGTTACACAACGTAAAATAATTTTAAGTGAATCAATTTAAATGTGAGGGAAGATGATACCTCATGATTCTGTAGAATGCCACAAATTGTAATGCTAAATTTGCAAATCTTCCTCTACACTGGATGGCGCAATTTGAGCATTTAAATATAAATTATTAATGCATTAGTTTATCATATGTTATCAAACCAGGAGAATATTTTTTTTCTTGTGTGAAGCCTGACAAATGCAAATTCATACAAAGTAAAGTTCCAGTTATTGCTTAGCCCCTTTCTGTACCCATTGGAAATGTTTTGGCCACTATCCCCGGTACAGGCCCTCTTTTCCAACGCAGCACACTACAGAGCAGAATTCATTACCCTAGTGTCTTCTAACTCTCTTTGGAGTTTCTCAGCTTTGGTCTTTTCAAAGAGTAGGCTCTGTTCAAGTTCCTTAATGTGGACATGCTCCAGTCTGGTCTGCGTCTGTTAGTAAACAAGGAGGAGAGGAAGAGAACACACCAGTGCCACCATCACATGCCAGCCCAATGCAGACAGAGAGGGAGTGAGACACGAGAGAGGATGGAGGGGTCTGGACAATGATGATGTTGATTGTGTGAGTGTGTGTGAGTGAGTGTGTGTATTTGGGAGATGGTATTGGGTGGGAAGGGAATGATGACTGAAAATAGGAAAACACCCCATGCAGAGCTTTCAGGCTGTGCCATAAACAGCTGCACACAGGGAATTTGTGAAAGAATGGTGGGAAATACAAAACAAGCGACCAAAGACGGGCCCATGTGTTATGAATATGCAGGATGAGTATGTTGATGGAGGCAGTTTATAAGTAACCATGCAAAATTGACACCTGGTGAATAAAGCACATTGATTGTTATGATACATTGAAAATATGATAATGTGTCAAGCCAGCAAATATATATTATTTATGTAAAATAACTTCACCACATCATGGAGAGAAAGCAGTAATGGCTGTTTCCTGACCCCCATACAATGGATTGGATCACACAGAAGATATCTAATGTTGTAGGATTGATCTAACAATATAAATCCCTAAAGACATGTGTCTGCACAGAGTATTAGCATTTAAAACTAAAACCAACAATGTCTTGATTTTATATTGGTCAAATCATTAAGCCTGTAGCATTATCAATAACCACTCTGCTTTCTCTCTTTGGTGATGAGGCCATCGTCCACAATGTATAGAGAAAGTATTGTAATAGAAACCACCAGTAATCAGACCACCAGGTGCAGGATTTGTGACCAACTTAAGATAAATCAATCAGTAACGCAAAAGCTCAGGTTGCTGGGCTCAAGAAACAGAAAGGGTTCCCATTTGACTTCTTGTTATTGTGTGCTATGACTAATGGTTGTATGGCTACTCACTGAAGTATTTCCTGGCACATGTTTGGGATTATTTTCATGTTACCCAACATATATTGACTTAAAGTTGAATTTTAAAAAAGGGAAACTTAAGTATATACCACATACAGAGTTTATGAATAAGACAAGAATAATATGATTATGAAACTATCCAACTTTGAGAAATATATTTTAGAGCTCACTGTACATTTTCTGGGTACTTTGAATGTAAGTTTACTGATAGGCTACAATGGGTGCATACCCAAGGAGTAGGTACAAACTATAATGTAGCCTGGCACATCCATCATTGTATACTTTTAAATTGAGTGTTATTCCCAGTTGATTGCAGTGGACAAACTGAATACAGGTCTGTGACTGGACAGTGGAATGACAAGGGAGCATCTCCAGTGGTTCCATGCTGAGCACTGGACCAACATATAAGACGAGGAAGAGAAGGAAGAAGAAGCAATAACATCACATCACTGAACAGGGAGGCACCGAGGGTTATAGCACACCATTAGTAATTTCACCTTCCACAGCTTGAAGTCAACAAAGCATTTTTAAGTTTGGCCGATAGGAAGTATGTTTTGTTGGCATCTTTTAAGTTACATGCAAGTTTTTAATATATCCACAGCTGTGAGTAAGTAATAAATTGTTAGTATACACGTTTTTAAAGAAGATAAAGGGATATCCTAACCCTGTAGCCCTCAATTTAAACATCTAGTTTGAGATTGGTAGCCTTCAGGGGAATTGAGATGGTCCCCTGTGTAGCACTGTGGAATAAATAACAAATCCTTGACATTATACAATTTAACATTATTTCCATCACATAACATTATGTGAAGAAAAAAGCAAAAACCAGTCCGTCTAAGAACAATCCCCTAGCTTTGATAATTAACTGGGCCTATATATTTCCAAAATATAATATATATATATAACATTTTAACAAATTAACTCTTGTTTATTTCTGCCTCGTCATCAAAGCCAGAGCCTTCCTGCACCACTGCATTTCACAGCGCATCATCTAATGCAAGATGAAGCCAGTATCAAACGCTCAACGCAAACACACTTATTGAGACTGCAGGATGGATAGTTTCCATTGCTAGCATGAACAAGATAAAATGGAAATGCGCTCTTTGGACGGAACTGTAGCTCTGTGACAAGAGATACCAGTTAATCTCTTGCAACGTTAAATCACATTGAACTTACACATAAGGTGACACACTGATGTGCAGTAAAATTTAAAATTAAAATCACTTTGTCATGGAAATAGAGCAAGGTATGTGTGAACTGAGATCTTAATAAGGAACAACAGTGCAGGTGAATGGAACCTGCTGCTTCTGACTTAAAAACAAAAGATGGGACAAAACATCCACATTTGTATTGAATAAAAAAAAGAAATGTCTGATGATTGAACTGATCAATGTTTTGTTTTTCGAACAAGAATTCAATAAAATGTGTTAGTTGCAATTGTCTGGATTTGTGTTGTGCGTTTACCTCCAGGTCTCCTTTGGTAATGCAAGCTTCCTCTACGCGGAACTGAAGGTCCTCCACCTTCCTGTTCAACAGAAAAACATCTTGTTGTTGTTTTGAAATAACAGAACGAACAATTTATGCACATATCTCTCCTAAGGACTTTATAAAATATACTTTTTATATAATAAACAATTCAGTATCAGTATGCATATATTTGCACTTTGACTGTGGCTCAGTGGTGAGCGGGGTCATCCTTCAATCAGAGGATCAGTTGTTCGATCCCTGGCTCTGCTAGCCCATGTCGATGTGTCCTTGGGCAAGACACTTAACCCCAAATTGCTCCCGTAGTGCCTACGGTGTGTGAATGTTAGTTAGTCCTGATGGGCAGGTGGAGCCTTAGCCTCTGCCATCAGAGTGTGAATGGGTGAAGGATGACAGGTAGTGTGAAGGCGCTTTGAGTGGTCGGAAGACTAGAAAAGTGCTATACAAGTACATGTCCATTTAATATTCACATATTTCTGCCTCGTCATCAGAGCCTTCCTGCACCATTAGGCGCATTTGAAAGGAAATCTAATGCAAGATGAAGCCAGTATCAAACGGCCAATGCAAACACGCTTATTGAGACTGCAGAATGAATAGTTTTCATTGCTAGCATGAACAAGATATAATGGAGCTCTCTGTAGAGCAGTGACAAGGGATACCATGACTTTATATAATATACAATTCTAAATGTATAAGACCACATGGATATCATAATATATTTATTTCTGCCCCATGATGTCTTTTTTCCTTTTCTCTTTCACCAAACTGACCCAATAAAATGCAAACAATAGATCAGGGGTCACTATTTGGCGTACTGCGGTTCAAATCCGGACCAAAACGATGTAGTCTCTGGACCTATAACCTATACATGATTGAGAATTATTACATTTTAATGGAGCATTTCCATTTTAACCGGCGCAGATTTTCTAGCCTTTATGGCACTGGTTGTGTGGTCCAGGAAACACATCGACCAATTACATGTGTTGTAAACCATCTCATGTGATGCTACTCGGTCAATCAAATATGTGCATTCTGCGATATTCACACACACGGGAGAGACGAGGAGAGAGAGCCAACAGTTGGTACGCAAGTCAGAGAAGTTATTTCAGATGGTGTCCAAAAACAGAAAAGTGGAATGACTTGTTTTATTGACATCACACCTGCATTTCATTAATACAAAATCTGTAGGGTATGGGACAGTTCAGTTAAATATTTTCTTTCTAAAATTATGTTTATATTAAGAGTAACATTTATCAAAGGATTTCTGTTATGCATTTTATTTCATAAATGAGAGATGGACATGTATTTATTATAAGAGTATGTATTATTTATAATTCATCCAGTTCAATTTAAAATTTGACAATAAATATTGATATTTGATATATTTTTTATTTAATTTGACAGTCAGTTGTTCACTGAATTTGAATTGATACCCCTCCAATAGATGCTGACAAACTGTCATGGGTGACTGTATATCCTTGACTTCCTCTGGGAATCCTTACCTACGCTCCTCCTCCAGCTGATTCAGCAGGTCGACTTTGTCTTTGTCTGCAGCTTCTACCAAGGCACGTAACTGATCCATCTTGGTCTCCATCTTCAACGAAAAGGTTGATAAAAAGAAGAACAAAAATCAATGTGGATGACCAGGCAACTCTGATTCTCAGAGTACTTTAAGACCAAAATGTTTGTTATTACTGAATCACTGAGAGAGCTGACCTGCTCCTGATCCTCCCTGAGCAGGCCAATCTCTTGCTCCATCTCCCCAACATGGCCGGTAGCCTTTGCAACTTCAGCTCTCTCCATGTCCCTCTCAGCCATAAGCTGCTCAATATGCTGCTGCTTCTCCTTCAGCGCCTCCTGCAGGGCTGTGGTGCCTGAAATCTTGCGATTATACCGTGATGACGTCTCTGTTAGCTACGGAGAATCAGAATACAAGCAAGGTCAGACGGGGAAGTAAGCAGAGCATTCAAAATAACAGATGAGTGTGTCCATGTCTCACCAGGCCTGTACGGCTGGGCTTGGCGCTGACCGAGGAGGCCACAGAACTCATGGTGCTGATGGAGGAGGCACTAGGGCTTCGCTTTAGCCCCGATGGTGTGGCTACTACTTTGCGAACCGTTGTTTTTGCTTTGGCTGGCGTGGTGGAAGGGAAGCCAATGCGTGTAACTTTGTGCACCGGAGCAAACAAGCCATACTTGGGTTGGCACTGAAAATATCTGGGGGACACATAACGGAATACAAATATGATAATGTACATCATAGTATACATGTGGTTAACAAGTAAAACAACTTTTCTTTTAGTTATTTACAGATTCAGTCACTTTTGTACCTTGTGCCTGCCACTGCCCCATCATTCTTTCCTAAGGGCTCATCCAGTTCCACGCCACACCACTCGCCTTTAGCAAAGTCCGTTTCCCCAAGGAAACGTACCACCCCTGCCTTTGTACCACCAACCTGAGAAGAAAACACCAAATATTAGCCTGCATTTAATCTCAACATGTAAGAGGCCTAAAGAGTAATCAGCTTTGTCTGGTAATAAACCCGGGTGAGATAATTCCATCAAAGCAAATGTACAAACGTAGAACAGAAAGAGGCCAAACTAATGTCAACATATGGTTAGCATGTAAAGCCAAATTATTTAAATGCAACGAAATGTACAGGACAGTACACAGATGGTGACTGCACCCAACAATGTTAGTACCAGTACTTCCTTTAACTCAACCGTGTTTTTATGCATTCATTTCTCTTCAATTAGTAAGAAGAGGAGGTTTTGGTTAGTCATATGGGGGAATATCAAGAGACGAAATGGGTATCTTTTTTTTCGGTTAGATAATGTAGCAAACTTTACCAATACTCTGTCACCCATCTTCAGTTCCCTTTCCCCCTTCTTGACAGATCCAGTCTCGGAGAGGTTGGAGAGAGATTCACTGTTTGTGCGTGCGAGGTTGGAGGATGGTGTAGCTGGTGTAGTTGGGGTAGCTGTTGTAGCTGTTGTAGCTGTTGTAGCTGGTGCAGCTGGTGTAGCTGGCGTAGCGGAGGAGGCCTTCTTGGTTGCCGTGGTAGTTGAGGGTAATGTTGCTTTCGTGGCAGGTGTATGTGATGCTACGCTGCCAACTGAAGGAGTGGGTGATGCAGCACGGGAGGGGGGTGCAGTCTGAGTTCCATTAGCCTCCCCTTCTGTGAGAGACAACTTGGAAGGGCGGGTAAATATTCCTCGCAGTGCGTCACACTGGAAATAGCGCACCCCTGCAACTGACCCATCATTCTTCCCAATCGGCTCATCTAGAACAATCCCGGCCCACTGTCCTGGGGCAAACTGTGCCTCTCCCAAAAACTGTATGTAGCCTGGTTTATTCCCATTTACCCACACACGGTCCCCTGTCTGGAAGCTCTCCCCAGCACCCTCGGCATCTCCTCCACTGGCGCTTGCATCCGATTTGACGGCCGCATTAACTTTAGATCCCGCTGAAAAATAGGGAAAAAGAACAGGTGGTCTTAAAAATCCACTGTTTTAGAAAGGCAAATGTCACAATGCAGTACAAAACATTTCAATATCATGTGATTTGATGTACAGATTTTAATATGCAGGTTTAATCTTTCCTCCATTTGAATGTGTGCACTTACTAACTTAAAAAGATATAGTAAACCTACATTTATACATGACTTCCAATTGTCAGGTTCTTCAAATACAATTCCACAGTGACAATGATACTGCTAAGTGTCTCAAAAGCAAAACTATTCTCATATGAATTATTACTTTTGTTTTGGCAAGATGTTGGTGTAAAAGCTGGGATGCCTACATCTCCTGAATCCACTGCACAAAAATAGTCACTTGCTTTGCGTATGAGACTGTGAGCCCCTTACTGCAAACCTAAGACAACTAGGACTAAGCAGTACAGAGTTTCACTAGCATTCCTTGAGGATAATCATGTGGCACAACTCTAAACTAAAATTCTAATTTCATTGCTCCCAAGTCAAAATCAGCCTGTTACAGTACTGTCAATCCATAGACCACATAGTACACAGCATAATGTTTGCCCCTAGCTAAGGTTAGGTCACATCACACATGATCACATCATTTATGTCTTAATTGTCGTGTCATTTATTTTGTAATGGACATGACTTGTTTCCCTCCTAATAGTTACACGTTTAGCTTGGCATATAGAAAATCTGAGGTTCTCAACCTGTATATTAGGATGTTTTACGATGCTCCAACATTGTGATTTAGTGCAACCTAAAAATAGTGTGTTCAGCAGATCTCAAGGTGGGTCTTCTGTTATATATTCCTTGGGATTTGAGATAAAATAGCTGGTGAGTATATGTAATGTATCAATCAGTTCATCCAATACAATTGACAGCCTTGTATAGCTGTTCTGGCTGAACCCCCTCGCAAAAAAGAGACTACTGCCTGAACCCATTAAAAAGGTATACTTACAAGGCAATACAAGCTAAGGTGTATTATTACATAAACTACAGGTCCGCCAATAAGTATGAAGAAAGTGTCACACAATGTTTTACATAATATCACATTAATGTCCATTGGCATTAAAAAAAATTAAAATAAATCAACATGGTCCCAGCGCCACAAGTATAAACCAAACGGGAATACTCAAGGGCAAACACTGCACTGCCACAAATTCACCACAAGTTGAAGAAGCTGCACAAGGGAAGATTCTTACCTGTGCTGGGGTTGGTCTTGGGGGCAGCATTCCCTGGTGGCCTTGCTATCTTGCTGGGCCCTTTGATCCCACTGGGCTTGGCTGTGCTCATGTTTCCTCCTGTAATCCGTTAGACCCACAAGGCTTTCCGTTGTAGGCGACAGACTGACCCCAGACCATCAAAACAACAAGTTGCAGCTCTGTGATGGTGAAGTTTTTCTCTCCTCACCAAAATCGATTGAACAAAAAAAATGTCATAAAAGAAGAAGAAAAAAAGGAAAAGGGATGAGGGAGAAAAGAATGTTGCTCGAAAAAAGGACCCTGTTGGGAAGGGGGGAAAAAATATTTAAATAAATCTTTTTTTTTTTTTTGAGCACTTAAATAACCACTGATGTCTAATTAACAATAAATTCAACTATTTAACTAAATCAACTTGGCCTTTTGGCAAATGTACCATTTTCTGACCATTCCCTCATCTCTGTTCTGGGTGGCACTGACAAACATTTAATGTAATAAGTAAACTAATAAATAGCTAAAGATAAGGCATGTTCATTGACTGGGGCTCTGTTAATGGGGACATTTTGTTTCTGTTATGACAACAAGTTCCTCAGCACAGACCACGTCACGTCTAAAAATACCCTGTCAAAGGCCAGGCGATATGCAGTCTATGTTACTGCCATCATGAACTTCTGAAAAGCTCATCTTCTGTGACCTTGACCACAATACAAGCAGTACCCCAAACACTCTCTCACTCAATCTATAATTCTGGTGTATAAAATCCTTTAAATCGGGTTGGAAACTTTTCCAAAAACAGGATTACTGTGGAAACAAGACCACAATCAGCAGCAGATTATCCCATTTGTCAGATTACCTCACCATAGCATTGATTGGCAGAATATACAATTTAAACATGGTCCCCCTGAATTTCTTAGTAGTTTGACGATATGATTCAGTGTTGTATTATGTTTTTTATACTGCTATTTCCTGGATGAATTCAATCAAAACAGAAAACTGTCAAAATACTGTAATGCTTTGAGTTTTAGGCCAATCTACTCTCAGATCTGGAGCATCCCCAACATGATCTCTGCAGAACAGGCGAATAGAAAGTATAGGACACCAATTCTGATGCTTGGTTGAACTACCACAGCCTGTAAAAGCAAACTAAAGCAAGGATAAGTTGCTTTATCAACCACATGACCTAACAATTATTGCATTATGTCAAGAAGACATGCTGTACAACGCCCTCTTAGATATTTCTCAAAGGAAAATAAAGACTGGCCATCAAAATGCAGTGACCTAGTTCAAATGCAGCGTTCCAGTTCTCCCACTGTGCCTTTGAATGATACTGATTAGTTCCCACAGGTCAAGAGGAGGTCTAAGACAGAAAGCTTTATAATAGCTGAAGACTGCATGATGGAAATGATAGTCTGACGATTCAAATCTTTGGTAACATTAAAAAAATGTCACAAATGTGATCAATATCTATAAGTGACCCATAAGCCTGTGGAATATGACTAGTGTGTCTAAAAACCAACTGCATTATGATGCCTCATTTGAACGTCACCCGGCTTTACTGCGACTTGTGTGAGCATTAACAGAGATGTTTCAGCGCTGACTGGTGAACTGAAGCAGTCAGCTGAATATCATCCACTTAGTCTGGAGAATTTCCCACAGTAATGTTAATCTTTTGCCACTGACAGTCACTTTAATCTGCAGCTAGGAAGAAAGCCAAATACAAATGTTTAAGGGAATCAATATAATAAAAAATATAATTCTTATGTATAACTCTGAATTCCATCTAGTTTGGATAAATGTTTTCTGATGTAAATGCACAAATACAGGTAGATGGTAGCCTGTAAAACAGAACTGAGACTTTTCTCAAAATGACTATTGACATAATGCTTAGTATGCCACTGCCTTTAGGTCTTCAGAGGCGTGTATTCACAGATGTAACCCTCACTCCTACACTTATGCTTTTGTCATCACAAGGCCAAATTGAGCTCTGGTTCTTCCTTTTTGAGGAAACATCTGCTGGGATGATTGTGTAGGACCCTGCTAGCATTGACAAAGGAAGGTTTAGAAAAGCACTAACAGGACATGAGCTCAGAATAAGAACCAAAAGCATTCTGCACAAGTGTCGTCTGTGAATACAGATTCCCCGTTTTCCAAGTTAACAACTCTCATTGTCAACAAGAGTACAAAACCTATTTCAGATCGTATATAGTATAGCATATACACCAATGTTAGCAACTCTCATAGCCTACAACCCGAACTCCATATGGAGAAGTACAAAGACTAGTAGAAATACAATCATTCAAATATTTCTAGTGATATTGCCTTTGCTATTCTCAAGACTACAACCCATCAAAGCTTTGATCGTGTATATCAGCCCAAACAAGTTAAACTGCTTTTTGTATGAAAGGTTTAATGATAGTTAACCATGAATGTCTATGTCGCACCTTCAAACCGCTAAAGTGTCAAATGCAGAGACCCTACAATTGAACTTATGCAGTTGCTCAGTAGCTACACTGACGTACTACACAGTGTATCTGTTAAGTCAGGTATCCTGAGGTTTGGGCAACGACTTGGCCTTTTAACGTCCTCGCCTTCGTACCGTTTCCAGTAACGTTAGCTAACGGATTGAGAGCTGTCGATGAGGTGGCACATCTGGTGAGAGGGAGCCCAAGCAAAAACACACCACTGCAGCTAACTTACCCTACTAGTTAATTAAATCGACGTCTCTGTTGAGACGATTAGCCGTTAATGGCGACTTATACCGGTAACAGCCATACGTTTAAACACCCTAACAGCCCACTGGCCGACCACTGTGGTAAACACACCGACTGGAGCAAATTCCACAAGTCCAAAAGTCTCCGCTCCGTCCCCGACAATTCAGCAAGGCACACTGCTGCTGCAAGTTGAGTCAGCCCAACAAATTGTTATAGATTGGCATAGTTCACCTGTAACCGACTGGCTGACTGCCGAATAATGTTGTTGTTATAAGCAGTTGGTCGGCTGTACTGTCACCTTTCCGGCTGAATCCCAGCCTGTGATCACGGTAATAATATGTCCGATTCACGTTAGCAGCGAGGCCCGTGGTCGGGACCGAGAGAAGGGCTGGTTAGCTAGGTTAGCTTGGTTAGCTAGCTAAACTAACGCCTCAAGTAACGCAGACACTACCTGGACAACTTCCACCTTGCCTGGCGCTCAGTTTCCTGGTTTATCAGCAGCAAACGGACGAGCAAGTTTACGGAAATGCGTGACATCAACGTGAACTCGCTAATACTGACCTGATATGTTTCTGAAAAGCCGAAGTCTTCTCAGGAGAAAATACACAGCTAAGCGAGCTAAGTAGAGAACCGCGACGAGTGACTGGTCGGATTCAGAAGGATCAGAGACGGGAACCCAGGCGGCACAGCCCAGTGCGCGAGCTGTCTGGCCGAGAGAGAAGGACGTCAACGGGAGGTGCGAACAGAGACGAAATGTTCAGTAAGATGGATCACTCCCTCACTTCTAAAAGAGCGCAAAACTATTTCCAGACACACAAACTTTATTATTTTAATCAGGAAGTCAAAAGAGTCACCTAAAGCAAAAATGTGCTCATATTTATATTTGTATTCTTCTCTTTGTTTACTATTGGGCGGTTCAAATGTTGTAATAATGTTAAACAAATAATGGTATATTATTCAAGCAAGTCATGTTAAGGAAATAAATCCATTGGACCAAGTGAAACCAAATTTAATTAATTTCAGACTCTTCAGATGTATTATCATACCAGAATTTTGAGATTATTCAGAAGAAAAAAATCAGAGTCTAAATTCCAAGATAATATTCAAGATTTCGACTTAAATTTCAGACTTTTCATAAGAAATAAAGAAAATAACAGTTGAGTTTCAACTTGTGAATTTGTCTGTGATTAATCACAAAAGGTATGAGTCTCAACATTATTTTATAGTCTATAGTCTCAATATCTTTGCAAGGGATGAAATACTTTCCTTCTCTTGATATTTTCAGAGGTTTAGCACATCCACACACACAGGCTTGTGTAATGCATACATATGTGCATTAGTATGTCCTGTATGTAGGAGTAGGTGAGTATTTGGTATGCATCTATCTACTTGCAAGAAATTTACAAGTTCAAGTGGAAATACTGCACTTACAAGTTTTGGTGTGTAATATTTTGCAATATTAATTGAACAGTCATAGAGACATGATGTTGGTTGAAATTCTCTTTACTTTGAAACAGAATGCAATGTTTTTCTAAGAATACAAAGTTCTCAATTGCATATGTAAAATGATTAGCAATACAATTAGTCATGCTCCAAAATCTATTATTTTTCAAAGTCCACCTGAAAGTATAAGAATATCCGTATCCTATTTTCTGATAAAGAAAACCCACCAGGCAACCATTTCATTAAAAAGGCTAATCATGACTGACTTTTTCTGCGTGTACAGCTTTCCGAGCGAGTACACTCAGATCAAGGAGCTAACTTTGAGAGCAGTCTGATTGAGGAGATGCTTCTTGTTGCTGGGGTTCAGAAATCACATACAACACCTGAGCTGTTGAGACATTTAACCGCACCCTTGGAAAATGCTCAATAGTTATTATACTAGTAACTATTAAAAATGTGTGTCTCGTTTTTAACTATAGTGGGGACATGGAGAATGATAACATGTCTGACAAACAGTACTAAACAAAACAAAAGAACAAAGGAACTATCCATGCTGCCTCTCCTGTGCTGTTAAAACCCAATAAGCCTACCCAGGCGCATGCTGGTCCTTACCCCGCCTACTCCTAAACCCCAGGTGCCCACAGCATTATCCATTATTATTATGCACGCCATAAATGCAATACAAGGGCACTGCTTTTATTTTGAAGGGGATTTGCGTATGTGCGCGCGCTTATGCAGCCCGTCGGCGCGCGTTGGTGAGGTTGCGTAGGCGCTTGCCTCACCTACAGGAGAGTCACTGGACCCGACCCCTGATAAGCGATGGAAAATGGATGGATGGAAATGCTGTATTTTCATCGTATTGGCTATGATATAAAAACTATAACAAGTGTTGACTAATGTTTTCCTTGTGGTGAGAAATTGTGCAATATGCAAGTCATTGAAAATATTAGTAAATACTCACTTTAAATGCTTCAGTTGATGTAGAGGCCATCTGCAGTTCTTCTTCCATAGCAAAAGCTGAATGCTTTATACAGGATAGAACATTTTCTTTTTAGAAAATTTAAAACCGTATTAATGTTAATGCAGGCACATTGAAACCTGGGAATTCCACCAGCTTGGAAACATCATGAGATGTTTAGCTTTGGTAAATTATCAACAATATATATCATATAATATTCTGTATGATATATATATATATATATCATATTATATGAATCACATATATATATAATCTAATAGAACATGTTCATGTTAAGATGCCCCGATGAATCTTTTTTGTTGCGGAAGATGGATTCTGAGAGCTTTCCTGTCTCTCCAAAGATGGAGCTAAACCTTCACTGTGACTTTGGACTGTCCATTGTTTTCTTCTGTGTGGTCAAATACAAGAGAAGAGGGAGCTTTGTGTCAGGGTACTATTGTCCAACTGTAATTACATTGTCAATCGTCGCCTCTTGATAATCTTTGAGATCTAATTCAAAATCCCTAGTGCCCTAGTCTATTTCTATTTTCTGGAAAGAACAGGCCAATTGCTTCTTTCTGAGCATCCTTTGAAACATCGACTTTTCTTGGTCCACCTCCTCGTCTGGCTCTTACTTGATTTAGTTTTTCTCATTGTCTTCAGAGCATTTCTTTTCTGAGATGGATGTGAGCGCTCCCCTTGGTTCATGCTGTGCCTCCTTCATCGCAAGGTTTTCTTTTGGCTAATTTTTGTTTCAGGCGCTCAAAAAGCTTTAATTTCCAAGTGTTGCTGTATTCCTTTACGAAATCCTTACACTACTAAGCGACCACCATATGATGGCAAAAACGTCTTTAATTCTTCATCTGTCACTCAATGCGAAGTCATTTATGAGATGCCAAGTCATAATTATGACTTACAGGATCTTACTTTCTTCCATAGAACACTATGTATGTGAGTGCCCGCCTGTTGACGGTGTAATTGTAGTTAGCTGTAATACACAGGTAATACTTTAAATACTGTTTGTAACGTAGAATAAGTATGTACTATCCACTACTATCGCTATCTTATGTAAATTGTTTTGTAAAAATAAGCATTACAGTAAAGCCCATATGACTGATTATTTATCCCCCTTTTCCAGGGTGTAACATACTCAGTATTTTGAGTGCAACAAAAATAGAAAAAGACATTTATACATCAGGAAATTACCATTTTACAATAAAAAGAACAGCATGAGTAACAACTTCTAAAAAAACAACAGACTAATAGGTCAAAATCTTCAAAACGATTGCTGTTGCAGCATAACCTTAAATGCATAATCCTGGTGGTATGTTTACACATCAAATGTATACAAAGCATAGACATTCAACTTATTATGAAAGGATGAACAGCTAAAAATTATGCTTGAAAGGATGGAAATGGAAATGAAAATAGAGCTTTTCACGTATCCTTGTGTTCCAAACAAAGACGGTACATTTGTTAATTTTTCTTCGCCAAACTTCGAGGGGAACTTTTAAGTAAGTCTCTGATCCTAAGGTATGTCCCTGTGGCTTCAGCAACCTCAGTGAACTCTGGTGTTTCTTCAAATGGTACAATGCCAGCTGAAAACTTGCTCCGATGAGGAACAGCTCTTATCTTCTCGTCGTTAAAGAAATCTAGATTTGGGCTCTGCGGGTTGTCTTCCTCACATTTGACTGGACCAGGACTCTGAGGGCTGACATCTCGGGCTTTGACTGGACCAGGACTCTGAGGGCTGACATCTCGGGCTTTGACTGGACCAGGACTCTGAGGGCTTACATCTCGGGTTTTGACTGGACCAGGACTCTGAGGGCTGACATCTCGGGTTTTGACTGGACCAGGACTCTGAGGGCTGACATCTCGGGCTTTGACTGGACCAGGACTCTGAGGGCTGACATCTCGGGTTTTGACTGGACCAGGACTCTGAGGGCTGACATCTCGGGCTTTGACTGGACCAGGACTCTGAGGGCTGACATCTCGGGTTTTGACTGGACCAGGACTCTGAGGGCTGACATCTCGGGTTTTGACTGGACCAGGACTCTGAGGGCTGACATCTGGGGCTTTGACTGGACCAGGACTCTGAGGGCTGACATCTCGGGTTTTGACTGGACCAGGACTCTGAGGGCTGACATCTGGGGCTTTGACTGGACCAGGACTCTGAGGGCTGACATCTGGGGCTTTGACTGAACCAGGACTCTGAGGGCAAATCTCTTGAACCCTTGCTTCCCTTTGATTTTTAATGCCGTGGCAGGTTTCTGCAGGCTTTGTTGTGTCCATTGCTTCTTCAATTACCTGTGTTTGGGTGCAGACATTAGCAGGTGTGGACACACTTGTTGAACTGGGTACAGGTGTTCCTGCTGCAGGTGTCTCACAGTCGCTATTAGTGGCAGTGTCAGCATTTTCTAGAGCTGCCCAAATCAGCCTCTGCTGCTCCTCTAGTTCCTCCAATGTCAATTCATCCTCGGTTCCGTCCACAGCATCATCAACGACTACCCATTTATTCCCCCGCAGAGCTGGGGAGCCGTTAGTAGGTGTGGGAGGAGGTGTACCTTTAGGGAGTGGTGGGGGAGTGGGTGTAGCCGGAGGAGTGCCCCGGGGTAAAGGAGGTGGTGAACTGAAGCAAGGGGAGCCAGGGGGTAGCGGAGGTTGGAACTGGAAATCACTGCGGCTATGATGATACGGTGTTCCTGGGTCTGAGGACAGACACCCAAAAAGAGAAAGTAATGTTACTATTATTCTGCATTTGAGCAATACATAAAAACTGAGGAGCTGCTTTTTATAATGTAACGCTATAAAAAGCAGTTTTTTAAAACAAGTTGTGAAGCAACAGAGTGGGTATCAAGATTAGAAAAATTACAGATTACTGCTTCTGTCTTTGTAATCAAGTAACTTGACTTGTGAAGGACACAGTAGGATGAGCCTGCTGAAAAACGTAACTGAGACGTCACCTGATTCAATATCCATGTCCGAGCTCCTATCAGAGTTCCGATCAGGAGTGGACCTCGTCTTCTTCCTTTGCTGAGGAGATGACTCAGATTCATGTCGTCTCTTGTTGCAGGCGGCACCAGGCTGTTGGCAAGGAGGAACACATGGAACAAAAATATTTAAAGAACTTTGTCCAAATGCTGAGTTATTACACATCTTTATCAGTTCCAGTAAATGTATGAACACTGTTATTGTTAAATTCCAAAGGCTGGAATGACAGAGAGGACAGGCACTGGTTTAGTGTGAATGGATGTCTAAATGGGATTATGAAGAATAAGCACCATTGCATGTGAAAATGAATCGTTGTCTAGAGCAAAGTGGCAGGTTGAGGCTGCATTCACACCAAGTGTGTTAAATGTGTGCAATGCGTTAAACATAGGCAGTGAAAACCACAGGGGGGTTCAGGGAAGAAAAGCAGTGTCTTGTTTTAACTACAGTGGAGACATGGAGAATGAGAACAGGTCTGACAAACAGTACCCAATGTGTTTGTAAGTGTTTCCATGAAACACCCAGGCTGGTGTGGCCTGTATTGTTTGAGAGGAATCCCTGAATCACTTTAGGGACTTAATTACCTTGGGGAAGTTTTTTGACAGGTAGGCTGCGTAGTTGTCCTTCAAGTGGTGGGCCTGCATCGGAATTGAGCCATACTTCATATACTCCTGGAGGTCAGAAAAATAGATTAAAAAAATCTATGATATGTGCAACTGATGTAAAGATGCCATGCCACTAAAAAAAAAAAGACTCAAATGACAGTATGCAGCAGGATGTCATTTCTTAATGATAGACAAAATAAACTGATACCTGAAAGTGAATCCATGTACTGTGTTTGCATAAATCAATTATCTTAAATGTGTAACAGAACATTAAATAGTAATCATACTATGATTCAAATTGAAGTACTTGAGCACACATGCTGATGAAATCACATCAGAGAATATTGCATTGATTTTCATTTTCCTTTATCTGATTTTAGAAAACTGAAGATATAAATAAAACAAATATGAATATAATGTAGACACCTGGACTCACAAATAACTAGTGATATATTCAAGAAAAGTTTATAGTGTAAGACTTACATCTTTCATTTCTGGTGATGCTGGTACATTGAAGCCTGGGAATTCAACCAGCTTGGAAACATCATACGAGATGTTTTGTGAATTGGTATCGTCTGTAAAATTACCAAGAATTGAAACTAGAAAACAGGAAAAGAAAAAAAAGGATTTCAGCCCAACATTTATTAGGTGTCAATAACATTATGTTTTCCAGTCGTTTACTCGAGAAAATCAGTGCGACCACACAAGTTTAAATTTAATTAACATACCATTTCCATCATACAGTGTTATGCCAGAGTTCTCCGTCTCTGCTTCTTTGAGCCAACCTGGTGGGTAGCCGAGCTGCCTCATGCGGTAAATTAAAGGAGGGAGGGTGTTGCCATCAAGTCCCATGGCTGTCAACAGCTCTTCACTGTTCAAAGCATAACACAATGTAAAACAATAAATTATCAAGATGTATTTTTACTTGGTACAATAGATATTGAATGTGATGAAATTATGTTTATTATTTTAACAAAAGACAAATCTACCTCATGACTCCTGGTTTGTATTTAGCAAACCGCTCCTCCACTTCATCCTCATGGTACCGCTGGTTACTCTGCATGGGCTGGTTGTTGTTCTGATTAAACTCCTTTCTTCTCTCATTTATTACAGCCATGTCTTTAGGCTAGGAAGATAAATGTGGTAAATCAAAACCCTTCTTATATTTAATTTGAGCTCATACCATAGTAATGCTTACTTGTTCTTACCTTGGGACAGTCTCTCAGCTGATGGCCACTCAAACCACAGTTGAAACACATTGATTTGGATCTACAATGAACAGATCAGATCATTTTCATTATATAGATATATGGCACACAGCAACGAAACAAAGAAAGTCATAAACCAATGATGGAAACTGAATAAAGCTTAATTAATAAACTGAAATACCTTTTGTCTTTCATCTCTATTTCCTGTCCATCCGTGCCAATGACTTGGTTGAAAACCTGGTTATAGCTTTGGAACAATTCAGGAAGTGTATCATCTTCGTGCAAAACAAAGCAACAAACTCTTTATCTGGTCTATTTCAACACCTTAACAGAAGTCACACTTATATGCTAAAATGTTATAATACATTTCCACTTTTCAAATCAGGACATGTTTACTTTAAAGGGAACATCATCCCATGGTAAAATAGTTCTCGAAAGTGCAACACATAACAGATGAACTGACAGACAAGACTGTGGAGTTGATGATTTTTCGATTTATGCATCTTAAAGATACGTTGGAATGTCCCAACCATCTGTCAGCTGGGGGTTTTCATTCACCAGAGGCTGTCCAATTTTATCAACACTGAATGTGGTGAAATATTGGACACTTCCAACCACCTAATAAGGAAGGAAGATAAGGAAATAATTAATGATAGTAACGTCACATGTAGACTATTAGAAAACATTTTCTTTTCCATGTATCGAGAAATGGTGCAATAAGCAAGTCATTGATAATATTAGTAAATACTCACTTTAAATGCTTCAGTTGTTGTTCTGACACTACTGGAAGAGGCCATCTGCAGATCTTCCATAGCAAAAGCGGAATGCTTCATACAGGATAGAACATGTTCTTTTTAGAAAATTAAAAACTGTATTATATTAATCACAATAAAATAAATTATGGGTAGACACCTGAGGTTCCATTTGAAAGATGGTGTTTTTCTTTTCATTGCTCAGTTTCTGGTGCTTCAAAATCACACCGCAGATGCAATCTTCAATTTCTTGACGACAAAGCCTAAAAGAGACATTAACATAATTAAATGCTGTATTTCCCTCGTATTAGCCATGATGTAAACACTATAACAAGTGTTGGCAAAATGTTTTAGTACCAACTGGTAAAAATATATTCAACAGTACAACATCAATTTGACAGTCAACTTTAAGACAGACGTGACAAATAATACTAGTGGGAAAACAAATCCATTTGACTCCTTACTTTGAAATAATGTTGTTGGAATACAGTATTTGAAGAACTGGCCCGTCGAGGTTGACGTCTTCAACTCTGATGCCGCTGTAAAGTCAGAGGAAAGATCGGCGATTATTGTCAGTTAGCTAGTGATCAGTTTCGATTCATATGTTAGCTCATTACTTAGTGACGGCTAACACTAACGCTAACCTACCTCGGTCGTGTCAGGATGTTCAGTTTTCTTCTCAATTCTTTATGTAACTAATCTGCGAGTTAAGGTAAAAGACAGAAGACATAGACAACAATCAGCACACACGTCGAGCTGTGCGTTTACTGTTTTGGTCGCAGGTGCTAGCTGACGTTAGCTCGTGCTACATCAACAGTGCTAGCACACGGTTAGCGCATCTGACAAAAGGATATTCTCCTCAGTGAGCCTCTGAATGGAGTCATCGCACTCCTCCAGTCGGCTCGGGGGCTGGCCCGTCTCCTCCTGGTCTTCCGCATCACTTGTGAAGCGAATATGGGTCGGGACAGGCAGTGCGGAGTCATCTAGCTGCTGAAAGAGCTCACTATCCCCGAAATCAACTTCAGCCATTTTTAATCTGCACAGGAAAGGAGTTCAGAGGTGAAAACAACTGTTCTTCGTATTCATTGGTCCTTCTTTGTGTCACGTGTTAGGTACACGTATATACTTAACACATTATTTAACCCACAACGTTGTATTACAGGTTGGGATTCATATTGCAGAAAAACATAATAAGGGATAGGATACATATGTTCTAAATATGTATAGCTAAATCTGTAAATTGCAACCAAACCACGGCCACACAGCCCAAAGAGGAGCCCCTTTTTTTCATAGAGGCTTGCTTTGTCCGTAAAGCCGCGTTGAGGGTTTACATCTCCACGCTCACGGTTTTATTTGTTGATTCAGACAGTTCGTTTTTTTCAGCCGTTTGACTTCTTTACTTTCGTTTCAAGGATTATTGTAAAATATTCTGATTCCCACTGAACAATTTCCAATAGTGACCGAGTGAGGAGGTTAATTTGCATTCAGCAATGTCAAGTTGCTCAACTATTCACTTAACTTTACCGCAGTGGGACGGGGGTTCACGCAAAATTCGCTATATTTATTTGGTGAATCTGACATCGTTCAGTCTGACTGAGTGCTCCAACAAGGTGAGTGCAGGCTCAAAGATATATTTCAAAGCAAATGGTAGATTTCTTTGTGTAATTATATTTTCATAGCCCCTGGTTTTAGATGAGGACCGATACAGCACCCCAAAGGGCTAGTATTACATTACATTACATTACATTTCATTTAGCTGACGCTTTTATCCAAAGCGACTTACAATAAGTGCATTCTACCGTTTACAACAAGAATCAGAACAAGAATCACGAAGGTACAATTTCGACAAAAAGTTCAACTACAAAGTGCTATCAGTAAGAGCCATTTCAGTGCTACTAAAGTGCTATTTCCTTTATTCAAGGTATAGTCGGAAAAGATGTGTTTTTAGTTTGCGACGGAAGATGTAGAGACTTTCTGCTGTTCTGATGTCAATGGGGAGCTCATTCCACCATCGAGGAGCCAGGACAGAGAACAGTCGAGACTTTGTTGAGTGTTTAGCTCGCAGTGACGGAGCTACAAGGTGATTGGCAGAAGCCGAGCGGAGCGCACGAGTTGGGGTGTAAGGTTTTACCATGTCCTGGATGTAGACTGGACCAGATCTGTACAAAATCAGTACAGTAGTCCATGAGTTGTGGAGGTTGATTTATTACTTTCACCGGTTATATAAGAAGCTATGGGCGACACACGTTGTATTGTTGAGTCCTAGCGCCGTCTGGCGTTGTGGAGAAGAATGCAGCGCATGGAATATAAAAACCTCCGTTCATGCTCGTGGCATTTTGCGGAGGCTCGCGCCACGACCACAAGCGCGAATATACACAACATGCTCACAACAGACTGCATGACCCAGGGCATGATGGGAAACGCATGTTGCCTGATTGAAGAGCTGATTGGCTCTTCGATTTGTACACCACGTTTTGTAGAAATCCTATTTTTCTGTGTAATTGTAAAACTTGACGCTTGATTGTTGGCTATTAGTCTCATGTTATGTAATAAAGGTTGAATCTAAAAACATATATTGTTTGATTGATATTAATAATAAAGCTTATTTATAGAACACATGTGCAGCAACATGTTTCACAGACAGACATAATATGAGGATAACATACAATGCAGATACATTTCCACATAAATGTATATAATTGATTCTGCGCAGGACTGGCTCATCTCAAACAAGCCTATTGTCAGTCAAATCCATCACTAACTTGTGTATTGTGCGTTTTTTGTGTGTATTGTGCGTCTCCTTATGGCAAATTACTTGCACCCAAAATGAGTGTCGGGAGATAGTCTGTAACTACAACTGTATGTGTTAAAGAGGGGCTGGATTATTTACACATTTTAGATCATATATATGAACATGATTTCAATATTAGATTTTTGGAATATCAATACCATGTATTATCTCTGTATCTTTTTCAGAGTCCAGTGGTTCCTCTTTTTTTAGGAGCTGATGTCTTCTCTAAGACGGACATCCGCACAGAGAACCATCCCAGATACCACGCCAAGTTTGCCAAGAAAGGATTTGCAACAAAAGTAAATTTTTCTTCAGGTAAGATATGCAAGAGAAAATTGTACCACAACAATGATTTTGCTTCTACCACACACATACCCTAAGACAGTTTCCTGTTGCAGCATTCAGGTTCCATGGGCTGAAGGTACACACTGCAAATAACAGCCTCTGGTTCTACAGCGTTCAAGGACTTTTCCGAGTAGTCTTTGAGATGTACAGTAAGCAAGAGCAGCTTGCTGTGTTAGAGAACTTCCAGGTGCAGTACAGTTAACACCATGCACGTCTTTATGTTATACATTTGCTTTGTTTTATATATACCCCATGATATCTTTTGTTTTGTCTTTCTTTTGTAGGATGTTTGGAAATCGCAGATAAATGACAGCCCCCTGAAAATGAGTTACAGCCTCAATGTGCAGCTCAAAATGCCACAACCTCAGCATTGCCTTGTTGGCAGGGAATCAGTGGATGTGTATTACAGTGACACAGGCGATACATCAGCAGATCACGATTATTGTTCTTTTCCCAAGCAGAGCTTGCAGGCTGATCAAAGCCAACAAGTTATATCCACAGTGAGACAGAAATTGCACAGCTTGGATGACAAGCTCTCCACTGAGACTCAAAGCAACACAGAACAGCTGGGGACTATCTTGATGCTTTTGGAGAACATTGATCAGCTCATAAATGGGACTCTAGAAGAAAAGGATGCAACAGAAACTGTGTTAGCCCTGCTAAAGGCCAAAGACTGGGGCTGTGCATATTCAAGTTCCCTGCTTTGTGGTGTAGGACGATGGCTCGGGCAACAGTTTCATGCAGCCAACGGCAGCATCAGCCAGAGAGTGGAGGGCTTTAAAGTACAGCATATCGAACATATTAGTGACTTGCCACCTGCAGAAGAGCTTGTCACAGAGCTATTCCCAGAAGCCATGCAAACACTGCTGCTTCATTGGATGGGCTTAAGTGAAGAGTCCACCATGGAGAAGAGACACAGCGAGTACCCAATCCTGCTCCTTATCCTTGAGTTTGCCAACCACAACCTCATCACTGGTGTGGCTCATGTGCTATACTCCAGCCTCATATGTAAATAGGAGTGGTTTCCATTTAGGTGGCAACACAATGACCTGAAATTGAAAAATGTCCAGTATTGTAATACATTTATTTCTATCAGGTTCGGTAACATCCAACGCTGGGTGACGATATTAGTTTTACTTTCGGTGGAATCATATTGCCATGAATTTAGTTATCGTTTCGCAAAATTGATTTCAAGCAAATTGTTTGACAAAATAGGCTCGTTCGAAAGAGCTGCGCCTCGCCTGGAATCCAGACGAGAGCATGCAGCAGCAGGGGGTGTTGACAAAAAACTGCGCTCTCATGAGATTATCGTTGACCACGTGTGCATGACGTCAGAGCAAGTCCGGATTAAGTCGGACACAAATCTAACCTGCATGCATTGCGCATCAATCGCAGACGCAGAACTGGCTCATCTCGAACGAACCTAGTAAATGGCACTTTGGTTCGATGGATGAGTTACTTTTTTTATGTAACGCAGTTCCTAAACACAGTTCATATAACCTGACATCTATTTAATTCCGTATGATTTTGCCTTAGTTATATTGCTTTATGAATGGAACTTGGAAAACTATAATTTTAAATTGTTAATGCCCAGCCTTGGTAACATTGAATGGAAATGTAATAATAAACAAATACAAATGAGAGGTGATGCATAAAAAAATCTTAATCAACATAAAACTTAATTTATTTCATTAACATTTGAAGTATGTGATTTCTCCTGTTGAGCACATCTTTATCGTGGCAGTCCAAAAGAAAAAATGTATTACAACCAACCGTTTTGTTTTTTTCAAGTCGGCAGAAATGAATCTGGGATTCTGATAATGCAAAATTGACTTCAGATAGCTTTTGCTAAATGGATGTAAACAGTGTTCACTGGAACCACATTATATTCAGTTTGTTGAAACGATTACATATCAATATATATTCATGTTTAAAAAAAAAAAGCCACCACATTATTCAAACATATCTAATTTTAACCAGTATCAACCAGTCAAACTGATGCAAAGATTACAGTACAGATTCATAAACACTGAGACAAACTCAGCATCTGGCTATTTACATTATAATGTTCCAATATGCAAGATGTTTGTCTATAAATAAATTACAGATTCAGAGAAACATCTGTGCAAGCTTGAGCGCTAGCGATGAATTGGTGGTCCTGTATTATCAGATGAGTGGCAAAGACTAGATGGAATCCATTCCACGTGAGAATGAGTTGGTGAAACCAAGGCCCATTCCCCTCTGGGTGTGTGTCTGAGACCGAGCCATCTCATACTGAACGTCAAGGTTCCTGAACATCTCCTCCTGCTTTTGAAGAGTCTTCAAGCCCTCATCATTAAGTGGTTTGGCAACTTCAGCTTCATCCTCTCCCTGTATAGACACCACATTCAATAAATTCCAAGAAGTTCAGATTAGAAAACTTTAAGCGTTGGACAGAAGATTATACAGCAGAATCAAATACCCATTAGTTAAATATAATTACAATTGTACTTGCCTTAATACCCATTAGTTTGCGGAATTTAACATTTTGGTTCTTGTTTCCAAAGCTCAGTTTCTCCCACAACTCAGCGGTCTGTGACTTGTCCTAAAAAGAGAAATAATAAGCATCATGTAATAATAAATATATACATACATACAAATAAAATATCTATCAATAAAAATATATTTTTTTAAACAAATTGAGAAGGAAACGATGGGCATGCATAAAACTGCAAAAAAAAAAAAAGAAATAACAGCTACAATCTTACCCCCTCCTTCTTTCCCTGCCAAAGCATTTTCCTCTTTTTCTCCTGCTCTGCAAACTTCATGGGGTTTACAGCGGACGGGTTGTAGTAGCTGGGTACAGCGATACCCGTCTCTGCCAGTGTTTTGGCTTGAAGGGCTGCCATCTGTGCTGCCATGGCTATCTGTGGCGTGACCTGGGTCCCAGAGGCCAGGAGAGCTGCCACATTTAGGACAGGGTTTGAGGTGGCCGCTGCAGCTGCGACTGCCGCAATAGGGGCCGTCACTGGAAACAAAACACAGACCAGCATTGTAAGTAACTACATCTTGACTCAAATGATCAAGGTTATATAAAAAAAATTAAAAAAAAGGCACAATAAGCCCTTCTCACCTGCAACTATCTCCTGTTGCTGCTGTTTCTCCAACAGTTCCTTCTCTTTCTGCTCTTGCAGTTTCTTGGCTCTCTCCAGCCTGGAAGAAGAAAGAAGATCATGTTACTCATTTGGTTTAAAAGCTTATTGTTCCCACTACTGTTTACCTAAAAGAAATATAAAAAAAGAAATCATAGCACGTTGAATTCATTTGTATTTTTGGAGTATTCTTTGAGTATGTTTTGCTTTCATGTAACAGGGGACAGTAGATATTTGAAAGAAAAAAGTAGAGAAAGAAAGGGGGTAACATGCAACAAAGGTCCCCGGCCAGACATGGTTCGTGTCTTAGCGACCCAGACCACCAGTACACCCCACTTATCGCCAATTTATGATTCCTTGTTTTCCTACCAATGTGGTTTCATGAACAATGCTCTCTGGAAAGTGCAACTTGGAGATAGATTACAGCCAAAAGCAGTGGTCTACAACTTTCATCTGAATAATTTCAGGATTGAATGTTGGCCGATTGTAAGCCTTAAATTTATTTCTCCATTTGGTTCCATTAACGCTACCTAATCTGTGCTTTGCCTGATAGCCATGTCATATTCTTAAACGTCCAGGCATTAGCAGGGCAGTAAAAGCTTTCAATGTCTAGGATTCATTTTTCTAGCTGCTGTTACACAGATGCAATAAGCACCTCTACCATTCTTGGATTTGGCCAGAGCAGAACGACCAACCATCTATATTGTAAATGCCCTATAAACTGTTGCCTTGCCTTCTGGCCAGGGCCTCTTGTGCATCCATAGCTGCGTTTCGGCCCCGGAAGGCAGGTGGATTAACAGACCTGCTTCGACTCTTTCTGCGCACTTTCTCACTCCTTTTCTTTCGCTCCCTGATGGAACAACCAAAAAAAAAAGAAATAAACAAAAATCAATAAACTTACTCTTAACAACAAATAGAATGGTGAGCAAAAATACTTAATTCCCAAAAGATATACTGATAATTTAAGTTAAATTTAAGCTCACCTGCTCTTACTGCAACTTCTGCTATGATGACGGTGTTTGGTCCTTGAACCTGAGCGAGACCTAGCTTTCTTCTTCCTGTCCCGGCTGCGTGATCGCTGTTTGTCTTTACTTTTGCTGTGAGGCCGTCTGAAAGCAATAGGATTCAATACAAATCAAAGAAATTACTGGTGTGACTCATAGTGCTAACATACATGGGTCCTTGATACATGTTTAGAACAGATGATATACTGTTATTCAAATATGCTGTGTGGTATTCAATGATACGAGAACTCCTACAACAGAAATTAAGAGAAATTTGTTCAGGTATCCCAAAAATATTATTGCCAATGCATCATTAATCAAGACTCTATAAAAATAACAATTTCTTTCTTTCTGAGTTTTTAAACAAGGTAAATCTGAGTTTATTGACCAGACTAACCTCTCTCGTGAGTGTGACCTGGACAAGCTTCGGCCCTTTGAGGGTCTCTTGTCTTTGCGTCGGGATCGCTCCTCTCCATTCTCTGCTGAAAGTCTCTCTGCCTCTTGACGCTCGTCTGTTTTTCTGTGTGATTTTGATGGCTTCTCAGAGTCCCTCTTTCGTGCCTGTTTTAAGAAGAAGTTGTCTCTTTCAGGAAAATAGTGCAACAAAAAGAGTTAGTACCATGGCTTATGGCAGACGGTATGTAAAAATAAATAAAAATCTTTTAAAATCCACTTTCATCACATAAAGAATGTCATTCTGTGAGCATGATTGCAAGTGCAGGCATTCCTATAATATGGACTTATTTGAATACACTAATTTCAATAGAATTCCATCGCAGGCAGTCCATAAAATAAAAAAAACCTTTCTCCACCTCATGTTGTCTGTAAATGTAGCACTGGAAGTACATCAGCTTACTTGATGTTGATGTAACCGCATGATTCTTGCATCTTTTGTACCCACAATGCAATTAATGAGAGTCGATTTGGATGTGTATGTAATGTAATAATGTAAATGATCAAACTAGAATGTTTGGAACATCTTGTAATAGTGTGCATGCAACCCGTACGATTTGATTCTCTGGGGAAAAAACTTTTTAAAATCACTGAAAGGTGAAAATAGGGATGGGCACCCGACTTACTTTTTACAGTTTCTTTACTTACGTCATCCAAATCATACAACACACAATGATAATTTAACATGAAAGACACTTCTAAAATTAAAATGATGCATTCCTACAAAGGCCTTTTTTGTGAGATTTAATGTCCTATGTATTATTTTATGTCAGATTCTCTTCATAACAGAGTCACACCAACTTTAACTCATGTGAACATAGTTCGGAATGGGTCTTCATTAGTATGATGTGGCATATCACTAAAGCAAGAGGGAGTAGTTGTTACTCTTTATCCATTTGGATAAATTAAAGATTTTTTTTAATGCCCATCCCTAGCGGAAAGAGATGCAAAAGTTAATAATTTTTTTCTCAACAAATAGTGTGAGACAAATAGGAGTTTGAATGGCAGATAGTTACCTGTCCCAGTAGTAGACATATTATTTTGCTATGTCAGCAGGGTCTTCTGTTCAGTCTCTTCGTGCATTAGCACGCTGAGTATGATTTATTATAGAAATGTTATCATGTGATCCTAGACACAGTATTTAACAAAAGAAAATCTACTCTTCACCATTTAATATGGTAACAAACAATGACAGATATCCAAGGATAAGAGCATCCTTGAGACATGTCAACATGGGGAAGGTAAAAAAAATAAAGGACCCTTTCCATGTGAGTGAGCCAATCTCAATCTATTTATGTTGTTCTTAATTTTGGTTATTGTAAAAAATTAAACCTTATAAAACATACTCACCTCGACCTAAAATTAACGAGGAATGCAACTTTATCGTTCAAAAATCACATAAAATGTGTTTCTAACCATAGAAATGAATTGATCAATTACCTCTTTACTCCTGCTGCGACTCCGTCTGTATTTTCTGTCACCTGGAAACAGCAAAAAAGCAGAGTGCTGACAAATATATATTTACCTTTTCAGGAGACTTGTAAAACATAACGAGATTAAGAAGAGCCCATTTGGACAAATTCACAGTAAAGCTACATATATAGCTACATATAGTACTTCATGCAGTCAGTGGACAAGATTATAAAGTATTGGGGAATCAACTCTATTTCTCTTGCTAAATCAGTGGCTAGCTCTGTTCTCACAAGTATACTGAGAACAAATTTCAAACCATGGCCTCAATTATTCTGACATTTTCAGCACTGTCACTGTATACTAACGTTTTCGGTCTCTGGACCGTGACCTTGAACGGGAATGGTGTTGTTTGGAGCTCCTGGGAGATCTGGAAGACTCCATGTTGTGTTTTTTTCTTTGATGAACTGGGGAGCCTGTTTTGGTCATGTCGACCGAGTCATTGTCGCTTCCCTGGAAGAAATGGATACACGGGAAACACATTCAGTGACAAATCGTGTGGTTTTGTATAGAGCCAGCGCAACGCGTCATATTGGGAAAACAATTGCCACCACAATAATCAACCAAGGGCTGAAATGCTACAGCTAGCTACAAACATCTGATTTTAGCATGACAAAGGATTATTTTAGCACCCTATGTCTACCATGATTTAGCTGAGATTACCGGACTATAGCTAGCCTAAAACTAATATCTTATTGCCTGTTTCAATCCACTTTTGTCTTCTTAAAAGGCCACGTTTTTCAGTTTGACACCTTAACAAAACGAAGTTAAATTAATTGTTTTCACCTCTAATGTGTGTTCTTTATACTGAAGTATTGATGTCCTTGTTGTATACCAGTGATATATCAATATGTATGTATGTATGTATGTATGTATGTATGTATGTATGTATCTATCTATCAATACTGTGGTAAATTGAAAACCATTACAAATAATCTGTATATATCAATACTGTGATATTTTTAACAATATTTTATTGCATGAATTTCCAAAGACAATATTAGCCAATTAGAAAACCTTGAAACATAACTCTGAATGTATAACAGCAGTGTATGAGATAACTGTAAACCAAAACAAATATAGTTGCACCGGGTCATATAGGACATGTGTATTAATGTCACTGTACCGATGACTTTATGGAGGTTTTCACAAAGACATTTGTGATAGGCAAAATATACACAAACACCCTTATTTCAAAAATTGTTTACCAATTACTGTAGCTGAAATTGAGTTTAAGATTGCTCGAAGCAACTATTGATTTATCATAATAATATCCGTTAGTGTTAGCCAGCCAAGACCACTTCTAACGTTAAGTTAAGAGTTTTAGTAAGAATGGGTTTAAGTGCTTTAATCCTTTGTTCACGCTTTCACTTGCGTGTGCGCCATTCGAGTTATTCTTTTCGTAGTAAAGATATTTTTTGTTATCTGTTGCAGTCTTAAAACCGATCAGCACTTTAAGTCACTGTAAGATGCTCGGTCAGATGGTAAGGAATAATAAAACTAGTTTAGTAACGTTAAAGTCAAGCGGCCTAGGGGTTAACGTCACCATAAATACAAATTACAACAGCGCTTTCAGACTTGCTAACAATAGCACTAACCTTAGTCAACTAGTTACTGCTAGCTCGCTAAATAAACAGTAACGTCGGCGATACGCGATGTTAAAAAGCTGCTAGCGAACGGTTCAGAAGATTAAATGGCACATTTTTTATTTATTTTTACAAAATACGACATCCGCTTGATTTTCTTGAGTGTCATGACATTGCTTTTTCGGGGCACTGAAAGAAAAACAGTTAGCCAGTTGGCCAGCATGCTATCTACACGAGCTAAATCCCTCTACGTTTATCCCTTAGTTAAAGAGCAGTTTCAGCGTTAGCTAGGTCTGTAAGCTAACGACGCTAACCGCCATCTTAAAGAAAAAGTATTTCTAAATATAACCATAAACCTAAAGTATCGTCGCTTGTATCTCCGTGCATTATGTAGGTCTTGAATGCCGTTAAATAATTGTACTCACCGACATAATCCCGAAGCCCACTGTAAATTATATCTAACTGTTTTGTTGACCGTGCGTACGAGCACGGAGCTGCTTCACTGCCGTTGTGTCGCTCAGTCAATTTGACCCGGGTTGCCAGGTTTCACCTCTTCTATCCCATAAATGAATGTAACCCAGAACGAGAACAGCGGACCAAACAACAAAAAGTGATAATATGTTGTAATAAGAGAAATATAGTTGGTATTGTTTTCTTCTTTTAAAAGCTGAAAATACATGTAAATCACTGATTAATGCCGTAGATTTAGCAGTAAAGTCAGATAACTTTGATTAATAGACTGAAACGTGCCCAATCTGGCAACCCCACGATGCTCCCCGGATGTCCCTTCATTGCCCCACCCCTCTATTTGAAACCTTGCGTTATTTCCCTAAGTGTTGCCTGTCAGGCACCACTTTCTCTTAGACTGTCTATATCCCAAACAAGCTTTGTCAATTACATGCTTACGTTTGGATTACAAATGGATAATATTGAAATATGTACTGTAGCTGTGATTTAGGCATATTAAACAAGGAAGCATGGTTCATAATTAGCCAGGGATGGAAGCTGTATCTGTTAGACAAAACTCAGGGCAAAAAACCAAACGGCTCAACAGCAACCCGCCAAATTGTAAAACTCTTACTGTTGTTTTATGGCTAATCTCTGCGTTGTAACGGTAGCTGTCTGATTATTTCAACGGATTGTTGAGTTACTATCAGGTTACTGTAACGTTAGCTACATTGTAGTCGACTGCCGGCTAAATCGATCGGTCATAGATAGATTAGTTTAGTGTTTAGGGGAAGTAATGGGCAACTAAATTATTAGATTATGTGGACAGTGTCAACTAGCATGGCTAATTTATCGCGTTTCAAATAAGCAACTAGAGCGAAATCATTTTGAGATCAAAATACAAGTTTCAAAAGTAACTCGTCGAAATGTCGATGTGGAGCGAAGTTGAACTTCTGACCAACGAGGATACGAACACTGTCCGCTTCGGCAGTGTGTCCAAGGAGGAGAATGGAAGCGGCTTGTGTCAGGTGGATACACTGGTCAAAATCTCCACTGCAAATGAGGTAATGGTTGTCAATATTCACATGAACGTTACAAGTACTTTTGCAATGCAACCCTGTTGCTCCTTATAAACTACAATAGTTCAATAATAATATCAGTCTGTCAGCTATGAGATGGAAATGCTGGTTCTTGCAGGTGCAGACAGATCCCCGTCTCTCCTCCTCCAGTGGGTCAAACTGGAACATTGTTGTTGCTGACAAGACAGTGATCCTGTTTGACCAGAACTATCAGACCATCCTGCTGCTTCTTCATTTTGGTAGGTTGTTTGTCAAATCTCAGTTTGTGTCCTCTGAGATGGTCTTTATGCCTGCACTCAAATCAGTGGGTCCAATATTTAAGATGACTGATGAACACTGCTTTATCTGTATCAAGGTGGCCTGTATAATTAAAACTAAATCAATTTGAATATATTGTTCAGTCACATGCCAGATTTCATGTAGTTTCACCTTTCTGGGTAACTTCTGTCCGTTAAAACCTGATTTTCAGAAACTGACGTGGATGCCATTGATGCATGCCTTGAAAGACAGTTTTTGGTGGTCTGTGAAAGAAATGGAAACCTTCATTTGATATATGTGCCAACCAAGAGAATCCTTTTCACCAAGGTATGATTGTTGTTTGATATCTGTCAGGCCTAATAGTGTAAGAATACGTGAGCTATGATCACTCTGGTCTGGCCTTGAATTGTTTTAGGATAGTCGTCAAATTTTATCTACAACATTTGAAGAAAAATGTTCAACTTTGAATGAGTTTGAGTTGCACATGTTTCACTTATGTACATTAACATGTTGTGTTATTGTCTGGATTTGTAGGTGTTGGTAAAGAAACCATCCAATAAAGATGAGAAAACATACCGCTATCTTGTCATAGAAGAAAACAAGGCATCCTTAGGTAAACATTATTCATGAATATGATACATTTTATGAGAAACAAAGGTGTATGTGTGCAAACATGAAGGAATTTCTATCTCTAGCTGAATCTTTACTTACGTCATCCAAATCAGAATCTTTAATTAATGGTATGTTGCCAATTTATCAGATGTTTTTTGCTAATTTTTTGTTGACAGGGATGTGCCATGTGTTCCTCCTCGTGACGGATGGGTTTTTCCACATTACAAACCTTGCATTGTCAAAGATCGAGACAGGTATCCAAACATCATGTGTGTTAGACTGAAGTTTTATTGGAGCCATTGTTTGGACCCAAAAAATAAATAATCTTCTTTTGTCAACACAGCCATTGAAAACATGGATCTGGGAGCTTTGCAAGATGTAAGTTAAGGCAGTAAAGTTAACTTCTTATTTTTACAGCAGAACTCTAATCACATTATTCCTCATCTCAGCTCCAGTCGCTCATCAAGATAGACTTCTGCTCCACCAGTGAATACCATGATGAGGGCTGCAGTACAGCAGTGATGTTCACTCTGGGCTCTGAAATCCACTTAATGATCGGGGTCAGTGTTTTATTCATTTATTTCCCACATGCAGCTATGATACATTGGTTATTTGTCAATGAAAGCATAATGGACGAGGGTACGTCAATTATTTGTTGCTTGTTTTTTTCAGTCCCTCCCTTTTCCTACTATGCTGTTGCATGTCTAATTTTTCTGAACAAGCTAATGAAGTATGTTTTTAAGCTGAAAAGTAAACCAATGTTTACCATGATGTTAAGTAGCACTTTCAATAAAGCTGAAAATAGTGTAAATAAAACCTTTCTTGGAATGATAGTTTTCGGTACTGCTTATATAAAGCAGTAAAACAACATGTATTTCCTGATGTAATTTGTCACAACATTAACTTCACAGGGGGATAAAGAAAGTATCGTGACTCACTGGATGATGGACCCTCATCAGGGCAAGATGTGCCTTGCTCACTCTATCAACGACAGCTTAATCCCAGGTGCGGTCTCGCCCCAATGTTCAGTACATAGTTACACTCCCTTAATACTAAACATGTATTACGATCTTAATATTTATCGTTTAACTTTTTTAGTGATGAACATATGTACATACGTGGGTGTATATATAGTGGAACTGTTATAATGCCTCTAAAACTAGATTAGGTGAGACTTGTTAAATACATTCTCCTTATATATTTACTTCAAAGGTGTGAGAAAGATGGAGGTGGTGGAAAATCATCTGTATATTCTAGACACTGAGGTGAGTTCAGTACTATCACCTGCAGCTGTTAATTGTACCATTGCATGAGGTTCAATCAAAGTATTTTCAGGTTTAATGACATTGAATATGGACTGCTTGTGGGTTTTTTTCCGCCTGTAGAATGCCCTGAGTCTTTGGGACCTACATTTCCTTGTCATGATTCAATACTGGCAGGACCTTGCCATTCATGACTTTAAACTCACTACAGAATGTGGCTCGGCCTCCATGGTGGCGTATGTATCTATGTTTTATTACATACAGTAGCTGTAGATATACAGATAAATGTGCCTCAATTAAACAATGCTGAACATCGTAAATGTATCTGTTTGTGTTGCAGCCAAGACAAGGGCAGCATGAAGATGATCACACTAACAAACCAAGACAAGAATCAGGTAGCAGTGCAACTCCTTTTGAAGAAACTGTAAAAGATGATTATCGTAAGCCCTTTTCTCAACTTGATTTTACATTTTTCAGACCAACTCACTGCAAATACGATGTCTGCCCTCCATGACTATTTGCTACTCTCTGGATGTCTCCTCAGTCTCCTGTCTTGTCCAGACAAAAATAAATATGGTAAACAATCAACACTTGTAAACTTGTTATATGGATGGATGGATATATGGACATGTGCTTGTTATGGAAGTGAATATGTCTGCACATTGAAGTCAGTTGTTTTATCCTCTGCTTTCAGGATACGATTTATTTAGTTGAGGGGATTTGTGAGAACCCAGAAAGGTAGGACATGTTTTAATGTTCAGCCGGTACACAAACCATATGGTGAATGTTCCAAAATATTAAGTGGTCTTTTTTCCCCCTGTTCTTTATCAAATAGTCGTGGAGATCCCTTATCTGCTGTTGTTGTCAGATGCTTCACAGAGGCCTTGCCTGAGAACAGGTACCACATTTTAATTGGATACATTTCCACATTAATTGCATCTTGTGTATTGTATTTGATGTCAGTATAATTTTACTTATTTCATTTCTCTCTATTCCCAGACTTAGCAGACTTCTTCACAAACACATGTTTGAGGAAGCTGAAAAGTTCGCCATCACATTTGAGCTGGATTTAGAGGTAAATGAAAAGTGCCAAAGTCATTGGAATACAATATGATAGAGATTTGATCATAGATTTTAGAGCATAAATGTACAATATCATTGGTACTTTAGAATGGTGATGCAGCTGGTTGTAAATTAATACCTTAATTGGGACTATACAACTATCAATCCTTTTTTTGTTTAGCTTGTGTACAAGGTAAAGCTGGACTTTGTGCTGGAGCAGCTGGCCTCCGCATCGGTGGGTGGCTATGGACAGGATGTGTGGTCTGAACTTGTGGAGGAAGCCAAGACCAACCTGATGAAGATCACAGTCAGTTATTTAGTCTACTTTCATTTTACACTTCCAAAATGTCGATAACCTCAGCCCCTATCTCAGAGTTTTTTTTATTGTGCATTACCTAGGATGAGCAGTATGTGGTGGAATACTGCCTCAAGGCTCCGTGGCCGACCTTTGAGACGGCAGAGAAGATGCTAAACCATGCTGCCACACGATACTCCTCCTTACAGATCCAAGAGGCCCTGTCCAGGCTGGCAACTTTCTGCAGCCTACACGGCGCAGATAACTTCAAGTAAATCAAAGTCTTCGTGGTCTCTTGCGTTGTACAGTACATTTTCAATCATGTGGTTTGTTCATAATGTACATTTATGAGTTATTTTAGTAAGTTATTCTGTCATCCATAGTGGCATCGCCTGGATTGAGTTTTTGAACAGTACTGACAATTTAGGAGAAATTCTGATCCACCTGAGAGAGGGAGACATGACGGGTGCACAACTCATTTGGCTGAGATATGAGGTAAAGAACAGCTTCATGCAGTCCATGAAGCAACACTGGGAGACATATCTTCGTGTCAGGGCCAGTTGTGACGCTTACTCTTGTTTTTTTTGTTTTTTTTAACAGGGTCAGATTGCAGCAGAGATTGACGAGAGCAAGCTTGAAGCCGTGCTCAGTGCCATCCCAGAGGATCTGCCCTCCCAAGACCTTTGTCCTTGGTTTAGGGCCGTTTTTGTTCCTTTCGTGAGAAGAGTGCTTCCATCAGGACAGGTAGGAATCATTACTCATTTCAAAATATGGTGTTATGTTTTCAGTTGTAAAAGTTGTATGTTCCCATAGAAAAACTTGGCGAGATGGCTGGAGCAGAGGGCACGAAATCTGGAGCTAACAGAAAAGGTAAAAAAGAAAAAAAGGAACTAAAAACAATTGTGGCCTGAAACACTTAAGTCAATTCGCTGTATAAAACATTGTATAGTAAGTTCATATCAGTCACAATAGTTGAACCAATGCGTAATATGTTCCAGGGTGCTTGGCCCCAGAACGGGTTGGACTTGGCTGTGGTTGGACTCCCTTCTCTATGGACATGGATGAAATCTGTCAGTTCGACACATTGTTCTCTTTCCGCTATACATTTTTGTGCCTTCACAATCATAGTTTGTTTGTGGGAGCTAATTGTAACTGAATTATTGTGACATAATATGGTCGATCTATTTGTTATCTTCTTTTTTTAAGGATGATAATTACAGGGCAGAGGAGGTGGAGAACCTCAAGTCATTGGTGTCCAACCTTCGTCAGCTCCTGGACCTCCACCAGAAATACAACTGCAGACTTTCACTTTCAGTCTTTGAGAAGGTTTGTCTCTTATTTCATGACATATTCTAACTACATTTGAGTTTCAGACAAGCAACTGATATCTTCAGCAGGACACACATATTTGTATTAACCTGCAGGATTGTATGAAAATAGTGTAGTTTTAAATTGATTTCAAAATGAAAATGCCAATAAAAATCATACTTTTAGGTGCACGGTGGTGTTGCACATGTTGAGTGGCTTTTGTTCCTAAATTTGTAACCTAAATGTTTCTTCCTTGTGAATTTCAAAGGGAAGTGTTCGTAGTGTTGCATTCTTCATGCTGGACAAAGTGCCGGCTCCAGAGCTGATCGCCGCTGCAGTGGAAAGCAGTATCCTGCCGTTTACTGAAGAGCATGAGATTCCTTTAGATGAGCTACTTTTCCAGTACATCAAGGTAACAGTCCATCACTGCCAAGCCCACTGGGAAAAGACATTTCATTTTCCAAATACCCCATGATAAATACTTCTCCTCTTCAATAGGATCTGCTGGAGCGCTGTAGTTCTCAGACCACAACACTTTTCACAGAATGGGAAGCCAAAGCAGTGGCTGTGCTAACTTGCATGACTGATACGGATGTAAGTTTCTGTAACACATTTACACATGCAGTTCAACAAATGTTTAAAGGTTTGTGAGCAACTACTTGAGTGAAAAACAGCCGTAACAGCCGCCGATTAACAAGAATCTCCAAGATAGTAAAAATCAATAGTTTGTTCTAAGATTTGTGAAATCTCACATTATTGTATTTCCTGCCAGCTGATGGTGGATGCTGTGCTGGAGATCATGCAGAAAGCTGTAGTGCCCTGGAGTAATGGGGTAGAAAAACTGGTTCAGCAGTACCTGGAGATGGATGGACCAAAGTATGTTTCAATTGTCATCATCCTGATTTTTTTTTTTTTTCATACTATAACATTTGTTAATATTATTAGTTTCTATCTAATTTTCTATTTGCTGATGTATTCCCCAGACAAGAGCTTTTAAAGGAGAGTTACCGTCTGATGGAAATCCGGAAACTTCTCAGGGGCTATGGGATCCGCAACTTCAACCTCTCTAACATCACTCAAATTATGGTAATTTCTATCTCATTTTTGATGTGGCATTTGATTTCCAGGGTGCCATCCTATGGACCTTCTGTCATATACCGTATATCTTCCCAGACGCTGATTAGATACATCCTGAAGCAAGACTTGCCAATGTCTTTAGAAGACTCCCTGACATTAGCTGAAGCTTACAAACTTCCAACCTCGCAGATAAACTACTTGTATCTCATCCAGCTGATTGGCCAAAGCAAGGTATGCTCATGCACATGGCAATATGAAATCACCTAGATTAAATGTTTCTTTCTTCTTATGTTTCCATGGCATACTAATAGAAAGTGTTTTATGTTACTTTTTAGACGGAGGAAAGCATGACCGTCCTGAAGAGGCTGTCCTCTGCAGAGGCAGAGTGTGTGATCAAGCGTCTCACATCCTGGGCCAGGCTGCAGCTGGAGGACAAAGCCCACATATCTGATGAGGTGAGGAGAGGAAAGATGTTATGTGTCTGATTTTAAACGTAATTTGCATTTTACATGCTTGTATTCCCTGCTTAATTTTCTCAGTTTAGATTATGCTTATGCAACTATAGACACATATTCCTCATAGTAGACCAGACATGAAACTTAAATCAATCGCAGCATCAAGATCTGAACATAATAGAACAGCATTATGGTAAGCATACATTCATTCTGACATGTGTTATATCTCAACTCTGTCTTCTTTGTCTTCCATAGCACAAGAAACACCAGATGGTCATAGCTCAGGTGATGGTGGAGGCTCTGAAATACCTGTATATAATCCAAAAACGTAAGTACAATCATCAAGGCTCTAACCTCCACGCATTGGATGCTTATATTGTACTTGTATTTGTGTAGTACTGAAATAAAGGAAACCAAATAAAGTGGAACAATAATATATCTTAGGCCACAAATTGAATATCCAATTATTATAATTACAAAATTTGATTATATAATATTGATGATGAAATTTAAAACTCAAGTTTTCTTGCGTTGGACAAACAATTGTCGAAACGCAGTTTACAGACAAAGAATGAATGTTATAAACATTTGCTTGATCATCCAAGTGTCACACTGGGTTTCATGTCCTCTCTAGATGATGTTCTTAAAAGCATGGAGTGTGAAAACAACCTCATCATGTTCAAGGCGATCTCACACCTACAGGTAAGTTTCATTGAAGGAATGTTTTCAGTGTTATTATTCCATCTGTTCTTTCATCATTTGTTTCACCTGCAACCTCTTTATTTGTTCATCAGGAGGACTTTGATGTTTTCTTCACCCCCTCAAACTACGAGGATCCAAACATCAGAAAGCAGATCCAGGAGCATCACATCGC
Organism: Cottus gobio; assembly: GCA_023566465.1. Lineage (NCBI taxonomy): Eukaryota > Metazoa > Chordata > Actinopteri > Perciformes > Cottidae > Cottus > Cottus gobio. Next base: position 18,575,987 of record CM042218.1, on the reverse strand, counting down.
AGCCTATGAAAACACACATGGCCGCCGCTCATCGAAGAGGAAGGCCACGACTACTCCAGTTGTGGCTAATGACCCCGATGGCAAGACCAAGACCATCTCCACAGAGGCTGGCTTACGTCGTCTAGGAAGGCAGCTGCAGCGCACCGAACAGGAGCTCTGGTCTGACTTAGCCCTGCGAGCTCTCGGGGTGGGCAAGGTGGACAAGGCCCTCAAGATCCTCAGGTTTGCATGTGTGGATGCTGTGCCCTGTGGATGAATGCAGGAGTGGGCTTGCTTTTGCTCACCCTTGATCTTAGTGAAACTATTGAGAAATTGTCTTAATGTTTTTTTTATCTTTGATTCAGATTAAATAAAACATCCCTGTCCAGTGAGCCACATGGATAATATCCTATGTTTTCTTTGTCCTCTTCCTCCATATCTTCAGTGAGCTGTATGAACACCACTATAACACCTGTACAGGGAAGGTTTTGTTCACTGCTGCCAAGATGTTATGCCAGATGCTGGAGGCAGATGTGCCGATGGTGCTTCCTGAAGACATGGACTTGCCAGCAGTCATCCATGAGCTTGCCTGCCAAGCTATTGCTGCGTGCCACTCAGGTAAGAAACACAATAATGTTCAACCACATTTTATGTTGGTCAAGCAATAGCTGTTGTGTGAATCATTGCTGGATTCATAATTAAGATAAGATAAGATAATCCTTTATTAGTCCCGCAGTGGGGAAATTACAGGATTACAGCAGCATTGCTCAGAACGTAAAGATAAAAGAAATCAAGTAATATAAATAAACAGTAATAAACATAATACAATAAACAGTAAAGAAGAAATTGAATGTACAGTAGAATATTGAATATACAAATTACAAAATATTGCACCAGGATGGATTAAAGTGACCAGAGTGATAAAAAGTGTTCAAGTATATTCAACTATTAGATTTGACACAGTTTCGGTAATTTGTTGTAAGCTTGCAGATACAATTACAATAATACAAACTAAAATGGATCCTCAGTCTCATCTTAAATTAATACTTCATCAGTTTACTCTCCCCATATAACTATGAATGTTTGAAGAAAACTTAGTATAAGTCAGCTCAATTAGACTTATACTGTGTTTGAATACAGATGTTTTGATATAGTTTTTTAAATGTTTGTCTTCAGGAATTCAAGGTAACAGGATATTAGTTATTGATATACAAATTATGATTTTGTGGGTGAAGTATTCCTTAAAAACCCAGTAAAAACAAAGTAAATAGAACTAGTCACACAGACGATACACAAACAGAAAAGCTATTATTTCCAATATATTTGCAATAGTTTATCTGGTCTGGCTGAAGATGCTGACTGCCTTCAGGACAACAAAGAGTGAAAACACTTTTTTTGTAAATCTGAATCAGCATCCAGACTAAATAGTAAACTGAGACAACTATTTCTACAATGTGCGACAACTGTTGGAGCTTGTTCTCTTTTGCTTCAAGTAAACGCTTTAAGTTAATATTCTAATAACTGTTGCAGATCTACTCCTGGATTGTCTGGAGCTTTGCAAGTGCACACGGATAGCCATGGATGTCTATCATCAGTGTCAGTTATCAAACAACTATGGCTTTATAGCCAAGGTCGGTCTTATCTTCCTCCATTGAATGATACTGTTTACCTTATTTTGCTCTAGTTTATGCTTGATATGTTATACAATATATTTTCTGCAGACATTAAAATCGGATTATAATATATAATTTGCAAGTTAGTAACTAGGAATCTACCTGTTGGAATCTCTTAGAGGATTTAGATAATAATTGTTTATTATTTAACATAATTTTAAAGCCGGATGTTGTTCAATTACATTAAAGACTTCTTGTTTTGTTGATAGTAGTTCAAATTGAGTAACTTCTCCCCTTTACAAAGTTGGGAAATTAGCCAAATGCATATGATAAATGTTTGTATTTGAACTGTATAATGTCACAGGATTCGACCTTGGAGACAGAAAAAGATCCACATTCTCAGTGGACCTTTCAGGATGTTTTTAGTGAAGACTGCATCGTTCTGGACCCATTGTCTGCACTTCCAGTCCAATATGAAATTACCAACTGCCTGCTGCCAATTTCTCTGGGTAAGATGCTCAAATGAATCATCTATTCAATATCTATTTTAGATTTCATCACCTTGGATAGTCATAAGCTTATTACAAATCTTGCAGATACCAAACTGCACCCACTGGACTGTTCCTGTCTGGCACACTGCTCATTTGAAGACGGTCTGTACTAATCTTTATATTTCATTGTTTCTCTTTGAATTTGTCATTTTAAATGTGTACCATCTTGCCTGACCCGCATACAGGTTCAAACTACCTGCGGCCACTCCTGGGTCCCCTGGACAACATGTTGCAGATGTTACAGGAGTGCAGTCAGCTGGAGCTGGCCCTCAGAGTGCTGGTGAACTCATACGGCAGCTGCCTGCAGCATGTCACCTCTAATGTCATGGACATAAATCTTAGTGTACAGGTATGGCAACATATCCAGTGGTGCTATCGGTGCCACGCTATGTGTTTCTGGATCAATTGTACCATTATTATAAGGATAGCTACTTCATCATCGCCATCATGCCGAGCAAAGATATTTTGTAATGTCTATTGTGATGTCACAGTAAACTGTTCACTCTTCTTTCAGCTTTACGATACGCAAGAGCTTAAGAAGTACAATTTATGCTTAAATAATCTTCGAAAGACAACTTCTTTGTCTCTGAATGCTGTTGCTGTGGCTCTCTTGAACAAGGTGGGTCGGCTGAGACTGATTTTATGAGATATACTGCGCTTTAGTACGTTTGATACCGGTTTAAAATCACTATCTCTTCCTGTCGCTGCAGGTGTTCAACTGGAGGGTGGTTGATTGTGATTTGGCTATTGGTCTCTGTACACTCCTCTCCAAAGCAGAAGTCTTCAAAATACTGTGGAAGGTTATTGACAACACCTGGCAAAACTATGACAAAATCTTGGTAGGCAATATGTTCACTGTTCTTCTGTATGTTATCGTCAAACCTTTATTTTCTTTTGATAATCAAAATTGTCGTTGGTTGCTTTAGGCTGTGGCCAGGATCGGGGCCGATCTCTGCTGCTTGTACGGTGAGGCAGAGGAACAAGAGAAGTTTCTCTCTGTCATCACTGATGCTGAATGGGGCATCAAGCTCGGCAAACTAGGGGTGCGTGGATGAAAACCACTTGTATTTGTATTCACAATATACTTCCAGAGTTACTGTCACCCTTGACTTGACATTTAACGTGACTTGATGTCCACCATGCTTGTTCCTGCTCGGCCACAGATATCAATCCAACCAGTGTTCCGTCAGCGGCCTGAGATGAAGAGCAGTCTGATCCCTGACTTGGTGAAAAACCAGAGAATCACTTCAGACATTATCCTCCAGTACTGCAGGTCCGCTGCTCACTCTACAATGTTAAATTCTTCAATCTATATCAATGCATTTCATTTCTGGTCCCAAAGCGTCCCGGACGGTCTCGTATTCTGTTCCTTCCTGTGCTCACTCTCCGCTCCCGTCTGCAGCACCTTTGGTCTTGACCGTGACAGCGTGATCAACCAGTACATTACCACCTTACTGCTGCTCCAAGAGGACGAGGACGCCGCAGGTGACCACGGCACGGGGCAGAAAGAGATGCAGCCTCTGTGTCACGCCGACGCACTGGAACGAGTCCTGCAGATTATCCCGATGTTACACAACACCAGCGAGCTCACCGACAGTCTCTGTGCTGCCATATTCAAGGTGTGTGCATGGGGGACAAACTAACAGATGGGTTGTGTAACCCTTTTTACACAAGTGATTATTTCTAATTTTGTTTAAGTTTCACCCAGAGGCTCATCCAAGACAAATGATTCAAGAGAAATGTACAACACAAGAATGCTTATTTAATGGTAATCGTAAAACATCAAAAAGCTACATTCACATCCTTTTTATAGTGCCCTATTATTTTCTTTGAGTTTCCAAACCAATTACTTGAATTTTGCCCAGAATGACTGACATACAGTAAAGTACTTGGTTTAGCACTGCAACGGCAAACAGAACTACAACACTGAACGGACTTTACTGTCGTAGTTAAATATTTATTTGCTTCTATCACAAACTAAACTAAGCTATTCACCTAACTTGTAAAATGCCTTTCTTGTACAGCTCAGCCCTTACAACTATGAGAGGATCGAAGTAGTGCTGAAGATCATCGAGGCTGCAGATGACAATGTGACGACCTTTTCTGTTATTCAGGTAAAAGAGTACACACTTTTAAAAACAGAAACACTTCCTTGTCTTCAAAATGTATTTTGCAGACAAACAACCATTTTAATCCACAGGCAATGGGCCTCCTGCAACACCTGAAGTCCTACAAACGCGTCTCTCCTATCTCGGACGTGGAAAACACCTATCTTCTGGAAAACTGCCAGCTGCCAAACCCGCTGTCCAACAGCAGACTGCCCTTCCACCTGCTTTTGCAGACCAACCATTACTGGAAGATTATCTGTGAGTTAGCCACTGTCAGTTGTCTTATTTTCATCCTTCAATATTTTAGCTGACAAACTGCAAATACCCTGACTGCATTACATATGATGGAGTGGAGGAATTATTCACTTGAGGTCCTAACATTTCAAATATTTTACAGTTGTTATTGTGTTTAACATCATGTGTAGCTTCAGTTGGCAAATCTGTTATTTGGATTTATCTATAGTTAATGAGTTAATGACATATGTTAAGACTGAGGAAACTAAAAGGTTTTTCTGTGTTTAGCTCCTGAGCTCAGTGAGGAGACCTTCCCGACACTTCTTTTGATTAGCAAACTGATGAAGGTAAAGCACACTAATCTAAAAAGTAGCATTGATCATAACATATAATATATATATATATATATATAATCAGGAAAATGATAGATGCATCCATAGTTTGACTGTTATTCAAACCTACCTGTCTCACTTCAGGTGAGCCTCGACAAGTTATACATGTCAGCAGCCAACCATGTGTTTGAGAAGAAGATGAAGCCTTTACACTTGGACCAGAGGAAAAGGGGTAATGGCTGCAATAGTGAGACTTTCAAGGTGGCCAAGTCCATGATGAAGTACATCCACTGCATCCAGAGCCCTGAGTGGGCCGTTGCCACAGCCCACAAGATCACCCAGGAGCTGCCACCAGGTCTGACCTGCAGATTATACACTGCCACATCACTACTTGTGTGTTTTCTATCTCTGGACTGAATGGTTTCTGTTCTCTACAGGACATGAGAAGATACACTCTCTTAGGTTCTGTTTGGCTCTTGGAGGTGCCTGGCTGAAGGATCCAAACCTTGAGGTCAGTATTGGTGGTTGCAGAAATCAAACGGTTTACATTTGACATCTCTCACATCTTTATCTGGTTAGTTTTTCATAATCTGGTTGGTTTCAATCTACTCTCCTACCATTCTGAGCAGGAGGCAGCACGGGCCAGAGGGGAGACGTTTCTGTCCAAGCTGAAACTGCAGTTCCAGCGCTCAGCGACTGAGAATACCTTGATGACCAGCCAGCTGAGCAGCCCAGAGCTTCTGAAGCTGACCGGGCTGCCAGCCAGGCTCATAGTGGCCCTGTATGAGCACAGAGGTGTGGAGCAGCTCTACAGAGAATCAGGAGGTCAACTGTATCCTGGTGAGCATGCTTTGACACGGCACTCAGCTGGAGAAGCGGAAGTAAAGTATAACTATCCAGTATAAATCATTGTATACTTATTAGTATTACTATCTTGCGTCATAATGTGGGCTAAACATTTTTGATATGTTGTAAGTGGGAGAAAGTCATCAGCAGTGTTGAATCCTAATTTGAGCATTTACCTCCGGGCAGATGTTCATGCAGTGGTTAAGGAAATAGCCAGCATCAACAATGTGGATCTCCGGAAAATCCGTAACATGATGTTGGAAAAATGGATCTGCAAAACGGGCCCTGCTGTCACCACGGTTTGTCTCACTGAGTTCACTGGATTTGTATTAGCTAATCGCTGTTTTCTGTTAATCTGCCTACGTTGTGTTTTTATCACATCGTCTAGAAATCTGATAAAACGTGTTTTTCTTTGATAAAGGATATTGGTAATCATGACTGTGTCAGCAACATCGAGGAGGATCCAGACTTAATGAGGTAGAGACCTTGACGTTTCTTTTTTTAAATACTTTTTTTTTTTTTTTTTAAAGAAAGCACTCTTTTCTTTTAAGCATTTTGAATCGGTGCTTAAATGTAACAGTGAAGGATGTTGTAAATAATTATAATTCTGAAGTAAGTTTGTATCATCTATTTGTTGAGTACTTTTACAGCATACTTAAAACTGACAGTTGCCTCTCTATTACTCGTGTAATTTTCTTTCCGTTTCATTTGACAGGCACAATGACTTGGCCATGAGTTGTATCGTGTGTTCTCTGTTTATTTGTTTACTTGATGCTCTCAGGGTGGTGCACATGCTGCAGTCTTGCCCCATGGAGGATGCTGTCCGTCTTCTAAACCCGATCCTATCTGCCAAAACATGGGTGAGTCATAAATTACAGTCAAACTTCAACAAAGTGTCCAAGGAAAGGGAATAATGTCTGTTTTTTTTTTTTGTGTTTCCTCTGTAGCCTCTCAGCACTTCTGGGCCTCGTCTAACCTTCTGCCATCAGACTCGAGCGCTGCTTTGTCTCGTCCGTCTTGCTGATTCTGCCACTCTGGAGGCTCAGTTGCAGATCCCCAAGACCAAAATACAGTAATAGGAAATCTGTTTGATAGTACTGATGCAATCATTACTTGTTTGTATAAGATGTGTTAATGTCTCTGTATTTTATACTCCCGTGCAGATATTACCTTAAGTGCTACATCTTTGTCTCTCAACTGGAGGCATTAAACATCCCTTACACAGTGCAGTCCTTCCTCAGTAGCCCCAAAGAGGGCTTGGTTAAGGGGCTGTGGAAGAACCACAGTCATGAGCCGCAGGTACTTTTTAACTCAAAACATTTAAACTATTCCAACGAGTTTATTCATTTTAGTTTCACTATGTTAGACATATTGCACACATGAAAACTGAGGCACGTTTTGTCCTTTTAGGCGGTGCAGTTGGTGGCAGACCTGTGCTTGGAGTATCAGGTGTACGACCCCCAGCTGTGGAACAGTCTGCTTCAGAAGCTGCTGGCCTTCAACCTGGTGAGAGGACGTGCGCCAGAGAAATCTTTTTATTCACACAATTAGTCTGCATTTCAAAAAGTAAATTTCTATAAAAACATAATTGAACAGTGCAGTGTCACACATTAATTGTTGAAGGGGACTTTGAATAAAGATTGCTCCGTTTTGCCCTTCAAAATAAAACCTATGTATGTTTTTCCCTCTCAGATCAGCCACCTCCAGAAGGTGCTAGAGGCAGTGTTGGCTGTTCCTGCTCTGTGGGAGGTAATGTCAGACTTCATCGCTGTTATTTTAAGAAAAGAAAATAATGCTGGTGTTTTCTCTTTTACTTCAGACAGTTAAAATGTTGTCCCAAACTGTACATGTGAAATGCGTCAGTTTTGAAATATGAGAAGAAAAGCAAATGAAATGCAACCTGTACCAGAGCCAGTTGTTATTTAATTGTCGAGATATAGACGGGAAATGTGCCGTTAATCGGCGAGTGACTTAATTCACAAATCTTTGAACTTTCAAATAAGAAATTAGTTATACAGTTAAAAGTCTTTAAAAAAATGTAAAAAATGCATTTTTGGCCTGCATTGTAGGGCCTGAGGTTTATTAGTGGAAATATATAAACGTAGGAATAACGTTTCCTGTAACAAAATATAGTTTGTTTGTGTGTACAAACAATATTCATCAGTAAAGCTGTGAAACAGGAAACTGGTTAAGACATATGTTGTGTTGTTTTGTTTGTTCCGGTTTCACTGGATAAGCCTCGCTGATGAAACAACCACATTTATTAACCATGGCATCTATACTGAGAAGTATAACTTCTCAAAAGAAGAAGTATATATAAAGAAGTATAAACCAAACACATGTGTTTCGTGCTGCTCACTCACGCATGTGAATCAAGTTTTTTTTTTCTCCTTGCATTAAGAAAATGTGCTTTTTATATTATTAAGCAAGTGGATGTCCTCTATCTATAGGGAATAAACAAAAGTTTTTATAGTAAGGACACCAATAACAAACAAAAATCTAAATGTGTATATATATTTAAATATATTATATGATACATTCTCACAATCTCATGTTTTTTGTATTGAATCTAAAATACTAGGCCATTTTGACTAGATTACTGCATATTTGCTTGTTTTTTAATGCATTAGAGTGTCAAAGCATTCCTTCCCAGCAATGATCGCAGAATGCAACTATTTGAATCTGAATCCGTAGCCCAGCAGACCCAGAGGTGGAGCTGAAAATAAAAACGTAATTTTATTTACTATATTTTCTTCCCAGATTTCCAGTTTCTCAAGGACCTGGAAGAGTATGATACTGGCACCTTTCGTTTCAGGTATTCTGTTTGTAATGGTGGATTCACTTCCACTGTCCGGAGGCAGACTGACCTTTTTATTATACAATGTTGATTAATGGTTACGGGTTGGCTCAAAGGTGGTTCATTAACATTGTTAATTTTGGTATCCACGTTTGCATTGTTCCTGTCTGATCTGTCGTGACAGCCTCTGTTCCTCTGAGTCCGGATCAACAGGCAACACTCTACAGGACTTTTGTTCTCCTGCTCAAGTATGTTGTACTCGTATTCAACCAGTTACCACCCAACTGGTCTGCATGCTACAGAAGGCCAACGTATAACTTTCATGGACTGCTAGTGCTAGAATATGAGCATCCAATGCATGCATTGATAGATTTAACTGTGCGTGGGTGTGAACGTTTTGAAACTATATCTTTCTGTGACACTTCAGTCTGTTTCATGCACACAGGTTTGATTTACTGAACGTTGGAATTTGTTTACAAAAAAAGCAGCGATGACCTGAATATCATGTCATATTCCCTTTATGTTTATTTCAAACGTCCTGACACGCATCTTTCTTCCCAAGATGCCCCTTCCTGTTGAATCTGGACCTCATAGGAATTGCCAATCGCTTTGCACAGGTCAATCTGCCAGGCTTTGCCCTGGGAACACTCCTTCTCATCCCCTGTGCCAATAAAAAGGCTCAGCAGATCCAGGTGAGTACCTCCATGTCAATACAACATGTCGGAAGGAATCACTTGGAAGATCTGTATCTGTTAGACCCTTCTCGTGACCACAGTGTCACACCCATCACAGTGTTTTCTGTTTGTTTCCAGGGCTTTCTGTCTGTGTGTAACCCCGTCGCTGTCCTTGAGCAGGTGGAAGAGCTCATGAGCACTGGGGAATTAGCTGGAGTTCCCTCACAGGTTAGATGTCAGTTTAGGTTTTACCAGCTTAATCGGCTTAAATCAATTATTGCACTGAAACTGAAACATGAAGCTCTTTCAGCGCTTTGATTTTAACTCGCTGAGTTTTTCAGCTATTTCAAATGTTTTAACAAATCCTGCACATATAGACCTACATACACATTCTTCTGAAAATTAAATATTTTCTTGTTCCTATGTAAATATAAACATATAACGTTCACAACTGTTGTTGGAACAGATCCTGTAACAAAATATTGTTTATATGTACTAGTCCGAGCATCAGTAAAGCTGTGAAACAGGAAGCTAGTTAAGACAGTGTGAATATGTTAACTGTGTTGTTCTGTTGAAATTTAAACAAAAAAAGATGTCTGGTGCATTGAAATATATTTTCTGTTGTGTAACCTTTTTTGCCATCACTATTTGTTTTAACTACATTGTATTACATTATATTATGATATTACATTACATTTCATTTAGCTGACGCTTTTATCCAAAGCGACTTACAATAAGTGATTCCACCGTGAGTACAAACAAGAATCAGAACAAGAATCAAGAAGGTACAATTTCATCAATAAAGTTCAACTACAAAGTGCTATCAGTAAGAGCCATTCCAGTGCTACTAAAATGCTACTTCCTTTATTCAAGATATAGTCGGAAAATATGTGTTTCTTAGTTTATTTTTTCTTTATGATTCTTCAGATCAGGGAGACGGTATTAACCTTCATCAGCCAAAATGGACAGCACCAGAAACTACTGAAGACCAAACACTTCAAGCATCTGAAGCAGCTCATCGTGTCGAGTGGCCGACCTAACCAGGTCAAAGAGTTGGTGGACTACCTGATCAGTCAGAACTGGTAAGTTTTTGTTTGTTTGTTTGTTTGTTTTTGTGAGGGAAGCAACACAAACGTCGATATGAAGAGTTACATGTGAATAGGGTGTCTAAAATATGATCAAAACAGGACAAGACTAATAAACAAGCTACTATTGTCTGTAACCATACATACAGCAGGTATGCACATCATGCAACACATTGCAAACAAAAACAAACATGTTGTTATGAAACCATTTGTGGTCAGCATTTTAATTGCCAGTGTAGTCATCCGTTCCAAGGGGGAAGTCCTGTTTTTCATTTATCTGGCGTGAGATGCACAGTTTCCTCCAGCGCCACACCAGAGTCTGTGTATTCTACGTTACATCTAATGACATAGTCACATTAGTTTACATGCTCTTGAATTGGACCATGTGTGCTCGACCATGAATTACAGTTCAGGTGGTAAAAGTTCCTCTACACAGTTTGTAGACGACATCTTGCCCAAATGCAATATATTAAACAGACTTATCCTGGGAAGGCCCAGTCTGAGTGTGTTGTGTTTACAAATTGCTCGTCCAGTCTTGTGCAACAGCTGACAGCCACCTGCTGTCTCAAGACCTTTGACCTATAATGACCAAAACAAAAAACCACTGTATGCGTTTGACCTTTTCAAACATAAGATTTGAGTTCTTCACGTCATATTCTTTTTTTTCTGCTCTTCAGTCAGGACGATGCTGACTCACTCGCTCGTGAGTACATGAAACACAGAGAGCATCAAAGAGGGAAAGCGCTGACGAGCGGCTCCCCTTCACCGAGCTGCCTGAAGGTAACTGAAGTGAATATTTTGGATACAGGGAAGACATATTATGTTGTTATTGTAGGGCTGGGCGGTATGGCCAAAAATTCATATCACGGTATTTTGTAAGATTATGGAGGTTTCACGGTATATCACGGTATTAACATAAATTTATTGATGACGAAAAGGACCTGCGGCCACCTGAACAGCTGTTCACCGCTCGTTGTTCACCGCTCGCTGGCCAACTCCCTCGCAACTGCCCAGCAAGCTGTGAACAGCCGTTTGTGTGGCTTGACTTCCGGTCTGTCTCTTCCGGGTTTTTTTCACCTGCATTCCCCTGGGTCCTAAGTCCCTCCAGGTTCAGCTTCTTTGCAATACATCGTTTTCTAAACTACGTCGGACTTTTCAAACCCTCCAGCCAGCAGACACAGCTCCTCTCTGGGCAACACGTTGTGTTGGTGCGTCTCTGCTCTCTCTTGTTCCTCCTGCATCGCTCTAATCCATTGTTTAATGTAGCGACGGAGTTTCTTCTTTCTGTGATAGTAGGCGGGCTGTACCCAGCATGCAGTTCGGCGGAGTAAATTAAACAAATGTACAATTATTAGTGTTACAAATTGTTTATGTGTCAGAAACTGTTGTTTTGTGGTGTTGTGCCCTGTTAAAGAGCGTTAGTTGCGGGTTATTAATTGTTGTTATAAAATTAAAACCATGACTCAATGCACGTAACATACGTAGCTCCGACCGCCAGTGACTACGGCTGGGCACCGGTGTGCCGGTTTGTGAAAAAGTCATACCGTATGTAAATTTGACACCGGTGTACCGGTTGAAACGGTATACCGCCCAGCCCTATGTTATTGTCATTTAGTTAGTTGTATTCACCATATTATTGTAGTTCAGATTTTGTAGTTTTTGTATTACACCATTATCAGTTTGATTATTGATCTGTAATAGAAACATAACAGATCTGTATATCTACTTTTTTCAGGAGTTTCTCAACATGTAAAAAGGAGTGTCAGGATGAGCCAACATTATTCCTGCAGCTGTATTTATATATTCTTACTTTGTCTCTCTTGGGATGAGATGCAATATTTGCACTTCTATCTATATTTCCATTGTGCATGTAATATTTGGAATAAATGCTTTTCATAATTGATTGTTCTAGTGTAATTCTTGAAAAAGATATAATAAAAATCAATAATACAAATCAATGGCTATTCATCTGTTTTTAATGTATTACCTACTGGCTTGTTTGTGTGTATGTTGTTAGAACTTCTGGCTAACATGCGGTAGAAGGTCAGGTAGGTAGAAGGTAACAACTTGCAGCTGAAAATAAATAAAAATCAGTTTTTTTAAATTTAATTCATGTCTGAGAGATAAAATGACTGAAATGTCACACTTGTACTTAAAAAAAAAAAAGAACAGTTCAGTTGCCTGTTTCCTATTTTTGGTGCATACACAGAAATTAACTGAAGTACGGAAATGTGGTGTAGGCTTTGTTCCTTTATATATTAATATAAATTTTGTTAATTTAGGTTCACTCTATTTTTTATTTTAAATTTCACCTTTTTGTGAAACATATCCTTCCCGAGTACAATTCTTTTAACTCAACTCTTGAGTCTATTTAGTATTACACATTTGAGAGATACTTTTTTGAGATCCTTATCATTGTTAATGGAAGACTTCCCTTTTTTAGTTGTGCAGGATACCCACTACCCACTTGATAGTTCTGAGAGGAAACCACAATGAGGCATCACTGATCTTAACTCTTGCCCACAGGGGAGTATTATCCAAATTAATTCAAGGATATGCTATGGAAGTCCATTTCCGCCAGCAAAAAAAAAAAGCCTTATTTATTAATTCATTTTTTAAATTACTTTTTCTGCCAAAAAAAATATATTTCTTTTTTTTTTAAGTGATTTTTTTTTTTTTTTTTGCTGGCGGAAATGGGCTTCCATAATATACAGCTCTGCATTTTGTCATTGTGTATAAAACTCCACAAGGTTGAGTTTATACTTGGTAAACGATGATAGGTAAGTGCACACAGATACCAAAGGGTTCAGGGAGTTGATGTGAAAGTTAGTAGCCGAATCACATGCTCTGTTCTTTGAGAGGCTGCTTCCGGTTTGATAGGATAAGGAAGGACCGAACCTCATTTCGATTCCACAAAGTAGTAGATACATTGAATTCAGAACCACATTTCTGCCTGTTTAAGATAATTTCTCGTTTAATGTCACTTGACCTTTCAAAACGATGATTGCTACATGGGAAGCAGTGTGACTAGAAAGCAATAATCTCTTATTTCTTGCCTGGTGTTGGGTTAAAATGCCATAATTCACAAATCTTTGAACTTTCAAATAAGAAATTAGTTATACAGTTAAAAGTCTTTTTAAAAATGTAAAAAATACATTTTTGGCCTGCATTGTAGGGCCTGGGGTTTATTAGTGGAAATATATAAACGTAGGTATAACGTTTCCTGTAACAAAATATTGTTTATTTACTGTTCCAAAAATAATATTGGTTCAACCGAATTTCCTGTGTAGTCAGAATTTAAGAAAATGTTGTATTAATATGCTGTGACATCATCTCTCATCTCTTTTCTTAACAGATGCAGTCCCGGAATAGACAGAAAGAGACAGACCGGAAGTCAAGCCACACAAACGGCTGTTCACAGCTTGCTGGGCAGTTGTGAGGGAGTTGGCCAGCGAGCGGTGAACAACGAGCGGTGAACAGCTGTTCAGGTGGCCGCCGGTCCTTTTCGGCGTCAATAAATTAATGTTAATACCGTGATATACCGTGAAACCGACAGAATCTTACAAAATACCGTGATATGAATTTTCGGCCATACCGCCCAGCCCTACTAAGTATACTTTAAATTGTTCCAATTTAGCACACAAAAGTATACTAAGTATACTTAAAGTTGTACTTAAGTACTATTTAATCACAACTTAAATATACTAAGTACAAAATAAGAAGTTATACTTGTAAACCAAACACATGTGTTTCGTGCTGCTCACTCATTCATGTGAATCAAGTTTTTTTTTCTCCTTGCATTAAGAAAATGTGCTTTTTATATTACTAAGCAAGTGGATGTCCTCTATCTATAGGGAATAAACAAACGTTTTTATAGTAAGGACACCAATAACAAACAAAAATCTAAATGTATATATTTAAATATATTATATGATACATTCTCACAATCTCATGTTTTTTGTATTGAATCTAAAATACTAGGCCATTTTGACTAGACTACTGCATATTTGCTTGTTTTTTAATGCATTAGAGTGTCAAAGCATTCCTTCCCAGCAATGATCGCAGAATGCAACTATTTGAATCTGAATCCTTAATGTATTTGCTTTTTGGTGCTTAATTCTTGTTGTGACTTCTATGTATTGTGGTGTATACAATGTATAAGTGCTTGCACTTCATATTATATAAAAAAATCTAGGAAAACATGGCACATTTCTATCATGAGGACTATGATTGTTCCAATAAGGAGGACTTTGCATTGACCAAATACATATATTTAGAGTTTTCTTTTTTTATCCAAAAGGATGTATAATTAATATGATTTGGTATCATAATGATCATAGATTGCCTGGTTAGAGAAAGCTGATCCATCATGAGATATTTGTATCATTGCAGTTGATCTCATTTTCATAATTATGACAGTTTTCACTTAATATATATTTTATTCATAAACTGATATTATTTTGAAACTCTCTGGTTAATTGAATGGACTTCAGAAACACAACAAAAAGTAATTGTGAGTTTAGACAATTGTCTGTAAATTGGACAAAATATTGTGTACATAAATATTCAGAAACATGCAGTATATAGAGAAGATAAAAATAAAATGTTGCAATGTTGCTGTGGCATATGTTTTCAAAGGCAGTACATTGTTTGCATTCAATATATACTGGATAACTACTGATAAAAAAATAACATATCTAGCAATTATGACAATTTTTTGACATAACATTTTCATCATCAGAATTTCAACTACGGAGCTGCATCCATCTTAATGTTTCCCTTGATTGTGTGATCAGAGCTGGTTGAGCGACTGGGAGCCTGTTTCTCGAGTTTTCTTCTCTGCGCTTTCACCAGTGTCTGTTTGGGATAGACGAAGAACTTTCCTGCAGATGTTCTTGAAGGTCGGGCTGGAGAAGTAGTAAACGACAGGATCCAACATGCTGTTGAGATAGGTCAGGCTTATGGTGATGAAAAACACAACGGTCAGGTCTTCCAGGGCAGAGCAAGCTTCAGTATCGGGGAGTTTTCTGGCTTGTTGTCGGCTCTGGATCCAAATCATCAGCTGTGTGATGTTGCTCGGGAGGTAGCAAACGATGAAGAGCACCGCCACCACAGTGATGAACCAAAGAGCCTTCTTAATCTTTGCCTGCTGGCCCAACTGTCTCCTTTTCAGGTGTGCAACAATGTGGAATGTGCAGTAGAGAACCACGATCAGAGGTATATAGAAGGAAAAGAGAAACTCAAATATGTGCCAGTTCAGATGATGGTGCATTTCAGTATCAACAACGAAGCTCTCACAGTGGGTTGTGTTGATGTGTTTCAAATTGAAGACATGAACTGTCAAGGAGATGGTGAGCAACCAAATTGCAAGCGCGCCACATATGGCTTTGGAGATACTCAGAGAGTTGATGGGATGATGGGGATGCACCACGCGCATGTACCTGTCCATAGCGATAGCCATCAAGAAAAGGGTGCTTCCACTGCGGTTCATGGCCAACATGAAGAGGCAGATGTTGCACAGAGCGTGTCCAAACTTCCACTTCATGTCTGAGATGTAGTAGATGGCACGAAAAGGCAAAGCCACGTTGAGCAAAAAATCAGCCATTACCAGGTTGAAGAGTAACACCGTGCTGCTCTTCCAGGGTCTCATGTGGAAGCAAAAGATCCAGAGTGCCAAACCATTTCCAAGGACTCCAAATAAAAACTCTGTCAACAACACTGGCGGCAGCACACTGCTCAGCAGAGTTCCATTGAAATCGCATCGCATGTTGACTTACGTGTTGCCTCACTGGCTGCAGATCATAAATAACCCCTCGACAACTCTCTGCGTTCTTTTAAACGGAAGCAGCTAAACGGAAAAAATAAGTCTATGTGGTTTTGCATTTACAGGAATCTCAATGAAGTTCTACTTTCCATTAAATGTTAATTCACAAAGTCATCTATATTTCTCCAAAGATGCTATATTTATCCAGAAAGCTAAAAAAGGGATGGTAATTACTGCTGAAGGACCTGAAAGTAAAAAAAAAAACAGTATTACTTCACAATATCCTTGCATTAGGAAACCTTTAGTATTTACCCTTAAGTCTTGTATAAAAATCACTAATTAGTTATTTATTTAATTGCATTAACTAAAATCTCTCTCTTTTTCTCGGTTGCTTTAATTTAGAACTGGAAATATGTGAATTGTTGGTTATGATTTTAGTCCTTTCACTTTTGCCACATTTTGCTGGTATATAATTCATTTTAAATCTTTGTACTCAGTAACAACAAAGCAAAAACTTGCATTTTAGTTTTTACATAAGTCAGTTTTCAAAGAAGGGTGTTAGGGAACTAACTAATCAGCGTGTCAGTGCATGTGAAATGTGTGAAATTGCAGCAACTGAACCCACACAACACTGGTGTTAGTGGCCTGATCCGACAACTCTTTGTGGCTTTCTTTCAGACATCAACGTATTTGCAGCAGCCATGTGAAGTAAACTAAAATGGTAATGCTTGTGTTTGTTGAGTTTAATGAATATTTTACTGAATTGCCTTTCACAGTCATCCAAAGAGGAAGATCAGTGTGTTCGTGTTACTTCCTGTGTGTAGATCAGATTTCATTATTAGCTGTCTTCTCAACAGCAGTGCTGAGGCAGATGAAAATGTGAAATGTCACATACTGAGACAGGAATGAACACCACGGAGACACTTGTATTAATGTAGTGTAAGTGCAGGAGAATCTGTAGATTCCTGTTGGTGCACACACACATCGGGCTGCGTACATTGGCAGAGATACACATTAATGTATATGGAGTTCACAATTACTATTTATTACTATTATTTATGCGCTGGGTGAAGTGTGATGGTTTTGTAAATCAGCAGCATGGTGTATGAGATGTATGGTGTGTGATTTGTATTTAAAGCAT
This sequence comes from Cottus gobio, assembly GCA_023566465.1. Classification (NCBI taxonomy): domain Eukaryota; kingdom Metazoa; phylum Chordata; class Actinopteri; order Perciformes; family Cottidae; genus Cottus; species Cottus gobio. Next base: position 18,558,863 of record CM042218.1, on the reverse strand, counting down.
GGTCAATTGAATGTATCAATGGAACTGTTGTGCATGTTCATGTAAATCATGGGAGTTCATCCTTTAACAGTGTTAATAAATAAATAATCAAAAAAAAGAAGAGTAGTAGTTTTAACATGATATTTGAATCTAATACTTTATTTGGAGAATGCTTTAGAAATTATAAGAAATGCGGCTATGAAAAACAACTGGTTTGTACTGTGGTAAATGTGATGTTTTATGTAGATTTATTTGTTATCAACTGTGTCAATTAGTCTTGTTGAATGAATTATGTGGAGAATAACCCTAAATGCTCACCGTTGCTGTGTCTGTGGTCTACTGTATAGCACGTAAGTCGCTTTTTTAAAAGCGTCAGCTAAATGAAATGTAATGTAAAAAAAACAGGAAGCTGAAATGGATTATGAGGGAGCTCAGTTTGTCACACACTCAGTTTGTAAGCCTCTACTGCTGTCTAGTGGATAACATTTGAAAAAGCTGCCTTTGTCCCATGTTTAGGAGACCAGAACCAGATCAGGAGGAGACCAGTTTCCTCAACTGTGGGGGAAAACTTTTTTCTGTGCTTTTAGATTGCTATCCATTAACCCACACGTGTGCACTTATATTCTCACATGACTTATCAGTCACTATCAGTCACATGTCACGGCTTCCCACTCAGGAATGGATGAATGGAAGTGAGTTGGGCCTTGCTAGTTCGGAGACTGGGCAGAGCAGTTTTAAGACCATATGTAAAAATGTGAGAGAGCCAGTTTAGCCTGCCGGACAAACCCTTCCTTTTGTTCCCTTCTCCTGTTGTCCCATCACCTGCATACTTGGGAACAAAACATCATGGTCACAACTCCACCCAGCGCAACAAACGTGAAATTCCAGTCCTACAACCTTGAAGAGGTCTGAAATGCAGCCACAGCCTAAAATAAGATAAGAAACAAGTGAAGTGTTAGTTTTCTTATTCCACTGTCAAACCACAGCACTTGAGACGCATGTTGTTTATTTTTTTAATGAATGACCATTTTGCTTTGTATCTTTTATTCCTTGAATATATTTTTACATGGAGGTTTGGGCTGGAGCTGTGAAATGATAAAAGTTGAAGGGAGCAGACAAACAAAACAAGTTATTCCACATACCTCAGGTCATGTCAGCCAAGTCGAGTAAAGATGGACGAAGCAAGAGGCGCCAGACTCCAATTCCATTAAAGAAGGATATAGTTGAGTGAGAGGAAAATCTAATTTCATTTGTTGATGTCCTTTATTAATCACCAGATGACATTTAAATAACCAGAAGCAGATGGATTATAGTGTCTTGTGAGCCTCATATAACAGCTGCACCTCAATGTGAGATAAATTATAGTGAATTCATAATGTACAGGACATTGGGGTTTGTAGTCGCTAAAGAGAAATAAATCATAGATTTATCCATGTTCATAATATGTTCACACATTTATTTATCATGTTTCTGTCACTGAATTATCCAGAAAGACTTAAGACATGTTGATCAGTTAATTTTATTTTCGAGGATTTATAAGCATCGTTTGCATTTTTTTCCTATCCATATTGGGGGCACAAATACATACAACCATAGGAGCTGCTGTGCTAAATACAGTCCCAAAACCTTCTTCTAAACTATTATTGAGTTTTCTTTAATGACAGCAAAATGTTTGTAATATATATGGTAAATAGTACGATGCTTTATAGTTATGACCTATCCCATGTTTCCACGTGTCACAGCAGTCTGCCCTAATCTGAGCATCTCCTGGTTTATTATTTCACATCTACTTGACTGTCATTGTAAAAGCAGATGCAATCTCGGGATTATAGGAGAATCACGAAAGAAGAAAAAATATAATCCTTCATTGAGGTGACGTCACTGCAGCAGCTGAGAGAGACGGCCAGATGAGCATGCCTCGTCCCAAAATAACCGCAATACATAGCACAATATAAATAAAATAAAAATGCAGATTCAAAAGACTTATCTGCGATGACTTTGGCGGCAGAAGATATGATGATGATTCCCTCCACCTTGGGGGAGGATCCATCTACGTAATGCACTCATTGTGCTTCCTCCTTCAGCCGCGATGCAGCGCCAGCAATGAAGCCGCAGCTTGGAGATGTCCCAGAGACTATATGGAGTCGAGATAAAAGAAGACCCCGCTGATATTTCCTCAAGCCTGGATGTTTTTTTGTGTCTTACATTTTTGTTTTCTCGCTGAAACCGTCATTGTCAAAACGAGAGGATGAACAGCTTGAGGCATGGGAAATCCCGACGAAATGAGTCCAATCTCGGAGCGGAGAGGGAGCATTTTGACAAGCAGCAGGTAAAAATACAGCTGAGACTGGACTCTGCATGTTAATGCTCACTGCACTTGATAAAAGCCTGCTGTTTATTTGTGTGTGTGTGTGTGTGCGCGCGCGGAGCTCACAGTGAACGATACCGCATAGGCCACATTTTCAATTAACACCTTGACTTGAGAATTTAATGTTTAGAAATTGTAATATTCAATAAAAAAAATGAAAGGGCGAAAAATACATATTTCTCTTCTTACCTGTGGTGCTACGTATCAATCTAGATTGTTTTTGAGTCGGCAGTGGAGACGTCTGCCTTCTCTGCAATAAGGGGACTATGTGGCACCCGGCTTGTGGTGCTCAAAGCGCCAAAAATACAACTGAAATGTATGAGGTTGAACATTTCTACAATGTCTCCTGACCTGGGTTCTCATTTAAAATAATCCACAGACCTTGTTTTGTACAATTTAATATTTTACAATCTAGATTGATAAATAGCACTACAGATCGGAGGTAATTTGTAGTGAACATTTCCTTTAAATGTCTTAAAGGCATCTGTCTACTTGACAGAAAGTAGATTTTGGACTGAAAGCCAACCATGTCCATGCAGTGCTCTGTATTGTCACGTTCAGTCCTCCCTGAAGTCTGTAAATTGGCATCATGCTGATCGAGTCCTTCCTGTTTGGCAACTCTTACTCCCATACAGACATGTCTTTTTTTCTGTCTTTATCAGCCTTGTTGTTGGATATAGCACTTCAGCATTGAGTTATATTAATTACCCCTGTGAAGTACTTCAGTAAGTCTGATTCACTTTCCTTTCTGTGTGCACTGAAGGAATGAGGTTTGTCACATTTTTCTTGCAACAACAGGTGCTTTGTGGTTTCTAGCAGTTGCCTCACCACAGTCCTCTGTCAAGTATACTCGTGTATACTCTTTACCATCAAGATACTTCAATGTAGACTTGACTAGGCACTTAGATCTGTAAAGGTCATGAAGCTGCCCTCCCACTCCCCCCAGTCTCACATGGAAATGTGAGATTCAGACAAGGTTGAGTAACTACACAAACTGTGAAACAGCTGCGTTGGAGTTCAGACTTACAGCACGTTCACTATTATGCTTTATCTAAAATGGGCTGTGCCTTTGCTCCGCTGGCTTTATATTCCTCCAGCAGTGTTTTATTTGCTTATGAAGCACGTGCAGAGAGGTGGAGCCTCTGCTTGTCTTTTATCTGCACCTAGCCTTTCTCACAAAATGGCCAGAATACATCATGCGCACACACACACACACACATTACCCAGCCACCTCCCGGCCACCTCCCTATGTCATGTTTGATGCCTCAAGTTCACTTGGTAAATGTTGCAGCATATTTGTTGCTAAGAACAGCTAATGGCACCAAGCAGGTCCAGTTTTAATCTCAAAACTGGGCATTGTTGCCTCACTAAGTTTCATGCTGTGCAACAAATATTCAACAATGCATGTTGTGTGTAAAGGACAAGTGTTTAAAATTCACAACTTATTCAGAACTGAGTGGAGTGACATTTGAAGCTTTGCGCTGGTGTTCTTGTTTGTATGAATGACTGCTCAGCTGAATGAATCCACTGGGCAATATGTAAATTAAGTAGGCAGTACTAGGCAGAATCTCCTCCTGATAATTGTACGACTCTTTACCACCTCCTATTAGCATTTTACTACAGGTAGTTGGGTAGATGTGGAGACTCAACTGGTTAACTACTTACAAAATATGCTGACTAAGCAGTTTTAAAAAGGCTCATTTAACACTTTAACCTTGAAAAAAAAATAAAATAATATATATATATATATATATATATATATATATATATTTAAAATCTCTCTTTGCTCGTTTCTCAGTCTTGCTGATTCATCGAGGGCTCTTACTGAAACTCCTGCTGCAGCTCACTGTCACTCTTCTCCTGGACTCTCTCCTCTTTATGTTGACCTTGCTTCCAAGGTGAAATGTCTCACACAGCGTCCTGTGTGTTTGTGTGTCGTGTTTGCTCTCCCTCACTCTTGTTGCCTGAGTGAGCGCCCATGAGAGAGGAAAGGGGGATGGGAGTACCAGAGGGCAAGAACGCAGCTACTGAGTGGGAGTAGAGGAAATTAAAAGCATGTTGGAGAGGATTGTTTCACTCTTTAATTAAAAAATAATAATAATAATTTTAAAAAGCTGATGTTTTAAGTGAAGACTTTGTTTTTGCAGTGAGATCTTGTGTTCGATATTTGTCAACAAACAAAAAGGGGTCGATTCAAGCTATGACTTCAGCTGCAAACTCATAATCATGAACATCATGTGACTCATTAGCTAATTAACCAGCTCTGACAACTGGCCAAAGAACATTCTGGTTACTAAAGAACTGTTTGTCTTTTGCTGAATATTTTAGTGGATGCAGTATAAATAATTAACATACATTTAGACAGAACCTAATAATAGGACACAACTTTATCTGTGCAGTCATTCAATAGTTATCAAGATTGTTCACACTTTCTTAAGTTCCTCCATCATGCCTTTTAATCCATTGAATTTAGTAATGGATATGATGTATGAACACAATTTGTTAAATTATAGCAATAAGAGAAGACGCTAAACCTGAGGGATTACAATTTGCACCACATCAGATGAACACCACGTGTGGTTTTGGGGCTGGAAAAGTACTTTTTATCTCTGTTCAGGATGGATGAGCAGTTAGGAGCACAAAAGTGGATGTCCACTGTGGGTGTCTCTGTTATGATTATTGCCAGTGTTGATGTGGGAGAGGCTATGCTAGTTAATTAGACAATGGACAAAGAAGTGGTGGGAGCATTTTATTTCTTTTTAATAATTGTATCCAAGAAATATTATACAATTGACCAAGCTGTTAAAAGCAAACTGAACTGTCAAGGATATGCTACATTTTGCGTTTCCTTTATTGCGTCTGAAACATGGCTCATGGCTTCCACAGATTTGATACACCGGTGAGGTGAACTGTTGGCATTCCTGTTAGTGCTTCGTCTAGCCAATAGGTGTGAGCTGTGCTAAAGACTGTTTGTGACCTTGTCAGCCAGAGCTCCAGCAGCAGTCTGTAGAATTAAGCTGATAAGGACCTGCAATAAGTGCTCTCGCTTCGGGTCATTATGTCCAGTGAGAAGCGGCTCAGGTGTAGCGCTGATGCTTTGACTTCATTAACTTCATACACTCGGCCATACCAGGATGTCCAAGCACATGGACACACTGCTGAAAGGCAAAGACGACAAGGTAAGGCGGAGACGCCTCTAGGTTGGCGGTATTTTCGCAGCGTGGAGACTGGAGTGACTGTGGAGGCTACAGTAATGCTAGCTGGCAAGGGACCTCATGGCAGGCCTCAGGGATTAGTCCAGGCTTTCCCTCCCTCTCACTTCTCTGCTGGTCAGAGGATTCACTGACGCTTGAGTCACATGCAGCATTAATAACATGTCGGGTGTGCCTGGACCAAATTGCTCCGTTAGTAAAAAGTTACAATTTCATCTGACTTACATTTGACCATGGCATTTAGGAAATGGTATCTGTGTTTGTATGTGACCAGGATGTAGGTTGACAAAAGACTTGATGGTGAGAGTTCACATGTGTAGTTGCAGAGCTTTTCTTAGTTAGAATGAGACAATACAGTAAAATATGAAGTAGTTGCATTTGCAGGCAATTAAACAAAGGTAACTCGTAATAACAGCTGTCACGATAAGTTGATTAATCGATCAGATAAAACATTTGATGACGTCACCTTGAACTTCAAGAAATTATGATGCTCTATAGTGCTCCAACAAGTGACACTGAAATATGTATTCCATATACACCAAAGTGCTTACTTAAATGAGCAAATACTAATGTGTGTGTGTGTATATTTACTAATCGAATTACCAGAAAACATGCTATGTTGTGATATGTGAAATTAGCAATGTGGGGGTCGAGATTTTGACCCGATCGCCAGCCTACCGTCCCTTCTCCCGCTGCTCTCTGACTGACAGCAATTCTGAATGTACTATGAGAGTCTCCCTGCTCAGCAGCCATCTGTTGAGGCCTCAGTGCCAGGCTCTGTGTGCCAGAGAGCGGCCCCCATCCAACCCAATCTTCTGCCCCAGCTGTCGGCCTTCCTCCCCAGACAAACCCCTCATTGTCACACGGGCCTCCATGCTAGCCCGCTGCACTTGCCCTGAGTAAACGACGAGGCAGCAGTTCATCTGCGTCTGAAGCAGTCCACCCCTCGCTCACTCTGAATGCCACAGTAGCCCCTCTGTGCTTTGTGTCCATGTATGTTTTGGTGGTTCTGTGTGTGTTTGTTGAGGGGGGGAGGGGGTTGTATTAAAGAGGCTTTTATCGGGTTGGTGGGATTAGAGGCGTCTGCCACTGATATGTTGTTATGTTTCAAACAAAGATGTGACATGGATTTCTAAGCCTGTGTTTGAGGGTAAGACCAAAGAACCAGAGTATTATGCGGTCATGTACTGGTATGTGCAATTTCTTTACATGCTATGGTTACACATGGTTTAAGGAGTGTTTTTGTGGGGGAAGATACTTTGGGAAGAGAGACCGAGATTGAAGATGCTTCTGCTTAAATGCTTGAACTGTATTTTGGATTAGTCTCTTATGTAATACTGTGATGGGGAAGCTGGCTTGCCAGCATCGTGGAGATTATATGCATCTCGATGGATGTGTTAAAAGGACACAGTGCACATAAACTAGTAAATGTAAATTTGTACATTTCTGATGTTTTTTCCAATTTTGGTGCAAATTAGCAAAAGATTTGACTGAGGTCGATTAATACTAAATTAATCGCAGCTAAGCTTGATGTGGGAGCGTTAATAAAATATAACCTTTATGTACCAATTCTGTAAACTGTTTTTAAGAGACTAGCAGTAATGGTTGATTGCAACACCTCAGTGCAGATGTTCTCTTTAAACAAAAAACAGCACTGAATTGTGACTTAAGGCGGGGCCCGTCACACCATTTTAAAGCCTAATTTAGGGTAATTGTTAACAGCATCGATAATTATGTCCAAGTCCAAGTTTCAAATCTCTCTTGTAGGATCCCAAAAGGCAACATAGTCATTTTATAAGAGATAATTGTTCTATATGTTGTACATCTGATGTGCATTTGAGCTCAAATTGAAATACATATTACTAGATAATCCAAAGTTAATTTAAAAGCCAGGAATGAAGGAGAGAGATGAATATTAACAGTCCTCATTGATTAAAAGCCCACTGTGTAGGACTTTCTCCATCTTTGGCAACATCTTGTTCATGCTTTCTTTTCGCCAATCACAGCCCTAAGCACAGCTGCTATAAGCCATTATTGGTGGTTATTTCAGCATCAAGATACTGTGAAGAAATGCATTCTTTAGCTCTGAGCAGGACGGTCTTTGTTTTCAGACTTGTGCAAAGAAATGATGTGTGTGTGTGTGAATCAAGGACGATGACGGATACAGAGCAAATGTCTTTCTTCTTTTTTTTAAACAAAAAACTTGTAAATCATTTGGCATTAAAAGTAGTCCATGAAAGAATAACATACACTTTTGCTCAAGAGGGATTCATGGCTGTCAGATTTATTTGAAGATTAGATTGTTTCTAAAAACATCATTATTGATGTGCTAATTAAACAAAAACCTTAAAAAAAAATAAGACTACTCTCTAAGATATCATTCTATTGGCACGAAAGGGGGATGAACATGAAGAGCACGCTGATGTAACATGACCATACCAGGAAGTTATCGTATTGCTTTTGCATCAGAGGTTCATTGAAATAAGTGACTGTCTTTGGGGATGCATATCCCACAGTGAGGAAATAGACTGTGTGTTTTTGTTTTTTGTCTCTCCCTTCCGGCTCTTTTTCTGCAACACTTGATTTACCTGCTGGACAGGTTGCAGAGCAGCTTGTGTGCTCTGTGGTTCTGGTGACACTCAGGCTCTCCTGATCAGGCGGATAGGAGGTGATGTTATCTTTAGATGCAGGGTTTGCTTTCTCTGACCTGACCTCCTGCTACGGCCTGCCTAGGGTGCGCAGGTGTAACACGCATATATAGGAAAAATAGACTTGGCAAAGGTGGAACAGGGAAGAGAAACAATAAGGTGTGTGAGATATTTAAGCAGCAATAAATATAATGTATTGTTTAACAAAAATGCACACCAACATTAAGGAAGCAAAAGGCATCAGGGTCTCAAAGGTCAAAACAATAAACAAAAAGCCCACACTAGCGGAGTTAAGTCAGGGGGCGTAACACCTCCCATAGATGACAATGCATAAAGCATAGCACCACACACATTCATTTTGTTGACACAAGAGGTAGGTTAGCAGCACGAGATATGGAAAAACTTAGCGTGTATCATATCTTAATCGAGATCGTGATCTAGCAACGAAACAAAGGGAATCTGCATGACTTCTTTTCTGTGGCACGCTTTCACTTTAAGTCAGTCTAAGCTTAGCATCAATCTAGCTGCTAGTTCATCCTGAATTACTAATTTCGTTTTCGGTCAGTTAAAATCAGGCTAACCACAAGGTGAGAGACAAATGTCCTCCTGTGTGTACACAGTGCAGAGTCATTGTTTCTCTGATTCATTCCTGTCACTGCTGCACAGCCTGTTATCATTTGTTTGTCTCCCAGTCTTTATTTAACTTCACATGACTCTATTTGGCTTTACTTCTATTGTAAGCTCTACATTTGTTGGTTGTGTGGGTGGAGAAGCAAGCTGTACAAGATCCAACATTAATTCCTCTCTTCTCCTTTCAGCTGAGCAGTATCAGCAAGGCCATCAACTCCACTGAGATACCTGTGAAGGAGAAACATGCACGCCGTATCCTTCAAAAAGAGTTTTACTGTTCTGTTTATACCCGTAGTGTTTGGTACTGCCTTCACATCACAAATTGTTAGGAAATGTATTTGGAAAACCTTCAAATCCTATTATTGTCACATGTGTTGCAGCATTTTTTTTTAGAATGTTTATTCAGTAATTTAATGTATTTCCTGTTTGAAAGGAATATTACGATGGGATCTAACAGAAAGCACAATTCAGAGGTGTAAACCAATAAGATACTACAGGCAGAAAGAGGCCTTTTAATTGTTTGTGTTTGTCAGAGGGATGGGGCTGCTCAAATCTGTGATGGCATAAAGGGTTTACCATTAAGAATATCTGTGTATCCAAGGAGGATAAAGTAATGGGATATACTGTAGATGGAGAAATTCAAATGGTCGCCTCAGAATTTTCCTAAAAAGGTGTATATCATGGAAACTATCAGGAACATGTCTATTTTCATTTTGTTGAGAGATTGTGTGGGAATGGCACATGTTGTACGTGCTTCCTTAACAACACAACAACAGGAATCATCCTGGGGACTCACAGGGAGAAGGGAGCCTACACCTTCTGGTCCTACGCTCTGGGCTTCCCTCTGTCCAGCAGCTCCATCCTCAGCTGGAAGTTCTGCCATGTGCTGCACAAAGTCCTGCGGGATGGACACCGCAATGTACGGCACCAAGTACCCCTCTCTTGCTGACTCTTACTATCTGGGACACCTGTGAGATGTCAAAAGAGCAGATTTGTTGAGCGATCAAAGACTGTTGCAGCATCATACGTTCAACAAAAAGCTTGGGAAAATAAGTAAACATAAGCATTTGTTAGTGTGATCAAATGTAGAAAAAAAAACTTTGAAACCGTACATGATGTGATTATTGCGGTTTACTTTAAAGAGTAAATTAAGGCTTTTTAACATGAATTTCAACGTAATGAGAAGAGTTGTTCATTCAAGCTGTCACCTTCATAGGTTTTACAAGACTGCATGAGGCATCACAGCTCTCTTGTTGAAATTGGGAGACTATGGGTGAGTCCTTGCATCTTTTTTATCACATCATTTTCCTAAATTATTTCATAAGAATGCATTTTTAGAAATATACATTTGTGGTTCACTAGATTTTGTGTAAAGGCTGAAATAATCTCCCACCAGTAAGACAAAAGGCTTCAACTCGACAAGATAGATATAATATATTTGCCCGCCTGCATTTCCAGAACAACCTCCATGACAAATATGGACAGCTGGTGGTTCTGTATACCAAGCTGCTCTGCACAAAAATGGAGTTTCATGTGAAGGTAAGGACATCCTCCGTCGTATGTCACACCACATGGTAATGCACGACTCAGCAAAATTCTACGAATTCACACCATGAATGGGAATAGACACTAAACCTCCAACAACGCACCTCTGCAGCATTCAGAAATCCCTCCGAACCTTGAAGCCACCGACGAAGTCCTGGAGCGCACTGCAGGAAGCGACATTAATAATGTGTGAGTTTCTAAAAACTGCAGGAAGTTACTTTGTTTAATTATCTGTTTGGCCTCAAATCACCAGTCATAATCACCAGTCATAATCACCAGTCATAAGTACAGCTCCTGTCAGCCAAACTATCAAAAAAACAACACAAAAATGGACAAGCCCTGCTGCTCGTTTAATTCTACAGGGTCATATCATCATTGCTTTTCAGTGGGGCCTCTTTTCTAACAGAGGTATCAACTTCTCTCCTGCAGGTTCCAGCTCACAGTGGAGGTATTTGATTACTTGGACGCAGAGCTGAGGCTGGCCGAGACAGGTGAATAAAACAACCTCCCACCTTTCCCCCATTCTACTCTTTCAAGTAAGAGAAACCTGAGCTACAGTAGAGGGCTGCAGCCTGCTGACATTATCTATTTATGTTCAAAAGCCAACAGCTCTTTGAAAAATGGGTTATTGTGAGCTGCTCTGTATTTACAGATACTGTAGTCCCATTTAGTTTTATTTTTTATTTTTAGAAAGTGATTTCAATCACTTGGTCCAGTTGTACTCGTGTTTAAGGAAATGCCTTCAATTAGAGGACATTAAGTTGATTTCCACCAGTGCAACTGCAATGGTATGCTCTTCACAGACCTGCAGGTTGGGGGCCCAGGATGACGTCTTGAACACCATACACACATTTTGCAGCTGTACTGTGAAAGACGTGTACTTTGAAGACACTTAAGTAGCAAGAGAATCAAATGTGAAAACTAACTTTTCAACAGTAGCTGACTCAATAGAAGAGTCTGCACCTTATTTTACCAGGATGGTTTACAGAATGGGTAAAAGTACATGATTGTACAAGCCTGTAATTGCAACACAAGAGGCCTTTATTGATTATCCAATGAGGCTTATTAGACATAGGCATCATTTAGAGGCCAGCATCTAAAGTGTTCTGCAGCACAGATATTAAAAATGGAAAAGCACACAACAAAATGTGAAAGTCAAAAGGGATTCTTAACATTCACTGTATGCTCCTATCTGTGATCTCTCTCCTAGTGATCCGACAGCTCAACACATCCATCGCCATCTCCACTTTCACATCAGGCCAGTGTCGGCTTTCTCCGCTCATTCAAGTTATCCAGGACTCTAGTCAACTCTACCACTTCACAGTCAAGCTGCTGTTCAAGCTTCATGCCTGTAAGAACAGTTATTACTCCCTCTTATAGGTTCTAGGATAAACTTGGTAAATGTTCTCCATCAACAAATTAAGTCCGCAATTCAAGCTATTGTTCAAGCATAAGAACGTTGTACGATGTTATGGATTTCAGGTCTCCCCGCTGATACTTTACAAGGACACCGTGATCGTTTCCATGACCAGTTCCACAGGTAGGACATCCACGGCCTCAGGCTACGAGTGACTGCATCATATCAGACAGTGATTCCTATACCAAAGGGAGAGTGCAACATAATCCTGCCTCACCCAGCAGTGCCCATGCAAATGTGCACATGCACCGCTTCCCTTCTCCCGCCCTTTGTGGTGTGTCAGATGGTGTTACGGTCACAGATGCATTCATATTTTCAGAGAGGATGGCACAGTTTTCCATACCTGCCAACTGTAATTCTAACACATAAAACACATGAAGTCAAAAAGATTATTATTAATTTGTTGTCCTTTGTTCCACAGCCTTAAGACCTTCTTCAATAAAGCCAGAGACATGCTGTACTTTAAGAGGCTGATTCAGATCCCCAAGCTGCCTGATGTAAGAGCTCAGAGGGTTGGGGAGAGGTTGGATGACTTCAGTGCTGAGTCACAGCCTCTCTCTTGGATATCAATGACCTCACGATAAACCTAATACTGCTAATGCTACCTACAACCTGGGGAAATTTGCTTTGTTGTATTGTTTATGTAGAGAGCTATGATCTGTTGAAGCTTGCCAATGAGGTTTTCTCATAGACGACCATGAATAAAACGGTAACGTACCTTTTGTCTGTCTCCTTGTCAGTCCCCACCTAACTTCCTGCATGCAGCCTCACTGGCTAAGCACGTAAAGCCAGTGGTGGTCATCCCTGATGAGTACGAACCAGAGCAACAAGAAGACGACGACGATGAACCCGAGCCGCTCATCGAGGTCAGCGACGTCTCAACATCCAGCATACAGGCACAGCCACCGGTATGGTACACAGGACACTGATGCATGCATACAGCCACATGCACTCAGACAATAGTACCCTGAAGCTGTGTTTGCTTTTTCACTTACTATTTCACTTTTTCTCAGCTATTGGACATATTTGATGAGGCGTTTGGACCTCCAAATGGAGGATTCGATGACCGGTGAGCCAGGGTGTTTTTAACTGTGATCATCAATCAGACCATTTGGTTTCAGTATGTAATCTGTGCCAGCATATTATGACTGTGTGTTTTTTGTCCGGCAGGGATCTCCAGATTGAGAGCCTCAAGCAAGACCTGGAGTTGTTGAGAGCAGAGCTGGAGAAGGTCAAAGCAGAGGTAAGGAATGTTGCTCCTGGATCACCTGTTTCAGGCTTCTTTTGTGTCTGCGTAGAAGAGGTGTGGAAGGAGAGGGCATTATTATCTACGTGCAAAAGAATCTGGGTCATGTGTTGGGTGGATGCAAATGCTGCTCCTGACATGTGGAATGTGGCAAGTAGCCTCTGAACGAGACGGGGGTGTCTAGTTGAGATTTTTTGACGTCACGTTTGGACTTTCGTGTTTTCTCTATAGGCCTTTTTCACAGCAGGGTAAACATCGGTGTGATCCATAACATTAATTATGGCCCTGTTCGGTGAGCCAGGACAGGGGTTTTGTACATGCTGGCTCACTGGAATGACTTTGCCACTAAATATAATGGGACCATGATATATTTTATCAATTAAACCTTTGTGGTATTATAAATGAAAATGTCATGTTGAATATTTAACAAAATTTGAGTAGATTTTTCCTAAAATGCAAATCTCTTTTTTCCCCCTCCCTGAAGGCTCAGCGTTACATCACACAACTGAAGTCGCAAATCAACAGTCTGGAGGCAGAACTGGAAGAACAGCGTGCACAGAAGCAACGTGCTTTTGTGGAAAATGAACAACTGCGCATGGAGCTGGAGGCCACACGTCACCGAAATGCAGAACACGAGAGCACACAGGCCGTCTTCATTGAAGCAGAAAGTAAAACATAGATTCAATACTGTCTCTCATATACAAGGACAAAATATGGTCGTGTGCGTATGATAACTCTGTCCTCTGTGTTTGCTGTGCAGATAGAGCACAGGCCACTGAGCAGCGCTACAACAAGCTAAAGGAGAAGCACACAGAGCTGGTGTCCAGCCATGCCGAACTACTTCGGAAGGTACAGAAAGACTGCAGACCAGTCCTCAGATGTTTGTTTTAAATTAGATGTCGGCACCTGGGTGTGTGTGGTAACACTAAATGGGTTAATGTGCCGACAGAGTGCAGACACTGTGAGGATGCTATCAGCAACCCAGCAGACCCAGGACGAGGTAGAGAGGACCAAACAGCAGCTGTCGTTTGAGGTTGATCGAATAAAACAGGAAGCTGACATGAAGGTTGGTGTTTTTTCTTTACAAGAACATGGAGGTTTCAAGGTAGCAGTTTAGTGCTAGTGTACATGCATTTAAATAATGTTTTATTGTCACTGTAGCTGGAAGAGCAGAAGTTTGAAATGGAGAAGCTGAAGAGGGAGCTGGAGGAGAAGATGGCAGAAGTGATGCGCGTCAAGGGGACTCTGCAGAACAGCGAGAAGGTGTGGATGTTCACCTGTTATATGAAAGCCACCACCTCAATGATTAGTTGATTCACCACCATTTCATATTTAGAGTTGTTCTGTGTTTGGAGGCTTGAGGCTTGTCACACATTTCCGGATGGACTTTCCTCCCGACACTCAGTGCCATCTGCCTCTTCTGGCTTTCCTCATCACTCTCTCCCTTTGCCAGACGTCGGAGCAAATGAACAGCTCAGTGACGGCTCTGCAGGCGGAAAAGGAGCGTCTGATGCGGTCTGTGAGTGAGAAGGAGGCGGAGCTGTCGTCTCTGCGGCAGGTGCAGCAGGTGCAGCAGTCGTCACTTCAGCAGGAGCGAGAGAGGAACAGCAGGGAGCTGGTAGAGCTGCAGGGAAAACTGCAGGAGAAGGTCAGTCAGGACGGTCGAGCCGAGCTCAGCAGTGGCAATTGCAGACAAGTTTCCATATTCTTCCTCCTTACTTATTCCAGATAATTATATTTGTACAACGCTATATTTACATGAATTGCAGTATTATAGAAGTAACGTTAAAATAATACTCACAATCCCCCCAAAAATAGGATGTAGAGTATTTTCCTCTTAAGTAAAATGATTGGCATGCAGTTTAGACTTGTACTGTACGGTGTATATACCGAACCAAACTATGACTCAGTCACACACTTTCCACCATATGAATAGAGGAAAAGGCTTGAAGCACAGTTTTGGCTTATTTCATACAAAGATGGCCACAAGGGAGTCTAAACCATAGCGACAGTATGAAGGAAAGACGGTGACTGATTGATCAGGCTTCACATAAATGTGAAAAGGAACAAAATAGTATTACAGGTACTTTATGAATACCGCTCACATATATTGTCTTGGAACCAGGCCATCATCAAAGTAAATGTAACCAATATGAAGCAAGGTTCTTTTAAAATATATTTTAAGAAATGCAAACTACAAACAAACAATTTTGAAAGAATACTTTTTCAAAACCTAAAAGCAGAATGTGGGTGTACATGGATGCATTTACAGGGAGAAATGTGCAAATGCCTTATCAAATATTGTACAATAAATGGTAATATTGTGTGCAATGTGGATATTAAGATTTGCTGTCATGAGAAGTTCTGATCCAAAAATCTGTATATTTCCCTTGTCATCAACGTGTGCGTGTGTGGGTGCATGTAGACAAATCTGGGGGCGCAGCTTAACCAGAAGCTTCTGGAGGAGCAGTTTGCTCTGCTGCAGGGTACCGTCACAGAGGCTGAGAACATCATCCAAGATGCTGTTGCCAAACTGGAGGACCCCCTTCATATACGCTGCACCAGCTCACCAGGTCAGACCCCTGTTCTATTATTTCAACACACATAAACAAAAAAAAATCAAGAGCAAAGTGACTTATACAAATCTTGTTTTTGTTTTTTCAATCGTCTGTTTGTCCTCTAAACACAGATTACCTCATAAGTCGGGCGGAGGCCGCGCTGGGCTCCGTTGACAAAGTGAAAAAGGGCCATGCAGATTATCTGAGTAACATGGGGGGTGAGTTTTCTCTGCTTCTGATTCAACATGAGCCTGCTGACCCCATGACTGTTTGAGGCTGGTTTGTTGATGCTCTCTTACTGTTTGCTCTTGTAACCAGATGCTGGAGGGCTGCTGAGGGCTCTGACCCAGTTCTCCCACTTAACTGCGGATACAATCATTAATGGCAGCGCCACTGCACACATGGCCCCCACAGACCATGCAGACCGTAAGGAATATCTGAAATACCTTATTTGCATTACATTAGTTGTATTACTATTTATTATCTACACCATTCATTACAATGTAAAGTTAAATCTCTAACTTAAATATGTTTCCAGTTTTGATTTCAAACCTCTGCTTTAGTGCTTCAAGCTGAAATTGAGGAGTGAGTTTTAAGTGATGGTGTAAAAAGAACCTGTTCGATAGCTGATCTCTGCTCTTTTACACCCAACAGGACTGACAGAGAACTGCAGAGGCTGTGCCACTCAGAGTCTGCAGTTCTTCAAGGACCTGAAGTCCAAGACCTCCCTCCAAAGGGCAGACCCGGCCTCCATTCGAGTGATTATTCAAAAGATCATTCACTTGGGTCAGGTGAGAAACACTAACACAGAATATCTGTATTCATTTTTATATTAAATACTACTTTCTGTGATAGCCAGTGCCTTCCCTTTTGTTATGATAAGGAGACCCAGGTTCACGATATGAGATATAAATAACAGTTATATAAAGAATTGTGTTCTTTAAATAAGTAAGTGGGTGTTTGGATTACTAATACATTAACAAGTTTAGATTCCCTTTACCTCCAACTACCTCTTGCATTATGAACACTGTAAATGCATCAGTGTGTTCTAATGCAGTGTTTGAATGTGGATATACAATTTGTAGTCTTTTTTTACAATGGTATTTTATGATTTGTTTAGTTATCAAATATTATTTCTGCATCAATACTTTATAACAGGTTGTTTTCCGCCAGTGATGTTTAAGTTATTTCTAATAGTACTCACTCATATTTATATTTATTGTTATTAATAATCTTTCTCTTTTTGTATCTAGGAGCTGCGGCCAAAAGGCATGGACGTTCGTCAGGATGAGCTAGGAGATCTGGTCGATAAAGAAATGGCTGCAACATCAGCAGCTATTGAGGAGGCTGTCCGCAGGATTGATGTAAGTAATGTAAAACTTGCTTTGAGATGGTATTATCCGTAAATAATTTACATGTTTATATTGTGCAGTATATATATTGTAACTGATAAATGTTGTGAATGCTTTTCTATTAAGGAAATGATGGATCAGGCACGAAAGGACACATCAGGAATAAAACTGGAGGTCAATGAAAGGTTTGTTTATTTTTGGGACTTCAAACCAACTGTTTAAGTCTAATTAATATCAAACTGGTGGCTACAGTTATAGTCTTTCAGATTTTAAAATATTTTATTAGACTAATAGCACAATACCAAAATGCATCCTCTTGTATTTGTTTAACTTGTTACCCTTTTGTCATTCTTAAATTAATGTTAACTGAAGTAAAACCTATCAATAACTATGTCCACTTACCATTTCACTCTTTTTTACAGAATCCTCAACAGCTGCACAGACCTGATGAAGGTACTGTGGTTTGATGTGTTTCAACTAATATACTGTATGTTCTCTACTGCTTTAGTCCCCCCTGCATATATCCTGTTTCTAATTATCCACCTAATTTCTTGGTTCTTCTATGTTATCATCCACTCTTCGTAGGCCATCCGCATGCTGATCATATCTTCTACAGACTTGCAGAAAGAGATTGTCGAGAGTGGGAGGGTGAGTCACACTGTTCTAATTATGAATCCATAACTGGCAGCTTGGTTTTGTTTTGGAGTTCAACAGCTTTTGTTTCAAACCGGGAGCTGCTCTGTTCCATTCAGAAAAACAACTAACGGGGCCTAACAGTATTATTGTTTGGCTTGTTCAGGGTGCAGCGTCCATGAAGGAGTTCTATGCCAGAAACTCTCGCTGGACTGAGGGGCTAATCTCTGCTGCCAAGGCTGTGGGATGGGGAGCCACAGAGATGGTGTAAGTCATACAGGACATTGCAGCTTGTATTGCATTATAACAAAAGGATTATTGCAGCTGTCAGAGTTAGTTTTTCAAGGCACATTGCTAGAAATATTGGATTGCATTCAAGGCACAATAAACATATTGACCTGATCCTCACAGGGAGTCTGCTGATAAGGTGGTGCTGCACACAGGCAAATACGAAGAGTTGATTGTCTGCTCCCACGAGATCGCTGCCAGCACAGCACAGCTGGTTGCTGCCTCAAAGGTAATAGTCTGATTTCAAAGAGAAATACAATGACAAAACCTTTGAGATAATATATTATTGGCGTAATAAACTACATTGTATTATGCTAATAGGTCAGTTTTAGTGATGAAATTGTGTTATCTAGTCTCACTCAAGCGCTCTCCTCTGCACTTAGGTTAAGGCGGAACGCAACAGTAAGAGGCTGTCAGTTCTCCAGCAGGCTTCTCGCCATGTGAATGAAATGGCAGCTAATGTGGTGGCCTCAACAAGGACGGGCCAGGAGCACCTGGAGGACAAAGGTGAGTCACTTTGACACTTTGATCTGTGCACAAAATCATTTTGGGCTCGGAGGAGCATCTGTATAATAATTCTTAAACACTTTTCATGTGCAGAAACCATGGACTTCTCTGGGATGTCCGTCATCAAGTTGAGAAAAGAAGAAATGGAGTCACAGGTGAGTCATTGTCACAGAACTGAGTGGTTTTAAAGGCTGGAAGTGTATGTGCCTTACTTTTGATTTACTACTGAAAACATTCACGCCTCTTATTTCTTTAGAATTTAATTGATTTAAATGTAGGTTTGTAAGTTTAAAGGCGTCATCTAAAACACAGGTCATATCATATTTATTTGATCTCTAAATGATGACTTCAGAAAGGTAGATTGTTGCAGTGTTAGGATGAGTTTCTTTATTAGTTGAGATTTTGAAAAGATCTGCAATTTTATCGAAAACTGTACCAATTCCAATTAACATTCAGCCAAAGATCAATTGAAAGAAAACACTATTTAACACTGACAGATTAAATGAAAGCACAGGATATAATACTATATATTTTTTTATAATACTATAAAAGGTATTTTTCCATTTCACATAAATTAATTTTGTGGCTCAGTGGTTAGCAAGTCGGTCTTTCAATCAGAGGGTCGGTGGTTTGATCCCCGGCTCCGGCAGTCTGCGTCGTTGTGTCCTTGAGCAAGACACTTAACCCTCATTGCTCACCGTTGCTGTGTCTACGGTCTACTGTATATCATGTAAGTCGCTTTGGATAAAAGCGTCAGCTAAATGAAATGTAATGTAATGTAATTTGACATTCAACTTATTTTACATGGAATGTAATTAAATTAACTTGAATTGAACAAGATTAGATGGATAGATAACCCCCTGGTTATTTCCCGCCCCTCAGGTGAAGTTGCTGGAATTAGAAAGTCAGTTGGGAAACGAGCGCATGCGTTTGGGCGAGCTGAGGAAGAAGCATTATGAGTTGGCCGGAATTCCTTCAGAGCAAATTCCTGAGGGGAACGATGAAACCAGTTTGCTGGACAGTCCTGTCACCATGTCACCAAAACCTAGCAAGCCTGCTCTCTTCAAGAAACCTTCGTTGTCTCAGAAACCCAACATACCACCCAAAACCACGGTAAGGGATGTGAAGAAAAAGCTGCGTGTAACATGTGATGGAATATAATGGACGAAATATAATGGACTTGTTGATAAATCCAATCTGTATTTGTCTCTTTCTTCTATATGTTACAGTTTAAGTAATGCCTGAGCAGAAGAGGAAAGTTCTCCACAAATGGATGGTCGGTTTGACCAGATTCGCCATGTTGGGAACATATGGTTCCTTTAAGTTGCATGCTGACAATCCTTTGCCTCATTCTGCATCTTTTTTTTGCCAAAATGGAACAGAAGCCTGATTGTTGACCCTTGATGCCTGTTAGGATTATGCTGTCATCACTTTACCCCTTTTTTTAAAAAGACAAATGCACATGCAGGGAGAACCTGTGTTATCATCAAGAATAAAATAAGAGGTCGATATTATACTCTTAGGCTGTGTGAAAGTACACCTTTTTTTTGCATCACACCAATTTTAGATGATTACTACTGCTGCTTTTAGAGTAGACTTCTTGATAATAACCACAAATCGATGGCATATCTTTTATGTTATCAGTTTTCAACATGCTTTGGACAACCTTTTTGCACACTATGTTGAATCACAGAGTGTAACACATTTTTCTTTATGTACACTATGCTATTTATGTTGTGGTGGGAGGTAATGGAAACCTGCTTTTCACATCATGTGTGTCCACGTTGCTGCAAAGGTTTTACTTACCTCTGGCTTTGCCTTCATGATGGACAGATTTCCTTTTATGTGCAAATGACTTTCTTTCTCAGCGTTACAAGATTGTCGCAGAGGCCTTGGAATGTGCTCTACTAATGCATTGAATCATACTTGTAAAGACATACAGTCTGTATAGGACTGTGCCACTCACACTAAGTATAATTTATATCTACACTCATCTCTTGAATGTCCCTTTTTATTGTAGGAAAACCAGGATATTATGTGGAAGTGTGTGTGTGTGTGTGTGTGTGTGTATATATATATATATATATATATATATATATATATATATATATATATATATATATAGATATATCTATATAGATATATAGATATATATATATATATATCTATAGAGAGAGAGATATATATATCTCTTCCACACAAATATCGGATGTAGGTGTCTTTAATTATTAAATTCTTCTTTTCGGCTGACTGAAGATTTAGGGTTAGTTATTGTACAATATGTCATACAGGGTCTTAAAATGCATTTTTGTTTTAGTTCTTTCATTTCCTCTGTATGGAATGTCTTTATACACTTGGATCTATTAATATATTTTAGTAAAGATAATAGTGGTCTCACCTTGTAAGAAGTGTTAATGTCAAACAGATGAATAATAAATGTTTAATTTAGTGTCCCATTGTGTCACTTTGTCTCATTAAGCTTTTTTGTAACTCGTATTTGTTCAACGATTTGATCAATAGCGACATCACAAAAAGCACATTCACATACAATACCAATATTCAATAAATATTTTTTTTCTAAAAAACTCTGAGGCGTTTTATTCATTAGTAGAGCTGGGATATTGTAAAAGCAGAATAGTACATGAAGGTCAAGGCATGCGCAGAAGGACTTTGAGTCAACGTGGAGGTAAGGCTGCTGCCTTCAGGAGCGACTGTAAATAGGATAACTTCCTCAAACATGACGGTGAACCTATGCAGATATGACGTTCACGGAACAGGAATATACAATAATAGTCAAAAGAATGTATTGCTAATAATGCATATTGTTTTTATTTATCGTTATACGGCAATATTAAGCACTGGTGTTTCAACTAGCCGCTACTAGCTCTATGCTTATGTCAGTTTTGCGTATTGTCTTGCCCTATATTCTCAATTGTAGAACAGGTAGCACTTCGCCATTTACAGCAGAGACCCAAACAAACCTTCATTACTTAAACACTGACTTGAAACTACGCTCGGTGAGATGTACGAGGGTCAGGGAATGCAGCATCAAAAGTAACGCACGTCGACAAAGTTTCTAGCTGTCAACAAACTGGAACAAGTTTTGTCTTGTCCACACTCTAGCTTGCGTAAACGAGTTTGTTTTTTGACAGCAAAATGTGAGTCTACTCGGAGTGTCAGAGGATAGATATGTTGAATGTCGGAGGTGTAAATAAAGCAGAGGGCAGACATGGAAACCTGCGTTATGCCAGCGCTGGACAGACCCGCTGCGGAGCTGACGGTCATGGATGTGTACGACATAGCGGCGGGGCTCGGACAGGAGTTTGAGCGGGTCATCGATAGGTTTGGGTGCGAGTCTCTGGTCGGCGTGGTGCCCAAAGTGGTGCGGGTCCTGGAGCTGCTGGAGGCCCTGGTGAGCAGCGGAGCCGCCGGACAGGAGGCCGAAGAGCTGCGGAGGGAGCTGGATAGGCTGCGGCAGGAGCGGAGCGAAAGATTCGGGCAGGAGAAGAAGCACCAGAAGGTGTGTGTGTACCTGCTTATTTGTGTGTGTGTGTTATCTTACGGTCTGTGTGTACCTGTTTATTTGTGTGTGTGTGTGTTACCTTACTGTCTGCGTGTACCTGTTTATTTGTGTGTGTGTGTGTTTGTGTTAACTTACTTATTTACTGTCTGTGTGCCTGTATATTCGTTTACCGGTGTATGTGTGTGTGTGTGTGTGTTAACTTACTTACTGTCTGTGTGCCTGTATATTCGTTTACCGGTGTGTGTGTGTGTGTTACCTTACTGTTTGTGTGTCTGTCTGTCTACCTGTCTGTTGACCATTCTGTGTGTCTGTCGCTGTGTTAGCATTTGTGTTTTGACTTTTCAAGGTACCATAAGTTACGGAGTCACAGCTACAATGATGAAGAACAGCTGCAATTCCCCCAAAACCTTTTATAAAAGTTGTTATCTTTAAATTGCCAAACAATTAACTATTACTATATTATTATTTTTTCTGACAATCACTAACTGATTAATCTGGTAATCAATTTAGCAGTATTTGTGATAGTCACAGATAAACTAGATACTATATGTTATATTACTAAATGATTAAATTATACTTTTGCATCAGATTAGCGTAGTTGTAATAGCTTTCCTACACACTACTACTTAATTACTATGCTAACATAATGATTAGGTAGCAATTAATTAATGTGTGTTACAATTCACACTACACATTACTACATTTTCTTGAACAGCATATTTTCAATGAACTCAAATAACTTGTGATTACAACAAAACTAAGCGATTTTGAAGGTAGATAAATCTGAAGTGTTATTG
Source organism: Cottus gobio (assembly GCA_023566465.1). Taxonomy (NCBI): domain Eukaryota; kingdom Metazoa; phylum Chordata; class Actinopteri; order Perciformes; family Cottidae; genus Cottus; species Cottus gobio. Next base: position 18,536,160 of record CM042218.1, on the reverse strand, counting down.
ACTTTGTCATGCCCTCATGATCACCCAGCTATAAAGACACTTTTCAAACAAATTCCACTTTGTGCAGACACTTGACTGTGTTGGTGTTTTCCCTCTTTATCCCTTAGGAGTTGGAGCTGGTGGAGGATGTGTGGCGAGGTGAAGTCCAGGACCTGCTCTCTCAAATCACCCAGCTTCACACAGAGAACAAGAGGCTGTTAGTGAGCCTCTCGCTCAAAGAGTTCCCCTTCACCGAGGAAGACCTGCAGAAACAGGAGGGTGGGTTGTCTGCAGCATCCAGAGTTTGATGGGTGGCTTTTGGGAGGTTTTAACTACAGTATGATCAGATATGGGATAAGAAAAACGTTTTCCTTTTTAACGTCATTAACTTCATCTTCAACTTTCCGGGGGAAAATGCAACATTTCATTATCAAATTATATGGTGATAGGGACCAATCTGATATGCTGGATTGGAATCTATGCCAGTATCGACATTATTAAGCGGATCGGGTATCAGCCTTGACTTGACTGATCCACAGTTGATACAGTTTTTTCCCAATGTAATTTAAAGAATTAAGTGTTCCCAAAATCAGTTAGATTATTTCAGTCACAGTTGGCTGCCAACTCTCTCTCTCTCTTTCTCTCTCTCGCTCTCTCTCAATATATATATATATATATATATATATATATATATATATATATATATATATATATATATATATATATATACAGTAAAAGTATAAAAGTTTTAGGCAGGTGTGAAAAAATGCTGTAAACTAAGAATGCTTTCAAAAATAGAAGTGCTAACAGTTTATTTTCATCAATTAACAAAATGCAAAGTGAGCGAACAAAAGAAAAATCTTGTTAATTGATGAAAATAAACTGTTAGCACTTCTATTTTTGAAAGCATTCTTAGTTTACAGCATTTTTTCACACCTGCCTAAAGCTTTTGCACAGAACTGTATATATATGATGCTACCAGCATCAGGAGAGAAATTGTTTCAGTTAATCTCTATATGGTGATTATAGAAGATAGTGATGACTGAATTGTGAGTTGATCTTTAGCAATTTCAACTTAATTTTTGTCCCAAAAGGAGAAATATTAAGTTGATAAATGCCTATGCCGATAAATGCCTATGAACAAAGACAATGTATTGTGAAAAATAGTATGGCAATGTAAAATATACAAGTGTTAAAATTATGAAAATGTACAATGCTTAGGGCGTTGTACATTTAGTACAATAACTACTAATAATCACAACACAGACATCTGTTGTCTGTTGCTGTTTTAAGTCTTGGCATGCATGTCATGTTTTACAGTATCTTGTGATGACTCTGGAAACTAAATTAGTTTAGTCTTGGCTGAGAGTTCCAGAACAAATTGGATTTATGTTACGAATGTGTGCTAACTACAGATCTGTGTTGCACTGATTAACCATCTGCTGTACGTCACACATGATCGCCCTATGTTGTCACATGTGATTCCACAGTATATGCTGCATGCTTGCATGTTGACAGGAAAAAGGGGGGCTGTGAAGAGAGGCAGTCAAGAGCTTGTAAAGAAGACTATTTTTAAAGCAGACCAGAATATATTGCTCGTGTGTGAGACTTTCATGGTGGCTGCAGCTATACTTACTGTCAGGGCCACAGTGTCTATTCTGAAACTCCTTTTTAATGTTAGATTTATATTTTAGAGTTGCCTGCCAGACACGTTGCACTTTGAATCTTTCTCGTCAAATGGATTTTGCTGAATTTGGTCATTTCATTTATTAAAAGGGTTGCTGTTTGACACAATATGGCAAAGTGGATGGTAAGAAACAAATGGTTACGAAATTAATGAATCCTCCTGTTAGAGTGCATTGATGTTGCATTTTTGTATGATCGTCAAAGGAATGTCAGAGAAGGAAAAGCAGGTGATGAAGAAGCTGAAAGACTTGGTGGATAAGCAGAGAGATGAAATCCGGGCTAAAGACCATGAGCTGACACAAAAAAATGAGGATGTTGAGGCGGTGAGGATTTAGACCATATACAGCACATATACTGGCACCTGACAAACCTTTTACATCAGTTGACAATTTATCTCCTTTGACCAGATTTTGTGATGTCACAATATACATTTTCTCAATATAGCTCCAGATGCAGCAGCATCGGCTGATTAGAATCAACCAAGATCTTCGTCAGAGGATGGGAGTGATGGAGGCTCAGGGCAAGGCACTGATCCAGCAGAGGTCTGAGCTGGAAGCTGCAGCTCAGGCACGGCAGCAGGAGCTGGTCACTCTGCAGCTGGAGGCCACAAGGCTGAGAAAGGAGCTCCAGGGGTGGGAACTGGACAAAGAGGTCACTGATATAGAAGAAACCGCTCTTACCAGATCTGGGATGTCACCACCTACATCGCCACAGATGACGACGGTAAGAAAAAGAAAAAGGGCTTATCTTCAGCAGGCTGGAAACCATGAACAACATTATTTTGAAATTAGGTTCGGCCATAGTTCAAGTCTGGCAGGTTTTAAGTGGAACCTTTGTGTTATCAATCCAGTCTTCGCCATCTAACTCCATCAAACCAAATTCAGTGTGGGTGGAATGTGGAGGGGATCCTGGCTTCCTGGCAAACTGCTTTGAGCGTGACAAGAGTCCTTCACTTCTCCCAAGGTCATCAAAAAGAGAAAATAATGAGGAAGAGGGTGACAAAGATGAGGACACAACAACGATGTTACTGGTAAAAACTCCCTGCCGTGCACAGGTTATAGTATATGCCCACAATATTTACATAAAACACAAAGCATGATCATACTGTCCTGCTGCTGTGTCCTGAAGGCCTTACACGCATGTTGGATACATTTCCTATCCCATGAAACATTTGCAAAATCTTTGTTTAAAAATAATGTTTTAAATCTGTTTTGTGTTCAACTTCAGTGTTCCTCTTATTTTATTGTCACGTTGCTTAATTCTTTCATAGCCAATTGTTGCTAGGAATTACCACCACCACTCTGCAGTTGGCAGAACTATTTATCAGTTTAATCCTCCTGCTCGAGAGAAATGCTGAATGTATGATTTGACTGCAGAAGGTGTCAGATGATACAGACTCAGAGCAAGAGACAGACAGCCTGGAGCAGGACTCGGACAAACATCGCTTCACCCTGCAGGAGCTGCGGGACGTCCTGCAGGAGAAGAATGAACTCAAGGCTCAAGTGTTCTTGCTACAGGAAGAGCTAGCATATTACAAAAGGTGTGTTTTGTTTCCAAAAATAAGATGTTACTAATATCAATTACACGTGACTCTAATGCAAAAATTAACAATTACCTCTTATGTATCTCTCAGTGAGGAGTTTGAGGACGACATCAGCTTCATGGTTTGTCCTCCATCTCCTCCACCATGCTCCAGTTCCACTGATCAGGCCGAATCCGGAATTAGACGCTTGTAAGTAATGGGTTGACTTGGTTATCGCACACTTTTCTTCTTTTATAATCCTTTACCTTTGTATTTGTCAAGAGGGCCAGCATCTCTCTGCCCTGTTCTAATGTTTTCCTGTGGCACTCCATTGGTGTAATTTATTATTACCATTATTTATTATTAAATGCCAGCAGAGAAACATTCTTAACTGATTGTTCAGGAGTCTGTAAAACAAATAGCGCTTGTTTTGTATCATGTGAAGTGTCAATAGCGAGTATCACTGTGGTTCATTGAGGTTCACAAAACATATAATAGTGATGTAATGGGAATTTTATATTCTTTGATTAGAGATCACAACAACGTTTCTAATACCTTTTGTGTGTTTTGTTTCTAAATATCCCTCCTGTCTCCATCTCCTTGTGTCAACATTTCCATTGTCATCTCTGGACAGGATCTTCACTGCCATAATGCCGATGGTGGCAGCCGGTTTGATTGCAGATGACCCTACATTGTTGCCAATCAGAAGACTTTTCTTTGTATAAATTATATTTGTTTAAATTATACGATTGGTCTTATTTTTCCCACTCTGTCTACACCAGTTTGTTTCTCTCAACAAGGCTTGTCCATTTACATATTTACAAGAATTGATTAAATTGCTGCATTACTTTGTTATTTTAAACTAAATCTGTATGGTGTTTATACAGTTGAAATTGTAATTAATTAACTTTTTCATTACTGGTGTCCACTTTTTTAATACATTTTGGTCATATCTGAGACCTTAATTTGTATTTATTTATAAGTAGCGTCATCCAAAGTTGTCATAATGCACATGTTGCTGTAATGTCAAATAATGTCAAGCATCCAAGTTTACCACTACATTGCTTTATTTAAAATACAGAAATTATGAATAATGACATCAAATGTCAGCGATTGGTCTCGGCGCTATAAGACCGATACATTTAAGTGATGTTAAGATATTTATGATTATATAACAAATTGTCACGTGTGTGAGTCATTTTTCAAGGTGCAGCAAATGAGCTGGATGATCATGTGCCTGTATTTTACACCAAATGACTGTTTGGGATCATGTGCCTAGTCCCCTGAATTGATGAAAAGAGGGTGTTATTGTATACCTGCAGAACTATACCAGTGCAATCACACCAGTAAAACACAAGTAGGACCAGTACACCTATTCTAACAATAGTACAATAATGAGTACTTTCAAAGCATGCCCTAACAGCAAATATGTGCTGCATTGCATCTGGAAAATAATGCTTCTCCAGAATAAAGTCATAGAGTTTTATTTGAAATCTTTATAATGTTGTTATTGTGCTAGATGTAGCTCTATTGTATGTCCTTTGGTGGAGGCAAGAATCTTCCCCTGGTCTTTTCATTTGAATAAATACAAAAATGATAGAAGATAGATCCAAATAATCCTGTATTGAATCCTAGAGGAGAAATTCAGGAATAAGTACAGATTTAAATTGAGAAAATAAACAATTATTAGAGGAATATAAAATGTTTTATAATTAACTATACAATAGCACTAGAACTCAAAGTTCCAACATAATGTTGTGATAACGTCAGCAATGTAAACGGTGTACACTAGATCAATACTGTATATATGATAATGAATGATACTTGATGTTTGTACGTATTAATATGGACATATATAATAAGTAATGTAATAAAACAATAAGTAGTATAACATCAAAGCAACATTTAGTGTGGTAACAACATATATAAACCAGTCTAAAAAAGAGAAATAGAGGGGGAGAGCAGTGCGAGCGAGAAAAAATAAAAAAACATAAAATCACGTGCTTTCCCACCTGATACTGAGAGAAGAAAAACGTAAGAGCTCAAACGTCTTTCATTACCTGCGAGTCTGTGAGAAAAGGACCCGGATTGACGGCGTTAAGGGAGTCATCTATAACTATATACGATCTTTGTGTCTACCTGTCGCTAGGATACTTTGCCCTCCTCTCCTCTCCACAGAGTCACGCCATTGGTGGAGGCCCGATGGAGGAAGCGCTGCCGCTCTGGAAGTTTTACCTTCTGCCAGTAAACGTGTTGAACTCAAGAGCAAAAAAAAGAAAGATATATTTTACAGCGTTGTAAATAGTAGATAGCGGAGGAGAGTTAACTGCATTTCGGCTTATTTAGGACTCGTATCGTTCCGTTATGGAGTTAGGCGAAGAGTCGTCGCCGGCTCTGGCTTTCGAGAAGGACGCGTTTGAGCTCACGGTGGAGGACGTGTACGACATCTCGTATGTGATCGGACGAGATTTGTTGAAAATAAGTAGCACAGGCGAAGAAGTGTCGGGCTTACAGTTCAGAATCGTCCGCGTGTTGGAAATGTTCGAGACTTTGGTGAATAAGTACAACTTGTCTCTGGAGGAGCTGCGGATGGAGCGGGACAACTTGAAGAGCGAACTGGACCGGATCGTCCAGGAGAGCTCCTCCGGGCAGGGCACGGTGAGTGTTGCGGGCTGCGTGGAGGCTGAAAGTCTTTGTCAGACGTGATGTGGACGTTGAGAGATGCTTTTCCTGTATGCCATTAAAGCAAACAGTGGGTCCAAACCAGCTGCTGGTGGACCTCACGGACCCCAATAGGCCGCGCTTCACCATGCAGGAGCTGAAGGAGGTTCTGCAGGAGAGGAACCAGCTCAAAGCTCAGCTCATGGTGGCTCAGGAGGAGCTTCAGCTGTACAAGAGGTGGAGTCCAGTCTAGAATGGGATCTAAAGTGTTGTTATTGTTTTCAATATATATATAAATATATCTTAAATCATGTCACTTCGTATTCATTATGTCCACCTACATTTACGTAAACGAGGAGGACAGAGCATTAGAAAAACCTTACGTTTGTGTAACGCAATACAACACCACCACTAACTACAGCTTAAAAAACGACTACATGGCTAAATCAAATCCTCTCTCACACAATGACAACACAACGGATCATTATAAGCTTTATGCAGGGCTGTTGTATAGTGCTGCATAAAATTGTCATGTGTTGCTTCAGTGGAAACTCCAATGTGAAATCTGAATGACTTATTCGTGTTTTAGCTGAAAAATGAATAAAATGAGAGTGAGAGACTTTTGAAACCATCTGTTGGCCTACAGACATGTTGTGCGGAAAACAACAATAAATTCAGGAGGCGACGGTGCAATAAACACTCGAAAGAATTTAAGTTGGACCACACTGTATTTACTCAATTTAAGGCAGAAACATCACATTCCGGGCAGTAATACGTGCACGGACCTGATGGCAGTCACGACTAGTTCGCTTCTCACACAAAAGGCCCCTAACAGAGAGTGCGCTTCAAGTTTTGTATTGGAAGCTCGAGGGATCCTATTGGCTCTGAGTCGTGTTGCAGGCGGTACGCTATCCTTCGTCGCGCAGCCTGATTGGATCATTGGACATACTCCGCCCACTCTGGATCCCGATCGATTGCTCTTCCTTCTTCTCTTCTTACTGTATGAGCGGAGTCTCCCAATTTACAACTGTTTCTCTACATGTTTGGTTTCCCTGTCTCTGGTCGTTATCTGTTTAGTTTATCTACTCAGGCTCACATTCCTTTCTTCACCTTCTGACCACTGAGGGAGTCTTTGTCCTCCCTGGGATTCCACTCCAGGCCTTAATCCTTGGCCACTCTAAGAATCTAACTTTATTCATTACTACTACTACTCTAAGAGGCACATCTTATCATTCTTTTCACGAGACTAGGGTGTATATGTTAATGTATTGACAAGTCCTCAGTCTGCTGCAAAAGGGGGGGGGTTCCGAAGTGTGTGTGTGTGTGTCTCTCAGTCATGCGCGGTTTATGACCCTTTTAGTACTTTCGAATCTACCACGTGACTAATATAGTGTGTGTGTTGTCATATTGTTACATGTAGTATTTATTTTCTCTACAAATCCCCCTTTTCACACCTGCTAGGTGTGATAATCATTTAAGGCGTAATGCAATACAACAGGCAAGAAACAAAAGAAAAACAAACAATAAAGAATGAAAATCGATCTCCCCCTTTTCACACCTGCAAGGTGTGACCAATACTAGCGTGAACTGTCTATTATCGATGACTCATCCCACTGCTCCTCTTCCAAGTCCACTGCGAGCAGAGGATAAGCCGCTGCTGTATGGTGATGGGGTGATTTTCCTTTGGACAATGCGGCGATGATGAGTCTACTCATGAGGGTACAGGCAAGGTGTGCAACAACATTCACAAGTCATTTACTCACAGACTTAATCATGTCCCCCCTTGATAAACAGATACATCAATCAAAAGCTTATTTCTTCAATTCTTAATTGATTCCCTTGAATGTTTTTTTTTTTTTTAAGGTAGCTTCAATCAATTTCTGCAGAAGTCCATGGCTGCAGCAGCATCCTCAGTGGATCATGACTGTAGTGGCAAGACAAAGTATGGTTATTATGGACAGAAATGCATTTTCCTTTTCCAAACATACTGTCCAACCAGCTTGTGATGGGATCATCAATTCCAGCATTCTCTGCAAGGTGGTGACTCAATGCCGTAAGTCCAGTCTGCGCTTTGGTCACTGATCCATCAGGAGCTGTGTTGCTTGGGATGAAAGTAAAACAGGCAAATCCAAACATTTTACAGACTCCGCCTTTCTCAGCATCACAGTAAAATTATCGATTCCTTTTGGCTATTGTCAATAGTTGTTAACCAGTTTCTCCTTCTAATATCAACACTGAGCTCCCCTTGATAAACAGACACTCCCTAAGCCTCTGGGTGTTTGATGATTTCTTCACTGGGTTGAGACAAGTGTCCCTATTGGTTTCACCTCCCTTTGTAACCAGACTTCACCACAGAGGAGATGGGTGCCCGCTTAGGAGTCCTCAGTAATGCAGTTTTCTGCAGACAACCTATGCACCTTCTTGCAGTAGGTGTGATGAATCCAGGATGCTCTCTCTTTGATGTGCGAACAGCAGTTGGTGTGCTAATGCTAGTTGAATGGCCCTTTCCCCCTTACTGCATTCCAAGGCTTTCTCTTTACGACCCACGTGGTCCAAATGGTCGGGGGATGGTCATCTCCATTCTTCTTACATTCCTGCCAACAAACGTCTTAAACTTTGTCACCAATATGCTCTCTGCTCATAATGTACTGGACAGTTTATTTAGATGTATGTGTGTGTGTGTGTCATCTCACATTCCTTCTCCCTATCCTCCCTTCTCCTGCTTTATCAGTGAAAATATGCACCGTCTGCAACTTCTAACATTTCCCCACTACATTCATGACTGAGTGTCTCTACTAACAATGGAAAGCAAAAGGCTTCTATTCTTACCTACATTATAGTGGTTATTTGTTCAAACATGATTATTTTATTTACAAATCCCCCTTCTCACACCCACTTGGTGTGATAATCTATGGTGACATATCTACCTCAGGCGGAGAGCGGATCATCATCTGTGGCCCCCAGCGAGAGCAATGGATGAGCTGCTTAGTACGGAGGGGGAGGAGGTTCTTTTGACAAAACAGTAGTTATCAAGCGGTTCATGAGAGTTCTTCTTCGAAGAGATAGAAAATCACATGCATATTTATATATATACTAAAAGCAACACCCCTTCACAGAGGAACACCAGGGTCATTGGGCTTGACCAGACCAGTTCAATCCAGATCCTGTTTCTATACAGCAGACATCCTCCCACATAATCAGGAATGTTAAGGAGGAGGATGGAGGAAGAAGATTCATTATAACTCCCTCACGCACCTGACAAACTGTTTCTCATCTAGCTAGGTTCACAGGCTCAGACAGAGGCCCTTTGTCCACTGTGACCTTGTACATTCTTTCTGTTCACATTGAATATTTTTCATTAGAGACAAACAATTTCCCTAGCTTATGATCTACCAGTATTTATTATTTTTGCTTACTTTATGTCATTGTTCCCCTAGTAATGTCAATAGCGCCGGAGTGTCTTCTCTGCACTTATCTTGTGTTTTGGAACATACCAGAATATCACCATAAAGTAAAATCTGTCTCCACTGTGGAGGTTCAACTTCAGCTAGTTTAGCAGCCATTATCTGAGAAGGGCTGGTGGGACTTTTACAATACCTCTGACTCTAAAGAAAGATTATTCATCTACTGGTATTATTCTCTCAGCAGCCTCTGGTTGTATTGGATATTGTCACATGCTCTACTCCCCCTTTTGACCATGAGTTCTTTTCAATTATTTTCAAAACCTCTTCCTCCTTTGAGGAGAGGGAAAGATGTCTCACGTGTTTTAGACTTCTTTTTAATTTCTGCTACAGTAACTCAGTGTTTGTGTAGGTTTTACTGAGGAGGAATAATACACCTTGAGATTCCCTTCCACAGATTCCCTCATTGTACATTGGAAATGATTGTTGACTGTGGGTAACATGTATGGAGACCACCAGGGAGCCCGCAAAAACCTTCATCACTTGGCCTGAAATCAGATTTTGGGTGAACCACCAGCGGTGTCGCACTCCTCATCGGTCCTACGTCATATTCATGCGCAGACCACAGAGAGGTGGGCACCTCAGACAGCTCAGCCATGTCGACAGATGGAACATTAGACCCCATGGTGTCTATGTTTTGATTAAACATAAGTTGAATAACTCTCTTTTTACTGTTAGTAATGTACATTTTGTTTTGTATACTTTGCCTTTCACACTGTATCGGTTCACAGGATCATCTGTAGGCCTCAAGTCAGGAAGCAGAGTCTGCATGCTCAGCCAACCAGCCACGTCCTTCACTCCTTTCCAACATGCAGAAACTCCCCCTTGAACAACTCAGATTGTGCAGAAGACAGAGAAACAGAGACAACAGCAGCATTCTCGGCCTGATAAATATATATGGCAGCACCAATGGAAACTAAACTGAGTGACTCTTGAGTCAACCAAAAATGGAACATATTTACCTTTTAATAGTTAATTAATATGACTTATGGTCATTTTCTAAAACCTTAATTTTCATTCAAATATATATGTTTGTGTGTGTGTACCTAACTTCTAATGTGTGTATTGCATAAACAGGCTTGTCATAATCCCAATCAGAATTTGCTCACCCTGTGTGTTAAGATGTGTGTGCGTCCCGTGGTCCTTCCCTGGGGTCCGTCCCGCCACCTTCCGCTCCCCTCAGTCGGATTGTTGCCGGGTCCTCCCACCAGTCCTGTCTTTATTCCACGGTGCTTGTGGGCAGTCCCTTCACCGATGTCCAGCTTTGCCACAGGTGGCACACAAAGTCTCTGGTTCATGTGGGTCAAAGTCTCTGGCCCTCAGTTTTTCCTCTGCCTGCCCCCTTCTTCTCTTTCGGGTGGAAATCTTGTTCGAAAACACAACTGCAATTTTGTCAATGTCCAGTTTGAGCCTTCTGCTCATCAGGTGGCCTGTTGGCCTGCATTCTCCAACAAAATAGAGAAGAGTTCTTTCAACCTCAACCAGATTATCTTTGGGCTTGTCACATAATTCTTTACGTCTTCAATGTCTTTTCTTCCCCATGGGCATCATCTCAACCTGGGGTTCGGAGAGGGGCAAGCAGGCTCTGGGCGTGTCCTGGCATGGTTCCAGCTCAGCTTTCCATGTGAAGGGTCGGTTCTTTTCCTCTTTTGGACTGGTGGTTGGACGGCTTTCCCCTTTAGAGCATATAGAGGCGGCACGGAGTCCAGATCAGGATCCTCGTGACCATGTACCTCGGACAAAGAAGGACACGGTTTAGCAGTGCATTCTTTTCCATCCATTCACATTAATGTTATTTATTATTAAACTCATTTTTTTTTTAAATTTTTTTTTTCTTACTTTCTGCTGCCCCTCCTCTCTCCGCTCCACACACACTCCGAGCTGCTCCAGTTGTTGCAGCTGAAACTGCCTTTCTCAGGAATCCCCAGCTGCATCCACTCCTCCCCTTGTTTGGACAGTTTGTCTGTCCTCCTCCCACATACCTCTTATCCCTACGATAAGACTTAGTAGACTGGCTGCACAGGCTTGACCCTGCTCCAACTTTTACACATACTTTTAATCCAATTCAAAGTTTATATAGCACAACACTACCAACGTAGTCTTTTTTAGTTTTCTCTACTTCTTAAAAGCTCACTTTGCCCGGCTTAATATTTTGAGTCTGAAATAAAAATGATATGTCAATCATAGCTGTGTGAGAGCATCGTCAGTCTTCTTTTTTTTTTTTTTTGGCTTATTCACCCTGACTATGAGGAAACTCCATAAATCCTTTTAACTGTATAAATCAGAGGAAGGCTCCACCAGCATTGCATGACCCCCTTTCAGATCTCACACAGTCACCAGCGTCAACAATCAAGAAATGATTTTGCTCAGTTTTTTATCGTATTCTACTTCGTTACCTTATTTATTTTATTATTATTTAAGTACTCTTTATTATGTTATCCGCCCACTACTGATGATTGACTGCACCACTTTCATTATTTGAACATTATCCTTATGTAATTGTTACACTAATAATTTATTCCCTCGTCAGACCATCCCTTCCTGCTCACAACTAAATTGTCCTAGATCTACCTATGCAAGGTTCGGTTATCAACAGGTCCTTGCCATTACCTTTTTAGTGAGGCCTCATGTGAGCAGAGAGGGGGGATCATCCCAGGGGTCCCAGAGAAAAGTCTGGTCCTTTGTTCAAATCACTATTCTTCAACATCAACTCACCACAAAGATCACGTAAGGTTCACCAAATTGTCAAGTTCAGTGTGTGGTTGCATTCATACACTTTTCAACACTATTTCATTCATCTATGATTCTTCTATGACACATACATGTACATTAAACCAAGCACACCATTCTGTCTCAGCCGAGACATATACAACGTTTTTTAAAGCAAACAACACACATCTGTTCTTAGAGAGGGAAATGAATTCCCCATTGTCTAATTGATATGCTGTGCTAAATCAGCACGCACTTCCTAGAGTGTTCTGTTTGTGTTAGGAGCTGGGGCACAATGTGTCAGGTGATGCCAGGGGGCTCCTGTTTTTCCCCTGACCTGGACCGAGTGTGAAGTAACCTCCTTCACTTCGTACGGTCCAGTCCACCTGGGGTCAGTCCACTTCCTCTTGTGAACCTTGACCCTGACCCAGTCACCTACTTTAATGGTTGGCTCCTTCTCTGCTGCCAGTGGTTTTTTCAGTGCTTTCGCCACCTGGGTAGAGAGGGCTGAGACCAGAGATGTTAGCTCATGCATATAGTCATATAGTCCTCTCAATCTGACATACATCCAGGGATGGCATATGACCTCCATCCCTGGGTGGGCCGGGCATCACCCGACCAGTTAAAAGCTCATGCGGTGAAAGATGCGTATCTCCCCCCCTCCTATTGATCTCATAGCCATGAGGGCCAAAGGGAGAGCTTCCACCCATGTCATTTTGGTGGCTGCACAGACTTTAGCTATCTTAGCTTTCAACGTTTGATTTGCTCTTTCCACCAATCCCTGGGATTGAGGATGATACACTGAGCCAAAACTATGTACAATGCCCAGGCTTCCCTCTACTTCTTGCATCAGTTTATTATTAAAGTGTGTTCCATTGTCTGAGAGAATTTGAGGTGTGGTAAAACAGGAAAAAATAGCTCTACTGTCTGCTAACATAAGGTGTTCTTGGCTGTTGATTGTCAACGTGAGCAGAGGTTCAGTGAGACCGGAAAAAGAGTGCGGTGGGGAGGTGAGTCATTGTTGCTGCTGATAGTACTGCTGCAGTGCTTGCATTGAGGGAGGGTCTTGCGGCCCTGACGGCTGAGGGGGAAGAGGTCCTACAGCTGCTGTCTGCTGCTGCTGATTCCCAGGCTGATTCAGCATGGGACAGTGGCGGGCGAAATGACCCGGTCGGCCGCAATTGTAGCAGTAGAGCGCTGGGGCACTTGCTCCACCTCTTCCTCTATTGCCTCTGTATCCCCCACCTTGGGCTCTTGAGCCTCCTCTGCCCTTTTGTTGCCATTGCCTTTGTTGTGGCCAATTATTCTGCTTTTGGGTCGGTGGGTACTGTGGGGCCACATATTGTTGCTGAATTAGCGCTGCTAGCAGGTCAGGGGTTGGAATAGTAGCAGGCAGAAGCGGCATTGCGTTGGCCAGTGGAAGTGACACAGGCTCAGGTGGGATGGGTGTTGCGGGCAGAGCTTTAGCTGGAGTCTTGTCCTCTTTCTTGTCTTTAGCTGCTAGATCTGCCAGCTGTTTCCGCAACAGTTTTGCTTTTAGATTCTTCAGCTCCGTATCTTGTATGCTCGAGCTAGTCTGATGCTTATTGTGATGGTGACGCAACTGAGCAGCCCATTGTTCTTCGTTCATGGCGTTCAGTCCCACTATGTTGGCGCAGGCCGTCTGGTGTAGTCTGCGTTCCAATTCTGTGATGCGTGCGGAGTTTGCCGTGATTTCATCTACTATGACTTCCTGTGCTCCTCCATCATTAACATCCAACATCACCTTTTTTACTGTGGCTTCCATTAAAGGAGCTTGTGTGACTGCTGTAGTGATGAATGGGTTAACATTGTTAGCGTATGGAGGGGGAGGCGCTGTGGGAGGGAATGGAAGAGGTGGGTACTGAGGAGGCGTTGCTTGGCTTTCAGGGATGGGCGTGGTGTCGTCACGGCCCTGTCCGTCCTTCCACATCTTTGCCATTATGGTGTTTGCTATCGTGGTTTCCACATCCTGTGCTGCTAGAATGAGCTTCAGCTGCTCTGCTGTCGGTGGTCCCTCCTTCGGTAACCATCCACCAGTTTCCCATCTTGTTATTAACCTATCAACTATCTTTCCCTGACCTTTCTTATATTTTCCTGCCACTTTCAACTCAGCCTTCACTTGCTCTCCGTAAGACGCCATGTGTATGCTTTTTTTTTTTTTTTTGTGATGCAATGCGTTATGTGTCTCTCTTTTTTTTTTTTTTTTCAGTTGCCTGGGTGCAATTTGCTCTTTGGATATTTATGCAGTAAATATATCATCCCTGATCCTAAAATGATTATGGCGAACCCCACCAGCGCGATGAGGAACCAAATGATTATCGATCTCTCGAATCTTTCTAGCCTGTCACACCCTGCTCTAATGGTCGCTGGGTTATTACTGTTATGTGGTCTAACACTGTTTACAGCAGGGGCAGAAGGCACGGGAAAATTAACCTGGAGCACTCCGCTCTCCTCTATCGAGTCAAATTCTATGATGTCATGCCAAGTCTGTTCAGCCACACCATTCATTAAGTCATTGTTTATAACCGAGCACACTTACGCAATAATATTTTATAATACAACACTTCTATAAGCCACACATTACACACAGTTAGCTTTGTACAAGGATCCTGTCACGGACCACACAGCACCCTGTACTGTGCTCCCGCCTTGGCGGCGTCTGCCGTGAACAATGCTGCTGTGTACAAATCACCTGGTCGACGTTCCCTGAACGTCTTTATTGGACCAGGCCAATGCCACTAGTCAGTCCCGAAGCCCTGCTTCCAAGAATCACGTCAGCGCACAATGATTTTCCGAGGGCCCCTGGCATCCTTCGGATTTTCCGAGGGCCCCTGGCATCCTTCGGCGAATATCCCTGATATTCGGCAAGTATCCCGTGGCCCTGCTTCCAAGATATCTTGTCTCCTTTCACACTCTGCTTTCACACTTTCAGACCAGGTGATAAACACAGCCTGTCGCAGAGAGAATGCTTCTTCCTGTAGGTTAAAGCCCTTCTCCCTGGATCCAGGTTCCAATGGAAATTACCCGCGGATCTGATCATTCACACTAATTTCAAGCCCAATAACAAACATTGCCCTTCATAATATAGGCCCGTCGCCCTGCAGGTTGTCGGTCTGGTCTCACATCCGGGTCCCTATGGGAATTGCTATCGACTTGATGTGGGCCCCTGGCATCCTTTTAAACCTTCTAAGGTTCATTCATTCCGAGTGCCCCTGGCATACTCTTCATTCACACTTAAAATCACACAGCCGAAAACAAACATTGCCAAATATAACAGAATGTGATGAATCCGCACAGTCAATAAAATAACGTATTATCTCTGCCCTTACAGTGTGTCACAATTTAGTATTTTATATACATTCCATACTCACACTCGGTACTTCTGATCACAAAATTTAGTTTAAACATATGCTACAATATGCAGATTTCAATTAAATAGGCTCTGCTTTACCTTTTAGTTGAGCCGCTCGTGATCAGTGTGTTCCGAGTCCGAGTCTGGAAGGTCTTTCACGGATGGGTCGTCCGACTGACTAGGATTCCGCCGTCTCCGTCGCCGGTGGGCGAGGAAACAAGTTTAAAAACTTTGTCCTCGAATTCAGATCGTTGTCAAACCATCCTCTGCTACCAAGTTTGTTGTGCGGAAAACAACAATAAATTCAGGAGGCGACGGTGCAATAAACACTCGAAAGAATTTAAGTTGGACCACACTGTATTTACTCAATTTAAGGCAGAAACATCACATTCCGGGCAGTAATACGTGCACGGACCTGATGGCAGTCACGACTAGTTCGCTTCTCACACAAAAGGCCCCTAACAGAGAGTGCGCTTCAAGTTTTGTATTGGAAGCTCGAGGGATCCTATTGGCTCTGAGTCGTGTTGCAGGCGGTACGCTATCCTTCGTCGCGCAGCCTGATTGGATCATTGGACATACTCCGCCCACTCTGGATCCCGATCGATTGCTCTTCCTTCTTCTCTTCTTACTGTATGAGCGGAGTCTCCCAATTTACAACTGTTTCTCTACATGTTTGGTTTCCCTGTCTCTGGTCGTTATCTGTTTAGTTTATCTACTCAGGCTCACATTCCTTTCTTCACCTTCTGACCACTGAGGGAGTCTTTGTCCTCCCTGGGATTCCACTCCAGGCCTTAATCCTTGGCCACTCTAAGAATCTAACTTTATTCATTACTACTACTACTCTAAGAGGCACATCTTATCATTCTTTTCACGAGACTAGGGTGTATATGTTAATGTATTGACAAGTCCTCAGTCTGCTGCAAAAGGGGGGGGGTTCCGAAGTGTGTGTGTGTGTGTCTCTCAGTCATGCGCGGTTTATGACCCTTTTAGTACTTTCGAATCTACCACGTGACTAATATAGTGTGTGTGTTGTCATATTGTTACATGTAGTATTTATTTTCTCTACAGACACTATTCATATTAATACAGATCTAACACTCATAAACATACTGATATTTAAATGGACACTATTATCACATCCAAATCTGCCACTAATACAGAGACTCTGTAAATATATACAAACATAACAGACTTGTAATCAACTGGTTTTCATAAAGACTTATATATTATTTGTATATGTTTCTAATTTGACATATTTGATCCTGAAATAAATAATCCGCAACAATATCAGCACCGCAGTTATATAGACATCAGCAGTCAAAATGGCCTGTACTGATAATATAACGTACTTAAATGAGCCTCCATTGCTATATTCATCTTTTTGATAACACTGATTGTAGTTTAGAAGGGGAAAGATTAACCTCATTGATAGCTTCAACTTGATCGTGTGGATTCAGTTTTACAGCGTTATTAAAACAATCTCAGTGACGACTACTTTCTTCTGCAGTGGGATTCTACCACAAGCTGAACCAGCCATGGTGGAGGTGGATCTGGAGACACCCACAGGTCACAGGCCGGCCATAATAAATGATACAAAAGAGGAGAAGACAACCATAAGCAAACTGTGAGTAGACCAAACAAGGTCCACGTGTCATTGTTGTTGGACAATGACATGCAGTTGTAGTCTCTTTATTTCAGCAAGAAATAAAAACACAGAATACAGAAATATTAATATGCAGGCAACAAAGAGGTCATTTGAACAAAGTAGCACAAACTCACATTTATCTTTAAACATTGGCTGGAAATGTTTCAAGTAAATGTAATCAGCAGCCACATGATGTTGGAGTAAGCTAGCAGAGAGATCGTTCGCACAGCCGTCTCCTGTCTCCTAATGATGTGCTTGTGACCAAATGAATTCATGCCGATGCTTAGAATGTTTTTGTGAGCGCTGAACGAGAGAAGTTAGAAATCATCAGTTTGTCTGCCAAACTGCTGCAGCCGTCAGTAATTACATTTTGTCATGACACAATGTTGCTTTCTCGCTTTGGGCCTTTTTACTAGTATGTTCCATGTTCATGTTCTCTCCACCATGCTCAGGAACAAATGCCTTACTTGACCTTTTCTCGTTATAGGTTTTCATTCAGGCGAAAATAAGAAAAATCTCAGAACTGACCATTTAGAAGAAAAGCGGGATTTGCCAGTACACTTAATTAACAACTTTTGTATTGATTCTTTTTACAATGTCTGCTTGCCAGT
The DNA here is from genome assembly GCA_023566465.1 of Cottus gobio. Lineage (NCBI taxonomy): Eukaryota > Metazoa > Chordata > Actinopteri > Perciformes > Cottidae > Cottus > Cottus gobio. Next base: position 18,518,513 of record CM042218.1, on the reverse strand, counting down.
TTAACAAGCACTGTATTTTGTACTGGTAATTTTAACCTAAAATTGTTTATCATAGTGGAAGTAGTAGTAAAATATATATCATGTTGAAAGTTTGGTGAAGATATGAAATGAAACTGGAAAGTATTATCTCAAGTGTTGGAGATTATGTTGAATGCATTGACTTGAAATGAAGTAATTTTAAGCTTAAAAATGTATTTTTTTTAAATATTTAATGTGTCGTTTCACATCAATGATACAAGTTCTCATCTCAAAGTAGACAAATACGATTGTATTGTTAATCCAATAAAGTCAGAGTCCACTCAAAACTTTGTTGCACATGTTAAGGTATCGGCAACATTACTTTTCTACAAGCCACTGTAGGTCTTTGGACAAGAGAAATGCAATAGTCACAACATTGACATATTTGTCCGTTTTTTTAGTCTCAGCTCCTCAGTAGCGTTATCTTCAAATGCACCGTGAGATGGATGTAAATACGACATTCAGGAGCCCCGCTAGCCTAAAGGTTAAAGTTTATACTACATAACCACAACATTTTATGCTCCCTTCTAGCCGGGGACCTTTGCTGCATGTTATACCCCCCTAGCCATACATCCGTTTACACAGTAAATTATCAAACAACACTACAATAAGTGGAGTGTGTCATCTTATTGTAAGCACTTATTGTAAGTCGCTTTGGATAAAAGCGTCAGCTAAATGAAATGTAATGTAATGTAATGTAAAATCTTAGAACAGCATATTTCATAAATATGTCAGAGATCACCTTCAACATTAAGCATATCATCTTTTGGAATGAAAACTGTGTTTTATTCCTTAATTTACAGCACAAGTAATAATTTACAACAGTAAAATGTAATTGTCAGCTACACTCATTAAAACGGAAATACTACTTATCCTGAAGAAATACTTTTCAAGCTTGCATCAATCTGCTACAATTAGATACAAAATAAAACCATGGTAAAAAAAAAAAAAAAGGTTGCAATAATACACTCCAGTTGATCTCCCTCGTTTAAAATTTGTTATACTTAATAAAAAAAAAAGCCTTTTGAGGACTGTTTATCTCTAGCTTATTTTACATTAAACTGAACAGGACAGAAGACAATTCATCTAAAATTTGTGGATTTAGTATTTGAGCCAAGGGTGAGCCGAGACTGAGGCTTTACTCCGATCCCCGTAGTCATACAGCAGCTCTTCCTCTGCTGCGATGTCTCTGGAAGCCACCAGGATGAGATGAGGGCTTCCATCGATGGCGTGAAGCCGAGTTTGACAGTTTCCAGTTTTACTGTGGTTGATCAGTCTTCCAAGACGACTCGTTTCCTCTGTAGCATCCACACTGTAAAGTGTAAGACATTAAAGATTAACCGTCACACAAACCGGTATCCAAACTAAACGTCAAGAAAATATGTATATATACACACACACACACTTATTTTTTTAATTTAAAGCCTGACACCTATGAAATGTCTTCACAAGGAGACTGCTTATTAGAAGAATGTATATCCTGAGACAGTCCAAATCTTAAGGACAATTTTAATTTCCATACATTCTCTGAAACATCTGTGTATACGTGAAAAATATTCTAAAAATAACTAGCTTCAAGGGATGTAGCTGATCTGTCCAAAAATTAAAGTATCATTTAACCAATATAGATTTCCTCAGTCAATCTTAACGGTACCAAATATACGGGAATGTGCTAAGCAAATTCCCATGACTTTTCCAAAGCTTTTTTCTTTTACTTCAAGCATGGAAGTATATTTTTACTAATGCCATCACATTTCCAGGTTTTTCATGACTGCAAGGACCTGCTTTATTTGAAAGCTAGCAAAAGGTAAACAGGAAACATGCAGAGAGAGATGGGCATGACGTGCAACCAAACTTAAGTTTATAGAATTGTTTGGCATAACAAATAATCTTAAAATAATCCCCTGGATTACCACAATGGGATAGATGAATTGAAAAAATAAAATTATTTAAGTGTGAAACCACATGTCAATCCCATTTGAAGGTGGTGACGCTTGGACTTACCAGTACGTTTTGGTTTGATACTGGAAGTAGTACATGTAACAGCCTTTTTGTGGATCCTGAGTGTACTGGGCCTCTCTTATTTTAGCCTCAGCTAGTTCCAGTAGGTCTCCATGGTACTCCACGACAAACTCTCCCTTTCTGAAGATCTTGGCAGCAAATATCCCTCTTCCTTTTCCTTCTATCGGTTTGATCTATTGACATTCAAAAGCATGCAAAGTGTGAAATAAGACTGAGTTAGCCATAGTGCAGGGGTTACCTTACTACTACACATAGTAAAATATGAATGTTCTAACATTGTGGTTAGTGATTTTCTGCCCAAACTAAACATCAATCTTCGACAAATTACTGATCTGCACACTACACGTTAATAGTAAAATATATAACTGCCATTAAAGATATCCAATGAATGGCTGTAAACAGAATACTATTTACAGCCATCAACATCAGTTAATGTGCAGAAATGGGAGAACTGTAAGTAACAGACATCAAAATACGTGGTGAAATGCGTCGAACACATTTGGACTGAACTGGGCACAGTAGATTTAAACCATTATATGTTACCTGCATTCCTTCTTCAATGTCATTCTTTATCAGGTCATCAATGAGTCTGTGTTCTTCACTCTGTTGACAATTCGAGTAATTGGGTCAAAGTCAAACTTCCTGTTATGGTTAGCGAAATAGAGTTGCATAATCGAAACATCACAAAAGAAGTCAGCAAAAATAACAAATTATAATAATAAAAACCCACAGAAAACATTTTTCTTACAGACCTTTAACTCAGTCTTTGTTTTTCTGTTACTCCGTCTGATGGGATAATAGTCTGTGACCTTTCTGTTTTGGGGAGCTTTATTCTCCGTTCTGAAAAGAGACAAGTAATGATTATGCAACTATCTGTGAAAGCGGCCATGTCTTTTTTTTCACCCTTTCTTTTAAAAAAATAATAAATGTTACTTGCTTTGTTTTTCTGTGCTTACTTTTTTGCCCTGAGTTTGCGACCAGTTCGACTCCGAGGCTTGTCTGAAACTTTGTCGTCTGCTGTAGACTTTGCACTCGTGTGCGTGGTTGACTCTTTTTGCTCAAGTTGGTCAGTGGATTGTTTTCTGATCCCATGACTGTGACAAGCAGTTTCAGGCTTCTGCTCCTTGGGCTCACAACTTTCAGATTTTATTTCATTAGGTATGTCTAGAGAAAGAAACAAAGACTGAAAGTGACAGCTTCCCTTAATACTTTGCTTTAAATCAACACAGTGAAGTTCCTTTAAAAAAAAAAATAACAAAAAAAATTCTGTTAACTTGTGTCATAAGATAGTGGGTCAGTGAACACTGCTACCATTCACATGCACAGGAAAGGTTTCCGTGGTACATGTGAATCTGCTGAACATACTGTAACATAGGGGAGGCTCACAGAAAATATATCCCATGAAATAGATTTGACCAGACAACCAACTTTTCAGATTAATTGATTGAAATAGTTTAAAATGTTAATTAGGTACTCACCCTTTTTCAATTTGGATGTGAATGAATTAGTTGCATCAGATTCATTTCCCTCCTGGATCAGCATTCTCGAATGGTCACTCAGAGGAGATCTAGGTTTGCTTGGACTTCGTAGACTTTTTAAAATTGACTGCACTGTACCTATGCAATCCTGCAAAAATAATAATTATTTACCCTGGTGAAAAAATTAGAGTTATATACAAATTCACCTAAATCAGATGAGCTGCATTAGATGAGATGTCATATCTTATGAGGCTGTGTTTAGAACCATGTAGCTGCTGCAGATTGAATTTATTGTCTTTATTTGTGCTACCATAACTAACATGCAAGAAAACAAAGTAAACAGACTGCTAGATGATGAAGACCATCAACCAACTGTAAACATTAAAATGGTATGGTTGTTGACATATGCATTATGATTAAATTATAGTTTATTAATAAATCAGGTACCTAACCAGTGCCAGATGTAAATACATGTTTAGTTATTCATTTCAAACCCGTATAGCTTATTGGAACTCAACCTTGTACAATGTTAGAGTACGTGCCGTTTATTGAGCAATTCCTCTGGTGACAATGTGTACATGTGTGTGCTCTTTCTTTCTACTCGGAGATCTTCAGTTTGGCTCGTCATTAGGGTAGGTGTTGTCTGAAAGGCTTAATTCTGGGTAAAGGTTAAATTTGTAGTACAACGTGAAAGGGATGCAGGAGCCTAGCAGCAGTGTCGTCACCTTTCGGGGTGTAGGTTAACACAGAATGTGGCCACAAAAAATAAATTGCCGTTTCCTTCTGTATTTGTGTTGCAAACACAAAAGTGTAAAACCAAACAACAAAACATACCTTGTTATTTGCGGGTTTGTTTTCCTTTGTCTCCTTCCGCGAGTCGACTTTATGTTCAACAGAGTCCTCGGGCTTTTTGTCGGTTTTCAGCACAGCTTTCTTCCCTTTATAAACACGGAAAACATAAATGTGAGCACTGCTGTCTCATTTACACGGCATTGTACCGCCGAGAACAATTAAAACTAATTTTAATAAAGACCCGTTGCATGCATTTTAAACGTTTGTTCTCTATTTAGGCTAGCTGGCGTTAGCTACACATTTTACTAACTTTACTGTGTGACGTACAACAAATGCGGAAACGACAACACATTAGGAAGTTTACCTTTTGCCATGTCAGTTCCCAGAATAAAATTAGAGGACGGGGAGTACATTTAATTTCCCGTGTCCACGGGCTCCTTGTTTTGCTCAGGTCACGAAGAGCATCAGTCCACTACTATGTTGCAAAGTAAAGTGCGAGAGCGTGGTGGATTTAAAAACGGTCCTGAACTTCTCATTGGCTTATTTGTCGAGGCGGGAGGGGCACGAGGATGAAGGTAGTTATCTCATTGGCTGCAGCTCTGACGTCACACGGCCGGTCAACAAAGTCTGGCTTGAAACATGTATCCCACCCATACAGTCTATGGTCCACAGTTCTATAAAACAAGTATATAATAAAAAATAAAAGTGGCAAATGTATTTTAATAAGAAAAGATGTGCTGGGGTGTTAAAGGAAGTTGTCCTAGGGATGTAAGAGTCCAGGTCAGTTCCAGGTCTTTATTGATGAACCTGACTGCAGTTGGAAACAAACTGTTCTTGAGGCGTGAGATCTTGGTCCTGATGGACCGCAGACTCCTGTCAGAGGGATGGGACTGAACAGGTGAGAGGTTTGCTAACATCCAGCGATAACTTGTGCTCAATGTTATGCGACAGAATTATCGTTGAAAACATCTGTGCTGCAGCTTTAATATTGTTGAGTGTGTTGTCAATATAAAATGAGCCAGCGGGAAAAGCTTTAGTTTACACATTCAGAATTTAAACTGAGACTACAATAATAACAATTTACAGGAAACAAGTGAGGGAAAATTGTCATCAAATGATAATGTTAAAGAAATATGTATCCAAGACAAATAACATACATACAGGTGAAGGTAGTATTTTTACAACTTTAATCTATACTGTATTTCCCAATTCATTTTTTTTTCTCCTCTGGAGAACATGTCTTTAAGCATTTGCCAACATTTGTTATTCTATTTTGTTCTTTTGTCTTCTCATTTCTTTCTCCAGTCTGCATCTTTATCTCATCCTGTAACTTTGCATGAAAGATACCATACAAATACAAGGATTATTGGATATACAACTGTTGACAGTACACCCCTCCAGGTTTAGTTCTTCAGTCTGTGTAGGCATAAAAACATACATTCCATTCAAACATTTCAAACAGTGTCATTTCCAGGTTTGGAGTTTGCTGCCAGAGTTTCTCTAAAGAGTCTTTTTCTCTCTAAATTCTCATTTGCCTTCCTCTTCTTCTCTTGTTTCCTCAGCTCAGACTCTTTCTTTTTTATAATAACTTCACTGAGTTCTCCTTTATAAACAACATCAAGTTTCTCCCGCATGATTTCCCGAGCACGCTTTCGATTTATATCCACGGATCTGGTTTGATGGCACTGCAGAGGAAAATGGTACAATAAATGACATTAACATACACATTTAAAGAACTTCCCTATAAATCTCAATTTCTAAGCCAACCTTTACAATAAGTCCTTTAATTTCAATACCTACATTTCAATGACAAATGTGTCTCAAGATCATGTAATATGATTAAAAGCATCAGAACAGCTATGGATGGATTTGTCAGGGTTAATTATTTCAACCATCATAACTCTGACAATATCAATAACACGTGGAGCAATAGATACCAGTGTTGACAATTACGCACAGGTGGGTTTAAAAACAGGATTAACCTTCACAACAGTCCCACTGGGGATGTGCTTGAGCACCACACAGTTGCTGGTTTTGTTGGTGGCCTGTCCTCCGGGTCCAGATCCTCTCACAAACTGCTCTTCAAGCTCGTCCTCGTTCAGGGCTGGGAAGTCTATCAGGTCCTTTTTACCGGCTGTCAAAACACACGTCAGTCCAGACGGGAGCGGCCTCAGCAGAGGAACACTACGAGGAGCCCCCCACGTGACCCAACTGGACATACTGTACATACAGCTGATGAACGGGGAAAGCCGCAACATCTATTTAAGTGAGAATACAAAGGGAGACACATCACGTGTGTTACCAAACATTGAATATCAATCATTTGACCATAACATGCTGTCCGTGCTGAGTTGAGACTTACTGTAGGCTATTACATGCTCCCGTCTGTTTCACGGTCATGTCAACGTGTGTACACGTCTGTTTTTTGTTCAGTCTTCTCTTCTTCGTTTCCGTAAACAGTCATCCAATCCGCACTAGTCGTGTTTTTCTTCGTGGTCAGAAAATAAGGTCCATGTTAACCCTTTTCCGCCACCATGTGTCGGTTCGCTGAACAAACCCCCAGCAGGTAGGAAACTGCACACGTGTTATTATTACTTTTAAGGTTTGAACTTTCCGGTGGGTGTTTGAAAGGCATGACTGTGCGTGAATGGTCTTTATTAGAGGGAGATAGATATGAAAGTTAACAGGGTCATGTCTACAAGGACTTAGTCCTCCTGTTCACTGTTTGGTGCCTGATTGCCGTGAAGGATAATTAACAAACTATCATCAGGTGGGAAGAAAATATAATGCTTGTTCTCTTTCTTTAGTGCGTGTGACTTGGATATTCACATTCACTCAAGTTATGTAATCACATATAGCTGTAAATAGATGAGGAAAGATATACATTTGTATCTGTAATGTGGAATATTATACAGCTTGTGAATTTCATCACCTCAAAGACGACCCAATCTCAAGGTGTTGCTTGTCTATGATGTGCATATATACAAAGACAGTATTCAAAGAATACAGTTGGCTATAGTCTCTGGAAAGGCTATGGTATAAGGGTGTTACTGTATGTCAATATATCATTGTCAGCATAAATGTACCCACGTGCCAAGCCATCAATAACATGTTATGTGTAAATGTGGAGCCTCACAAATACAACACACGCACAAACTAACTAAGATGTGGTGTAGAAGGTTATTTTACCCTTTAGTGAAGCTGTTACGCTTCAGCTCTGCGCAAAGTGCCTGTGTATATGCTTTCTCCCCTCCTGCAGGCCAGTCATGCTGCTCTGCTTGCCACATATTTCAAGCTGGCCAACCAGCAGAGAGTAACAGGAGGAAGCCTGAGGAGTTTACTCTTTGTTTTTGTTCTCTCCCTGATGTTGTTGTTAAATTGTTAATGTTTGTGGTGGGAAGTTGAGGACAGTGTTGAGTTGGGACTTTACGTCTGTGTACACACAGAGTTTAACTTTGTCTTAATACCTCAGGATTATTGGCCAGGTTAGCCAGGCCTAGTTTGGTTATATTAATCTATATGTTTGACACAACCACTTTGTCCCATCCTCTCCCACATTGTTTGAGAACCTTTGTTACCCTAGTATAAAATAAATCACCTTAATTGTTACTTTTACTCAACTCTTTCATTTTCTATAGTTGTCGTCTCAACTTTATCCCGAGACTAAAAAAGGGGAAGTAACAGATGCTGATAAGTATTGACATCAACCTATATAAGATACGAATGATGGTGGTTTATCCATGTCTGAAATTTGGACCTCCGCTGATATGGCTTTTTAAAAGAAGACATTTTGACTTGTCAAACATTCACAATGGCTCCAATAGTTGTTATTGATTAATCACCACTTTACCTGACAGTAGTTGTTGTAATGTATTTGTCATCCACCCCACACAATGCGTAACTTTCTTTTTCTATTGTTTTACACTGCACAAGACATTGATGTTGAACGTAATGCTGTCGCCTAAATTTCAACTTTATTATTTCCATTATTTGACATTCATCACGGCAGTGCCAAACATATGTGGAAGGAGAACGGTCTTATAGTTTCTGAAAGAATCCTGAAAAGGTCCAATTATTGTAATAACGATACCCATCTAATTCTTTAAATACATTCATTGCAAAATAGTTTCACATGGCCAGAACAAATGGACTGTGATTGTGCCTATAATTAGTAAATCACCAGGAAAGGACAATCTCTCCAATGACCTGTGATCACATCGCGGGTGGGGGAGGTGCATCTAATCACTTGACCATTGTCTGTAGTTCACATTAAAACTGATCCTCATTTTGGTACAATATAACCCTAACAATTTATTTTTTGTCTATTTTGCAAAAGACTCACCTTTCCAAGTGCAACCCCAGGTTTGTACACTACTTTTTCAAACAGTAATAGACATCTTTACAATCTGTGGTAAACCACAAAATGGTAAAATAATGCAGGTAAGTACTGCTGCCAGATAATAGATGCACAGTACAATGATATCATATTATGTATAATTAGTGATAAACTATAACAGGAAATGTATACAGATGTGAAATGGTCGACATACAATCAATTAATTGGTCCCCACCATGCACCAATTTGAAAAATATATTTTCTTTAATTTTCCCACTTTACTAAGCTAGATGACGACAATAAATGTATAGTAAAAAAACAGATGTTCTCTATCACTACATGTCAGACTATAACGTCTGCTTGTTGCCATAAGTGTAACACGACTGCTATAAATGCACCTTTGCAATTTTACATCCAATAATATGTCCATTGCCTGCAGAAATGCGTTACCGCTTTTGATTCTAGTTCAGGCCATACACTCCGGTGCCAACAGGGGGCGCCCTGTGATCGAAACTACTCATTTGAACTTGTGCGAGTCTACATTTTGTCAAAACTGAAGAAAAAACGGCCAACACCGGAAATTAAGTGACTAATTCCTCAGAATAAAATACTAAATATGTTTGTGCTGCTGATTCATATGATTTCACTACGAATGTGTATAATCTGATACTTTATTATGACGTTTCAAATGGGCCTTTTATATCTATAAATGTACATAGATAGATGGATTGCGAAAAAATATCTGCTTTTATTCTGAAGATTGTACCGGAAACGTGGTTCAATCTGGTTCCTTTGACAACATTGTGTGTCGTGCCTGAAAGGAGGACTGGGAAGCCTTGCAGGGGCTCGGACTCAGGGAGGGACAACTTATGGCGGTCGCTCTTCAACTGTTTGCTTTTCTTTCTTCCCGGTTCTGAGGACGGGGGCGACAGCAGCTGGACTGAACTCACTGTCGCCAACTCCTGCGAGACTACCTCGGACAATCCCTTACATTTTTTTTTACGTTAACATCGCTACTTTGGCCTTTTCCTGTCGTTCGAGGAGATCCAGCGTGTGGCTCTCCAGCGCGAGGATGTGGGCAGATTTAGTAAACACGGGTCGATACGACGATTGATATGTCGTGTGACCCGATACGGAGCTGGTGATGTTTCTTGACGTGTCATCCATACATGTCGTACCCGCAGCCCTTTCCTCCGCCGAAGGGCCATACAACCGGCGACGTAAAGGAAACCTGTCGCTGAGTTTCGATGCGCTCGTCTCGTTGATGGCACCGTGTCGTGACCTCGTCGAGTCAGCGGCCGTCTGTCGTTGAAAGCAGCCGTGTTGCATCGGGAACGTAGTGACCCCGGGACGCGGGAGAAGGGCAGGTTAACTTTGCTTTGCTGAGAGCCGGGTGGAGCCAGGTGGAGCCAGGTGGAGCCAGGTGGAGCCCGGTGGAGCCCGGTGGAGCCCGGTGGAGCCGCAGCATCGGGTCCAGGTATGTGATGAGCATCGCAAGCAATCAGTTTGTCGTTACCGTGCTGCCATGTTGCTAGGTAACTAACCGACGGTGGGTTTACTCCAGTTCACATGTGATCGTCCGCTCCCAGAGATGCAACGCCATGTTCAATTATTATTCTTTTGATTAGGTTTTAACACCATATGCTGTCGCCGCAGCTCGCCATTACATTTGTTTAGACTCACTTTGTTTAGCCTACGTGTCTGCTCTCGTGCCTCGGCCCTGTTGTTGTCACACACACGCTGGTTAAAACTCCTGAGATGTTCCTCTCTATCGGGACTGTACGATTGTTGAAATAGAAGTTACTGGCAACATTGGTGGGTCGTTCAGGATCCCTTTTGGTAGACCTTCCAGTGATACCCCGGTGTGAGAATGTTTAGGACCCATGCCCCTGCTGCACATTACGACATGCTTGAGTGTGACTCCATGGTCTGGACCTCAGTCACAAGGTCCACTTGGAAAGAAGTGAAGGAGAGCCCATGCTGAGGTTGCAGTCCGCTTCACTTAAACAAGTGTTTTTGTTTACCATCGGCCCATTTCTATTTCAATAGGACTTAATACGCTTTAACATCAAGACTCACTCAACTTGACTTGGCAAGTTGAGTGAGTCTTTGAGGCAGAGCTGAGGCTGTGGCGTCTGATGGCTCAGATTAGGACAGGAAGACAGGAACTGCTGCAAGGCCATTCCACTGGTACCCCTGTTACTTTCTTTCTGTTTTTACAAACAACGCATGCAGTATGTTTTTTGGATTAGGATTGAAACCTGAGACGAATGTTGAACTGAGCCTCCTCTTTTTAAGGGCATGATAAGACATCAGGAGACGCATACCAAGATAGGTTGTTGTGTGGTTTCAGGGCCTGAAGGATAGTGAACTAAAATGCACACAGGGTATAATCTCTCTTTGACATGTTAAAACCTGTCTTACTGAAGCCATAACTGTTGTGAGGGTTATGTAACGCACACTGCATCAGCTGATCTGTGATCTTTAAGATTGAATTGGTTTTGGCATTTAGAATAACAAAAGTGCAAGTGCAGTTTAAAATATATATATACATATATATATATATATACACTCTTTACTGAGCTGAATTATTGGCAATATGTGCTTTAGTTTACACATTATCTTCTGAGTCACTTTTGTTTTTTGGCTTTTTGACTGACTCATGACATGACTTGTGTGTCTCCTTTTTGATCTGAAACGTGCATAGCTGCTTCAGATGCTGATTGTAACAATTACCACACACTAATGCTGTCAGTGACCACCAGGATATTTACTAATGCCATTCATTTTTGTCACAAAGAACTAAACCATGAGCAATTTGCTGATGTTGCTTCCTGTTCTTCTGTTCATTGAAGCGCTGGTCTCATGATTGAGGGCAGCCTACTTAAAAGGAAGGCCATTGCGTTCCTCTCGTGACTGCACACAGCCCTCTTTACCATACCTGTTGGGACCTTATACAATAAGGTGGAGGTGTCTGTAAACTTGGCAGCTCCTCAAAATATCTGCCAAACCAGTTTTCTGGATTTGGCTTTCCTTCCTTCCAACTAACACAATAGACTCAAACACCATGGTACTACATGGGCTGGGCTTTGTTGACAATGCAAATTGATTGTAAGCAAATGTATGGTCACTTTCACAGTATTTTCAGTTTCTTCAAACAGTGACATGTCTGATTTAAGCTCATTCTCAAAGTCCAGCCTATTTAAATGATAATCAGTATGAGTTCACAAAGCAAAGAAGACAGACTTCTTGTTGCTGTATACGCTTTGAATGTTTAAAAACATAATCCTTTCCTTTTCCATTGTCGTTCTAATCGTTAGAACACAGTGAATTGTGGGTAATTCTTTCAAGTTTGTTTTGCAGCATTGCAGACATGCAGACAGGTGCACATAGGCCTCAAGTCTTCCAAGCCCCCACCGATTTTACCTTCATTGATAATGTTATATTTGCAAGTCTGTGACAGTAATATGCTGTCTGTATTATTGTTATTATGACTAAATAAGGTAAATTAATTGAAAGTAGGTGGATATGAATATCCCCCCCTCAGAAAAGTGCTCACTGGAAGACTTTATTTTTTATTCCAAAAATATTTCCAATAATAATTCTGAATAAATATTGTATGATTTATTTACTGGAAAATAAGATTTGTAGCTTCAGGATTGCAAATTGAATCGCAACCATGTTCTTATTGAAGTTTGACACAGTCCAGAAGTTGGTTGAGTTGAGTGGTTAAGTTCTAGGATAACCATACATGGACATATTTAACTGATATTAATCAGTAGTTTTATTATCCTGCGGCTGAGCATTTCTTAGCCAAAGAGCCATAATGTAATACAACATGTTTGATCATGTTTTAATGCATCTACAGTGAACCAAGAAATCTTACATTAAAACCGTAGTTAAGAGGTGGAAATGTAATAGCGGTTTAACTCTCAGATGTCTCTCTTGAATCTGACCCACCAAACAAACACATTCTCACAGAGGGAGAACGAGTACAGGTAGTTATGAGTCAGTCCATTGTCTGTACAATTGTGATTTTTAGACGTGGCTATTTTTTTTGTTTTTTTGTTCCATGTTCACCAGTTGCTTTTGTTGAATTAAAGCGGTTGCTTTGTGTTTTTTTTAGCCCCCTCAAAAAGCAAAGTGGAGGCACTGCAATGACCTTATGGGTAAATGAGGATAATAATTTCTAGCTGCACTCGGATACTATGCTAATGTTTGCTCATTTGTGTGTCACAGGTCTCTTTCCCTAAGACTAATATTACCCACCACTCCACTAATGTTATACAGTTCCAGGAGTGCCTGACAATCTCCTGATGGTCAGGAGGGAAAGGCTGTGAGAATATGTAAATACATGCTGTATGTCCGGGTGACTGGAGTGGAAAATTCCTGACAGAGGAGCCTGTAGCTTGTGAGCACATGTTTGAGTATTCATAGCACTGCGCTTGAGTTTTTTTTTTATTCCTACATGTTACAGGTCTGCTGTTCTCCTACTACAACCCTCAGTTTTCGTCTGCTTGTCTTAGAGGTGAAAAACGAGTATACAGCCATTTTAGTCAAGGAAACCAAGGAGACTCACTTCCTGTCAGTTATGGTTTCAGTGACGTATGCAGCAGCTCACCACATCTTTTGGTTCCATGTATATAAGAGCTGCTGAACATTGTAGATTGCTGTCACAGGAAGAGCAGAGAAACATCAGGTACAAACACAGTAAAATTAACTACATTGAGGAGTGTTAACAGTGCTGTAAACGACTGTATATGTGGCATTATAAGATATAATCATAGCTTAATTTTTCTTGTTTAAGTGGTAATTGGACATTTTCTTCATGTTGCTCCATCTCCATTGATTTAAAAAAAAAATCTGTTGTAATATTTTGATACAGCATGTCTGTTTAAGCAGAGGAGAGGCATGGTCTTGGTTATTTACTTAGAGCAGACTATGGATGGTTTAGGAAGTCTATTGCATGTTGATCTCCCACCATATACACAATCACTGTCACCCAAGACAAAGGGGCAGTGCATAGTGACTTTAGATTGTACGGTTGTTAAACAGTTAGGAAGAAGACACATTTGATTCTTGTTTGTACTCTTGATTGAATGCACTTAATGTAAGTCGCTTTGGATAAAAGCGTCAGCTAAATGTAATGTAATCTCACTGTGTCTCATTCCTCACTGTAAGTGAATTGTTCATATAGTTGCATTAGCAAGTTTCCCGTGATTGCTTTGCTAGGATATTTACTCTACAGCTTGGCATATAATGTAGGAAAGTCGTTTGTAAGATCATTTTTACAGACAGATACTGAAGGTATTCAATGGGATTCACAACAAGCCTATCATGCTATCTGGGACTGTTATTTTACCACAGCTGATAGCTCGTGGGTACAAACACGCATCATGTCATGTTGCCATCATTTCTTTGACAGTCAATAGAGACTGATTATTATGGGCACTGACAGTACCGGAAGGGATTTTATGTTATAAGTGCATTTCATGTTCAGAACTTTTAACGCCACAATGAAATTTAGTGTTTAATCATCAACAAGGCAGCTTAAAACATATCCTTTGGTCTTTTTTTATTTATTGTTTCCTAGATGATTTACTTACTTTATTAGCTGTGCTAGAACAGAAATTATTTTAACTGTTAACGTAATGTGATGGCGGTTTGAAGGATTAGCAAACTTTAATGTTTTGTTCTGAAATACAAATATGATTTGAACAATGGGGCTAAGACATGTGTCTGCTTTTATGCTGGATGTTTCCATTCAATGAACTGTACTCAGCTGAAACATTGTCATGATCAGCTCGATGTCTGCTTTGGAATTGTATTATGATGATGGATAGATGAGGAACATTACTTCCTGCACTGCGCACACACTAAGGATTATACTGCACAACACCAGGTTCTAGGAGTCTTTTGGGAAAGTAAATAAAACGGAATATTGAATATTGAACAACTTTGATGATGAGCAGATTGGTTTGTGCTTTAGACCAACAAATATTTCTCAGAGCTTCCCTAAGGAAGTTGAAACAATTTTACTATTCAGTAACATATTTGTAGAGACGAAAGATGAGTTTGGGTTCCTTTTCAAATGTTAGGCTACGCATAGGGGTTTGAAGCAATCTTGCATAACAAACATTTTACCATTTAGGATGTTCTCTTAGGGGAGTATAGGGATGCATGGCCAGCTGGCTAGTTATCTGAAGCTCTACTTTGTCTTTTAATTCATCTTGAGTAGACAATCAAGCATCATGACAGTATTTCAGATGAGCCCCCATCATGCATCTGGGTGCCAGCCAAGCACTGAATGGAACATTGTGTTTTCTCTGCACCTTGAGCTCCACAGACTGTCCTTCTTCTCCATCGCACCCCACTGCCTCAGCTCCCTTTCACAAAGCAGGTGATGCTAATGTCGGCGTTTAGCTGTTAACTGGGACAATAACAACCTGTCCCCACCAATCCCTGATGAGCCAGCTGATGAATGACACTTCAATGCTAATGCTCCTACAGTGGGGTTGTCTGGGAAATGAGACAAAGATGAACGCTTAGTGCAGGCTGTGCCATTTCCCCGTCCTTTTGGACACCAGTTTTGTTAACGGTGTGGGTGGACTGGAAGAGCTGAGGTCTTTTTATAGCAGTTGACCACATCCCTGTGTCCTTACTTGAGTTTAATTTTATGTAAGAGGAATGAAGTCTGTTATGTGCATCCTGGGGTGTTGTTTCGTGGTGATATTTATCAGGCTTGTGCGCGAGATGAAATTGAGACACTCTGACACGCGCCCTCTCTACCAGGAAACTTCTCGGCTCTTCAGCAGAAAAATGCAATAATATCTGCTTGTGTGAGGCAAAGTCCCAGTAGATAGTGTATTAGCTAATCTAATCTGCAAAGGTCATAGTACATTACATTACATTATTACATTATTACATTTAGCTGACGCTTTTATCCAAAGCGACTTACATGCTACACAGTAGACCGTAGACACAGCAACGGTGAGCAATTAGGGTTAAGTGTCTTGCTCAAGGACACAACGACACAGCCTGCCGGAGCCGGGGATCGAACCACCGACCTTCCGATTGAAAGACCGACTTGCTAACCACTGAGCCACAGTCGCCCCCATAGTCTGCTGTGAATTAGAAATAAAGTGTACTTCTTCCTGCTGGGGATTTGCCACGTGTCCACATTTAGCGTTACATTCATTTATCTTGTGTTTCATGTCGGTATGGACCATATATGCCATTTTATAATTGTTTGTGTTTTATTGCATTCCACCATCAGCCCTT
Organism: Cottus gobio; assembly: GCA_023566465.1. NCBI lineage: Eukaryota > Metazoa > Chordata > Actinopteri > Perciformes > Cottidae > Cottus > Cottus gobio. The sequence goes on along the minus strand of CM042218.1, from coordinate 18,502,586 downwards.
GCAGCGCTCTCTGACTCACATGGATCATGTAAAATGAAAGCGACAGTGCTGCTTCATGTCACTTTACCCACACTCTCTTTTCTTTCTCATGGGCTGCAGACACCTGATTTCTCTGAGGCTAAAAATAGACTCCCTCAGACCCTAACTCCCTCTCTTCGATGCCCTCTCCCTGCTATCCTTTTTTCCTCCCGGTGTACAGGCTTCCTTTGGGAAGTCGCTGTGCGTTTTTCCCATTGTTCGCTTCCATGTGCCAGACAAAGCTCAACGTCTCCAGTCAGAGCGGCGTGTCTCTGTGTGAGAGAGACGTCAGAATTCTTTATGGTATAAGACTGAAAGAGAGTTTCGGGTTTTTATTGCTCTGTTAAGAAGTGCTAAAGCACGGTTTTCCACAGAGCTGCAACCTGACCTCAGAACCCTTTGAAATGTGAAACAAAGTCGTAGGACCATGAGCATCTTTGAAAATGGCCTTTTATGGTCAGTGTGAGAGACAGGATCTGTCTTTGGTCACTGGGTAGAAGACTTTTTTTTTCGTGCACATTATTCGTGCTGCACAAAAGAGTTTGAGGTATTTCACCAAAGGGCAGCAGTCGACTTCAGCTTTTCATGAGCAGCTTTCTTATCATTGACAGTTAATTTGCCTTGATGCACGGCGTCTTTTTAAAATGAACACAGGCCTGCACACTGAACGGATGACTGTGATTCAACTCTCTTTCAACCAGAAACCCAAGACTGATGGAATGGTAACTAGTGCCTTTTTAGTCTTCCAATCACTCAAAGCACTTTTACACTACATGTCTTTCACCCATTCACACCCATGTACTGATGACGGGGGCTAGTATGCAAGGTGTCGCCTACCCATCAAGGGTTAAGCGTTTTGCCTTCTGAGCCGCAGTCGCCCCATTAAGGTATCAAGAGACAGAGGGAGATTGCGGTGTTAAGATCAGAGTTGTGTTCTGTCCTTACTTTTATGATTGATATTACTGTACCTTTCTGGATGAAAGCTGATTTGCGAAAACCGTTAAAAACAAGTTCAGAGTCAAACACCCTTTTAAACTTTCCTCTCCTTGCTTCTCACTGTTTCTCTAATATTGGCGAATGCTTGCATGTTTTTCTGTTACTCAGTCCTCAATTCACACCCACGTTTTCAGATCCTCTTTCCTCTCGGCGTCTAAAGCATGAGAAATTAACCAATTCTATCAATTCAGTATTTGTATTTTCCTGTGTTTCTCCAAATTCCTCTCGCTCACTGCAAGGATGTTGGAAAGGGAGTCATTAGTGGTCTACTAGGTTAATTTAACTTGCGTCATAATTGCTATGGGCATTTTTAACTATTGAAGTGGTAGTAGCGGACTTGTATTGACATTGATATTTTTAATTTAAGTACAGTATTATCAGTAAACACAAAGTACTTTTCAACCAGTATGTCTGCTTTGTGAAGTCCACATGTAGCCTGCTTTATTTAGGCCTGCACCTTATCACACTCACCACTGTATTTATAATTCTGCATTCTGTTGTATAGACAATTTCTCTACATGCATTATATCACAGTGACATATTTAGTTTGACGGTTTATTAGAATCAGTGAGAATCGCAGGCTGATGCTGTCGCCAGGAGAAAGAAACCGGAGAGCAGTGGAAATGAGCCGAGGTTGGGAAGAACAGAGACTGAGTGAAAGTGGAGACAGGAGAAACGGGGGAAAGAAGTATCGGCCCCGGCAGCGTCTGGTCTCTACTTTTCTCGTCACTCTGACTTCATCTCGGCAACCAATAAGAAAAGAGCCCTGTGTCTCCATGGTAACCCCCCCCCACCCCTCAAGCAATGATGAAGAGGATAAAGAGGCAGGAAAATAAATACATTTTGGCTTTTTTGTAGAGTAGTATCCATTTCATTTGTCTTTTTTTGACAGAATTATTAAAAAACGTTGCATTGCAAGTTATCAGAGTGCTAATAACAAGTGCAAAATAAAAATCAGTTTTTTTACTTCAACTATATTTCTCTAATGGCCACAAAACTGCCACTATTTTCTAAAATATAAAATCATACATGCTTTATTTTAACACCTTATCTATCTCTTGGTGTCAGGCTGGAGCTTTTTACATATATTGGAAAATAACTATTCTAACACAATTTTACATTCAGTCATTTATCGTGTGTGTGTGTGTGTGTGACTGTGTGTGGTCAAAGCCACTTTTCACTATTGTAATAGATTGCTAGTGGCAATGATGCTGGAAATCTATTAGTTGTTATTCCTCCAAGCCTTTGTACTGTCAGTGGTGAGCAAGAACGCCACATCAGGCTCCACATTAGAGGACTTTGATTTTAATCAGCATATTGTTGCTACCAAACACATAAAAGAGCTGATGAAGATGTTTGAGTGAGATAATCTAAATCCACAAAAGCATATCTTGCCCTGTGGTCTGTAGCTACATGAATTAGTTAATGGGTTGGACAAAATTCTAGGGTAGCGATGCTTTCCTCTTCTGTGTTTGAGTCACATAAGACTCTGCACAGTGGATTTAGGCGCTGAACGCTCCAAGAGAGTAACAGCGAGGGGAGATCCTCATTTAACCTTGGAACATAACTGATTAATCCAAGTGTAATTTGCATATAAGGTCATCTAATTCTGGATTTCAAAGTGAAGCGTGGCGTTGATTAGAGATAGAGCTGGTATGTAACAGGCCCGTTTTGGAAAGCTGTGGACTGATGAGCTCCACTGAGACATAAGAACACAATGCCTTCGTGTATTAAAGCAGCTTAAAGTTCTCAGCAGTCACTGGGTGCCATATTTATGTAGAATTTTAATTACATGTTGTGTGGGTATCTTATCTAAACTTAAATGCTTCAGATATCGTGAGGTTCACTGAGTCCATGTTTGCCATGATTTTGTACATGAAATGCAATACACAAACAACCATATATTTGAGGTTATTTAGAAAGAACAAAAAAACAGTAGCAACAGCTATATGTCAAGTGAACTACTTTTCCTTCCAGGAAAAGTCTCCCCCACCCACAACCTGACCATTACCATCAACAACTCAGTCTTGGCCCCGCCCCCGACTGCCAGGAACCTCGGTGTGACCCTGGACAGTCAACTCTCCCTGACTGCTAACATTACCGCAACAACTCGTTCCTGCAGATTCATGCTGCACAACATCAGGAGAATACGTCCACTTCTCACCCAGAAGGCGGCACAGGTTCTGGTCCAGGCTCTGGTCATCTCGCGCCTAGACTACTGTAACTCCCTCCTGGCGGGTCTACCTGCTGGTGCCATCCGACCTTTGCAGCTCATCCAGAATGCAGCAGCTCGACTGGTCTTTAACCTCCCGAAATTCACACACACTACTCCGCTCCTCCGCGACCTTCACTGGTTACCGGTGGCCGCCCGCATCCGCTTCAAAACACTGGTACTGGCGTACCGTGCTACGAACAGATCTGGTCCAGTCTACATCCAGGACATGGTGAAACCTTACACCCCAACTTGTGCGCTCTGCTCGGCTTCTGCCAATCGCCTTGTAGCTCCGTCACTGAGAGCTAAACACTCAACAAAGTCTCGACTGTTCTCTGTCCTGGCTCCTCGATAGTGGAATGAGCTCCCCAGTGACATCAGGACAGAAGAAAGTCTCTACATCTTCCGTCGCAAACTAAAAACACATCTTTTTTGACTATACCGTGAAAAAGGAAAGTAGCACCGTAGTAACACTTTAGTGGCACTGGAATGGCTCGTACTGATAGCTCGTTGTAGTTTAACTTTATTGAAGAAATTCTACTTTCTGGATTCTTGTTGTTCTGAGTTTGTACTCATGGTTAAATGCACTTATTGTTAGTCACTTTGGATAAAAGCGTCAGCTAAATGTAATGTAATGTAAAGTGTTACCTTGTGTTATAATCAGGTATTGCTATATCTGACGAGGAGGAAGAACACAATGGACGATATGCTCACAGGGTGTCAAGTTGTTGTATTTAGCTTTCCCTTTGGATGGTGATGAGTAAAGAATAAGGGCAGGTTGTGCATCCTACCTCCTGAGGGAAAGGAGGAGTGATGGCCTCGTTCTTAGGGCACATCATGGGAGCTTACTGTAGAGTTTGTGGCACAAGATGATGCACCACTATTTATTGTGACTTTGTTTGTTATCCCCTGTATTTACCTGATCCTACTGCTCTGCTGGCTAATTGCTAGTGACGCTAGTTACTCATTTTGTTGAAGTGCTTTCCTGTGGTCTCTGATGCCAAAAGATCTGGTCTTAGGAGATCTTAATATGTTGCATCTGCGTTTGTCTTTTTTTTTGTTGCTCAGCCTCAGTTCAAATTGAAGCTGTTATGCAGTCTAAATGAAAACTCACGCTAAATGTTTTCTCCTCTTTTGCTCTTCCTCTCTTTAAGCCCTTTGTGGTATAACATACAAACCATCCCGACTTCCTTTTGAATATATATGGAGAAAAGAAATGCTTGCTCACCCCTTTTTTGCTTTATTGAAGTCAAACAACGAATAAAACATGGCCTTTGTCAGAAAGCCTACAACCAAACTACACCTGTATGCCGAATAGAAATGTTCTAGTCACTGTCCCAAGGACTATAGAGATTTAAGTATCTAGTATCAATGGTAAAATGTATGATTAATACCCCAGCCCAATGTGGTATGGATAACAGTTAACATTAATACAGATAGATTTCAAGATGAGGATAAAAGATCTCATTCTTCATTAAACCCAAAGCGGGCAGGTTGTGAAATGTGGAAACTGATCATGTATTCAGTAATCTGTGCCATGTGTTGATCCAAGTTACACCCCTGATAAATGATGCTTCATCTTTTGTCCTTAATAGATACTCTTTTGGACAGAGAGGGCTAATCTTTCTTTCTTTTTTTTTTCTTCTTTTTTTTTTTTTACAGCATGATTGTTTTGAATATGCTTCATGGGCTCTTTGGTTATTGCAGGTGTACGGTAAAATCCATCGCTCTGGCCTTGGAGTGTACACAGCACAGAGCAAACAGCATTGTCTTAAAGCCTTTTGACATTTTAACTGGATTGGTGGATAAGCCCATCAACTCAATCAAGGGTTCTTGTCACAGGCAGAGGCTGTGTTGGCAGCAGTTGTCATAGCTGAAGTTGTCTCTGCAATGTCAAGGCAATGCTGTGTGAAACTGATCTATGGTATTTTAAGCAGTCCAGGGACGAACATTTTCCACTTGTATTTTAAAGGGGTCTTGCCTCGGGTCAGTCATGAGGGAACCCTTGCTCCCCCTCCAGCTTCTCTGGGATCCTCCACCTCCTCTGTTGCTCTGCCTCAAAGTGGTGCTCTCTAAAACGAGGCTAAATCTAAAGGAGCACGACCAAAAAGCCTCCTGTGAGTCAACACCTCCTTCCCAGTATTGTGCTTTGTGTCGACAGCCAGGCCCAGCTGTTGCCCTCTGTTCTGGGGTCAACCTGTCTGATGTACTTGCAGCTTTCAATCCGAACCCATATGTTGCACCCTCAGAAGGATTCAGTTCCGTTATTGTGTTGCAGGACAGCTTGGGGTGGCAAGGGACATGGATCTTGTGAAAGCTTTATTTAATGTTTTGGGTCAAATGGGAGCCTCTGCTCTGTGGTGGATATAATACAGTCTTTGCAGTGTAGACAGGTTTCATCTGTTTAGCTCAGACACTTCCTGTTTATCCCTGTGAGCACTTGTTTGTTTATTTCAGCTGTAGGAGTCCCAACTATGTAATTGTGTTTACAGGCACTGTGGTGTTTATTGTCATGTCAGCTGAAAATGTCTTGAATATAATGTAAACTTTATTATATTTGTTATAAACACACAGTTGCACATAAGCATTTGAGCATTAGGAGCAGTGGGCTGCTGTAAAGCGCCCGGGGAGCAACTTTGGCTTCAGTGTCTCACTCAAGGACACTTCAACATGCAGACAGTAGGAGCCGGGGATCAAGCCCCTAACCTCGTGGTTAAAGGACGGGCCGTTCTATCCACTGCGCTTTAGCCTCGCCATCTAGGATGATTACAGACACCATTAGTTATGTAGAGGGCAAAATGTACCGTTTGTTTTTCGTACAGAGGACAAGGACCATAGAAGGAAGTTACATTTGAAGCACCAGTGTTGCACGGATTACTTTAAAGCAGATGTGTGTTTTAGTAGTTGGCGTCAAACTGTGGAATTCTCTATGAATAAATTTCAGTTCAAGAAAATGTATGAGGGAAAAAATACAATAGACAATATGAAGTGTCAGGTAATCTGTTTCCTTTGTTGATGATGAACTATTTTGTATGGGTCTCGATTCTTCTTCTTCTGTATGTTTCTTCGCTGTAAGTAGCTCTATCTGACAGACCATTTGTTTTGTTGTATGACAGGAAAAATAAGCTTTTTCTTTTTCCTTTTAGATCAGGGAATGGTTAAGCAGAGTTGTGTTTTGATCGAGAATTGCTTCTTTGGTTTTATTTATTTCTAAAAAATGCTTTAAAATACTGTTGCCTGTAGGATTTAGTACCTGATGATTAATCCCACCTTCTGGGTCGCAGATGAGGCGGTTGCAGCCTTATACACCTCGGGGTGCTCGGTCCTGCCACAGGTAGCCACATGTGTAACAGTCCTAAAAAGCGGCGCTGGGTCGAGGTACGAAACACAGTCCTACTCAAAGTTTGTTGTAGCGATCGTTGGCTTCAGTTTTATCCAACAGGAGCAGGAACGTTGGAGGCTGCTTTGTGATGAGCGCTGTGCAGTGGCGTGTGCTGCTATTGCGTCACTGCCTGCAGGGGGCAGAGACTGTATTTTTAGAAGGGAAGGAGCATATTCTCTGAACAAACAACGTCAAGCACTCTGCTTGCGTATGCTAGGATTATTGTGACCGGGCTATTTATACGCTGTGTGTGTGTGTGTGTGTGTGTGTGTGTGTGTGTGTGTGTGTGAGAGAGAGAGAGAGATTGATTTTTTTCTGGGTCAAGCATGGTGCCAGTACACTCTCGAGGCTGCTGGTGCATCATGCATTACAGCTATGCTGTGCACAGCATCTGCATCATTCACAAAGGAGAAACAGAAAGGCGGGTTTAACCAATCAGGGCATTTTTAGGTTTGTGTCTGCAATGCTACTGTAACGGCGACATATTGGTTATAATTGTGGAGCAGTCGCACACTCTTGAAATCCGTTAATTGATCTGTAGTGTATCATTAAAGGAGGAGATATTGCTGAGCCACAGCATACATATTTGTGTGATGTTATAATTCTATTTAATTTTAGTTTACTGCGAGTAATAAACACAGACAGAAAATGTAACAACCTAATTTTTGTGGCGAGCAAGTTTGGGTGTGTCCGCCAGAATTGGAAAGGCGCTGCTACGAAAAGCAACACTGAAACAAAACATGAGAAGTGGGTTATTTCAAGATGACGAGATCTACAGATTGTGGGGAGGAGTGGGAAGCTGAAGCTAAATTAACATTGAATCTCTGCTTAACAAGTGGGTGAAGACAAGAAATATTGAAATGTTTTTGTCTCCTTTAAACATTTTTGTCCTGCTAGTTGCATGCAACATATAGTTGTTCATCCTGGAACAAAATTGGCACACTGAAACCCCCACTTAATCAGAAAACTAAGCAAAGCAATATCTTTGAATAAGTATTTGATTCAAAATATTCTACAAACTAATAATTATTGTAGTACTGTAACAATTAGGTGAGCAATGGATCAATTATTCAGAGTTATCAAAGAAAAGTCAGCGTGGGTTCTGGGAAACTGATTGACCCTTTTTCTTATCGGAAAATTAATGTATTAATTAAAAAAAAAAAAAATTTTCATGATGAAGATAATGGTTTGTTGCAGCTCTAACACATAGGCATACTGTCATAATCCTGTTTAACAATTGGGCTCATAATTGACATGCATCACGACCAATCCCAGTACCTCCTCACATCTCTCCAGGCTGCTAATTCATCCTGCTGGATAGATGGAGGTTGTGAATGAGCGGCATCCCTCTGTTATGCTGCCTGCGGCTCTTCCTGTCTCTCTCTGTTTGTTTCTCTTTACATACCTGGTGCCACCTTCTTGTCATGTGGGTTGCCAGTTGGTGGCAGCTGGCAGGACTTTGATTCACCGGCAGACAATCGCACAGTAAATTAATCTGTGTCACATCCAGAATTGTTTGCCAAGAGAAGTTTGTTGCAGCATCAGTTGCGACCCGCATTCAAACTGTTGCCACATTGTTGAACCAAACTTCAAGTAGATTGTGAAGCTGTTTATCATTAACACTGTCAACCCGGGTGAGCACTGTGACCTTCTCCTCTAAAGCCTGGCACTAACACAGAGAGGCCTCTCTCGGGCTCCAGAGCTGCAGGCTTTTCTCTGGGCCTCTCCAGGCTAACCTAGTTTTATCCCTGTCTTTCCCAAGAGTGCAGTTATTTTCAGCAAAATGTGTCTTTCTGCTCCAATTTTGTCGATGTGTTTTTGTCGAGCAACAATATTATATTAAAGATGTATAGAAGTGTGCACTCTTAATCTGAACACCTCCCAGTCTGTAAGTAAACACCGGCTCCGGGTTGAAAAGTTCTACTGGCTGCATCTTTGTCCTGACAGTGTGTCAGCAAGTTTGTGTCTTCAGTGGGGAGTTGTGTGGGCAGAGGATGATTGGAGGTAGACCAGAGCCTTAGCCGACACCAGGATCCCCACCAAAGCTGGCCTTTGTTCACGGGTTAAGTGACGCAGTGGGAATATTAATGTGATTAGCCAGAATAACCGGCTGCCTGAGCTAGGTCCGGTTGCTGCCACAGGTTAGAAAAGAGTGAATATTTGGGTTATGCAATACTGTGTAGTCCATTTGGACAACCAAATGGAGGCAGTGCCAGGGCGGTTGTGTTGTCACCTAACACGCACAGTACAATACAGTCGCTGCACATGGTGACCAACATCCTGTCCACTGTGCTTTCACCAGCCGTTTCTAAACACAGACCCATGTATCTCTTTGTAAACTACACTTTTTAATCTTTTTGTTGTTGGCAGATGTGGAGAAAAACTTATGACAAAATTCCTAATTGCTTTCTGCTCAAAGAACCTATGTTTTTACAAGTCTTTCTTTACATATATTCAATAATGTGCTTCATCACTTATTTCGACTAAAGAGATCTTTCGTGTCCCGTTCCTTATGGACTCCTCTTCAGTTCATTCCACTTTAACTGACAGTGTGCAGTCAGAATCTTGTTTTGTACTTTCTTGGCTCTGGAGTTGTTCCTCTCTTCGTGGTCAAAAGCAGATTTCTGCAACTCACACCACCCACACGTTGGTTATGTATAACCCACACCTACCCCTATCTGCCCAGTGGTTTGAAAACAATGCTTTATGTAATTCTGAGGCTGCTATTTGTGAAACCTTGATCATGCACATGGGGTTATGTAATGCTCCCCACTCGACTGTAATCCTTCTTACACTCAGTGAGCCCCCCATGTGACGGTGCTGAAGTGTTGGGAGAGACAGGGTGGCTGTTCGGCAAGGCACGGGTGTGCTCTCCGTAGACTCCAGCCACCGGACCCCACACACACACACACACACACACACACACACACACACACACACACACACACACACACACACACACACACACACACACACACACACACACACACACACACACACACACACACACACACACACAGAGCTGTGGCTTGTGTATAAGAAGAGAAGTTTATCCTGGAAAAAGCCTTACTTGGAACTGGGACGCTGGATAGAGACACAACGCTGATGCTCGTCCTCGGTGCCTGGTTTGGACCAGACATACAGTAACTACATTGAGCAAATTCCTTGAATGATACTCCGGCTCTCCTCTCCTCTTCATCTGTGTGTGAGCCACGAGAATGAATCTTTGTCCTCGGTTATGTGTAGAGGAATGTTACAGCATCTGAAATTTGCCTGCGTGCTGCAATATTTTGCTCATGAAGAATCTTTCTTGTTGCTGATTGAAGCTGATTTCTGCTTTTTAGTGATGTTTGAAGAACCATTACCCTTTTTTTGAGATCCAGAAATGAGATCAGAGTTAAGGGCATGTTTTGACTCAAACAAACACTACCTGCTGGATGCCTGTAGGTATTTATTTTAAAATATATTCATAGCGTATGTACCTAATGCTTTTATTTTGTTTTTCCCCCACAGGAACCGTCGATGTGGACTTCAGCTGGTGATTTGACAAGTCGCATCTAGGAGCCGCCTCGAGTGTTTCCTGTCCCCTCTCCCCCTCCCTTCCCTCTGTCCCTCCCTCCCCCTTCCCTTGTCAATCTTCTCCCCGATCCCCCTTTCCCCCTCTCTTAATATCCACCATGCTTATCAAGGAGTACCGCATCCCCATGCCCATGAGTGTGGAGGAGTACCGTATAGCCCAGCTCTATATGATCCAGGTGAGGTCACTAAGTCATATTCCCCACCAAACTCTCATCCACACACACTTAGCCGAAAACAGCAAGTGGTGCAGAAACCCAAATACAAAAACAAGCAGTAAGAGAGGAGAAAAAAATAACAGTGCAATTGCAGCGTGCCCAATTATGAAATGATTGGTCACACGGTCTGACGTCAGTGAGGTAATGGAACAAAGAGAGCTTGTGTGCTGAAAGATTAGCCAATTTAAACTTTATAAAGCTGGCTTTTTTTCTTGCCGTCATAGACTGCATGTTTCTTCAACAGGAGGGTGGGGGCACCCAGCTTTCACTGCAAACTCAATGCATACGAAATAACACAATGGACCTGGACATACTGCTTTGTCCAGGTCAGGCCGTTTAATTTGTCTTCCCGTCCCTTTAGCTGGAGTCTGGGGGTCTGTGTAAGAGCTTTAGGGTGTACAGCTCCAAGCAGGAACGACTGGATTTATACAGCTTTGGTTATCCTGTGTGGCAACATATTTTCTCTTCATATGACATGTGTACATGTAGGAGAAGTCTTTTAGTACCGTGGTACTACCAGGTGCACTTTGAGCAGCATTACCCAGGAGAGGCATGGAGATTAACCACAATGACGGCATTAGTTAGGTACTATTATTTAGGGCAATTGGGTGCATTTTTATATAAAGAATTGTATTGTTTGAGGCAAATGCTTGGCACTTAACATTCAGCAGTTGTGCTGGGATTTGAGCTGCATGGGTGTGTAATGTATATTAGTGGTTTTGCATTTGTTGAAGAGTGGGTTAAAGAGATGTTGCTGGGTAAAGAGTGTACTGCTTTTTCGGTGATCTTTATATTGTGGTGGTTATGTCACTGAAGAAGACCTTTCCTCAGGAAATAATAATTATGTCTACTGTATGAAATATTTGTAATGCCGTGTCCAGTGAAATCAGTAGCTAAATCTGGTAAGTTTAAGGCATATGAACTTACCTTTACAGCCAACAAAAGGCAATATAAGGACTGAGATATCTGAATCTAAGTGTTACCTAGTTTATACTAGGTAAGGCTTCTCATAGACAGCCCTCTCCGGCAACTTTTAATCTGAAAACACATTTGATTAGTGTTTGTTGAGAAAATATTTCATGTTTACATATTCACCCACTGTTATAACAATACTACAAAAGAAACGACAGCTCGGTCCACCTGTATTTGCTCAGATGGCCTCTCCCTTCTGTTCCCGATGTACTCTGAAAACGTTTCTCCCAAAGCGACGAAAGGTTAGCTAGTTGTAGGAACCTTGTATCAGTGTAAAGGCATTTCTTTGTCCTTTCTGTAAATTGCTCTCCCAAAAGAATATCAGACTTTACAGTTGACAACTGCTGTCTCCCCCCAAACGCTGGAGAGCTGGAGATGGTAGGGAACATGACTCAGCAGTCATGCCCGAATCAAGCAGACGTTACAAGACAGCACAAACTAGTCACCGCGCCACAGTTTGACACACTCAATTTCTTTGGCACATTAGCTGTATTGAACAGGGTATTGTAGAGAGTTATTAAGTCTGTGAAACGCATAACTGCAAGAACTTCATTCCCAGATCTTCTGCATGCTCTGTGTTAGATCTTATCAGACAGGGCATCGTGCAAATAAGACGTGACTCATGTGTCAGCAGGTTTACACGGAGGCTCGCGAGAAGGAGCTCATACTGTACGTGCATTCTCAAGCATGTAAGCAAATGATAGGAAGAGGAGTCCTTGCATTAGTGACCCATAATCACCTTTTCCCCTGACCTCACCTTCTCTGCACAGCCTCGCTTCTGTGAGGCTTCTGTCACTATGACGACCATAACATCAGCAGTGTGCCGGTGGTCAGGTTTTGTTCGAGAGAGGGAGGGAATGAAAAGAGGAAATGGAGGATAAAAAGAGAGGTTGCAAAGGAGGGAGAGGAAGAAATGAGAGTAGGGGTGGAAGGAAAAGAGAGCTGTATTCGAGGCAGAGAGGACTTTGCAGGCGTCTGTGAATACCCTCGCTTCACTGCTGTATGTTACCAGGGCAACTGCAGCACCAAGGCAGGCCTGCCTGCCATTCGTCCCTCATAGATGAAGTCAGGCCTTAGGACAGCGTGGCCACATCCGCACCTCAGCCAGCAATGCCCCGCCCAATCTCTCCTCCCACTTCCTTTCCTTTGCCCTTACAATGGCACCTTCTCATTCGAAAGGTAATTGTAAACTAATTATCACCACATCGGGATTTGCAGTAATGCACAAAGCAAATGCTGAATGTGTGAGAAATTAAATATGAGAAGATCTCGCTGAGTCTCATTCATCCGCACACATCCATCATGTTCTGACGAAGCAACTGTATCTGTGGAGTGAAGTGAAAAGAAGCATCTCAAACAGGAAACGCTCCTCACTAACTTGATGGCAAGAGGAACAGACCAGGATGTGACTCCCATCCTGTCAGAGTGGTTAGATCTAAACACATGCAGCAGGCTTTCATGGTGATAGGTTTATTTCTAAAGGTTTTATGGCTGTTTAAAGAATGGTTGGTGAGGGGGAGAGAGGGCAGGACTTGAAGTTACAACACAGTGGTACTTTGTTATTGTGTGCTGAGCCAAAAAGGTTTTTACAGTAGAACAGTGTAGAGGAGAGCCCCCCCCCCCCCCCCCCTCTCCCCCACCACCACCACCCTGTCCTTTGAAGATGGTCAACATGCCTCCAGAGACTCTTGAAAACTATTTCTTCCTCAATGTTCCTCCACAGGTACAATTTGTACCTGAACACAAATGAACAAAGCACTTTGTTTTCATTAAGAATCTAAGATTACATTTAGTGTTCATTAATCTTAAAGCATGTTATCTATTCCTACGGCCTGTTTTGTGATCTTTCTCCTGCTCAACTGGAGAGGATCATCAGTCGCATTTGGCAGGTTGCTGTCGCCTGTCAGCAATCTAGTTAAAGGGATAGCCCACAGTAGAACATAATGCAACTTATTTTTTCCTTTTACCTGCTGACATCCAGACATTATTGGACAACCTTTGGAGTTGTCTGTCTACAAAAGAAAAACAATTATATTTGGAAAGAGCAACAGCAATATATCTTGCTAATGATGGCAATAATAATAATAATAATAATAATAATAATTCACTCGCTGTAATGGGCAGACCTTATTGTGATCAGTCTAATTGAAAAGCCGGCTGTTCTCTGTCTAAGTGGAAAGACACGTTTTTGTGTTCTGCGGTGAACTCCTTTACACTTACATGTGTTAATCTGTGTACACACATCTATTGTTTACATGTGTGTGTACTTCTACAGCGGCATACATCTTTACAGCGTTTGTATGCATACAGGTCCCTACATAAACTGTGTTTCAACGTTTGGTTCATGTCTGGTGTACCGGTTGGCTGTTAGATGGTGTTGTGGTGTCTGTGCTGTGTCTCTGGATCTGTCGGGGCTGTTGAGAGCAGAGCGGGTGGCTAATGAATGACCTGTCAGAGGTAATAAGGTCCGGAGCACTGGACGCTTCCATGGCTTCCTCCTCCCATCTCCACTGCCTCGCCTCCATCCTGACTGGAAAAATCTTTCTCCCTGTTATCCCATCACTAAATACTGTGAAAAGATTGGCCAGCGGCTGATGAAAGCAAGATGATACATCAGTAATCTTTTACATTTATGGCCCTCGCTCTTTGCTCCATGTGTTTTTAATATCGTCAGCACTTGAACTATGCTCTGCTGTCCACGTTTCCTGCTTTACTGATTTCATAACAATCCTGTCTTCCTTTTTCCATGCCACACATTCCTGTTTTTCACCCAGCTGTAGGTCACCTTAACTGCATCTGCAAGCTACACCCAGCCTCTCTTCCTGTGTGCTCCTGTAATGTAAATATGAGGAAGGTGTGGCTCCATGAGCTGGTTTTGGGCTTTCCGATTTGCAATTCAGAGGTGGCAAAGCATTCAGGAAGCTATTCATTGTCCATTCATTTGTTTTTGTTTTTCATTTCCTTCCTCTTTTACAAGTACATTTATATTTGTATTTTTAATTGTAGCACTCCCTTTACACTGCTCGACTTGTATGCAAACATGACAACCTAAAAACCTGACTAACTCACTTCAACATCCATGTATTTATTCTTCCAACAGAAAAAAAGCAGAGAAGAGAGCTGTGGTGAAGGAAGCGGGGTGGAGATTCTAGAGAATAAGCCATACACAGATGGACCGGGTGGGACGGGCCAGTACACCCACAAGGTTTACCATATTGGCATGCACATTCCCAGCTGGTTCCGCTCCATCTTGCCCAAAGCAGCACTGAGAGTTGAAGAGGAGTCGTGGAACGCCTACCCTTACACCCGCACCAGGTGAGGTTTGCAGGAAGGACACCTCCACACCCCTTCAGAGTGGGAGTGTATTAAACTCTGCCAAGGGTTGCAGCAAACTCTAAATGTGTTCTTTCATTAGTATGAATGTTCTGTGCAGAGGTGTCTAACTACTGCACCAAGTAGTTGTTAGACACCTCTGCACAGAACGAATCTGATGATGCCCATTCTGAAATCCTGCTCTGTGCCTCAGTAAAAGCCAAGAGAACGACCTCAGAGCAAGTTGTCAGAATATTGCCAAGCAGACCATCAGGTCGACGTGTGGCCAGCAGCGCGTACAGGCTGTTGGAGTTTGATGGGCCCTCACTCGCAGGGTGTTTGTCTGTGCGCGCCCTGACAAACACAGACGTGAAGGTGCTGAACAGAGATGTGCCCTTGATTATGCTGTCAGGGTATTGATAGACTGCAAGTGCCTGTTGACACATCTATTCAACCAGTGACAGCTTTGCTGCACACGCCTCAGATGCAACAGATGGGCATGGCTCACGCGTTTCCTATCCTCAGCAGTGAGAGGGCATTGTCCCTCTTAATGATGTAGTTCTGATCTGAAGCCATTGAGTTGAGACGTCTCTGATTGAAAGCAGATGTCAATCATAATTCAGTATTGCTTTATTGGGACATTTATTCTGTTTTACTTGATTCTGTTGCCTCTTCTCTTTCAGATACACCTGCCCCTTTGTTGAGAAGTTTTCCATTGACATTGAGACCTACTACAAACCTGACACAGGCAACCAAGCAGATGTCTTCAACATGTCTGCAGTAGAGAAGAGGCAGAGGACTATTGGTGAGACACTTTGATTTGAACGTGTATCAGGCTGATTTAACTTGTAAAGTCCAACACATTTACCCAGCTCAGTATACACACCGTGTAGCTATATTAAAGCACCAAAAATGATAATGATATTTCTTTCAATAGTTATTTAAGGAGACAGGTTAGTAGGAGATTTAGTCTGATGTCTTCATATCTGTCCTCTTGTGTCTCAAACATGAGGAGCAGACGAGGCCCACTTGTGGCAATATAGTGCAAACACATGTTTTTTCTGCCCGTTGAACATGAAGCTGCTCAGAAATGAATGGTTTTAGGGCATGCAGTGACCCAGTTACAACATTGATTGTAATAATTTTAATGAATGACTTATTCTTGTATGTGTATGTAACCCTTCAAATCCAGTTAATAAAATAATTTCAAGCTTTTGAACACAAGACCTTAAAACTACTCCACTCCCTTATGTACTGATGTACTTTTGAAGTTATGTATGATATTAAAGACATAGAGTATTAGCATAATTGATGCAATACATTGCAAACACCTGGCTCCATTAGTCATTGCTTTCTGGATTTGACATACCTTCGGCAGACCCCATCGACATCGTGACAGATCCCATGTTGCCTCATGAGTACAAAGCCGAGGAGGACACACGGCTCTTCAAGTCAGACAAGACCCAGAGGGGTCCTCTGCAGGACGACTGGATAGAGGAGTACAACAATAACCCCGGCAAGACCCCCATCATGTGTGCCTACAAACTCTGCAAGGTGGAGTTTCGTTACTGGGGCATGCAGTCTAAGATTGAACGCTTCATCCATGATGTTGGTGAGTATGTCTAATAATTATTTCTAATACTCTAAGAATAATCTAAACATGTAAACCGTATGATTCTTTGAAGTAGGTGTGTCATGTTTACCATTGTTTCTGCCTAGGACTGAGAAAGGTGATGGTGCGTGCCCACCGGCAGGCCTGGTGCTGGCAGGATGAGTGGTACGGTCTGACCATGGAGGACATCCGGCAGCTGGAACTGGAAACCCAGCTGGCCCTGGCCACGAAGATGGCCCAGTTCAGTCAGGCAGAGGAGGCCACAGAGGCTAACGGAGGTGCTCCGTCTCCGGACAAAGAGCAGGAGGTTAAAGAGGCGATCAGCTCCATTGAAGCTGAGGAGGTGGTTGTAAGCTCAGGTGGAGAGACTCTCCAGCCTCGAGGTGTACTCACCAAGCAGTGGTCCACTTCATCCCGATCCTCCCGCTCTTCAAAGAGAGGAGGTGAGGAGCATGCCTTCTTCACCTATTCATCCGTCACCTCTGTGTATGACAGTGTGGGTGTGCCCAGCCCTACTCCTTCCTTCACATATTATCTCATCTATTATTACACCTGTTAAGCCTTAATTGTTCAGTCTGTCCCCAGACTGCTTTCCACCTTCAAGGTTGAGGTATACCAACAACAAACTCAAACTGTTCCATGTGTAAACACAGCCAGTTGTGATATTTGAGACTTCAGAATTCAACAAGGTCAAGCATCAAGCTTGTGCAAAGCCAAAGTAGCACAATGCTTTTTCTGTTTGTAGGGTTTTTGTGTGTTTCTTTGTAGTAAAGTTCTAAATATGAGTATCATCCCCCCTACCCCCACTGTAAGTTTAAATGTTTGGCTGTTAAAAGTGACTGGTTTGCTGTTGCATAAAGATTTGCTGGTGATTGAAGTAATATGTGTTACAATGAACTCCTAACCATCAAGATTGCCTCAAAACTCTGTAGCTCCACAGGAAGTATTGCAATGGCTCAGTTCTGAGTGAAGAAGCCAACTGAAATGTATTGGTTCATCTCTTCTAAAAGTAGACAGTAGATATTGCTGCACGATGCATACAGTCGAATCAAAAATGACAAACCAACTGAAAACTCTACCCAAATGAACATAGACAACATGTGTTGTTTTGTGTTTCAGTTGTGTTTACACTGAAAGTTGCTCCCAAGCTGAATTAATCAATGTACAGAAGAGCTCTGAGCTCAAATTGCTTTTCTGTCAGATGTCTGATTATTTGGAATGTTTTTATTCTACTTGACTATTTGTCAACTATCCAACTCACCTCCCCTCACCCCTACAACTCTGTGTATCTCACCTGGGTTATTTTTAGCAGCAGCTGTGACATCACAAACCACATGTTTGAACACACCCGTCTCCAGTGTCACCCCTACCTCAAGGCAGTGCTCGCTGTAGCTGCCCCTTGGACCCTGACTCTCATCCAGCGTGTCTCGGCTCACCCCTGTAACACCCCCCGGTGGTTCTCTCCTGGGCTATTTTTAGCAGCAGTGCTGACGTCACAGACCAGAGGAGGCTGACGCTCTTCACAGTGATCCTCCCCTCCACCACTACTGTTTCGCCCGGTGTGCTGACAGCTACAGCTGTGCCCCCCTCGCCCCAGTCTGCCCCTTAGAGCAACACCCCCTCTGTCCTCCACACTAATTATACAGACAGAAAGAGATGTGATAGACACAGCCTGCTTTTAGTATTGCCATTTTTCCCAGCTGGCATTTGGTAGTCGGGGTGCTTGTGGCTTGTCTGTGTAACATTGGGCCCCACTTCTCACACAACCCCTCTGACCACCAAGCAGTCCATCTGTGATGCACCACAGAGACTGTTGCATGTTTATATAACACTGTGTGTGTGTGTGTGTGTGTGTGTGTGTGTGTGTGGGTTGGGGGAGATTGTGCAATGTTTCTTTGTTGTAGAGTGTGTGAGTGTTAAAAAGGGAAAGAGAGAGGCTGAAACACATGTCCCAAAATAACAAGGATTTTTTTTGTTCATGTGCGGTGTTTCAGTGAGCCCATCACGTCACAGCATCTCAGAGTGGAGGATGCAAAGCATAGCTCGAGACTCAGATGACAGCTCTGAGGAGGAGTTCTTCGATGCTCATGGTAACCCAGTTTTCATTTTTAATTGCAGTCAATAGTTGGATCAATAGTGTTGTTTGTGTTCAGTTTTCCAAGAACCTGCTTGTTCTCCTCTCCCTTGACTCTGCATGCATCTCTTTAACCACAGATCAGTTCTTAAACTTCCCAGATACCCAGCATGCTTTGGGGCTGCAGTTGAAATAGGTGGGTGTGGTACGACATCCTTGCTCTCTGCTGGATGAGAATGGCCGAGGACACGGGCCAGGTGTATCATCCTGTCGTCCAGTACAGATTTCACAATTACTGTATAAATGCGGGGCGGGGGTGGATTGTTTAATTTAGTGATGATCATGATGATGAAATGAGAATAAAATTGTCATATATTATATTGGTACTGATTTAGCTGCATTCTTTTTTCAAACTGTTTGAAGTTCAATAAATTTCTGTTCATGTCATTGTGAGAAACTGGTATGCAAGCATTACACTGAATAGTGTTGACAGTTGATAATTTATTGCGTTGGAGTATTCATGTTTGTATGGACTAATTATTGCATGTTGGGAGCCAAACATTACATGTTATCAAATGAATGGATTAAATGAATGAATACTCTGTCATAAAGTAGTGGGCATAACCCTCTGTCTAGTGACCGTTCATACAGTGAGTACTGATATGCTGCTCCACTGCCCATCTCAGGTTATATTTGATTTACAGATGTTCTGACGCTGCAGTTATTTCATGATGATAAATAAATGAGGCTGTTGTATCAGAATGACGATACAGTGTATATGAACATAAGTGTGTGTGCTTTGGTGCCTGAATGAATCACATGATAGATTTTTACCTTTTTAAAAAGTTTGTCGTCAAGTTCCTCTTCCAGTAATCCTCTGTTACAAACTCTTGAGAAGCAAATTTATTTTTGATTGTTAAGTTCCGCGTTTGCTGTTTTTAGTGCAAATGAATAAAGGAAAGCTTTCGGAGGAGAACTCCTCATAGATGCCACATTCAGTGTGTCTGGTATTGCAGTACTTATTCTTCAAACCGGATAAAACAAATGCATCTGCTACAATTACACATTTTTATAATTAACTACTATACAGCTTGCAATTTAAGCTAGAATAAAATATTCTATTCTATTTAACGTGTGAACCATATTCTATATTCATATTGATTATATTGATAACTCTTTAACGTCACCTTATTTATTTAGCCAGTTCAATTGTTATATATGTTTTATAAATGAAAGAAATCAAGCAATTAAGAAAGTTACTTTAAAAAGTATAAAAGAAAACGTCACTTGATGTGTGTACAGAACACACTATATGTAAGAAACTCATAAAATGAAACGCAGAAGTCTCACTCTGGAGTTTGTTTTTCTGAGTCTGCAACTTCCTCTTTGCAAAGCAAGTCATATAAAATGAGTTGTTATTTATTTGTATTATATTATTATAATATGTTATATTTATTATATGTATTAAATTTGTTAACAGGAGACGGCAGCCTGTTTCTCAGAAATTAAGCTACTGGAGACAGGATAGGAATTATGGGGTAATAAGAGATAATCTCTTATATCCTGCGCCTTCTTTTTCAAATTACGGATTCATGTCAGTGAATGCATAACAGTCCATCAATTTATTTCTGTAAATTAAAAAGATACATACTAGTTCAAACTTCTCAGTAGGTAATTGATCAGTAAATGGATTTGTTTTTCTACTAAAAATCCATTATGGTAATAAAACTACACTACTTATTGGCCACTGTCATCCATCTCGCAGGTAGAAATATTATACATCAAACAAGAAAATACTCCGCGTAATATGCATTTGATGGCCACCATTAAGTAGTGATAAATATTTATTGAGTGGTTTATTTGACTTAATCTTTCGGGAACGCTTGACAAGGCACCTTTTATGTTGGTCAACATAACTGAGGAAGCAAGTGTTACTCATATGACCCTGTCAATCGTAATAAATGGTTTATACTGTTGGTGCTACAACACATTTGTGAACCCTGGATGGCACATACACTTCAGTTGATCACGATGCATCTTGTGTCGCCCCCTGCAGAGGATCTGTCAGACAGCGAGGACGTCCTCCCAAAGGAAATCACCAAGTGGAACTCCAACGACCTCATGGACAAGATTGAAGCTGCAGACACGGAGGAAACGACGGGTATGATGAAGAGTATGAGCACTTTATCATGAAAAGTCATTCTGCCTTCGGAGTTGATGTTAAGAATGTGTGTGTGTTTGCAGGTGAGCTGTTGAAGGAAATGACAGTGGATTATGAAAGAGCAACCAGTGAGGAAAGACTAGATGAGGTACGTGTGTTTGACAGTAAATGTGTATTTACAAAACACAATGCTAACCAGCAGAATCATGTCTGAAAGAAATATTCCTGAAAGACCATTCACAGAAAATGCACTTCAGGACCCAACAGCTTCAGTTAAACATGGTTTCATGATAAAAAGCAGTCATTTGCATCAGGTTTTACACTTTGGAGGATAAGAGAAGGGCTGTTTTGTCCCTGAGCCTCTCTGTCCTCTTGTGTTCAGATGCGTGGCTCTGTTAGCGGCCAAACCGATAGCTCTCCCATTCCCACCATCACGGTAACAAGGCACCACTCAGTAAGTACACATGTTGGCCTGAGTGCACTGTGGGCTACAGTAGCTCCACAGAGACCCCGACCCCCCTGAACAAACCCAGTACTTACTGCCCCTGCCCTTTTTTTGTTGCCAAAACCTGTACGCCTCAACCTCACCAACCTCTGTTCAACTTCTGTGTACTTGCAGCTGTGACGTTGAGTGTACATATAGTGAGTGCTTCCTTGAAAAGTTTTGTGTCGGACTTAAAAGACAAAACTGCACATTATGTTGTATTTAATGTGACTTGTCCTCAGGAAGCATTGTCGTGGTTTGCTGTTAGTTGAACAGTCGTCCGTCCAGGTGGAGTGTTGGTTGGCTCTGTTCTGTTTCCCTTCATGGTTCCTTACCCCTCTCTGGTTTTGAAAATAAGTTTGTATGTTATTGTGCTGTTCATGTGACTCGCAAATCTGACAAAAAACTAATAATTCCATACACAATAGCTCAAGCATTATTGTTTATCTGTGATGCTTCCCACTCTGTAAGCATGTTGTCTTTGGTCATGCGGGTGAAAGGGATGTCTTCATAAGTAAATATATAATTTATTCTTTTCTCTGACATCCCCATCCATCACCCCTGTTGTTGTATTTCTCTTCATAGGAGAGCTCGTCCCAGCAGTGTCTGCAGCCTTCCAAGATCCATGTGCTGATCTTAGTTCTGCACGGAGGGAACATCCTGGATACAGGCGGAGGGGACCAGAACAACAAGCAGGCCGACATCAACATGATTAGTACGGCTTTCGAAACAGTCATGCGTGTTCACTACCCCGCGGCGCTGGGACGCATCGCCATCCGCTTGGTACCCTGCCCTGCCATCTGTGCCGAGGCCTTCTCCCTGGTGTCTAAGTAAGAGGGCACACATGCTCAGATTTTTCCGTATCCTGCAAGCATCGTGGACAATGATCGGCGGTTTCTGTTTATTGACTGTGATTGCTGTTTGCTTTTGATGGAAAGGATCCAGGTGCAGCTCATGACACTCTCTCCTCCTGTGTTTGTTTCTTCACACTCCTCTGTGGACTGCCTTGATCTGAAAATAACTTCACAATTTCATTATTTTTTCCCCATTTGTGTCTTTTGCGGCAGCCTGAGCCCATACAGCTACGACGAGGGTTGTCTGTCGAGCAGCCAGGACCACATCCCCCTGGCAGCTCTCCCCCTCCTGGCAACCTCTGCTCCACAGTACCAGGAGGCCATGGCCACCGTCGTGGTCAGAGCCAACCAGGTGTACACAGACTTCATAAAGTCTCTGAGCGGGGCAGCTTTCTCTGGCCAGGTCAGTTACTAAAGTGTAATATGCCATTTTCTAACAATTTCTGTGTTTTGTTATTGTTCTTAAAGATATATGTACATAATATCCTCGTATCACAGCTGAGCCTTTTGTATGAAAACTTTTATAAACCTGTTATATCTAAACATAAAAAATGCATTATGGTATATACCCAAAAACCATAAATGACTTAACGTTGTATTAGTTTTACTTCCTGGAAAACATACTCACTTTGTTTGTGTTATTGAACTGTGTAGAAGCAGGTGTATAGATATTTTTGGAAAACTTAAACCTTATGGATGTGTGTCAAAAATATAAATATTTTTTCGTTAACTTTATGTCTGATCTATTTTAGGTGTGCCTCATTGGGGACTGTGTGGGAGGAATCTTGGGATTTGATGCACTGTGCAGTAGCAATCAGACATTGAATGAAAGCCAGAACAGCAGTCGCAGGGGCAGCATTGTCAGTGGACAGGTAAGAAACATTCAGAGTAGTTCATACAAATGTCCAAAATATATTTTAACCCACATATGGTTGCTTTTTAGACTTGACATTGTTTTGACAAATGCAATAAATATGATTATACCAGAAATTCAAAAATATGCCCTACGACTATAATTTGTACAACGTAAGTGTTTGATCCATCATATAAGATATATGGATTGTGTTCCTG
Organism: Cottus gobio; assembly: GCA_023566465.1. NCBI lineage: Eukaryota > Metazoa > Chordata > Actinopteri > Perciformes > Cottidae > Cottus > Cottus gobio. The sequence goes on along the minus strand of CM042218.1, from coordinate 18,479,644 downwards.
AATCACCGCTGCAGGACCAGGATCTCCTCTCTCCTGGCATTATTGTCAACAGCGGGCACGGGTCTGCCTCTCCGACCCTGGAGGGCAGCCGCCACCTCAGTCGCAGCAACATCGACATCCCTCGTGCTAGTACGGGTGACGACGCCAAGCGGCAACTGCCACGCAAGAGAAGTGACTCCTCCACCTACGAAGTGGACACAATCAAACAACACCAGGCCTTCCTGACCAGGTGTGTTGAGCGTGCAATGACAACAATCTTGATCTGGGAAATAACCTCAGTCTCATTTCTTGTGTTATGTACTGTCAAGAGTGTGATTTATTTTTAGCTCTGCACGTGGACATTACTTTTTGCTGTCCTTCCAGCTTACATTCCAGTGTTTTGCGGAACGACACAGTGTCACGCAGGTCCAGCAGCAGCACTATGCTGGATGGGAGCTCCCTGGGGAAGTTTGACTTTGAAGTGTCTGACTTCTTCATGTTTGGCTCTCCACTGGGCTTGGTACTCGCCCTGAGAAAGACTGTCATTCCAATGCTGGATGGTAAGCTAATTTGGACAGATGTTGTGATTTGATCAACATTGTTTTTGATACAATCCTGTGTTTGTTGCAAGAGTAAAAAATACCCTTTCTGTCTACAAAAGGTTTGTCCAAAGTGGAGACGCAAAAATCAGAATAGTGACCCCTAGAGGGCGTACCTACAAAGTGTTAATTGTATGTCTAGTTGTCATGACCAATGTTTTAAAAGCAAGTAAGATATCTAAAGAAAGTCTGTGGGCAGGGGGTCTGAGATCTCTCCTCTCTCATGTCTTTGGTTTGGTGTCTCCCCCTAGTGGCCCAGCTGCGGCCTGCCTGTCAACAGGTCTATAACCTGTTCCATCCAGCTGATCCCTCAGCCTCCCGCCTGGAGCCTCTACTGGAGAGGAAGTTTCACCTCCTGCCTCCCTTCAACGTTCCCCGCTACCAACGCTTTCCCCTGGGAGATGGAAACTCCGCCCTATTGGGTGAGCCCTCTGCTCCGATAATGAATAAAAGCCTCAGGGATATCACAGTGAATACCAAGACCTAGATTTACAGTTAATTCTTGTAGTTCAGACTTCACATACGGAGAAGAAAATACAAAATGATGTCATAAAATGGCTGATTGATGTATTCTTTTAATTGAAGATCAGCTGACACGTGAAACACTGATTGTCCCGTTTCCCAGTTCAAACTATGAAGAAAAAAGGTTTTGAAAATGTGTTTTTTACAAAGATATAAACCGAACAGGACAACATCTACACAGATAATACAATAGGTTATGCAAACAAATGTAATGTATATAAAATCAAACTATAAATAACAGTAAGTAGTTGTCTGCAAACAATTCTATATTCATACAAATATATTTTCATTGAGTATTCATTTGGTTTGCGTCACATCTCATACTAGTTCCATTTCTACCAGTCCCTATTAAATGTATTCTCCTTGACTCTCACAAGATATGTCCACTTTTCCATAACAAAAATGTCTTGGACAATTTCCAGCCACTGTTGCTGTTTTGGGATGTTTACATGAAGCAGTTTTATGGTAACGGCTTTCTTACTTGCTGCAAGTAAAACTCAAGTAGAGGTCCTCTCTCTTCACAACCCTTTGGATGTTCTCAAGATGCATCACAAGCCTTATCTTTGTACAGTTCCAGAAAATATGCGGTCAGCGTCCGTGCTCCCACACAGCCTCCAACATTGTTGTTGTGCAGCAAGTTGCCTGCTTTGTTATTTTAGGTGTAATGAAAAAGCGGGTTAGGGTCTTCCAGCATACCTCCATACTAGTGAGTTTGTGGATGTACATTGTCTCTCACATATTTTAAACCATGCTTCCTCTGTTATGCCACATACATTCTTGAGGTTACTAATGAGTATTTTCTTTAAAGGTTAAAATACATACCTTCTACTTTTGAACCAGGGCTCATTTAAGAGCCACGTGAGGGATAAGCCGTACAAGCATGACCCTGAATATCTTCAGATCTGTCTGGCATATCTATTAATAACAGTTTTCAATGCAGATTAAGTTTTAAAGACAAATTTAAGATACTTTTTGGGTACAAGCAGTTTGACGACGAGCAGATAATGCACTATATGACTAACTAGCAGTTGCGATTTAGAAGAAATGGGCTTGGCTAAGGGCGTGACTGCTTTTTTGTCTCATGCTCAGTTGTTCTTGTGTCTTCCTTGTCTTCTTTCTCTCTTCCTGTCTGGGCCTCCTTTCCCCATATCTGCGTACGTGGCCCTCTACCTCAAACCACCCAACCCCTTGTCCCTTCTGCCCCTCCACCTCCTCTGTAGTGGAGACAGTCCAGAGCAACGCTCAGCTGCTACTTGACAGCGGACCTCTTCTGTCCCTTCGCTGTCAGGAGACCATCAGCGAGACCTGCATCCCTGTGCCTGTGCTAAACTGGCAGGAGGGCTTCCTCAAAGCCACACCCGCCACTATGGAGTGTGTGTAGCCTCTCCCATTCAACCGCATCTGTCTTCACCCCCATTCACTGTCTTCTTTGTCTATTTGTTACAACCTTTTTGCTTTCACGTCCAAGATGCTCAGATTTATGTGTATTTTCTGAGTATTCCCATCTCTGTTGTTTCAAGAGTCAAGAGCTGCAGTCATGTTTCTGATAAATCAAATACCCTGACATCATGTATACTGCTGTACCTTTCCTGGCAACATAGCTTTGACCTAAATTAGTCCTCGTAAGATAATCAGTAGTCAATTTACTGGTTAAATTGTTAGCCTCTTAATAATTTCTAGTTAAACATAGAAATAGTACAACATTTTTACAACCTGTCATGGAAATACTTAGGAAAATCTAGTTAGCATCTCATGTGGTGTTACATTTAGTTGTTGCCATCACACATTAATGTCCCATTCAATGTTTTCAAGCATTTGTGTTGTGCATGTGAAAATTTTGCTCCGTGTGATGTTGTGTTTGTGTAGTGTGCTGTGAGTCTCTACTTATAAATCATAAATATACGGTTCCTATGTTTCTTGTTGTGACAATGGTCAGAGGTCATCTGATTTTCAGACCTATTAATTCTGACTACAAAGACTTAAGTAGTAGACCGTAGACACAGCAACGGTGAGCACTGAGGGTTAAGAGTCTTGCTCAAGGACACAACGACATGGACAACACGGACTACTTGCTAACCACTGAGCCACAGTCGCCCATGATGTTACTTGGCTATTAGATACAAATCACCTTCATAAGAGATACTAACACATGTGGACATTTGTGATTTGAAGTGTTTTATGTACTCATGCTCCCGTGTTTACACTGGCCAGATATCTGACCTTTTGGTTTCACACGTCCTCTGAGACCGTGGTGCCTGCCGTCACATTTCTATGCTGCCACCCTAACACACACACCCCCCTCATCACTGTGAGTTCCCCTTACCTGTGTCTCTGTCTAATGGGATCTCCTTGTTTCGGCTCAATAGCGGATGTTGTTCAGTCTCATGGTGGTGTCTTCATGGACAGTTCGTACCCCTCATCCCCCGTAACGGGCCCCCTCTCCCGGGGCCAGCGGAGGGCCAGTGAGATCAGCATTGCCAGCCAGGTCTCAGGGATGGCAGACAGTTACACTGCCACCAACATAGCCAACAGTAAGTGTGCTCCACACCAACAAGCCGCTCTCTCTTCCACTCACACAAACACTTCAGTTATTCTCACACTTTTTCAGTCTACATCTTCTCTCTATTTCTGTCTTGTTTATTTTTCTGACTCTCCTCCCTTAACTTCTCTTTCTCTCTCTCCCTCATATTCTCTCTCTCTCTTATCTTCTCTCTCTTATCTTATCTCTCTCTCTCATCTTATCTCTCTCTCAGCTTCTCCTACTCTCTCTCCCTCATATTCTCTCTCTCTCTCTTATCTTCTCTCTCTTATCTTATCTCTCTCTCTCATCTCTCTCTCACTCAGCTTCTCTTACACTCTCCCCCATATTCCCTCTCTCTCTCTTATCATCTCTCTTCCTCATCTTCTCTCTCTCTTATCTTCTCTCTCATCTCTCTCTCTCTCTCACTCAGCTTCTCTTACTCTCTCCCCACCATATTCTCTCTCTCTCATCATCTCTCTCTTCCTCATCTTCTCTCTCTCTCTCTCTCTCTCTCTCTCTCTCTCTTATCTTCTATGTTTTATCTTCTCTCTCTTCCTCATCTTCTCTCTCTCTTTCTCTTATCTTCTATGTTTTATCTTCTCTCTCTTCCTCATCTTCTCTCTCTCTTTCTCTTATCTTCTATGTTTTATATTCTCTCTCTTCCTCATCTTCTCTCTCTTTCTTTTATCTTCTATGTTTTATCTTCTCTCTCTTCCTCATCTTCTCTCTCTCTCTCTCTCTCTCTCTCTCTCTCAACCCTGTTACTCTGACTCTACACACGCCCTGCACTCCAGTCTAGTTGGTCAGATAGATCTTTTTCTACTTCTGCTTAGCCGATAGTTTTCCCTACATTGTTAAAAGTCAAAGTTCCACTATGAGCAAGCAAAGTCCTGAAGAAGAGCAAGTTTAGCGCCACTTTTCACTGTCTGTCTAACTTATCCACTGTCTCAATGTAAATGCAATGAACGAGTGCTGCATTTATCTAATGTGGACACCTGTGTCCCTCAGCCATTCCTGCATTGTCCACTCCCGAGTCAAGTGTCTGCAGAGATGACCACTATTCTGTTGTGTTTTATGTGAGATTGTCCACCAACGTCCTCCTGTTCCTCACTATTTCACATTGTTACCAGAGCATTTATTTGTACCTCCCATTATTGTCCTGCACTCTGCTGTTTTAGCACCTACAGTAAAGTAGGGGCATATCAACTATTTTTAACAGATATTTGTTCATGCGACACCAGAGCATCAGAAGACTTTCAACAGCAACCCTGCCCTACTGCCATTAATGTGACTGTACTAACAATATTTCATCCACAGTGGTTTTTAAGGCAGTTTCCTGAAACAGACGCATCGCAACGTCATCTCTTCAAACAGTTTGAACTGTCCCTTACCAACATGAATCCATTTTTCATTAGATTTATTTGTGTTTGTTTTCTCCCCATAGCCAAATCATGCCAAAATATCCAATCCAAAAAGTTCAACCTTTTGTCCCAACTCGCCCTTTCATCACAAAACAAATTCTTCCTGAAAAGTCCTCCTCAGTCCCGTAAGAAAGCAGGAGCTGAGGCGGCCAGAGGATCTCCTGCTGCAGAGGTAGTGGCAGAGCTGGACGGTGAAGCAGAGGCTAGTCTAAGTCCCATTGACCAGTACGAGAACTGCCTGTCAGCAGGGCTGCACTGTGCTATATCTGAGCTGGTCTCACTGGACACCCAGACTGAAGTGGACCAAGGTATTTTTCTAAGGGAGGGGTTACTAAGAATAACGGGAGGTTACAGTTCTGTTCTGTTCACTGTTCTATGTGTCAAAGGCCAAAATGTCAATGCTGCTCTTCCAGAAAGCCTCTTTTTTTTTTCTCCCTTTGTATTCTTTCAAAATTGACTCATGATTGATGATTTAAGGCGATCATTTCTAATAATGTATACTCAGCTCTAACTATCTTTCTCTCCCTTTTGCACTTGATTTTACGGGAATAATAAACTACAGATGTTCTTCTCTTTAGCTGAAAAACTGCTGGGATCTGTGGTGATTGCAGTTCATGATTAAAATCATCTTTCTTGCTCAAGCTTCAGGGTTGATGCACATGCGTGGCATCGCATGCCTCTCACTGAATCCTACAGTTTCACCTTACGTGTCTGCACCCCATTTACTCCGTTCCCATGGCAGTTGCAGCACGTTGGTGGGGCACAAAGCGGCTGGACTTCGCCCTGTACTGCCCCGATGCTCTGACCGCTTTCCCCACAGTGGCTTTACCGTACCTCTTCCACGCATCATACTGGGAGTCCACTGATGTTGTGTCTTTTCTCCTGAGACAGGTGAGTCAACATCAGAATAGCTGCCACCCTGTTAATAAGTGACCAGCAGGTCCACTCCAGAGATGCTGAGGATGAGTGACTGAAATGTGTCCTGTAGGTCATGAGGCATGAAAACTCTAGCATCCTGGAGCTCGATGGAAAAGAAGTGACTGAATTCACCCCCTCAAAACCTCGAGAGAAGTGGCTCCGCAAGAGGACTCATGTAAAGATCAGGGTAAGCAGATCTACCAAAGTCAGTGTCATGGGACTTTTAGTCCTTTCTCTCATCCATCAAATATTATGAAATTCACCATCAATAACTTGTTTTTTGTTAAGTGTTATGGAAAAAATGACATTTCAGCATGTGCCTTTCTTTCACTCCTTTGACAGAACGTGACTGCTAATCACCGTGTAAACGACGCAGTGTTCACAGAAGACTCCCAGCAGGTCGTGACAGGTCGCTTCATGTACGGCCCTCTGGACATGGTCACCTTGGCCGGGGAGAAGGTGATCTCGCTTCTGTCACCACAACAGCATACATAGACGGATGTCAGTAATGTCTGTGTGGTTTGTGCTCATGGTTTTGTAATCCTGTACAGGTGGACCTCCACATCATGACCCAGCCTCCATCAGGAGAGTGGATGTACTTCAACACAGAAGTGACCAACAGTAGTGGCCGTGTGTCTTTTGTCATCCCAGAGGACAAACGTCTGGGCATCGGCGTCTACCCAGTCAAAATGGTTGTCAGGTGAGTTATTTTGACCTTTTCAGCTGGCCAATTTCCCATCAGACATTTTGACGAGTCATAGTAGAAAAAGCACAGGTGCTAATAACAATAACGAGGTCATTGTGTATGTAAATGTGTATATATATGTGTGTGTGTGTGTGTGTGTGTGTGTATATGTATGTATGTATTTATGTATGTGTATATATATATATATATATATATAAATATGTATATATAAATATTTGTGTGTGTGTGTGTTGAACTATAATAGAAAGAGATCTTCAGACATCTTTACTTGTATTGTTTATACCATATGAAAAGGGCCTGTACTCAAACACAGTGTACTGAATAATTAAGGCTTTGTGTGCATTTAATCCAGAAGCCGGGTTTATATTTTGTGCTCAAGGGAAATGTCACTTTTTCACACTCTATGTTCACACTCTTTTATTTCTCAGAGGCGACCACACATTTGCAGACAGCTATCTGACAGTTATTCCACGTGGCACAGAGTTTGTGGTATTCAGCATTGACGGGTCATTTGCTGCCAGTGTGTCAATCATGGGCAGTGATCCCAAAGTCCGTGCAGGAGCTGTGGATGTTGTCAGGTACTGAGCTGCTCTTCTTCTAGCCCTGTTTTCTTGGGTTTTCACAAAGGTCTCTTTCAGACTGAAGCACATTAGCATGTAGCTTTGTTATTGACGTCTTAATTATGTTCTCCTGTCCCTCCTCATTACAGGCACTGGCAGGATTTAGGCTATTTGATCATCTATGCGACAGGACGACCAGACATGCAGAAGCAGCGGGTAGTGGCTTGGTTATCGCAGCACAACTTCCCTCATGGCATTGTCTCCTTCTGTGACGGCTTGGTCCACGACCCACTCAGACACAAGGCCAACTTCCTCAAGTCCCTGACAGAGGTCAGTCTGGGAGGATTGAGGGGGGTTTATGTGCAGTTTTACAAGTACCATAGTTTGTGCATGTGTGGTCTTGATTTTTGTGGAATGAATGTGGAATAACTACTTTTAGAGGTGAAAACAATAGTGCTGACATGGTAATATTGACCCAGTCCATTTGACGGATTCCAGGTTCAGATGAAGATTTTCGCTGGCTACGGATCAACCAAAGACATCTCAGTCTACACCTCCATTGGCCTCTCCCCCTCTCAAATATACATTGTTGGTAGACCCTCGAAGAAGATGCAGAACCAGTGCCAGGTACCATTTGATTATTTTATGCAGAACTTTGGGAATTGATCTTGCTTTTCAAACAAATAATACATTCACTTATTTCAAGGATACTCAAGTAAATACCTAAACCCAGATTAAAAAGATTTAACATTGGAAACCACATAAGGTCTAATTCTGACACTCTTAACCAGAAAGTAAAAAGTATTAGATTTGTTATACTTGACAGTATGTCTCCTCTCAACAGTTCATCACAGAGGGATATGCAGCTCATTTGTCCCAGCTGGAGTACAGCCACCGTTCTCGGCCAGCTAAGTCCAGCAGCGCACGCATGGTCCTGCGTAAGGGGAGCTTCGGCTTGGGTGCCAACAGTGACTTCCTAAGGAAGAGGAACCACCTGCTGCGCACCATCTCCTCCCAACCAGCCCCCAGCTCCCCAACAGGCAGCATCCACAACAGACCAGAACGTACACAGAGCCAATCAGACGGCGAGCGGCTGGAGGGCGCTCACAGCTACAGCCAGGGAGCCGCACAGCGCAGCATGAGCATCACAGCCACATGCTGGGGCCGCAGCAGCAGCACCAAGCTGGAACCAGGCATCCTCAGCCCCAAATGAGATGAGGGAGACGTTGTAAGAGAAGAGTGACTTAAAAATACAGGGCCGAGGAAGAGACCCATGACAAAGAGAAACGCCAAGAGTTAAAAACAGCTGGCTTGCACCAGATGGGTAAAAACAATGGAAACAATAGGTGCTACAAACCACTCTTTATAGACTAATTCCAGTCTCACTCAAAATAGATATTTATGAACGGAGGCTTTGGGGATATTTATTATACAACACACACAAAACTCAAAAGGCATTTCAAAAAGCATCTTCCTTAAACAGGAAACTTGCACACAAATAGACACAGCTTATATTGTAGGGATCCAGACTGTTTCTACTTGCTGTTCTTTTAGTATATATTTATCAGTCTTGAATACAAGGTCAGTTTTTTTCCTAAAGCAGGCTTTTAGATTGGTAATGGTTACACATACAAGCACCCCAATGCTGTATACTAAAGCAAACAACACAAAGTGGCTACAGACAGCCTGTATCAGGTCCAAGTTCTGATACTGCTCTGCAACTGACTGCTGCCACTGCAAGCACAGCAATTACCATCGAGATCAACCTTGAGTATAATAGTTTTAAAGTTATGTATTTTTTATGTGATAATAAGATGAGAAGCTAAAAAATCCGGTAAAACTGGATTGGATGCGTTTCTTTCCCCAGTGTGACCAAACAGACACGCAATCAGTTGGCCAAGATCTACCTTTTGAAGATTATTTTAGGAAAACATTATTTATCAGCATGTTACGCCCGGCTCGTGGGCCGCAACACAGGAGGGAGACGCACACTAGATTTAGCAGTAACAATCTCAAGTAAGTCAAAGTAACGATGACACAACAGGTTGGTGAAGACGGGTCGAAGGCTCTGGCGTCTGGGCCGGTGGGGTGAAATAGAAGAAGAACATTGGCCAGGAGTTCCCAATTAGGGTGACAGCACCTCAGCTCCACCCAGCCAAGGACCCGCAAACAACACACAAAGTACCAGGGCTGCAGGGCCGAGGCAACAGGCCGCTGAGGTCGTCACAGCATTAAAACGTTTTGTTTTGAGGAAGCTAACAATAAATTATTTGATCAAGATCTACTACTTGTTTCATAGACGACTAAATATATGTCGAACTAATATTTCACCAAACCATACAGTGTAGTTTTGCTTGTTTTCTAGTTGCCCCTCAGAACAAAGAACCATCTGAATATCACATGAAGCGACCAGAGAAATGACCCTTTAACTATGGGTGCAGCGGAAACCGTTCCTGGCATTCTGAAGCATTTGAACGCATCGCACCACACAGCGCTGCTAACCCTTCCTGAATCAGCGGTGTACAACTCGGCTATCGGGAACGCTCCTGCTACTGTACGCTTAATCTGCCAAAGTAAACAGTATAGAATGATATGCTGTACACGAACAGAGAGGAAATGATTACGGTCTCCTGTGTAAAAATTGAATAGATTGTGTAAATAGGTAGTTGAATGGCTTATTGAGGCTTGTATATAGTTGTTATATTACAGTGCAGATCTGGTATCTGGTCCACTGAAGACCAGTTTCAAGTGTCTTCTTTACTCTAGGGGTAAACACCACCTCATTCAGGATACACTTTAACGATTGATGATAATAACTATTCTTATTTAAGATTTTAGATATTTTAAAATGTATTGATTTTGTGAACAAAGTGTGTTTTAATATTACTTAAGATATCTTGGTTTTAATTTTTCTTTCAACTTCAGTTGCAGCAGCCAAAACTCGAAGAGGTCTTTGCCTGGCACAGTATTGTATTTGTATTATGTTATCTTACAGATCTCCAGAATTGAATCAACAGGACTGCTATCTTGTGTCATATATTGTATGTTTATTATCTATTTTGGAAATTTGGGATATGTCTTCTCTCTGGTTATCCCTAGGCTGTAAATGAGGCGTTGAATGTGCTCATAGATAATCTTTCTTAGGTTAAGGTCTCTTTTCTCTGTTCTGCTGCGCCTTTTACAAAATGCTGTCAGAAATAGGAACACAGAGCTCAGACTTACTTAATGCTGTTTGCCATTTATTACTGAAATGGGTACAGATGTGTGATGTATTCATTTAAATGATTTTATTTAGCCCTCTAATAGGCATGTAGAGAGCCGACTGCAATGGACCAATATGGCTCAAATGAAAGGGAAATGTGCAATATTACTCAACCGCACCACAAGATCAAGCAGACTGTTGAGGAAATGTTACAGTGCATTGACAATCAGTTCAACAGGCACATATTCTACAGACGTCAAATTGCAGAGGGAGCCTGAATAAATCTTAGCACTCAACAAATGCACAGGGACACATGCACCATTTTAGAGTCCATACAAAAAAAGTAGAGATTTCTCACATGAAAGGGCCACTGACCTGATCAGTCCTAACTGATCGATACTCAGTTGTCAGTTTAGTAGGTACACCTTCTCAAATAGAGTGCAGCCCTGCAACAAATCCTGCCTTCAGGAAGGTTATGATTTTTTGTGAGAGGATCGACTTAATGGTGATTTTGAAGGCTGTAGTTTGTGATGCTGTTGAATTGTATTGTGTTCTACTGTAAGGTGTTTCTAATATTTTGTCCAGCCCTTTCATATCAATGAGGGGAGACTTAATGCTAGATAACTGATGTATAGGTACCTATAACTCTTTTATCAGGGCTGTTACTAGCTATCCGGGGAAAGAACGGCGCTATTACAAACTATACTACAGTCCCTCTGCATTTTGATCATTTCAGAGATCTGGCTTGAAGCCATATAAAACCCTTTCGGAGGCTGCTGATTTAAGAATGGCTGTTTGTAAATCAATAGTAATTTAAAAAAAAAAAAAAGGAAAGGCAATGCAGTAAAGCTAAAGTTGGCAACTACTGAACCATTTGTCCTTATTCAGAGTCTGAATTGCCTGGATATTAAATCCAAAACATGTAAAGAAGCGCGGTTATCTGTGAAGTTTGGATACCTCTGGGCAGACAGTCGCTATGATTCTGCTACTCACACACATATTACCAGAGGCCTTACGGTTCCCTTTTCTGCCTTACATTACCATTGTGTTGAGGCCGAGAATGAACGCTGCTCCCTCCCGAATTTACTTCACGGATAAGGGCAGACTGTTTACTTTGTGGAGATAGAAACGGGCCATGTTTGCTTAAAAGGCTGTGGCTTGTTTTCACTTTAACGGAAATGTACAAAGGAGAAATCTTTTTTTTTATATTTCACCAACATTAGGCAATCTGTCGCCGTTTAAGCTCTCCCCCAGGTTAACTGTTACATCAACGGTTAGCATTCATAGACTGTATAGGCAACATACCTTGGTAAATATTTTCCTTGTACAGGGTATGTATCTTGTAGGTTTTGGATAACTTCATTGTATTCATTCCCTTGTGTTTTTATGTACAGTGTATAAAGAACATAAAAGAACAAAGTTATATTTTGTCCTTCTTTCCCATGCAAAACGGTACATTTGTCATGAATATAATAATCAGCGCGATAGTAAGAGAGAGCATGGATTATTCAAATATAGGACAATTCACTGCAGCTGACAAACTGTTTATTTTTCAGGAATCAGTTCATCCAAATGCAGATTTGTTCAGAGAACCAAAGAAACAAGAGAGATGTGAAGTTGTGGGTGTAGAGTATGTAGCCAGAAGAGTCAGTCAGCGCTTAAACCAGCTCTGACGTACAACACAAAGCAGTTGATTTCAAATGAAGTCACATCATCCTAGTAGCAGGTACAGAAAACCTATTTAGGATTAAATCTTTAATATACTCACCGAAATACTTTAAAAAACATGGACAAATAAAAATAAATTTACCATCGCATGTGATCACTATTTGGGACATCTTCCTTGTGTAGAGTTCCTGTTGCAGATCTCAGAAGACACAAAAGAGTAAAGTCGCTCACTAACTCCAGCATAGATTGAATAAGGCAAATCAGTCAGAGAAACTGTCTTCTACCTGGATTAAACTGTGTACATCCAGAGTGCGTGTCCCTTTACTTTTGCACCATCACTACTGTGCAGTGAAATCACAGGCAACCGTTTGAGATTATGATGTAACGTTCATCTTATTGAGGCCGCACTCCTGAAGTAGCTCCCAGCATCTTCTACCTATTCACTCCCAGTTTCTTCTGAAATTCTTTCCCGTCTCCCTTCGTGGCTTGCTATGGGATGAATGGAAGCTCACTGTTAGACACAAGGGACAGCTTTGTTTATTTTACAACGCTAGAATTTAATCTCTTGTACCTTGTTGATTTCTTTGTGTTTTTCTCGGCTGACTATCTCCTCGATGATCTCTCCTTCTCCTCTCACCAATCTGGAAGAAGAAGAAGAAAAACTTCAGCTGTAGAATTTATTACAAGAACGTGTTTCTGTTTGTTCGCTGGCTTACCTGGTGCGTCCCGTTTCTGGGTCCACCACCCTGCGGATCACACTCTGTCTGGCCTCGTACTCCTCTTTGGTGAGGGGCCTCTTAGTAGAGAGTCGGGCCTTCTGCTCATCTGTCATCACTGCAGAGGAAACCGGATATAAAACACTACATGTGACGTTTGCATTCACTTACCATATTCATATTAGGTAATATTACCATAAATACATTAATTTGGCAGCTGTCGGGAGATGTTGCCAATAATCTTTTAGACTATAAATTGACAGAAAAAGTGAAAAATACCATCACAATTTCTTAAAAACTAAGGAAACATTCCAATTTCATAAGACAGTCCGAAACTGAAAATAATTAAATTTGCAGTTCTGATCCGTCTCCATTATTTCAACAATCAGATGCGATAGTATCGATAAAACACTGAAGTAATGTAATGTCCCACCAGGTCCGAGCTCCACTGCCCCCTCATCACTCTGCCACACCTCCAGGTAAGATGGAGGCTTCTCTACAGGCGGGCTGGGCAGCAACACCACCTCTGCTTTCTTCTCCTTCTTCTCTTTCTTCTTTTTCTCCTTTTTCTCCTTTTTCTTTAGTTTCTTCAGCTTCGCCTTTTTCTTCTTCAACTTCTTTTTCTTGGCTTTACTTTTCTTCTTCTTTGTCTTTTCGTCACTCGACGACGACGACGAAGAAGACGACGAGGAAGAAGAGGTGGACGATGAAGAAGAGGAGCTTCTTCTTCGCTTCTTTCTTTGTGTTTTCACATCTGAGGGAAACGGAAAAGGAAGTTCAACAGAGTTGTAGGAGAATACTTTTGTTGCTGTCAAAGTGTTCTACTTTTTTGTATGTGCCAACCTTGACTTTTGTGCGATGTTTTCTTTAACGATCTGCTACGACTCCTGCTGCTGGATGAGGAAGAAGACGACGACGATGATGATGACGAAGAAGAGGAGGATCGTCTTCGTTTCTTCTTCTTCTTGTGGTTTTTCTCTCTTCCAGCTCTGTCGGGTGATCTGCTGCGATCCATCACCGAGACGACACAACGAACATCAACCACACGGGTGAGTAGAAAGCGGCTCTAGTTTACGGAAGTGTGCGCGTCTACAAATGTCTTCCGTCAGCGTCTGGAAATAAAATGTTACGGTTCCTAGTTCCTACCTTTAGTTAACCCAACACGTGCACATAGTTAGAATATGCTGAGTTAATATGTGTATATGTGTATGTATGTATGTATGTATGTATGTATGTATGTATGTATGTATGTATGTATATATATATATGTGTATGTATATATATACAGTATATATACAGTATACTGTACTATATACAGATACCTTGAATAAAGGAAGTAGCACTTTAGTAGCACTGAAATGGCTCTTACTGATAGCACTTTGTAGTTGAACTTTTTGTCGAAATTGTACCTTCTTGATTCTTGTTGTTCTGATTCTTGTATGTAACCGTAGAATGCACTTATTGTAAGTCGCTTTGGATAAAAGCGTCAGCTAAATGAAATGTAATGTAATGTAATGTAATATGTATATATATATAGCTATATATATACACAGTATATATACAGTATATGTGTGTATATATATATATATATACATACTGTATGTGTGTGTGTATATATATATATATATATATATATATATATATATATATATAAATATGTGTGTGTATGTATATATACAATTTTCCAGAGAAGAGAAATCTGTCTGTATCAAATGACCTTCATACAGCCCTCATTATTAAAAGTTGAAATGCATCAAAATGTTTCATTATTTGCAAAATCAGAGTACAGTGAAGGGAGCTCATTAGAAAAACTCTCACTACTTGTGATTGGCTCAAGCTTCCTTCCTTTTCTAACCACAACAATAAGAAATGAAAATGAAAGGTGTGAAAAATAGCAAAGAGGGAAAGTAAAGTAAAGAGTGCGACAAAGACTATGAAGATGAAACCAGAGGAGAAGGAACGGAGGGAATGAAGGACAGTGAGAGAGAAATGTACAGCTAAGGTCAGTAGGTCACCATATCCTCTTACAGAGCAACACTGTAATATTATTTTTGTCGCAGAGTACAGGCTTATTGCCGACCTCATAATGCAGTCTGATGAGATTTGTACACGAGGACCTTGAGACCGACTATCTGTCCGTTTTAAAAGTGTGATACAAGAACAATTAGTGCTAATTAATAAGCCTATTTTTGTCAGCAATTAATATTCCATCTCACAAAATATGTATTTACATATATGTGTTTGCATGAACAAATACTACATTCAGTTTCATGACACTACAAATTTAAAGGCGTGTAGTGTGCCACACAGAAAATGTATGGTCTAACCCACTTCACAACATCCACCCATCCATTATCCAAACCGCTTATCCTGTTTTAGCGGCTCTGGAGCCGATGGCAGCTTTCATTGGGCGAAGGCAGGGTACACTCTGGACAAGTCCCGTCTATTGCAGGGCTCACATATAGACAGACAACCATTCACACCTATGGGAAATTTAGAAGTTATGTTAATTGGACACTTCAAAACTTATTTTTAATAACATAATATTTTAAGAGAGCTCTGTAGAGTTAAAGTTTAAGTTTGATTATTGTATAATATCTAGACTTTAATATCTAGAACTCCATGAAAAGAAACTGGAAATGTCTTGGATGACTAAGGATAATTAATTTAGCATACAGATATGCAGAGTGACAAATGTATTAATCAATAAAAGCGATCAATCTAATATGTGCTGTGCAGTATGTTATGTAAGCCTACACTTCTGGCAGAAAGTACAGTGACCACAACCAAAAAAAACCCTTGAGCTCACCTTTCCTTGTGAGTGTAGAGAAGCCACATACATCTGTGATGTTTGAAATACTAAAAAGCAAATAAGTATAAACTGCTTTTTAGTTATTTTTTCTTTTTTTGAGGAAACTATGCAAAATCACAAAATGTTGCCTTGATTACGTGAAAACCAGTGTATGAATGTGTTGCCTATGATCCACATCACATCAGCTGTGTGGCGGTTTAAAGGTCAGTTGGTCTTTGAGAAGGTGGGCTCTCTGGTGGCCTGCAGTGCTCCTGTCTTTGAACAAAAAGGCCAGCTCTCTCTAAGGCATGTTGTACTGACATCATGACCACAACAAGGCACACCTCCATATTTGGTGGTGTGTTTTCAGTCAATTGGCCTCAATGGGTCAGTTATGACACAAAATCCTAGTCACTGTTTTCCAATGTAAATGAAGAGACACTTGGTGTGCACAGAAAGCATCAATGCAAGAACATATTTCTAATATTTATTTCAAAGTTTTTACAAAGGCAATTGTGAATCTTTAAAGCTTATATATTGACAAACATTTGCTCCTGATGGTGTTAGCCCTTATCTCCCTTGTTACACAAGGCTAAACTAACTGAAGCACAACAAGTTTCAACTGCTTACCAGCTTAGAGTTAAATGCTGTAAGCCGCCTCCATTCATGCTTAAATATTATGTCAATGTAGCAATAAATAAAATAGTTCATGTTTCCTTAAAACTCCAAAGAAATACATTGCATCATAAATACTGAAACAAAGTCGCAGCTGCATGAGTGAATGTAACAGTCGAATCATGGCTGGACAGTTAGGAAAGTCAAAGATGTCAGCAGTAAGAGATCCTTATAGCCATCATCTTTCCAGTCCATGTGTAACGAGAGCTCGTCAGGTTGATCCAAGTAAAAAACGAGGGGGTGGTGGTGGTGGTGTTTGGAGAGGGTGGAATGTGTTGCCGTCGCTTGAATTTTCTTTGGCCCATTAGGACGCAGCTGCCATGCGGATCCGCTCTTGGGGATATAGCAGAACGTTCTTAGCTGCTTTGATAGTGTTCTTCATGAGCATTGCCACGGTCATGGGTCCTACGCCTCCGGGTACTGGGGTGATGAAGCCCGCCTTCTGTCTCACGCCTGAATATAGACATAAAAAGGTATGTAGTTACAGACACCCAAGCATGTCCACACAGAAATACAGTCAGTTCTCTGTCCAGCCTTACCTTCAAAATCCACATCTCCAACCAGTCGGCTTTTTCCGGTGACTGGGTCCTCCACTCTGTTTATTCCAACGTCAATCACCGCTGCTCCCTCTTTGATCATGTCGGCTGTAATGAGGTTTGGAATCCCTGATGGACCCGCAAACACACACATTACAATTAGACGACAGAAAGAAACTTCAATGTCCTGATGAAAAATGAGCATTAAACTATTTAGTCATTGTCAGAACAGAAGACACAAACCTGCAGCAGCCACAATGATATCAGCAATTTCAGTGTGTTGGCGAAGTTTCTCCTTTGGAGTGTAACGGTGAGAAATAGTGACCGTGGCATCACCTGCAACAAGAATACTATTTAGGATTTGTACCGTGTATTTTAACCCTACATCTAGATATAAGAACAGTAGCTGACCAACCTCCGGGCCTCTCATGACGGCCGTCTGTATGCAGTAACATGGCGATGGGCATGCCCACATTCTTGGAGCGTCCTGCAACCACCACATTCTTCCCAATAGTAGGAATACCTGGAGGACGACCATCCCAATAGTTAGTTTAGACAGTTTGTCTGGCGGCATTTCAACCGTAAGACAAAGTAAGTGATCACTCTTGTTGTTACCTGTGCGTTTAATCATTTCCCAGACTCCCCAGGGAGTGGCCGGGAGCATGGTGGACTGATCCAGGCACATGCGACCCACATTTACTACGTGGAAGCCGTCCACATCCTTGGTCGGGGAAACTGCATTGCAGATTGCACGCTCATCAATGTGATCTGTCAGAAAACAAAGACGAGCTACATTCAGATCTCTGGGGTTTGTTCAAGAACACACGCATGTTTGTAAAAGGTCACAACTTCTTTAACAGGCGTTTTATCTTGAACTAGAAAGAAAAGCAGTTAGCAGATTTGTGCTGCCAACACATTGACTGATACTTGCATACCCTGACCCATATAATGCAACAGATGCATGATTCACGATACTCATTGTTCATCTCTCTGCCCACTGTTCCACCTTTCTGTACCTGGCAGAGGCAGCTGGACCAGCAGGCCGTCCACACGATGGTCTGTGTTGAGTTTGTAGATCAGGTCCAACAACTCCTCCTCACTGATGTCTGAATGCTTGAGAATCGTCTCACTCGAGATTCCTGTGGGAGGTTGAAGTGAGAAAGCAACTCAAAATACAGCCATTTGTTCTTTTGTTAATATATTGTAGAACGGTGGCGTTTACACATGCGTACGAGGACTGTGGGCTTTTTCTTACCGACATCAGCTGCAGCGCGTGTCTTATTCAGGACGTAGGAGTGACTGGCTGGGTTTTCTCCCACCAAAACCACACTCAGATGGGGTCTCCTGTGGCCGGCTGAAACCCATTTATCCACGTCGGCCCGGGCCTCCTCTCGAACCTGTCGTGCTAGTTTCTTTCCTGAGATGACCACCGCCTCATGTCTGAGAGTTGGGCAGAGGACAAACAGTTGGTAACATATTCCTGCTGTTAGTCGGGCACAGAAATAAGTGTTACATTTGTGTTCATTCTAATATTGCAACTACTATATTCACCATCTATTATTTTTCAATGTACTTCCTTGTTTAGTACACTGTACTGAGCCCAGTATACAGAGCCACGTGTTATAGCTTCTTAATGTGATCACAGAGCAAGTAGTTCTGTAGTAATTAAAATATTCAAACAAAGACACTAATCATTTCACATTCTTTCAACTTTAATAATCTTTACTCTCGCCAAACAAATTCGTCTACTGGACTTGATCTCCTTGATTTCCATTAAACAGACACCAGAAACCTGTAATCAATCTCAACCATCCAGCCAGGGCAAGCACACATTCTAGCCTCTAAAGTTAGACACAGCAGGTCTCCTGACAGAGTCATATGCTTCTTGAGCACTTGTACTGTCGAGTTGAAGTACCATATGTTAGAATCCAGCAAGATAAGTCAACGGCGGTTTGAACTGATAGAGTATACACACTGGCTTGACCTGTACCGTCGCTTTGTCAAAATGGTTACATAACAACAAAGCAGTAACTAATAACTACAGCGTAATGAGCCAAACAGTTATGTAACCACCCTTTTATTCTGCCCAAACTAAAGGCACCTCACAGAAAAGTATCACATCTTTGGGCAAAATGGGTGAGGTCATGGGGCCAATGAGTGTGCCAGGTCCCAGAGGAAATTAGTCAAAATTACAGGGCTGCAAACTGCCATTTAGCTTCATACGAAGTGAAACACAGACTTGATTAACATGCATGTGCAGGCTTGCATAGCAATGAGACCAACCTCAGAGGAGAGTTTGGGGGTTTGTGCAGTTTTTTTTTCACCTTTTGTTATTGTAGCATTTTGTTATTTTATCTTTTAAGTAATCTTTCTGTATGTTATTTGTTGCTGTGTGCATTTCAATGCAAAGTCTGTTGAGTTGGTGTGTAATTAAAGTGCACCAATGCTTTAACGTTGTGTTACATGGTAGATAATAACTGAAGCATGACTTGGTCATCGGTCTTAAATGATATACCTTGTGCTTTTGGAGCTGCAGATCATGTGCAGGGGCCACACATGGTTTGAGGTTTTAAGGCGTGTGTGCAACATTATCTCATTACATTTATCTCAGTCGTGCAGAAATGCAAATCCGGCAGAACCGTGCTATAACAACATGTCCAAAGTTTATATTATTTCTGCTATTTCTACTGACCGCAGGACATCCACGACCAGCATGCAGTGTTATTTCTATGCAACCCAACACCTCGTTCTCCAGCTGAAACCTGGGTCCTCAAGCTCCGGGTGCAAGAGCGGAGAACGATTTCATCAGCCAGCCGGCCGCTGCAATGTTACCGGCATACCGCTAGGGGCGCCCCAAAATGTGAACAACCGTACGATAAAATAAAGCAAGCCCTGCATATTAAAACGCAAATATGTTCCATCCGTTTCAACACAGCACCACAGGAGACCGGCACAATCAGAAATATATCCAAGATAAATAAACACATCGTCTCATGTTGGAAAGGAAGGCGCCAAAAATTCCGCCAAAGTGGGATTCAATTTACCCAAATGAAATCAGCTTTTAGAGCTGGCGGTGTCACTCACCTCGAGGCGCTCGTGTGCAGTTTACAGACTTGATGCTGGGAGTGTTGGCACAGTTTCCTGAGAGTCCTGATGGCTGCCATTCTGACCGGCTGAGAGGAGAAGAGACACCGCGGCCGGTTACGTAACACACCACCACCACCACCCGGCCTGACAGAGCGACGTCTGTGGAGGAGGAGGCTGAGGGGCAGCAGGGCTTTATAGCCCTTCCCCCTACACGGCTGTGCATGCGTCACTGCTGTCTGACGCCACACCTCCAGTGCACAGATAATACCGTACGTTTCAAGAGCGTGCACCGCCCTGCAGGGAGGTGCACTTGGGTCAGAAGTGTACTATTTCAAACTGAAAGGCAGCTGCAGTGTATTAAGTGTGGAAGTATATTTGGAAATAGTAAAGTGAAGTACAAGTAACTCAGAATTGTACTTTCGTGAGTGCATTTATGTAAGCACTTTACAAAGAAGTATTCACATACACATTTACTTTATTTCAAAAGTAGTACTAATAGATTATAAAAATACTCCATAAGGGATTTTGTTCAAAATTAAAATAAACTCACTGAAATATTGTCAGCAAAATATACGTGAAGCATTAAACGTAGGAGCACTCCATGTTTAAGTACTCATTCTTTACTTGAAGGTTTAAGGTCCCCTATCAGTTTTATATTGTTATATATTATTGGATTATTATTAATGATATACATAGAAGCAGCATTTACTGGTTGAGGTGGAGCTAATTTTTGGTACTTTACATATGATACTGTGTACTATAATGTACTTTACAATACATTGGATTAATGATCTCAGTACAAAAAAAAACAATCTGTCAAATAAATATAGTAGTATGAGGTGATTGTATAAATGAAATACTCAACTTACTCAAGTACAGTACATCTCCCTTTAAAACTGTACTTTAACTGAGCAATGGAGTAAATGTGTTACTGTTACTTTCCACAATGGACGGGTTGACCTGTTGAGGGCGCCATGGACAAAAATAGCTGTTGGGCCTCCAGCCCTTATTGTGTATGCATATTGTCAATCACGTACAGTGCACATAGCAGACTATACACAACCCATGGTTCAATATTTGTCAGCTAGTTTCTGGTAATTTGGTTTACAAATACTTTTTTTATTATTTAGGAATCAATGTGAGACAAATATATTCTTAAAAGGTAGGTGTGTAAGCTACATTAGTTGATGTTCTCTATATGTGAAAATGCCACAATAAATATGAGTTTGATCAAATTAGCAAAAACTAAATGGCACATTGAACCTAAGTTTTTTGAAGCTGCTGGACGACTGGGGCCCAACACACTTTCCCAATTGGCAATCCAACCAACCAAGCTAATGTATCTATCTGTATATCCATGTGAGTAGTTGCTCCCAATATGAATAGACTTACATTTTGACTCAGGTGCACATACATAGAAAACATTCTTGATTTTGTTTCAAGAATAAATAAGTATTACCTTTTAACAAAAACATATTGGTTTCCAAAAGTTGGGCATCAGATAAAAGTGGTACCACAAAGCGAATTCCTAAATACTGCTTTAAGTATATTAGGAGACAGAAAGTTACAGGTTTATTGTAAGTCCATGTGGAGAGTTGTAGTAGCCACGTGCAGCCGGCAGGAGGAGACAGTCTGCCTGCCGGACTTTCGCAGAGAGCCGATAGAGGAAGAGCCCCTTTGGGTGCAGTTCACGTTAGCCGAGAGAACGTCAACGTTTCTGTTAGCAGGCATCGCTGACAAGTGGCTCCTTGTGTCCAACTGAAACACAAAGTTCTGTTCATCCAACCAGAGTTACGAGCTGTAATCGAGGCTCTCCGACGACTGCTTCTCCAAGATGAGCTTCCTGTTGTGAGTAAAGTAAACACGGTCTCGCGCTCGGTTGAAGACGGTTAGCAGACGAAGTCCCATCAGGGGAAGTAACTGGCGTCAAAGTCGGACACCGTCACAGATCTCAGATCAGCCGAAGTAGTTTAGGGTAAACCTGCAGCGCCTTGTTCTTTACGCAGGATTATCACTCGTCATAACATGATACGTGAGCTGTATATACGTTTGGTTCCCTCGCCAGGTATTACTGCACTTCTTTAACTAGTTAGCTACGTTCTAACTTGGCTAACTAGCATGCTGGTTAACGCTAGCTGACGGATGGTTAGCCTACGTAGCTGATAAGATCACTCTTACCATTAATTATTATAATTATATAATTAAGGTAATTCATAATTAGTCATCATTAACGCCGTTGCTGCCTTGCCCTCGTTGGGAGATTGCTAAACACCGAGCAGTGTGATTAACTGGTGTTTACAGTGTCACATTTCCTGTCTGTGTAATCGTCACCATAACTTAATTTACATGACACGCATTGTACAGTCACACACTTCTGTCACACTAAAAAAATTAGTCAAACACGTTGGACAAACGTTTGAACGTCTGTCAAATTATGGCAGCGATTATCACGATTCTGGTTTCAGTAATAGTTCAATAGATGTTGTATGCACAAACTATACAGGAAGGAGCCTCACATGTGAAGGCCTGAGAGGAGCATCTATCCCGCACGAGCCTTTTAAAAATGTCACTGTCCTGTCAGCTTCCAGACAGTTGCTTAGCTCCACGTTTGTTTTTCTTTGCAGTGGCAGTCGGTCATCCAAGACCTTCAAGCCGAAGAAGAACATCCCAGAGGGCTCTCACCAGTATGAGCTGCTGAAGCACGCTGAGGCCACACTGGGCAGCGGGAACCTGAGGCAGGCTGTCATGCTGCCCGAGGGAGAGGATCTCAATGAGTGGATTGCTGTCAACAGTGAGTTGATGAATGCTATTGACCGATTTATAGAGAGCAGCACTCAGTCCACAAACTACCACTTCTAAACATGAATGGCCTTTGTAGAGAGGACGATACAAATGTTCAGAAATTGAGAGAAAAACAACTATATTCCTTATGGTTGTAGATAATCTATTCCAAAAATGCAGGTCATAAACTGTCATACATTGTATTTAAAAAAACGTACAGAAAAGTGACACTATTTAGTTTGTTATTGTAATGAGCATGATCATACCTGAAGAACAGAAATATAATCAACCCTTTTCTTTCAGCGGTGGATTTCTTCAACCAGATCAATATGCTATACGGCACCATCACCGAGTTCTGCACTGAGACCAGCTGCTCTGTGATGTCTGCTGGACCAAGGTAACGGCCAACGTCTCATTTTAATGCATGCAGCTTCTTTTTGAGTACAGGGGTTCTCATAGGTAATCATTTTGACACGCACAAGTGTAAGTAATGACATGAACAATGGCTGATTTCCATTTAGCTGATATGGTTTATGGGTCCTGGTATTGTACATGCTGGCTCACTGTCACACTATCATGGCTTATTGAAACAATTTATTGGAAGAGGTGGGGTAAAAAGCTCTTCAACTCCCACTTATCTCAGTGCCGTTTGGGGCAAAATGGAGCAGAAGTAGCTGGGAATGTGCATGCCAATGTGCTACTTCATGTATGTGTTCGATACCCTCTCTCTGATCTAGACCCCGCTACCACAGCTCTCTTCTCTGCTCTTTTTCTGAAGGTAGAATACTAATAATTTTATTTTAGCAAGACGGTGATCCCAAACATGTATGACATGTACTTTGTAACATATAATCTTTGCTAAAACTTTCCCTGTTGAGATGTATTAAACAGATGTTTTGTAACATCTGCCTCTCGGGACTACAGATAAAAAATAGCCTCTTGGCTAACTCATTTACAGAAATGGTTTTATTAATTTGCAATGTCCCCTTATCAAATACACCATTTAAAAAAAAAAACTGCTCAAAGTAGGCTAAATGTGATTTGGCAAATTCTATTGAAACGAGGAAAACATTGAGGCTAATGTTAACATGGAAATCCTCAACTTAAAATGAGTTGGCTGTGACACAGGATGTTTACAAATATTACAGAACATGAATAACAATGCAAATCAATAATGATAGATACGTGGCTCTACAGCACAGTGACACAGGGCTTCATAATACACTGTCAGTAATATGATTTTCTAAAACATTTGCTATGAACAGCACATTACCACATTGCTAAAGGCAGTTGTAAGACATGCTCTTTACTTGTTTCAGTGTTCCAGACATGGTAAATTATTTTGGTACCTCAGAAACCTTTATGCCTGGTAAAAACTTAAATTATGATTACAGGCATTTATGAAATAGAGTTTAGTAAGTTTAATAGTGAATGAAGATGTATTATGCTTTTCAAGTGGTGTAAAAAGTGACAATACATCTTAGACTGAATTGAAGCCTTGTGATGGATTCAGATGTTGAATCGCTATGACGGTCAAAATGCATGAAATTGAAATGCGTCATCTGAATATCACATGAGGAAAACCGGAATGATACTTTGCATGTGGTCCAAGTTGGGCTGTTTAGTTTAAATTTAGATTTGGCACTTCCTCTATTCTCTCCCTGGCCAATACTGTCTGTGTTCAGTCTGTAATCAGGAGGAAGAGACCACCGCTCACTTCCTGTTGACATAGCCGCCATCAAGAATCAGATTGTAGATACTTTTGCGTTTCCCCCCTCCTGCTTCTTATCTGCTACCAAATATGTGATGTCCTGCCTGAAAGGCCGAAGTATTGTGTTTTATCAGTAGAGCTTTCATGTTCATGTCTGATATGTCAGACTTACAAGAATGTATTTTGTTGTTTCTCTGTAGATATGAGTATCACTGGGCTGATGGCACCAATATTAAGAAGCCCATCAAGTGCTCCGCGCCCAAGTACATTGACTACTTGATGACCTGGGTGCAGGATCAACTGGATGATGAGACCCTTTTTCCCTCCAAGATTGGTGAGTTTAAATTTTTAGCAGTTTGTAAAAAAATTTAAATCCACTTCACTTTTTTTGTTAAATTGTGTCACACATCTCTGAATCACACATATTCACTAAATTATTCTGTTGGTACAATACAACTAACACCAAAGAGGCTGTCGTAACATTTTCAGTAAAATGTTTCCTCTGCATACTTTTACTTCACTTTACATTGTCTTCAGTACTGCTTTTGTTCCTGTCCAACAGCAGTCTAGACTGTCATAGGTTTGTCATTTGATATATGTTATGTTCTTATATGGTAAACGTATACGGTTTATTTTCCTTGAGTATTTATGTAAAATCTGTGTTTGGCTCATTGATATAAAAGAGCAGACAACAAGCCTATTGCTACACATATTGGCCGGGGCACCTTCTAGACTGGGAAGTCAGAGGCTGTGGGGGCTGTAGTGATTGTTTTTTTCCTTGGCATATGGGATTTGGAATTAAACAATAATTATGTGATTTAATAAGCTGATTTCAGATATTTGAAGGGGTTCACATCCCAAACAATTTAGGTCTCATAGCTTTTGTATACATAGTTAAATGCAGCAGGACAATGATCCTAAACATGCAGACAAGGCAACCACGGGTACAATCAGTATAATGTGAGTTCTTGACTGTCCGAGCCAGTCACCTGACTTCAGGCTAGCTGATCATGTGCCTCACGTGCAGAAGCAGAGGGATGTTGTCAACATTTTAGCAACATGATGCCAGAATAAACAGCAGGACATTGCTGTTAACGGAGCCAGAGTGCATTTTATGTATTACTTTGGTTATATAGTTTTTATTTATTTATTAAGAATATTTTTATATTTTTTCCAATTCCAAAATATAAATATCTTTAAGAATTAAGTGTCCTGCCATTTTAAAGTGTGTGCTATTATATTATTATACTATCATTGTATTAAAGGCATAACATTTTACTGAAATCACAACAATATCTTTTTTATCACAACTATTTCTGGGTGATATCCATCCACCTAAATTAGCTAGTGTGACAGGCCTATTACAAATTACAATCTTGTTAAGTTTCATTTGGTCCCCTGAAATTGAAGGACAGTGTATACCAAATAAACGTTATATTTCAAACCCTATGTTTGGATTCAGAGGACAAAAATACACTGTTTAATACTATCTAACTGCGCTGGATCTCCTCTATGCCGGCTGTGTCACATTTTTATGTAACTTTGTGTGGATGCAGAGATTTTTCTGCTACTCCATACTTGTGCTTACATTTTGATAGGAAACAGCACATGTTCTTGCTTTGACATCAGAATATTCTACCATCTTGTGTCCCGCAGGAGTTCCCTTTCCCAAGAACTTCATGTCTGTGGCCAAAACCATCCTGAAGCGACTGTTCAGGGTTTACGCTCACATTTACCACCAACACTTTGACTCTGTGATGCAGCTGCAGGAGGAGGCCCACCTCAACACCTCCTTCAAGCACTTCATTTTCTTTGTTCAGGTGAGACTATCCTGCTACAATGTTGGATTGAATCACTGCTGTCTATCTAATGCCCCAATCAGACATGCACTGTAATCCATATATGCTCTGTTAACATGTTTGAAAAGGAGTCCGATGTCATTTTTACATGAAATTTGTTCTGAGAATCTGTCTGCTGAGGAAGTAGTTACATTTCTGTCATATACAGTAGCTCATGTGAAAACAAGCATTTACAGATAACAGCTTCAACAAGATAATAATAACAGCTTTATGTAAAAAGACAGGACTTGAACAAACAGATTAACTCCTCTATTATGAATCTAAAAGTTGGCATGGAATTTTATCCAAGAAGTGCGAAGTTACACTTTGTACAAGTACATTGAGGGTTAAGCATTGCATTAGACCTCCTAAATGCGCCAATGCTACTACATCCTCTGTCATATGTTTTAATACAGGACCACAAACAACCACTTATCAGATTGTGTATGAGCAGCAGAGATGTATCATGTAAACGCTTTTATTAAATGTGTTGTCTTTTCTCGTAGGAGTTCAACCTTATCGACAGGCGAGAGCTTGCTCCCCTGCAGGACTTGATCGAGAAGCTTGGATCCAAGGACAGATAGACATTTCATCACACCTGTCCCCCTTTTTTAACAGTTTATTTCTCTCCTTTGTCCCTCCCTGTCTGTGACGTCTGCTACCTCTACGACTTCTAGTCTCAACTCTCAAAATCTGTGCCTTCTTCTTCTCCTTTTCATTTTCATTTCATGAATGTTTGTACTGTTCTTTTCCTTTTATCCCTTCTGTTATCTTGTATGCTGTCTTTGAGCCCTTTCTTCCATTTTGCCACTTTAAATCATATAAAATAGTGTAGTGTAGGAAGAATATTTCTTTCACAGGACTGTGGTAAATGACTCTGTGGGAGCCACCTACTGAATTTTATATTGGACCGAGGACATTTGGAAGTTGGAAGTGAAAACCAGCTGTTTTCCTCCAGTGTATTGATTGTCTAAACATTTTTTTAGTTATCGATAGGCAAATTAATTTTGATAAGTTTTAGCTATTGTAATTACAGTGACTAAAGAATCACTTTTTTTTTAGATGTTTTTTTAGTGTTCAGTGGAGAGTAAAGATGACAAGAAAAGTAGTGCCATGACACTCGCATGTCATTACAAGTGAGTGGAAAGTATTTTCAGTTAAAAAGAGGAAGACGGGCAAAAACAGCACCGGCACATAGCGCTCTGTCACAAGCTGGTTGTGGATCTGGTTTTCGACGGACGTTAACAAGCTTCCTATTGACGCGCTGCAGTGATAGGCGATTGTGAGATGCCTATATATGTTCTTGCCCCACAAAAACACCACCATCAACTGCATCATGGCTATTTCCAATTCGGTCATGCAATATTGTGTTTTGCACATTTTCTGGCTATTTTCTATATTCAAATAGTATGATGCAAGATATGGTGCTGACAGTGATACTTTTAAAGTGCTTGATAGTTATTATTAATAGCCACTTAAAGCTTTTGTAATCATGGCCCCATAAAGGAGTTGTATAGTAGAAATGATCCTGTCAACGGCAAAAACTGTTTAATGTGTATTTTCTTTGTCATTTCAGTTAATTTTGTGGTGCCGATTTATTTGTGGAACTCCGCATATTAGAATTTCAATGCTGGTACTTTTTTACTTTTTTTTTTACTAAATATTTCCCCTCTTGATTGTAAAATAGAGCAATAACTATTGCACCTGTGCACGATGAGGATGAGTGCCCGGAGGTAAATATAGTTTTCCACAGATGTCTTTATTAGTCTTGGGGCATGCTTCACAGTCCTCTCCTGGGCTTACTCTGGCTACAACAGCAGGGCTGTTTGTACTGCCGTCCTTTTACAAACTAATGCAGCTAATATTCCTGATGGCGTTTCATTTGACAAACCTCAAGCAAAGGAATTGTTCCATAACCTTCTTCATATTGGACATAAATTCAAATCAGACAATCGTGTAACCAATTAAGAGCTGTTAGATAACGTAACGCTTCACCAGGAACCAACCAGTGTGAGTGGGTTCAGTAGAGAGTTCATTTTATGATGTACTACTTTTTAAGATGTCGAAGCCTTTAAACAATGTGAAAACAATAAAAACTCCACTTTTGGCCCTCAAGCTGCTTGGGGGAATAAACAAGCCAGAAACCATTAAGTTAATCATCTATAGGCGTATCAATATATTTTACAATGCTGAGTTATTTCATCGATTGCATTTGAAAATGTAACTAGTCCTTTCTTTCAATCCAGCCACATTTTTTTTTTTTAATGTATTGCTTTTTCCTTACAATTTTGTTTTCCAGCTTTTGACATGGAGTTACGTTTCATATTGCATTGTAAAATAAGTAGTTGACTGTACCTTTTCAAAAAAGGAATAAGGGCTTTGAAATGAATTTTAAAGTTTTATATATTTACAATAATGGTCCAATCTTGGCATGTCTTTTTGACTGGGAGGAGTTGCGAGGATGTATGTACTGCGTCTGATCATGTGCTGTAAATAACATCAGTGTTGTATCTGAACAAAACTGTGCCTTACAAAAAGGAAAATGTCTGATATGACAGTATTGGTAGATCAAAACTTTAATAAACGCTGAAAGGACAATGTTGTGTTTTTAATTTTATGTGTGAATGCCTTGGAGACTTGTGCAGTAGAGACAGCTATGTATATAAGTTATCATGTTCTTGACAGCTTGTTAGCTTGTTACACAATAATAAGCCTGTGTCATAGATAGACTGGACTATGTTTAATATTCCGTGTTAGGGAGAAGCAAGTTACATTGGATAGAGTTGCATAATTCAATTACAACGTAAGTTTAATTGTAAACAGTTGCAGATACTGAGACAATATATGTAATTTAATTACAGCTACTAATCAAAATGTTGGTGTTCCATCCGATTATATTGTTTTTGTTAAAAAGTTGGTTGCTCTTTTCTAATCTTAAACATGTTCTATAACCCATTTGGAAGAGCCATGCTCTATTTCATTATTATATTGTTTCACCTGGAATAATGTTTTGGAGTAGTTGTGTTAAAAATGTATGTTAAGTTACAACAATGAGCCTTACAGCAATGAGATGTATTTCCTACTTAATCTCATTATTGTAATTGTTTTACAGGCATAAATATAAATTTGCCAAAGTAAAACCTAACTTGAATGTTTTCAAGAAAAAAATTAAACCACATATTAATACAATAACTTTGGCAATAAACAAAAAGACAATTAAAACA
Source organism: Cottus gobio (assembly GCA_023566465.1). Taxonomy (NCBI): domain Eukaryota; kingdom Metazoa; phylum Chordata; class Actinopteri; order Perciformes; family Cottidae; genus Cottus; species Cottus gobio. Next base: position 18,450,189 of record CM042218.1, on the reverse strand, counting down.
ATGAGACACTTTAATAGTTGTTCATTTAAAATATTATTGTTAATTGTACTGTTTAAAAAAAATACTTTGTTGTATTGGCCATTTTTATGCTGCCCACTGCCCAGTGGACTTGTGTGATAGTATCATCTTGCTACAAACGGATGATGAAGAATAAAGCACATATACCAACACATGCCAACTGGTCAGGTCGCTAATTTAACAGTGGCATGACGCACATCAGAGCTGCAGGGGGATTGATCTTATTAGCGCCGAAGATTGTCTGCTTCAGAGTCTACGATCTTATTTCAGCCCTGACATATTGCTGTATATTATATGATAACACAGGTGAGGTTTTGGCTAAAAGGCGATTACAGGCAGCATAAGTCTACGGACACATCATCCCCACTTCCGTTGTCGACATGAGGTTAAAAGACAAAGTTACGGAGTCGGAACACTTGCTTTCTGAAACCGTTGCTGAAATGTCAATGACGTATATATCATTAACACCAGTATCACTCTTTTAGAATAAATTGTGTTGTAATATCAGATAGTGGATATAAATTAAAAGCAGGAATGTCACCCGAGACGTTTTTGCAAGCGCACGGTCCCATTCAACCAATCAAAATGCAGCATGGAGTGCCAATGAGTGTACTTCCCCCTGAGTACAGACTTACAGTTAGCTTTCATCCTACGCTTTCAACCGTAACCTCTATAATATGTACGCCCCTTACATTCTGAGAACCACCATAGTGATGCATGCAGACTATGTGCTATTTTGTAAATAGTTTTCATAGGATTTGGTTTGATTGTGCCGGTGTTAAAGAAGATAGAATAGACGCGTACGGAGACCGCCTGAGAGGTATACCTCTGGGCATTAATGCAACACTCTAGCCAGAGCAAGGAGGAAATAACGACCTGTTTTCCGAGACACTGTCGACTAGTTAGCTTTCGTCTGCGGGTTTATTTTTGCTGACATTTCCTACAGAGGTGATTAATTGACAAATTGTAACATCACAACGGCTGTCCTCGTTTTGCTCGGACTTGGCGGCACGTTAGCTTGTTGTCTTGGTAGCTGCGTCGTGAAGAGCGTAAGAAGTTAACGTCCTTAGGTTAGCTAAGTTAATGCTACGTGGGAGTTGCTAAGCGGGTATTTAACGCTACGTAGCTCGCCAAAGGTAACACGGATCACATTGCCCAACTTGTTGAGGTGGTTCGAGATGTTTGTTGACTAACAGTTTGCGTTGACGGGGAATCTCCTTGTAAATCCAGGCGATCGTTGTTCGCTAACGTTAGCTACCTGCCTGGAAACACTGGGTGAGCTGTCAACCATTAAGCTAGCGACAGTGAGCTCTCTGTACGCTTCACATTAGTCCTGGTCCTTCAAATGAGTCCAGGAAACAGATGTTGGTGCCTTTTCAATTCAGTAGCTTATACGTCATCGAATCTGTAAATGCAACTTGTTGAACTAATGTTAATTAATCTCAAAATGTATAGCTACAAACATGCACGTTAACGAGTAATATACAGAACCATCACTCAAATAGAGCTAAGTGTCACTTTCTCATTTCATGTCATTAATAACTAACATTAAACCTTTTCCACAGGCTTCGGTTAAGTCATGGCAGATGAAAATACACAGTACTGTGGCAATTGGTATGTATGCATAAGGTGCGAGGGATGAGTCAATTTAATATGGAGGTGAAAACAGGTATTCAATTTTCTTTCCTGTTTTAGCAAACACGACATTCCAGAGGCTAATTTTACTACCCATGAGATCCACTGCCGAAGAAACATTGCATTGTGCGATGTGTGCCAGGAGCCGGTGCCCCGGTCAGACCTCCTGGAGCACAAACAGCAGGAGCATACTCAGGTAAAATAACAGCAATACTGTAAACTTGAATTCCCTCAATAGATGAATGCTGTTTTAAAGAGCAGGCCCAATACTGAAATGTGGACAATGTACATGTATTGTCATACATGTACTTTTTACCATAAAAATCAGTTACAGATGCTGTTTGTCACATGCTAACTATAAACTGGCCAAAGCAGCCTCTGGGTCTATGTAAAATATTGTCAGAGCAACCACATACTGCAAACATCAGCATCAATTGCAACTGTAAAACATTTTCACTTTGATTTCAGATTACATGCAAGTGTGGTTTGAAGATTGAGAAGAATCATATTGGTGTTCACCAGGTATTTCTGAAGAGCCTTTCTCTTCCCTGTTGATAACAATAATATTCCGCCATCTTCATTAAATCATCAAATTGTGTTTCTTCACGATTGTTGTTTCTTTCAGAACTCTGAGTGTTCTCAGCGTCTGGTCCCGTGCCAATTCTGTGAACTGGAGATTGTTTTCAGTCAGTCCAAAGAACATGAAGATTATTGCGGCACACGCACCGAACCCTGCGTACACTGCAAGTGCAATGTAATGTTGAGGGAGCAAGCTGTGCATCCGGTGTTGTGTGGAAGCCTTACACCACCCGAAGAGAGGAACAACAGTCGGACAAGTCGCAGTCCAGTAGAACCACAGCCTCCAGGGCCGTGGTTTGAAGCTCACTCCATCCGAAACCTCCTTAGAGCCCAAGAGAGAGGCCCAAAGAATAATAACATCAGTGCAGCAGAACAACAGGCCTTTCCCCGGCCATTTGATCCCAGAGAATATTACTCTTCCAGGGGACCTCAAGGCCCAGCAGACTGGAAGACTACTTCTTCGAGAAACACTTTTAGCCAAAGTGAGTTTATTACGGACTTATTGATTATTCCATTTTTGGTTGGTAAGAACGTTTTCACCAGGCTCAATTGTTTTATTTGAATATATAATCATATATGAGCAAACACATACAAATGTAGCTTTAAAAGATTCTAAAAGCAATGTAAGGTGCTCTGTGGGGTTGTATTGTAAACAAACAGAATGATGTCTTAATGAAAATGTTACTGTCAACTGTTTCTTTGTGTATGCCATCTTTATTAAATAAATGTTGTAGGCAGTAAACGTGTTGGATGCACCTGGAAATGATCTTTCCGGGTGCATTTTGAGAGGTTTTTGCTAATTTAGGCCCAAAGAACACATTGTCTGTTGCAAGCCTTTATTTTGTGTATTCACATTTTTGGGTTTGACTGATCAGCAATAATACATACAGAAAATGATGAGTTGACCATTATGGGTTTATCATAAAAATTAAATGGAACAAATCCTAAAACATTAGAATGTTTATATTTCCAAACTTATAGTTGCAGTTAAAACTGTTTTTTTTTCTTTTTGTCTAGTGATGGAGCAGAGTGATTTCCGGACCAGCAGCAGTAGTAGTGCGTGGCCTCAGAGTGAGCTCACACTGAATGAGGATTCTTCAGGCCTGGACTACATGTTGGCTCTCAGCCTGCAGAGTGATGCAGCATCGGGTGCTGGAGGTGTAGAGGGAAACCTGTGGAGTGGTATCTGGGACCACAAGATTGGGAAGACTTCTAACACCTCTGTAAACTCTCCACTCTCTCCGCCCAATAACAACTACCCAAACTTCACTACAAGCACAAGTACAAGCACGAGTGCAGTCCAGGAACACGACCAAGCAGGTAAATTGCAGAAGATTGGAATACTTTTAAGTAGTTTTTTTTGTTGTCAGTTTGTTATTGATTTTAAATATTGTTTTACAGATACCATGCTTCCTTGTGAGTTTTGCGAAGAATTGTTTCCCGAAGAGGACCTAATTTTGCATCAGGTTAGAGATTTTATATGATTTCATATGAACATTTTTGACAAGGATCCCTGAAATTATTGTTAAATTGTGACTGAGGAGGCATGGGGGGATTAAAACATACTAACGGCACGCCTACAAACTAGCCCAGAGGATCCTGATGTGGACAAAAGCACTACATTCACAATAAATTGAGTGGCCTAAAAAAGACTTACTAGTGTCACATTGTATATAGACCGATAAATCTGGGTTCACAGTGATAATAAGGTTATTTAGACTTTTTTGCATATTTTATGGTCACCTGGACGCAGAGGCGGGCCGTGCATTTTCTACCTGGGCCTTCATTGCTGTCTGATATTGTATACATAAATACACAGATGGCGGGATGCTGCGTCATTAACGGACAATGCATGTAGTCCACATCAACAAGAATCACATTTCCCCCTGCCTCTCCAACCACATCCACAGCACTAGCCTGCCAGCTGGCCTGCGCTAGGTGAGCTGCGCTGCAGATGTAGAAACACAAAGAGCAGTTCACTCACCAGATGCTGTTCACGTAATAAAGAAAAAGTCCATCCGCCTCTTTGTTAACAAACAGTTCAATGACGCGGTTGTACAGTTTATCGGTGCGCTTCAGTTCCTTCAGTTCAGAAGGTCCTTCTCGATGGCCATGGACCAGTTAGGACAGTCGACCCTCCCAGTTGCATTTCTGGAAAAGGTTTCCATGCGTTTTACAGCTGAAAATGTCAGCTCCAAGTCCGTTTCTCCTCCTTCAGCCAACACTAAAAATGTCATAACTTCTCTTATGTTTCAGCCTGAGCTGTTCTTTCTCCTACTGAGTTCTGCTAGCAGCTAGGTAGCTCTCTGATGACAAAAGTCACGCTGGTCCACTGACCAATCACTCGTCCAGCAAGTTCACAGGCGCTGGCATGTCAAAGAATACACCCAGCATGTCAAACTAAAGATCTGATTGGATAAGAGCTCTCTTTAAAACAAGCTGCACTGGAAGCCGCGCTGCAGGCTGGAAGCAGAGCAGCAGACAAAGACAGGAGCTGTGCAATGAGAAAATAAGCTAATAGGGAAAAAAATATAATACATGTAGCTGTAACTTTGTGATTCTATTTAGGATAAGCAGAGAAGGCTTAGCTGACCTGACGGCCCACCACTGCCTGGACGTCATGTTCCCAAAGACTGTTGTGCTTTCAGCTGTCTGAAAACAACGTTGTCACGTAGTGAGAGCAGCCCAGAAACAGGGCTTTAACTGAAAATTAGGGATGCAACGATACCATTTTTTACAAACCGATACGATACCGATATTTTTATTTGTGTACTTGCCGATACCGAGTACCGATACCGATACTTCTTAGATTTGGTCTCCATGAAAGTGCAATTAATTTGGAGGCAGATTTTATTTTATCCTCTGCAGATTATGTCAAGCCTATAGTACAAAATTAACAGAAGGCTATCCCAAGCTTTAAACTTCTTGTGGAAGTCCCTCTAATGTCGGACCATAAAACGCCCCCGTGTCCGGGTTCATAATGTAAGCGATAATATTAGGTATGAGCAATTATATAGGAAGCTGTGTTCCAAGTTATGTTTCCGGTGCTTTTATTGTGGAGGGAGAAACGGAAAGGAAAAGAGTGGAATTGTGGGATACGTGTGTGAAGGAGATAAAAAAGTGGTTCAAGTTACCCTGCAGCGTGTTTTCATTTTATTAGAATTACAAATATAGACACACAACAGACACTCGGCTACAATAATATCATCCGTAGCCGCACAACAGCGTCTGAATGAGGCCGCTGCCAGCGCTACTTCTGGTGGATCAGCAGCCGTTTGATTCAAACCGGCAGGACGGCGGTGATGACGCGCAGAGCTTCTCAATTATAGATGTATTAAATATGGAAAATTTCAACTCTCGCGTCTAACGTGCCACAGGCGTAAATTTGCGTCTGTCGCAACCACACGCGTCTGTGCATAGACTTTACATGTAATCTGGTCGCGCGAAACATTTGCGTCGCGTTGGGACGGACTGATTACAAGTAACTCCGGGGCTGTCAGCCACTAACAAGAGCACTAATATGTCATACACACGTATGCAACACCGGTTAATAAGCACAATATCGATAAAGTCTTGTATTGTACTCGCGTCTCACTTTTCTCCTGTCTATTGAAAGAAGTGAGCGCTGCGTAGCGAGGATCCAAGATGGCGGCTCCAGATTCTGCTGTTGAGACAAACTGGCCATCTGATTGGACGGCAAAACAACTTGGATAGCGTGATTGGCTGCTCAGAAGTTGAGACTGTTGAGACAGTTGAGACAGAGAAGAGTGTCTCCGGCTCCGCCACGGGGTTGCTTCTCCACAAAGCGCGACCAGTTTGTTGTAGTGAAATACTGTTGAGTGAGTATCGGTTCTTGGTATCGGCCATTGAAACCGATGCGAGTACGAGTATTTAACGCAGTATCGACCACCGATACCGATACCGGTATCGGTATCGGTGCATCCCTACTGAAAATGATTTACATTATTGATAAATCTTGAGAGTAACTGATTCATCGTTTGGTCCATAAAATAGTGAGAAATATCCATCAAAGTCCAAGGCAATGTCTTGTTTTGTCAGTCCAAAACCCAAGATATTCAGTTTAATACAATGAAAAGCAGGAAATCTCCTCTCAAATATTTGAGAGGCATTTTAGCATGAAAAAAGTAGGAAAGGCAAGGATATTATCTGTCCATCAGATAGTGAACATCTTTAGTCCGGTAACTGATAGGCAACTTTCTTTTGGGGTGACTAAAGATCAGGTTATCAATGATGCACTAACATCGTAATCTATCGTTAGTTCTCCTTTGAGAATTCATGTCCACATTCAAGTAAAACACACATGTGTTGGAGGCAAAACCTGCAGATGCACTCTGCTACGCATCACTGGAGAAAAGGAGGGCAGACAGTTTTGTAATTCCAGGTCAGTGCATCATATCTGCATGCATGATGACACGACAAAAGCGTAAAAAGACAACCGTAACCTGACAGACCTGTCAGATATAACCAGTCCAACAGACCCTGTTCACCCTCCATGTAATGCCTAATGTGATTCCAGCCCCACTTTCAGTTTGAAGTTACCTTACTGTTGGACAAACTTGCTCTGACTTACTTTGTCGCATCATGATTTTCTTCTGAAACCTGTCCACGGGCTCTCACTTCCAATTAGAATTTAGAAATGAATCAGTGTATGCACAAATCGATTCAGTATTTCAGCCTCAGATCCAGTCAGAGATCACATTGCATGCAAACAATTGCATACCTTTCTGTATCTTTTGTTTCTGACGGTTCACAGTGCAGTTTCAGCCTTATAGCTGGAACAAGAGGCCTTCATCTCCATCTAGTTGGAGGCATGAGGATTTTTCTCAGAGATTTTAGCAGCCTGCCTTTCTTCTCTTTGTTTCAGACTGGATGCAGCCCTGCTTCCGCCTTTGCATCTTACAGCAAGCAGCCCTTGTCTCCACCTAAAGAGGACAGGATGAGCAGGAATGCTCCAGGGCTGATGCACAACATCCCTGACACACTCGCTTCAAACATCCCCACTTTCCCTCGGTCAGTGTCCCCGGCCTCCTACAGTCCTCCAGCCAGTCCTCTAGAGGGCGATGTGGTCATTCCATGTGAATTCTGTGGCGTTGCTCTGGAGGAGGCTGTCGTCTTCCACCACCAGGTATGTCAGTAATCAAGTTAAATAGCCTAAAAGCCCTTAACTAGCCCTTGCATAGTCTAAAACTATTGAAATGTCACAAGTCAGGGTGAAGTACTTTATTTTGTTGCCTTCAGGAAAGGAAAGTATTTTTGACCTGTTGTCGGAATGCTAAAAAAATGTGACACTCATTATTCAAGTATGTCTTCAAAAGAGATTTCCACATTATGACCTGAACAATCAATCTGTAGAGATCACTTCTGAATATGTGTTTATGAGTGTGAAAAAAGGAAATCAACAGTACTTTAATTGCCTAATGGGAAATTTATTCTGTGTTCTTTGTATCAGGACAAATGTGATATGCGTCCTCAGACGGCCCACCCACTGAATAATCTAACAAAAGCATCCTTCAAAAAACCACTGAGCCCTACCAAAGACGCCTTTGGTCAGATGTCTTCCGATTTTCAAAGGAGAATGAATCCCCAAGGTATTGTATGGAATATATTTTGAATATTACAAAAACGTGTACAAATTTGATAATGGAAAAGGGATTTAGCATTCAATTCAACACCTCCACTAATGATGACATGAATGTACAACAGTCAACATCTCTCTGTTCAAGGAGACATGTCATGCTAATTTTTATGTTCCTACTTATATTTTGAGTTTTTACTAATACATATTTACATGCTTTAATGTTATAAAGACATGACATTATTTTTCTCACACTGTGAATATACCTGTATTCAACGTCTGTCTGAAGCACTCCTCCAGAAGCTCTGATTGTCTTGTGAGGAAAAATATGATGCACCTTTGCAAAGGTAGTTGTCAAGCCCTGGGTGAGATGTTCAGTTCTCAGTATATTCCAATGAGCCTGTGACAGAAGACGGGGAGCCAAACCTGAATGGCTTTTTGAATCACATGTGTTCTGATTAAGGCAGCCCACAAACAAACTGGCTGTGTTGTCTTATTTCACAGTTTGTGGGTTGGTAGGCACTCCAGAGACACACATGTAGGTGCACAAGCTCTAAAAAAGAAATGGGGTTGTCATGGTAGGTCCCCTTTAACGAACAGTTTGTGTGGCTATTGTCTTCGGAGGTTTTGTTATTGTGTCCAGGGTTCATTTGGGTTTAATTACACACATTGTGTGTGTCCTGTTCCACATATAGCCGACTTCTCGGATGTGAACTTTGGATGCAACAGAGAGACACCAGGAATAAACCCAATGGACTGGCAGAGAGGTTACATTGGACTACCAAGTCAAAGGAAGACGTCCAACTGCGACGCTTCTGTGAAAAACCGACCTCAGCAGGGCATGGAAGCAGAGGGCGCTCATTCATCTTTCTGTGACACGGAGACATCCGGCTCGACATCTCTAAAGGGGTACAAACAGTCGTCCAGTTGATGGAGACTCATTTTGGAATTTCATTTGATTCACTTTAGCTCTAATGTTTTATGTATCTAATGCTCTAATGTTGAATGTTATTAATATTTTGATTTTAATGTGTTTTGTCCACCAGAGTACATCTACCAGAAAATAAAGAAGGGAGAGGAAACAGAAGAAATTCATTGACAAAGGTATACTTCAAGTTTCTTTAAAAAACAAAACAACAACATTACTTTGTAGAGTTGATTGATTTTTGTTGGGCGTGACGGTACCTTCACTAACATTATACCGGCTAGACTCCTGCTGTCTTTAGTTTGTCCTTGTTTGTAAAGCACTTTGTAACAGTAGTTTCATACTGGGGAGATAATCGTTTTAACACTTAAAACATGTAAATTGATCAGAAGAAGATTAATTGATTTGAGCTAAACATTAGGGTATATAAAATGTAAATGTAAATATACATGAGAAATAGAACAGTTGTACTGTAATGTAAATGGTCAAGCTGCTGCCCGGTCATTTAAAGGCTTGTGATAGAGAAAGTTATCATTTCTGTAATTTTAGATGCTTTCCTCACAGAATAATTAAAGTATCACTTTGTAAAGTCTGCTTAATTGTGTATTTTCCCTTTAAGGCCACTCAACACATTCTTCCATTGTATTTTTTTCCATTTGCAGTTGCCCAAGAAGCAGAATGAAGAGCAGCAGGAAGAGTGAGGGCATGTGGAGAAAAACAAAAACCAAATCTCCTGCTCGGCTTTCATTTATCTTCTTGCACACTTATGAAAACAAAACATATACCTATCTGATAAGTGCCTGTGTGAGTATTAGTTATCTTGCAGTTCATATTTTAATGAGTTTTACTATTAAAGTTGAAGTAATTTGGTTTAATAATGCATATTCTGCTTTACTTCAAGATTTCTTTTCAAATGTTTGTATGTCTAACATCCAGCCTTAAAAGTTAAATTATAAAATTTATTTTATTTGTGCTGAATTTGATTAGATTGTTTTTTTGTTTTTTACTGTACAAGTCGTGTCCTTGCTCATTTGGGAACATTGAGAACATCAGACACATTACTTTGTCGGTGTGCATTTGTCTAACTTAATCTCCACCTTGTTACGTCAGCCAAGGACATTTTGTTTTCACCCCTGTTTGCCAGTTCTTTCAGGGTCTTCAGTGTTCCGGTTGGTTTCTGAATCTTTATGTAACCTAAAGCACTTTGATAGATTATTTTGTTAAAAAAGGGCTTGAGGAACATATTTGATAAATTTATGCATCTTTGACCATGAAAAAAAAGAACCCTGTATAATTGAACATTTGTCTTTTTATACTGTTGAATGTTTGTCTTTAATACTCTTCAGTAATATTTTGATTTTTTTTTTTAATCATAACTGTAGAACTCTATATGTGGTGTTACGATGAGGTGGCTTTTGAAGCATCTCCTGTCCAATCTCCTTTGAAGTAGTATGAAACATGTGTGCAGCAACTCTGCATAGGAGTTAAGATTTATAAGATGTATTTTGTGTGTAACATAGGGTCCACTTCAGCAATACATATAAGATAGACAACCTCGTGCCACAGATGGTTGAGACCTTGTAACTAAAGACAGATCCAGAGTGTTTTCCTGATTAACATCTGATAATCAATCTCAAGTATTGAGGAGCAAGTAGTCAGTGCAATCTCCTGCTGTGGTGTTTGGTTTGACTGTGGTCTCTCACGCCACATGACTTCCTTTTTAAGAACAACTGTCTTGATGCTCTTTGTCTTTTGTGGCTATTAAATGTGTAAGGAGGAGATCCGTGGCTCCAGCTTGTATTCTGTCTGTGTTGTTTCATACTGCTTTTTTACTTCAAGCGCACCTCAGTTTACCAGTCATGATACCAAATCTCTGCATAGAAGTAAGGCTGACTTATCTTTGTATTATTCCTGTGATATCTGGTGCCCCTGATGAGAGGGGAGAAGAGCCACAGAGGAGCTCTGACAACAATGCTGCTATTTTGAATGTATGTAATGTGGAAATGGGGACTTTTTCAGTCACATAGGATCAAGTTTATGTTTGTTGTGTTAATACCGAATTTCAAGAAGATTGGAATAAACCTGAATCTTAAAGCTATAAGCGTGTGAAAAATAGCTTATATTTATTATGTAGGCATTTTTTTGTGGTCAGTAAAGGTGTTGCCTGAGAAAGGGATCTATGGAAATACATTTGGCATCAATGCATTTTAAAGTGGTTGTCATCTGAAGTAGTACACAACATCATGTAAAACCTAAATCATCAACGCTGTTGCCTTAAATTAATAAGTCTTCAGGAGTAATTTGAACACTTTCAGGACATTACAATAAAGAATAAGTATTCAGTATTTCCCCACCAAAGCTTAATCCATAGCCTCATGGGTTTAAACCAGCATTTAGACCTTCATATATGGAGATGAAGTGCTGTTGCATTGTTTACCAGGTTCATCATTTGCTTAGTTTTCTAGGACGTTTCCCAGAAAGTATCTGGTATTAATTATAGGGAAATTAGAGACATTTTCAGACTGTTACTTAGTTGTGTTGCGTTTATAAGCAGTTCATTTCCAAAGGAATTTATTCGAGGAAAAAAACATGCTGTATTCCAAAATCATATCTACTAACAATGAAAACTACTATATATAGAGGTAGCTATGGAATACAAATACACTGAATGGCTATTGGTGAAACATGTCGAACAGCGTATACTTTTATGAAAATGTTAAGAATGGTAATGCTTGAATGTGTTTCCACACGTTGGCCTTCAGTGGCCAACAGTGGCACTAGTCCCCCCACACAGGACGCTGTTTCCCGGCTCCCTCAGAGCGGCGCGCTTTGAATGAGCGCCGGGAGAAGCCGGCGACCCGTAGGGGCGGGGCTTATACAGAGGGGCGGGGCCTATACCTTTCAGTGGGAATCCTCGGTTCAAAAAGCTGCCAACGTCTGCGTGTGTGTGTGTGTGGGCCACTTTCTGCTTTCACGACGACTTGACAGAGACGAGAAAACAGGACCGAATAATGCTCTCCGTCAGCGGGACGCGGGTTTACTTTCGTTAAAGGAAATATCTGATTTAACTGCGCCGACTTTAGGGACACATTTCAGACACAGAATCAGCAACAAGTCGTGCAGGTGGCAGACACACGCTGACCGATCGCACCGAGACTCGCCATCCAGACCTCCTCGTTTCACCTGAGCACGGCGAGGAAGATCAAGATGTCCGTGGAGAGTTACTCGGCGCTGGATGAGTCGTCTCTCCGAGCCCTGGTGAGTAGATGAGATGCTCACTACTCATGAAAGGTGAGCTGAGGGGACCCTGCTACCTCTCAGGTGACCTCTGAGGGGACCCTGCTACTTCTCAGGTCACCTCTGAGGGGACCCTGCTACTTCTCAGGTCACCTCTGAGGGGACCCTACTACTTCTCAGGTGACCTCTGAGGGGACCCTGCTACCTCTCAGGTCACCTCTGAGGGGACCCTGCTACTTCTCAGGTGACCTCTGAGGGGACCCTGCTACCTCTCAGGTCACCTCTGAGGGGACCCTACTACTTCTCAGGTGACCTCTGAGGGGACCCTGCTACCTTTCAGGTCACCTCTGAGGGGACCCTGCTACTTCTCAGGTGACCTCTGAGGGGACCCTGCTACCTCTCAGGTGACCTCTGACGGGACCCTGCTACCTGCCCCTTCCGGGGCTGAGGTCCATAGAACACTCAGCAGTCAGGGATCCACCTCCGCTGAGCATTATCGATTTTAATACTTTGTTGCACACATCCTATGAAGTTATACCAGGCTTGTAATTCCTTCATATGGAACATGTATTCCTTATAGTTATGTTACTGTTACAAGGCCTAACTTTACTTATTGTAGTGCAACATAACAGTTGGATTCAAGCACAGTCCACATGTTAATTTCATGTATTCACTTCTGATAATCCTGACATGGTCTGCACACATAACGTGCTTATTTGTTGCTCTGTGATAACTGGCATTAGTGTCAGTATCCTTTACATCATGACCGTTGATTGGACACCGTTGATTGACAGATAAAGCTATTTGAAGAGTAACCTTGTGTTTAGGATATTCTAATAGGCATGTACCATTATTTTTAACACTTCATATAATGAATAATCAATATATTTAGAAAATAATCAGCAGATGAATACAATCGTCAGTTGCAGATCTAATTCAGTGTGTCTGACTGTAAGCAGTCCGTTGAGTGGTGAGTTTGAGTGTGTTATTACATTACATTACATTACATTTAGCTGACGCTTTTATCCAAAGTGACTTACATGATATACAGTAGACCGTAGACACAGCAACGGTGAGCAATGAGGGTTAAGTGTCTTGCTCAAGGACACAACAACACGGACTGGCTGAGCCGGGGTTTGAACCACCGATCCTCCGATTGAAAAGTCAGACCTGCTAACCACTGAGCCACGTCGCGTTATTGCAGCTGTAGCTCCAACAGAGACTAAAACTTGGTGTAAAACCATAACTTGATTTGTCAAATTGCCAACCATTATGAGAATCAACGGTTTAAGTCATTCTCAATTCATATCATTTTACATTTTTAATCTGTAGTTTCTGTACTATGGATTAATCAAATAATTAATTTCATATTGATCCATGAAGAAAACAATAGCGGTAGCCGGAACTGACTCCAGTAAACCTTGATTTACGATGACGCATATCAGATATACCTCCATTACAAGATGGTGTAAAACAAGTTGTGTTCCCGTCACTTGTAAGTGAGTCACAATGATAAACTACCTCTTGATCATTTGTCTAGACTCTAGACGGTATGCCGTTATTGATAAAGTAAAGAGAAAAGAAAAAAGAGGCTCTGACATCCTGGTTCACTGTCCCATTAGTCATCATTATCCTGAGACAGAGGAAGGTGAGACATGAGTCTGTCTGTATTGGGACACCTGTAACACAGACACATCCAATGAGTCAGCCTCTTCCTGTTTAGACACATTACAGGGTTTGTCTGAATCACGGTCCACTTAAGCAACACTCGTACCTGAAACACCTGTCCTTTTAGTGTGTTTTTTGTTGTGGTATGGTGTTGTTGACCACATGTAGGATTACATTATCTGATTTTAACGCTATCTTTACCAGTTGTTTTCCCAAGACTGTACGGTAAGAACACCATTTAGATTTCTGTTCTTGTCGATCAGTAAACCTGACAAGAAAAGGCTGTTGACTTTGGAACAAGGCTGGGGAGAAACATTATGTTTTGTTTTATTCAATCGTTATTTTCCCCCCCAAGTCTGCCCAAGAGCTTTCTTCTCATAAATTGCTTAAAGTCTAGACTTTTATTACTTGGGACATTATTATAATAGTGGGAAGACAGGAGTATATGAAGGAAATAATATTTTCCTTCAGCATAATAATTTACTGTCAAGTAGAGTATTGGTTGCTTTGATCATACATTTCTGAGTGTATTGAGAGGAGCAAAGCAGGAAAGAGGGAGTTGAAATGAATATAAAGAACTCAAAATGTTTGAAGTGGAAAGAATGAGGACATCTCAAGCTGGCTGGACCTCTTTAGTTTGTAATACTGTGTTTGTTGTTATTTTTTATTTTATTTACGTGAATCGAGCTTCAGATGTGCAGGTGTATGTGACGGAGGGTTTCCATGACTGGCTTTTTTAATCTCCGGTAATATTTTATTTTGCATGAATTAATCATAATTTTTTTTATCTTTGTCTGCATCTTCTTGTGTGGCCTGTTTCCGCTGCGGGGGCTCGTTGTGAAAACGCAGGCTTTGCCCCAGGAAGCTGCAGCAGCAGAATACAACGCGTATCATGCAGACGTTGGTATTCACTGGGTTCATCTTCATGTGACGCTGACAGCCAGCCCTCCACTGAGCCACATCGCTCCTCAGCCCTGGATTCATGGGGCTGAGCGTCTTCTCTCCCTCACACAGGAATGACAACCCGCTACGAGGTCACAGAGATCCCACATGTTCACTGATGATGGTTGCGGTGACTCGCGTGTCAGAGTTTTCCACAGTGAACTCGGAGGAAGCAAACTGGGATTAAACTTGCTACTCGGAGGAGAAGTTCATCCTCAGATGAACTTCTCCTCCGAGGGAATTTAGATTCAGCTCCACGGAGACATAAATGGAGCCTTTTGTGTTACGTTTTTTGTTCAATATAAAACCCCATTCTGTGGTGGTTTTATATTCAGGAATTGTTGAGGAGTTTGTAATTGAAGAATAGTTGTTTCAGGACGCCAGTAAAAGATGATGGACACTCGGAGATGCCCAGGCTTAATTAAACTTGTAAAGCCGGGTGGAGGAGCTTCTATGAAACAACAGTTGGGTAACGAACACAAACTCCAGGCCTGTGTTGAACTTAATGAGCTAAACAGTCAGAAGGTCATATGGCGGCCTCTCTAACTCCAGTAATCCCTTTTCTACACGTCTATTCAAACCCGGGCTGCCTTTTATATTGCTCATTTAATCCCCTCCATGGCAACCAGGAAAACCATTTTTCTTTTCTCTTGGCCGCCACAATTATTTAAATATCACCAGAAATAATCAGTTGGTGTCCCAGTTTCTTTTGGAGAGGACGTTTGTTGCGGGTCATCTGTCTGAATGGTGCTTTAGATCTGTGGACACAAAACGACAAAAGAGGCTAGTTGGAGAACGGCTCTTTCCAGCCAAACAACTCCAATTTAAAAGTAGATTATACTAATTACCAGCTCGGGAGGTGATGACACCTCCCTGATCTGTGTGGTAATAGTTTCCTGTGTGCATGTGACAAACCTGCAGGTGTGTGTTGTTGTGGCTTCGTGCACCTGCCCACTGAGCTCAGGTTTGGCTTTGAGCGCCTGTCGGCCGCGCCATGATGTCTTTTATCCAAAGCGACTAACATGATATACGGTAGACCGTAGACACAGCAACGGTGAGCAATTAGGGTTAAGTGTCTTGCTCAAGGACACAACAACGCGGGCTGGCTGTACCGGGGTTTGAACCACCAATCCTCTGATTGAAAATCAGACCTGCTAACCAGCGAGCCACAGTCGCCCACATCCATCCTTCTAATTATCGCTGACACCCTTCTAACTGCACTGAAACGTCCGGAAAGCTCTCAAATGTAAATGTACATGCATGACATCGTATTGTCTTTTACAGTTTACTGATCATTCTAATGCGTAAGTCTGCCTTTTCATTTTTAATTGACGTGACCGCAGGAGACCCTCCGTGGCGCCTGCTGGGCTGTTTCACATGCTGGATGTCTCGCACATGATTTGCAACTAGTCTTGCCAGCCCTGTGACCGTCCTTTTCCCTGGTGAGCGAGAGGCATTCACACATGTTTAAAAAAGGGCAGTTTCTCTGTGGTCCGGCCTCTGTGATATATTGGACCCCTGGGCCTTCGTTTTATGGCCCTCTGGACCTTTTGTGCATTAACAAGGGCTCAACGGTTACAGCCGAGAGGAAGAATGGATTTGTTTTGTGGACTCTCAGGTTCTCTTCGCCCCCCGGGGACATGGTCCAAAATGTCAGACTCATCATCAGGAACAAATAAATCGGAAAAATGATGGACCATTATATAACCGTTGTCTGGGAAAACTATTTGCAGTTTTATTTTAATAGTGTCACTTACACTTTAAGCAAATGTTATTAGGGGCTGTATTTGTTTAATCATGTCGTCTGTCTTCAGCTTTTTAACTGGCAACTATTATGATAATCTAATTTAAAAAAACAATTATAACAGGCCAATACGTTTAAAAAAAAATCCAGAGAAAGACTTAAATTGTGGAAGCGCGATTCGGCAAGACTTAACCTGAGCCTCTGTAACGATCATGGAAAAGGTTTTCTGCCTTCAAAGGGGCTGCAGAGATACAAGCTGCTGCATGCAACAGATCTTCCTTTGATAACGGCTTCCCTGCTCTTTTCTCCTCACGAAAAGAAAGAGTTTTATGCTCCTGACCATTGATGACACCTGCTGCTTCTGGGTTTAAGTTGGCAGTTGATGAACTGCCTTTGACCTCAGTGGATCTTTACGGGGTGTTTTTTGTGAAAGTGTTTCACTCCCCCAGCCTTCACAGTGCACACCTGTGTGTTTCTTCTTCTTCTGCTGAGCCTGTCACCGTTCTCACAGGTATTTACACCATTCGTAGTTCCACAAAGCATTTCCTGTCAGATTTCAAACTTCCAAAGGGATCAGCGAGCAGGCAATGAAGAGGTGAGCTGTGGACAGCACGCGGGCAGTCTGCCCTTCTGAACTGCCACAGTCTCAGTTATGTGCTATCTGCAGCAACAAGAGCAGCTGAGCTCCAGCCTGCAGACCTCAGCCTCTCACGGTCAATATCCAAATACACGGCCAGGCAACAGAGAGATAAGGAGTCACTTGTTTGATAAAGCAGGAAACTTCTGTTACTGGATACTGCTATAGATAGCCAGCCACTTTGGCTCTGAAGGGATGAGAAGAAAAAAGCGGTGAACTATCTAAGGATGCGCATGTGAAAGTCTATTCTTGGTCTGTGGCCTTTTAAGTGGTTTGTTGCTCTGGAACAATAATTCTGAGTAAGTGGAGCACACGTTCAGACGTTACTCCACAATGTCCTTTTTGTCATTTTTGAGTGGATACATTTTGAAACAAGCTCATTTATAAACAGGCCCCGTTTTGTCTTTTTAGAAAAACATTATGTGGCAGTTTAAAACACACACACACACACACACACACACACACACACACACACACACACACACACACACACACAAACAGCAGTGTAACAAACAAACCTCACATTCTTACAGCGAGTGAATTAACAGTTTGTGACCATACCCGGTACTGCTTGTGCTCCTTGTCTATGAATTAATTAGTTTACATTGAAAATATCAAAAAAATAAAAAGGTTTAAATTGAACAAACGTGCTAACTCTCCTTCTGGCCAATGCTATGATTATTTCCCTGCAGTTTTATGGAAATTGATCACTGGCGATCAAAGATGACGTGCATAAGATGACCACTTACAAAGGTATCATTTTGAGGATGCTTAAAACATTTTTAAACTTTGTCTACCACCTCTGACTGTCAATCAGTGGAATAGCGTGAATAGAGGATCCACTGGTAAAAACATTGCTCCATGGCGCAACTAGTAGCCAAGACCTCCACAGGGCATCTTTGTTGAAGTAATCAAAGTCCAGTCAGTGATGAGATGATTGAGCCTGATGGAGGGAAAATAGCAGAAGCAACTTGTGGTTACTGACGGAGGCCGGAGAGTCACAGCTTGGCAAATGGAGGGTTGGACCAATTTTTGTAAGCATCAGATGTGATACTGGGAACTAAGTGATCCAGCAGAGAGAGTTTCTATCACTGAGCTCCATCTGTCTGGATCATCATTATGCCAAATGGAAAAGGTCTGGATAAGGGATTGGAGGGGGTCTCCTTCCCTACCACCAGGCGTCTCTGGCTCGGGACGTCCCCGCTCAAGTTTCAATGCTTAAGGAGTTTTTTTGTTTTGTTTTTGTGATAAACGTTCACACAAGTTGCTGTTTAGATTGTTTCCCAGGTGTTTTAGACTCTGAAGAAACACTTTCCAGATGTGTATAATTTACTTCATGGCTGCTGTTTCAGTGGTCTCCATGCTTTATCTATAATGTCCCGATACGAGCAGACTTTCTCACTCATCAAATTATAGAGGATTGCAGATTATGTGTCTTTGATGAGTGCAGAATAAATGTCACTTTAACCTAATACTAGCTTAATGTCCACTTTAGATGAAATGAGGAAGCGTTTTCTATCTGGGGAAGAGAACATTGTGACTCACTTAATTGCAGAGATGCTAGTAAAAGGCCTTTAATGTTCAGCAACCATTTGCTTTGCCCAAACAAAGTCTCACTTTCAAGGTGCAATAGCAGGGCTTCAGCGCTGGTTCAGCAGTCTTTGGCTTTACATTGGAATAAAGGTGTGGCTCTGTTTTTATTAAGAGAAAAAAAGCATGCATACAGGAAACTGCATGCAGCACTCTGCAGGATCCAAAATGTTTTTTTTTTGCCAAGTCACATAAGGAATTAAAGTAGTAAAAAAAGATGCATGTATCACATTTCACAAGTTTAGGAGAGGATGGCACTTTTAACATCAAACCGATGAAAGAGAAAAGGGAGAGAAGTGTAGTAACACTTCGCTCCCTTTTCTAAACCGATTCCCTCAGGAAAGAGCCATTTCCTGAGATCTACCAGAAATTGTCCAGCGGATGTTGATGTTTTGCTTTCCGGACCACAGTTGTTAATGTTGTGGGTATACTTGAGTTTATAACAGCTGATCTGTTCACTTTTGTTTGGTTTTGTCCATCCGTCAGACTCCTGTTGTTTTAGTTACTGTGCCGTTTCAGAGTCAGCATGGCGGCTCTCATGCATCTATTAGAACACACTGTTTGTGCTCTGCTGCCTCCCAAAAGTGCTCTAAACACCCCCTCTGTTTCCTCTTGTGGGACATCCCTCTCTCCTCCTGGCTCTTTTCCCATTTAACCAAAAGAGACGGTCACGCAGTGCTTTGGGTCGGCTGGTGATGTCACACCTTCGGAGAAGCTTCATCATGCTCTAGCTCCTGCCGTGACCTGGATCTGCTCACAGGACAAGGCGTTCAGAAGTGCTGGATCCAATGCAGTCTCTCTTATCTCGTTATTTATGAAGGCTCCTTCCTGCTGAAATCTGTCGAACTGTATCAGATCTTCTGAGGTAGCCTGTGGTAGCCTCCTTTTCTCGGTAGGTTTCCTATGAAAAACTAAGATGAGTATGTTGAACAAAGAAGCTGTGAAGAAAAGATCCTGCTTTGGGGGAGGGAAATTGGTACCTGAACCAATAAAACACATAAATGGACTGTACTTGTCTTCCGACCACTCAAAGCTTTAACACTACTGGTCGTCATTCACACTCATTCATACACTGATGGGAGGGGCTACCATGCAAGGTGCCGTCTGCCCATCAGGAACCATTCATACTCATTCACACACTGCAGGAACAGCCTGCGGGGGGAAATCGGCATTTAACTGTTTAAGGGATCGAACCGCCAATTCTTTGATTTGAAGGAAGACCGCGCTCTACCACTGAGCCTCAGTCGACATAACTTTGTCAAACAAATTCAACATTTGACCCAAGATCAGAGTGAAAGGCCCACAAACGGTGACTGTTGTGAAAGTGGACAGATGCTGAGTAATGCCCACATGGTCTGTATGCACTGTGTAGGTTTTAATAATGTTCTGGCAGAATAATGACACCCGATATGAAACCCTTTTGATGAGGCCAGCTCCCAAGAGTTGTCCCGACCAGTCTAACTGACACTCTGTGACCGGACCTGCAGCTCTGAGGCGAGACACATTTAGGTTGGGCCGTGTGTGGAGCAGACGCCTGACAGCAGCCAACACGGAAACCAGACACTGAGGCCGGTTTAAATATTTGCTACTGTGGATGATTACAAGATAGAGTAGTTAGTTAGATATGCAGCAATGCTACAAGTTTGGAAATGACTTTGAAGTCCTCAGAACTTGAAAGGTCAATATTTTGCAGTTGACCACGTGTGCACAATCAAGTGTGTGCTTATTAATCCATAAGCATGTGGGGTCAACTGCACTAATGTAAGACTCTCCCATGAGCATGAGTCTGTAACATGCACAACAAGTGTGAGTTCAGACCGCTCTTCAGTGCATCACAGCCGTACAGAACATAGGTGACGCCCGTACCCCCCTCCGGCCCACATGCATTCCTCCATGCGTCCGTTCTTTATGCCTGCTACCTCATGTGTGAAGGGGACACATTTTTCCCAGGTCTGCTCTGGACGTCTGTCCCACCATCCGGTTATTAATAAAGGTTAAGCCTCCCCACACGTGTAGCTGCACTCACAAAGAGCGCATTGCCACATGTGCAGTAATCTCTCTTTCTCCCTGGCTTGTATATTTCACAGGGTACTCCCTCTTTTTCTTTGAGACAATGAAGGCTCAGTGTGCTCTGTAGCACAATGCATTTTAACCTTGAATCGGATTCTTTCTTTGTCTATTTTTCAGCATAGAGGTGACTGAAACTCCCTCTTCTGAAAAATCCAGGAGTCCCATACCTTGCAGGGCTCTCATGTGTCTCATTATGTTTCCAGTTTTGAGTGGCTGTGGTGTATCGGCCTACTGTATGTATGCATGCATGCATTGTTTTCGAGGCAGTGAAAAATTATTTATGGGCTTTCACCTGATTCAGACTGGAGATTTGCCCAAAGCAAGGCATTCCAGGCTGACTTTCTCAACCTTTTGGTCTTTCCCGATTGTTTATTTGTGTCTCAATGTGTGTACCAGTCTGGCTTCCTCTGTGGCAGCTGGTAATCCACTTCAGCTCTGCTACCAGGAGTGTCCCGTCTGTCCTTATAAGGGCAAACTCACTTGTGGGCTTGACACAAGGGAGTTTAAAGCACTGATCCGATCGGCTGCCTGACTGCACTCTAACCTTCTGGCTGGAAATTATTACCGTAGCCCTCATTTCATGCACAAACACACAGTATACCCTACCTTTCACTCATACCCATGCACGTGATCTCACACGCCTGCAGATGGTATACATACCCCTTTGTGTCAGGGAATTTGCTCGAGACGTCATAGTTCACAAAGTAGAAAGTGTTGAGCACAAAACAGCATTTTGAGACTCATCGCACACCCACTGGGAGTCAAAAGGTCGGGTCTCGGCCTGAGGGGTCGTTGTGCTCCCAGACGGGGCTGGTTGTGTGTGGGAGGGTGAAGGTAGATGTTGTCCACACACCAGGCTGTGATGTGTGACCTGACCTTTGTAAACACAACTGGCGAGAGACGCATACAGGCGTGGGCTGGTTATTTGAAATGGCGATACTAGTGTTGCAAGTGAATCTTTGTATTTATACCACAACGATACCTTTTTCGCCACCTTTCTTTCAGGTATACATGTTTTTTTTTCTCTACAAAATGCACCCTGCTGTAGAATAAATACAGTCTGAAATTATGGCAATACAGGTAGAAGTATGATCCAAAAATATATGTAGAAAATAAACAGGAAACCTGACCAGGCTCTCAATACCAACTTTGTCACAAAAAGTACACACATTCCTAAATAGTACTTAGACTAACTAACTAACTAACATGTGCTACCATTCAGCCCTGTGTACTGAGACAGCCGGTTCTAAAACAAATTCTAATAAATGAAAATGGCTGTAATTAAGACAAATCTGAACTTGTACAACTATTTCTTTCTATTTGCACAGTAATTTAGCCGAGTGGTCTTTTCACTTCCGCAGGTTTAGTGTAATCCCGTTTCAGTGCTGCACCCACAGGTCGTTGTTACAACATGTGCCTTTAGCTCAGAGCCATTAATTGTAGCGCAGTATGTTTTAACTACCTGTGGAACTTTGGCTTCGTGCCATATCTCACCACTTCTGAGGCTGTTTCCATGTGTGGCACAATAAATTAAACTGACCACAAACTTAAAAACCCTCCTTGGATCTGATTGGTTCATGTGTAGCCGTTGAGTTCAGAGAGTGCTCCTGTCCTCAGGAGTGTGTCACCAGCTGGTCGGGATTACTGCTAAACCATGAACTCTGTAATTGGATGTGATTGATTGAGCTGCGTCACTCGAATGTCTTCGGATGTAAGTTTGAGGTTTTTACTCCATAGAAAATTGGGCAGGAAGTGAGTCAAAGCGAACACCAGTACAGCACAAGCCTTAGCAGGCCTGCTTGTAAAACATTAAGCATTTCTTTGTGTTATGCTCCCCACCACCGTACCATTCCTACCAAATAAGGTAATCCTGGTCTATATCGGTGAGTAAAAAAAAAAAAGGTTGTGAAGACGCATCTGTAAGCATTGCCTTGAAGAGGTTGCCAGTTTCTTCAGGTTTGTCTTCTCTCGCCTCCCTCCTGGTCCAATCTCTGTATATCACCGCCGAGACCCAGGGATGGGTCCTCGGTTTGTACAGCAGACCAGACTGTCACCAGATCCCCCCCCGCCCCCCCTCGCCGTCATAGCAGGTGCCAACAACTCGCCGACGGCATCGTTTTCCGTAAAACATATTTGTGAGTGTGACCGTTATTTCTGACTCACATGTCTGTTAGCAGTAGCGGCCTGAAGAAAAGCTATCTGTCTCGGTATGAGGGCGGCTCCCTGGGTCACACTGTTGTTGTTGTTGTTGTTGTTTAGAGCCACATTGACAGTTGGTTTGTGGCTTGGATTGAAAAGACGTTGGGCTGTGGTGTGAAGGGCTGTCGCTGTGGAACTGACACTCTCTGTAAAGACCTCTGTCATGTGGAGGCTTGTCAAACGGACTCTGTTCCCACACGAGTGTGTGTTTCCGTCTCTGTTACTTTAACGGTCACTCTGTTTTCCTTGGCAGGCTCCCAAGCTTTAGGTGTGTTTTATTGACTTAAAACAGAGAGGGTTACGCCCTCTCACCACCTTCCTGTGCAGGGAAGCTATTGGTCGCCTTTTCAAATACATGAAGGAAAGGTCCGTTACAGCTGCTGGATTTGTGCCAGTTCAACCAATCCAAACTGACTCCACATGCACCCATCTGTGCTCTGATTGGTCCATTTAAAGCTTCTTGTGTTGGAGTGCTGACGTGCACATGTAGGGTTTGTTTTTCATCACTCTTTTTATCACATCGTGATTATAATTCCCCTCCCGGTGCTGGTACTTTAAAAGATTACAGTAACTGATGTGGGCAGTTCTGCAGTCCATCACATGCTCTGAGTTTAGGAGTCGTCTTTGTCTGTTGAACATTTTCTGTTAAGTCCTTTTGTTTGATGTTTGAACTGCCATGCACAGAACAAAGTCCAAAAATGAAGCCTGTCTTGAAACGCTAAGCAGAAGTTGTTGTTTTAGAGTAGAGGCCCTGGCGTGAGCCTGCTCTGTTATATCTCAATAATGAATTAATAAATCAGTCCGTCTGAAAACTTGGCTGCGCACTGGCTGTTTAATTACATCATGACATTCATTCAGCACTAAGCTTGACAGTGTGGTAACAGAGAGCTCCCTCGAGGTGTGTGTGTGTGTGTGTGTGTGTGTCACACACTAGACAATGATAGAAATGAGCAAGTGCGTTCTCATTTCCTCTCTTGAAACTCTGACGCTCCTGGTTGTTGTATCATCTCTCTTCTGGGTCAGACCCAAACACCCAAACATTTCGCCGCCATCTCTTTCCTGGTGAGTCAGCAGGAATGTGAGGAATGACCTGAACGAGGTCTGGCCCTTTCCCACCCAGCACTCATCGGCCCATTTTTAGGCATAGTCCAGCTTCTCTTTCATTTTTCTCTTTTTCACTTTGTTGTCCTTTCTCCCTGTTCACAGCTTTACTTTCCCCTCCCTTACTCTCCTCCTCCTCATCCTCGTAGCTTTCTTCTGAGCACTTTCTCCTCTCTTACCCATAATTTTCAGTCAGCTCTGCACTTTACATTCTCACAAATTACAGTACATAGGAGAGCCCCTCTGAGCTAGTGCTCCTCGGGCTGCATATTTTGTCAAACCACAGTGAGACCTCAAAACCACTGGCCCTCTTCATCTAGTGAGGCACCCCCCCCCCCATTTACACATCAAGGCACATTTACACATCAACCCGCTTCTCAACCCACCGGGGTGCAAAGCTTAGCTTAACAACCACATCCAGCTCCCTCTTGTAGAAGCCAGTTGGCATACAACGGTTTGTGTCTCTACTCTGCAGGGTTAACTGGTGCAGCAGGAAGCCTTAAAGTGTGTGTCTGTGCGTGAAGTGTATCAGAAAAGCCTGCCAGAGGAGCAGGAGCTGCTCATCTCTGCATGTGTTGACAGGTTCCCGCTGTCGAGAGCCGTCTCTCATATGACAGGAGAGGGCTCCCTCTACCCTGTTAGGCTGTCGCTAACATGAAAGCACCCAGCGCCCTGGCTGGTGTCTCTGTCTGCAGGCGTGTCTTACCACCTTAATTACTCCTTGTTTGCTTGAGAAAATAAACCCTTTCGACTAATAGCCGCTCAGAGTGTTTTAAGTGAGCCACTTCAACATCCGAGTCTCTGGGGCCTCCTGCGGCCGGGCTACTGTTCAACCGAGATTAATTACAGCCTGGGAAGAAGACACCTGGCCGATGAGCTGAACACACTGCTTTCTTATAGTCGAGCACCAGCTGTTGCCGAGCCTGTTTCTCATCCTCTCACGTGGTTCTGTCTGTTCCCATTAGGGAAGTCAGGTCACTTGTCATCACCAATCGATGAGCCGTGCATCGGCCCTGCTGACCCTGGAGCTCCCGAGCACACATGTCTACCTGAGCCAGGGCCGTTTAGTCTAATGCTGTCTGGATGTCACACACCTGAATGATACTTACTGTTCGTTATCTGTCTCCTGTGACTGGTTTAGCACGACTAATACTGTGCAGCCGTGCTCGCGCCTCTACGAGGCCGAACGGCGTGACTTTAAACTCACATCGGCCCACTAACGTGCTCACTCATGGCACTCCGTCCAGTAGTTGTTATATTTCTGTCAACTACTAGACCAACATTTCTATCCTTAGAGCCAAGCTGCTACCACAGCTGAATTCTTTTTTCTCGGATATTCCGGCAGGACATCTGTGTGTTCGGGCACAGTGGCTCACAAGCGGCTCCCTCTTGTAAACAAATGCGTTATTGCCCTAGTTTGACAGCGTTAATTACAGAGGGCTGTGGACGGTGACTGTCAGAAGTTAGAGCTACGACTTTACGCTACGAGCCCTACAGTTCTGCTTACTCACTGCCCTGTACTTACACTGATAACAAGCCTGCGTTGTGCTGCTGTGTGGCTGTGTCCTGACCCTGCTTCTGTGGTGGAGGCTACTGGGAGATGCAATGTCAGAGCGACAAGTGTCTACTCATTGAAACCCACATGTTTGGCATCCTGCTGTGTTGGCACTTGCATTTGTCTTCATGCCCTCTTTTTGTTTGTCTTTTGATGTTGCACATGCAGCTGGATGGAGCCGTGGATCTGGACGAGAGGCGCCTCATCCGTTCAGCCATCCGGGAGTTGAGGACGAGAGAGATCGAGGACATGGAGGCCGCTCTGGCCAGCAAGAGATTTCGGCCCACACGCCTCAAACAGCAGGAGGACAAGGAGAACCAGCACAGGTAAGAGCATGCACACCCACACACACACACATATGTGCACACACACACACACACACACACACATGCACGTGCGCACGCACACAGAGACCTGTCCTAATGACAAACGGCCCCAGTCCAGGTGAACCAGGGATGCTGAGAAAACACTTACAAAACCCAGATGGAGCGTTCCTCAACTCCAGTGGGAAAAGAGAAATGTCTGGAAAAGTCAATTCAGGAAATCATAGGGGACAGAAAACTACAACCACAGTACATTTTCCTTTGTGTATGCACATTTCCCAGTAAATACTTTAAAAATGTGTCCTTCTGTCACATTACCTCGCATAAGAGTCAGATTGATGTCGTTCTCCGCTCATTTGTTTGTCTTTATTGCTTTACTGACGGCCTTCCCACTACTTTTCCACTTCAGTAACACACCATTCACAGCTTGTGTCATTCAGCCGAGGAATATGGATAAACTGAAAACTCATCTCTAAAAACAACTTTGCCATTTTGTCAATAAATACTCTTTTGCTCGCAAACTGATTGAGAAACGGGACACACACGCAGGCTTCATTTTAGAAGAAAAACATCTCGGTGTTACTGTAAACATTGTGACTATAAGTCTTCATCAAACCTCATTTTTAAAAATGTTAAAGGTATGAGCATATTTTCTGGGTGATCACAAAAATCAAATATTTAGGGAATTTGAAGCTTTAACGGTCTAAACTTTCTTCTCCGTGTGGATGAGAGGAGCTCTGCTGGTCTAAGTCTTGTAACAGGTGTTATTGAATGACTGATGATGCCTGGACTGGAGCACAGCGAAGATGTAACACTGAATATGAAGAGGATGCTCAACCTTCTGCTGCCGTTCCCTGTCACTGAATCCAAGTCAGACCGGCCCTCATCATTTCCATTCACTGCTGCACACATGAAAGTTGCAATTATCCCGCGCCTCTCAGTGGTGGAATGTGAAATATTCCACACATTCTTTAATACCAACAACTGGCGGAAAGCGCAGATAATGAGAGAACTGGAGGAGGCTATAAGAAATGGAAACCAGCATAAAAGTGAGCAGTGAAATGGAGAAATATGCAGCTGAAATGAGGGGAGGATGCGAGCAGCCTTTTTAGGCGCTGTGTGTCACTGCTGTCTGACCTGTTGTGCCAGACTGTCACTATTTCCACACTCGACTTGGGAACGTTTCTACCGGCCAAGAAAACTGTTTCTTGTCTTCTGAGAGGCCTCAGAATAGAGCCAGTGAAGCCCACAATATGTATTTGGATATTTTAAGGTGCCTCTGATTTCAGGGCTTGTTTGCTGGCTGCATGAGCACAAAATAATGGTCCTTCATCATGCCCACCATTATAACCATTATAACCATCTCTCTCCCTCAGGTCTGAATACAACGACAACTTGTCACGAGAACTGCAATCCATCCAGGACATCGATGAGCTCACGAAAATGGTGAGTATTAACGGGCAAAGGAAAATCATAAAATACGGTGACTCTGCACACTCGTCCTGTTCGACCTGAGTTGTTGTGTTTGTGTAAAGCTCCGAGCCGCCAGCGAGTACGAGGAGAGGAAGATGATCCGAGCAGCCATCCGACAGGTCCGAGACGAACAGCAGCAAGGTGAGTCCAGCTGGTCAAATGTTGTCACGCTGAGGCTGGATGTCTGTTAAAGAGAATACCACACGAAACTCAGGCACATGCGTCTCACTGGGTAGTATTAACAACACCAGCTGTGTGATTGTAACACACATTTCAGGCTGATGCATTTGGTCAAAAGATGGCGTTGGAAAGAATTTAAAGGTCCACAATGTGTGCTGCTGGACAGAAACGCACATCTATCAGTCCTTTAGGGGCGCTGATGTCACAATCTGCTTCAGTCTTGATGTGAGGAACTTGGGAATGTAAATGTGTGATTACAGTGCGAGAGATAGCGGGCTGTCTGTGGTTGCCATAGTTAATGTGGAAGATCTACCTATGATGCTAGATCAGATAGTGGATTCCTGTCATTCCTTAGCGCTGTCTGGTTTGTGTGGGGCCCCTGTCGCTAAAACACTGTGAAGCGGCCCCCTCCTGTGGGGCCATGTCAGGACACCTCAGATAGTCTTGTCCTCTGTCACCTCAGCTTGTGACAGATCTGTGTTTTCTCTTGAAATGACCAGATTTGACATCAGATGGGACAATGAATCACCTCCTTCATTCTCATTATTGTGCTGTGTTTTTAGGGACCGTGGAGCGCGGTAAAGCTGCGGGTTGCTGCCTGGAGCCTGAGAGTGTGGCGCCCCAGAGCAGCATGGGAACTGAGGTGAGTCCAGAAGAGTTAATAGAGCGATGTTTCTTATCCTGATGGAGTCTGAACGTCACATAACAGCTGATGGGTAGATGCCTCTAACTTAATACTCACTCCTGTCAGCTTCCATTTGCAAAAATGAACCGAGCACAGACTAAGTTGTGGTTGCTGAGCTGGTTTGCCAGTCAACGGTGACCACTGAGGTTCCTCTGCTGCCACAATGAAGAATGCAGCAAACAACAGGAATTGTGACTGGAGTCACACACGGTCATGAATGTGGCTGCACGGCACGCACACACACATACACCAACACACACACAAAACGCATGCTTTGGCTGCCACGGGGCACAGAATGTGCTTTTGTTTTTTACATCCTCAGTCAGGTTTTGCTAAGTATGAAGAGAAAGATAGAATTGACTTTAAGCCTGGTGTTAGACGGCAGTGAATCGTTTTTGACAGGTCTCCCAGACACTGTCCTCTGGCACGCATCTATCTGTAGGCAGTAGCACACTGAAATGGACATTTTAGAGCGAGGGAGACGGAAGGTAATCCGATATTTGAATGGTTTTATTACATTTTGAGGGCCAACATGTCATGTTTCTGAATGACTTTCTAAAAGTCAGACGTCTCTCTCAGCCCTCTAGTGGATGACAACGGACTGTGTCCTCAGAGTTCAACTCAACGTTTTTTCATTTTCAGCAGTGTTTATGGTTGCTGAAGCCAACATGATGAGAAGACATGAGGCTTAACTGTTTGAGTCTGCGAGGAGCCAGATGTTATCTCATCCGTTTGATCACATTTCTTTGATGCTCTGTTTCCAGAGGAGGAGAATTCTGCAGAGGAAAGTTACGTCTTACTGTATGCGGTTGCTGTAACTCAAGCTTTTTGAGTTATGGAGGAACACCTGATACAATCCGTTGCATTATTATTGAGTTCTGTTGGTTCCTGTTCTTCCTGCCACAGTGATGTAAGGGGAGAAAAATGAAAGGCTGTTTGTTTTCGTCCTATTGTCTGTTGCAGCCCGTGCTTTGTTTGTTTGCATTCCTGTGTGTGTGTGTGTGTGTGTGTGTGTGTGTGTGTGTGTGTGTGTGTGTGTGTGTGTGTGTGTGTGTGTGTGTGTGTGTGTGTGTGTGTGTGTGTGTGTGTGTGTGTGTGTGTGTGTGTGTGTGTGTGTGTGTGTGTGTGTGTGTGTGTGTGTGTGTGTGTGTGTGTGTGTGAGAGAGAGGACGCAATGGCAGAATGCTGGCGTCACAGGATGCTCTAACATTCAAGTCTTTTTACCTCACTTCCTGTAAGATAGCTGAGTTGTATGGCAGAGTCGTGAGCCAATTGGTGTAATGGATCGGGGGGGGGGGGGGGGGGGGTGGGGGGTTGGAGATCTGGATGACGAGGAGAGCGGGCGGGGGTGGTTCGGACTGTCAGACAGACAGGCAGCCCACCAGCTGTGCCTCAGCAGCCCAGTCTACACTGGAATGGGGACGTGGCCAAAAACAACATCTACCGGCAGCAGCAGGGCTCCTTCCACTCACATCATAGCAGCGGATCTCTTTGAGCTGTGTGCAATTGTCCCGGGGCAGCTGGACGTCATAGATAGGCCACAGCAGCAGCCAAACACACACGCAATATACGCAAAATGTGTGTACACTGCCAGCAACTTGAAACAAACACCAGCTCAAGGTAACAACACCTTGTGATGGAAGATATATGGCGTCAATGCATGCTCAATTAGTAGATCAATGGAGCTGTAATTTTAGCTGTAATCAGAAGGTAATGACTGTATTACATGGCCATGTTTTAATGCCACGTAAGGACACGTTTTCTGTTTGAGAAACCACACTCTAACAGCTTATACAAACAACCTAAATGATATGTATGTAGCCCCCAAAAAGTGCAAAATATTAATAGGTAAACTATCTTATCTCATCTTACTGCAACAGTCGGAGGAATTATAGGTCAAAACTTGTGTGTGTGTGTGTGTGTGTGTGTGCTCAGATCCCTTTGGAGACAGAATGGGAGGGAGGGGAAGTCAAAGGAGTGGCTTGTTAGTATTGTGTGTGGTGTGAGTGTGTGTGCGAGAGAGTGTGTATGATGTGGCTGAGCGAGTAGAGCGACAGAATAGTGGACGTCTTTACTCCAAGAAGTTTACTGCTGAGAGAGGGAGGGAGAGGCCAGTGAAGAGAAGGTAAATGTCATTCAGATGTTGTTTCTGCTGTCTTTATATTCTTTATGCTCTGAAAGCCCATTCAAACTTTATTTCCTCATCAATCTGTGCTTGTTTCTGTCTGACTGAAGAACGGGACGTACCTGCCTCTCTGTTCACCTTTCAGGTTTGTGGACATCGTGCTTTATCGGCGAGTTAGATCAGTTTAACTTTGAGCATGTAGATGACACCTTAATGATGCATGAGATGAAACTGGGTCATTGACACATGCTGAGTTGTTAAATTAAGGCAGCAACATAACTTCATTCAAGTTAAAGACAAATCGTGAATATCTGACACTTTAAATGTGTTTAGTAAATAGATCCTGTAATTTCCCCACTGCGGGACTAATAAAGGATTATCTTATCTTATCTTATGTCTCTGTGTGTTGGCAGAGCTCAGGGAGGCTGTTGGGTTGGCGGGTGTTGCAGCTCCAGACAGCTGGCTCTCTGATCACATCATAAAAATGTTGCAAGAGAATACCTGAAGAAAGAGTAGTTTTTAAGCAGGCCTAGTGTTTAGCTGAATTTGGACAGGAGTTGTGCTGCAGGGGAAAAAGTAGAGTTGATCCATTTAGAAAAAAACTGAAAGTAATGTTAGATTGGCATGTGATGATGTGCAGTAAGTAGAAATTGGAATGAGGCTGAGGGCTGAGTTTTTAGTGTTTTTGTGTGTGTGTGTGTGTGTGTGTGTGTGTGTGTGTGTGTGTGTGTGTGTGTGTGTGTCTGAGATGATTGCTACTTCATTTCAGCTACCGTACTTCAGTTATTGGAGGTGCGCCGAGTGTGTGGCTCCTCAGGCTGCAGTAATGGAAAAAGAGCCGCCGGCCTTCTCCTCTCCTCCATGTGGAGGCATGGAAGACCCTCTAAAGGTCGACCCTCACCACATAGTGATTTAACGACTCATTGAACCACAGCATGGGCACCTGTAGCTGATCTTAGCGCTCTGAGTTGAGGTGTGTGCCTCAGCTCAGCCTCGTTGTTCTTATATTTTGTGGAGTTGAGGGTTCAGAGGAATCCAGATGGCCGACGCCTCGCTGTGGTCACAATAGACGACAGTTGTTTTTTCGTGTTTACGAGTTTGACTTTCCGCAAATATTGTCCAAAGCAAGCAGGCTCCTGAGGCCACATGGGATGAGCGGTTCAGAGAGGGGCGGCGTTGGTTCCCCTCCGTCAGCTCTTCACTGTTGGGGCCAGAGGGAAGCCGCTAATGACAGCATGGTGGCTGGCAGCAGGTTCGCAGCTCTGGTCTGCGTCTCCTGTTCCACTTTATCTTCCCCTTTTTTTCCCTCTGCCTCACTGTCTGTGAGAAATATGTTCCCTGTGGTTTAGTGGGAGCTGTGAAATGATGGCTGTCTGTCTGACTCCTGGTAGGAGCGGGAGAAGAAGAGGAGGGGCTGGTGAGGAAAGACTTGTCCTCTCTAATTGTGTTTATGGCTCTAAAACAATTATCTCCCCTGTGACTCCACTCAGAAGGAGAGTGACCTCTGGCATTATTACGCTGTGGTGCCTCCGAGTCTTTTGTGTTTTTGCAGAAGACTGTTTGTGTCCTCCAAACTCATCAGACACTGTAATGACCCATTAAATGAGCTTTCCACTAAATTCTCAGTCTGTGAGCAACATTTAGTGGGTTTTTTTTATGCCCCAGAATTTGTGCTGCCATTTCTTTTTGCTCCATATGGAAAAAGTGGAAGGCATGGAAAAAAAGGACATGGGATCACCTTCTATGGAGATTTATACTGCCGTGATGTCACACGTAGTATTACAATTTCTGTCTTTGGAAGATTTTCTTTCTTTTCTTTCTATCACGAACGCTCTCTGAACGATTTTACCAACAAAACATCACACATTGTACTTGTTTTTATTTACTCTTATCTAACTACATGTAATGACGTGGTGTCTTTTGTTGTGAACCTGAACAGTGCCAATCCAGATTCACCTTTCCTGTTTGCGACAGTGTCTCGTTCCATTTTCTCGTCCGTGATTGAGCTGCTCCGCCCTGTAATCTGCTCAAGGTCGGGAAGGTCACAGTCGACAGAGCGGACCGCCTCGAGTCCTTTCTCACCTCTGCCTCTCGCTTGTGTTTGAATCTGTCTATCTGTTCGGTCTCTCTCTGATCACACACTGCATTGATTATTAGCTTTTTTAAAAACACAAAGGTGTGACTTGTAGGATCCAATCTGTAGCTGCTGGACAACTGTGTTAGTCTCTCGTGCAGGATAACATAGTTTACACATGGACAACTGATTCTGGCTGGTGATTGTGTGGCCTTTCTCTGCTTGCTCGAGAGCTTGTGAATGTGTTTTCAGAAGCGTTTTGAAGTAATTGTAGGCTGTAAATCTGGTATTATATTTTCAGTATGTAAGGTCACATCCTGTATGTTTTTTCAGGATCCACCCAAGCTTTAGGACTGTTCTCAAACCAGATGCCTCTTGTAAAACACCTTTAAGGAGGCGTTGTGCCGTGATATAG
The DNA here is from genome assembly GCA_023566465.1 of Cottus gobio. Classification (NCBI taxonomy): domain Eukaryota; kingdom Metazoa; phylum Chordata; class Actinopteri; order Perciformes; family Cottidae; genus Cottus; species Cottus gobio. Next base: position 18,417,418 of record CM042218.1, on the reverse strand, counting down.
TTCCTCATTTCAAATGAGCTACAGTATGACGCATTCCACCTGAAGCTCCACACGCAAGAGAGGTCTTTTTCCCTTTTTTAAAAGAAAGGTTTGCAAGTCCTCGGTGCGTTGTGGATTACATATGTGGCAGTGATTTAAAGTGTCTTCACACGTGCTTGTAGGAGCCTTATTTGTGCAGCTGAGTCTCCTGTGGAGTAGTTCAAGGTCAGGCACCGGAGGCCCAACAGTAGTGCCGGCATCTTCATCTCCCCCCCCCCCCCCCCCCCCTCCCCTCCACACCTCTCTTGTTTCTTCTCCATATGCCAAAATACTCCTGCTTCTCCTCCGAGATCTCCCTCTGCTGCAACTTTCCTCTATCAGTGTCGGTTCGGGCCAGCGCGTTTCGAAAGAGCTTTGTGCTGCAGTCAGGTTGCAGGTAATCTTGAAGGAGTCAAGTCAGGCTGCAAAGCAGAAATATGCATTGGCTGTATATGTTGGCTCTTTCAGCACTCTGGGCGTCTCTCGCTCTCGCTCACTCCCTCTCGCTCACTCTCAGACGTATACAATTGAAAATAAAACAGATCTATACTTTTCCAGCTGGCCAAGCATGTTGCTCTTCGTGGCTGGGGCATTTGACCTCAACCTTCAACCAAATACTGTTGTGATCACCAGCTGACCTCAAACAGATGATCGTAGGGATGATGTTTACACTCTGGTTTTGATCAGAGGAAGGGGTTGGCCGCTCGTCCCCAATAAAAACCCAACGACATGAAAGAGCATGCACGTCTGGAGCTTCAATGAAATGCTCATAGCTGTGTGTTTTCTTTTTCTTCTACAGGATACAGAGCGGGAGAGTCACAGTGAGCGTATCAGATCTCCAATCCGGGAGTTACGCAGCCAGCAGACGCAACAAAGCAGAGAGCTACAGAGAAAAGGTGAGAAGCTCTCGCTCGGGAACAAACTGCATATTGTCTGCATGCTAATGCACAGCGGGGTCCTGTTTAGCCGTGTTTGGAATCATTGACACACAACATTTTTTATATGCTGTAAACTTTTACCCAAAGGTCAAGTTTGAGTAAGAACTTCTATGTGGAAGCCAACTCTGACTAACTCTGTTGCCTTTACGTGGCTGCACACATCCGTCTCGATGCAATTTCCTCTTCGCTGCCTGTTTAAATAGTCAGCTGAAGGAGCCATTCTCCTGTCAGGAGGTCACGTTAGTTCATGCTCCTTCATCTAACTGTATTAACCTTTCAGTCTCTCCCAGCCAGAGGCTTAATGACAATGGCTCCTAAGTGTGAAGTCATTTCATTAACTACTATGTTAGTCTAAGCATTAATAAAGTAGTATGAATGCAAGCCTTCAGGAGGGGATGAATGTGCTTCGTTGAATCCTTGAAACTTTGCAGGCACAGAGCTAACGATGAACAGCTTGTAAAACGATAAAAGGCCATTAATGGCAAGTCATACATGTTGCTGCAAACCTGCCCATAGCTTGCCCAACATAAATGCATCAGGACAAACTGTTAGTTTGACAATGCCCTTCATACAGAATACCAAATTTGACATTGATCATCCTTTGCTGAAGATGAAAGTGTTTTTGAGGCTTGGCTGACCTAAACTTGGCTCTTAGGCGTGCGGCTATAATAATGCCGTTCTGTGTGGCCCGGTCTGCCCTGAACTGAGCTCCCAGAATCCCTCTCAAGGTCCTGGTGTTGGTGGTGGGGTTATGGGCAGCAACAGAGGGAAGCCCAACAGCCACACCTCTGCTAAATAAAGCTGATACCAGAACAGAACTATGGCGGAAAAACTCCCCACTGTTCCTGATTTATCCCTACCTTACAATTTAAACCAGGGTGAAGCTAGGGTGAACACAATAAAGACCACCATAGAAAAGCAAAGGAGGAAGGCGTTTTTTTTTAAGCGGACACCCATCAACAAAGACACTGACGTTTATGGTTGGGGAAGGACAGTGTAGTCAGGGTGGGACGGTGGTTCTCGACGAGGTGGTTTTCTTTTCAGCAGGGAAAGTGGCGGAAAATAAAAGATTGACTTGGAAAGTCAGTGGTGGGTTCTTTTTGGTCTTTGAACACAGCACACATACCTCTACCTCTAGGACAAAAAAGGTTATATTTATATGCTGTCCCTCAATTACCATGTGTCCAGCCGTACTGGTATGGGGTCAGATCGGTCTCATAATTCACAAATGCACACAGAACAATTTACAAATATATTTGATTTACAAATGCACACAGAAGGATTTACAAATACATTTGACAAATAAATGTGACTCACAAATGCACACAGATCGAATTACAAATACATTCCAATGCACAAATGTGGATTTGTATGTATTTATTTGTGGATCGCACTGCATTCGTGTGTGAATCGCTACACATTCGTGTGTGGGTTTTTTGAGACTCCCCTGACGTCGCCTGATCCACAAATGCGTTTTTTCAACATGGACCTATCTGTAGCCAATCAGATGTCGCCCTCATCTTCAACCAATCACATCACTGCCGTCCTGCCGCTGCTGGAGCAGCTCTGGAAGCGGCCGTCATTCAGAAGTAGTTGTGCGACTACGGATAATATTATGAACCCAAACACGGGGGAGTTTGATGGTCTTCCACAACAAGTATAAAGCAAAACTAGTGGTTACTTCAATATATATTTAAACTATATGTGGTTACTATGCGCCGGAAAGGGGGCGTGGCTTATCTCCGTGACTTATCTCTGTAAAACACATTTCCTCCATCCAGAAAGAAAGATGACATACATTATCCTTTATTAATTCCCGTAGGGATATTATTCTCTGCATTTAACCCATCCTATGTAGTTAAGGAGCAGTGTGCTGCTGTGAGGCGCCCCGGGGAGCAACTGGGGGTTCAGTGCTCAACACACTTCAGTCTCCACCATTGAACTACCACTAGATCTGCTTTGTACTTGTTGTGGAAGTCCTGCAAACGGCGGATCATCAAACGCCACCGTGTCGGGGTTCATATAAGGATATAAGGATATAAGGATAATGTATGTCTTCTTTCTTTCTGGATCGCGGAAATGGTAACTGGTTTTACAGAGACAAGTCACGGAGATAAGCCACGCCCCCTTTCTGGCGCAAATGAATTGAATACCGTGATTTAACCACATAGTTTAAATATATATTGAACTAACCACTAGTTTTGCTTTATACTTGTTGTGGAAGTCCCTCAAACGTCGGACCATCAAACTCCCCCGTGTCTGGGTTCATAATATTATCCGTAGTCGCACAACTGCGTCTGAATGACGGCCGCTTCCAGAGCTGCTCCAGCAGCGGCAGGACGGCAGTGATGTGATTGGTTGAAGATGAGGGCGACATCTGATTGGCTACAGATAGGTCCATGTTGAAAAAATGCATTTGTGGATCAGGCGACGTCAGGGGAGTCTCAAAAAACCCACACACGAATGTGTAGCGATTCACACACGAATGCAGTGCGATCCACAAATAAATACATACAAATCCACATTTGTGCATTGGAATGTATTTGTAATTCGATCTGTGTGCATTTGTGAGTCAAATCTATTTGTCAAATGTATTTGTAAATCCTTCTGTGTGCATTTGTAAATCAAATATATTTGTGAATTGTTCTGTGTGCATTTGTGTATTGTTCTGTGTGCGTTTGTGAATTATGAGACCGATCTGACCCCATAGTACTGCATTCTAGTGCAGACTGTAACTTGTAAGGCTGTGATTAAGGAAATGAAATGTTAGCTCAGTGGAATGTGTTGTGTGAGAGAGAAACTTCACTTCAAGTTTGACACTCGTGCCAGTTTTACACAAGAACGCTGTGAAGAACTTGAAGTACTGAATATGTGTTCCCTTTAATACCACGAGTCATGCATGTATATCAGGCCGTTGCCATTCATACAAGATCTGCAACTGTGGCTCCAGACAAGTCGCTGCTAAACCATAGAAGAGGATACCGAGGTTCCCAGCATCGGGGTCAAGAGCCACCAAGGTGGTCGTGAGATAACCTGAGAGGATTAACGGAATAGAAAAAAGAAGACAGTTTCTCAATTTCTTTGCAATTTTCTTTGGAAAATCTGGAGATTTTACTTTGAGACTCTAAAAAGTGATTCCAATGAAGCAATCTGTTGCTTAAACTGCTCACAGCTCGGAGACGTATGCGACCTGTAACAAAGGGTCAATAGTAGACGTTGCGTCAATTAAGTGTCACAAGCCAAAACATTTGGGAATTACTGGCATATGACCTCAAAATATGTTGGTTAAACAGACTCTAATGAAACAGCTTGAATTAGACCATTGATTGTATGTAGTAACAGCCACAGAAACCTTATCTCCATGTTACATTAAAGCAGAGGTGACCCATATCATCAGCATGCGAGTCGGAGTCAAATGACCTGAGTTGACCCGTTCACAGCAAAGACAAACACAAGCGTTTCTCAGTTCACTGCTTCTGTGTGAAGGGAGGATAAAGAAAAGCCGTCGTTTGTCCTTTGTTTGTGCTCTATATATTGCTTTTGTAGCTATTTCAGAGCCAAAAGCAAGCCTCTCATTACCCAGCAGCAGCAGCAGCAGCGGGATTTTCCCAGAAATCACTACACAATGGACGTGACAGCGTCCCGATGGCAAAAACATGGAACAATAACGTGAGAGTTTGTAGAAGAAGGCGTGCGCTTTGGCTTTCACTTCAGTTGAACAGTAATTGAGTTTGGGTGCATCATTAGATGTAGACACTGCGGTTTAGTGGACCATTCAGAGTGCCACATTTGAGAATGGCAGCCATTTATTGTCTTAATTGTGTATCATAATCACATCTTCTATTCAGAGCGTATTACATAATCATCTGGTCTGTTTTATTAACAACTTGCTGCCATATGTAGGTTCATTTTGCACCATTTAGAGGGCACCTTTTTTTGGAGGGAAGTGTTAGGCAATAAAGATTTAAATGAACCCGTGAACATCCGCCTCAATCCTGTCTTGTCGATGAGTGGAAAGAGATCTGCGGCTGCCGGTCAGACTCTTTGATTTGGTTTGCAAATGACAGGCATGCATACTCGGTGAACCCCATTTGGTTGCAGAGTTGATGCAAACACAGGTCATACTGGAGGGTTTTCAAGCCTTGGTGTGGACATAGGATTTGGGATTTTGATACACTGTTGGTTTTCTCTGTTTTCCTTATCTGTGGTATGTACGTGACCTCAGATATTCCATCGTTAGAAGCACCTCGGGGTGATGGAGACCTCGCAGACAGAGGATGTGGGCAGTGCTGTGTTGTTTGGAGTGTGGTTTCCTGAGGAGAGAAGGAGCATGCAGGAGCTTTGACAGAGGGGAGGGGAAGTGCTTTAGTCTCCGTTTCACCCCCACTTCCTCCTTGACTCCTTGTATTTGCTTACCGCCTATGGTTAAGCCACATGCTCCCTCTCTTTAGTTGTAACCCCTCCTTTTCTTTTACGCACATCCACCAACACAATCTCAAAAATCTTGCTCAGGAACTGAGGCCAGTCTGGAGGAAATGCTTCCATCCTCTCATGTCTCCACGCGCCTCCTCTGTGATCCCAAGTGATATTTCCTAGCCGGGCCTCTCATGGGGGCCCCTATGCCCGCAGAAGTATTTCATTTCCATCGCTTCAATCTCAAACTTCCCCACCTACCCCGTCCTTTCCTCACATACAGCAACACCTTCATCACTCTGGTTTACGACCGATGTGAGCGAAAGAATAGAAGTAATATGAGAATCTTTTTTTTTTTTCAAAATCGGGAAAGCCACAGGATACAGAAAGGCTTACCTTTTATTTGTGTTTTCTGTTGCAGGCTCCAACTCCAGCATGGTGTTGGTTCTTGATGACCTGGTGAAGGACGCCGACCCTGGACCTCTGCTGATCCAGCCTCAGAGGGAGGCTGTGACCACAGAGCCTGACATGGCCCCGTCTCATCGTCAAAGGTCCGACTCCTGGTCTTCAGACCGCAGCGGGACCCCGGTGCTTTCCAGGTCCAATCTGGATTCTGTTGCCTCAGAGAAGAGTCTGGGCTCAGCCTACAGAGCTCGGCTGGACTCTGGAGCTTCAGACAGGAGCCAGAGTCCCTTACAGCGTGGGCGCCTAGATTCTGGGGCATCAGAGCGAAGCGTCAGCTCCCTGCCCCACGCCAGACAGAGACTGGGCTCCGACACCTCAGACTCCGGGGCTAGACCCCGTTTGGGCTCTTGGGCTTCAGACAGCGTTGGTCTTTTGCCACGGAAACGGACTGACTCGGGGACATCTGACCAGAGTGTGAGTATGTCCTCTGAGGAAAGGGGTCCAGTGGAGGAGGTGGCCACAAGTGGTTCGACTTCAAGCACAGATTCGGAAACTGAGAGCGGAAGAGAAGGTCCAGCCAGCCCTGCTCAGTCCAACCAGGGCCGCATCATTGACCAGGAGCAGCCTGATGGGGCGGTTTTATCCAGGAGAGGTCCTGCAAGCAGCCTGCTCAACGGCAGCGCCAAGGAAAAAAACGACTTCCAGAAACAACAGGTAGAGTGCACAGGCCTTGCATCGTGAATGGCTGTCGTCTTTGAGTCCTGAATATATAGAAAGGTGACACATTAAAGGAAAACTGAATTAAATAGAGCAGAAACAGAGTAAATGCAGCTCCCACACCGGGCAGGAGGGGCCATTTTACTGGTTTGATGATTCAGAAAATGCTCAACAAAACACCTTTAAATTAAACAGCATACATATGTGCCCATGACATGGAGGCTACAGCAAGTATGGTTACTTCAGTTGGACAAAGAGATTCTTCACACATCTGTACACGACCACATGAGGGGGTACAGTAGTTACATGGACCTGTCTATGTTAAGCTCATTGTAACTGTTCTCGAAGCTCGACACTTCACATGAATTCTTTTTAATTGATCCCCCCATCTGTAACCAGCAACAACGACACACAGTGTGTATCACAACTGCACCACTAGAGTGAGGTGTTGAGCCACAAAGCCACATGCATAAACCGTCCAAGCTCTCTCTCTCTTTCTTTCTTTCTTTCTATTTAATTATCCCTGACGAGAAACCCCGGCACCCCATTCCTCAGTGACATCCAGGTCACATCGGCATCCATAAACAGCCCGCTGAGCTGTGCTGTGCTGTTTAACTTTCGTTACTTGGCGACATGAACAAACACCTACAAACACCTGTGTCTCTGCTTCGCCTCAGCGGCGTGTCCCCCTCACCTGCTGCCAGAGAGGGATGGACAGCGTTACGGACCCCAGCTTCTGTCTCTCCTCAGCCACAGTACAGAGAGCACACACACACAGGTCACCATGACGCCGTCGTGTCGCTCCTCTAAATGTGTTTACCCGAGGATGGCCCCGGACTTCTTTTATTGTTCGCTGCAATATACGCTGATGCTCAATCTCCTGAGAGTAATGTAAACACTCTGGGGCCCATCATGGCCCCGCTGCCAAAAAAAGAACAGAGGCCAACTGCTTCACTCCAAACACCAATGTTACATAATGAAAACACCACCGGTGGATTCTGTATTTAGGTGTGTGTGTGTGTGTGTGTGTAAGTCTGTGCATGTGTAGTTTTTATCACAGCCATCTCAAGACTCTAGTCCCTCGTGAATGTGCAGACATGGAGTCATTCAGTAGAGCCGCTCTGTGGTTGTCAATCCAGCCGGTGCATTAACCCTTAAGCTCCTCTCCGTCCTCTCGTGATGGTTATGTCATGCTTCTTTGTTTTTTTTCTTCCCTTTTGTAGATGACAAACGGCAATCTGCCCCTCACTCATGGCAAAGCAACGGATTTTGGTAAGAAAGTAGTCCTCTTAGATCTCAGTCCAACTCGTATCCTGAACTGTGACAATCAACCCACATGTCAATTTTGATAATCTTTTGAGCCTTTTTCATAAAGAAATCCAAACATTCATCATTTCCAGCTTCTGAAATATGAGTATTTACTGCATTTTTCTCTTTATAATCATTGTTAATTGAACATGTTTGGGTTCAATACTGTCGATCGTAAAGAACAAGACAATTTTTTTTTAATTCTTTTATAGACAAAATAAAAAATGTGTTTTACTGATTTTATTGATAATGAAAATGATAGGTTGCAATTAATGTGTGCTCTTATCACTACATGCACACATTTATTTGGTTTAGTTTCTGGACATTGCATTGTGTAATAACATCACACCAGATGGTTCATATTTTGTAGGACTCCAGTATATGGCGACAATGACAACCATTAGTGTTACCGCATAGAGCCACTCAAAATAGAGTGCTGGGAAGAGGGCATGTTATAAGATACGTGATCTCTCTCCCTCTACCAGACAGTGCTCTTTGCTTTGTCCACTGTACTATAAACGATGGTTTACAACCAGAGCAACACATCTTTCTTTGTTAGGATGACCTCAGTTAATATCTTCTCCTTTAATCATTCATGTTTTTTCCATTGGAGAGTCTGTGCCAAACCCTGAGCTTTGTTCACATTATCTGACAGCATTAAGGATCAGAGAATGAAAAAAATATCCATGATTGGAAGTAACATCCAAAAAATAGGATCTGAAACGGGGTGGGGGGTTAAGTCAAGCAAAGCAGGAAAAGAGGAATGGGATTTATGGAGGGCTTTTGAGGTGGAGGAGGAGGAGATGAGAGCATGAGACAAAGTGTGTCAAATTCAACCTGAATAGAGGAAGGGGTCTAGGCTGTCGAATGTAATGCTTTTCTGTGATTTTAACCCCCTTCCTGCATTATGTCTTCACAGCGGCTGAGAAGAAAGATGTTGTGGAACATTTCAACCGCACCAACTCTGTCCATGATCGAATGCGCAAGTTTGCAGAGCCCAGCCAGAGCCCAAATGTCCCGGCTTTGAAGAAGGCTCCTCTAAGGAACGGGACGACCTCCAGCAGCGGCCAGACAAATCTCTCCAGAGCCACCGGGCTGTTTACACATACAGCAGCATCCCTCGGCACATCTGGAGACCGGCCAGAAAGGCCACGTGTGGACTCCACGTCTCGCACCTCTGCTGCATCTCAGAGTCAGGCCATACCTCAGCCAAGAGGTGTGGCTAACAAACCTCTGTCTTCAGCGAGCCAATGGCAGAACTCCATGGGTGGGACGAGGCACCCAGCTGAAGAAGATGTGCATGCCTCCAGCAACTCAAAGGAAGACAGGACCCCAGGGAGAGCAGCTGGACAGCAGGTCACCCAGGGAGAGGCAGACCCGGACATGAAGACCTTCCTCACCATCGAGATCAAGGATGGGCGCACCACCCACTCCTCTCCGTCCTCCTCTAGGAGCAACATCGTGCCCATCACCAACATGACCCCACGCATCACCACTAATGCTCTGGGGCAGAGAGCAGGTAGGAGCACCAATCTTAACTCTAGCTTAGTCACTGCTAAAAATAAATGTTTAGCAGTGACTTTCCTGTTAATTCAGGATTGAAATGACGACGGAAAACCATCTATGTTTGTTTTACCACTTAATGCACCGTGCTTTAGAGGAGAAATTGTATTATATTTACCTTTTTAAAAAAGCTTTCTATGCAGTCGGTAGAGCATACAGATCTGCAGCCCACTGTGTTTCAGGCAGCATGAATCTTAATATAGCGACTATTCGTCTTTTCTTGGTAATATCAACCCTTAGATCACAGTGGAATCCCAGTCAGTGTGGGAGGGGACCGGCACCAAGGAATTGGTCCCAAGTGGGATGATGACAAGAAAGACACGTGGATGAGTGGGGATGGATGTATATGAAACGGCGTGATTGTACTGAAGGGCAATTGTTAAAGAGCGGGCAAGTTGCTGCAGTGTGGAGGGGTGAGGTCAGGAGTCAACAGAAGCAAGTCAGACAAAGGAAACGATACTCAGGCCAGACTGAATAGTAATACTGTTATAGTACAATTGAGTAAGCACAGTATTCTGTTTGTTCCATGCTGTAGATGTGGGCTGTACCTCTTTTATCTAAAGTTACATTTCCCTACTTTTCCTGAGATGAGAAAATACAACTCCAAAGCCATCAGTTAACTATCAATTTTAGACACTGTGAGATCCTCAGTTTGAATGAGGCTGGAGACCGTTATTCCATGTTATCTCCTTCGCTTGCTGTCTCTCTCCTGTCAACTATCTAAAAAAAGGTGTTCCTGCATTTTATGCCTTTTTTATTTGTGAGTCAACATTAGAGCAGATGACAGGAAATGAGGGCGCTCCTTAACCTCTCCGGCGGGGATATAACTCTACCCTGTTTTCTAGTAGATCATGGAGGCTGATGGAAGACAACAATATATAAATATCACTGTGCAGCAGATCAAAACATGGTCGCTCACCTAAGACAGATAAAAAGAAAATGATGCATAATGTAATTGAGCAAACAGTATCTGCTTTTTCTAAATTAGTGAATCTCCATGTCACGTCACGCTGCAACACTTGTAACTTTGAATTAATGTGTAGCAGTTTGTAGGAGTTACAGAGCTGCAGCAAAGGTTCAACAAGGCTTCCTTGGAAGGATGAGTTTCTGTATTGCCAAATATAGGGAATGAGTATATTAAGCAGCTGGATCATCTTGTGAAAACACATTGTTCCTGTACTTAACACTCCGTTCAGACTCTTAGTGCAGACAGTAACAGCAGGGATTCATTAATTGCTTGAAACAAAAACAGGAATAGCTTGAATCTCAGCCTGTTTCAGGAGCAGAGCTGCCACAGCTATTACGCTCTGTCCAAACAAGACGTCTTCAGTTTCAGTTCTTTGCAGCAACCGGGACCTCCAACCCAAACAGTTTATTTAAGACTCAAGCTGGACCTGTGCAATTACACCTCTTACAACCAACACCCCTGACACATTCTGGCAGCCCCACTGGGCTCCTTCAAGAAGGTCACACAGTTTTGTTTTTCAGTTCAATTTGCTTTAATGATTTTGGGCTCCTTTTTTGGGAACCTGCCTGTCTCCCCCTCACCAAAGGCAGGCTGTGCTTGTGTCTCCGGTTTCTCTCAAAAGTATCCACCTTGTTAAAGCCTTAAATGTACACTGTGTTGCACTGGTGTGCATCAATCCTGGATTTTATTAGTGTGTGTGTGTGTGTGTGTGTGTGTGTGTGTGTTGAAGGGGGGTTTGACGACGGATCACAAGGACATGCATGTGCGTTCTCCTGCAGGCAAATGTAGAGGGTCGTTTATATTAAAGGTGGCGTCAGCTACATTTTCTCGCTTGTCTCATGAGACATGACGGTATTGTTTATGACACTATGGCAGCTTATGTAACTGACTAATGGATACCACCAACACAGTGGAAGACCATGCACACATCTCAACTGTACACATGCATATGGGCGCCACGGCCTTTCTCTGTGTTTGTTCCTACTCAACCAATAGCGGTCGACTATATCCACCCGATTTAAAGTGTTTAGTACGTAAAACCCAAGTAAACTGAAGTCTTCACTGTGTGTTTCAGAGTTGACCCTTGGCCTCAGAGCTACACCATTCAAGGTGTCCTCATCCAGCCTCTCCTCTGGATCCTCTATCAAGGTACAGTCCGCCTTTGCATAGTTTTCTGGGAATAGTTTTCTGGGAAAAGATCCCAACGTTGAGGCTCTGTGGAGACAGAACCGGTCAAACATACATTAAAGCCACATTCCCAGTTTCTTTCCAATTACAGATTAACATTTTGTTTTCGTCTACTATTTCATTCCCAACTGACTCGATTGAATTCAATCACCCATTAAGGCCTGAAAAGCAAGTGAGCCGGGACAGTGAAAGACAGACAGAGTGTGAGAAAAGGAGGGAGGAGAGGGAAGAACCATGTTTATCAAACACAGAGTGGGTAGCCAGTCACATCTGTCCTTGTAGGGTATGTGAAGGGGAGAGAGAGGGAGAGGGAGGTGCTCCGGGCATTCCTTGTTTTTCTCTCGGCCGGCCGTGCCCGCTGAGATTTATCTGGGAAATGTTTCCTAAATCACACCTGTCTGTCTTCCTGCACACTGATTGCTGTCCAGCTGCATCGAAACACAAGTTGACACAAGTGCTTCACCGTGTCTTTTCTTAGGGTGCCAAAAGTTAAAGATTCAACTTCAGAGGCTGTAAGGGGTCGGAGTCGAACCAATCCCCTCCCGTCTCACTGTGACCTCTGGGGTCGGAACAGCTAACGTTCTATTTGCCTCACTCCTCCATGAAAGGAAGTGTGCTCGTGAATGGAGTGTGGGGGATTGGGAGGTTGAGAAGAAGTGGTGTCTGTTTACTCTTTAATGGCTGTGTATCCCACCCCCTGTGTCGAGCGCAGCTGTAATCTGCTTATGGGATCAAGGAGCTGGGTAATTGGGGTTGGGAGGAGGCTCCACAAGGCTGCGGGGTGAATTTAAGGTGTGAGAATGAGCCTGTCTCCATCAGTTAGACCCTCGTTGAGACGCACAAACTAAGTTACCACAGCAGTCTTCCTTGTGGAAAGGGGATTTTGCAGGAACAGGACAAGGATTCTGCAGGAGATGAGGTTTATACTGAGTGATGTTACAACCTTCCCATGACGGCATGCAGGTAATGTCTTTGCATATGTGCTAACATGTGTGTGATATTACTAAACATGATTTATTTTAAATTATGCTAAAAGAAATGTATGCAATTCAAGAATTTACATTACATTTCCATTTCAAATAGTTTATTTACCTCCAGGGACCTCTCATTGTGTCCAACAGCAACCCACCAGCACAGTATCGATTATAGACGATCACCAATCATTAGTTTAATCTTATATTATTACTCTCCTGCTGACTGATGCTAACACTAAGCAGTGGCTAATGAGATTGTAAAAGCATTAGCAGGTTAGCATCGACCAGCGCACGGCAGCTTGGTGACCTCAGATTGATCCAGAGACCACCTGCTCGCTGACTTTCTCTGGTTGAGTTGAAGTGGACGGTTGTGTGAGGGGTCAGGGGAGAGTTCATATTAAAGTATCCTTTTCATTCAATTTGTGTATATGTTGATTATAAGAAGAAGAGTTTGCAGATATCAAGGAAGAGAAACATGACTTTTACAAGTTCTTCCTGTTTAGTGTTGCTGATTGTTGTTTATTGACCTCAGTGGTTCCTGTCTGGGACTCTGATCTGTTTGGGTGGTCTGGGCTCCTCTGTGGTCCATCTTCAGCACTCACAACCTCTCCTATTTCTTTAGTGGTATTTTCTTTTTATATTCCAATAAAACAGGTAGTCATTGCAGCGAATTGCCTTTTAAATTTCAATCCATCTGACAGTTAATGGAGAGCAACATTTAGGTAAAATAAGCAATGGAAATACTCTAAAAAAGTAAAGGACGAATGTGAGTAAAAGAGACGGAGCTGCTCTTTGTCATTTATTACGAACGAATAAAGTTAATGGAAAAGTCAAGATGCTTCTAGTGTTGCAGTGAAGTGATGAGAGTTTATTTCAGACAGGTGAGACCAGCAGCTGATTATTGATGTTTCCTGCTCCGGGTTAACGCAGCTGTTCCTGCTCATCTCAGCTCATCGCTGCGCTCGGCCTGGGAAACAAATATAAATAATGCCTTGCTTTATTACCAGGGTGATGACGGGCCAGTCACACTGGTCAGGTGCTGCTGCGGGAACATGGACTCACAGGTCCGGCGTCAGTGAAAGATTCTCTCAGTGTCGGAGAGAGAAGGACCCCCTTGTTAACGTGCTGCTGATCTATGACACATGCTGCTTACACAACCAGATCACATGTGTCACAGATTCAAGCCGGCTCTGCAGATCTCCGTGAAGATCTCGAGTTGTGAGAGAATTACATGTCTGGATGATGTTTTATTGCCGGCTTAGATTTCAATTTCTTTTCCGATATTACTATGTTGGTTCTTCTGAAAATTGAAATCTTTGTTTTTGAGCTCTGTTGGAAGCTGCACTAAATTATATTTGGAAACAAAGGGTTCACAATAACCAGAGATGCAGTTGCATATAATAATGAGATGATAATACATCCGTTTCTGTCATAATAGTCATATACAAAGACCTATATACATACAGAAAATTGTAGTTTATGTTCTTCCTAGTCTAGGTCACACTCCGTGTCTTTCTACTCCACTTTGCTTTGCTGTGGGTAAAGTGTGTTAGGGCTTTGATGCATGGTAAGACTAGAGCCATGTCCTTCTTGGGTTTTGACCCATTTTTCCTGCTGCCAGTCACCTTTCTCTCCACTCTCCCCCGAGGCAAGATTTGTCTGTTTTGCTTACCTGTAAATCCCAGGAGGGACCACTGTTGTCCTTTGACACATTGTTCTCTGTGGCACATTTTGAAATCAGTTTACTGCTTGTGATGTAAATGTACATTTGTATTACATGTTGCATCAGACTGCCTGCAGCGGTACAGTACCAATGGATATCTCTGCATGGTCTGCAGTATACCAATAAATCACCTGGAGGCATTTCAAAGATGTACTTTAGCATCTTCCACTATAAACAACGTACACACACAGACTTCTCTCAGTGCTCTTGGAAAGCTCTTAATGTATCACTAAATCTCTTAAAGCATCCACATAAGGAGCAGCTGGGTCCCTGTTGCTTTGACAGTAAGACTAATTCAAAATCTTGGAAGGGCTATAATGTCGTAGCCCAGAGGCGTGGAGAACGGGCCCCAGCTCACCCTCACTGGTCCGCCAGTCTGCTGTGTCACGGTTCTAAACTAGACATCGTCCTTCATGGACTGATCTTCCCACTGGAGGCCTGCCTTTTATATCACAGTCGTGCAACTGATTAGTCACCATGCATTTTGTGCGTTGCATTTTGTCAGAATGCAATTTTATGAGGAGTGAAACACTAATGTGTAACCACTCAGCCCAGGCCAAGAACCCCTACTAAACCCTCTTCACCTGACAATCGAGGTGTGAAGGACAACGGCTCTAAATAACAGGAAAGTTGAAAGAGGGAGGGGTGAGTTTCCTGAATTGTTGCCACTACCAATCCCCCTCTAGCCTCCACGAGTTCCCCAGGACTCACTGGCTCAGTGGAATAACAGCATGGCTGGAGATAAATAGACATGTCCATGGCACCTGAAATTAAGGGGTGGGGCCTCTGCTGCCTGGGAAACGGGATTCCTTTCCTGCTCATTGGCTGTCAGGGTGTTGGCCGGTAAAGAGGGGAGATTTGCTCGGGCTATAAAGAACGTGCATTGTTTTGAAAGGTCTCTGTAGACAGGGACAAATCGGACACCTTCTACCCTCACAACCGTGCCCGCAGCCTTTTGAAGTCTCTGATTATACCCCCAAACATAGGTTTTTGGGAGACAAGAAGATTTCAAGTTAAAGGACTTTGACCAGTGTGAGCTTAAGTGCAGCTGGTCTGGCCATGCCTGGAGTCAACCTGGACTTCCTCCCAGCCTCACAGGCTCCAGAGGCGTTGGGCAGTCCAGATAGCGTTTGTGTTGAGTCTGGCCTGGAGGACGTGATCGGGGATCTGCTCGCTCAGGAGGATGCAGAGGATGCAGAGGAGCAGTTTTGCCAGAGGAAATTTGAATTAACGTTGCAGTGTGCTGTGGGGGAGATCCATAGTGACCTGCAGGCCTTCGGGAAGCGAGTGGATGCCCGTCTGGAGGAGGCCGGAGTTCAGGTGGCTCCTCTGGCCGAGGCTGTTGCTAGGCTGCAGGAGGAGAACCTGAGGCTGAGGATTCAGCAAGAAAGGCTGATGAGGCAAGTGGAGGCCCTGTGCCAGGTAATGGGGCAACCCGGCACCTCGCTGCATGTACTGCCCGGCAAAGAAAGCTCACCTATAACTCCATGTGAAAACCAAACGGCATCCAGCGATTTTCCAACATCATGCAGTGATCCTCCAGCCAGTACTTCACCCGACAGTCCCCAGGGTTCTCCATCCGGTGCACCCCAAGAAACTCCAGCTAGTACTCTGCTGGACACACCATCAAACGTGCTACAGGAATCTTTGTCGTGCCCACCGGACTCAGACTCTTTATCTTCTGGGACAAGAACACCTCAGAAGTCAGAGCCTTCACCTGAGCCCCACCCCCCCACCTTTGCAACCCGCCGGTCCCTCTCCGCTCCCTCTTTGATGGCAGACATTTCTTGCAACAACAGCACGGTACTGCTCTCTGTAAATGGTTCTAAACGTGACCCCTTTTTACTTCAGATAAGCTGCGTGAACAATGAGAAAGTCTTTTGTTCCAGTGTTGACAATACATGTGGATCAGCTGGTCATGAGTACGTTTACGTGTCATGCCGGTGGCACTCGGGGTTCCTGCTCACATGACCCGCTGGTCCATCTCTCTTAGCTCTCCATTAGTTTTAATTGTACTTTAGGTCCTCACTTCCTTTTACAAAATCTTCACCATCTCAGCTGTCAGTCAGTTGTGACAGATTGTTTATGTGGAGGACTTTACTGTATTGGAGTTATTCCGATCCTCCCAACACCATTTGCTCCTGGCTAGCACTCATGAGTGTTTGCATGCAAGTGCTTTGGGATAGAGGGGAAAAAGGACCATGTTTTAACAGTAACAGTGGACCTACCCTGTACTTTGCCAGGATAACCCTCATTTTTAGCCCTGTTTGCTTTACGTACTCCCAAACAAATCACTTGACAATCCCTGTCTGTGTTTGTGTGCACTGGTGACATTTTGGGGGATATATTGAGGATTTGCAGCATTATCTTCTGTTATACAACCAACCAGTGTTCATGTTCCTGTCTAATCCTGCAAAGACAGATGGGCCTGCCAGTCAACCAGTAAAAGTGATGGACTCTTAAATGTTACTCGGATGATTGTGATAATGAGGGGTGAACTTATCTGTTTTCTACTGTTTTCCCCCAATTCATTTGTGCAATATCAACTAGGTCTTCTTTGTAAAGATTTTAGCCATTCTCCTGTTAGAGAAAAACTAAACAAAACGAGCATTTGTATGACACAGTGACTCAAATGAACCCTTGTTCATGGGATATGCTGTGTCCCAAAACATTCCTCGTCGGTCAAGTGCCTCTCAGTCCAGTCTGTCCTAAACCAGTGTCCCCCTGTGATCACACAGCGCTGTGGCTGCACTGGGCATTGTCCCTCCCTGGTGAGAGCGGGTCCTGCTGGGGCCCACAGGGAGGAGGGCAGGGCGGCCGTGGATAGGGACGGGGCCAGCTGTCTGAGCTAAATCTGGACCTGGACTCAGTGACAACAAAAGCATTGTAGCCACAGCTAGAGCTCATAGTCTGCCACAGGCTTTCAGGACCACATGGGAGGGACATAAAGAGTTTTTTATCTGTAGGATTTCTGGTCACTTCAAATATTCTGGTCGACAGTCAGGTTTACGTCAAGAACCTTTAAGGTTGTGATGTTCTCTTGGTGCTCCAGCCATATTGGTGTACTGTACCAGTCATATAAGCTCTTGCTACACAGCAGCTCAGTATCTTTTGGACACTCCGTGTGTCAGTCACACTCCATGAACTACGTTAACAGTAACTTGGCAGGGCTGCGCTCGCTCTCATGTGCTTACTGTCACCCTCTCTGGCATGGCTGGAAGGTGGAGGGGATGGACAAAATGATGAGATGTGGTGAGCTGGGAGTCTTGTTACAAAAAGAGATTATTAGAAGGAGCCTACTTTACACTCACAGGCCTATTGTGGCTGCAGTGTGTTTAACCAAAATCCTCTTGTGCTTATTACGTCCTAAATGTTAGCCAGCTTCATCCTGGTTTCATAAGTGTACACCTTAAAAGCCTGAGCTCCAGGTTAGGGGATTCTTTCTGTAGGAGCTCTCGGATGCCAAAACACACATCCAAATAAGGTCACAAAACAATGAATGAATGTAATCGTGCACCATTTCGCATGTCTGTTGTATGTGCTGTTGCTCATCTGTGTATGCATGCGTTATGTGTCATGTGCAGATGGCGACTGAGCCCGTCATGGCCTCTGAGTCGCTGTTTTCAGTTGGACCATCTGCGCAGGTGGCGTGTCAGATCCCAGCCGTCCCCAACGGCTCCGGCACTCAGGCCAAACCTGACGAGCGCTCCGGAAAACTGACTGCCGAACAGCTGGCTGCTATCGAGGACGAAGAACTCCTCGACAAAATGGTACTTAACACCCAAGTTATAATTCTGGATGATTTAGATTCAAAAGCACCACTTTGTAACGAATACAGCTGCGCAGTCATGCAGAAGATTTATGTATTAGCACTAAATCACATTAGCTATGTGAGGGTGTATTTGGAAAAGTCACAGCTCTCTCTCTCTCTCTCTCTCTCTCTCTCTCTCTCTCTCTCTCTCTCTGTCTCTGTCTCTGTCTCTGTCTCTGTCTCTGTGTGTGTGTGCTGTGTTAGAGCTGCATGCATAAACTTTGGCTTTTTGTGAGGAATGACCTCATTGTTTCCGTTTGCTTTTTTTAATTGTTCCACAGCTCGATGAGTCAAAAGACTTTGAGGAGAGGAAGATGATCCGTGCGGCCATGAGAGATCTTCGTAAGAGAAAGAGAGGTAACAGAACAAAGCAATACAATCTCTTATCTGTTACTTCAACCACATGAATGTTCTTGCTCCAGTTATTTTGCCGTGACCGCTGCTTTCTTTCAAATCATCAGAGGTTGACACAATACCTCATTATAAACATTCCTGATTATTTTTTTTTTATTTACCTACAATTTCTGTATGATTTCTATCTATTCTGCACTCAGAGGCGACGCTGGGATGTACTCAAAAGGAAATAGGTAGGGCGGGTTGGTGTGCAGTGTGCATTGATCTTGCCTGCGTTTGTCTCTTTGTGTGCACCATCCTGTCGGACAACAGTTGATCTCTGATGTTTGTGGTGGATGATGAAGGTCGTACAGGTCGACCGTTTTGTTAACATGCATGAATCCTGGTTTCACGCTCGCCTCAGTGTGCTGCATTGTTGTTCCTGAAACATCTCCCACACTTGGAGTATTCTCTGTTTTGCAGTGAGCACCACATGGTTTTCACCAGTCGTCCTGTTGCATTGAGCTGACAGTTCAAGCATTTCTTAATCGGTGGCATTGAGCATACAAAAGACAGGAACAAAAGATCTAAATAGTCAAAACTAAATAAAGAGTATAGTACACTGTATAGTATGTTAAAACAAATATTGTGTAAAAGCTGGAGGAAGCACTGCAGGTGGTAAGGTACCAATATTGTAGTACATATTCCCGACAGCTTTGGTTTGGCTACCGCCTCCCACCTGGTGGTGTTTGTGTGTTCAGAGGAATTTTACGGTACTGTGGAAAGATCACCTCAGATTTGGAAGTCCTGTTTTAATCCATCTTTGTGGCAGTCAGATGAGGTGCTGTCAGTTTGTTTAGGACCTTTTGTCCTCCTCCTTTTTTTTCCACTGACATCATCTCTCCACCTCTGCGCCCCCTCTCCCCTGTCCTCTCCGCCAACCCAGACCAGAGAGAAAAGGAGCGCGAGACCCGTCTGCAGGAGCTCCGGCAGCAGAGAGAAGAGCGAGCACAGAAAGGCCGCGCAGGGGTCGGAGCAGAAGAGGTGGTGATGCGGAAGGTGGAGAAGTCGGCGGATGGCTCCAGCCTCAGCCAAGTCACCAAGACGGACCGCTTCGCGTCATCTGGTAGTTTTATCTTTTATCTTTTCCTGTGCATTTCTGAAACTCACTTTGAAACTTACTTCAACCTGTTTTTAACCACTCAAGTCAACAAAGAAGTGATTCTTATTTTCCTTTGCAAGACAAAAAAGGCATTTTGGGAGGTAAAAGTAAACTCTAAAAGCGTGTGAAAAATAAGTTGGAAGTAAACGTGATGAAATGGATATGTCCAATATGATTGGGATTTAAAGTGTGTGTTTGTGGTTTCAGATGATGGGAGCAAATCAACACGCAGCACTGTTGTCGAGGCCAGTTATGTGCAGAAAACAGACAGTGAGTCACTACTTTATTTTGCTCTCTGGATCTCTTATAATGCTTATTAATAGTTATTACAGTCATATCTCCAATGTCATTTGGATGTCTGCGCGCTTGTTTTTTATCTCAGGAGGGACAGTCCAGTCAAAATCCTACAGCTACAGCTCTTCCACATCATCATCGTCCTCCTCCAACACAAGCAAAAAAGTGGGCAGGTAGGTCACCAAACACGAGTGCAGTTACTACACTACTTCTAAAATCCCTGCTCGTTCCCAGATTAACTCGCTGTACGTGTCCCTGCCTCAGTGTGTTTGATCGTGAGGATGACGCATCGTCTCGCGGAGGCGGCGGAGGCGGTTTGGCCGCCATGGAGCGAAAGCAGGCGGAGAGGCGCAAGGAGCTGATGAGGGCTCAGACTCTGCCGAAGACCTCTGCCATGCAGGCCCGCAAAGCCATGATCGAGAAGCTGGAGAAGGAGGGAGGCGGGTAAGGATAAACGGAGAGGTATTACTACCAAAGAAAGAAAAGGAGCAGGTCAAAGCATGTAAATATTAACACAAACTGCACTTTTCTTTCAGCCCTGGAAATCAGGCGGTCGCCAAGGTAAACAAGGTCCAGCGTTCCACCAGCTTTGGTGTACCTAACGCGAACTCCATCAAGCAGATGCTGCTCGACTGGTGCCGTGCCAAGACCCGCTCGTATGAGGTGAGCCAAGCAGCCACGGCAACCCAGTGTGTGTTTAGTGCTCATCTTTAGTGTTTTAAACCTGATGATTAAGACGAGATGGGATGAGATGATATTTTCCTACTTTAGTAATGTTTCCATCACGTATCCATCAATGCCTCCACGGCTCTTCTGTTTGTCTTCTCCCTCAGCACGTGAATATTCAGAATTTTTCATCCAGCTGGAGTAACGGCATGGCGTTTTGTGCCCTGGTGCACAACTTTTTCCCTGAATCCTTTGACTACGACTCCCTGAGCCCCAGCAACCGCAGGCAAAACTTTGAGGTGGCCTTCAGCAATGCAGAGTGAGTACACACAGAAAAACCTTGTTTGTCCCAGTAACAATTCCACTAACCACATCAGTGCTGTTATTGTTGGTACGTTTTGACGGCAAGTGAGAGTGGAAACCGACATTGTTGGAGAAACCACATCAACTACAGTGAAGCTTTTATTTTTGTGAAGCTTGTTGAAGAAGCTACTTCAGGCTTACCTTTCCTCTTAAGCTTCGAGACATAAAAATGCAACACTACAATCAAAGCAAATTTTCCAAGACCAACACCCATCCCGTTCTTTGCATCATACAGATTTGACCGTGTTTTTATTGCTCTGTGTCGGCCCGGGCCTGAAGTACAGAGACGGACCGAAAACACATGGAAGCTCCTCGACTGATGTCCCAGTGCTAACATTCCCTGTCTCTCCCAGGTGTACCGAACCACCTCAAGGCTTCTACCTTTATTACTCCACCTCTAAACCGCCACTCTCCATCTGTCCTCTATGAGTAACTGCTGTGACACCCTCCATCTGCTCTAAACCAGAGACCCATGAGCAAACCCTCCCCAAACAGACACCAGGTTAAACAAACAAACAACGAGCTCCCCCCTCCTTTACTCCTAATATCTCTCTCCTCTCTCTCTTTGTCATCCCTCTTGCATCACACCGTTCTCACTTGTGATGCCCCCACCCACATGTATATGTGTGTGTGTGTGTGTGTGTGTGTGTGTGTGCTCACATGCTCCCAGTAGGATAATGTCCATGCTGATGTTGATGTTATTCATGCTCTCAACACTGGACTGTCACCCAACCACAGCCCCCGTCTTTTCACCTGTGTGTTGCACTACCTCTCACTTCCCCGGGCACTTCCAGCAGTTTGCTGTTATCTGGAATCCCAACACACACACTGTCACACACACTCCATCCTGTGCACCGGTATGTTTTTAGATTCACCATATGGTTGTGTCTTTTGTGTTGTTGTTTTTTTTGCAGAATCCTTGTTGTTTTTTTCATTGTGTTTTATGTTTCTGACAGAACTCAGTCGTATTGAAATGGTCAGACGTTGCACCGAAAAAAACAACAACAAACAAAAAGGCTGAATGAGCATCACCTTAAGCTCATTTAACGTTTTGTTTTGTCTTATGTATGTGTGTGTGTGTGTTTGCCACATACTGTATGTATCATGATGTTCATGAAGCATGTCAACTCATGGATATATTTATGAACACAAAGAATGTAATGTTTTTGTTTCTTTTTGTGTAATTTCTCTCTCCCTCTGTCTTTTCACCCTGAATCTTTTTCGTTTGGCTGCTCACGGCTCTACCTGTTTTTTTTTCACCCTCCGTCCTCTCTTTCCCACACTTTGTCCTCTGTCTGTCTATCTGTCTCTCTCTCTCTCTCTGTCTGTCTCTCTCTCATATCTGTATTCCACCTCTCTCCTTCCCTGCTTTGTTTCTATCTTTTTGGGTCTGCCTTTCTTTCCTCCCCCCCGTCTCCTCCCCCCACCCCCTTCCCTGCTGGGTGCGGGCACAGGAAACTAGTGGACTGTCCCCAGCTGTTGGATGTGGACGACATGGTGAAGATGCGCGAGCCGGATTGGAAGTGTGTGTATACATACCTGCAGGAGTTCTACAGGGGTCTGGTGACGAAGGGCCTGGTTAAAACCAAAAACTCCTCCTAGAGTCGCACCGCACCTAACACTGAACCCATGGTGAGAGAGGGGGCAAACCTATGAAGGAACCTCACTTTGGTTCTGAGAGATGGGATGGAGGGAGGGAGTGTGTGTGTGTGTGTGTGTGTGTGTGTGTGTGTGTGTGTGTGTGTGTGTGTGTGTGTGTGTGTGTGTGTGTGTGTGTGTGTGTGTGTGTGTGTGTGTGTGTGTGTGTGTGTGTGTGTGTGTGTGTGTGTGTGTGTGTGTGTGTGTGTGTGTGTGTGTGTGTGTGTGAATAACTGGATGTTTTAAGCAGCTGTTAGAATTTACATCAAACATGATGGTTCAGAAAACTCCTTTATTGGCCACTTTGGATATTTGATCCTTCATGTTAATCTGATGCTCCCGAGGTCCAAAGTACCAAACATGGTATGCGTGTGTTTGTGTGTGTCCATGTGTGCATTTCTGCACAGTCAGACTATGGCCCAGGCAGAGAGCCAGGACCATCTGCAGCTCCACACTTTAAAAGGAACTGCAATATCACAATGTTTCAAACACAGAAGTTGAGGAAGCAAAGCAGAGAGCGCAAAGGCCGGGTTGCACGCTGACGTTTTATCAAGTGTGAATTTATTAGTGTTTATGCTTGAAGAGCCTTTTAATGCCTTTTGTAATAGTAAAGAACAGAATGAACCCGTGTCTACAGTTCCATAAATAACAAAACCAAATTTATGTTGTTGACATTCATTTTCTCATCCAAGAGATTTACGGTGGTGCCGTTCCCATTACTCCACACTTTGTTTGTGTAGCACGTCTCAGAGGGTTTACAGTCCGTGTAGATAGCATGCCGCCCTGTGGCCGCTCGCTGCATTGCTCACACGTGAGGTCTTTGTTCCTAGAAGTGTTGACGGAAACTCCCTGCTTTACTGAAGTTTATTTATAGAGAGCTTATAGAGGGATGTCTCCACAGTGCGTGAAAGAAAACCGAGACAAAAAAGGATACAACAAAAATAAAGAAGGGCCTGAGTTTGTCAGTGCTGAAGTGTGTGAGAGTTTGGTTAATGATCTTGAGAAAGCACCTGATCGATGATTAAAATATGAATAAACATTAACATCAGAAGAGAATGTCCTCCTCTCTGGTCCTTGACCATCTTTTCTCACACATACGTCTCTTGTATGCTGTTCCTCAGGACCTACGCCAACTGCATGCCTTTACTGGAAGTGGAGGACATGATGATCATGGGTAACAAACCCGACTCCAAATGCGTCTTCACCTACGTGCAGTCTCTGGTCAACCACCTGCGCAGATACGAGATGTCCATGGGTCGGCCCTGTGACCTCTGACCTGTGCTCAGTGTGCCGCCCGGACGTGGCGTCACCCCCCAGCCCCTCCCCTTCCCTTCACAGGCCCTGACCCCACCAGCTCCATCTTTACATGATGACCGCCTCCACTCTGACAGGCTGCGTCACAGAGTCGCTCATCTCTGATGGACAAGATGGGGATTGTGTGTGCGTGTGTGTGTGTGTGTGTGTGTGTGTGTGTGTGTTGTTTTGCTTATTATCTTTGTTGGCAATGGTGATGTGTATTCATTTTTTCATTAATACAAAGTCCACCTCTCCAACACAAGAGTTTTTATAAGACTACTTTTTTGAAATTTGAAATGTAACATCATGTTTTTGTATTTAGCTTTGTACACGGTCCTTTTTAATATGTAGTAGCCATGTACTACGCTTGTGTACTAAAAAAAAAACTTTAAAATATTTTTATGGTATTTCCCCTTTAAACTTATTTATACCTGCATTTTCCCTGCTACACTTTTGTAATTTGCTATCATTGTTGTTGGGAATTCCACAGAAGAGGAACAGTACACAACCATATGATGCAGTATTTGATCTTCATTTCGGTACTTTTGAAAGATTTTGGCTGCTTGAAGGATTTCAACTAAGTTATTACTATTCTCATGTTGATGTGAACCATTTTCATATCACTATTTAAATCATCATCATAGAGATGTTCTTCATTGTTCAGTTGTTTTGAATAAGCTCACCTTTCTGAACTCTACAGTGCTACTGAGAACATGTTTGAATTTGTTTTTGAACATCACAGGCCTCCTATATCACTGTTCATCACGCTATTCTAACAGAAAGGTGTTTGCAGTTGAACACATTCTTCATTCAGGCAGAAAGAAAACAAGAGCCATCGAACAGCTGGACGTAGTGCTGGACTGACAGCACATGTACAAAAGGAAAGTGTGTCCAGCAGCATCACGGACATGCCTCACCAGATGCACTCACACACCGCTCTTTTAGAGGGCTCTTTATTTATGCGAGTAGATTTTTTTTGAAATATATGGTTTTTATTCTGTTAGTGTGTACAATTTACTTTTAAAGGTTTTGGTTAAAGTGTGTCAATAAGCTCAAGATATCACCTTGTTTTGTGAAACTAATTATGGTCACTTTTTGGACAAGTTGAAAGGCCTGATGAAAGCTGGCTTTCTGTTTAAACGTGAGTAATCATGGCTGAACATAACTGCCAATTGTATATTTTACAACATGAAGCAAATTAACATTTTTAAATTAAGATTTTTATGCCGCTTGTAAAATTAAGATTCCTCTGAGAAGATGTTGAAAATCTGATGGTTTCAGAGCTGAATGAGCTTGATGAAACGTATTTCTTAAAGCTCTTTTTAAGTAGATTTAGAGAAATTATTTTAGTATATGTCCAACACTGCCAAATGAAAAAAGAAAAGACCTTCGGCAGAGCAGTGAGTGCTGTAAATAAGAACTTAAACACGTTATGATTTCATGTTTCTGTGCACCACAGTTAAATGTGAATTGAAATAAAAAAGATTGAGAAATGAATGCATTGTTTTGATTATTGCTCTTGTCTGATAAAACACTTAACGTTTGTATTTTCAACACAAGATTATTCCTATTGAGTGTTCAACATTCTTTTATTCATACTCTATGGAACTACCATCCGCCTTATGTTTATCTTCACTTTGAAGGGAACCGACAACATTCAACGCAGCAAGGACCGACGATTAGATTTGATTCTTTTTTATATTTTATTATTTTCCTCCACTTGAATCCTCTTGTGTCAATCAGTTAAACCCACCAGAACATGTAGCATCAGCCTCAGGCCAGTCAACAGGTTTCAGCCTGAGGCTTCATTCGGTTCCACAGTAGGTAGGAACCAATCAGACACGCAAGGGGAACTCAAGCGAGGCAAAGATTCTCAAGACAGTTGACACATGAGGGACCAAAAAACTAAACAAAACATACACACTTCCAGTCTTTGTGTAGAGAGTAGAAAAACACTCACAAAGCAGCTTGTTGGGTTATTATTGCTGCTAAATTAAGAACAAACAGCAAGAACAATATGTGCAAATTCAGACTGGACCTTTTTAAAGGCCTTCTGCCAATGCTTAGATAGTGCCCTTGCCCAAAGGCACATCCATGATATGTTGGTCTTATTTTTGAAATCACAAGCATTTCTGTTCATTGACTAAATTAACTAGCTGGTCCTGGAGCATCTATCGGGCTTAGTGGTACTGTGAGATTATTTCTTTCCACTACTCTGGCAGGTTATAGGTCAGTATGCTTGTCTTCTGCTTTGGGCTCTGAGGAGGCGTTGTCTGTGGAAAGGGAGGCAACTGAGGATTTGTAGGGTGGCTCGTCTTTAAATGGGCTGTCTTTGGCAGGAGAGAAGCGAAACTCCTCCGGCACCTCGTCCTCAGGTTCACTCTTCTTGTAGAAGCCCAGCTTGCCCAGCAGCTCGTTGATCTCAGAGCGACTCATGTCAGACAGGGCGATCCGCTGTGGAGGGAAGACACACATGTTCAAATATAGTTCCAGTCAGTGACCTGTAACTGGACATCAGGTACGCCAACACACAACACATGGAATTTGCCACAACCTCTTTAAAAGGTGAGTTCATTTGTGGGTTTACGGCTGGTGTAGATTCTACCCCCAAGTGGCCAAAAATAAAAGATCAATGTAGCTATAAATTATACCTTTGTCTTCAAGTGCAACATTTATGGATGTGTGGGGGAGGAATCTGTTTTAAATGTGTGCTTAAAGCCCTTGTGTGTAGGATTTTAGAATTGACTACAACAATTGGTACAGAAAGACCCCATCCTCCCACTTTCGAGGAGAATGAATGGTTTGAAACAAACACATTGACTGACTGACTCATAACTGTCACATTATATTGTATTATAGATGCTATAATCACATTTAAATTGTGAGATAATTGTGAGAGATTTTAATAGATTGTCAAACAAGTGCAATGCAAATATAAATACGCAAAACAAAGACTTACATCCAGCTCTTCATAATAGTGGTTCAGGAGGACAAGCTCAGGGTCGGCCCCAGGAATGTGCTTCATCACCAGATTATGGCTGAGGGAGTCAAGGACTGGAATACTGTACTTACTGCAGTGTTCAATTTATAAACAGACATATAAGAACAAGTGACAGCAGAGCACCTGAGCCAAAGGATACTAAAGAGGAATGTCCTGGACCACAAAGGCCTTGACCTGTAGAGAGAGGTGGGGTTAATGTTTTTCACTCAGAGATGGTATCTGTGGTCAGATTGGTGAAACTCGAGATGTGAAACACAAAATGTTTCTCAGTGAGCAAACACTCTAAGGCAGGTTTTAGTCTCCAGCCTGACACAAGCTAGCTAGTGTGTTGTCTGTTTTACTTGTTGATTACATGACAGAGGGTAACTTACCTCGCTGAGCCTGTTCAGCTGTCATCCACCACATGTCTGAGGAGACAGAACATCAGATACAGGAGATGGTTACTAGCAGCTCTCAGTACTTTGTCAATGGGATATCACCTGACTTAGTCACTAAAATGTGTCTTAATGCATATTTTCCTTTCACAGATGGCTGACATTTTTGAGTTAGTTTCCATGTGCAAGTGTCTCTGATGTTCTGGTATCATTGCAGTGTCGCTTTGGGCTTCTGGGATGGCTGCCTCACCCATTTATGTAAAAAGGAATCTGAGCCGCAGGTGTGACTAACTCAACAACAGCAACGGATACCACGCTTTTCTTCTGGGATGCCGGCATGCTGGTGGTTTGGTGACCCCCCTGGGGAAACAGTGGATGCTTTCCCACAATAAGAGGTGTTGAGTTTCACCAACTTTTGTGCAGGAATCGGATCTTAAGCTTACACGCCCTCGATACACTCTCAGCTCACTTACCACTGCCCCAAATCACTGTTTTCACACGGATCGTTATTACATAAAATACATGTATTGTCTATCAAGCCTGTGCGCTTAATTAGGTTGTAGCCTCCACAGCTCATATTCTCCCGGAAAAAGCACGCACGCATGCGCCATCACGGAAACGTGAGGACTTTTCCCCCATTTAACCAAATCTAACTCCGAAGGTGAACACAGCCAGCCTCCCTGCAGCTGCCGCGGTACTATACCTCCACTCTCGCCTTCGCCAGCCCGTCCAGTTTCTTCAGATCCACATCGTGAGCCGAGGCGCAGTGAAGTAAACTGGCCAGCACGATCAGCCACATTATTGCTGATGGTTCACTGCGAGGACCAGAACTCGCTCTGCTGCGGGACCAGGACCTGCAGATGTCTGTGGTAGGTACCGCAACTAAGAGGAGGAGAGCTGGTGTGCAGCTATGTCACGTCCGGACCTCTTGCCACGTCGAGAGGGAGGGAGGGAGAGAGAGAGAGAGAGAGCGAGAGAGAGAGAGAGAGAGAGAGAGAGAGAGAGAGAGAGAGAGAGAGCGAGAGAGAGAGAGAGCGAGAGAGGGGGCGGGGGGGCGCCCATTGGTTATCTGCGATCCCCATCAAGATACAGTTAATCCCATCGATTTGATATGCAG
Source organism: Cottus gobio (assembly GCA_023566465.1). Lineage (NCBI taxonomy): Eukaryota > Metazoa > Chordata > Actinopteri > Perciformes > Cottidae > Cottus > Cottus gobio. The sequence goes on along the minus strand of CM042218.1, from coordinate 18,389,149 downwards.
TCTATGGTTGATCCTCGCAAATATAAGCAAGCACCTAAAAAAAATACTTGATTTTATTTATTTATTTTAAGACCGTGTAGCAGAATATGACAGATGGGCTGTTTAATATCTACAATATAAAACAATGAACAATGATTATAACTATTGAAGTATTAAAACTGGCTCTACATGTCGGTCAATATGGTACTCTTTACAAACTGAATCATGTGTTTGTGTGTGATGAAAATAAAAACGTGTCATGAAATGTCTTTACATGTTAAATGATTTTATCAATAGAATAATTTGAAGCAGATCAATTCAACATATCTGTTTGTTTGGCCTAAAACAAATGTGGGCTGAGCTGAGTTGAAGTACATTTGTCAAAAAGATGATGATGTTTGTGTGTGTGTGTTTAACAATGATGTAATTGTTGACCATTGCTCAGGGATATCAGATTCAAATCTATATTATGTAAATATTATGTTAAACACATCCATAGTGGTTGAACACTGAACACAAAGTCAACATTTCAGTGTAACACAATAACTCAAATCTATATTATGTAAATATTATGTTAAACACATCCATAGTGGTTGAACGCTGAACACAAAGTCAACATTTCAGTGTAACACAATAACTCAAGTGTATGCAGCACTATGAATTTGAACTACATGTTACACAGTTTCAATAAAATTGTATATTATAGGATTTACAGAGGCAGTGTTTAATGTTGGGCTTCTGGATTGGATTGGATTCTACAATGTAAACAAGTATATCTATATTATTTTTCAGATTTTCCAAATGTTACTCAGAAACTACAGATGTGAATTTGGTTTGATGAGTTGAGCGAAGCTGAATGGATATAATGAAGAAATCAACAGAGAATAACCACACACACACACACACACACACACACACACACACACACACACACACACACACACACACACACACACACACACACACACACACACACTGACCTAAATACTGCACAAAAGCCGGTGATGTGTTTTAGTGTGATTCATTGCAGAAGACAAAGACACCGGCGCTTCTGGTCCACAGTACAATAGCATTTTGTCAAACTCAAGATTTTAGTATTTTGCTTTTTTATAGTTACTGGGCCAAAAGATGTTGTTCATTATTACCTACTTTACACTCATATGCTCACATATTTTCCATGAATCCACGTATACCTTGAGTATACGCAGACATTTGTCGCTTTATATAACAGCAGTGTTGAAAAGGCCTTGGGAATTGGGTATTTGTATATATCACCAATATTACAAAATAAGAAACCATGGATTGTTGCAGTCAATGTTACATCATTGTTGAGTAGATAATCTATACATTATTTTCCATATAAGGATACATAATGGGTCAATGGGTACATGTGCCGTAAGCTTTCAACACATTTTGCAGTATTTCATTTACTTCAGCGTATCTCATGTAGCTTCAGGCAACCTTCTTCCCCTTTATTTACTGCACTGCATAGCTTTACGCGCTTTGGCCTTAAAGGGCACACACACACACACACACACACACACACACACACACACACACACACACACACACACACACACACACACACACACACACACACACACACACACACACACACACACACACACACACACAGTGTGTGTACAGTTTTTGGCTCTTTAATTTGATCAAGGCCACAGGCATTTAAAAGGTCATGGAGCCTGATGAGGTACCCTCAGGTGTTGCATCTTGTGTTCGGAGGTGTTTTGGCTTCCCAGAGTAGAAGACAATGTGTCTGCAAAGTTAAGTTGCATAGTTGCAGTTGCCCTTATTGTCTGCCTCCAACTTGTCAAAGACAGCAACATGATTGAGATTATTGAGGTCAAACCCTTTCATAACCACCACTCTTCCATTTTTATTGTCCAGATTAACAGACAGATACCAGCTAACTGAATGCGACTGAATGTTTGTTATTCTAACTACATCCAGATCTGTCTTTGTAAATATTTGTTTGTGCATGTTCTCATGTATATTGTCATGATGTGAATCATTTCATAATATTTTTAATATTAATACAAATAAATCAACAATTACCTTTTTAGTAGCTTACTATAAACAGTGTCAACAGTGTATTTTCTATGAATACAGATATTATATATAGTGTCACAGCCCGGCTCAGAGACTGTAGCATGAAGTGGGAGACCGAGGCAAGCAGCTAGAGGGAGCAGATTTATTGTTAACCCAAAACAACAAGTGGAGGTATCAGTAATCAATAATGACGTGCATGTGTGAAAGTGTGCATAAACAACCAATCGGGCCCACGGCAGCAACCCAGCCTGATGTCCACCCCCAGTGCGCGGCTGGCAAAAACCGACAGTCCTTTATCACCAGGCCACTCTGGCTCAGGTGTAGCTCGTTGAGGCTGACGACACTCCCCAGCACCTGTAACAGAGACAAACAGTGACACCTAGGGTTTGGGGAGGTGGAGGGTCGTCACAAGTTATTGTCAATAATTCACTCTGAGTAACATTGCTAGTTCCCAATATTATTTTTACTTTTCACGTATACTACATTTCATTTCATGGGAAATGTTATTGTTATCGCACGTTTATTTTTAGTATTTATTGCACATTTTACTAGTTACAGATTAAGAGACATTTCTCTTCTCAACTTCTCTAAACTGTTTGATGTTCAGAAAGGTACAATTATTACTGTTTAATCCATTATTTTACCGGAAACAAAGAGTAAAGTCTAAATAAGATTAATTAATTTTGAAAATGTTATACAGCAGAGTTTCTCTTCTTCTTTTTCTATTGAGTAGGGCCGACTTCTTCCACAACAGGAGACTACTTTGTCAAATCCAAAAGTAAATCCTGCTATTTGAGTCAGACAATTTAAAGATGAAGCCAAGAAGCAGGTGCTTCTATTTAATGAGAAGCTGCTGCTCGGCATGAAGCTGCACTTCTCTATACCCACCACTAGGCGACAGTAGGGCTTCATCATAGACTTTGACGACATAGAACGGAGATGCAAAGCCAAACTGTATAGTTAACTAAATCAATATTGGCATTCGCCCATACGTACGGCGGACGGCCTGTCGGGGTTACGTAAACTAGTGAGGAGTCGGTGCACGAGCGTGTGACGGAGAGAGAGAGGATCCTCATGTTCGCGTAAACGCCACGATATGTCCTGTCTACCTGCTTTAGCTCTGTGAGCTCCACAGCCGGACGATCACGGTAATCATCAACCGAACACCGTTGGCAGGCAGGAACTGCTCGTTTACGGAAGCGCGCGCGCTGACTTTCTCTCTCTCTCTCTCTCTCTCTAGTGCCGTCCCGCACGGTTTCTTTCATTTGAAGGGCACAGGACTCGCAGGCGTGCGCGTGCCGTGGCAGCCTGTGTCTTTAAACGCAGAAGGGACATTTGTGTTTCTGAGATGTAGCAAATCTGTCGCCAGCATCGCTTCAAACTCACCTATCATCCCCCCGCGTAGGAAGGCAGGAAGGCAGGAAGGAAGGAAGGAAAGCAAGCGCTGGGATGCCGATGGTTTCATGTGGGGTGCGACTGGAAGGGAAAGTTCAGCCGCTTTTTGGTTAACGGTTCACTTCTTCATCTCGTGATTCCTGTACTTTCACGACCCCACCGAGGCTGTACCGAGACGGACCGACCGCTCCATCGGTACGAACGGTTTACTCGAGATCCATCAGCCGGGGGACTTATACATCCTCAACACAGAAGAACCCAGACAGGCAAAGGTGATGATTAATCAGCTGCAAGCATGCGTTGTGTTTATTATGTCTATGATGTAACAGGACGTGCTCCTATTAATCACCAGTGGTGATGACAGCAGAAACACCCATACAGGAAATATTGTTGTTTACTATTGTTTTATGCTGACGTCACCTGTAAAGAAATCGCTGATAGTGGACCCTCATATTGTCTATGTGTCCACATGAGAAGGGATATTTACACTGTGTTTATTGATCCATGTTAACAGCATAGGTTTGCAACGGGAAACCATGATCATTAGGAATATACATCTCAAAATGTCACATGTCAATGCTAGAGATCATGCTGATGAATCATAATCAGGCAGTCAGACATTAGTGTACACACAGACTTTGATATTTTCCTCCCTCTTGTTTGGCACATATACACACACATGCATGCACACACAGACACCCCATTGTGTCTGAGTTAATATTTGATGGAAAAACACTTAATTAAAATGACCTTCATCCTTTTTTCTTTTTTTTTTCAGCCAGTCAAAAATTGTCCTTGAAGCAGGAGTAATTAGGCCAGACACGTTATCGTATGCTTTCAGCCGAGACATCAGTCACGTCTGTGTCATTATGTAAATATGTTAATCTACCGACCATTGGCCAAATACCAGTGTCTGCTTCCCTGAAAGTGTGCGATGCAGAACTTGAGTCCTAGTGTTTACATAACAGAGTATATCAAATGACATCCTGGTGAAGAACTTTCTCTTGATCGTCAGGAATATGTACACATTTATGTCAGAAGAATCTCTTTTACAAGTTTTTCTTTATGTCTACTAAAATGGTGTTCTCATACAGTGCCTTACTTGTCAGTGCTTGGTGGTATTCAGATTGTCGTTACATGCAAAAGGGAAGATTCATTAGATTAATTTATTTTAACTCACCTAACACGTTTTCTCAGTTGTTACAGGAACCACAACTACTGCGGTGGGAAGCTGCTGTTGCAACTTTTTGCACGTATTTCTTTTTTGTTATTTGACAACCAGTAACTGGGCAGGAAGGAACTCGCAATCTCGCAATCAATGAACTGACGTATGCTGTTTTTATTTCATGCACATGCAGAATTTACTACACATAGCTGTGGCCTTTTTCACGTGCCAGTCCAAGCTCAGTGGATTTATTTTTATCCTGCATTTTATCGTTGCATTTGATTGCATAGCCAGATTCCTTCACAGACAGATTATGTTGGACTGAATGGAAATATTTACCCAATTACTTCACATTGTGCAATGTATGCATGACAATTATTTGGTAAACCAGATGCTGCTTTTGCGTCCGATAACAACATGGTGATTATTTTTCCTCTACAAAAGGCCTTTTAAGCAGAATGAAGCCTAAGTGAATGTTTCCATTTGGCTGGTTTCTATAATTGTTAATTGACAAAATCTGAAATGGCAATTTATGATATCATTTTGCATTGCAGACATTAAACTTTATGTTGTCAGCACATGTCTTCAATGTTGGACTATAAGCAGAGTCATTGTGACATCCTACAGCCTTGGCTGTGACCTGATCAGAAAGATGAAGCCCCCTGGATACAGGGGAGGGATACTCAGTGGCACTAGGACCTAGAGGAGCCATTTACAGCTGTGGCAGCAGCTGCCGGAGTCATCCCTATCCGGGTCATCATTAGTGTCCCTGTCACAGGGGCATATGGCCCTGGAGGCCCTGAACACCAACACTCTGCCTGGCTGTAATATCAACACAAAATGGGATCAACATTATGGTTGGAATCACTGTAGTGCAGCCATGCAGATCAGGGGATTTAAGATGATAAGGATATAGATGACTCCCTTTACATTAGCCTCTGAACAGGAAGGCATGAAATATGACTTGGTCATCCCAAACTATCTGTGTTGTTAAATAATCCCAACAAGAAGGCTGGCTAGAGCCTGCTGTTTGGGTTACACTGCATCCTTTCTGGTTCTCTCAGCTTTCACCCCCTCAGGAGGACGCATGTAAACACCATGACACATTTGTTACTATCAAATCATTCCACTCGCTCCTTGGTGGACGTGAGAGGAACAAGATGTGCTGTCTGTCGTCACTGTTCCCGGGAAAGCCAAATATTTGGAAGACGATTATAAAAATAATAGTTTCTGCCGTGTCTCTGCTTGTGCTGTTTCCACATGAATCAGTGCTCATATCTCACAATTTAGTATTTATCACCTCCACAAACTCCTACAAACTGGACCTCCTCATTCCCAGCTGTTTTTCCACGTACATGGTTTGAACATGTTCTCAGCCTCCAGTTATTTTCCCATGTTTTACCACTGATTATGATCAACATCCAGTTGTTATGGCGGACTGCGGCTACTTGACGTCATTGATAGTGACTATAAAATGGTTGGCTGGAGGAAACAATACAGAGGATGTTGCTGGAGGAGCACACGTGTCACCTCAGAGCGCAGGGGGAGTGTGAGAGGAAAGGAATGAAAAGATTTCAGGTCAGGAATAGTGTGGGCACTCGGCTTGATGTGACGGGAAAAATATAGGATGGGGGAAAAACCAAATTGGTGGGATGAGCGATTCAATGGCCATGCAGTGAAGGTGGTATGGTAGAACAACAGTCTGGGAGAAGATGGGGAGGGAGAAAGGATTAGAGAAATGGGACGATAAGAGGGGGGGATTAAAGCTTGAAAAAATACACGGTGCCAGAGGGAAGTGTGAGAGGATCAATTTAGAGACATGCAAAGAGACACTGTTGTCACTGAATGGGCTGTCTCGCTCGGCTCTCCCTCTCGCTTCCCTCAACTCGTTTTGCACCCACCCACTCCCACGTGTGCGCTGCCACCCTCCTCCACACTCCCCCCATTAAATGCCATACATGGACCATAGGAATACATTATGCCCAGTCAGGCTCCAGGTTATTGGTGGACTGAAAGTCCAGCGTGTTTCTGGGCACATGTGGAGTACAGAGGCAGCCCTCCTCTCGGCATGAAAGTCATGGCCTCCGTCTCCTCAAGGTCATGTGAATGATTATGAGAGTGCTCTGTTGTTTCTCGGTCCCCAAACGGATAACCGTGTCAAACGGATTGACCGAAAATATGCGCCTAATGCAGAGGACATCATTTTGACCATGTAGAGAATATGATAGGTTTATGGCCTGCCACAATTTGGCTGTAACAAACGATTAGATGTCCTCTCACCCTCATAAAAGACTGAGGCATGTTATGGTCCCTGCTCACGTGTTTCACTTCTATTATCCCGAACTGAGGGATCTGGGTCGGGCTGCCACGGTTTTGTGCCCAAATCAGCTCTTCTAAGGATCAGACATGTCCACAAGCACAAGGACATGTCCTCATCTACATCTGAGCAACCCTTGCTTGTTTTTATTTTTTATTTCATCTTTAAAGATGAACAATGTATGTACTCCAGTCTCCCTAATATATCTTTTCCTTAGATTTTTCATGATTTAAAAAAAAATATTTTCCCATAGAAGTTGTATTGTCTTTAAGTGACACTCTGTCTTCAGCCATGTTGGATATCATCATAATTACTCTGTTTTTATTATTGTTTCATTAATTAATTAAAGCAGTTGCCTCTGATGTCAAATGCTTCATGTGTTTGTATTTAAATCAGACATTTTAAAGCTTTTGTAAAACTGGGTGCACAGAAGCTTAACTTGCTATTGTGTCCCATCAATCAGCAGCAGAGAAAAACAATGCAGCCGTTTATTCTTCCCATAATTGTATAGATTGTTACTTGAATAAATGGGTTTAAATTTCTCCTTTTTATTTCTGTCCTCTGTTCCTGTGTGATCCCTCTGCAGCTCCCTCTCCCTGTATTGTTGTTTATTCCATGCCGTTTTTTTGTTTTTGCGGTTTTGGACCGTGTAGCAGTTCCTCATGTTAGTGTGTGGCAGGTGCTCTGAGCTGATAGGAACTGACTGAGCAGCTCCTTGGTTACTGGAGGACTGGCAGGCGGCTTAGGCACAAGTAGAGGGAATGATAAACTGTGTCCAGGCTTGCTTTTCTCCAAATCTCCCAACCTAAAGCTTGAAGAGGTTAGGACAGTAGGAGAATAAATCTCTCCTTGTCTCTTCCTAATCCTCTCTAGTGGTTGTTTTTTTTTTAATGTATTTTGGTCTTTCAGATGTCTTCTTCTCTCCGTTCATGAGGCTGTATTCACCCATTTTCAAGGCTATGAGAAGCAGGTAGTTAAAAAGTCACTATGGTTGGAGCCTGAATGACTCACTTGGCCTCCCGGGTCAAAAGGGTCTCGTGACAGTCCTGCACCCATCAGCTGAATTGACTTGTCATTTGTGAAGGAGGCCACATGTTGTGCTGTCCAGTGTTTCAATGGTATGGCCTCTGTACCGTTTAGTTCACTTTCCAAATTACGTTACGTCATTGTTTTAAGGTCACAAAAACACAAATGTTATCTTTAGGATTAGTTGTTTATTTATGTTCTGGATGAGTCCATATAATGACATTATAATGTACATCATGCAAGTGGAAACATTCCCATTGTTTCTTTTTGTCTCAGAAATCTTAAGAAATGGACCAAGATACTCCGATCCAAAGCCAGATGCAAGACGACAACCCAAAGGGAGCAGCCAAAGCTTTAACAACAACTCCTGCTGCAACATCAGATACAGCGGCTCCAGACACAGATTCCACTGCCAAGCCGCCCGCAGCTTCTGCCAAGCCTCGACGGCCACAGAGAAGTGCCAGAGTAGAGGGCTCTGTAGACATCGCCGAGCCCAAAGCCGAGCCCAAAGCCGAGCCCACTCCAGTGGCGAGCCATGAGGAGGGCACTCCTGATGGCTCTGTGGCAAGTCCCCCCAAACCCTCTCACACTGCAACATTCAAGCCTTTAGGAGAGCGCACCGGGCCCAGCGCTAAGGTCGGTCCTAAAGGGCTGGGCCACCACCCAATCAGAGCTGCGTCCGTCCCCCACCCGGCTACCAGCGGGCCTGTGGCTCCTCACCTGAACCCTCATGCACAGAGAGCTCTCTCTGTAGCCGGTACTGCTGACACCCAGGCTCAAACTGTAGAAGACTTCAGGCAAGTTCCCTAATCTGTGCGTCTCCGAACATTCATGTCTCGGCATGTCTCAACATTGGCTTTTGGTCCTAGACAGCTGAGAAAAATAAGCCTGGCACTCATATAATTTATTTATATACACTGACAGTAGATACTGCAAGACTGATTACTGCAGCCGTAATTATTTAACACTGTTATTTGTTTCTGTGTCAGTAAACATTTACTTCCTCAACTTTATTATAATTTTATTTTTCAAAGTCAGGAACCAAGTAATTCTCTTAATAATATCCAAAGCCCATTTTTTAGGATAGATGACCAATCTTTTAGAATATGACCAATTTTAGGGACTTATAACATGACTGTGTTAAGCCTCAAAAGGGCGACATATTTTGACCTAAAGGGTGTATCTCAAACCACTCCCTGGTTGAGGTAGTGAACCACTGCATAGTGAACTGGATTCCTGGAATGGATTAGGTTGCCAAAGGACTTCACAGAAGTGTTGTAACACAAAATACAAAGCTACAGATAATAATTAATAAATGATTCAGTGTCATGAAATGTTTATGAACAAGAACACGTACAAACCTACATTACAATTATGCAGTTATATCAGCTACCACATGCTGGGCTGTGAGAAGGGTCTTCTGGAAGTGGAAGTTTAATGATAACACTGCTGCATAGTGAGATCAAGTCTTTTTTTAGAACATTTTTGGAATTGTCTTTGGTACTCAGGAAGAACTGTGACATTGCCCCCTACACGTTCTACATCCTGTGCCACTACCATTGGCCAGTAATCAGAAAAGAGCTCCATAATCATTCACTTGTTTAATTCGGGGAAATGTGAAATAGCTTTCTTTCAAATACACCATTACATTACATTCTTAAAGACGTGTAACATACGGAGTAGGAGAATTGGGATGAAGAGAATTTCTTTTTTGGCAGAATCGGTGGATTTAAACCCAGGACTTCTTGTTTTTAGGTGACATTAATAACTATTGAGCTTTCAGGCTGCCAGATATTTAAAATCACATTGCATGAATTAACAATATTGGAGGTGCTTATACAATTCCTTATACAACCTTTCATTTGCACCGGTACTGTCTGGTAACTAATTAATGGTGTTAATTTATTTAATGGAAACAGTAGCTGCTGGAAATCTTGTCTTTGTACTCAGCTTTGTAGCATAAGTTGTTTTTACTTAGATTTGGGTGGTCAAAGCTCATAAAGAACAAGTTTTTGGCCATAAAACAATGCAGATGAAAATTATGACAATTTCATATATATATTATAAAAATAATGAAGTGATGGCCTTTTGTACAAACATGGATGTAAACTGCAACCTGACTGGTTGACGGCGGGATACAACTGTGAGGCAGTTATTCTAGTTGTTAATACACAGGTTCTGCTATCTCACCTGTCTGTAGCTTGTGATCTCGAGGTCTGAGTTTATAACCGAACACCTTTTTCCAACAGGCTGCACGTCATCACTTGGAACGTGGGTTCGGCGACGCCACCTGATGACATCACTTCCTTGCTGGGCCTGAATGTGGGTGATGGAAACACTGACATGTACATTATCGGGTGAGTGTTTTATGGCGCTTCCAGTGTCCTCCACATGAAAGCTGAAGTGACCACTTCTGCACACTTGTCCCATGTTGACACTTTAAACACTAATAAGCAGTCAGGCTCAGTTCTGAACCACAGGGATGTCTCTCCCCTGATGGCTACGATTTCCTTCCTCTATTACATTATCAAAGCTCTCACTCATCAGCTTCTCTTACATCTCTGTCGGCTGTTGACCCCTGTTTGTTGTTATCTGTCATTTTTCTTCAAGGCTGCAGGAAGTGAACTCTATGATTAACAAAAGGCTGAAAGATGTCCTCTTCACAGACCAGTGGAGCGAGGTCTGCATGGAGAGACTCAGCCTCTTTGGCTATGTGCTGGTCAGTAATGGCTTTTATTATCAACACATATGCACACTCTCAAACTGAAATGCAAAACGGCTTAGATGCAAGCACATTACGTGATCGCTGATGAGAGCTCTGCTTCTCCGCTGCTGCTTCGGCTCATTTTGTTCCCTGAGCAACAGATGGGGTGATAATTTATAACAGACGTTTTAATGTCCGCTCCCTTCTGTGTACCTGCCCCTTTTTCTCTGTATTACCATTTCAAAATGCCAACACCCACTGTGATAAGGTAGCACAATAAGAAATGCACAATGTCATATTGAATAGAAAGTAGAAAATACTTCCAATATGTAGTCCATAGATAAGACATTAAAAGCTAGGCAAATGGAAACCATCTAAAGTGTTTATTTTCTCACTAGCTGGTGTGTTGGCATACCGCAGCTGAGGCTGGTGTTTGTCTGGCTGCATCTGAAACGCTACTTGGCTCTGTTGGCATGGTGAGCCAGAGAGTGTGAATCAGCTGTTGAGCTGAAAGAGCTGTACAAATGTCTCCCAGGACGCGGTTTTATTTTTGGATCACGTTGTTGTCAGTGTTGACGGGCCTCTGACAGTGAGACTGATGCTGTCCCCCAGTTATTTCACGGTCTGCTACGTTAGCTTAAACCTTGTTAAAATCATTTGCACGTGACCTTTTTGTGTACTTCATATGCATATTAATGCTGTGAAGAGGTTCAGAGAGGTAGATGGTGGTGTCAGTAGGAATCTGTCTAGTCACAACAGGGTGGACAGACACGCTGTAACGAGACACCCCATCGGTTCTTTCTGACTGCCCTTCACTGTGGAAACACAGAGCCAACAAGACATTGTTTTCTGGCTATTCACCACACAGTTACTGATTGTCACCATAATTTATGTTTGAGTAAGCCACAATGAAATGCCTTAATTAGCAAAGACATTTATTTATTGCAACATGGTACTCTGTATTGAATATGTTGCAGCATGACTTTTTTGGGATTTTTGGACTGGATTTATTGGATTGATATTGTATTATATAGTAGTAAATAGATTTATTGCATGGATGTTTAGATTAAATCACCTTTTTAGATTTGTAGGCACTGGAATAACAAAGACCTACTTTTTTAAATGAACCAGGTTAATGAACCAAATTAAAGAAATACCATGTCATTTGAATACTAATTTCCTAAGTACATATGTCAACAAATAAATCAATCAGCAAATGATGTCTAATGTGCATATTGTGAAATGTTTTCACCCACAATACATTCAGGTAAAGGTGTACTCTTTCTGACTTTTCCCACAGAAACACACACTCATTGCCCGTGTCCACACATGTACCACACATAAAGTTTGGTCCACTTTACGGTTCAGTAGATTCCATTACGCAACACCGTAGTCCAAATAGCCGGTTAGTATACAAGTGAGCGGGTCTTGAGTCACGTGCAAAGATGTGTGCCTCTGTTGCTGGCCACAGGGCATTTCTGGCAGGGTGTGATCATGCTTCTTCAGCCTGCAGTTGGGGGTTGGGATGTGTGGACCACTGGAGAGAGGGAGAGATGAACACAAATATCTGGCGAGGGCCTTCACAAAGCATGCAGATAGCTTATCTTGTTCCACAACGCATGCGTCATATTTCTGCCCTTCTTGTACAGTACAAAAATATGTGCACTTCTTTTTCTAAACCAGTGGCATGAATGTCAAAATCTGCACATCATTATGTACCGGAACGAGAAGCAAGTGTTTTTAAGATGATGGTGGAGGGCTCGGAGAAAGGAAAGGTCTGACCATCAAATGCCTACAGCGTGTACATCACGTTCCCGCCACAAAGTGGTTCGTTGCCACAGCGAGAGGGTAGACCACAAGCTATGGCCTCCTTAATGTGCAGCGCTTCAGATAAAGTAGAGGGAGAGCTGGGCCGCTGGCTCCTGCAGGGCGAAATGGAAATGCAAGGGGGAAGCGAGAGGAGGGGAGAGAACGTGAAGCAGAGCACCATAAATGGACACGCGGCAAAGCCGGACACAGCTCGGACAATTTGTTTATTGAAATTTTAGTGCACGTTATAAAGATTTTTATCTGGTTACCCTGAACTGTATCGCTGCTCACTTTTCAGGATGAAGCAAAGTGCCTCCTAATATCTCACCTATTCATGTTATCTTATTTAGTTCTTCATGTCCGTCTGTCCTCTTGTCTGTGTCTCCTCACCTGTCTGTCCCTCAGGTGACCTCCCAGCGGATGCAGGGGTTGCTGCTGCTGGTCTTTGCCAAGTACTTTCATCTGCCCTTCATCCGCGGAGTCCAGACCGAGACCACCCGCACAGGCCTGGGGGGTTACTGGGTGAGACAGCTTCTGACACCATTCTGTGATCCGCACTGTATCATGGACATTTCACACACGGGAGCTTAGCTGCACATGGCATGACTTCTCCGTGGGAGTGACTAGGTTTAAGTTTACCTCCCGATCACTGATACCTTCTGAGAGACACTAACTGTCCACTACTACAGCGTCTAATCACTTCTATGGCCGGTTTGTAAACAATGCAGGTTCTTGGCTTTTATCCAGTCTGTGATTTGATAGTCAAATGCTGTTCCATCCAGTTTTATGAGAATAAAGACAAGGTTAAAAAACAGGTTAGAAATACGAGGTGATAATTTAGTTTGGACAGAACTAAGATCCTGTTCACTGAAAAATGATGTAGCGCTCAGTTTGAAGTGAAAACCTCTCTGTATTCCTCTCAGCACATTCTGCACATTTTACACCAGAGACATCTTTTGTGTTTTAGCAGGTGAGAGCAGTTTGGAGAACAGGGGGAGAAATCCATAGACTCTCTCCTGTCCCCCCACTGTGCACTTTACTGTACGGCATTAAATATTGATGACTGTCTTCACTGGTCCTTAATGAGTAAACTTCATGTTTGTGGTACACACACACACACACACACACACACACACCACTCAATACAGTAAAAACACTCACAGACCAATCACTGACTTTATACACCTTTCCATCACTGACCGTTGTAATTTAATTTTGATAAATTGAAGGATAAGAAAAGTAATACAAAAGCTTTCTTCAGTAGTGTGTTGTTTTCCTTCTCTTGAATGATGTTTGACCTCCCTCGTGCTTGTCGGTGTGTCAGGGGAATAAAGGTGGTGTGAGTGCCCGCATGTCAGCGTTCGGCCATACCATCTGCTTTCTCAACTGCCACCTGCCGGCTCACATGGAAAACTCTGGTCAGCGCATGGAGGACTTCGAGAGCATCCTGCAGCAGCAGCAGTTTGAGGGCCAGACTGCCACTGGGGTTCTTGACCATGAGTAAGACAGCGCAACCTTTAAACTCATTCATTTCCGTGAAAAACAAATGGTGTCACAATCAGCATTGCACAAGTACACATATACTTTCACTTGTGTGAATTCATGAAATAACGTCTTCTTTTTCAATAGTGTGGTGTTCTGGTTTGGGGATCTCAATTTCCGCATTGATGACCTGGATATGCAAGTGGTGAAATCAGCCATCGATAACAACAAGTTTCCAATGTTGTGGGAAAAGGATCAGGTAAAACATCTCTGATGAACTGTTTACAAGACTGAGAGAAGAATGTGACATTTAACTCCTCTGCATGTGTCCTCCTGAAAAGCAACTTGCCTCGTAGAAATATTTCCCCCAAAACAATCTGAATTCTTCTGAGGACATTTTAGGAAGTACAATATGAAATGTTGTTACTTGTCTGGTGGACTATGCCTGTGCGGTGATGCCACTAGAGGGCAATAGAGAAACACGCTATCTTCTTCTTCATTGCTGCAGCTCAACATGGTCAAAGACAGTGAGACAGTGTTGGAGGGTTTCCAAGAGGGGCCGCTGAAATTTCCTCCCACCTACAAGTTTGATGTTGGAACAGATACATATGACACAAGGTTGGTGGTGCCAGGTTTGCCGTTATGAGTTGTAGGCCACTGACCAGATATCACAGAGCCCAGCTCAATAAGACTGATACTCATTTTCTGAAAGGTCCTCACTAGCCTGGGTGAGCATGAAAGGGCCTCTTTTTACTCCATGTACTGATTTTACATTTTTTTGTCTTGCTCTATTGCTCTCGCTTCGTCCTCCACCCAGTGGGAAGAAGCGTAAACCAGCTTGGACCGACCGGATCCTGTGGCGCCTGAGAGCCACTACTACTGCTGCTCTCAGCGCTGGGAAGCGTGGCTCCATGTCGGGGCTGACCAGTGGGACCAAAGTGACACAACACTACTACCGGAGTCACATGGAATACACCGTCAGTGACCACAAACCAGTTTCCTCCATCTTTACCTTGCAGGTGAGATTTTGTAAAGGTGACGTAAGGCTGGCATCCCTTTAGTACAATACGAACATACTTTGTTTCCAAAGTAAAAACGATACTATTTTCAGCATCTTAGTTTGAGAATCAAACAACAATGTTTAATGCTGTTTAAACTTCTGTACAACTTTAAATCTGGGAAACACAGTGTCTGCTGCAGTTGATAATTTATGCTGTAAACACATTTAGGTTAGTACTGACCTTTGATAGTCAGCCCGCTTTATCATTTTGGTTTATCTTGGAGACTTTAACGTATTTTTGCACTGGACGAATGTTGACGGAAAAAGTTATTTTTAGTTCCTGTACAAGTTGGATATTCCCCTGGTCACGATCACAGTGGAGGATGAGTGGAATAGCATCGCTGATGCCATCGCACAGTTCCGACTGGTGCCCAGCTACCCACGCAGCTCCTGGGACTGGATCGGACTGTACAAGGTAAACAGTCTTTCCTCTACTGGCCAAATAACATGCTACGGCTGAAGAATCAACGTCAGCGAATCACGTTGTGATAAATCTTTCTGTGCGTTACTAATTTGCCCCCCTAGGTGGGTTTCAAGCATCACAAGGACTACGTGGGGTACGTGTGGGCCAAGCAGGAGGAAGCAGACTTCACTCGACAAGACCATCAGGTAATCTGGTTGCGTGCTGAATTGTCCTCGGAGATAATTTACTTTCACATTTAATAGATGTCTGACTGATTGTTTTCCAGGTAACCTTTACCGAGGAGGAATTGCCCAAAGGCTCAGGGGACTTTATCTTGGGTTACTATAGCAACAACATGAGCACCATTGTGGGTGTAACAGAGCCATTTCAGGTAATCATGGCAATCTGGTACTGCTTTCCTGAGGCTAAATCAATCAAATGCATTTTCTTTAAGAGGGGGGCATTACATGGTTGCACCTGTGCTATGCTGGTGTTCCCATCCGCATCTTAAGGCTTTTCATTACTTTTACAAACCTTTCTATCCCCTAAATCCCACTCTGTCATCTTTTTCATCTGTCTATAGATCCAGCTTCCCACTTCAGGCCTTGATGCCAGTTCTTCAGACAGCTCTGACTTCAGCTCAGAGGACGACGGCACCGTTGTCCTCGTGAAGACGAGGTCTCGCAGTCCCAGTCCATGCAAAACCAAGCACCGCAGCCATCGCCGCCACACCTCCAGCCGCTCCGGCAGCCCCGCACAGGTCAAAATGAAAGTGCTCAACGTTAACGCGACAACAGCTGAGAGCGAGTCCACAGGCCGTCCAGCAGAGGACAGCAGCGGCCAGGGGTCTGCTCCTGAGGAGAAAGAACAAGACACAGAGGGTTCAGGGGTGTGATACACAACCTCGTCCTGCTGTTGTCACAGGTCACATAGCCAACTGTTGTGTCTTTTATCAAATACATCCATTACACTGTATGTTTTCTGTGATGAAAATATACAGTTTCTTATGCCATCCTTTTCAGGAACAGCCATCTGGTTTGTCCAGAAGGCTTACTTTGCCTTGAGTTGTTCTATTGAGCTGTGCACATTGTATATTTTTTTATTTGTAAACCTTTCACTCTGTCCTGTGTTTCTTCTACCTTTGTCCGTTCTCAGGTGTGGACAGTACAGGGAGCTGACACCTTGCATTAGGAAATACTCAAGGATGCTATGGTCATGTAGAGTAAAAGAGTGGGGACTTAATACTCCTTAGAAACCATCTTCCCCAAATTCCGACAATTATTTGATACTCTGCACTGTTGTAGCAGTCACGTCAGCAGGCTGCACACCAATGACAGGAAACACTTTTACTAGTACGACATACTTGACACAAATCGTTTGCTTTAGTTGTGAAACGTATTGCTCTGACCAAGAGGACCATAGTGAAAAAATCATTTTATTCCAAAACATTCTACATAAGCATCACCAGCTCTGTCAACAATCACTTATTGTATTAGCTTCTGCACATCTTCAAATGGAGATAGCCATGCAATTTGACTTGGCTATGTGCGTCTACTATTGTGGATATTCCCTGCTTTGGAAATTCAGAATACTTTACACAGCAACGTGATGCATAACACGCAGGGAGCATTTCAAATGATCCACCAATGGGAATAAAGACCCTCCAGCGTGCATGAAAAAACTGAGCAGAACCAAAGTGGGTGGAGACAGGCTCAGGGGGCTCGGCCACCACCCGTGGCAGCAGCCCAGCACATGCCAGCTTAGGAAGTGAATGTGAGCGTGAAGGCCTTTCAATAAATGGCCAAATCAGTGCAGTGGGTTGTGAAGGTTGTGGAAGGCTAGATGTCAGCGGGCACAGCATCGCTGTCTTGCCAGAACTAGTTGATTCATTGTTGGCCACTAACGCTACTTGGTCGACTTCAGTGGTAACAACCACAGCAATATCTGAACCAGGAAACAAATACAGATTATTGCTTGAACACACATCGCTTGATGTGATTTAACAAGCCTGGTCTAACTATTGTTTATCCCAGCAGTTACTTTTTCAAATAATTTACCCAGAAAATAAGAACATGTTATTGCTTTTTGCTCCATTTTCAATAAGTATTAAATTCAAATTACATTTTGTGTGTGGTGATTTCAACACAGATTATCAGAGTTTCACTTCTTTCTATCTGGATATCTCTGACAAATGTGAGCAGGAGCTCTACTATGTAGAGCTACTATGGGGCTCTGCATCGTATGATACAAAGCCCCACTGAAGAGAAATATCATCATGCCAATGTGATATTTGAAATACATGAAATGGTCCTAATGCTTTAATTTTTTGTATACATTTAACTTTTGCTTTCTTTTTTTAAGGTAAATTGTTTTCTGTTTTCTTTTGCTCGGATCCTTCCCATCTGATCCGAGTGGTTAGCTGACCCTGACAATAGTTACAGTAGTCATGTTGCATTGTTACCGTGTGACCTCAGATGCCCCATTTTAGACACGTTGTACTTTTGGGCTGTTAGTGTAGGACAGTGTAATACTGTGTTGTGTGTGTGTGTGTGTGTGTGTGTCTGTCTGTAATCAGTGTGTGTATGTGTTTTTATGAATGTGGGTTTTTGATGGCGGAAGGTGTGTGTGCTTGTGCGTGCGTGTGTGTGCGTAGTTAGCTGTTGCAGTGAATGTGAGGGTGACTGTGTTTGCATGGTTTGCTGCTGGACATACTGTACATTCCGGTACTGTGATTTTTGTGCCGTAAAGTGCTGTTTTTGAATCCTCTTTGTTATAATAGTGGATGTGAAAATTGGTAGAAAAACTTGGTAAGAACAGTATCAAAATGTAACTGTTAGTGTTAAGTGAAGAAAATGCAGGACAGTTATCCTTGCATAAATCTGAAGTTGTTCGAAACATTTCATAGTGCATTCGTGTATTAGCTTGTCTTCGAAATGAAAAACCTAATGGACCTTTGTTTAGAGAAATATGTTTAAAAAAATATTAAGATTGTATGACTTTGTCCTACTATAGCTCATTTAGATAAGTATGGTCAGTTCTGCTGTCATGGCCAGTGACTATCTATTGTGAAATGTAAATTAAAAGAAATGCTCTGTCTCCAGAATGTTATTGTTTTGTAATTATGTAGCTAAAATAGAAGAAATATGTATGTAAAGGATAAATATTAAGTATGGTAGAAAACACAAAATAGAAGACAATCAATGCCACAAAGATAATTTTACTTAAATTATGTATTTATTTTCTTATTTAATTGTTAAATGAGCCTGAACTCTGCTGGCCAGTGAGGGAGCATTATTTCAATGGATATTACAGAATATTGATAGTAATGTATTTGTTGTATAAGGAACTATGAAGAGAGTCAGTTTCCATTTTAGTAAGTCCAGATCAAATGTCGCTTTAATTGTCTAAAGTGTGGATTGTTAAGTCTACAGGTCTTTGTATAATTGTGAATGAAATTGACTTAAAAATATAGTATGCCTCTGAGATATTCATTTTTGGCTTATGAGAACGGTTTATCTCTGTAAACCCATCTGATCACTGAGGTGAGACGTTTTTTAGGGGTTGCTTGCATTGTTCTCAAACCCCAAAACTAATAAAACACTGTCCAAAGACAAATATATATACTCCCCTTGAAATTGTGTCGTCTGTGTGTTTCCTGAGTCTCTCCATATTCATTGTCATTGGCTAAAAACATTTTAATTACAGTGTATTTTAATATATTGTGTATTTAAGAGAATGAGAGAGTGCTAAAGAAACAGTGACTGAGTTTACAAAGTATATGAGGACGATGTCCTAAAAAAATATAAATGCAATTCTGCTAAAGCCTTTGCACAAAAAAGTGCAAGTTCATGATGACTGTAAAAATATTTCATATAACTACAGTACTGCACATGCATAATCTTCAATTATGTAAAAAAATTGAACTTAATTCAACCAGCATTAAGGTGGCCTGGAGACAACGGATGTTGCTTGCTATTTTAGACTTTTTATATAAATGTGGGCAGCACATCCTGCAGAAGGCAACAGCAGGTGCATCTTGCATCATGCTTTTGCCCTCTGAAAAGAAAGTGTCCACCGTGCAAATTCATGGTGACAAATGACTGTACAGCTCTGATGCAACACTGGTCAGAGATTGAGTTGCTTGGTTTAGTGACAATAAAAACTATAATAACATCATTAAATTAACTGTCAAAGGGTAAAAACACAAACAGACAATGTCATAAGTGTAAAGGGTTTATTCTGGGTTGCATTTTCCACAAAGACTGCAAAATTGAAAGGTCTAATTTCTGTAAGAGAGCAGTATATGTTTGTCCTGAAGGCAACCTTTGATTTTTGACCATTTATATGACCTCTGGTGATATGAGCAACTGTGTGAGTTTTGAATAACCCTTATCAGTATTGTTGGATATTAATTCCACCTTTATTCTTTATCACACATAACAGCCACTGTGTGTATGTTGTCTCTTTGTCACAGTGACTGACATTGACTTCAGATAGAGCACCTTGAACAAATACTACCTCAGGTCTCTCTGCTTAATAACATACCACTGGACCTTGATTGTAGCACTACTGGGATTGTGTGCTTGAACAGCTTCATATAAATGCATCACCTCTGTGACAAACCATGTATTCATATTTAAAGATATCTTGAAATTGGGATGATTCATAGGTGCAGAATATTCACACTAACAAGCAAAATATGTACATGCATTTTCTTGGTGGAGCAATCTGAGTCAAACTTTGAATCCACAATATCCCAATTTCAAGATCTTTTCTTGATAAAACACTGGGACCAGAACTGAAACTAGAAATACTCTTCTCAAATGAATAAAATGGTCCTGCTGTGGAGCTTAAACCATGGTAAACTCATCCTTGTAGCAACATTAATTAAACCCATCTGTGGTTTACGAAGGTACAACATGTTCACAATCAGAGTTTTTGATTATATTAAACGACAGAGCCTGAAGGGTAAGAGGGAGATGGAAGCTTTTTGAGTAAAGTATAATTAAGTTATGTTTCGATATAATATACTCAGCCGCTGCTTGCTCTCCACTGTCCAGTTTTCACTTTGTTGTGATTTTTTCCAGGTTAATCGGCTTGTTTCTCCAAGGGAGCACATGTTCTGATGTTCTCATGTGAAATACAATTAACTTATTAGATTATATACCAGTGTGTGTATAGCAAATAATAATAATGTTTTTCCTTGAAACATGTATTTGTTGATACACGTTTTATATTACATCATGAAAAATAGAAGTCCCCGGATTCCCATTTGAAAAACAAACACCATCTAACATTTTAACTTTTATTAAGCAGTAAAGCTTTTAAACTTTCCTTTGAATTTTCCTGTGTGCACATTGAGCCAACCAGCTCGACCTTCGCCTTCTTTAATAAAAGACAACAGGACATGAAGTGGGAAGGACAGTCAAACAGAGCTGCATCAAGGGTCAAACATCAGTCAACATCCTCATTCCTCATATCTCAGAATCACCACAGTCACATGGATCAAAACTGTGGACGGAATAAATACAAGTTCATAAATCCAATCCAGCTGTTTCAAAATCAGATCTAGCGACTTCGTGATTCAAGACTCGTAGGTTTTATAACACAATAATGGGTGCAACTAACTCTATTATTACATCACCATTCTCATCATCCACTTCAGTCTGACACACACACACACACACACACACACACACACACCCACACACACACACACACACACACACACACACACACACACACACACACACACACACACACACACACACACATACACACACACACACACACACACACACACACACACACACACACACACACACACAACCCCTCGATAGGCTCAATGGTATGGTCCACCTCCTCGTGACGTCAGGGAGGCTGACTTCATAGCATAAATAGTGGAGCTCTGCGCCATGAGGCTCAAGCTTAAAGGATCTACGTAACGAGTTACTAAGATTATTATTCTGGAGAGGAGGGAAAACGACGAGACGCTGCTCGTAAAAAAGATAAAGAAGTTGGCTTGAAATTAACGCCGTAATAATCGTACACAGCAGCCGTTAGCGACAATGAACGGACAGATGAATGGTTTTCATAACTCCCTCATTGACGAGGACTGCTTCTTGTTCACCTCAGAGTCGGTCGGGGAAGGACACCCCGGTAAGACCCAAACCGTTATTTTGACTTTGATGAAATGAGTTAAATGTATCATTCTGCCATTGTATGTACACGCTTTAATAACAATACACTGGACTAACGTTACATACTAACGTTTGAACATTGGGGCCTTTTCGGTTGCGTAACGTGAGCTGAGCCAGTGTGCACGCGCTGCTAGCTAACTTTAATGATAGCAAGCTAATCGTTGCTGAATAGGGGATGCTATCACATGTCTGGTCACCGGCTAACGTACCACTGTTCGTAGCAGACATGATCCTGTAACGTTACTTAAATACTCCCTTAATTACAATATCATTATTTATTGGTTGGTAAGCGTGGCCAAACGTCCAGGGCTACTCGTAAGGCATTATCTGTTGGTCTGAACAACGGCGCACGGTAGTGGGGGTTTCTCATGTTTTATCCTCGGCAGACAAAGTTGTTTAAATGTTTGAAATTCAATCCCGCTTGATAAAGTTCCGGTGGATGTTACTTGCGCGCCCTCGCCTCCCCACCACATGTGCACATGGTGAAATGGCGACTGTTTGTCTCTGAGCCACTCCCACTGAGCACGAGATTGATCGGCGCTTGTTTTACTGCAGTTGTTGTTGCCGGTGTTTAGTTTGATTGTTGTTGTTGTTTTTCAGACAAGATCTGTGATCAGATCAGTGACGCGGTTTTGGATGCCCATCTCAAACAGGATCCTGATGCCAAAGTTGCATGTGGTATGCAAAATTGTTGATTCTTTATTCGATATTTATGTTCTCCCAAGTCAGATATTGACTGTTTTCTTGCCTCGTGCAGAGACTGTTGCCAAGACCGGCATGATTCTGTTGGCTGGTGAGGTGACATCGAGGGCTGTAGTGGACTATCAGAAAGTAGTTCGAGACACCATCCGCCAAATTGGATATGACGACTCCTCCAAAGGTGTGGGCACGGTGTAGTATTTCTGAGTTGTGCTTTTCATTCACTAGTAGTTGTTTGGTTTCCAAGACTGATGTCTTGATGTGCTTCGGTCTTGTCTCTTGCACAGGTTTTGACTATAAGACATGTAATGTTCTTGTGGCCTTGGAGCAGCAGTCTCCTGACATTGCTCAGGGTGTTCACGTTGACCGTAACGAGGAGGACATTGGAGCAGGGGACCAGGTCAGTAGTGGCTATCAAGATTTTGGTTGGCTATGTGTGCTCTGTAGTTTGAATAACTGGTCTTTCATTATCCTTAAATCCTTTTTATAAAGAGTAACTGTCTCTTGCTCTGCAGGGCTTGATGTTTGGATATGCCACTGATGAGACAGAGGAGTGTATGCCTCTCACAATTGTCCTTGCCCACAAACTGAATTCTAAGATGGCCGAGTTGCGCCGCAATGGAACTCTTCCATGGCTCCGACCAGACTCAAAGACACAGGTAAAGTTGTTAGATTGCTATTAATAACTATCATAGCTTACACTTTGTTGTTGGGATTGTTGTTCATATGTTTACTTATTTCACAGGTTACTGTCCAGTACCGCCAGGACCAAGGTGCCATGCTTCCAGTGCGTGTGCACACAATTGTTGTCTCTGTTCAGCATGATGAGGATGTTTGCCTGGAGGAGATGAGAGACACCCTGAAGGAGAAAGTAGTCAAGGCGGTTGTTCCATGCATCTATTTGGATGATGACACAATTTACCACCTGCAGCCCAGTGGGCGATTTGTAATTGGAGGCCCACAGGTAAATGACGTAGGGTGTAGCTTTCAGGAAATATTTATCCTACGAGTTACTTACCTGTATGACCTCTGCTTCATCACAGGGGGATGCTGGCCTGACTGGGCGTAAAATTATTGTTGACACTTATGGAGGCTGGGGAGCCCACGGCGGTGGTGCCTTCTCCGGGAAGGATTACACAAAGGTGGACCGCTCTGCTGCTTACGCTGCACGCTGGGTGGCCAAGTCTCTGGTGAAGGCTGAGCTTTGCAGGAGAGTGTTGGTCCAGGTGAGTGGTAGAACCCGCTCTTAATCTTTGGTGAGAGGGGCTGCAAGAGGTTCCCACCTCACTAAGTAGTGTTTTTATTCTTGATATAATATGCGTGTGTGTTGTATTAGGTTTCCTATGCCATTGGAGTTGCCCATCCCCTTTCCATTTCTATCTTCCACTACGGGACCTCCCACAAGAGTGAGAGGGAGCTGCTTGACATTGTCAAGAGGAACTTTGATCTCCGCCCTGGAGTCATTGTCAGGTAATGTATGCCCTCTGAAGCCGCCTGTTCTCTAACACAACCGATCCTTTCAGTCCTGATGCCTTTTTTGCTTTATCTTTTTTATTTATTCCCCAGAATGTATTTGATGTATATCGACACTCTGCAGAGCCAATATCGTCTTTCCTTTTTCTGCAGCAGCTTGCATTTTATAAGGCTTCTGTGATATTGGCTTATTGCGTTCTACTGAATTATATGACTTAGTGGACAAGGTTACACATGGGGAAATTAGAGGGCACAAAAGTCTCATTTATTGGGATAGACATGAAGGACACCCTTCTATAAAGAAGCTCTTATTGCTAGATAAGCGTTTATGTGGTTTCCAGCTGCAGTAACCACACTGCTCAGGGATGTCAGGGTAAGTGTCAAAGCTTCACAAATCCCTCTTAACCAGTTGGTCTAACAATTTCTTTATATTTTATTCTTTTTGGGTGGCACTCTGCACTTCCAACCGGCTAATGTGAGCATTGTGCTTGTGTGAGCATGATTGTGTGCATTTGAGGTTGCTGGGTGTGACTGCTGCTAAGTATGTTGATTATGTATTCCAGGGAGCTGGATCTGAAGAAGCCCTTGTATCAGAGGACCGCAGCCTATGGCCACTTTGGCCGAGACTCCTTCCCATGGGAGGTGCCCAAAAAACTCAAATACTAAACATGTTAAGCTTTTCCCCCCAGGCCTGTTGGTGTATACTACAGAGAAGCCTCCAAGGTTATGGGGGTGAAATGCCCTTATCTCTCTCTCATGATAATGGTATCCTTTAACACATGACTCCCTTTCTCACTCAATTCCCCCCTTGTCTTCTTGCTGTTTTCTGCTGGTTGCGGTATCATAGTGGGTCGTAGCGGGCATGGCTCAGAAACCTGATGTCTAAAGAATTGGATGGGTTCCATGAACTCATGCACCATAGTACTTTGCGTTGTCCCACGTCTTGAGGTTCCCCTGATTCGGCTGTGATGTACCCTGAATAGTGGCGTTAAGTTGTTTTCCTTTTGGCATTCCACACCGTCAACATCGTCAGTCTTCTATTCAGTGTCATGGCAATAGCATATTAAGCTATACGCCCTTTTTAATTTACTGATGTAAGGAGTCTGTGCAACGTCTACATTTTCAAGTCTCTTTAGAAGCATAATTTGATAGTTGAGGGGAGGGGGTTCTCTGATCTGGCACCTTACCAAACAGTTTAGTGTCTTTCTAAACATTCCTCCTTTTGTCAACCTGGTACAATAATTCCCTGACCCAGTAGGTGTTTATCCTTTTTATTACCTTTACTCCTGAGTCTTTGGAGGATGCTAGACTGGCACAATTGAAATGTAATGGTTGTTGCTGTTTTCACAAAAAAAATGCTTTGCAGGCTGATGAGAGAACCAAATCCTAATTATTCAAGCTCTCAAAGGATTCTAAATCCTCAGATGCCCCTACAGACCGTTGCTGTTTTCTGACGTAATACAGAAAAGTCAGAAGCTGCTATGTCGCTGCTCTGGTCTGCAGAGGTTTTTGTTACTTGAAAAATAACGGCAAAATTGGATTATTATGCATTGAAATTCAATTTTAAAATTAGTCCGGTTTTTAAGTGTAGTTTCACTTGCTTTTTATGGTTTTAAGTGACGCATGGCCCTTTTCACTCGAGTATTTTGATGGCAGGTGTAGCTACAGAGAAACCTGGTCTCCATCTTAATCCTTAATGGAGTCTTATTGGCTTGAAGTCAAACCTCAACACTATTTATTTGTTCTCTGAAACTGGGTGGATACAGAGAAGCCAATGTTTCAGAAGGCAGCTTTAACAAAACATGGCTATTGAATCTTGAATTCCTTTTGACTTGATCACTTTTCAGTGTTGGCTTGAGGCTCCAGAGTGTTGTACAGAAAAGCTTTGGGCCGCCTCAACTCAAATATCACTGGCTACTGATGACTATTTTATAACTTTCTTTAATTTTATCTTTGGACTACAGATCATATTTTTAAGTGGGTTGGTTTTAAAATCCCATTAAAATATCTGGTGCAATTCTTTAGCTCTTACCTATCCTCAATGGAATGGCAACATTTGGTTGGTGTTGTACAGAGAAACCAGCCTTGTTTACGCAGCCATCCCATCTAAGGGTTAGGTTCAAGTTTTGGTTTGTTCCTTTTACCACTCTAAGGTGACCCCCGCTGGCTACCGTAAGTGTAGGAGTGCCTTTTCTATTTCCTCTACTCCCCATTTGCTTTTCTCCCTTCCTACCAACATGTGCTCAAATTCCAGAGGAACAAGTAGCTCATACTGTATTGTGCTTCATGTCTAGACTGGGTAGTTTCCTTATGCTCTGTAATAAACAACTACTCCTTTCAAATGTCTGTCATTGATGGTTTTTATTTTTGTGAGATCTTTATTTTATTTTTTTAAGGGAAAACCACGTAATACTTTGCAACTTCCTATTAGAAGACAGGAAGAAGATGTAGTATAACCCATTAGTGTCAAATGATGCAAAACAAGCATGTCCTACTGTATCCAATAGGCATCCTACTGCATCCAGTTACAAAGTATGCAATTTGGCATACAGCATGTCAGTAATATGAAAAATGTTCATATAAGACTTGAGGTGATTTGATATCTTGCATCTATCCCCTGCCAACTTGTCCTTAGTCTTACATGGACATTGAGCTTTCTACATCGCACCATAAAAGTGTTTGATAATGTTTTATGTCACCGACTTGTCTACTTCCTGCTCTGTTTACTACTCAACGCGAGCAACCTATTGCTGGTGTTTGGTTTTGGCTTTACTTCCAAAATGAGGTTTTAGATTTGCTGGAGGCAACTGATGATTCAGTAGAATACGTGAATGTATTGCCAAAGCCCTGGAGAGGGGCTCAGCAGCACATACCTGTTTTATCCATATGGTAATTTGCATCATCTCAAGTGTGTCCCAAACATTTAATTATTCACCAAGTTTTAACAGAATGGAATTTTGAGTTAAACTATTTTAAAACATTAATTTGTATACAAAATTACTTTGATTGGGACCAATAATGTCCCTGATAATCTGTCTGTCTGTAAGCAGCCACGAGATAGAAGCTCTTTCGTGAATCTAAAAGGTGGATTTGCAGCCAACGGGCATTGCACTCTGTTATGTGAGGTGTAACTATGACTCTTCTCAAAAAGAGTCATGTGACTGCAGTTTTGCAATCACTGGAATAGTTTGAAGCAGGTGGCAGGTAGGCTACGCGTCTAGCTGTTGTACTTATGCACGCCGAGCAGCTGCGTTAACCGAATGCCCGGGTCAGTAAACCTTAGTGTGACTGGTGTAAGAGCTCTTGGAGCCTAACAGTGCAGCCGGTTGCCTTGGTCAAATAAGGCTTTTCCTGTTGAATACGTTTTCTGAAACATTGTAAAAGTTGAGGATCACTCTCTGGTCTTTTCTCCTTTCTTTGCAACAAAGCTTCAATATATATTTTATTGCTTGACTTGAGCACTGCAATTAGTTACTATAATGGGACTGGGACATTCTTTAGAAATGTTTGTGTATGTTTTATTATTGCATCCTTTACCAACAGCCCTTTTTGAGACGAGCCTGGTCTCTGCTTCCACCAAATGAGTTGGCATGTCTGCGCTTTGTGCAAATAGCCCGCTTTCAAAACATACATTGATTGCAAGACAAAACGTGTTTTATCCAAGTAACCGGGTTAAGGTAACGTTGCTAACAATTAGGAACAGGTTCGACTGGACAGGATTCTTCAGTGACTGTTATCCAGAGGAATTCAAATGTGTCAAAGGTGAACCTTGAATTGATCACAGAACGCATTCCTGTCCTGTCGTGTTTTATCCCAGTGACTCAGTGGGCAGTTCCCAGTTCTTTAGCAAGGACATTTGGCCCATTGTCACTTGGATATTGAAACCTAGAAGCATAGGGCTCGTAGGTTAGGGCTCTTGGAGGCCTTGGTCTTAGTGTAAGCAAACAGTCATGTAACATAACAATGCAATACACGTGAATGCAGGAAATAGAGCCAATGACAAAGTGTGACTAATAAGTTTCTCAAGGTTGACGCTGAGCAGATAGTGTGAAGCAACAAACATTCAGCAATCAAGCATTTTCCCAGCCATATTTACAAAATCTTGTGCACAGATGGACTTATCAGCAGCATAGCAGTGTACTTAAAAGGCATCAGAAGTATATATATGCATCAAATATTTGTATCAAGTTGGTGCTTGTTGTAAGTTGGTAACCTCTGTTCAGACGCACACTACATTTATACAATATAGCTGCGCTGAATGAACAATTACAGATGCCAGTGGGCTATTTTTTCATACAATCAACACATGGACAAAATTATAACAATAGTTGAGATGGTCTATGGTCTAATGAATTGACAGATGACACACACGAGATGAGACTGCATGGTATTCGTGTGGGCAGAATCAGTCACTTAAAGCCCAGCAGCTGATATGTATTCTGAAAGCAAATACGTATTGTTGGTAACACCCATTAAAAACCTCTACGGCATTGCAAGTGTTTTATTAATGCCATTTACTTTCTTAGATGTTGTGAGGCCAACTATTAATTAGTAATAGTGTAATGTACACATTTAGATATAAGACATCTTAAGACAAATAAATAGATGAGCAAATAAAATAAATTCAGTTGTGAAAAAATATTTCAGATCCATCCATCCATTATCTGAACCGCTTATCCTGTTTAGGGTCGCGGGGCGCTGGAGCCGATCCCAGCTGTCATTGGGCGAAGGCAGGGTCCACCCTGGATAAGTCACCAGTCTATCCAGGGCTCACATAGAGACAGACAACCATTCACACTCACATTCACGCCTATGGGCAATTTAGAGTCCAATTAACCTAACACGCATGTCTTTGGACTGTGGGAGGAAGCCGGAGAACCCAGAGAGAACCCACGCTGACACGGGGAGAACATGCAAACTCCACACAGAGGGCCCGCCCAGACCGGGATCTGAACCCCGGCCCCTCTTGCTGTGAGGCGACAGTGCTGGCCACTACACCACCGTGCAAAAATCATAAACTGTTATGCCGATGAATAGTCTGATCTGTTTGTTTCCCTGGTACCAAACAAATACATTATATTTAAACAAATGGCCCTGTATTGATCTGAGATATTTTACTTGTTTTTACTTACTGAAATGTTTCCATTTGTCTATTTCAAACAACTGTTTATCCGGATGGAAACTCATTCAGTCAGAGAGATTTTAGCATCAAACCTCTAGCGAGGGAGGGGTTTATTGTTTATTCTGTGTCATGTATGATTTTACTTCCTGTGTTTTTCTGTTTTGTTTTCCAACATTTCTTTCCTGCACTTGTCTCGTCAGTCACTATTCATACCACCTCATTTACTTGAGTTTTTTTGTTTAGCCGTATCTGCGAACTGCACCTGTGGCTCAATAAGATTTTTGTGTTATTAGATTATCATCACTGAATCTGCCAATTTCTGCATTTTGCATTTGACAGTTGAATTATAAACTCTAAATACTCTATGCAAGCTGGCTTCATGAATACTTTCTAAAGTACTCTGCATCTCGGAGAGCTGGCCAAGCTCATTAGAAAAGGTACATCACAGTATATCAATATGTATTCATACTCAAGTAACAGTTTGACCCCTGCAGCTGTGCATTTTCATGACCACATTTGCTCCTTCAAACATCTATATTTAACTGAATGGTCAGGGGGTTAGTCCTCCACAGCCTTGAATGGGCAGGATCATTCACTAGCGCACCAGTGGCACAGCCCTGATGGGGGCAGCTGAAATGCACCATAGTTTATCTCTGGTTCTCCTTCACAAAACAGACAATTCTTCCCACAACAACGAGCTCAGGGGGACACCACCTGTGCTCTGCTCACAGCTGAGACCAAACAAAGCCCTACACGGACACCTAGACAGAGGAGACCAAGCATTGTTGCAGACGGAGATTATTCTCACAGCCAACACGCACCAAGGAGCCAACAGTGCAGCGGGTGGTCACGGCGTAAAGGGCAGAAGCAGATCAGCAGTTTGTGGGGGTCAGCTTCTTGTGAGGATTGGGTGACGGCTGAAGCTATATCTGTACGAGTTTTCT
Source organism: Cottus gobio (assembly GCA_023566465.1). Taxonomy (NCBI): domain Eukaryota; kingdom Metazoa; phylum Chordata; class Actinopteri; order Perciformes; family Cottidae; genus Cottus; species Cottus gobio. Next base: position 18,359,304 of record CM042218.1, on the reverse strand, counting down.
GATGCTCTACTGTACTTTTCTAGGAAAGTGAAATCAAAGGCACACATTGCTCTTTCATTTAATTTTTTACTACAACTTAATTTCTCACCTAATTGTTAACGTTGGTGCACTTAACCAACTGCTGTTGGTTAGCAGGCATTATCACAGTGGAAATGTGGGCTTTTTTACAGCTTGTCTTGCAATTCATAGTGTTTTTTACACTGTGTATAAAGGGTTTGTACATTTGATATGACTGTATTTGACTATTTCTATAGCTTAATTCTGATCTTTTAGTATAGTCCTATGCAAAAATGTAATACACTCCTTTCAACTTGCCTAGATTATGGCAATAGCTTTTTCATTAATACTGCCTCATTACAGCCTACCTGTTTTAACAATGTAAAATATAAAATACAACATGAACTGTAATTGAGTTGGGTGTGTTGAAGAATTATACTGTATGATTAAAACAATCTTCTGTTCCAAAGGTGCATCTAATCACACACTTTGAATCAACCTACGTCATCGTCAACTCCACAGTAATGTAATTGTGAAGTCCTTGAGACGTTCTAAGATTGGATTTGTCATTGAACCCGGGCCAGACTAATTTTTCGAATGTTACTCAACTTCTTGGAGATTACTTTACCTGACTGAGTAAGTCACAAAAACGGTCCACATCAACATGTTTAGAAAATGTGTGTTTTGTTACACTAGATCAGTGGTCCCCAAACTAAGGCCCGCGGGCCGGATACGGCCCGCCTCCACATTTGGCCCGGCCCCCTGAACCAAGGGCGTAGGTTTGCATAGGGTCCATAGGGACTAGTCACGACCAAAGTTTGGGAAAAGACACAATTGTCCCCACCGTCCAAAGTTTGCACAAACTCATCTGTAATAGTATAAAAACTTGGAAGTGGATTTTTCACTCTTCTAGTATAATACTATGTTCATCGCCCAGAAGAGTAAAAAAAAAAGTCCATGTTTTCCAATGCGCCCTCGAGCCTGCGAGTCAGAAAGTGGGGAGTCAGAAACACCGAAGTTACGTGAACGTAACATGCAGAATGAGAGCTGGCAGTCGGACTCATCAGACACGGTAAACTACTAAAATACACCGGGAAATAATAAAGCCTCATATTAGTATTTCGTTTGGTCTCAGCATGAATGTTGTTGACCCTTTTGTGCTTTGTAGATAGGAAAATGCCACCCAAAAAGAAAAGGGATATACGGAGTGTTTTCACCCAGAGGGTAAGTAGCTATCAAAAAGCCCAGGTCGTTGTTAGTTAGCTAGTAGTAACTACCCCACACAGTGCAAACCTGCATTATTTTTAAATGCATTCAGGAAACTCAGAAATACACTGCAGATGCAGTGCAGGATGATGAGGAAGCAGCAGCTGGACCATCAGGGCTTCAGGTGAGGTCTTACATTGATTCTGTGTTGAGGTGTACTATCATGGCTGACAGTGTAAACCAGGGGTCCCCAAAATCAATGTAAGAGTGAAAAATCCACTTCCAAGTTTTTATACTATTACAGATGAGTTTGTGCAAACTTTGGACGGTGGGGACAATTGTGTCTTTTCCCAAACTTTGGTCGTGACTAGTCCCTATGGACCCTATGCAAACCTACGCCCTTGGTTCAGGGGGCCGGGCCAAATGTGGAGGCGGGCCGTATCCGGCCCGCGGGCCTTAGTTTGGGGACCACTGCTTTATACCTTCAGAATTAAAGGTGTATTTAATTCAAAACAAGTAGTGTCTGGAGTGTCCTTGTCCACAGAGGAACCTGTGACATTTCAGAATGATTGACAATAACTGTTAATGTCTTGTGAATAGAAAATTACCATTAGGGTATTTTTTAAACACACTGTCACTACTTATTGACAGCAATCTAATTTAATAAATGATTAAGACAAAAGTTTAAACACACAGAAGGCTTGCAGATTTGAAACACTGTTTCATACTGCCACCTGCTGAGGATATGATGTGAAACACTTCTATCAGTCAATTGCATTTGATATAGTATTTTGTTGTATCCCCAATACTATATGTATATTTCCAGATAGTAATTTCCCCCCACACATCTGAGTTTTTATAACAGATCAAGCCAGTAAGAAAAAAACATTCACATTTTATGGCTGTTCAATTCCACAAGTGCACATCCAGACACAATTGGACAGTAATAAATGGCTTTTATATATATATGTGTCATTTGTTTTGTATGTAAAGAATCATGTCCTTGAAAAATATTCAGTATCAAAAATATAAGTATTTAAAAAATCCAAAATAAATTAGAATACTCAAAACAATGAAACACAGTTGCCACACAAACACGGTATCATGGATACAGCCACACTGGAACACAACTATATTCTAACATTTCTAAACATTGAATCGCTGTTATACTGATGCTCTGTTTACAGCATTTTACCAAAAAAAGGATTCATCTTATCTATAAAAGATAGATCTTTGTAAACACAAAAAACACTTGACATGTTCAACAGAGGAGGGAGGTTAACAGTGCTCTCTGTCAAAGAGTACATGCTCCTTTCTGGAATTTAACTATGAGAAAGCCACAATATCATTTCAAAGGTCAAGTCAACTTGAAGGTGTACAATGTGTCCTTAAACGTATTAATGAGACTGTGAGGTAATAATGCAAGATGAGAACAATTTAGTAAATGTGAACCTGACAGTCAACTTCCAACCACATTGTCTTTGATAAGTGCTGTTCCTTCTCCTTCAAATACAAAAGCCAAATTAATTGTGGGTCATCAAGTTGGATCTCTGCTGATAGTCACTGTACATGATCCCAGAGTCCTCATTGTGTCCGCAACACTGTTAGCAGCGTGAATGCTATGTCGAAGTGCAGAACTGCAAATTAAGTATTGCTCCTCTTTGTCTATTGCCCCTATATCATCATAGTCAACTGTTTGAGAATATCGCTCATCGTTTGTCTTGTCTTTTGTCAATTTCCTTCCGAATTCGAGCCCCTAGAGCGGCCCTCATGGCTGAATCCAGGATGTTCTTCTCTGCGACACGATCCACCACCTTCTCAGGCTTATCCTCCTGTAGAAACAGAACGAGCATGAGGTAATTAAGACCAAAGTAAAATAGATCAAAGAGCTGGAAAAATCCGTCAAGGGGATCTGCATTAACCTTGTGCACCAGGAAGGAGGTAAGTGTACCCGAGTCCGCCTGATAGTCGAGCCAGAAGAGTTCAGTACCATGCGTCTCTGTCTCTGTGCTTGACCCACTCTCATTAGACTCTTCAGCCTCAGCACCGGCCCCTGGCTCTGATCCATCTGCGAAATTACCACACACATGCATATTCTTTAGTGGATGTACTGTTGGCAAACGCATAATAACAAAGTGCATCAAACTCACGTCTGCTTCGAGGATGGTACACCTGGATATCAGGCCGCCGGGGTCGTCGAGGGGTTGTGGTTTGCCTCCGCCGCTGAAGCTCTTTTGCTTGCTTCACCTCTTTGGCTTGCTTCACCTCTTTATCATAGTCATCTCTTGAGAAGCCAAGAAATCAGCATTTTGTTATTGCTTTGAAATGTACAATATACCATATGCCTTTTAAAAACATGCAGTTTAACACATCTCTGAACCTCTAACCTGGTTAGTTAAACAGAAATAAGGTAATGTTATTGCTCTACTGCAGTTTGCACAATGATTATACGCATCAATCCTGTCTCCCTAAAAGAGCAAGTCTAAGGGAGGAAGTTGCTTCACTTTGACTTTATTCTTTTTCTGCCATCAAAAAGGTATCGTCAAAGTAAATACATTTTATGTTTCATGTTTTCTTCTATATATTTCCTTTAGTAAAATGAATTTCAGAAACACATTTTGGCAAATCACCATTTGCATTTACCTATGCTGTGAGAATGGTTTGCAGCTAAGTTAAATTAAATGAATTTAGTGTAGCTCAAAATCTCAAATTTGCCTCGGAGGGCTTTACAATCTGTACACATTTGACATCTTCTGTCCCAGAACCAGGCAACAGGAAAAACCTCCCCCCAAAAACCTTTTAGCAGGCAGAAAAAAAGGAAGACACCCCAAGGAGAGCAATAGAGGAGGATCCCTCTCCCAGGATGGACAGAAGTGCAATAGATGTCATGTGTTCAGAATGAACAACGTAACAATTATAACATACCCACATAACAGAAATTATTCATATAGGCAGTAGGCAGAATAATGATGGAAAATATACTGCTACTAATTATAACGGCAGCAGTGGGTGTAGTAGAATAATAATGATAATATAAGCAGTAATGATATCGTTAATAGTAATGTGACTAAAAATAATAACGAAAGACAAATGTTGTATTCTTTCTTACGGTCATGCATTACATACCCATCAAACTCGTATACTATCGCCAACCAGTAGAGATAACAAATATCAGGCAAAGTGTTAAATACCAGCATGTGAGGTAAAAGGTGCTTTGCAATTTTCTATTTATCCATCAATCATGAATGTCCTGTCTGAGAAACATGTCCAGCCGAATCGCCTGTTCTTCGACAGTTAATGCTAACTTTCCTCTGACAACACAGCACTGGTTCAACACGAGTAAAAACTGGGGTTTGGTTTCTCTTTTTGCAATACGCAGTTATATGATATTGGCTTCAGTGTATTAAATCAAGTAGGTTGTAACTTTGGTCAATGCGGCATTTCTGTTTGTTTTTCGTTTTCAGCAAAAGAGAACAAGTTACCCGCCCCATCGCCGTCTTTTCACCAACTTCTACAAACATTGAGTATTTGCAACTCTGAAGATTGAGGCTGGACGACATGACCTGGTTAGTGTGCTCGCTAACGGGACTAGCTTTGGCTAACAGCAGTTGAGGAAATCACCTAGCAATTTGGTTCCTCCGGATGTGGTGCAGGAAGCCGTGGCTCATATCCAAGCGGCCGGGTTTGTATTTCAGGTCGTCCACTTCATCGTCTCCTAAAATGTCCATTTTAACACCAACAGCTCCAATACGGTGACAGTATGTGTGAGCTTATGATTGCAACAAGCAGAGCCACAGACACCACTAACAAAAAGCTAACGTTACATGCTAGCTAATGGTAAGTTGTTGTCCAAACGTAACACTCCCGGAGTTGACAAATGAATAACATATTAAAATAATACACATTGTTTTCATTGAGGAAACAATTTTTGGACAGATCCAGACGGAACACTTAAATATTAAAACATCAGATTACGCTTTAATACAACTAGCAGCTTATCACATTGGTATTGCTATCGAGAGCTCGTCTATCGATGTGTCGAGCCTTAAACTCCGTGCTACTTTTAACTGTCTCATTTGGTAGTTCGACGTACAACCGCTCAACCACCGCGAGTTTCGACGCTCACGGTACTCGACCCATTCATTTCTTCCGAATAAACTAGTGTCTTCTCCGTTGTTTTGACATTTAGCTCGCCAACTAACCACAATGATGGTTTCACTGAAGCGAGAAAGGGAGGCTGAAGTCGAGGATGACGATGACGAAGGCAGAGGTAATGTTTAATTCCTGGTAACGTCTGTGTTGCGTTTGGTTAGCAGGTAGCCCGCTATTGCTACTAGGAGCCAGATAAAAGTTAGTCCGATGTTATTCTCGGGTCTGTCCAGTGACACAGGCCAACACGCACCCATACAATGTACATATTGAACTGGCTGAAACAAATACACTTCCCTGATATCACTCGTATGGTTCAAACCCAGCATCATCATGCCAGCTAGCCTGTTTAGCTAGTTTGCATTCAACTGATTGAACAAAATCTGGTCCAAATCTGATTGTTTTGTTTCACTTGGGGTTGCAGTGGCAGCCAAAATAGGCCGAGGACGTGTGGTGGAAGACCGAAGAAGCCGCCACTGCCCTTACCTTGACACCATCAACAGGCAATATGAAGTTGAACGTGCATAGCTAATGTCATTGCTAAATGCTAGTTAGCCCGGTCCTCCACCAGAGCTCTTCAGCTGATTCCCAGTTTGTTTATCCACCAGGAGTGTGCTGGACTTTGACTTTGAGAAACTCTGCTCCATCTCTCTCTCCCACATCAACGTCTATGCCTGCCTTATATGTGGTAAATACTTCCAAGGTAGGTGGAATAGCTAACGTTTAACCAGAAACTAACCATCTTGTTGTGCTTTGAGAGATTTAAACTTAAATTAAATAAAAAATGTGTGCGTCCTTGTAGGTAGAGGTTTAAAGTCCCATGCCTACACTCACAGTGTGCAGTTCACCCATCATGTGTTCCTCAATCTGCACACGCTCAAGTTTTACTGTCTGCCAGACAACTACGAGATCATTGACTCTTCACTCGAAGACATCACCGTAAGTTAAGTCTTGGTGTTTCAAGCATATTTGTTATTCTACTTCTCATTTAATACATTTTTATGCTCAGCATCTTCACTTTAAATAAAGGCAAACTTACATTCCCACTCTTATTGTTGTTTTGGGTAAATAATCACTATAATATTGATATTGTGTTATAACACCATCTATTTAGCAGGTTTTGAGATTTTGTATCAGGATCTTAATTGGCATCTGATCTTGGTTTAAACTTTGCATGAGACAACATCATGCTCTGACAGCATAAAATATCTATTCTTTGAAACCACAGAGGGTCATACTCAGTATCACATTGTCAATATTGAGGTGCTGTGTCAAAACTACTGTACTTTTGTGTTTGTAATCTGTTGACACGTCCTCGCTTTCTCTACAGTATGTGCTGAAACCAACTTTCACCAAGCAGCACATTGCAGGGCTGGACAAGCAGGGAAAACTATACAGAGCCTACGATGGTACGACCTACCTGCCAGGCATTGTAGGGCTGAACAACATCAAAGCCAATGACTACGCCAATGTGGTCTTACAGGTATGAATAGCCGCCTCAGTGGACCGTCTCTGGACTTTGTCTGAAAGGTTTTAATCAGTCCCAACCATTTAATGTTTGCCTCTTCTACCAAGGCTTTTTCCAATGTTCCACCGTTGCGAAACTACTTCCTGGAGGAGGAAAACTACAGGGAAATCCGCAGGCCACCGGGGGACATCATGTTCCTCTTGGTGCAGAGGTTTGGTGAGCTGATGCGAAAACTTTGGAATCCAAGAAACTTCAAGGCTCATGTGTCTCCACATGAGATGCTGCAGGCTGTTGTGCTGTGCAGCAAGAAGAACTTCCAAATTACCAAGCAAGGTAATGCTTTATATGCCAGAAACTGAAAAATACTGTACGATGCTTTGGACCGCAGATCTCAGAAAGGCTTTTAACAAACACATGCTTGAAACTAGGCTGCGACGCTAATTGATGGTTTTCTGTTCTGCAGGAGATGCTGTGGACTTCATGACGTGGTTCTTGAATGCTCTGCATGGTGCACTTGGAGGCACAAAGAAAAAAAAATGTAAGTCGGAAGAGAATCAAAATGCCCTCATCCCTATTTGTTGGAACATAATATATATAAAATTAAAGTAACTTTAATGATGATATTTATATCCTCATTTACTTTAGCTATTTGGTATGTTAATGACAAATGTTTCTGAGATGAAGAAAAAAAACGCAGTTACAGTTTTATACCAAATGTGAATGGTATTTATTTTTGCAAATTACTCTATGGATGAATTTAGTTAGTGTCAAATGTTTCATATATTGATTGTTAAAAAATGTCAACCTCTGCCCACATTTGTCTTCTTCCCCTTACAGCAATCATTGCAAAAGCATTTCAAGGCTCCATGCGGATCTTCTCCAAGAAACTTCCACACCCAGATTTAGTGAGTATACTGCTTGTGTTATGAAATAATGTATTAACATCTGGAATCTGAATGATTATTTTTTTTAAGTTGTTTGACTAGTTTTGCAATATAATAATAATAATAATAATAATAATAATAATAATAATAATAATAATAATAAGAAGAAGAAGAAGATACCTTTTGAGTGGTCACTTTTCCTTCTGAATTGGTTTTCTTTTTCAAAATATAGGTTAAATCAAAGAGTTCTGGCACATTATTATACTTATTTTTCTTAAGGATTCTCCGGTTAAGTTTTTTGTTTCTCTCCGGCAATGTTACTTTTAAGCATTCAAAATAAAAAGCAAGATGAGGAGGAATAGAAATAGCCTAACATGGCAGATGTGATATTCAGATACAAGGCCAAGGCCGAAAGAATATTCTCTCTTTTCACATAAGATAAGAGATAAGTTAAGATAATCCTTTATTAGTCCCGCAGTGGGGAAATTACAGGATTACAGCAGCATGCCCTTAAGTCTACCTTTGCTACCAGGCGATTGATGTTTTACTGTGTGTACTATTTCAGTTGAATCCCTGTAAAAACAGGATTTGAAGTTTTAAATTATTATTTTTTATCTTCCAGACACCAGAGGAGAAACAGGCATTGCTCGTGACAGAGGAGTACCAGGAGCAGATGTCTGAGTCCACCTTCCTGTTTCTAACCCTCGACCTCCCAACAGCTCCACTGTACAAGGATGAGAAGGAGCAGCTCATTATCCCGCAGGTCCCTCTCTTCAACATCCTGGGCAAGTTCAATGGCAACACAGAGAAGGTACTAATATTCTTAAATATAGTGTGCAATATAAAATACAAATGACTAAAAAATGTTGCACGGCAGTAATTTAAACGGAAAGCTTTGGTGTTTTTAGGTTAAAAAAACAGATGCAGCACCAAACATTTGCAGATTAATGTAATGCACTGTTTCACACTTCACACCCAGTTTAAGCACAGGTGATAATCTGACTGGGTTACAAACAAAATACCTGTTTATGTTTGCTGTCATACTGCTCATTTTGCTGTCAGTTCGGGTAGCTCAATGTCCTCTGCCGAGCAAGCCCAATTTGACCATGTTGTCCTTTTGGTTTTATGTTTGATAATCCTCAAGAAGATGCTTGAGATCTTGAAAACCTGTCTCTGAGCAGGTATCATCCCCTCAAAACAGCACACACAGGAATAAAAAGAACACATTTCTCTGACAAGCTGCGATTTTCTTTTTTCTTTCCTGGAGAACATCTCCACGTTAAATCTGTGATTTTTAGTTTTTCTTCATAAGGCACACGTTCACACGTGCTGTAGAAGATTCTTCACATTGTTCATGGTGTCCAAAGTTGCTATATTCTTCTTTAAAAAAAGCTAACCGTTTCAACTACCCAGAATGAACTACAATCAATCAAATTGCAGTGTGGTGCAGGGCAATCGGCCCCACATAATATCTGTGCCATCAGCTCTCGTGTTTGTTTGTTTTTTATTGAGCAACCGTGCATGCTCTCTCGTCTCATTTGCATTCAGGAGTACAAAACCTACAAAGAGAATTTTCTCAAACGGTTCCAGCTGACCAAACTGCCCCCGTACCTCGTCTTTTGCATCAAAAGATTCACCAAGAACAACTTCTTTGTGGAAAAGAACCCCACAATCGTCAATTTCCCCATCACGTAAGTTTTGTTTCTATACTGTCAGACAGAATAAATGGCATCGATCAAAGCGCCTAACAGAACCATGACGTGCATGTTGCTTGTAGCAATGAATGTTTTTTTTTTAATTATTGTATAATGTAACTCGTGAGATGCCATGGACATGTGTATTATGCCCCCAGTATGATTTATGTTGTCACTTTGTCTTTGCTTCAACAGGAATGTAGACCTCCGTGAGTACTTGACAGAAGAAGCTCAACTCACAGAGAAACACACAACTTATGATCTTGTTGCCAACGTGGTGCATGATGGGAAACCCACCGAAGGAGCCTACAGAATACATGTTCTGCATCATGTAGGTTGCAGCCAGATATTTCTGGAACAATTTCTGGTGGCATTAGTACCAAGCAACCTAAAAATGTATCAAATTCTATCGGACCAAGGGAGTGTTGTGTGGTTCTACGTTCAAATAATCTCCTTTTGCGTTTAATCAGGGAACTGGGAAGTGGTATGAGATGCAGGACCTGCAGGTGACTGACATTCTCCCCCAGATGATTACGCTGTCAGAGGCCTACATCCAGGCAAGTGTTCAACTCATTCTGAGCATGTCGTCATTGTAACCGTTGCAGAGGCTTCGCTCCAAATGTCTCTGTTACTTGAAGCGACATAAAAAATTCATCACCTGTTCATCTGATGGCTCTCATATGGACTATTTCAGGTGCATTTAACTTGTAATCTTAGAGAGTAATAGTAGTGATATGAAAAAAAATAATGATTATCTCATATTACTCTTTTCAACATGCATCATCTTTCACAATCATCGATGCATTCAAATATTCTATCAAGTCTTCAAATCATTTTTGTTCTTTGCATATATGAATTTAACTGTTGTGTGATGGCTTTTTGTAAAGATATACATGTAAAAGAGTCAAAATATATCTTCAATATTATCAAAAGAAGGAACAGACCATAAAGAGCTGCTGAAGTGAACTGATTGCTATTACGATTATAAGGGGAAAGTATTTAGTTTTCTTATATAAATATACCGTAGGTTTCAAAAACCTGTATCAGGTGAAAGCTTTTTTTCATACCAAATTGCAGTTTTAAGTCATTAAGTAAAACGTTGTCTTTGAACGTAACAAAGTGTTTTTTCTTCTCTCTTAGATCTGGAAGAGACAAGAGAGTGACGATGACAAAAACAACCACACAGAGGTGTAAGTGAGGCAGCATTTTCCTCGGTGGGAATGGCCTCATTTAGGAAATGAACTGGGTATTTAAGTGATTCGAGGTAACAGAATATAGGGTGAATGGTAAAAGAGCATCAGGATTTATTCTTTATCACCACAAAAAGCAAATACATGTAAATGACTGTTTTATGTTTTTACCATTTGAATGTTTCCAAATAAACAAACTCCAGGACACATTTCTGTCTGTATGTTGAATTTTAATGAAGGTTTAGCAGTAATGTGTATGTGCTTATTTGCACCAGAGCTCATAGGATGATAGTCCAACAGTAGATGTATAATTTCATACATACTGAGAGCTCATCCTAGGTACGTTTCTTTTTTTTTTTGTTGCAATATCCACATTCATAATGACATATTTAGCAATCTACAGAATAATACTGCTCACAAAACTGTTAATCACTGCAGGAACTGATGTTTCAGACTGAATTCCAGCCTCAGTTTTGTGACACAACTAATACAAAGCAAATCATTTCAGGATCAATATTAATGCTTATTGAACAAACTAGCATATGGCATGAATTTTCCAGAAAAAAGTTTAAAAAAACAAGTTGATCAGTGCAATATATTTGTAAAAAGAAAGAGTTATTATTGTGCTCTCAGGCTGGCAGTTTGGTTCACTTCTTCCACAAGTACTTCTCACAGAAGGCCTGGTTCTGCAGAGAAAAACAGAAATAGGATGTGAAACAAATTGAATTATTCACAAACTCACATTAGTACTTTAAATGGTTTCAAGCTGGTCAGTCTAGTGGGGAAAGAGGACATGTGCTTGTTCGGTGTCTCTTTGGACAAATAGTTGTATCACCTGATTACCATGGTAGTTAGTTCGATAGATTAGATATTCATCATGGAATAACATTTAGAAAACAATCATACAGTTGTCTCAAAATAATTGGAAGAACAGAGTTAATGAAGTCCTGTATGTGAGATAAGCTTGGGTCCGGTTTGATGGTTGTAAAATATCCAACTCAGTATATGTGTGGATTTGGTTGGCCACGGTTACAAATAGCAAAAGACTGTTTTATGGAAATACATGACTGATGTTGTTTTCTTGAATTGAACTTACGCCACACTTCTGAGCCGTTTGAATGTCTCGGCACCAGTAGCTGGGCCCCCAAGTACAACGATTCTTTCCCAGCGGCTCCAACTTCTTTGCGGCAACACACAGATCAGCTCTCTGTGGGACAGATGGGCCAAAAGAAAGGATGTTTATTAATCAACAACAGTTTGTACAGTTTTTATGTCACCTTGAGAAGTGCGTTGCTGCAAGTGATCAAAATCGGTAAAATGTGCGTCAGTGAGCTAATTTCCGCCCCGGTGAAGCTGTGTGGACCTGCTGACCATGACTGCTCCACCATTTACCCTGTGGATCTGTAGTACTGTGTGAAGACTTGTGGATAACAAGGTTTCCTTTTTGTCCCTCCAGTGAGACAGCTCATTGTAAAAGTGTTCTTTCTTACTTCACAAGCATGTGGGGCGTCCATCTGGTTCCCCAAAACCTTCTGCAGTTGGGAGCCGTAGATTTTGGTGAAAGCCTCGCACTGAAAAGAAACACAAGAGTTACTTACTTTTATACAATGTGACAAAGATTTCTTTTCTTGGTTTATCTGATTAAAACTGCCTAAATCACTTACCTGAAAAGATACTTTAATTGAATTTAAGGAATAAACAAGGAGAGGCCATACATTCTTTAGTTATAGTGTGATTTGTGAGTGCTGAGGGATATTTAGAGAGTGGGAGACCTTGGGGATGGCATTGGGGTGATGGACACACACAGACTGGAGGAAAGAGGAAGTTTGAGATTCGGTGGCGTTGAGACCCAGGTGGAGTCGGCTCAGCACAGCCAGCGTGCGGCAAGACTCGCAATCCGAGGGGAGGAACAGCTCTGGGGAATCAGCAGAGCGTTAAACTTGTTGGTGGAAGGTTGATATTTAAGTCAAACTAACTGTATGAGCTGGCCAAATATACTATTATAAACATGCAACCGACCTGGAACCGGCTCCTCCTTGAACAAACAGACGTGCAAAAGAGTGCATATTGCATGAGGTGCAGCAGACGATAAGAGGAATTCCACTATCTGCGTGCCGTATTTGTCGACAAAATCATCGCATTGTTCCTTATAGCTCTTTGGTACGAGATCACAGAACTCTCCCATGATCTTCATCAAAGCATCCTGAAGGGCAGAGAACACATTTACATGATGTGATGTATGGTGGGGGATATGTGCCTGATTTAATACAAAGTGACACTAAAAAAGAAAGCATCACCTCAGTCATGTTTTTGGGCAACAGGGTCTCCAGTCTGTTGATAATATACAAACACAGAGTGCAAGCAGGGTTGAACTGCCCCTGGAGAGAGGGACATTTAAAGTATGAAAGTAAAACAGTTTTATTTCAACTTTCATTTGAACACCAACTTCTGCTTTCTCACACTAACGTGGGTTCTGGTGGCGGAGGCGAGCGCAGAGCCGGACACATCTGTGTTGGTGGTATGGTGGGGGAGGTTCAGCAGGTCCTCCTTGTGGGCAGCACAAAGTCCAAAAACCAGACAGGTCTCTCCTGGTTTCTATAAGCACATGATCTTACTTTAAAAGGTTATCATCGAAGGCCAAAGTGTGGATTATTATTCCATGGGAGGTGGATTCCCTTACCAGATGACCGGGTGTCTGCTGTAGGACTTTCGGCAAATACACCTTCACCTGTGAATCGCACTCTGAGGCCTGTTCTCTTGGGAGGCGTTGGCACAGAGCATGCAAGGTTTCATATACAGTCTCCTGCAAAGGCAGAGGAGTTAGTGCTTTGTCTGTGTTGTGGAAAGAATACTGAGTATCTACTTGGCAAGGAAATACTCAAAATACAAGCAAGCATGTACAAGATAGCTTGACAGACGTAAACGTTTGTGGTGGCACATTTCAAGGCTTTGAAAGTCGGCATTTCTCCTATTGAATATTTTCTTAATATGGGCAAGACCTCATTATAAACATTCATTTTAAGGTCACACTTTTAAAGACATTACAGGGATCCCAGCTGATGGGTGTTTGATGACTAACCAATTCCCCAGACCCGGTGGTCAGTAAAGGGAAGTGAAAGTAAAGTGAAACTACAGTGAGTGAGCCATCAGCATCCTCACCTTGGTATCTCTGCTGGAAATCATGTTGGCTGACAGCTGGAGGACCTGGCTGCACTCTGAACACATATCTAATGTCTGATGAGGAGAAGCCACAGTCAGCTGATTTATTTAAGACATGCGCGTCAGCAACATCTCTTTCAAACATAAAGCAAGAGTTAACGTAGAGACATGTTGCTGAAGCCAGTGACCGTATGTGGCAATACCATCACCCTTAATTAAAACGTTACACACAGATGCTTTTGGATGCAACATGATCATTGTTTTTACACAGTTCAGTGGGAACAGTAGGTGTATGTGTGTGTTTTTTTTTTTATTTTGTATGAATATAGTATTGGTATGTTGGCCTTTGAAACAAAACGGGGATTACCAGCGGTTCCTGTTTGATGAGTGAAAACGGGTCAATGATGAACCTGCAGTCTCCTTTAAAACAGAAGAACGAACACATTGTTCAGTACTTTTGAACTGGCCAGTATATAGCTAACGTCACACACGTTTTTTAATGTAAGTTGTCATACATCCCACGATAACAAACTGCTCGCTGACAGCATAATAAATAAGACTGTCAGGTGACGCGGACATTGAACTGGGTACCAGTACATGGCCATCTTACCGGGCCACAGAGACACCGCCAGGATCACCAGGATGAAGCCAGATGCCGACATGGTGTGAAGGAGCACAAAGCGATGTGACGCGCAGATGATCGCCTATAGGTTTATTATAACCATCGATAATAACATCCGTGCTGCTGTTGTTCTTCTGGCGCGTCGCTGACAGCGCGTCAGTGCGTCCTCTGGGTGCATCAGCGCCCCCTGGTGCGTCGGAGAGTGGCTGATCCAGTACATGCTGCCTCCAGCAGCTCACAAAGTACTGCAGTGTGCAGTGGGGTCGCAATGCATTTGTTTTTCATATTTCATATCAGCATTTTTTACACACACATAGGTAAATATTTGATTGCTTCAATTTATAGCGGCTTAGAGAAAGAACGCATTTCCTCCCCAATTCATCCTCATTCAATACAAATAAATTCAAGATTCAAGATATTGTTATATTCACAGATAACAAACTCCATACAATTAAAAGCTTATTTTGCTAGGTCCACCTTACACACAGAATTACAATAAACTCAAGGTAAAAACTATTTTGAATTAGAATTAAGAATACAAAAACATATTGCTATCAATGCTAATAGTATAAGAACATATATAAAATAAGGCACAGAAATATGACAACAGTATTGCACAATCAGTTTCACTGGGTGTATAAAGTGAACTACGCATTGTTACAAATATTCCATGTATATTTGTGACATGAGGTCAAAGCAGCAGCCGTTCACAGTTCAGTGATGTGGGTGTGTGTGGCATGCGGGTACAAACTGTTTGTCAGTCTCGTGTTTCTGGTTTTCAGACTCCTGTAGCGTCTGCCTGATGGAAAGAGCCAGAAGAGTCTGTGCTGGGGGTGTGTTCTCTCCCTGATGATGAGGTGTGTACTTAAATACACTTGACTTAAATACACTTGACACTTTAACATTACACTTGCCACTTTCACACAACACTTACACTCATGCACATTCCATGCACTTTATCTTATTTTTGGTATTTTGATATGCTACTGTTTCAATGTAAATATTCATTCATCCATTCATCCTCATTTATTGCACTGCGTTAACTGTTAAATGTGTATTGTTAAATGTTAAATGTATGCACCTTCCCGCCAGGACAAATTCCTTGTATGTGTAAACATACATGGCAATAAATGGTTCTGATTCTGATTCTGATTCTGATTCCGGTGTGCTCTCCTGGGGACCCTGGTGAACTGTGTACTTCGTAGTGAGACCAGGTGAGGTCCTCGCTGATGTGCGTTCCAAGGAGTTTAAAGGTTTTCACCCTTTCCACCTCTGTCCCCCCTATGTGGTGTGTCCTGCACCCTCTTCCTCCTTGGGTCAAAAATCATCTCCTTGGTCATGTCTGCATTCAGGGAGAGATTATTACCCCGACACCAGGCCACAAGTTCCTCCGCCTCTCTTCTGTACGCCATCTCAGCCCCACCAGTGATCATTCCAATGACCGTAATATCATCCGCAAACTTGATGATGCTGGTGTTTTCCAGAAGAAGAAGAGCAACGGTCAAGTCCTTTATTAACCTAGCTCTGACAGACCTTATCATTAAGTCCATCCTGTTATTATCAGAACCATTAGTAACTTGATCTGGTTGTGATTGCTGTCTGGTCAGCGATAAGATTGGACCTTCCTCGTTTGGCCGTGCATTATCTTGAGTTGAGCT
The DNA here is from genome assembly GCA_023566465.1 of Cottus gobio. Lineage (NCBI taxonomy): Eukaryota > Metazoa > Chordata > Actinopteri > Perciformes > Cottidae > Cottus > Cottus gobio. Next base: position 18,343,277 of record CM042218.1, on the reverse strand, counting down.
TCATGAAGTTGTGGCCAGAGCCATGATGAAGAAAACAAACATAAAGATGAAAAATATCAGTCAACATTACTTGTGCTTACTTGTGCAATGCTTTTTTTTAATACAGTGGAATCATTTTATAGTCAAAGGTAAAACATTACCGATAGGAATACATTACATTACATTTCATTAAGCTGACGCTTTTATCCAAAGCGATTTAAGTGTCTTGCTCAAGGACACATCAACATGGACTACACTGTAAAAAAAAAAACGTAAAATGAAGGTCAAATGACTGGCAGCTGCGGCTGCCAAACAAAAACCTTAAAATGAAGGTCAAATATCTTAATTCAAATAAAGGCTGAAAACCATAAATTAACGAACATTTTCATTAAAGGTTTTGCAGTGAAACACTGTTATTTTACAGAGTTTCCCTGTATTATTACAATCAAACACCTTCAATAAAGAGATATCACTAAAATTCTGCAGAGAAAAACTATTATTTTACAGATTCTTCCTGTACTATTACGATCAAATACCTTCAACAAAGTGATATCACTCAAAGTTCTGCAGAGAAATACTGTTATTTAACAGATTCTTCCCGTATTATTACAATGAATCACCTTCAACAAAGTGATATCACTCAATGTTATGCAGAGAAATACTGTTATTTTACAGAATTTTCCTGAATCATTAATATCAATACTTTCAAAGAAGTAAGGCTGGGCGGAATACCAACGTCAAATTGACATACTGTATGAATGTTTCACATACTGTCACACTGGTGCCCAGACATTGTCCCTCCCCAACAGGCAACGCATTTTACTGTTCACCAGTGAATGCTGAGGGTAAAGCAGTCGGAGCTACTTATGTTACGTGCATTGAGTTTGAGTCATGGTTTTAACTTTATGACAACAATTAATAACCCACAACTCTCTAACGCTCTAACAGGGTAAAACACCACAAGACAACAGTTTATGTCACATAAACAATTATAATACAATAATACATAAGGCTAATAATTGTACGTTTATGACATTTACACCTCCGAACTGCATGCTGGGTACAGCCCGCCCACCATAACAACTATAAGAAACTTCGTAGCTACATTAAAAAATGGAAAAGAGCGATGCAGGCGGAACAAGAGAGAGCAGAGATGCACCAACACAACGTGTTGCCCAGAGAGGAGCTGTGTCTGCTGGCTGGAGGGTTTGAAAAGTCCGACCAGACACATAAAAGCTGGGAATTAAACCACCAACCCTGCGGTTACCAGAGGACCTCTACTCACTGGGCCACAATTAACCTATGTTGCTCCTCATAAAGGACTAAAAATGTATCATTCTTGGTACTACTTTGTACTCTTTAAAAAAAAAAAGACTGCATTATGTTTGATGTAATGGAAAAAGTTTGCTAAATTAAAATCCGGATTTACAGAGTTTGAATGTAAAAGTACATGTTAATATAAAACTAATATGATTTACCTTACAATTACAAAGAAAATCGTTAAATTGTTAGTATGGACATAAACCTTTATATAACGAGCTAGATATTTAATTACAGGTAATTATTGTTATTTTACGTAAATTTGTAAGTAATCTAAGAAAACAGTAAAAATACTGTATAAATAATACAGACATTTTTCTATAAAAAAATTAGAAAAAAATGTAATTTGTTATTATTAGCATAATACGTAAATTAAAAGTTGGGTTGTTGATTTACAGATAATCTCTGTAATTTTATAGAGTTTTGTATATAATTTTAAAAAACAGAAAAACTACTGTAAAAATGTAGAGTTATTTCCTGTAAAATTAGGATTTTTTTTTACAGTGTAGCATTGAACAGTTAATGTCTATATATATATATATATTGTGACGTCATGAGAGGCTACGCCTCATTCAGCGGGGTACTCAAGCAGTGCCAGGAGACCGGGTTCAAACAAAACAAGGCTTTTATTAACAGGCTGGGGAAATTAATGAAAATACAACAAAACTCTGTTCTCTAGAGACTTTACAGGTTCACCGTTCTGGGATGTCTCTTCCAGATCCACTCAGCTCGCTTCACTGACCCAGCAACAAGTCCTTCCACCTGTCTCTCCCGTATTCCCAACGGCGAGTATTTCCCCCGGTTAGTATATTCCAAAGGTAAGAAAATCCCAGTCCTTGTATATTCCCCTGGACGTCGCCGTGCCGTCCTCTTGTCTTCCTGGGAGCCCAGCTGCGTGACTGGGTTCACTCCCACACCAAACCAACCCAAAACCAACACCCCCGTGTCCCCGTGTGTCTCTTCCTTTTAACCCTCCCGCTCATCAGCTCCTGATTCGCTTCAGCTGCGTGGGCAGCTGGGCCCTAGAGGGGTGGAGTTCCCGACCCTCCCAGCAGATGGAGCCACAGCTGTCTGGGCTTGCCGCCACCTCAGGGGGATGTAACGTCCCTCCAGGACACAGCCCCCCGTGACATCACATATCCCTCTCCTCGGGACCGACGTCCTCGTCGGGGAAAACGCCGCGCAGACGGCGTCCCGCCGAGAGAGGGCATCCGCATTGCCGTGGTGCTTGCCGGCCCTGTGGACAACAGAAAAGTTAAACGGTTGCAAGCTCAAAAACCACCTGGTCACTAATGTCTCCCGGCCCACTGGCCCCATACACGGGCCCGAGCCGCTGGCTCGGCCCTCCGTCTCCGGCCCCACCGGGTCCCGGCCCCCTGGCCCGTCAGCCGGTCCTGCTCGGCCCTCCGGAGCCGGCCCCGGAGTGTCTCGACCTCCCGGCACAGCCGGTCTTTCTCCGCCTCCTCTTCCTGGCTTACGAGGACCGGCTGGCCCCAGTCTCTCCTCCACCCCGGCGGGCCCGGTGACGTCACCCAGGGTGCCGCCTCTGGGTTCAGCGGGGTGGCCCACGGTTGGCCGCCCTGCCCCCCCTGGTCTGCCTGCCACCCCGGACAGGACCTCTGCAGGTGGCCCCGTCCCCCGCAGATCCAGCACCGCTTGGCGCACTGGCGTTGCAGGTGTCCCCGGCGGCCGCACGTCCAGCACGCCCGCCTTGCCGTCCCTGGGGACACCCAGCGTTCCGCCCGGGCGAGGCCGCCGTTTCCCGGACCCGGTGTCGTTCCTCCCGGGACCCCTTCGGCCTGCCTCCGCCCCGGCTGCACACGCCTCCGCTGCTCAGTAGCCCACCGCGCCGTCTGTCTGCCGACCGTAGTCGGCCCCTGGCGGTCTCTCGGCAGCTCCGTCGTCCGCCCCGCTGTTGGGTGGGCCGCCGCCTCCGCCGTCATCGGAGCGGCCGCTCCCGCTGCCGTCTCCGTCGGCGCCGCCGCTGGAGCTGCCGTCGTCGTGCCCCACGACGTCTGCGCCGCCGCCTCTGCCGTCGTCGTCGCTGGCGCGCCCGCCGACGTCTGCGCCGCCGCTTCCACCGCGTCTGGAGCCGCCGCGCCCGCTGCCGTCTGCGCCGCCGCCTCCGCCGTCGTTGGAGCTGCCGCGCCCGCTGACGTCTGCGCCGCCGCCTCCACCGTCGTTGGAGCCGCCGCGCCCGCTGACGTCTGCACCGACGCCTCCACCGTCGCTGGAGTCCGCGTCGTCGGAGCCGTTGACGTCTGCGCCGCCCGGGTCTTCTGGCGGCGGGCGTCCGTCTGGGTCGCCCCGACCCTCTGGCGCCTCACGTCCGTCTGGGTCGCCGCGTCTGCCGCTTCTGGAGCCGCCGGGTCCAGCTCACCAGACCCCTTCAGCCAGCTGTCCAGCGTCTCAAGGCGGAGCCGCTCCCTCGCTGCCTGCTCCTCCAACTGCTTTACCAGCGTCTGCACCGTGCTGGCGTACCCCTCAATCTGAGCCTGCAGCTGGCCCCGCTCGTCCTCCAGCTGCCGCAGCCGTGCGCTGTCGGCCAGCTCCCGTCCCTCTGGTGCCGTCGGGACCCGCACCGCCGGTGCCACGAGCCGGACTTCCGGCGCCGCTGGCCCCACACCTTCGCCGGTCCACGCCGCGTACAGCGCCTCTAGCGCCGCACTCCCGTCATCTGGCTCCTCCAGCCGCTGCGTCTTCCCCACTGGCATCCCCCGTTGGGCGCCACTGTGGCCGGGTTCGATGTTACCGTGGGAGCCACGCAGCTCTTCGCAGAGTGACGACACGAAGGCGTAGCGTTTAAGGCGCTTTGGCATCCTTTACTCTCACGTACAAGCATATACCCACACCTATGCTTCTCCTCTTCCAGTTGGCGGGGAGCCTACAGCCAACTTGGGAATCTGCGTGCTCAAACCGTCGGTATCTTCCTCTGACATGCACTATTAACGCTTGATGCCCACATTCTCCACCATCTGTGACGTCACGAGAGGCTACGCCTCATTCAGCGGGGTACTCAAGCAGTGCCAGGAGACCGGGTTCAAACAAAACAAGGCTTTTATTAACAGGCTGGGGAAATTAATGAAAATACAACAAAACTCTGTTCTCTAGGGACTTTACAGGTTCACCGTTCTGGGATGTCTCTTCCAGATCCACTCAGCTCGCTTCACTGACCCAGCAACAAGTCCTTCCACCTGTCTCTCCCGTATTCCCAACGGCGAGTATTTCCCCCGGTTAGTATATTCCAAAGGTAAGAAAATCCCAGTCCTTGTATATTCCCCTGGACGTCGCCGTGCCGTCCTCTTGTCTTCCTGGGAGCCCAGCTGCGTGACTGGGTTCACTCCCACACCAAACCAACCCAAAACCAACACCCCCGTGTCCCCGTGTGTCTCTTCCTTTTAACCCTCCCGCTCATCAGCTCCTGATTCGCTTCAGCTGCGTGGGCAGCTGGGCCCTAGAGGGGTGGAGTTCCCGACCCTCCCAGCAGATGGAGCCACAGCTGTCTGGGCTTGCCGCCACCTCAGGGGGATGTAACGTCCCTCCAGGACACAGCCCCCCAGGACACAGCCCCCCGTGACATCACATATCCCTCTCCTCGGGACCGACGTCCTCGTCGGGGAAAACGCCGCGCAGACGGCGTCCCGCCGAGAGAGGGCATCCGCATTGCCGTGGTGCTTGCCGGCCCTGTGGACAACAGAAAAGTTAAACGGTTGCAAGCTCAAAAACCACCTGGTCACTAATGTCTCCCGGCCCACTGGCCCCATACACGGGCCCGAGCCGCTGGCTCGGCCCTCCGTCTCCGGCCCCACCGGGTCCCGGCCCCCTGGCCCGTCAGCCGGTCCTGCTCGGCCCTCCGGAGCCGGCCCGGGAGTGTCTCGACCTCCCGGCACAGCCGGTCTTTCTCCGCCTCCTCTTCCTGGCTTACGAGGACCGGCTGGCCCCAGTCTCTCCTCCACCCCGGCGGGCCCGGTGACGTCACCCAGGGTGCCGCCTCTGGGTTCAGCGGGGTGGCCCACGGTTGGCCGCCCTGCCCCCCCTGGTCTGCCTGCCACCCCAGACAGGACCTCTGCAGGTGGCCCCGTCCCCCGCAGATCCAGCACCGCTTGGCGCACTGGCGTTGCAGGTGTCCCCGGCGGCCGCACGTCCAGCACGCCCGCCTTGCCGTCCCTGGGGACACCCAGCGTTCCGCCCGGGCGAGGCCGCCGTTTCCCGGACCCGGTGTCGTTCCTCCCGGGACCCCTTCTGCCTGCCTCCGCCCCGGCTGCACACGCCTCCGCTGCTCAGTAGCCCACCGCGCCGTCTGTCTGCCGACCGTAGTCGGCCCCTGGCGGTCTCTCGGCAGCTCCGTCGTCCGCCCCGCTGTTGGGTGGGCCGCCGCCTCCGCCGTCATCGGAGCGGCCGCTCCCGCTGCCGTCTCCGTCGGCGCCGCCGCTGGAGCCGCCGCTGGAGCTGCCGTCGTCGTGCCCCACGACGTCTGCGCCGCCGCCTCTGCCGTCGTCGTCGCTGGCGCGCCCGCCGACGTCTGCGCCGCCGCTTCCGCCGCGTCTGGAGCCGCCGCGCCCGCTGCCGTCTGCGCCGCCGCCTCCGCCGTCGTTGGAGCCGCCGCGCCCGCTGACGTCTGCGCCGCCGCCTCCACCGTCGTTGGAGCCGCCGCGCCCGCTGACGTCTGCACCGACGCCTCCACCGTCGCTGGAGTCCGCGTCGTCGGAGCCGTTGACGTCTGCGCCGCCCGGGTCTTCTGGCGGCGGGCGTCCGTCTGGGTCGCCCCGACCCTCTGGCGCCTCACGTCCGTCTGGGTCGCCGCGTCTGCCGCTTCTGGAGCCGCCGGGTCCAGCTCACCAGACCCCTTCAGCCAGCTGTCCAGCGTCTCAAGGCGGAGCCGCTCCCTCGCTGCCTGCTCCTCCAACTGCTTTACCAGCGTCTGCACCGTGCTGGCGTACCCCTCAATCTGAGCCTGCAGCTGGCCCCGCTCGTCCTCCAGCTGCCGCAGCCGTGCGCTGTCGGCCAGCTCCCGTCCCTCTGGTGCCGTCGGGACCCGCACCGCCGGTGCCACGAGCCGGACTTCCGGCGCCGCTGGCCCCACACCTTTGCCGGTCCACGCCGCGTACAGCGCCTCTAGCGCCGCACTCCCGTCATCTGGCTCCTCCAGCCGCTGCGTCTTCCCCACTGGCATCCCCCGTTGGGCGCCACTGTGGCCGGGTTCGATGTTACCGTGGGAGCCACGCAGCTCTTCGCAGAGTGACGACACGAAGGCGTAGCGTTTAAGGCGCTTTGGCATCCTTTACTCTCACGTACAAGCATATACCCACACCTATGCTTCTCCTCTTCCAGTTGGCGGGGAGCCTACAGCCAACTTGGGAATCTGCGTGCTCAAACCGTCGGTATCTTCCTCTGACATGCACTATTAACGCTTGATGCCCACATTCTCCACCATCTGTGACGTCACGAGAGGCTACGCCTCATTCAGCGGGGTACTCAAGCAGTGCCAGGAGACCGGGTTCAAACAAAACAAGGCTTTTATTAACAGGCTGGGGAAATTAATGAAAATTCAACAAAACTCTGTTCTCTAGGGACTTTACAGGTTCACCGTTCTGGGATGTCTCTTCCAGATCCACTCAGCTCGCTTCACTGACCCAGCAACAAGTCCTTCCACCTGTCTCTCCCGTATTCCCAACGGCGAGTATTTCCCCCGGTTAGTATATTCCAAAGGTAAGAAAATCCCAGTCCTTGTATATTCCCCTGGACGTCGCCGTGCCGTCCTCTTGTCTTCCTGGGAGCCCAGCTGCGTGACTGGGTTCACTCCCACACCAAACCAACCCAAAACCAACACCCCCGTGTCCCCGTGTGTCTCTTCCTTTTAACCCTCCCGCTCATCAGCTCCTGATTCGCTTCAGCTGCGTGGGCAGCTGGGCCCTAGAGGGGTGGAGTTCCCGACCCTCCCAGCAGATGGAGCCACAGCTGTCTGGGCTTGCCGCCACCTCAGGGGGATGTAACGTCCCTCCAGGACACAGCCCCCCGTGACATCACAATATATATATACACACACATATATATACATATATACAGTATATATACACTAATGTATGAAATATATATATATATATATATATATATAGAAAATAATAATAATACATAAGTTATCATATATAATACATTTATTTATATTTATATATAAATTATCATGTGGCATTCACATATAAGGAAACAAATATAGCTGTTTCAATAACTGGATGAAACATTACTTTAAAATGCCATTCAAAGCAGGCAGAACTAGCATGGAATATTATCATTTCCAGCATTATCATAGGTGTTTCCATTATTGAGATACTGTGAAACAGCTCCTCTTATTCTGCTTCTTTTAGTTTTGCTTCCAGTCTTTCCTCATCCTTCTGGTGCCATTTGCAGGAATCACGAATGGTTACATCAGTCATGTTTGAGCTGGAGGTCAATATGACTACTGGCTACAGACAATTAATTTGCATCATTTCAAATAATTATCTTAATGATAATGGCAAATCTCCATTACATACAAAAAATCAAGCTGCACTTAAGAGGCGGTTTGTCTTTGATGTACACAGTTGGCAATGTGCTGTCCAAAATGTGCAAACCAAACAAAGCTGAAATTAATAAATTCCACAAACGTTCTAATCAAATGTATGTACATATTTTTCAGTGGAACATCATAAGACTTTTTTTTTTAAATTATGAACCTACATAAAAATGGGTTTGGACAGATTATTAGCAAAGATATTGGAAAAAACATTTACGAGGAAACACTGCAAACTGGCAGACTATTACATAGTACACAAAGGAGTTTAAGAAGTCCCAAATGTGCAAACCAAACTAAATTGAGAAAGTAAACCATCAGCTATCAGTTATATGTCACTTCTTTGCAGGAAAACGTATGTAATGCAGATGAAGGCACATATAACCAAATATGAGGAAACAACCACAACCTTGTCTTCCTGTTCCAGCTGCAGTGTACCTGAAAGAAAAACACACTGCAGACAAAAGAGGCCAAGACGAAGACAAAAGTATGACAAACCTGCTGACTGATGAAGTCCACAGGTGGTTACAGCAAACACGCAAACACAAATTCCAGCACACACTAGTCACATTCAGAAACAATGAAATTATATAACAGCCGTCGAGGATGAAATATCTCAAGATAACATGCAAAACTCATCTCCAAAGTATTATCTACAATAATAATGAATTTCTAACTTGTATACTTAAATACTAAATCAGTGTGCTTGGATTTAGTTTTTCTCTTGGCACTTCTCACTTAAGTCACCTCTTCCTGTTTTTTTTATTGGCACCTCACCTTAACCTTCTGGCCTCTTGTCTGAATAGTGTTGTGTCAGTTTGGAGTGAACGCCCTAAGAAAGCCGAAACTCATTAGACAGTGGTTGTTGAATAGATCTGGTCCAAACAGTCCAGACGAACACCAGGCAATACTAAAAAACTACTAGAGGCTTTTCTGGTTTGGCATCTTTGATTTCCTCATGCCTTCTGTGTTTCGCTGCATGCCTTCCAATCAAATTGACCAAAACAGACCCATCAGCTGTTTAACCGGAGACAGACTAATACGGTACTTCCTAGAAGTAGTTGGAGGTTAGATACTAAGAAAACTAAATGGAGTTGTTCTGTCACATGAGTTACTTTGACAAGCCGGTATTATTAGCAGCCGCTCCAAGTGGTGGAAAAATATAACAAAAGAAATTCTTTTGGACGGGGAGGGGAGTAAGCCAGAAAGTTATTATTGCCTATTGTATAGATCATTATTAAACATATTCAATACATTATAATTGCACTTCACCCAGGCTGCACTATGTCAACCCTCTTTGTAGGTTATGTTAATTAAGAAGAATATTTTCTTATGATGTCAGGAATTTGTGATTGTCTTTGTATACATGTTATCTTTAAAACTATTAAAATAGATTATAATTGCACTCCACCCAGGCTGCACGAGGTCAACCCTCTTTGTAGGTTAGGTTAATTATGAAGTACATTTTCTTCTTAAAGCAGTCTGATGGGTTTTGAACTTCATGAACTACGAGAGATTCAAATGACTTGCATTGCAATGATGTGATATTGTGTTGGCGCTAAGACATTTGGTTGTGGAGTCTTGGTGCAGAATGAGGTGTAAAATGATCAGAAATATTTAAAAGAAATTAAAAGATTTCTAAACTGAATTCTACAGCAAATAGGAAACTAATGTCATCCAGCCGGGACTAACTAAACTATATCTGTGTTTAGTGTTTTGCAGATGCCTTTCTGCTGAATTCTGCAATTGATGCAGATTGGTCACTGCAGTGCCAATTTTCAGAAAATGGATCTTTTCTCACAAATAGCATATGAGGTAATTTCTACAACTAAATAATCCAGTCATTGTTCACCTAGACATCGTGTGCATGAGAACCCTTTTAACTGGTACATTCTAGCATCTTCCTTCTCACCCCTTGAACTCTGCGCTCCATTGTCTCTCATTGTTTAACTGTGTATATTTCTACTTCCGTATCCGTGTGCCAAATACCTGTAAAGCTTTAAGCACTAACCTGTATGTGCAATACATTGTTACGTCCCCTTTTCAGCCGAGGAGATGAGGGGAGGGACGAACACACGACAGCCAAAGAATATGTGACAAAAGTAAGAGTAATGTTTCTTAACAAGATTTATTTACACACGGTTGTAGCGAAAAAACATTCTCCATGGTTCTCCATGAAGTGGGAGAGGTTGGGAAAGGTGTGGTCGTGCCAAACAAATTCAAAATCAAGATGACAAAACTAGGCCTGGCTAACAAAAAAATCATTCATCTCTAAAACAATGCTCAAATTAAGCTTGAGTTCAGTCATTATCATTCAATAATAATAATTTATTTTTTCTGCCAATGCCTGCAAAAAGAGTATTATATTATTACTTATGGTAAGAGAGGATTTCATAGATAAGTAATAGCCATAAAACCCAAAGATGTATTGTTCAAATTAACATATTTCTTTTGTGTTAAAAACATTAGAACATATGGATAAAATTAACTCAATAGATAATGTTATAGGTTCCAAATGTAATTTTCAGTCACCTTCACAGCCTTGACCAGGCTGGTAAAACTGCTTGGAGCTAAAAGAGCTAAAACCTGATAAAACTACAGTTTGAGCTCTGTGCTGCAGTATTATGCAAGTTTTTTTTTGTTTCCAGATAAACCACATGGTCATCTTTTGTGGATCCGGCTCAAACAAAGATGACTTAGGTGTGGCAAAGGGGTGTCTCCATCTTCAGAACTTGCAAACCTATAAATACAGACCAACTCCAGACCACAACTGGAGAAAGTTGGACATCCAAAATTTAACAGGTTTCAGTCAAGATTCTTGTCTAACTTTCTTATTGTTTTTCTTCACACTTGCAACTAGCAGATTTCAGGCAACCGTGCCCTCTTGTATATTTAGTGTTATTAGTTGATTAGTGTGTATATAACAGGACCATCTTCATCTTTTTCAGAGATGAGGTGGGTTTTGTGCCTGATTGCTCTTTACCTGTGTTCGAAAAATCGTGTGAATGCTGGTGAGTATGACCTCTATCAAATTTATTTAAATTAAATACAGTCAATATAAATGTGTTTAAAATACACTTCCTCCTACGAGAGTTCATTTAACAACTAAATACAGACAATCCCACAGGAAGATGTGTTTCTACAACAGTGTTTTGCTGTAATTACACATTAATGAAACCTGCATAATAGCTTCAGTTATTCATTGGAAAAAACATCAATATTAACCCTAGAACACTAACTAACAGTAACACCATCATTAATGTTGCGTATATTTTACCTGATATAATATACCCAATAAAATATACTTCTCATCAAAATATATTAAAGTACAACAATACATGGCAAATTGAAGTACTCTTCTTTTGTTGTCCCCTATACAATGTCTCATAAAACGAAAAAAAGGTATCATGGAGGACCCTATACAAAGGCTCTAAAATTTGTGAAAAATTAGGGAATTATTCACAAAGAATTAATGAAAAAAGCAAATGGAGCTGGGAACTTGTTCTTTGGTCCACCCGTGTCTGAGACATGTGCGCCTTGTCTGCTGAAGGCAGTCTCCCTGCATCACTGACAACTTTGATGACAACCCGTCTACCTTCCATGACGTCAGTGAGGACCCACGCAACTCAGAGAGCAGCAACACAATGAAAATCACGTGACCACAATCCCCCAACATTAGAGTTCTTTGGTTAGGAGAGAATGAGAAAATAAAGTCTAGACTAACTAAAAGATGTTTTGTGCTTTCAGAACCACGTTTGAGCAGAGATGTCATTGAAAAAGCTGTCATTGAAGCCAAGACCATGGTGGACTCAGCGTATGAGTTCTCCAGAAGAGTGTGAGTGTACAAACCTACTGAACTGCTACACAAGTTCTGCGGGGATTGAAAAACAAATGGCACAGCATGACAGTGTAAAATACATTCAACTGGATGTTGTACGGCGTCAGAAGCAATAACACCTGACTGCTCATGAATCTGACCTCTCCACACAATACAGGAGCGTTGAGCGCGTGAGGAGGAATGCTGTGAGTCCGTCAGACATTATGCGGTTGGTGAAGCAGCCTGTTGGGCAAACACGTAATGCTGTGCATGCTGCTGACTATATGGATAATGCTGTTAAAATCCTCAAGAGGTCTTTGGAAAGACGTGAAAAGCGCTCCATCAATGCCACAGGTGTTTATCCCCAAAAATGTTCATTGAATTTTTCATACAGGTGGCTGCAAAGTCACAGCTATGTCTATTTCTTATCTCTGATAATTAGATCTGATCTCTGAGGAGAATCTGAAGGTCATTGCTGCCCTGACGGGCTGCTCTCCTCAACATCGAGCCCCTTCTTGCATGACTAGTCCCAATCTAAACAAGTTGCGCACTGCAACCAGTGTCTGCAACAACAGGTGAGGAAACTGCTTAGTAGCAATTTTAAGATTGATGGGGGTAGAAAAAGTACAAGTGAGAAATATGTCCACAGCTAATTGACTACTTAGTTTCTTTGCCTCTGGGGTCAAATTAAATCTCCTTCCAAGTCTCTTGTTTTTTTCCTTTTGTATCTGAAAGATGTTCAATCAATGGTACAACTGCAGGTATAATTGTCGGTCACTGGTCCACGCTATGCATGGTGCACCTATGTGTGAAACGACGAAAAATAAAGATTTTTTACTCCGCCAACACACCTTTCACCCGCTGGCTTCCTGCTGAGTATCAGGATGAAATCTCTCTGCCCAAAGGCTGGGACCCTAATATCAAAATCAACAGACAACTTCTTCCCTTGGTAACATACTTCAGAATATCATCTTCACTGACCATGGGGGGGAAAACCTTTCCACAAAGGTGCTCATTGTCCACATCCTGTTCTCAGGTCAGAGAAGTGTCCAACAATATTTTGCGTACAGCGAAGTCTGACATGGAGAGCGACACACTCTACACTCACCTGGTCACTATATTCGCCCAGTGGACGGATCATGACCTGACCTTCACTCCTAACTCTCCTGTGATTCGCTCGTTCAGTAACGGGATTGACTGTGACAAGAGCTGTGATCGGACAGAGCCCTGCTTCCCCATTCAACACACACACACACACACACACACACACACACACACACACACACACACACACACACACACACACACACACACACACACACACACACACACACACACACACACACACACACACACACACACACACACACACACAGATTCTTGTCATCTCAAGAGATTCCCAAGGAAGATCCTCGCCCTCCGTCCGCCGCGGCCACCTGCAACACAAGAGAGCCATCTAGTGGCCTGTATAGGTAGTGTCTGGTGAGTTATTTTTCTAAATGTGGTCAAGAATTCAAGATCATGAAAAACATAGTAATTCAAACAAAGCATAAAATAAATAACAGTTTGAATGTCGCCTCGCCAATCACGACTCATCATCAGGTCGAGAGAAACTTTTCCTCGGTCCAGTGACACAAAAAGGATCGTTGTTGAAACTAAACGGTGATGTGGGAACAAGCCCTGCGTCAGTATAGCTCCAAAATATGTTGAAAAGGTGACTCTGAATACAATATATTTGGGTTTGTAACGGCAGGCAGGGATGGTAGAGCAGGATATTTATTTTAGAGCGCAAAGTGGAACACTATGCCTAACAGCCCTGTTCATTTTTAATGTTATTTGTTTTTCTCACGTTTGGGAAGTGATTTTTTAACAATCTGAAGTGGGCTAAAGAAAGGTCGAGAACCCTGCATTATGAGGTGTATATTTTCTTACTTGCCTGAGCTCTGCAATCTTTGCTTCCACTAATGTCTGGAGGCTTACTCCAATAATACTGGTGTTGGAGCATTATATCCTGCCTGTAATCAAGCTTTATATATAAGCCACCGGCGTATTGTTATGGGTACCATATAATTAAAAAATTGCCTACTTACAATAAACTGTAGGTGTATAGACTATCAAATCATAAACAATGGACAGAAAGCACACAGATACAGAGCGCTCCAATAAAAGACTCTAATTCCGTATTCAACCTGTTATTTCTCAAACCACCTCCATCTGATGAAGCCACATTGATTCATGAAGTTGATGAAATCATGGAAATTGAAAATCAGCTCTCGACATAATGGCCTCTGTGAAAAATATAAATAAATTCTAGATTATATAAATGCCTTGGAAAAATTAGCAAATATGTCTTAAGAGTGCCATAGAACTGAGCTGTAAATGTAAATGTAAAAAGAAATGAGCGGAGAAGCTATCAATCCACAGAGAGATCCAAATCAATATGTGTGTGTAGAAAAGTCTTACACTGGGCGAGACCGGCATATTTCTCTAGGATTATCAGTGAAAGTGGAAAAGAAACATAACTGTATTCTCATCCATCGATTGCCTTTTCTATCCCTTCCAGCATCGTGAACAACATGCATGCAGTCTTGAAAATAACGTTTCTTTTTACAATCAACACTTGAAATGATGAAGGCACGTGCAAATGACATGGTAACAAATGTAAACCGTACTTTGGAGTTTAATTTTTACCTCTTTATTTAAGATTTCATCATACTTTTTTTTTCTTTTCACAAAATGTACCAAAACACTGGCGACGAGGAAGATCTTGTGTAGACAAAAATAAATATGAAAATTGAAATCATCATCATAGTTTAAATCATAAGCAGAAATGATTGTTAATATCTGAGCAAGTTTATACCTAGTTTTGACAATCCAAACAATGAGATTGTTAGAGCCTGAAGTCTGAATTATCTTTGCATAATGAGTGAAGGGTAACTCTGTAAAATCTTTATGCAGTTGTTCCACTTGCTTCTTGGATGCAATTCCCACAATTTTCTTTAAGGAGGTTTTGGACAATTTATTTTAAGATGTTTTAGATATTGTAATTTGCTCCTGAGATAAATGCATCTTTCCAGCTGCACTCAAAACAGCTCAAGAAAGAATAATACTGACTGTTCTGTTTTGAGTCATTGTTTCCCAAACTGCTGCGGATTTTAAGCATGATATTGCAAAAAACTAATTTAAACAACAATTTAAACAACAATTTAAACAACAATACATCTTGCTTCCCTCTCTACCTCTCTTTGGAAGAGATGCACATAGCTTTGTATTAATTGGTCTAAATTACTGTAATGCACTTTATTTAACGAAACATTTGTAGTTTGCAACTTGTTTAAAATGCTGCAGTCCGAATTTGAACTAAAACCAGGAAAAGAGACCATTTTACAACAGTACTAGCCTGAAGAAACAACATGGAGCAGCCACCCTGTGGACCCACCACCCGCATGGACAAACATCGGGGTCGGGTGCTATGCAGACCGGGCGGCAGGCCGGGCAGGGGGCCTGGGCGAGCCGATCGCCGGCGGCATAGACTAGCTTTAGGGACGTGGAACGGCTAGCGGGGAAGGAGCCGGAGCTGGTGCGGGAGGTGCAGCGGTACCAGCTAGATATAGTTGGGCTCACCTCCACGCACAGCGCTGGCTCTGGAACAAACTCCTGGAGAAGGGTTGGACTTTGTTCTTTTCTGGAGTCGCCCAGGGTGAGAGGCGCCAGGCAGCAGTGGGGATACTCACGAGTCCCCGGTTGAGCGCTGCCGTGTTGGGAGTTTTTCCCGGAGAACGAGAGGGTCGCCTCCCTGCTCCTACGCAGGTTTGCGGGAAGTAAGGCTCTGACTGTTGTTTGTGAACAGTATTTCAGAGTATTCGGCCTTCTTGGAGTCGGTGGGAGGGGTCCTGGAAAGGGCGCCGCCTGCCGACTCCATAGTTCTCCTGGGAGACTTCGTTGTTGGACTTTTGTGCTAGCCACGGTTTGTCCTTAACAAAAACCATGTTTGAGCATAAGGTGGCTCATAAGTGTACCTGGTACCAGAACACCTTAGGCCGGAGATCAATGATCAACTTCATAATCGTATCATCTGATCTGTGGCCGTATGTTTTGGACATTGGTGAAGAGAGAAGCAGAGCTGTCAACTGATCACCAACTGGTGGTGAGTTGGATCAGATGGGGGGGGGGGGGGGGGGAGCCAGCTAGAGAGACCTGGGAAGTGGCTGAGGATCCTGTCCGGGAGGTCTTCAACTCGCCCCTCCGGAAGGACTTCTCACACATCCCGAGGGAGGTTGGGGACATGGAATCCCAGTGGATCATGTTCAAAGCCTCTATTGTGGATGCGGCCGCTAGGAGCTGTGGTCAGAAGGTCATCGGTGCCTGTCTTGGTGGCAACCCGAGAACCCGGTGGTGGACACCGAGGGTGAGGGAAGCCGTCAAGCTGAAGAAGGAGGCCTTTCGGGCTTGGTTGGCCCAGGGGTCTCCTGAAGCAGCTGACAGGTACAGGCAGGCCAGAAGGGCTGCAGCTGCGGTGGTCACGGATGCTAAAACTCGGGCATGGGAGGAGTTCGGGGAGGCCATGGAGAAGGACTTTCGGTTGGCCTCAAGGAGGTTCTGGCAAACCATCCGACAACTCAGGAAGGGAAGGCAGGGCCTTCCCCAGGCTGTTATCAGCGGGGGAGGGGGGCTACTGACCCAGACAGAGGATATCGTCGGGCGGTGGAAAGAGCACTTTGAGGAACTCTTAAACCCGGTCAACATGTCCCCTGAACAGGGGACAGCGCCTGAAGACTTGGGGTTGGTTGCATCCATATCCCTGGCAGAGGCCACTAAGGTAGTCAAAAAGCTCCTTGGTGGCAAGGCGCCAGGGGTGGATGAGATCCGCTTTGAGATGCTGAAGGCGCTGGACATTGTTGGGTTGTCTTGGCTGACACGCCTCTTCAATGTCGCATGGGTGTCGGGAACAGTTCCCATGGACTGGCAGACCGGGGTGGTGGTTCCCATCTTCAAGAAGGGGGACCGGAGAGTGTGCTCGAACTATCGGGGTATCACACTACTCAGCCTCCCGGGAAAAGCTTATGCCAGGGTGCTGGAACGGAGGCTCCGACCGTTTGTCGAACCTCGGATTCAAGAAGAACAGTGCGGGTTTCGTCCTGGTCGTGGAACAGTGGACCAGCTCTTTACCCTCGCAGGGATACTTGAGGGGTCCTGGGAGTTTGCCCAACCAGTCTACATGTGCTTTGTGGACCTGGAGAAGGCTTTCGACCGGGTCCCTCGGGGCTCTTTGTGGGGGGTGCTGCGGGAGTATGGTGTGCCGGACCCGTTGCAACAGGCCATCCGGTCTCTGTACGCCTGCAGTAGGAGCTGTGTTCGTATCCTCCGCAGTAAGTCAGACATGTTCCCGGTGGGTGTTGTCCTCCGCCAGGGCTGCCCTTTATCACCGGTCCTGTTCGTGACTTTCATGGACAGGATATCTAGGCGCAGCCGGGGGGCGAAGATCGTCAGGTTCGGGGATCTTGGGATAGCTTCTCTGTTGTTTGTAGATGATGTGGTCCTGTTTGCTTCCTCGGACCATGACCTCCAGCATTCATTGGGGCGTTTTGCAGCCGAGTGTGAAGCGGCGGGGATGAGAGTCAGCACCACGAAATCTAAGGCCATGGTGCTCTGCCGGAAAACGGTGGATTGCTCCCTCCGGGTGGGGACAGAGTGCCTACCACAAGCGAAGGAGTTCAAGTATCTCGGGGTCTTGTTTACGAGTGAGGGTAAAATGGAGCGGGAGATCGACAGGCGTATCGGTGCAGCTGCAGCAGTAAAACAGGCGTTGCACCAGGCCGTCTTGGTGAAGAAGGAGCTAAGCCGGAAGGCGAAGCTCTCAATTTACTGGTCGGTCTACGTCCCAACCCTCACCTATGGTCACGAACTCTTGGATACAAGCGGCCGAAATGAGTTTCTTCCAGAAGAGTGGCCGCGCTCAGCCTTAGGGATAGGGTAAGGAGCTCGGACATCAGGAGGGAGCTTGGAGTTGAGCCGCTACTCCTTCGTGTCGAAAGGAGTCAGCTGAGGTGGTTCGGGCATCTAATTAGGATGCCTCCAGGACGCCTCCCTTTAGAGGTTTTCCATGCGCGCTGGACACGCTGGAGGGATTATATCTCCCAGCTGGCCTGGGAACGATGTTGAGGGTGAGAGAGAAGCCTGGGTCAGCCTGCTTGACCTGCTGCCACAGCGACCCAACCCCGGATAAGCGGATGAAAATGGATGGATGGATGGATAGTGTTGTTACACTGGCTTTAATTTTTGTTTTACATATATTATATGTGGTTTTCATATCTCAATTTTCAACTTGCTTTAGAACTAATATTATCCTATTTTGTGTCTCTTGTATTATTAGATTGTTTCTGCTCCTTAAATACCTGTGTTATGGATTTGTTTATTTTGTTAAGCGTGCTGCCTTCTGTTAAAGGTGCTACATAAATGATACTGTGGGGCAGGGGCGGGGTTAAGCGCGGCTGCAGGGGGGAAGAGGGAAGGGCGGCTCAGGGAACAGGTGCGGGGAATCAGGTGAAATGAGCCACACCTGTGACTGATGGGGGGTGTGTGTGTGGGTGTGTGTGTGTGTGTGGGTGGGCGGGGATAAAAGGCCCCGCCATAGTGACAGAAGAGAGACTGGCGAGGAGAACGAGGACGAGCACGAGCGAGAAGGAGCGAGCCGAGCCAGTGGCAGTGAAAAGAGCACAATAAAAATCACTTTGCATCCTATTCTGCCTCTGTGGTGTGTGATCCGTGAACCCGGTAGAACCGAACCCTGTTACAGTGGCGCCTGACCTGGACCCGGGATGGATCAACGAGACCGACAGCCGGAGATTCCCGCCCAGCCGCTCGTCGCGCTGGGCCAGATGGTGGCAGGCATCGCCGCCGTACAGCAAGAACCGGCGGCATTGAACCACGCGTTTATGGCGGCGCTCCAGGGACAAGCTGAGCGGCAATCCGACGCCCTGGAGCGCCTGGCCGCCGGGATGGGGCCAGCGCTGGGGCATCGCTCCTCGGCACAGGGGCCGCCAGAGGTGGCCATACAAAGAATGACGGCAGCCGACGACGCGCAGACTTTCATGGATGCCTTCGAGGCGACGGCGGAGGCGTGCGATTGGCCAAGGGCCGAGTGGGCGGTGCGGCTCCTGCCATTGCTAGCGGGCGAAGCTCAGACGGCGGCAATGGCACTCCCGCCGGTGGCCAGGCGGGATTATGACGTCATCCGGCGGGCCGTGGTGGCTCGGCTGGGCCTGACCCCGGAGGATCACCGGTGGAGGTTCCGCGAGGCCAGGCTGGGGCCGGAGGACCGGCCGTTTTCTTTTGCCCAACAACTGCGGGATGCGGCGGGGCGGTGGCTGCGGCCCGGGGGGGCGGGAGACGCGGAGGTCATCGTGGAGGCGGTCGTAATGGAGCAGTTTACGGAGGGGCTGCCGGCCCGGACCGCGGCGTGGGTCCGCTGCCACCGTCCCCAGGCGCTGGAGGACGCCATCACTCTGGCGGAGGACCACTTGACCGTGTACCCGGCGGCGAAAGGGGGCGGTGGACAGTCGGGGTCGCCTGCCGGGTCAGCACCGGCCCCGTGGAGGAGGCTGGGGACGCCTGGGCCCGCACTGAGCACGCCGACCACCGCTGCCGAACCAGACCCCCACAGTGGCCGCACCCTTCCCAACCCACCGGGGGCCCCTCAAGCGCCAGGGCAGGTGTGCTGGAAGTGCGGGCAGCCCGGACACTTCCGGAGGGAATGCCCACTGATGGAGGTGGGACAAGTGATCCGGGTTGCCGGTCTTCCAGCACCCTCCCCAGGCTCGGGAGCGACGTACCGCGTTCCGGTGAGTATCCAGGGGGGTACACACCAGGCGATGGAGGATTCGGGCTGCATGCAGTCTATGATCCACCAGAGTCTGGTTCGAAGCGGGGCATTGGTGGAGGCAGCACGGATGAGGGTAAGGTTTGTGCATGGGGATATCCACGAATATCCTCTAGTCCCAGTGGAGATTCGTTATGGGGGAAAAAAACATAGACTGAAGGTTGCGGTTAGCTCCCGCCTTACGCACCCCCTGATCTTGGGAACGGATTGGCCAGGGTTTGATAAGTTAATGGGGCAGGCAGAGGGGATGCGGGCATGGCAGACAGGGCAGTGTGATATGTGTGCGGTGCTCAGCGGCGACGCGGGGTTTTCCGACACTGCAGACAGGGAGGGGGAACCGGCTGAGCCTCCAGTGGAGACTCCGCCGGCTACCGAGTTTCACTCCATGGAAGATTTTCCACTGGAACAGTCTCGGGATGAAACCCTGCGTGCGGCTTTTGACCAAGTGATCAAGATTGATGGTCAGCTGGTGCGCCCTGACGCAGCGCAAACATATCCACACTTTTCTGTAATCAGAGACCGGTTATATCGGGTGAGCCGTGACACCCAGACCGGGCAAGAAAACACCCAATTGCTGGTGCCGAAGAGCCACCGGGAAATAGTTTTCCAGGCGGCTTATTACAACCCGATGGCTGGGCATATGGGATATGACAAGACATTGCACCGGATAATGACCCGATTCTATTGGCCGGGCATCCGGGCGGATGTGTGCCGGTGGTGCGCATCCTGCCCGGAATGTCAATTGGTAAACCCCCCGGCCATTCCGAGGGCGCCACTGCGCCCGCTGCCATTAATGGAGGTGCCGTTCGAAAGAATCGGCATGGACCTCATCGGGCCATTTCACCGGAGCACACGCGGATATCGCTTTGTACTAGTCCTAGTGGATTATGCAACGTGATATCCGGAAGCGGTGCCGTTGCGCAACATTTCTGCAAAGAGTGTTGCACAGGCACTGTTTCAGGTCATCTCCCGAGTCGGAGTCCCGAAAGAGATTCTGACTGACCAGGGCACGTCGTTCATGTCACGCACACTGAAAGGACTTTACGAATCACCGGGCATCAAGTCTATTCGGACTAGCGTCTACCATCCCCAGACCGATGGGCTGGTGGAGCGGTTCAATAAGACTTTGAAGACCATGATCCGTAAATTCATTAGCGAGGATGAACGCAATTGGGATAAATGGCTGGACTCTCTCTTGTTTGCAGTGCGGGAGGTTCCCCAGGCCTCCACAGGATTTTCTCCCTTTGAACTGCTGTTCGGCAGGACGCCACGAGGGGTGCTCGACCTCATTAAAGAAAGCTGGGAGGAGGGGTCGAGCACCAGCAAGAACGAGATTCAGCACGTCCTGGACCTGCGCGCAAAGCTTCACGCCTCGGGTCGGCTTTCACGAGAAAATTTGCGGCAGGCCCAGGAGCGTCAGAAGCGCCTGAGAGGGGCCAGGCTGAGACAATTCGCACCGGGAGACAAGGTACTTGTATTGCTCCCCTCTTCCAGCTCAAAACTCCTCGCCAAGTGGCAAGGGCCCTTTGTGGTCACACGGCGGGTCGGGGAGGTCGACTATGAGGTGGTCCAGGTCGGATCGGGGGGGGGAGTACACAGATCTACCACCTGAACCTCCTGAAAGCATGGAGGGAGGCGGAGTCTGTTTCGCTGATATCCGCAGTTTCGGAGAGAGAGGAGCTGGGGCCTGAGGCTACAAAATCGGCCGGTCCTGCCTCGCTCCATTGTGACGCCCAGCTCTCCGCGGTTCAGCAAACAGACATTGCCGAGTTGCAGACGCGGTTTGCGGACGTATTCTCGCTCCGACCGGGCCGCACCAGCCTCATCGTGCATGAGATTGCATCCTATTCTGCCTCTGTGGTGTGTGATCCGTGAACCCGGTAGAACCGAACCCTGTTACAGATACATACTATTTTTTAATTACTGTTACTATTCTTATACTATTCTTATTAGCATTATTATTAAATTTGTGTAGAACTACAATGAGTTGCAGAGTGCATGAGGTCATATAGTGTACACTTAAAATGTTCCTATCCCTCGTATTCCTCAGGTGGCCTGGACCCGATCATCAGGGGCCTGGTGGGTCGTCAGGCCAAGCTGAACACACAGGATCACATGATGTCTGAGGAACTGAGGGACAGGCTGTTTAAATTCACCAGTGAGTTGGCTCTGGATCTGGCCGCTATCAACCTGCAGAGAGGAAGAGACCATGGACTCCCTGGTATAACTCTCATTGAGTCTTTCTATTTATTTTCTTGTACCCCTAGAATTTTAACTGCCGTATTACTAATCATACTTTATCTTAAACATGACTATATTTTCACCCTTGGTGTCCCTTTTTAGGCTATAACAAATGGCGTAAGTTCTGTGGACTGTTGCAGCCAAAAAATAAGAACGCGCTGTCAAAAGTGATGAAAAGCAACGAGCTGGCCAAGAAACTGCTGAATCTCTACGGAAGACCTGAAAACATCGATGTGTGGCTGGGAGGAGTGTCTGAGCCGTTTGTCCGGGGAGGAAGAACGGGACCTTTGTTCGCCTGTCTGATCGCCACCCAGTTCCAGCGGATTCGCACGGGAGACCGGTAAGCACTAAAAATGCATTATTGACTACATGCACTAAGGATGAGCAGATAGTTGTGTAAGCCACACTTTTAAACATGAACTGCCAATTTCAGACTTTGGTGGGAGAACAATGGAGTTTTCACTGAGGACCAGAGGGACTCCCTGAAGGACACCTCTCTTGCCCGGATCATCTGTGACAACACTGGCATCACTGATGTACCAGCCCAGCCCTTCCAGTATGCCTCCCAGTCCAGTTACACAAACTGTACTGACATCCCTGCCCTTAATCTCAGTCCATGGAGGGAGAGTATTAAGTAGTAGTCCTCCCTGCAGCTAAAGACCGCAACATCTCAGGGCATCTGTTTTTTTCTGTGTAACATGAGACCGTTCTTCACACTTCTACTGACATAAAACTTTAATGCTTCAAACCTTGTGCATTGTTAGATTTTTTTATATTTTTGCTTGCTTTGTCGTGTGGAATTAAATCATTTATTTTTTAATTTACATTTTGTTATTTAAATCTAGGGGAAATTCATGCATCACATTTCTGTTGGATATTAATCTGCTGGAGTGCTAACGATCGGTTGAAATCTTAGAAGTCTTAGAATTGTTTTCTCTCTTTCAAATGTAGATTTTTATAACTGACCAATGAATTTGACCTGTCTGATAATTTCTCAATAATTAACTTTACAAGGTGGGTATTTTAAAAGAAATATGTGGAATATCATGGTGTTCATCCTACGAGTTTAATTTACATTACCTTCATTTCAACATGATAAATAAATGTCATAAAGTGTTATACATTATGTGTTATTTGAATTATGACTCTATTTCTTATTATAATACTTTCAAAATTGTCCTTGGACCATGAGACAATACATCTACTGCACAGGATATAAGACTATCTTGCTCTTTGAACTACGCAGTTGCTCTGATCGTCTAATAATGACGCAGTTGGGTGTCACATTGGAGTTAGCTGAGAGCCTGGAGCACGCTGAGGGGCACTGACTAACTGCTGATGTGCTGAGATGGGAAGTGTCTGCCAAATTAACCTTGGTTTATTTTACTTTATTAATTAAATAACTTCTGTGAATTTATTGTGAAACAGTTTGTTTTTTCACTATTACTAAAAGGTTCTTGACTTAATTGAACGTACTTGTGGAGAATAATTTAAAAGGCCACCTATATTCTGATTACAGCTTGGAAATTTGGTTCTTCAAATGTTGAATTGTCATGAGCAACCAAACATTTTATAACACAAAGGTACGTGAATATCTTCACAAAGACTATGAGATGTAACATCCACCATAGTTTTGAAGGTGTAAACAAAGAAATGCCGTATGCCATGCCAAGAAGGCATGGGCCTAAATTAGAAAGCCCCAGCAGGATGAACAAGGCCGGACTTCCTTGGTGATACACTATGTACCAGCCCAGCCCTTCCATTATGCTGAACCATGTTACAATAAGTACCATGTTAATAATAGTAATTATAAGTTGATCCGTTGATCCACTTATCTGATCGTGCGCAGTGTCACCGATTCAGTTTCATCTTCCTGAGCTTTAAATTACAAATGTGTGTTCGGAAATCATAATAAATAAATAAATGTCATAAAGTGTTATAAAGTATGCGTTATTGAATTATGACTCTTCTCTTCGTATTATAATACTTTTGAGATCTATGGTACTTGGACCATGAGACAACACATCTACTGCACAGGATATAAGACTATCTTGCTCTTTGAACTACGCAGTTGCTCTGATCGTCTAATAATGACGCAGTTGGGTGTCACATTGGAGTTAGCTGAGAGCCTGGAGCACGCTGAGGGGCACTGACTAACTGCTGATGTGCTGAGAGGGAAACCCGGTTTCATCTTCACCATTTTGCTGCATTCCTACGCTTGTGTCACATGGGAAAAGTTTTTTAGTTGCAATCTGCAACCTGATCTCTAAATAAATAAACATATTCAGGACACTTGATGTTGGTTAGACACCAGTGCACTTAGTTTAGATGAGTTTACCAAGTGCAACAAGGACCTTTGTATTTTGATGCTTTGGCATCATTGTTCTCAAAGCGTTCATGACTGTAAAGTTGTACAAGACTAGCGTGTCAGCGTTTTTTTTACCTTGCAAAATACCTCAGCCTGTTTATTTTGATTGTAGCCTGCTTCTGTTTTGTTTTGCCTTATTCTTAGTGAACTCTTTATGTTTTTTTTGTGCAGCGTGACTCTTCCGCTGTTTTGGCTTTTGTGACTCAAAGCTTTCTGGAAACATTTGGATTTCTTTCTGATCATACAAGTGCTTCATTTCCCAGCACATCATTACTTGAATATCCCACACACCTTGCAGCCAACAATCTATTGTCTTTTTGTTTTCCTGATAAATTATAGAAGTTGCCAATCCACACCTTATAGTCAAGAAGCCAAGAAGGCATGGCCTAAATTATAAAGCCCCAGCAGTATTAACAAGGCCGGACTTCCTTGGTGATACAAAATGTACCAGCCCAGCCCTTCCATTATGCTGAACCATGTTACAATAAGTACCATGTTAATAATAGTAATTCTAAGTTGATCAGTTGATCCACTTATCTGATCGTTATCTGACTGTTTGAGTTTTATCTTCCTGAGCTTTAAATTACAAATGTGTGTTTGGAAATCATAATTTATGATATTCTTAATATATACAGAAGATGGCATTTTACTTGTGTGAAGTCCACATGTATTAGCAGTGTTTGCAGTTTAGTTTGGTTTCACCATATGAATAAACTGATAGTTGATAATAACTTTAACCAACAAAGTAATACATTCCATTGCAAAGAACTGCATTTAAACAAAATGTATATATAAAAATCAGCTTTCCTTCATATTTTCTATCTTCCTCGGGGGCACTAATAACAAGAACAACAAAATGTCAACGTTTACTGTTAATTTCACATGGGACATTAAACTACGCAGTTGCTCTCATTGTCTAATAATGACGCATTGGGTTTTACATTGGAGTTAGTTGAACGCCTGGAGCATTGCTATCAGACGCTGAGGGGCACTGACCAACCGTTGATGTGCTGAGAGGGAAACTGAGTTGCATATTCACATTTTCACGGCAGCCATCGTCATATTCCTACGCTTGTGTCTCACAGGAAAAGTTTGTTTTGTTGCAATCTGCACCCTGACCGCTAAATGTTGCCAAATTCAACACACTGCACCTTTTAAAGGTCTTTGACAAAAACACAAACCAGCATTCAATAATGTGATCAAAATCAAGCATGTTTTAATGAAATCTTTCATTGTGGTGTTTTTCTTTAAAGAATATGCATATTCAGGACACTTTATGTGCGTCAGAGAGCAGTGCACTTAGTTTAGATAAGTTTACCAACTGCAACAAGGACTTTTGTATTGTGTTCATGCCTGTAAAGTCTCTTTAAATGGAATCTTCACAGTTTGAGTGATTAGGTGTGTGTCCATTTTCCATGGACATCATTATTCTTTAATATGGATAATTGCATATGGACAAATTGTTTCTCAAACACACCATAATCACAGAAAACACACTGAAGTGCCTGACAAATTAACTTTGGTTTCTTTTACGTTATTGCATAATTTGTATTACTTCAGTTCTGTAGCGTTTGTTATTGTGATACAGTTTGTTTTTGCACCATGGAAGGGTTCTCACTTCACTGCACTTCCTGGTTCACTTTATACTTCTCCTGCATACAGTTTGAAAATTTGGATCTTGTTGAATTGCAACAGGCTACCAAACATCATATAAATAAAGGTACACAAATACAGTATCTACACACGGGAGAATCAAGCCTGATATTCCCCCGGTTTAATGCAAATTAAACTTAAATAAAAAGGCTAATGTGCACAGGTGGATGGATCGGGTGCGGCTGTTTTTAAGATCATAAAACACCTAATTGTAACAGAACATTATTATCTTTAACATATACATTGTTTTGGTAATTGAACTTTTCACATGCAACTTATTTTTTGATAAATCCATATTGATTTTCATAGAAGTTCATTGCGCGTATCATAATAATGACAGAGGAGACCCGCCTCTTTACGTGCTCCAAAAACACGTTGCCTATATCCAAAGAACACATTATATACCGAAACCCTGCATGGAATATGCGCATGACTGTAATGCATTTAATAATATTATACACTTCTTGGTGCAGAACAGAACAGGTTGTTTGTTATTGTAAAAACTGGTCTGGTTACATATAGAATTAGTTTGAACAACTAAAACAATCCTTTTATATTTCACTATATGTGTAAGGGGTATTTCATTTTAACATTTGTTTGGAATCCAATAAGAGAAAGACACTTCCGTTTTTGTAAATTAAAAAGCTGGAATCGTCTTTATCAGAATAGCCATTGGCCCGTCCCCAAATACTTATTTATTTTTTTATTTTTAGCATTGGTGCGGAAAGTTTTTGTTTCGTCTCACACGCACAATTGAGTTTCATATGATACATGTATATGCTCTCTCAAATGCAGTTTTTGCATAACATAAAGTTACATTCATTTTCTTTTCATTTATACTTTTACTGCAGTATTTCAATTCAAGCATGTGTTTTCTTCACATTTTTTTGTGCTGCTATGTTCATATTTTGTATCTTTAAAAAATATAAATAATCATTCAATCCATTATAATAGTCAGCTGATATCCTTGAAAGCGTTGTCGGGAAAGTTCAATTAAGTCATAGGTGTGCCAAGTGACAACAATTTCCTAGAAACTTCAACGGAGCTTTTGCCAAACTGATTAAATCTGTTGGGCGTGTGAAACGAAACAAAAGGAAAAATTC
The DNA here is from genome assembly GCA_023566465.1 of Cottus gobio. Lineage (NCBI taxonomy): Eukaryota > Metazoa > Chordata > Actinopteri > Perciformes > Cottidae > Cottus > Cottus gobio. The sequence continues at coordinate 18,316,370 of CM042218.1, read as the reverse complement.
CTCTGCACCAATTGTTTCACCAATCCTTAAAGAAATATGTAAATGCATTACAAAACAACAATGTAACAATAAATTATAAACCAAAATGTGTCAATTGTTTTCCTCATTGTTTCATTTACCGTAGATGGCACACGAGAAGTTGCTCAACAGGAATTGTGCTGCAGATGCGGAACTAGGAAGAAAAATAATTCCATTGTCTGAGAAACATTCTGGTCAAACATGGGCGTTAACGACACATGTTAGGGTATAAAAAGAGCTCCATCCTCAAGTAAGAGGTCACAGCTTATTGCTTATCAAAGGTTACTTTACTTTGATGTTTAACTTTGATTTAATAGATACAGTTGATATTCTGTAGGCAATTTGATGCATTAGATTGGATTATATTTGTTTTCGAAGAGAATTCTTAATATTTTTTACAAAGATGAGTCACTTTCTGTGCCTGCTGGCTGCAGTGCTTTACCTGAGCTTGCAATGCCAGGTGGATGCTGGTGAGTAATACCTCTATCATCTCATTTAGAATACACACAGCTTTAAATGCAAGCATTACTTTGTTGATTCCGACAACATTTTACTCTCTTTTTTTTAATGAAACTCATGAAATCTCAGTCAATATGTTTGAGTTCATGATTTATTGTGAGACAAATATTTAAAAATACTTTAACAGTGTGGCATTGATGAAAAATTATCATCTCAGCACTGGCCGAAAACACAAGTATTAAGTATGAACAAGAAAGTGAATTAAACAAAATGTAATTTATACTTTCAGAATCCCATTTAAGCCGGAGTGCCATTGAAAGGGCTGTGATTGAAGCCAAAGCCACAATAGACTCTGCCTATGAGTACTCCAGGAGAGTGTGAGTAGCCTGCTGAATACATTATTCCCTACTTTAATTGAAAAATAACACAGAATGAAATTGAAACTGTATGAAATTGATATTGAAGACCTTCTGACTGAACTCATGAATCTGACCTCTCCACACAATACAGGAGCGTTGAGCGCGTGAGGAGGAATGTCGTGAGTCCGTCAGACATTATGCGGTTGGTGAAGCAGCCTGTTGGCCAAACACGTAATGCTGTGCGTGCTGCTGACTATATGGAAAATGCTGTTAAAATCCTCAAGACGTCTTTAAGACGTCAAAAGCGCTCCATCAATGCCACAGGTGTTTATCATTTACGGCTTCACAGAAATTTCTTGCATACATTTCTAGATCGGTTGCTCATTTCTTGTTTCTTGTTAATAAGACCTGATCTCTGAGGAGGATCTGCAGGTTATTGCTAAGCTGACCGGCTGCTCTCCCAGACAGCGCCCCCCTTCTTGCACAACACTTAGCAATTTAGACACGTTTCGGACTGCAAGCAGCATCTGCAACAACAGGTGAGGCAATGATTTTTTTTGATGTACCTTATTTTGGGTTTGACTTGGAGTTTTGGTTACATGTTGTCTCTTATCCTTTCCCCTTTATTCCTTTTACTGAGGGAAATTGAATAATTTAAAATTGCCATAAAAGTAATCTTAAAAAGATAAAAGTACAATAATGGATTTATTTTTTTCTCGTCTAGATTTAACACCCGCTATGGAGCCTCCAACACACCTTTCACCCGCTGGCTTCCTGCTGAGTATCAGGATGAAATCTCTCTGCCCAAAGGCTGGGACCCTAATATCAGAATCAACAGAAACTTTCTTCCCTTGGTAACATACTTCAGAATTTCATCTTCACTGACCACGGGGAAACAAACCCTTTTCACTTTTCACCAAGGTGCTCATTGTCCACATCCTGTTCTCAGGTCAGAGAAGTGTCCAACAGTATTTTGCGTGCAGCGAAGGCTGACGTGGAGAGCGACACACTCTACACTCACCTGGTCACTATATTCGCCCAGTGGACGGATCATGACCTGACCTTCACTCCTACCTCTCCTGTGATTCGCTCGTTGAGTACCGGGATTGGATGTGACCAGAGCTGTGATCGGTCAGAGCCCTGCTTCCCCATTCAGGTCAGTGACACACACACACACACACACACACACACACACACACACACACACACACACACACACACACACACACACACACACACACACACACACACACACACACACACACACACACACACACACACACACACACACAGGATGTTAACTGATTCTTGTCATCTCAACAGATTCCCAAGGAAGATCCTCGCTTTGGCTCCAACTCGGAGAAGTGCATGCCTTTCTTCCGCTCAGCAGCAGCTTGTGGTTCGGTCAACTTTGGCCAGCAGTTTGGTGCAAGCAACGTCCGGCAACAGATGAATGCGCTCACAGCTTTCCTTGATGTGGGTCAGGTGTACGGTTCAGAGGACACCAATGCTCGTTTCCTACGAGACCTCACCTCAGACAAGGGCCTGCTGAGAGTCAACACAGAGTTCACTGACAACCGCCGTGAGCACCTGCCCTTCTCCCCCGCGGTTAACAACATATGTGCCACCCGAGCCCGCATTACTAATGACAGAATGGCAAGGGAGGTGCCCTGCTTTGTGGCTGGTGAGTGGCAGCAAAGACTGATGTACAAATATTAAAAGCATTAAATCCATCCAAGCATCGCACAGAGCTGACCGCCCTTTTGTCCTCATTTCATCTGACCTTAAAGGTGACGTTCGGACCAACGAGAACATCGGCCTGATCTCTTTACACACACTGTTCCTGCGTGAGCACAACCGGCTGGCCCGTGCTCTGGGGGACATCAATCCTCACTGGAACGGAGAGAGACGCTATCAAGAAGCACGTAAAATCATGGGAGGATATTCACAGGTTAGCGACAGGTTTATCTGCATGGATTACAGAAATATTGGAACGTCTTCACATGGTTCAATCAACCAAGTGTGTTTTCTGTCTTTTAGGTTCTCACTTTCAGAGACTACTTACTTCACATTGTTGGTCCAGACTTCATAGCCAGTCATCTGTCCACCTACCCTGGTTATGATGAAAACGTGGACCCCGCGATCGCCAATGTGTTTGCCACAGCTGCCTACCGATTCGCTCACCTTATGGTTCAGCCTTTCATGTTTCGTCTTAATGAGCAGTACCAGGAACACCCAGATTTCCCCAGCCCACTGCTGCACAAAGCCTTCTTTACACCGTGGAGGGTCGTCTTTGAAGGTAATGACAAGGTCTTGAACTTGTTAGTTGTTCCCTAAACAGAAAGTTAATACAATTGACCAAAATTAAATGATGTCTTGTATTCCTCAGGTGGCCTGGACCCGATCATCAGGGGCCTGGTGGGTCGTCCGGCCAAGCTGAACACACAGGATAACATGATGTCTGAGGAACTGAGGGACAGGCTGTTTAAATTCACCAGTGCGTTGGCTCTGGATCTGGCCTCCCTCAACATGCAGAGAGGAAGAGATCATGGACTCCCTGGTTAGTCTCCCTACCTACTTATTATTTATATCTAAAGTCTATTTTACTTACATATCTAGGATTTTGCAGGCACTACAGAAAACACTCTTAAAACATGTCAACATATATATGTATGCCATTTTTAGGCTACAACAAATGGCGCAAGTACTGTGGGCTGTCACAACCACAAAATCAGGCAGAGTTGGCTGCTGTGCTGAACAACAGGGATCTGGCCAGGAAACTGCTGAATCTCTATGGAACACCCGACAACATCGATGTGTGGCTGGGAGGAGTGTCTGAGCCGTTTGTACGCGGAGGAAGAACGGGACCTTTGTTTGCTTGCTTGATTGCCACTCAGTTCCAGCGGATTCGCAAGGGAGACCGGTATGTTACAAACCTGACATTGCTAAAGTTGTGTCAATAATTGTGTTACCTGCACCTTTACATTAATGAGAGATTCAGGGATTCAGATACTTTACATTTTACATTTCAGACTTTGGTGGGAGAATACTGGAGTATTTACTGAGGCCCAGAGAAACTCCTTGAGGGAAACCTCGCTCGCTCGCATTATCTGTGACAATACTGGCATCACTGAAGTACCGGAAAAACCCTTTCTTTATCGGCCTCGAGGGTCCGGTTACACCCAGTGCAAGAACATCAAGTCCTTTGATCTCAGTCCATGGAAGGATATTGGTGAGTTGAGGTCCTGAAATCTCATCTGACCCAGTTGACCAAAGATAATAATTTCCAACATTGGAATCCTTCTAATGTACCAATTTCCCTGTTAATTTTCAGTAACAACTGGACCCCCTGGAACACCAGGTAAATCTACAACGTATCCATAAATACTTAAATTGAAAAGTATTACTTAAAAATACTGCAATGGGAAAGTCCCGTGGATATAATTGTACATTCTAATTGCCTGTCTTTTTTTCAAAAGCCCCTGGATCCCCTGGAACACCAGGTAAATCTACAACGTATCCATAAATACTTAAATTGAAAAGTATTACTTAAAAATACTGCAATGGGAAAGTCCCGTGGATATAATTGTACATTCTAATTGCCTGTCTTTTTTTCAAAAGCCCCTGGATCCCCTGGAACACCAGGTAAATCTACAACGTATCCATAAATACTTAAATTGAAAAGTATTACTTAAAAATACTGCAATGGGAAAGTCCCGTGGATATAATTGTACATTCTAATTGCCTGTCTTTTTTTCAAAAGCCCCTGGATCCCCTGGAACACCAGGTAAATCTACAACGTATCCATAAATACTTAAATTGAAAAGTATTACTTAAAAATACTGCAATGGGAAAGTCCCGTGGATATAATTGTACATTCTAATTGCATGTCTTTTTTTCAACAGCCCCTGGATCCCCTGGAACACCAGGTAAATCTACAACGTATCCATAAATACTTAAATTGAAAAGTATTACTTAAAAATACTGCAATGGGAAAGTCCCGTGGATATAATTGTACATTCTAATTGCATGTCTTTTTTTCAACAGCCCCTGGATCCCCTGGAACACCAGGTAAATCTACAACGTATCCATAAATACTTAAATTGAAAAGTATTACTTAAAAATACTGCAATGGGAAAGTCCCGTGGATATAATTGTACATTCTAATTGCCTGTCTTTTTTTCAAAAGCCCCTGGATCCCCTGGAACACCAGGTAAATCTACAACGTATCCATAAATACTTAAATTGAAAAGTATTACTTAAAAACACTGCAAGGGGAAAGTCCTGTGTAAATAATTTTAATTGCATGTCTTTTTTTCAACAGTCCCCCCTGGACCCCCTGGACCCTCTGGACCCTCTGGACCCTCTGGACCCCCTGGACCTCCTGGACCTCCGGGCCCTGTGGCGAAAGTGGCATTTTCTGTGCGACTTGGCAACAACTTCCTTGAATCTGGCAAGCCCATTCCCTTCCGTGAGGTCATCTACAATGGACAGAATAGCTATGACAGAAATACAGGATTGTTTACATGCCCTCAACAAGGTGTTTATGAATTCCAGTTCTACTGCACCATCAACAGAAATGATGCCAGTTTGGATCTGAGGCGTAACAGAGATTTGGTTATGCACTCATTTAACACATGGCAGAGTGGTTTCATCACAGCCAGTGGCAGCGTGTACATTAGGCTTAACACTGGAGACAATGTCTTTCTGGTGGCCAACCAAAATGGCAACAGTAACACCAAGGACTGTATATTCTCAGGGCATTTGCTGTTCACTGAGTAGGAGAATGCTTTGAATAAGTGTTTGATCCACAGCAACCGTATTACACTGCCAAAGAAAATCTGTTTGGACTAGTTATTCAGTCAAATATATCAATATTCGCTACCAATGGGTTGAGATAATCACATTTTCCAGTTCAGTTTCCTGCATTGTACTAATTTGAGGCAGCACTGGTGATACACTTATTCTGGTTTTACCTTTTCTCCGGAGCAGACCTATGCTTTAATTTAATACTTTGATTTATGGCAAAATAACATCTTGAAAAGTATAACGTTTATAGTGGACCTTGGTGACAGAAAAGCATTATTTGTTTGTTGAAAAGATTTTGTGTCACAAGAATGACTATTCTTAACGCACTGATACCTGCACTAGTCTATTATGAAGGGCAGACATAATATATAATATTTTCAGCCACTTATCTTTTAAATCCTTCAGTTAATTGTCTTTCCCTCTTTTCTGAAAATTGTAATGTATTGTAAAATGAATAACTAGTAATCATTAAATGAAATACAAAAGCAAGAGCTCTCATTTGTAGCAGATTTCTTTGGAAACACGCTGTGTCCCAAGTGCATGTGTAAGTCACTTTCATTTTGACACTAATAAATAACTGTTATACAAATCAATGCCTCTGAATTATTTTTTTTATTAATACACAACAACATCCGAGGATCACAACATCTGAGCCTACAGACCCAGAATGATGATGTTACTAACCCGACCAGCAGATGGCGCTGACATACAATCCTTTAAGTCATGAAAGCACATTTCAACCTGTGGTTTTGGACGAACTGAAGTCCGGCTTTGTTCATCTGGAGGATTTAGTTGTTCTTGAATTTGTAGATGTAACTTATACTGGTATCATTCACATCTCAATAAATCATAAATTTGAATCTATGCGTTAAACACATGCACTTTGAACTTTGTAAAAGTTAAAGCAGATAATCAAAACAAATTGATCGCTTGAAAAAATATTTCTTTGTATCTCCAATCTCTGAATTTAACAACTAACCCTTAAACCTCTTCACATGAAATGGTAATTGACCTCATTTATATATAACCTTTTTCGAAAACAAAGTTTATATTACCGGGATGAAAAATGACAATAAAATCTTTCATTGCAATAACAAATGCTACACATTATTTACAATGAGATCAGCCTAAAAACATGTAAAGAGTGCGGCAACCAGGGGATGAATTGAGTTTAGGTGTGTTTCAATTCAATTCAATTCAGTTTATTTTGTATAGCCCAAAATCACAAATACAAAGTTTGCCTCTGAGGGCTTTACAATCTGTACACATACGACATCCCTGTCCCGGGACCTCACATCGGATCAGGAAAAACTCCCCCTAAAAATAGTGAAAACCCTTTCACAGGGAAAAAACAAGGGGAAGAAACCTGAGGGAGAGCAACAGAGGAGGATCCCTCTCCCCGGATGGACAGAAGCAATAGATGTCATGTGTACAGAGTCAACGTAACAGAGTTACAGCACATTCAATGGATGTCACAGAAATATTCATGTAATAAGTAGTAGGCATGGACCACGACCCAGATGACCACATTCCACGGCAGCAGACGGAGGCAGAGATGAGGGGCATCAGCGGGGCCGCCATGGCAGGGAGCAGGACCGGCTCCAGACAGCCACGATCCATGGAAGCTTGGGGAGAGGAAGCACAGAGGCTCCCGAGAGGAAGTAGAGTTAGTAATGTGCATTAAAGAGACATTAATTCATCCAAAAGGATAGAGAGGAGAAAATGAGAGGGAGAAGATGATAGAAAAGCTTGGTGTATCCCTAAGATGTTCCCAGGCAATATAAGTCCATAGGAGCACCCCAGGAGCACTTGAGGAGGGGAAGAGGAGGAGGAGAAGAGAGAGAACAGGAGAGAGGAGCTCATTGTATCCTAAAATGTTCCCCAGCAGTCTAGGCCTATGGCAGCATATCTAGGGGCTGGACCAGGGCCAACCTGAGCCAGACCTAACTATAAGTACTGTCAAAGAGAAAGGTCTTAAGTCTACTCTTAAATGAGGTGACTGTGTCTGCCCCCCGGACTGAAAGTGGGAGCTGGTTCCACAGAAAAGGAGCTTGATAACTGAAGGCTCTGGCCCCCATCCTACTTTTTAAGACTCTAGGAACCACAAGTAGCCCTGCATTCATTGAGCGCAGCTCTCTGGCAGGACAATATGGTGCTATAAGCTCCCTAAGATATGATGGTGCATCACCAATTAAGGCTTTGTAGGTAAGAAGAAGGACTTTAAATACAACTCTCTGTCTTACAGGAAGCCAGTGGAGATCAGCTAATACAGGAGTAATGTGATCGCTCCTCTTAGCTCTCGTTAGCACACGGGCTGCAGCATTCTGGATTAACTGTAGAGACCTGAGAGACCCAGCGGAGCAGCCCGATAATACAGAGTTACAGTAGTCCAGTCTTGAGGTAACAAATGCGTGGATCAATGTTTCTGCATCCCTTCGAGACAGGATGTGCCTGATCCTTGAAATGTTGCGTAGGTGAAAAAAGGCAGTCCTTGAGATCTGTTTCACGTGGGAACCGAAGGACAAGTCTTGATCAAAGACAACTCCCAGGTTCCTCGCAGTGGTGGTTGACGCCAGAGCAATGCCATCAAGAGAAACAATATCAATCGATAATTGATTTCTCAGTTGCTCTGGGCCAAGCAAAATAACCTCAGTCTTGTCCGAGTTCAGCATCAGGAAGTTGCAGGTCATCCAGGTTTTTATGTCTTTAAGACATGCTTGAAGTTTAGCCACCTGGCTGGTTTCATCTGGCTTGATCGATATATATAGCTGGGTATCGTCGGCGTAGAAATGAAACTTGACTGAGTGTTTCCTGATAATATTGCCTAATGGAAGCATATATAGCAGGGGTATTCAACTAAAGTTCTGCGAGGTCCAGTTCGAGAGAATTTCCTCATGCAAAGGTCCGGAACATCACAATAATGTCAAATTTGTGCCATATGTATTGAAGTAGCCAACAGTTGTATTAACGTCTATATGTAGTCAACAACTGACTGTAAAATAAATATAAAGTTCAATTAATTAACATCTAAACAATATTTAATATTACAGATTTCCTTGAATAATTATAAATAATACATACATTATCATCTCTTATTTCAAGGCAAATAAAGGCTGGATTTAAAACAGAAAGCTTTTGAAAAACGTGACTATATAAATTAAATGAATAAATTAAATAAATCATGTTAGAAAGATTAATTTAACTGAATTGTCTTGCAGCTTCAAATTCAGTTTATTCGGGCATCTAGTGATGTCAATCCAAAGAGCCAAGATATTATATCCTTGTTTTCTAAAAAGAGAAATGTGTGTGCATGGACTTAATCTGTGGTTATTAACCCACTTGTTTCAGCTCATTTCTCCTCTCTGTTAACATAATTCATGTGTCAGGGTTCTGATCATATTGGCCTTTTAGGTTTATTTTTCTGGGCCTTAATCTCTGATGTGAGTCGTTCCGTTTGCTCTAAAGATCTGAGCTTTGTCTCGTGATGTCTTCACATCGCTGCTTTTAATGTCACTGAACATGAGACATACCGCTCTTGAACTGGTTGTGGGAATAACAAACATATAAGTCTGTCCATTGTTCAAGGCTCTGGTTTAGATGTCCACATTTCTCTTTTGGAGCACCAAGTGAAACAACTTCTCTGACTCACGTACTTCAAACTATCAGGTCTCTCCCGTCGCTCCCGTGTGTGCGAACGTCTTACTCGAGTCGAGGGCGGGGCTTAACGCAATACACACATGTGATTGGTCGAGTAGGATCAAGTGACAGGATTTTCAAGGCGTGTGATTGGTCGGAGTGTTTCCTGGACCGCTGAATGAGAGCCGTAGAGGCAGGAAAAGCTGCGCCGGTGAAATAGAAGCGATCCACCAACAGTTAATAATTCGGTAATAATAATTGGTTTTCGGTCCAGGGTCCAGAGACAACGGCGTCTGGGTCCGGACCCGGACCGCGGTCCGCCAGTTAGTGACCCATGTTCTAGTGGATTGCAAATTATTCCCCACGTAAAATAAGGCAACTATTCTCAACCATTAGGCCTAGTCCCATCCGTGGATCAAAGAGAGCCATCTAGTGGCCTGTATCGGTAGTGTCTGGTGAGTTGTTTTTCTAAATGTGGTCAATAATTCAAAATAATGAAAAACATATAGGAATTCAAACAAAGCATGAAATAAAAGACCAGTTTGAATGTTGCAATGGACAGAAAGCACACAGATACAGAGCGCTCCAATAAAAGACTCTAATTCCGTATTCAACCTGTTATTTCTCAAACCACCTCCATCTGATGAAACCACATTGATTAATGAAGTTGATGAAATCATGGAAATTGAAAATCAGCTCTCGACATAATGGCCTCTGTGAAAAATAGAAATACATTCTAGATTATATAAATGCCTTGGAAAAATGAGCAAATATGTCTTAAGAGTGCCATAGAACTGAGCTGTAAATGTAAATGTAAAAAAAAATGAGCGGAAAAGCTAACAATCCACAGAGAGATCCAAATCAATATGTGTGTGTAGAAAAGTCTTACACTGGGCGAGGCCGGCCCATTTTTTCTAGGATTATCAGTGAAAGTGGAAAAGAAACATAACTGTATTCTCATCCATCGATTGCTTTTTCTATCTTTTCCAGCATCGTGAACAACATGCATGCAGTCTTGAAAATAACGTTTCTTTTTACAATCAACACTTGAAATGATGGAGGCACGTGCAAATGACATGGTAACAAATGTAAACCATACTTTGGAGTTTAATTTTTACCTCTTTATTTAAGATTTCATCATACTTTTATTTTCTTTTTACAAAAAGTACCAAAACACAGGCGACGAGGAAGATCTTGTGTAGATGAAAAAAATAAATATGAAAATTGAAATCATCATCATAGTTTAAATCATAAGAAACAATGATTGTTAATAGCAAGTTTATACCTAGTGTTGACAACCCAAACAATGTGATTGTTAGAGCCTGAAGTCTGAATTATCTTTGCAAAATGAGTGAAGGGTAACTCTGTAAAATCTTTATGCAGTTGTTCCACTTTCTTCTTGGATGCAATTCCCACAATTTTCTTTAAGGAGGTTTTGGACAATTTAATTTAAGATGTTTTAGATATTGTAATTTGCTCCTGAGAGAAATGCATCTTTCCAGCTGCACTCAAAACAGCTCAAGAAAGAATAATATCGACTGTTCTGTTTTGAGTAATTTTTTTCCAAACTGCTGCTGATTTTAAGCATGGAAGCATTGGAAAAACTCATTTAAACAATTTAGATATGTTCTTACATGACAACAAGATTCATGAAAAATATCACTCCAATAGAGAGAAGAGATATTAAGCAAACTTGGAAATCTGACTCCAGAATGAGCCTGAAGTAAAACACCGTTGTATTATTCTTGACACGGATTTTAAATTACATCAACAATGTTACAAAGCTTGTTTTTTTATATTTTAATACATTTTGCTTCTCTCTCTCTACCTCTCTTTGGAGGAGATGCACATAGCTTCGTATTCCTTGGTCTAAATTTATGTAATGCACTTTATTTTGGATTTCCCAAACGAAACATTGGTAGTTTGCAACTTGTTTAACATGCTGCAGTCTGAATTTGAACTAAAACCAGGAAAAGATGTGGTGGTACAGGGCACCACCACCAGGGGGTGCCACAATAACCCTGGCTGCGACCAGAATATGTCTCGTTCTCTCTCCCTCTGTGTAGTCAGGTAGATGCTGGACAGCCGGGAGGAGTACGCCCGCCGCTCGCAGCTGCAGAGCATTACGACATCACGACGCAGTTAAAGGTGGCCTCCTCCCGGAGGTCCAGCGTCGAGAGATTGCTATGCCTGGCCCACGACACGCTAAGCCAACCCCGTCGACCCGAACCCAGACCGACACGTCACGAGCCCGCATCCAGAGCCGCCAGCACAGCGGCAGGCTGCACGTCACGAGCCCGGACCGAGAGCCGTCCCAGGGAGCGGCTGAGTATTGCCTAGTTTCCCTGGTCTGTGCCTGCAAAGCGACAATAAACACCTCTTGTTCGTACCATCATCCCCTGTCTATCTGCAGTTTGCTTTTGGGTCCCACCGCGAGACGTGACAAAAGAGACAATATTACAACAGTACTAGTGTAGTTACACTGGCTACCTGTAACATTGGGGATTGATCACAGTTTTTTTTGTACTTGTCTTAAGTGCTTAAATAGCTTACGCCTTCATACTTCTCTTTATACAAACCGTTCCCTAAGATTGTGTGGGGAAAAATACTAAAGACTACCTTCTGTTGATATGCATCACATGTTTGGAACAAACTCATCAAAAATAAGACAAACAATGTCTGTTGAATTTTAAGAAAAGCTCAAAACTTATTTATTTAATGAATTCCACCTCTTTCCATTAGCATTACTGTTTTATTTAGGGTTTTCATATCTCAATTTTCAACTTGCTTTAGAACTAATATTATCCTATTTTTTGTCTCTTGTATTATTAGATTGTTTCTGCTTCTTAAATACCTGTGTTATGGATTTGTTTATTTTGTTAAGCATGCTGCCTTCTGTTAAAGGTGCTATATAAATTATACATACTATTTTTTAATTACTGTTACTATTCTTATTAGCATTATTATTACATTTGTGTAGAACTACAATGAGTTGCAGAGTGAATGAGGTCATATAGCATACACTTAAAATGTTCCTATTCCTCAGGTGGCCTGGACCCGATCATCAGGGGCCTGGTGGGTCGTCAGGCCAAGCTGAACACACCGGATCACATGATGTCTGAGGAACTGAGGGACAGGCTGTTTAAATTCACCAGTGAGTTGGCCCTGGATCTGGCCGCTATCAACCTGCAGAGAGGAAGAGACCATGGACTCCCTGGTATAACTCTCATTGAGTCTTTCTATTTTCTTGTATCCCTACAAATTTAACTATTACTAATCATACTTTATCTTAAACATGGCTACATTTTCACCCTTGGTTTTCCCTTTATAGGCTATAACAAATGGCGTAAGTTCTGTGGACTGTCGCAGCCAAAAAATAAGAACGAGCTGTCAAAAGTAATGAAAAGCAACGAGCTGGCCAAGAAACTGCTGAATCTCTACGGAAGACCTGACAACATCGATGTGTGGCTGGGAGGAGTGTCTGAGCCGTTTGTCCGGGGAGGAAGAACGGGACCTTTGTTCGCCTGTCTGATCGCCACCCAGTTCCAGCGGATTCGCACGGGAGACCGGTAAGCACTAAAAATGCATTATTGACTACATGCACTAAGGATGAGCAGATAGTTGTGTAAGCCACACTTTTAAACATGAACTGCCAATTTCAGACTTTGGTGGGAGAACAATGGAGTTTTCACTGAGGACCAGAGGGACTCCCTGAAGGACACCTCTCTTGCCCGGATCATCTGTGACAACACTGGCATCACTGATGTACCAGCCCAGCCCTTCCAGTATGCCTCCCAGTCCAGTTACACAAACTGTACTGACATCCCTGCCCTTAATCTCAGTCCATGGAGGGAGAGTATTAAGTAGTAGTCCTCCCTGCAGCTAAAGACCGCAACATCTCAGGACATCTGCTTTTTTCTGTGTAACATGAGACCGTTCTTCACACTTCTACTGACATAAAACTTTAATGCTTCAAACCTTGTGCATTGTTAGATTTTATTATTATTATTATTTTTGCTTGCTTTGTCGTGTGGAATTAAATCATTTATTTTAGAATTTACATTTTGCTATTTAAATTTAGGGGAAATTCATACATCACATTTCTGCTGGGTATTAATCTGCTGGAGTGCTAACGATCGGTTGAAATCTTAGAAGTCTTAGAATTGTTTTCTCTCTTTCAAATGTAGATTTTTATAACTGACCAATGAATTTGACCTGTCTGATAATTTCTAAATAATTAACTTTACAAGGTGGGTATTTTAAAAGAAATATGTGAAATATGGTGTTCATCCTAAGAGTTTAATTTACATTACCTTAATTTCAACATGATAAATAAATGTCATAAAGTGTTATAAAGTATGCGTTATTGAATTATGACTCTTCTCTTCGTATTATAATACTTTCGAGATCTATGGTACTTGGACCATGAGACAACACATCTACTGCACAGGATATAAGACTATCTTGCTCTTTGAACTACGCAGTTGCTCTGATCGTCTAATAATGACGCAGTTGGGTGTCACATTGGAGTTAGCTGAGAGCCTGGAGCACGCTGAGGGGCACTGACTAACTGCTGATGTGCTGAGAGGGAAACCCGGTTTCATCTTCACCATTTTGCTGCATTCCTACGCTTGTGTCACATGGGAAAAGTTTTTTAGTTGCAATCTGCAACCTGATCTCTAAATAAATAAACATATTCAGGACACTTGATGTTGGTTAGACACCAGTGCACTTAGTTTAGATGAGTTTACCAAGTGCAACAAGGACCTTTGTATTTTGATGCTTTGGCATCATTGTTCTCGAAGCGTTCATGCCTGTAAAGTTGTACAAGTCCTCCCTGCAGCTAAAGACCGCAACATCTCAGGGCATCTGCTTTTTTCTGTGTAACATGAGACCGTTCTTCACACTTCTACTGACATAAAACTTTAATGCTTCAAACCTTGTGCATTGTTAGATTTTTGCTTTGTCGTGTGGAATTAAATCCTTTATTTTTTAATTTACATTTTGTTATTTAAATCTAGGGGAAATTCATACATCACATTTCTGCCGGATATTAATCTGCTGGAGTGCTAAAGATCAGTCTTAGAATTGTTTTCTCTCTTTCAAATGTAGATTTGCAGCGTGACTCCAGCTTTCAGTAAACGTTTGGATTTCTTTTCTGATCATACAGGTGCTTTTCCCAGCACATCATTACGCTTGACAATCCCTTACACCCTGCAGCCAACAATCTATTGTCTTTTTGTTTTCCTGATAAATTATAGAAGTTGCCCATCAACACCTTATTGCCACCAACATGTGTCTGCCAAATTCACCTTGGTTTATCTTACATTAAACTAGGCAGTTGATCTCATCGTCTAATAATGACGCATTGGGTTTTACATTGGAGTTAGTTGAACGCCTGGAGCATTGCTATCAGAGGCTGAGGGGCACTGACCAACCGTTGATGTGCTGAGAGGGAAACTGAGTGTCATATTCACATTTTCACGGCAGCCATTGTCGTATTCCTACGCTTGTGTCTCACAGGAAAAGTTTGTATTGTTGCAATCTGCACCCTGACCGCTAAATGTTGCCAAATTCAACACACTGCACCTTTTAAAGGTCTTTGACAAAAACACAAACCAGCATTCAACAATGTGTTAAAAATCAAGCATGTTTTAATAAAATCTTTCATTGTGGTATTTTTCTTTAAAGAATATGCATATTCAGGACACTTTATGTGAGTCAGAGAGCAGTGCACTTAGTTTGGATGAGTTTACCAACTGGAACAAGGACTTTTGTATTGTGTTCAAGCCTGTAAAGTCCCTTTAAATTTGTATTACTTCAGTTCTGTAGCGTTTGTTATTGTGATACAGTTTGTTTTTGCACCATGGAAGGGTTCTCACTTCACTGCACTTCCTGGTTCTCTGCATACTTCTCCTGCATACAGTCTGGAAATGTGGATCTTGTTAAATTGCTACCGGCTAACAGGCTACCGAACATCATATAAATAAAGGTACACAAATATCTACACACGGGAGAATCAAGACCGGTATTCCCCCGGTGCTACCTGTCACATTGCCAATAGTTATCCATCGTTTTTAAAGGTGAGGGCATTATGGCTTACAGTCAATCCCATAGTTAAGGTCTGTGTATAGCTCACTAAGTTACACAAATTATTAATTTGAGATGTCATTTGAATGTGCTTGAAAAAGGCTAATGTGCACAGGTGGATGGATCGGCTGCGGCTGTTTTTAAGATCATAAAACACCTAATTGTAACAGAACATTATTATCTTTAACATATACATTGTTTTGGTAAATGCACTCTTCACATGCAACTTATTTTTTGATAAATCCATATTGCTTTTCATAGAAGTTCATTGCGTGTATCATAATAACGACAAACGCGCCCCCACCCCTTCACGTGCTCCAACAACACGTTACCAAAGAACACATTAATATGCGCATGGCTACATAGAATTAGTTTGAACAAATAAAACAATCCTTTTATATTTCATTATATGTGTAAGGGGTATGTATTTTCCACATTTGTTTGGAATCCAATAAGAGAAAGACACTTGCGTTTTTTAATTAAAAAGCTGGAATCCTCAGAATTTCCATTGGCCCGTCCCCAAATACTTTACTTCTTGTTTTATTTTTAGCATTGGTGCGGAATGTTTTGGTTTCGTCTCACACGCACAATCGAATTTCATATGAAACATGTATATGCTCTCTCAAATGCAGTTTAGAAATATAGCTTTTGCATAACATAAAGTTATATTAATTTTCTTTTCTTTTATACTTTTATTTAACTTTTTAACTGTTGAGTATTCAATTTAAACATGTCTTCTTCACATTGTATATGCTCCTATGTTTATATTTTGTGTCTTTAAAAAATATAAATCATTATGCAATCCATTATAATAGAAGGTAGGGTCAGTTACTATCCTCGAAGGCGTTTTTCGGGAAAGTTTGATTGAGTCATAGGTATGCCAACTGGCAACAATTTCCTTGAGCGGAAACTTCAACAACATTTTTGATGAGCTGATGAAACGCTGTTGTGTGTGTGAAACTAAACAAAAGAAAAAATCCCTCTGCACCAATTGTTTCACCAAACCTGAAAGAAAATGTAAATGCATTACAAAAATGTAGCAATAAATTATAAAACAAAATGTGTCAATATGTGAGAGATCATCTTCTCTTCTTCCTTCCAATAATAACGTTGTTAATACACCTGGCGGTGTCGTCCTCTGCCAGATTTGTTCTTTCCAAAAAATCTAAAACATGATAAGCATCTGGACATATAGGATCTTTGCCGTTTTACCGAACATGTCTTCAGTGAGATAATTGTTTTCCTCATTGTTTCATTTACTGTAAATGGCACGTGAGAAGTTGCTCAACAGGAATTGTGCTGCAGATGGGGAACAAGGAAGAAAAATAGATTAATTGTCTGAGAAACATTCTGGTCAAACATGGGCGTTAACGACACATGTTAGGGTATAAAAAGAGCTCCATCCTCAAGTAAGAGGTCACAGCTTATTGCTTATCAAAGGTTACTTTACTTTGATGTTTAACTTTGATTTAATAGATACAGTTGATATTCTGTAGGCAATTTGATGCATTAGATTGGATTATATTTGTTTTCGAAGAGAATTCTTAATATTTTTTACAAAGATGAGTCACTTTCTGTGCCTGCTGGCTGCAGTGCTTTACCTGAGCTTGCAATGCCAGGTGGATGCTGGTGAGTAATACCTCTATCATCTCATTTAGAATAAACTTTAAATGCATGCATAACTTTCCGACTACATTTTACTTTCTTTTTTTTTGTATGAAACTGAGTCAATCTCAGTCAATATGTTTGAGTTCATGGTTTATTGTGAGACAAATATTGTAAAATGCTTTAACAGGGTGGCATTGATGAAAAATGATCATCTCAGCACTGGCCGAAAACACAAGTATTAAGTATGAACAAGAAAGTGAATTAAACAAAATGTAATTTATACTTTCAGAATCCCATTTAAGCCGGAGTGCCATTGAAAGGGCTGTGATTGAAGCCAAAGCCACAATAGACTCTGCCTATGAGTACTCCAGGAGAGTGTGAGTAGCCTGCTGAATACATTATTCCCTACTTTAATTGAAAAATAACACAGAAGGAAATTGAAACTGTATGAAATTGATATTGAAGACCTTCTGACTGAACTCATGAATCTGACCTCTCCACACAATACAGGAGCGTTGAGCGCGTGAGGAGGAATGTCGTGAGTCCGTCAGACATTATGCGGTTGGTGAAGCAGCCTGTTGGCCAAACACGTAATGCTGTGCGTGCTGCTGACTATATGGAAAATGCTGTTAAAATCCTCAAGACGTCTTTAAGACGTCAAAAGCGCTCCATCAATGCCACAGGTGTTTATCATTTACGGCTTCACAGAAATTTCTTGCATACATTTCTAGATCGGTTGCTCATTTCTTGTTTCTTGTTAATAAGATCTGATCTCTGAGAAGGATCTGCAGGTTATTGCTCAGATGACCGGCTGCTCTCCCAGACAGCGCCCCCCTTCTTGCACAACACTTAGCAATTTAGACACGTTTCGGACTGCAAGCAGCATCTGCAACAACAGGTGAGGCAATGATTCAATAGCAACATGTTATATACCTTTTCCTGCTGAGCTATCTTTTATTTCAGGATTTATTATTTTGGGTTTGACTTGGAGTTTTGGTTACATGTTGTCTCTTATCCTTTCCCCTATATTCCTTTTACTGAGGGAAATTGAATAATTGAAAATTGCCATGAAAGTAATCTTAAAAAGATAGAAGTACAATAATGGATTTATTTTTTTCTCGTCTAGATTTAACACCCGCTATGGAGCCTCCAACACACCTTTCACCCGCTGGCTTCCTGCTGAGTATCAGGATGAAATCTCTCTGCCCAAAGGCTGGGACCCTAATATCAGAATCAACAGAAACCTTCTTCCCTTGGTAACATACTTCAGAATATCATCTTCACTGACCACGGGGAAACAAACCCTTTTCACTTTTCACCAAGGTGCTCATTGTCCACATCCTGTTCTCAGGTCAGAGAAGTGTCCAACAGTATTTTGCGTGCAGCGAAGGCTGACGTGGAGAGCGACACACTCTACACTCACCTGGTCACTATATTCGCCCAGTGGACGGATCATGACCTGACCTTCACTCCTACCTCTCCTGTGATTCGCTCGTACAGTGACGGGATTGGATGTGACAAGAGCTGTGATCGGACAGAGCCCTGCTTCCCCATTCAGGTCAGTGACACACACACACACACACACACACACACACACACACACACACACACACACACACACACACACACACACACACACACACACACACACACACACACACACACACAGGATGTTAACTGATTCTTGTCATCTCAACAGATTCCCAAGGAAGATCCTCGCTTTGGCTCCAACTCGGAGAAGTGCATGCCTTTCTTCCGCTCAGCAGCAGCTTGTGGTTCGGTCAACTTTGGCCAGCAGTTTGGTGCAAGCAACGTCCGGCAACAGATGAACGCGCTTACAGCTTTCCTTGATGTGGGTCAGGTGTACGGTTCAGAGGACACCAATGCTCGTTTCCTACGAGACCTCACCTCAGACAAGGGCCTGCTGAGAGTCAACACAGAGTTCACTGACAACCGCCGTGAGCACCTGCCCTTCTCCCCCGCGGTTAACAACATATGTGCCACCCGAGCCCGCATTACTAATGACAGTATGGCAAGGGAGGTGCCCTGCTTTGTGGCTGGTGAGTGGCAGCAAAGACTGATGTACAAATATTAAAAGCATTAAATCCATCCAAGCATCGCACAGAGCTGACCGCCCTTTTGTCCTCATTTCATCTGACCTTAAAGGTGACGTTCGGACCAACGAGAACATCGGCCTGATCTCTTTACACACACTGTTCCTGCGTGAGCACAACCGGCTGGCCCGTGCTCTGGGGGACATCAATCCTCACTGGAACGGAGAGAGACGCTATCAAGAAGCACGTAAAATCATGGGAGGATATTCACAGGTTAGCGACAGGTTTATCTGCATGGATTACAGAAATATTGGAACGTCTTCACATGGTTCAATCAACCAAGTGTGTTTTCTGTCTTTTAGGTTCTCACTTTCAGAGACTACTTACTTCACATTGTTGGTCCAGACTTCATAGCCAGTCATCTGTCCACCTACCCTGGTTATGATGAAAACGTGGACCCCGCGATCGCCAATGTGTTTGCCACAGCTGCCTACCGATTCGCTCACCTTATGGTTCAGCCTTACATGTTTCGTCTTAATGAGCAGTACCAGGAACACCCAGATTTCCCCAGCCCACTGCTGCACAAAGCCTTCTTTACACCGTGGAGGGTCGTCTTTGAAGGTAATGACAAGGTCTTGAACTTGTTAGTTGTTCCCTAAACAGAAAGTTAATACAATTGACCAAAATTAAATGATGTCTTGTATTCCTCAGGTGGCCTGGACCCGATCATCAGGGGCCTGGTGGGTCGTCCGGCCAAGCTGAACACACAGGATAACATGATGTCTGAGGAACTGAGGGACAGGCTGTTTAAATTCACCAGTGCGTTGGCTCTGGATCTGGCCTCCCTCAACATGCAGAGAGGAAGAGATCATGGACTCCCTGGTTAGTCTCCCTACCTACTTATTATTTATATCTAAAGTCTATTTTACTTACATATCTAGGATTTTGCAGGCACTACAGAAAACACTCTTAAAACATGTCAACATATATATGTATGCCATTTTTAGGCTACAACCAATGGCGCAAGTACTGTGGACTGTCACAACCACAAAATCAGGCAGAGTTGGCTGCTGTGCTGAACAACAGGGATCTGGCCAGGAAACTGCTGAATCTCTATGGAACACCCGACAACATCGATGTGTGGCTGGGAGGAGTGTCTGAGCCGTTTGTACGCGGAGGAAGAACGGGACCTTTGTTTGCTTGCTTGATTGCCACTCAGTTCCAGCGGATCCGCAAGGGAGACCGGTATGTTACAAACCTGACATTGCTAAAGTTGTGTCAATAATTGTGTTACCTGCACCTTTACATTAATGAGAGATTCAGGGATTCAGATACTTTACATTTTACATTTCAGACTTTGGTGGGAGAATACTGGAGTATTTACTGAGGCCCAGAGAAACTCCTTGAGGGAAACCTCGCTCGCTCGCATTATCTGTGACAATACTGGCATCACTGAAGTACCGGAAAAACCCTTTCTTTATCGGCCTCGAGGGTCCGGTTACACCCAGTGCAAGAACATCAAGTCCTTTGATCTCAGTCCATGGAAGGATATTGGTGAGTTGAGGTCCTGAAATCTCATCTGACACAGTTGACCAAAGATAATAATTTCCAACATTGGAATCCTTCTAATGTACCAATTTCCCTGTTAATTTTCAGTAACAACTGGACCCCCTGGAACACCAGGTAAATCTACAACGTATCCATAAATACTTAAATTGAAAAGTATTACTTAAAAATACTGCAATGGGAAAGTCCCGTGGATATAATTGTACATTCTAATTGCCTGTCTTTTTTTCAAAAGCCCCTGGATCCCCTGGAACACCAGGTAAATCTACAACGTATCCATAAATACTTAAATTGAAAAGTATTACTTAAAAATACTGCAATGGGAAAGTCCCGTGGATATAATTGTACATTCTAATTGCATGTCTTTTTTTCAACAGCCCCTGGATCCCCTGGAACACCAGGTAAATCTACAACGTATCCATAAATACTTAAATTGAAAAGTATTACTTAAAAACACTGCAAGGGGAAAGTCCTGTGTAAATAATTTTAATTGCATGTCTTTTTTTCAACAGTCCCCCCTGGACCCCCTGGACCCTCTGGACCCTCTGGACCCTCTGGACCCCCTGGACCTCCTGGACCTCCGGGCCCTGTGGCGAAAGTGGCATTTTCTGTGCGACTTGGCAACAACTTCCTTGAACCTGGCAAGCCCATTCCCTTCCGTGAGGTCATCTACAATGGACAGAATAGCTATGACAGAAATACAGGATTGTTTACATGCCCTCAACAAGGTGTTTATGAATTCCAGTTCTACTGCACCATCAACAGAAAGGATGCCAGTATGGATCTGAGGCGTAACAGAGATTTGGTTATGCACTCATTTAACACATGGCAGAGCGGTTTCATCACAGCCAGTGGCAGCGTGTACATTAGGCTTAACACTGGAGACAATGTCTTTCTGGTGGCCAACCAAAATGGCAACAGTAACACCAAGGACTGTATATTCTCAGGGCATTTGCTGTTCACTGAGTAGGAGAATGCTTTGAATAAGTGTTTGATCCACAGCAACCGTATTACACTGCCAAAGAAAATCTGTTTGGACTAGTTATTCAGTCAAATATATCAATATTCGCTACCAATGGGTTGAGATAATCACATTTTCCAGTTCAGTTTCCTGCATTGTACTAATTTGAGGCAGCACTGGTGATACACTTATTCTGGTTTTACCTTTTCTCCGGAGCAGACCTATGCTTTAATTTAATACTTTGATTTATGGCAAAATAACATCTTGAAAAGTATAACGTTTATAGTGGACCTTGGTGACAGAAAAGCATTATTTGTTTGTTGAAAAGATTTTGTGTCACAAGAATGACTATTCTTAACGCACTGATACCTGCACTAGTCTATTATGAAGGGCAGACATAATATATAATATTTTCAGCCACTTATCTTTTAAATCCTTCAGTTAATTGTCTTTCCCTCTTTTCTGAAAATTGTAATGTATTGTAAAATGAATAACTAGTAATCATTAAATGAAATACAAAAGCAAGAGCTCTCATTTGTAGCAGATTTCTTTGGAAACACGCTGTGTCCCAAGTGCATGTGTAAGTCACTTTCATTTTGACACTAATAAATAACTGTTATACAAATCAATGCCTCTGAATTATTTTTTTTATTAATACACAACAACATCCGAGGATCACAACATCTGAGCCTACAGACCCAGAATGATGATGTTACTAACCCGACCAGCAGATGGCGCTGACATACAATCCTTTAAGTCATGAAAGCACATTTCAACCTGTGGTTTTGGACGAACTGAAGTCCGGCTTTGTTCATCTGGAGGATTTAGTTGTTCTTGAATTTGTAGATGTAACTTATACTGGTATCATTCACATCTCAATAAATCATAAATTTGAATCTATGCGTTAAACACATGCACTTTGAACTTTGTAAAAGTTAAAGCAGATAATCAAAACAAATTGATCGCTTGAAAAAATATTTCTTTGTATCTCCAATCTCTGAATTTAACAACTAACCCTTAAACCTCTTCACATGAAATGGTAATTGACCTCATTTATATATAACCTTTTTCGAAAACAAAGTTTATATTACCGGGATGAAAAATGACAATAAAATCTTTCATTGCAATAACAAATGCTACACATTATTTACAATGAGATCAGCCTAAAAACATGTAAAGAGTGCGGCAACCAGGGGATGAATTGAGTTTAGGTGTGTTTCAATTCAATTCAATTCAATTCAGTTTATTTTGTATAGCCCAAAATCACAAATACAAATTTGCCTCTGAGGGCTTTACAATCTGTACACATACGACATCCCTGTCCCGGGACCTCACATCGGATCAGGAAAAACTCCCCCTAAAAATAGTGAAAACCCTTTCACAGGGAAAAAACAAGGGGAAGAAACCTGAGGGAGAGCAACAGAGGAGGATCCCTCTCCCCGGATGGACAGAAGCAATAGATGTCATGTGTACAGAGTCAACGTAACAGAGTTACAGCACATTCAATGGATGTCACAGAAATATTCATGTAATAAGTAGTAGGCATGGACCACGACCCAGATGACCACATTCCACGGCAGCAGACGGAGGCAGAGATGAGATATATGTAGTCAACAACTGACTGTAAAATAAATATAAAGTTAAATTAATTAACATCTAAACAATATTTAATATTACAGATTTCCTTGAATAATTATAAATAATACATACATTATCATCTCTTATTTCAAGGCAAATAAAGGCTGGATTTAAAACAGAAACCTTTTGAAAAACGTGACTATATAAATTAAATGAATAAATTAAATAAATCATGATAGAAAGATTAATTTAACTGAATTGTCTTGCAGCTTCAAATTCAGTTTATTCGGGCATCTAGTGATATCAATCCAAAGAGCCAAGATATTATATCCTTGTTTTCTAAAAAGAGAAATGTGTGTGCATGGACTTAATCTGTGGTTATTAACCCACTTGTTTCAGCTCATTTCTCCTCTCTGTTAACATAATTCATGTGTCAGGGTTCTGATCATATTGGCCTTTTAGGTTTATTTTTCTGGGCCTTAATCTCTGATGTGAGTCGTTCCGTTTGCTCTAAAGATCTGAGCTTTGTCTCGTGATGTCTTCACATCGCTGCTTCTAATGTCACTGAACATGAGACATACCGCTCTTGAACTGGTTGTGGGAATAACAAACATATAAGTCTGTCCATTGTTCAAGGCTCTGGTTAAGATGTCCACATTTCTCTTTTGGAGCACCAAGTGAAACAACTTCTCTGACTCACGTACTTCAAACTATCAGGTCTCTCCCGTCGCTCCCGTGTGTGCGAACGTCTTACTCGAGTCGAGGGCGGGGCTTAACGCAATACACACATGTGATTGGTCGAGTAGGATCAAGTGACAGGATTTTCAAGGCGTGTGATTGGTCGGAGTGTTTCCTGGACCGCTGAATGAGAGCCGTAGAGGCAGGAAAAGCTGCACCGGTGAAATAGAAGCGATCCACCAACAGTTAATAATTCGGTAATAATAATTGGTTTTCGGTCCAGGGTCCAGAGACAACGGCGTCTGGGTCCGGACCCGGACCCGGACCGCGGTCCGCCAGTTAGTGACCCATGTTCTAGTGGATTGCAAATTATTCCCCACGTAAAATAAGGCAACTATTCTCAACCATTAGGCCTAGTCCCATCCGTGGATCAAAGAGAGCCATCTAGTGGCCTGTATCGGTAGTGTCTGGTGAGTTGTTTTTCTAAATGTTGTCAATAATTCAAAATAATGAAAAACATATAGGAATTCAAACAAAGCATGAAATAAAAGACCAGTTTGAATGTTGCAATGGACAGAAAGCACACAGATACAGAGCGCTCCAATAAAAGACTAATTCCGTATTCAACCTGTTATTTCTCAAACCACTTCCATCTGATGAAACCACATTGATTCATGAAGTTGAAGAAATCATGGAAATTGAAAATCAGCTCTCGACATAATGGCCTCTGTGAAAAATAGAAATACATTCTAGATTATATAAATGCCTTGGAAAAATGAGCAAATATGTCTTAAGAGTGCCATAGAACTGAGCTGTAAATGTAAATGTAAAAAAAAATTAGCGGAAAAGCTAACAATCCACAGAGAGATCCAAATCAATATATGTGTGTAGAAAAGTCTTACACTGGGCGAGGCCGGCCCATTTTTTCTAGGATTATCAGTGAAAGTGGAAAAGAAACATAACTGTATTCTCATCCATCGATTGCCTTTTCTATCCCTTCCAGCATCGTGAACAACATGCATGCAGTCTTGAAAATAACGTTTCTTTTTACAATCAACACTTGAAATGATGGAGGCACGTGCAAATGACATGGTAACAAATGTAAACCATACTTTGGAGTTTAATTTTTACCTCTTTATTTAAGATTTCATCATACTTTTATTTTCTTTTTACAAAAAGTACCAAAACACAGGCGACGAGGAAGATCTTGTGTAGATGAAAAAAATAAATATGAAAATTGAAATCATCATCATAGTTTAAATCATAAGAAACAATGATTGTTAATAGCAAGTTTATACCTAGTGTTGACAACCCAAACAATGTGATTGTTAGAGCCTGAAGTCTGAATTATCTTTGCAAAATGAGTGAAGGGTAACTCTGTAAAATCTTTATGCAGTTGTTCCACTTGCTTCTTGGATGCAATTCCCACAATTTTCTTTAAGGAGGTTTTGGACAATTTAATTTAAGATGTTTTAGATATTGTAATTTGCTCCTGAGAGAAATGCATCTTTCCAGCTGCACTCAAAACAGCTCAAGAAAGAATAATATCGACTGTTCTGTTTTGAGTAATTTTTTTCCAAACTGCTGCTGATTTTAAGCATGGAAGCATTGGAAAAACTCATTTAAACAATTTAGATATGTTCTTACATGACAACAAGATTCATGAAAAATATCACTCCAATAGAGAGAAGAGATATTAAGCAAACTTGGAAATCTGACTCCAGAATGAGCCTGAAGTAAAACACCTTTGTATTATTCTTGACACGGATTTTAAATTACATCAACAATGTTACAAAGCTTGTTTTTTTATATTTTAATACATTTTGCTTCTCTCTCTCTACCTCTCTTTGGAGGAGATGCACATAGCTTCGTATTCCTTGGTCTAAATTTATGTAATGCACTTTATTTTGGATTTCCCAAACGAAACATTGGTAGTTTGCAACTTGTTTAACATGCTGCAGTCTGAATTTGAACTAAAACCAGGAAAAGATGTGGTGGTACAGGGCACCACCACCAGGGGGTGCCACAATAACCCTGGCTGCGACCAGAATATGTCTCGTTCTCTCTCCCTCTGTGTAGTCAGGTAGATGCTGGACAGCCGGGAGGAGTACGCCCGCCGCTCGCAGCTGCAGAGCATTACGACATCACGACGCAGTTAAAGGTGGCCTCCTCCCGGAGGTCCAGCGTCGAGAGATTGCTATGCCTGGCCCACGACACGCTAAGCCAACCCCGTCGACCCGAACCCAGACCGACACGTCACGAGCCCGCATCCAGAGCCGCCAGCACAGCGGCAGGCTGCACGTCACGAGCCCGCATCCAGAGCCGCCAGCACAGCGGCAGGCTGCACATCACGAGCCCGGACCGAGAGCCGTCCCAGGGAGCGGCTGAGTATTGCCTAGTTTCCCTGGTCTGTGCCTGCAAAGCGACAATAAACACCTCTTGTTCGTACCATCATCCCCTGTCTATCTGCAGTTTGCTTTTGGGTCCCACCGCGAGACGTGACAAAAGAGACCATATTACAACAGTACTAGTGTAGTTACACTGGCTACCTGTAACATTGGGGATTGATCACAGTTTTTTTTGTACTTGTCTTAAGTGCTTAAATAGCTTACGCCTTCATACTTCTCTTTATACAAACCGTTCCCTAAGATTGTGTGGGGAAAAATACTAAAGACTACCTTCTGTTGATATGCATCACATGTTTGGAACAAACTCATCAAAAATAAGACAAACAATGTCTGTTGAATTTTAAGAAAAGCTCAAAACTTATTTATTTAATGAATTCCACCTCTTTCCATTAGCATTACTGTTTTATTTAGGGTTTTCATATCTCAATTTTCAACTTGCTTTAGAACTAATATTATCCTATTTTTTGTCTCTTGTATTATTAGATTGTTTCTGCTTCTTAAATACCTGTGTTATGGATTTGTTTATTTTGTTAAGCATGCTGCCTTCTGTTAAAGGTGCTATATAAATTATACATACTATTTTTTAATTACTGTTACTATTCTTATTAGCATTATTATTACATTTGTGTAGAACTACAATGAGTTGCAGAGTGAATGAGGTCATATAGCATACACTTAAAATGTTCCTATTCCTCAGGTGGCCTGGACCCGATCATCAGGGGCCTGGTGGGTCGTCAGGCCAAGCTGAACACACAGGATCACATGATGTCTGAGGAACTGAGGGACAGGCTGTTTAAATTCACCAGTGAGTTGGCCCTGGATCTGGCCGCTATCAACCTGCAGAGAGGAAGAGACCATGGACTCCCTGGTATAACTCTCATTGAGTCTTTCTATTTTCTTGTATCCCTACAAATTTAACTATTACTAATCATACTTTATCTTAAACATGGCTACATTTTCACCCTTGGTTTTCCCTTTATAGGCTATAACAAATGGCGTAAGTTCTGTGGACTGTCGCAGCCAAAAAATAAGAACGCGCTGTCAAAAGTAATGAAAAGCAACGAGCTGGCCAAGAAACTGCTGAATCTCTACGGAAGACCTGACAACATCGATGTGTGGCTGGGAGGAGTGTCTGAGCCGTTTGTCCGGGGAGGAAGAACGGGACCTTTGTTCGCCTGTCTGATCGCCACCCAGTTCCAGCGGATTCGCACGGGAGACCGGTAAGCACTAAAAATGCATTATTGACTACATGCACTAAGGATGAGCAGATAGTTGTGTAAGCCACACTTTTAAACATGAACTGCCAATTTCAGACTTTGGTGGGAGAACAATGGAGTTTTCACTGAGGACCAGAGGGACTCCCTGAAGGACACCTCTCTTGCCCGGATCATCTGTGACAACACTGGCATCACTGATGTACCAGCCCAGCCCTTCCAGTATGCCTCCAAGTCCAGTTACACAAACTGTACTGACATCCCTGCCTTTGATCTCAGTCCATGGAGGGAGAGTATTAAGTAGTAGTCCTCCCTGCAGCTAAAGACCGCAACATCTCAGGGCATCTGTTTTTTTCTGTGTAACATGAGACCGTTCTTCACACTTCTACTGACATAAAACTTTAATGCTTCAAACCTTGTGCATTGTTAGATTTTTGCTTTGTCATGTGGAATTAAATCCTTTATTTTTTAATTTACATTTTGTTATTTAAATCTAGGGGAAATTCATACATCACATTTCTGCCGGATATTAATCTGCTGGAGTGCTAACGATCAGTCTTAGAATTGTTTTCTCTCTTTCAAATGTAGATTTGCAGCGTGACTCCAGCTTTCAGTAAACGTTTGGATTTCTTTTCTGATCATACAGGTGCTTTTCCCAGCACATCATTACGCTTGACAATCCCTTACACCCTGCAGCCAACAATCTATTGTCTTTTTGTTTTCCTGATAAATTATAGAAGTTGCCCATCAACACCTTATTGCCACCAACAAGTGTCTGCCAAATTCACCTTGGTTTATCTTACATTAAACTAGGCAGTTGATCTCATCGTCTAATAATGACGCATTGGGTTTTACATTGGAGTTAGTTGAACGCCTGGAGCATTGCTATCAGAGGCTGAGGGGCACTGACCAACCGTTGATGTGCTGAGAGGGAAACTGAGTGTCATATTCACATTTTCACGGCAGCCATTGTCGTATTCCTACGCTTGTGTCTCACAGGAAAAGCTTGTATTGTTGCAATCTGCACCCTGACCGCTAAATGTTGCCAAATTCAACACACTGCACCTTTTAAAGGTCTTTGACAAAAACACAAACCAGCATTCAACAATGTGTTAAAAATCAAGCATGTTTTAATACAATCTTTCATTGTGGTATTTTTCTTTAAAGAATATGCATATTCAGGACACTTTATGTGAGTCAGAGAGCAGTGCACTTAGTTTGGATGAGTTTACCAACTGGAACAAGGACTTTTGTATTGTGTTCAAGCCTGTAAAGTCCCTTTAAATTTGTATTACTTCAGTTCTGTAGCGTTTGTTATTGTGATACAGTTTGTTTTTGCACCATGGAAGGGTTCTCACTTCACTGCACTTCCTGGTTCTCTGCATACTTCTCCTGCATACAGTCTGGAAATGTGGATCTTGTTAAATTGCTACCGGCTAACAGGCTACCGAACATCATATAAATAAAGGTACACAAATATCTACACACGGGAGAATCAAGACCGGTATTCCCCTGGTGCTACCTGTCACATTGCCAATAGTTATCCATCGTTTTTAAAGGTGAGGGCATTATGGCTTACAGTCAATCCCATAGTTAAGGTCTGTGTATAGCTCACTAAGTTACACAAATTATTAATTTGAGATGTCATTTGAATGTGCTTGAAAAAGGCTAATGTGCACAGGTGGATGGATCGGCTGTGGCTGTTTTTAAGATCATAAAACACCTAATTGTAACAGAACATTATTATCTTTAACATATACATTGTTTTGGTAAATGCACTCTTCACATGCAACTTATTTTTTGATAAATCCATATTGCTTTTCATAGAAGTTCATTGCGTGTATCATAATAACGACAAACGCGCCCCCACCCCTTCACGTGCTCCAACAACACGTTACCAAAGAACACATTAATATGCGCATGGCTACATAGAATTAGTTTGAACAAATAAAACAATCCTTTTATATTTCATTATATGTGTAAGGGGTATGTATTTTCCACATTTGTTTGGAATCCAATAAGAGAAAGACACTTGCGTTTTTTAATTAAAAAGCTGGAATCCTCAGAATTTCCATTGGCCCGTCCCCAAATACTTTACTTCTTGTTTTATTTTTAGCATTGGTGCGGAAAGTTTTGGTTTCGTCTCACACGCACAATCGAATTTCATATGAAACATGTATATGCTCTCTCAAATGCAGTTTAGAAATATAGCTTTTGCATAACATAAAGTTATATTAATTTTCTTTTCTTTTATACTTTTATTTAACTTTTTAACTGTTGAGTATTCAATTTAAACATGTCTTCTTCACATTGTATATGCTCCTATGTTTATATTTTGTGTCTTTAAAAAATATAAATCATTATGCAATCCATTATAATAGAAGGTAGGGTCAGTTACTATCCTCGAAGGCGTTTTTCGGGAAAGTTTGATTGAGTCATAGGTATGCCAACTGGCAACAATTTCCTTGAGCGGAAACTTCAACAACATTTTTGATGAGCTGATGAAACGCTGTTGTGTGTGTGAAACTAAACAAAAGAAAAAATCCCTCTGCACCAATTGTTTCACCAAACCTGAAAGAAAATGTAAATGCATTACAAAAATGTAGCAATAAATTATAAAACAAAATGTGTCAATATGTGAGAGATCATCTTCTCTTCTTCCTTCCAATAATAACGTTGTTAATTACACCTGGCGGTGTCGTCCTCTGCCAGATTTGTTCTTTCCAAAAAATCTAAAACATGATAAGCATCTGGACATATAGGATCTTTGCCGTTTTACCGAACATGTCTTCAGTGAGATAATTGTTTTCCTCATTGTTTCATTTACTGTAAATGGCACGTGAGAAGTTGCTCAACAGGAATTGTGCTGCAGATGGGGAACTAGGAAGAAAAATAATTCCATTGTCTGAGAAACATTCTGGTCAAACATGGGCGTTAACGACACATGTTAGGGTATAAAAAGAGCTCCATCCTCAAGTAAGAGGTCACAGCTTATTGCTTATCAAAGGTTACTTTACTTTGATGTTTAACTTTGATTTAATAGATACAGTTGATATTCTGTAGGCAATTTGATGCATTAGATTGGATTATATTTGTTTTCGAAGAGAATTCTTAATATTTTTTACAAAGATGAGTCACTTTCTGTGCCTGCTGGCTGCAGTGCTTTACCTGAGCTTGCAATGCCAGGTGGATGCTGGTGAGTAATACCTCTATCATCTCATTTAGAATAAACTTTAAATGCATGCATAACTTTCCGACTACATTTTACTTTCTTTTTTTTTGTATGAAACTGAGTCAATCTCAGTCAATATGTTTGAGTTCATGGTTTATTGTGAGACAAATATTGTAAAATGCTTTAACAGGGTGGCATTGATGAAAAATGATCATCTCAGCACTGGCCGAAAACACAAGTATTAAGTATGAACAAGAAAGTGAATTAAACAAAATGTAATTTATACTTTCAGAATCCCATTTAAGCCGGAGTGCCATTGAAAGGGCTGTGATTGAAGCCAAAGCCACAATAGACTCTGCCTATGAGTACTCCAGGAGAGTGTGAGTAGCCTGCTGAATACATTATTCCCTACTTTAATTGAAAAATAACACAGAATGAAATTGAAACTGTATGAAATTGATATTGAAGACCTTCTGACTGAACTCATGAATCTGACCTCTCCACACAATACAGGAGCGTTGAGCGCGTGAGGAGGAATGTCGTGAGTCCGTCAGACATTCTGCGGTTGGTGAAGCAGCCTGTTGGCCAAACACGTAATGCTGTGCGTGCTGCTGACTATATGGAAAATGCTGTTAAAATCCTCAAGACGTCTTTAAGACGTCAAAAGCGCTCCATCAATGCCACAGGTGTTTATCATTTACGGCTTCACAGAAATTTCTTGCATACATTTCTAGATCGGTTGCTCATTTCTTGTTTCTTGTTAATAAGACCTGATCTCTGAGGAGGATCTGCAGGTTATTGCTAAGCTGACCGGCTGCTCTCCCAGACAGCGCCCCCCTTCTTGCACAACACTTAGCAATTTAGACACGTTTCGGACTGCAAGCAGCATCTGCAACAACAGGTGAGGCAATGATTTTTTTTGATGTACCTTATTTTGGGTTTGACTTGGAGTTTTGGTTACATGTTGTCTCTTATCCTTTCCCCTATATTCCTTTTACTGAGGGAAATTGAATAATTGAAAATTGCCATGAAAGTAATCTTAAAAAGATAGAAGTACAATAATGGATTTATTTTTTTCTCGTCTAGATTTAACACCCGCTATGGAGCCTCCAACACACCTTTCACCCGCTGGCTTCCTGCTGAGTATCAGGATGAAATCTCTCTGCCCAAAGGCTGGGACCCTAATATCAGAATCAACAGAAACCTTCTTCCCTTGGTAACATACTTCAGAATATCATCTTCACTGACCACGGGGAAACAAACCCTTTTCACTTTTCACCAAGGTGCTCATTGTCCACATCCTGTTCTCAGGTCAGAGAAGTGTCCAACAGTATTTTGCGTGCAGCGAAGGCTGACGTGGAGAGCGACACACTCTACACTCACCTGGTCACTATATTCGCCCAGTGGACGGATCATGACCTGACCTTCACTCCTACCTCTCCTGTGATTCGCTCGTACAGTAAGGGGATTGACTGTGACAAGAGCTGTGATCGGACAGAGCCCTGCTTCCCCATTCAGGTCAGTGACACACACACACACACACACACACACACACACACACACACACACACACACACACACACACACACACACACACACACACACACACACACACACACACACACACACACACACACACACACACACACACACACACAGGATGTTAACTGATTCTTGTCATCTCAACAGATTCCCAAGGAAGATCCTCGCTTTGGCTCCAACTCGGAGAAGTGCATGCCTTTCTTCCGCTCAGCAGCAGCTTGTGGTTCGGGCAACTTTGGCCACATGTTTGGTGCAAGCAACGTCCGGCAACAGATGAACGCGCTTACAGCTTTCCTTGATGTGGGTCAGGTGTACGGTTCAGAGGACACCAATGCTCGTTTCCTACGAGACCTCACCTCAGACAAGGGCCTGCTGAGAGTCAACACAGAGTTCACTGACAACCGCCGTGAGCACCTGCCCTTCTCCCCCGCGGTTAACAACATATGTGCCACCCGAGCCCGCATTACTAATGACAGTATGGCAAGGGAGGTGCCCTGCTTTGTGGCTGGTGAGTGGCAGCAAAGACTGATGTACAAATATTAAAAGCATTAAATCCATCCAAGCATCGCACAGAGCTGACCGCCCTTTTGTCCTCATTTCATCTGACCTTAAAGGTGACGTTCGGACCAACGAGAACATCGGCCTGATCTCTTTACACACACTGTTCCTGCGTGAGCACAACCGGCTGGCCCGTGCTCTGGGGGACATCAATCCTCACTGGAACGGAGAGAGACGCTATCAAGAAGCACGTAAAATCATGGGAGGATATTCACAGGTTAGCGACAGGTTTATCTGCATGGATTACAGAAATATTGGAACGTCTTCACATGGTTCAATCAACCAAGTGTGTTTTCTGTCTTTTAGGTTCTCACTTTCAGAGACTACTTACTTCACATTGTTGGTCCAGACTTCATAGCCAGTCATCTGTCCACCTACCCTGGTTATGATGAAAACGTGGACCCCGCGATCGCCAATGTGTTTGCCACAGCT
Source organism: Cottus gobio (assembly GCA_023566465.1). Lineage (NCBI taxonomy): Eukaryota > Metazoa > Chordata > Actinopteri > Perciformes > Cottidae > Cottus > Cottus gobio. The sequence goes on along the minus strand of CM042218.1, from coordinate 18,283,228 downwards.
GCCTACCGATTCGCTCACCTTATGGTTCAGCCTTACATGTTTCGTCTTAATGAGCAGTACCAGGAACACCCAGATTTCCCCAGCCCACTGCTGCACAAAGCCTTCTTTACACCGTGGAGGGTCGTCTTTGAAGGTAATGACAAGGTCTTGAACTTGTTAGTTGTTCCCTAAACAGAAAGTTAATACAATTGACCAAAATTAAATGATGTCTTGTATTCTTCAGGTGGCCTGGACCCGATCATCAGGGGCCTGGTGGGTCGTCCGGCCAAGCTGAACACACAGGATAACATGATGTCTGAGGAACTGAGGGACAGGCTGTTTAAATTCACCAGTGCATTGGCTCTGGATCTGGCCTCCCTCAACATGCAGAGAGGAAGAGATCATGGACTCCCTGGTTAGTCTCCCTACCTACTTATTATTTATATCTAAAGTCTATTTTACTTACATATCTAGGATTTTGCAGGCACTACAGAAAACACTCTTAAAACATGTCAACATATATATGTATGCCATTTTTAGGCTACAACCAATGGCGCAAGTACTGTGGACTGTCACAACCACAAAATCAGGCAGAGTTGGCTGCTGTGCTGAACAACAGGGATCTGGCCAGGAAACTGCTGAATCTCTATGGAACACCTGACAACATCGATGTGTGGCTGGGAGGAGTGTCTGAGCCGTTTGTACGCGGAGGAAGAACGGGACCTTTGTTTGCTTGCTTGATTGCCACTCAGTTCCAGCGGATTCGCAAGGGAGACAGGTATGTTACAAACCTGACATTGCTAAAGTTGTGTCAATAATTGTGTTACCTGCACCTTTACATTAATGAGAGATTCAGGGATTCAGATACTTTACATTTTACATTTCAGACTTTGGTGGGAGAATACTGGAGTATTTACTGAGGCCCAGAGAAACTCCTTGAGGGAAACCTCGCTCGCTCGCATTATCTGTGACAATACTGGCATCACTGAAGTACCGGAAAAACCCTTTCTTTATCGGCCTCGAGGGTCCGGTTACACCCAGTGCAAGAACATCAAGTCCTTTGATCTCAGTCCATGGAAGGATAATGGTGAGTTGAGGTCCTGAAATCTCATCTGACACAGTTGACCAAAGATAATAATTTCCAACATTGGAATCCTTCTAATGTACCAATTTCCCTGTTAATTTTCAGTAACAACTGGACCCCCTGGAACACCAGGTAAATCTACAACGTATCCATAAATACTTAAATTGAAAAGTATTACTTAAAAACACTGCAAGGGGAAAGTCCTGTGTAAATAATTTTAATTGCATGTCTTTTTTTCAACAGTCCCCCCTGGACCCCCTGGACCCTCTGGACCCTCTGGACCCTCTGGACCCCCTGGACCTCCTGGACCTCCGGGCCCTGTGGCGAAAGTGGCATTTTCTGTGCGACTTGGCAACAACTTCCTTGAATCTGGCAAGCCCATTCCCTTCCGTGAGGTCATCTACAATGGACAGAATAGCTATGACAGAAATACAGGATTGTTTACATGCCCTCAACAAGGTGTTTATGAATTCCAGTTCTACTGCACCATCAACAGAAAGGATGCCAGTATGGATCTGAGGCGTAACAGAGATTTGGTTATGCACTCATTTAACACATGGCAGAGTGGTTTCATCACAGCCAGTGGCAGCGTGTACATTAGGCTTAACACTGGAGACAATGTCTTTCTGGTGGCCAACCAAAATGGCAACAGTAACACCAACGACTGTATATTCTCAGGGCATTTGCTGTTCACTGAGTAGGAGAATGCTTTGAATAAGTGTTTGATCCACAGCAACCGTATTACACTGCCAAAGAAAATCTGTTTGGACTAGTTATTCAGTCAAATATATCAATATTCGCTACCAATGGGTTGAGATAATCACATTTTCCAGTTCAGTTTCCTGCATTGTACTAATTTGAGGCAGCACTGGTGATACACTTATTCTGGTTTTACCTTTTCTCCGGAGCAGACCTATGCTTTAATTTAATACTTTGATTTATGGCAAAATAACATCTTGAAAAGTATAACGTTTATAGTGGACCTTGGTGACAGAAAAGCATTATTTGTTTGTTGAAAAGATTTTGTGTCACAAGAATGACTATTCTTAACGCACTGATACCTGCACTAGTCTATTATGAAGGGCAGACATAATATATAATATTTTCAGCCACTTATCTTTTAAATCCTTCAGTTAATTGTCTTTCCCTCTTTTCTGAAAATTGTAATGTATTGTAAAATGAATAACTAGTAATCATTAAATGAAATACAAAAGCAAGAGCTCTCATCTGTAGCAGATTTCTTTGGAAACACACTGTGTCCCAAGTGCATGTGTAAGTCACTTTCATTTTGACACTAATAAATAACTGTTATACAAATCAATGCCTCTGAATTATTTTTTTTATTAATACACAACAACATCCGAGGATCACAACATCTGAGCCTACAGACCCAGAATGATGATGTTACTAACCCGACCAGCAGATGGCGCTGACATACAATCCTTTAAGTCATGAAAGCACATTTCAACCTGTGGTTTTGGACGAACTGAAGTCCGGCTTTGTTCATCTGGAGGATTTAGTTGTTCTTGAATTTGTAGATGTAACTTATACTGGTATCATTCACATCTCAATAAATCATAAATTTGAATCTATGCGTTAAACACATGCACTTTGAACTTTGTAAAAGTTAAAGCAGATAATCAAAACAAATTGATCGCTTGAAAAAATATTTCTTTGTATCTCCAATCTCTGAATTTAACAACTAACCCTTAAACCTCTTCACATGAAATGGTAATTGACCTCATTTATATATAACCTTTTTCGAAAACAAAGTTTATATTACCGGGATGAAAAATGACAATAAAATCTTTCATTGCAATAACAAATGCTACACATTATTTACAATGAGATCAGCCTAAAAACATGTAAAGAGTGCGGCAACCAGGGGATGAATTGAGTTTAGATGTGTTTCAATTCAATTCAATTCAGTTTATTTTGTATAGCCCAAAATCACAAATACAAATTTGCCTCTGAGGGCTTTACAATCTGTACACATACGACATCCCTGTCCCGGGACCTCACATCGGATCAGGAAAAACTCCCCCTAAAAATAGTGAAAACCCTTTCACAGGGAAAAAACAAGGGGAAGAAACCTGAGGGAGAGCAACAGAGGAGGATCCCTCTCCCCGGATGGACAGAAGCAATAGATGTCATGTGTACAGAGTCAACGTAACAGAGTTACAGCACATTCAATGGATGTCACAGAAATATTCATGTAATAAGTAGTAGGCATGGACCACGACCCAGATGACCACATTCCACGGCAGCAGACGGAGGCAGAGATGAGGGGCATCAGCGGGGCCGCCATGGCAGGGAGCAGGACCGGCTCCAGACAGCCACGATCAATGGAAGCTTGGGGAGAGGAAGCACAGAGGCTCCCGAGAGGAAGTAGAGTTAGTAATGTGCATTAAAGAGACATTAATTCATCCAAAAGGATAGAGAGGAGAAAATGAGAGGGAGAAGATGATAGAAAAGCTTGGTGTATCCCTAAGATGTTCCCAGGCAATATAAGTCCATAGGAGCACCCCAGGAGCACTTGAGGAGGGGAAGAGGAGGAGGAGAAGAGAGAGAACAGGAGAGAGGAGCTCATTGTATCCTAAAATGTTCCCCAGCAGTCTAGGCCTATGGCAGCATATCTAGGGGCTGGACCAGGGCCGACCTGAGCCAGCCCTAACTATAAGTACTGTCAAAGAGAAAGGTCTTAAGTCTACTCTTAAATGAGGTGACTGTGTCTGCCCCCCGGACTGAAAGTGGGAGCTGGTTCCACAGAAAAGGAGCTTGATAACTGAAGGCTCTGGCCCCCAACCTACTTTTTAAGACTCTAGGAACCACAAGTAGCCCTGCATTCATTGAGCGCAGCTCTCTGGCAGGACAATATGGTGCTATAAGCTCCCTAAGATATGATGGTGCATCACCAATTAAGGCTTTGTAGGTAAGAAGAAGGACTTTAAATACAACTCTCTGTCTTACAGGAAGCCAGTGGAGATCAGCTAATACAGGAGTAATGTGATCGCTCCTCTTAGCTCTCGTTAGCACACGGGCTGCAGCATTCTGGATTAACTGTAGAGACCTGAGAGACCCAGCGGAGCAGCCCGATAATACAGAGTTACAGTAGTCCAGTCTTGAGGTAACAAATGCGTGGATCAATGTTTCTGCATCCCTTCGAGACAGGATGTGCCTGATCCTTGAAATGTTGCGTAGGTGAAAGAAGGCAGTCCTTGAGATCTGTTTCACGTGGGAACCGAAGGACAAGTCTTGATCAAAGACAACTCCCAGGTTCCTCGCAGTGGTGGTTGACGCCAGAGCAATGCCATCAAGAGAAACAATATCAATCGATAATTGATTTCTCAGTTGCTCTGGGCCAAGCAAAATAACCTCAGTCTTGTCCGAGTTCAGCATCAGGAAGTTGCAGGTCATCCAGGTTTTTATGTCTTTAAGACATGCTTGAAGTTTAGCCACCTGGCTGGTTTCATCTGGCTTGATCGATATATATAGCTGGGTATCGTCGGCGTAGAAATGAAACTTGACTGAGTGTTTCCTGATAATATTGCCTAATGGAAGCATATATAGGGTGAACAAAATTGGACCAAGGACGGAGCCCTGTGGTACCCCATTTTGAACACCCGTGCTCACCGAGGCCACATCATTTACATATACAAACTGAGATCGATCTGATAAATATAATTTAAACCAGCTTAGTGCTGTACCTTTAATACCAATCAACTGTTCTAGTCTTTCTAATAAAATGTCATGGTCAATGATGTCGAATGCAGCACTAAGGTCTAACAGAACTAGAACGGTTATAAGTCCTCTATCTGATGCAACTAAAAGGTTGTTCGTAATTGTCACTAAAGCTGTCTCTGTGCTATGATGCTTTCTAAATCCGGACTGAAAGTCCTCAAATAAACTATTGCTATCTAAAAAGTCACATAACTGATTTGCAACTACTTTCTCCAGAACCTTAGCCAGGAAGGGCAGGTTAGAGATGGGTCTGTAGTTGGCAAACACCACTGGATCGAGAGTTGGCTTCTTGAGTAGAGGTTTAATTACAGCCATTTTGAACGACTGTGGCACATAACCAGTTAGTAGAGAACCATTAATAATATCCAGCAGAGCGGTGCCAATCAAAGGCAAAACCTCCTTCAGCAGCCTGGTTGGAATGGGGTCCAGCAGACAAGTACAAGATTTGGATGCAGAAACCGTTGAAGACAGTTGGTCCAGGCTTATGGGGAAAAAGCCGTCCAAACACACATCAGGGCCCACAGCCGCCTCCGAGGCCAGTCCACTTGAGGATAAACAGTCAGTAGTTGAGGGCAGGAGATCGCCAATCCTGCCTCTGATGGCCAGAATCTTATCATTGAAGAAGTTCATGAAGTCATCACTGCTGAGGTGTGTAGGAATACACGACTCCACCGAGCTGTGACTCTCCGTCAGCCTGGCCACAGTGCTGAAGAGAAACCTGGGGTTGCTCTTGTTCTTCTCTATTACTGATGAGTAGTAGGCTCCTCTGGCATTACGGAGGGCCTTCTTGTAGGTTGTCAGACTGTCCCGCCAGACCAACCAGGACTCCTCTAGTTTGTTGGAACGCCATAAACCTTCCAGCTTCCGTGATGCTTGCTTCAGTATGCAGGTCTGAGGGTTATACCATGGAGCGAGCCTCCTTTGTTTAATGCTCCTCTTCTTTAGAGGGGCTATTGAGTCCAGTGTCATCTTCAGTGAGCTAGTAGCACTATCGACAAAATGATCAATCTGGGATGGACTGCAGTTAGCACAAGAGTTATTTATTATATTGAGGCATGGTAATACATTAAATACAGAAGGAATCACTTTGTTATATTCATCAATAGCAACATCAGTTATACCTCTGGTGTAGAAGCTTCTGTCAGAGAGTACACACACCGGCAGCACAAACTCAAAAGTTATAAGACAATGGTCCAACAAAACAGGGTTCTGCGGAGAAACCACCAAATGCTCTACATCAATACCATATGTAAGAACAAGGTCGAGGGTGTGGCTAAAGCAGTGAGTCGGTTCATGCACTCTCTGACAGAAGCCAATCGAATCTAACAATGACATAAATGCAATACTAAGGCTATCATTGCTAACATCCACATGAATATTAAAGTCACCTACAATAATAACTTTGTCAGTCTTAAGGACCAAACTTGTCAAAAACTCCGAAAAGTCAGATAAAAACTCTGAATACGGACCAGGTGCCCAGTATACTACAGCAAACAAAGTCGGCTGTGCCGTTTTACAGCTCGGATGTGAAAGACTCAAAACAAGGCTTTCAAACGAGCTGCAATTCAAGCCAGGCTTAGGGCCTATTAACAGGCCTGAGCCAAAGATGGCAGCTACTCCACCACCTCGACCAGTGCCTCGAGGAATGTGAGTATTTAAATGACTTTGAGGAGTTGATTCATTCAGGCTGACATATTCCCCAGGTCTCAGCCAGGTCTCAGCCAGACAAAATACATCAATGTGACTGTCTGATATCAATTCATTTACTAAAACAGCTTTCGAAGACAGAGACCTAATATTCAGGAGTCCACATATAATTCTCCTACCATGTTGCACTGTTGCAATAGTGGTGTTAACCTTTATGAGGTTATGTTCTATAACACCCCTATTAGTTACTTTTACATTAAAAAGTGGCCGTGGAACAGACACAGTCTCTATAGAGTTTAAGGTAGGCGACTGCCCTAAAGGAAATGCAGAGAAGGGTGTAAGACTACAACTCTGCTTCCTTGTCTGAACTTCAGCAGTGCATTCCTGCTGCAAGCCAGCATATGATAATTATGATTATAGGAAGCCACTTAAAAGAACCCCAGTCAATTATACATTTCATTGTGCAGTATAAAGTATGGAATTAAAATTTTTAATCTTTTGATACAAATTCATTTTTTATTGTTTAAAGGAACTTCATTGGCATTTGGATTTGGGCCAGTTCTAATACCTTGCTATTGTTGAAGCTGACTCACAGGGACGGCATTTAGTGAGAGAGAAGACAAAGTTCTTTGTTTGTAATGTAATCTCTGTTTTGTCTGAAACATGTTGAACTACTTCCATACAAGTGTTGGTGTCTTGCCTTGTGGGTTTTACAATATCATAACTAATTGTGACAGGGTAAATTAAAGAGTTGAAATGACTGTGGTGAAGGTGAACGAGTAATATATAAGAGCTAATATTCATCCAATTCACCAGGAAACCAAAAATATAAAATTTGAACAAACAGATAATGTGATAAATATACCAAGCCTCTAGATTCTCGAAGTGTTCTAGAGTCTCGAAGTGTTCTAGAGTCTAGAACACTTCGAGAGCAAATCCCATTAGAATTTATTTTCCTTAGAAACTAACTAAACTAACTACTGGGGGACATCAATCCTCACTGGAACGAAGAGAGACGCTATCAAGAAGCACGTAAAATCATGGGAGGATATTCGCAGGTTAGCGACAGGTTTATCTGCATGGATTACAGAAATATTGAAACGTCTTCACATGGTTCAATCAACTAAGTGTGTTTTCTGTCTTTTAGGTTCTCACTTTCAGAGACTACTTACTTCACATTGTTGGTCCAGACTTCATAGCCAGTCATCTGTCCACCTACCCTGGTTATGATGAAAACGTGGACCCTGCGATCGCCAATGTGTTTGCCACAGCTGCCTACCGATTCGCTCACCTTATGGTTCAGCCTTTCATGTTTCGTCTTAATGAGACGTACCAGGAACACCCAGATTTCCCCAGCCCACTGCTGCACAAAGCCTTCTTTACACCGTGGAGGGTCGTCTTTGAAGGTAATGACAAGCTCAATTCAACTTCATTGAAAATATTTAATTACTGATGTTCACATTAGTAAAGGAAAGGTAAACAACTGCCAGGAGAGGATTTATAGCTTTTTCTAGTGCAGGGGTATTCAACTAAAGTTCTGCGAGGTCCAGTTCGAGAGAATTTCCTCATGCAAAGGTCCGGAACATCACAATAATGTCAAATTTGTGCCATATGTATTGAAGTAGCCAACAGTTGTATTAACGTCTATATGTAGTCAACAACTGACTGTAAAATAAATATAAAGTTCAATTAATTAACATCTAAACAATATTTAATATTACAGATTTCCTTGAATAATTATAAATAATACATACATTATCATCTCTTATTTCAAGGCAAATAAAGGCTGGATTTAAAACAGAAAGCTTTTGAAAAACGTGACTATATAAATTAAATGAAAAAATTAAATAAATCATGTTAGAAAGATTAATTTAACTGAATTGTCTTGCAGCCTCAAATTCAGTTTATTCGGGCATCTAGTGATATCAATCCAAAGAGCCAAGATATTATATCCTTGTTTTCTAAAAAGATAAATGTGTGTGCATGGACTTAATCTGTGGTTATTAACCCACTTGTTTCAGCTCATTTCTCCTCTCTGTTAACATAATTCATGTGTCAGGGTTCTGATCATATTGGCCTTTTAGGTTTATTTTTCTGGGCCTTAATCTCTGATGTGAGTCGTTCCGTTTGCTCTAAAGATCTGAGCTTTGTCTCGTGATGTCTTCACATCGCTGCTTCTAATGTCACTGAACATGAGACATACCGCTCTTGAACTGGTTGTGGGAATAACAAACATATAAGTCTGTCCATTGTTCAAGGCTCTGGTTAAGATGTCCACATTTCTCTTTTGGAGCACCAAGTGAAACAACTTCTCTGACTCACGTACTTCAAACTATCAGGTCTCTCCCGTCGCTCCCGTGTGTGCGAACGTCTTACTCGAGTCGAGGGCGGGGCTTAACGCAATACACACATGTGATTGGTCGAGTAGGATCAAGTGACAGGATTTTCAAGGCGTGTGATTGGTCGGAGTGTTTCCTGGACCGCTGAATGAGAGCCGTAGAGGCAGGAAAAGCTGCACCGGTGAAATAGAAGCGATCCACCAACAGTTAATAATTCGGTAATAATAATTGGTTTTCGGTCCAGGGTCCAGAGACAACGGCGTCTGGGTCCGGACCCGGACCGCGGTCCGCCAGTTAGTGACCCATGTTCTAGTGGATTGCAAATTATTCCCCACGTAAAATAAGGCAACTATTCTCAACCATTAGGCCTAGTCCCATCCGTGGATCAAAGAGAGCCATCTAGTGGCCTGTATCGGTAGTGTCTGGTGAGTTGTTTTTCTAAATGTGGTCAATAATTCAAAATAATGAAAAACATATAGGAATTCAAACAAAGCATGAAATAAAAGACCAGTTTGAATGTTGCAATGGACAGAAAGCACACAGATACAGAGCGCTCCAATAAAAGACTCTAATTCCGTATTCAACCTGTTATTTCTCAAACCACTTCCATCTGATGAAACCACATTGATTCATGAAGTTGATGAAATCATGGAAATTGAAAATCAGCTCTCGACATAATGGCCTCTGTGAAAAATAGAAATACATTCTAGATTATATAAATGCCTTGGAAAAATGAGCAAATATGTCTTAAGAGTGCCATAGAACTGAGCTGTAAATGTAAATGTAAAAAAAAATTAGCGGAAAAGCTAACAATCCACAGAGAGATCCAAATCAATATGTGTGTGTAGAAAAGTCTTACACTGGGCGAGGCCGGCCCATTTTTTCTAGGATTATCAGTGAAAGTGGAAAAGAAACATAACTGTATTCTCATCCATCGATTGCCTTTTCTATCCCTTCCAGCATCGTGAACAACATGCATGCAGTCTTGAAAATAACGTTTCTTTTTACAATCAACACTTGAAATGATGGAGGCACGTGCAAATGACATGGTAACAAATGTAAACCATACTTTGGAGTTTAATTTTTACCTCTTTATTTAAGATTTCATCATACTTTTATTTTCTTTTTACAAAAAGTACCAAAACACAGGCGACGAGGAAGATCTTGTGTAGATGAAAAAAATAAATATGAAAATTGAAATCATCATCATAGTTTAAATCATAAGAAACAATGATTGTTAATAGCAAGTTTATACCTAGTGTTGACAACCCAAACAATGTGATTGTTAGAGCCTGAAGTCTGAATTATCTTTGCAAAATGAGTGAAGGGTAACTCTGTAAAATCTTTATGCAGTTGTTCCACTTGCTTCTTGGATGCAATTCCCACAATTTTCTTTAAGGAGGTTTTGGACAATTTAATTTAAGATGTTTTAGATATTGTAATTTGCTCCTGAGAGAAATGCATCTTTCCAGCTGCACTCAAAACAGCTCAAGAAAGAATAATATCGACTGTTCTGTTTTGAGTAATTTTTTTCCAAACTGCTGCTGATTTTAAGCATGGAAGCATTGGAAAAACTCATTTAAACAATTTAGATATGTTCTTACATGACAACAAGATTCATGAAAAATATCACTCCAATAGAGAGAAGAGATATTAAGCAAACTTGGAAATCTGACTCCAGAATGAGCCTGAAGTAAAACACCTTTAAATTATTCTTGACACGGATTTTAAATTACATCAACAATGTTACAAAGCTTGTTTTTTTATATTTTAATACATTTTGCTTCTCTCTCTCTACCTCTCTTTGGAGGAGATGCACATAGCTTCGTATTCCTTGGTCTAAATTTATGTAATGCACTTTATTTGGGATTTCCCAAACGAAACATTGGTAGTTTGCAACTTGTTTAACATGCTGCAGTCTGAATTTGAACTAAAACCAGGAAAATATGTGGTGGTACAGGGCACCACCACCAGGGGGTGCCACAATAACCCTGGCTGCGACCAGAATATGTCTCGTTCTCTCTCCCTCTGTGTAGTCAGGTAGATGCTGGACAGCCGGGAGGAGTACGCCCGCCGCTCGCAGCTGCAGAGCATTACGACATCACGACGCAGTTAAAGGTGGCCTCCTCCCGGAGGTCCAGCGTCGAGAGATTGCTATGCCTGGCCCACGACACGCTAAGCCAACCCCGTCGACCCGAACCCAGACCGACACGTCACGAGCCCGCATCCAGAGCCGCCAGCACAGCGGCAGGCTGCACGTCACGAGCCCGCATCCAGAGCCGCCAGCACAGCGGCAGGCTGCACATCACGAGCCCGGACCGAGAGCCGTCCCAGGGAGCGGCTGAGTATTGCCTAGTTTCCCTGGTCTGTGCCTGCAAAGCGACAATAAACACCTCTTGTTCGTACCATCATCCCCTGTCTATCTGCAGTTTGCTTTTGGGTCCCACCGCGAGACGTGACAAAAGAGACCATATTACAACAGTACTAGTGTAGTTACACTGGCTACCTGTAACATTGGGGATTGATCACAGTTTTTTTTGTACTTGTCTTAAGTGCTTAAATAGCTTACGCCTTCATACTTCTCTTTATACAAACCGTTCCCTAAGATTGTGTGGGGAAAAATACTAAAGACTACCTTCTGTTGATATGCATCACATGTTTGGAACAAACTCATCAAAAATAAGACAAACAATGTCTGTTGAATTTTAAGAAAAGCTCAAAACTTATTTATTTAATGAATTCCACCTCTTTCCATTAGCATTACTGTTTTATTTAGGGTTTTCATATCTCAATTTTCAACTTGCTTTAGAACTAATATTATCCTATTTTTTGTCTCTTGTATTATTAGATTGTTTCTGCTTCTTAAATACCTGTGTTATGGATTTGTTTATTTTGTTAAGCGTGCTGCCTTCTGTTAAAGGTGCTATATAAATTATACATACTATTTTTTAATTACTGTTACTATTCTTATTAGCATTATTATTACATTTGTGTAGAACTACAATGAGTTGCAGAGTGAATGAGGTCATATAGCATACACTTAAAATGTTCCTATTCCTCAGGTGGCCTGGACCCGATCATCAGTGGCCTGGTGGGTCGTCAGGCCAAGCTGAACACACCGGATCACATGATGTCTGAGGAACTGAGGGACAGGCTGTTTAAATTCACCAGTGAGTTGGCCCTGGATCTGGCCGCTATCAACCTGCAGAGAGGAAGAGACCATGGACTCCCTGGTATAACTCTCATTGAGTCTTTCTATTTTCTTGTATCCCTACAAATTTAACTATTACTAATCATACTTTATCTTAAACATGGCTACATTTTCACCCTTGGTTTTCCCTTTATAGGCTATAACAAATGGCGTAAGTTCTGTGGACTGTCGCAGCCAAAAAATAAGAACGCGCTGTCAAAAGTAATGAAAAGCAACGAGCTGGCCAAGAAACTGCTGAATCTCTACGGAAGACCTGACAACATCGATGTGTGGCTGGGAGGAGTGTCTGAGCCGTTTGTCCGCGAAGGAAGAACGGGACCTTTGTTCGCCTGTCTGATCGCCACCCAGTTCCAGCGGATTCGCACGGGAGACCGGTAAGCACTAAAAATGCATTATTGACTACATGCACTAAGGATGAGCAGATAGTTGTGTAAGCCACACTTTTAAACATGAACTGCCAATTTCAGACTTTGGTGGGAGAACAATGGAGTTTTCACTGAGGACCAGAGGGACTCCCTGAAGGACACCTCTCTTGCCCGGATCATCTGTGACAACACTGGCATCACTGATGTACCAGCCCAGCCCTTCCAGTATGCCTCCAAGTCCAGTTACACAAACTGTACTGACATCCCTGCCTTTAATCTCAGTCCATTGAGGGAGAGTATTAAGTAGTAGTCCTCCCTGCAGCTAAAGACCGCAACATCTCAGGACATCTGCTTTTTTCTGTGTAACATGAGACCGTTCTTCACACTTCTACTGACATAAAACTTTAATGCTTCAAACCTTGTGCATTGTTAGATTTTTTTTTATTTTTGCTTGCTTTGTCGTGTGGAATTAAATCATTTATTTTAGAATTTACATTTTGCTATTTAAATTTAGGGGAAATTCATACATCACATTTCTGCTGGGTATTAATCTGCTGGAGTGCTAACTATCGGTTGAAATCTTAGAAGTCTTAGAATTGTTTTCTCTCTTTCAAATGTAGATTTTTATAACTGACCAATGAATTTGACCTGTCTGATAATTTCTAAATAATTAACTTTACAAGGTGGGTATTTTAAAAGAAATATGTGAAATATGGTGTTCATCCTAAGAGTTTAATTTACATTACCTTAATTTCAACATGATAAATAAATGTCATAAAGTGTTATAACGTATGTGTTATTGAATTATGACTCTTCTCTTCGTATTATAATACTTTTGAGATCTATGGTACTTGGACCATGAGACAACACATCTACTGCACAGGATATAAGACTATCTTGCTCTTTGAACTACGCAGTTGCTCTGATCGTCTAATAATGACGCAGTTGGGTGTCACATTGGAGTTAGCTGAGAGCCTGGAGCACGCTGAGGGGCACTGACTAACTGCTGATGTGCTGAGAGGGAAACCCGGTTTCATCTTCACCATTTTGCTGCATTCCTACGCTTGTGTCACATGGGAAAAGTTTTTTAGTTGCAATCTGCAACCTGATCTCTAAATAAATAAACATATTCAGGACACTTGATGTTGGTTAGACACCAGTGCACTTAGTTTAGATGAGTTTACCAAGTGCAACAAGGACCTTTGTATTTTGATGCTTTGGCATCATTGTTCTCGAAGCGTTCATGCCTGTAAAGTTGTACAAGTCCTCCCTGCAGCTAAAGACCGCAACATCTCAGGACATCTGCTTTTTTCTGTGTAACATGAGACCGTTCTTCACACTTCTACTGACATAAAACTTTAATGCTTCAAACCTTGTGCATTGTTAGATTTTTGCTTTGTCATGTGGAATTAAATCCTTTATTTTTTAATTTACATTTTGTTATTTAAATCTAGGGGAAATTCATACATCACATTTCTGCCGGATATTAATCTGCTGGAGTGCTAACGATCAGTCTTAGAATTGTTTTCTCTCTTTCAAATGTAGATTTGCAGCGTGACTCCAGCTTTCAGTAAACGTTTGGATTTCTTTTCTGATCATACAGGTGCTTTTCCCAGCACATCATTACGCTTGACAATCCCTTACACCCTGCAGCCAACAATCTATTGTCTTTTTGTTTTCCTGATAAATTATAGAAGTTGCCCATCAACACCTTATTGCCACCAACAAGTGTCTGCCAAATTCACCTTGGTTTATCTTACTTTATTAATTAAATAACTCCTGTGAATTTATTGTGAAACTGTTTTGATCCGTTTGATCCGTTGATCCACGTATCTGATCGTGCGCAGTGTCACCGTTTGAGTTTCATCTTCCTTAGCTTTAAATTACAAATGTGTGTTTGGAAATCATAATTTATGATATTCTTAATATATACAGAAGATGGCATTTTACTTGCGTGAAGTCCAAATGTATTAACAGTGTTTGCAGTTTAGTTTGGTTTCACAGTATGAATAAACTGATGCTTAGTTGATAGTAACTTTAACCAACAAAGTAATACTTTCCACTCCAAAGAACTGCATTTAATCAAAATGTATATATAAAAATCAGCTTTCCTTCATATTTCCTATCTTCCTCCGGGGCACAAAATGTCAACGTTTACTGTTAATTTCACATGGGACATTAAACTACGCAGTTGCTCTGATCGTCTAATAATGACGCATTGGGTTTTACATTGGAGTTAGTTGAACGCCTGGAGCATTGCTATCAGAGGCTGAGGGGCACTGACCAACCGTTGATGTGCTGAGAGGGAAACTGAGTGTCATATTCACATTTTCACGGCAGCCATTGTCGTATTCCTACGCTTGTGTCTCACAGGAAAAGTTTGTATTGTTGCAATCTGCACCCTGACCGCTAAATGTTGCCAAATTCAACACACTGCACCTTTTAAAGGTCTTTGACAAAAACACAAACCAGCATTCAACAATGTGTTAAAAATCAAGCATGTTTTAATACAATCTTTCATTGTGGTATTTTTCTTTAAAGAATATGCATATTCAGGACACTTTATGTGAGTCAGAGAGCAGTGCACTTAGTTTGGATGAGTTTACCAACTGGAACAAGGACTTTTGTATTGTGTTCAAGCCTGTAAAGTCCCTTTAAATTTGTATTACTTCAGTTCTGTAGCGTTTGTTATTGTGATACAGTTTGTTTTTGCACCATGGAAGGGTTCTCACTTCACTGCACTTCCTGGTTCTCTGCATACTTCTCCTGCATACAGTCTGGAAATGTGGATCTTGTTAAATTGCTACCGGCTAACAGGCTACCGAACATCATATAAATAAAGGTACACAAATATCTACACACGGGAGAATCAAGACCGGTATTCCCCCGGTGCTACCTGTCACATTGCCAATAGTTATCCATCGTTTTTAAAGGTGAGGGCATTATGGCTTACAGTCAATCCCATAGTTAAGGTCTGTGTATAGCTCACTAAGTTACACAAATTATTAATTTGAGATGTCATTTGAATGTGCTTGAAAAAGGCTAATGTGCACAGGTGGATGGATCGGCTGCGGCTGTTTTTAAGATCATAAAACACCTAATTGTAACAGAACATTATTATCTTTAACATATACATTGTTTTGGTAAATGCACTCTTCACATGCAACTTATTTTTTGATAAATCCATATTGCTTTTCATAGAAGTTCATTGCGTGTATCATAATAACGACAAACGCGCCCCCACCCCTTCACGTGCTCCAACAACACGTTACCAAAGAACACATTAATATGCGCATGGCTACATAGAATTAGTTTGAACAAATAAAACAATCCTTTTATATTTCATTATATGTGTAAGGGGTATGTATTTTCCACATTTGTTTGGAATCCAATAAGAGAAAGACACTTGCGTTTTTTAATTAAAAAGCTGGAATCCTCAGAATTTCCATTGGCCCGTCCCCAAATACTTTACTTCTTGTTTTATTTTTAGCATTGGTGCGGAAAGTTTTGGTTTCGTCTCACACGCACAATCGAATTTCATATGAAACATGTATATGCTCTCTCAAATGCAGTTTCGAAATATAGCTTTTGCATAACATAAAGTTATATTAATTTTCTTTTCTTTTATACTTTTATTTAACTTTTTAACTGTTGAGTATTCAATTTAAACATGTCTTTTTCACATTGTATATGCTCCTATGTTTATATTTTGTGTCTTTAAAAAATATAAATCATTATGCAATCCATTATAATAGAAGGTAGGGTCAGTTACTATCCTCGAAGGCGTTTTTCGGGAAAGTTTGATTGAGTCATAGGTATGCCAACTGGCAACAATTTCCTTGAGCGGAAACTTCAACAACATTTTTGATGAGCTGATGAAACGCTGTTGTGTGTGTGAAACTAAACAAAAGAAAAAATCCCTCTGCACCAATTGTTTCACCAAACCTGAAAGAAAATGTAAATGCATTACAAAAATGTAGCAATAAATTATAAAACAAAATGTGTCAATATGTGAGAGATCATCTTCTCTTCTTCCTTCCAATAATAACGTTGTTAATTTCACCTGGCGGTGTCGTCCTCTGCCAGATTTGTTCTTTCCAAAAAATCTAAAACATGATAAGCATCTGGACATATAGGATCTTTGCCGTTTTACCGAACATGTCTTCAGTGAGATAATTGTTTTCCTCATTGTTTCATTTACTGTAAATGGCACGTGAGAAGTTGCTCAACAGGAATTGTGCTGCAGATGGGGAACAAGGAAGAAAAATAGATTAATTGTCTGAGAAACATTCTGGTCAAACATGGGCGTTAACGACACATGTTAGGGTATAAAAAGAGCTCCATCCTCAAGTAAGAGGTCACAGCTTATTGCTTATCAAAGGTTACTTTACTTTGATGTTTAACTTTGATTTAATAGATACAGTTGATATTCTGTAGGCAATTTGATGCATTAGATTGGATTATATTTGTTTTCGAAGAGAATTCTTAATATTTTTTACAAAGATGAGTCACTTTCTGTGCCTGCTGGCTGCAGTGCTTTACCTGAGCTTGCAATGCCAGGTGGATGCTGGTGAGTAATACCTCTATCATCTCATTTAGAATAAACTTTAAATGCATGCATAACTTTCCGACTACATTTTACTTTCTTTTTTTTTGTATGAAACTGAGTCAATCTCAGTCAATATGTTTGAGTTCATGGTTTATTGTGAGACAAATATTGTAAAATGCTTTAACAGGGTGGCATTGATGAAAAATGATCATCTCAGCACTGGCCGAAAACACAAGTATTAAGTATGAACAAGAAAGTGAATTAAACAAAATGTAATTTATACTTTCAGAATCCCATTTAAGCCGGAGTGCCATTGAAAGGGCTGTGATTGAAGCCAAAGCCACAATAGACTCTGCCTATGAGTACTCCAGGAGAGTGTGAGTAGCCTGCTGAATACATTATTCCCTACTTTAATTGAAAAATAACACAGAATGAAATTGAAACTGTATGAAATTGATATTGAAGACCTTCTGACTGAACTCATGAATCTGACCTCTCCACACAATACAGGAGCGTTGAGCGCGTGAGGAGGAATGTCGTGAGTCCGTCAGACATTCTGCGGTTGGTGAAGCAGCCTGTTGGCCAAACACGTAATGCTGTGCGTGCTGCTGACTATATGGAAAATGCTGTTAAAATCCTCAAGACGTCTTTAAGACGTCAAAAGCGCTCCATCAATGCCACAGGTGTTTATCATTTACGGCTTCACAGAAATTTCTTGCATACATTTCTAGATCGGTTGCTCATTTCTTGTTTCTTGTTAATAAGACCTGATCTCTGAGGAGGATCTGCTGGTTATTGCTAAGCTGACCGGCTGCTCTCCCAGACAGCGCCCCCCTTCTTGCACAACACTTAGCAATTTAGACACGTTTCGGACTGCAAGCAGCATCTGCAACAACAGGTGAGGCAATGATTTTTTTTGATGTACCTTATTTTGGGTTTGACTTGGAGTTTTGGTTACATGTTGTCTCTTATCCTTTCCCCTATATTCCTTTTACTGAGGGAAATTGAATAATTGAAAATTGCCATGAAAGTAATCTTAAAAAGATAGAAGTACAATAATGGATTTATTTTTTTCTCGTCTAGATTTAACACCCGCTATGGAGCCTCCAACACACCTTTCACCCGCTGGCTTCCTGCTGAGTATCAGGATGAAATCTCTCTGCCCAAAGGCTGGGACCCTAATATCAGAATCAACAGAAACCTTCTTCCCTTGGTAACATACTTCAGAATATCATCTTCACTGACCACGGGGAAACAAACCCTTTTCACTTTTCACCAAGGTGCTCATTGTCCACATCCTGTTCTCAGGTCAGAGAAGTGTCCAACAGTATTTTGCGTGCAGCGAAGGCTGACGTGGAGAGCGACACACTCTACACTCACCTGGTCACTATATTCGCCCAGTGGACGGATCATGACCTGACCTTCACTCCTACCTCTCCTGTGATTCGCTCGTACAGTAAGGGGATTGACTGTGACAAGAGCTGTGATCGGACAGAGCCCTGCTTCCCCATTCAGGTCAGTGACACACACACACACACACACACACACACACACACACACACACACACACACACACACACACACACACACACACACACACACACACACACACACACACACACACACACAGGATGTTAACTGATTCTTGTCATCTCAACAGATTCCCAAGGAAGATCCTCGCTTTGGCTCCAACTCGGAGAAGTGCATGCCTTTCTTCCGCTCAGCAGCAGCTTGTGGTTCGGGCAACTTTGGCCACGTGTTTGGTGCAAGCACCGTCCGGCAACAGATGAACGCGCTCACAGCTTTCCTTGATGTGGGTCAGGTGTACGGTTCAGAGGACACCAATGCTCGTTTCCTACGAGACCTCACCTCAGACAAGGGCCTGCTGAGAGTCAACACAGAGTTCACTGACAACCGCCGTGAGCACCTGCCCTTCTCCCCCGCGGTTAACAACATATGTGCCACCCGAGCCCGCATTACTAATGACAGTATGGCAAGGGAGGTGCCCTGCTTTGTGGCTGGTGAGTGGCAGCAAAGACTGATGTACAAATATTAAAAGCATTAAATCCATCCAAGCATCGCACAGAGCTGACCGCCCTTTTGTCCTCATTTCATTTGACCTTAAAGGTGACGTTCGGACCAACGAGAACATCGGCCTGATCTCTTTACACACACTGTTCCTGCGTGAGCACAACCGGCTGGCCCGTGCTCTGGGGGACATCAATCCTCACTGGAACGGAGAGAGACGCTATCAAGAAGCACGTAAAATCATGGGAGGATATTCACAGGTTAGCGACAGGTTTATCTGCATGGATTACAGAAATATTGGAACGTCTTCACATGGTTCAATCAACCAAGTGTGTTTTCTGTCTTTTAGGTTCTCACTTTCAGAGACTACTTACTTCACATTGTTGGTCCAGACTTCATAGCCAGTCATCTGTCCACCTACCCTGGTTATGATGAAAACGTGGACCCCGCGATCGCCAATGTGTTTGCCACAGCTGCCTACCGATTCGCTCACCTTATGGTTCAGCCTTACATGTTTCGTCTTAATGAGCAGTACCAGGAACACCCAGATTTCCCCAGCCCACTGCTGCACAAAGCCTTCTTTACACCGTGGAGGGTCGTCTTTGAAGGTAATGACAAGGTCTTGAACTTGTTAGTTGTTCCCTAAACAGAAAGTTAATACAATTGACCAAAATGAAATGATGTCTTGTATTCCTCAGGTGGCCTGGACCCGATCATCAGGGGCCTGGTGGGTCGTCCGGCCAAGCTGAACACACAGGATAACATGATGTCTGAGGAACTGAGGGACAGGCTGTTTAAATTCACCAGTGCGTTGGCTCTGGATCTGGCCTCCCTCAACATGCAGAGAGGAAGAGATCATGGACTCCCTGGTTAGTCTCCATACCTATATATTATTTATATCTAAAGTCTATTTTACTTACATATCTAGGATTTTGCAGGCACTACAGAAAACACTCTTAAAACATATCAACATATATATGTATGCCATTTTTAGGCTACAACCAATGGCGCAAGTACTGTGGGCTGTCACAACCACAAAATCAGGCAGAGTTGGCTGCTGTGCTGAACAACAGGGACCTGGCCAGGAAACTGCTGAATCTCTATGGAACACCCGACAACATCGATGTGTGGCTGGGAGGAGTGTCTGAGCCGTTTGTACGCGGAGGAAGAACGGGACCTTTGTTTGCTTGCTTGATTGCCACTCAGTTCCAGCGGATTCGCAAGGGAGACCGGTATGTTACAAACCTGACATTGCTAAAGTTGTGTCAATAATTGTGTTACCTGCAGCTTTACATTAATGACAGATTCAGGGATTCAGATACTTTACATTTTACCAACTGTCCAATTTCAGACTTTGGTGGGAGAATACTGGAGTATTTACTGAGGCCCAGAGAAACTCCTTGAGGGAAACCTCGCTCGCTCGCATTATCTGTGACAATACTGGCATCACTGAAGTACCGGAAAAACCCTTTCTTTATCGGCCTCGAGGGTCCGGTTACACCCAGTGCAAGAACATTGCTGCCTTTGATCTCAGTCCATGGAAGGATAATGGTGAGTTGACGTCCTGAAATGTCATCTGACAGTTGACCAAAGATAATCATTTCCAACATTGGAATATTTCTAATGTACAAATTTTCCTTTTAATTTTCAGTAACACCGGGCTCAAGTGGACCCCCTGGACCACCAGGTAAATCTACAACTTTTCCATAAATATTTATATTGAAAAGTATTACTTAAAACACTGCAAGGGGAAAGTCCCGTGGATATAATTGTACTTTCTAATTGCATGTCTTTTTTTCAACAGGACCCCCTGGACCTCCTGGACCTCCTGGACCTCCGGGCCTTGTGGCGAAAGTGGCTTTCTCTGTGCGACTTGGCAACAACTTCCTTGAACCTGGCAAGCCCATTCCCTTCCGTGAGGTCATCTACAATGGACAGAATAGCTATGACAGAAATACAGGATTGTTTACATGCCCTCAACAAGGTGTTTATGAATTCCAGTTCTACTGCACCATCAACAGAAATGATGCCAGTTTGGATCTGAGGCGTAACAAAGATTTGGTTATGCACTCATTTAACACATGGCAGAGTGGTTACATCACAGCCAGTGGCAGCGTGTACATTAGGCTTAACACTGGAGACTCTGTCTTTCTGGTGGCCAACCAAAATGGCAACGGTAACACCAAGGACTGTATATTCTCAGGGCATTTGCTGTTCACTGAGTAGGAGAATGCTTTGAATAAGTCTTTGATCCACAGCATCCTTATTACACTGCCAACGAAAATATGTTTTGACTAGTTATTCAGTCAAATATATCAATATTTGCTACTAATGGGTTGAGATAATCACATTTTCCAGTTTAGTTTCCTGCATTGTACTAATTTGAGGCAGCACAGGTGATACACTTATCCTGGTTTTTCCTTTTCTCCGGAGCAGACCTATGCTGAGACTTTAATTTATGGCAAAATAACATCTTGAAAAATATAACGTTTATAGTGGACCTTGCTGAAAGAAAAGCATTATTTGTTTTTTGAAAAGATTTAGTGTCACAAGAATGACTATTCTTAACCCACTGATACCTGCACTAGTGTAATATGAAGGGCAGAGCTTATTCTATTTTTGTTGTTGTAATATTAATACAAAACAAATCACCTGACATAATATATAATATTTTCAACCACTTATCTTTTAAATCCTTCATTAATTGTCTTTCCCTCTTTTCTGAAAATTGTAATGTATTGTAAAATGAATAACTAGTAATCATTAAATGAAATACAAAAGCAAGAGCTCTCATCTGTAGCAGATTTCTTTGGAAACACACTGTGTCCCAAGTGCATGTGTAAGTCACTTTAATTTTGACACTAATAAATAACGGTTGTACAAATCAATCACTGCCTCTGAATTATTTTTTTATTAATACACAACAACTTCCGAGGATCACAACATCTGAGCCTACAGACCCAGAATGATGAGGTTCCTAACCCGACCAGCAGATGGCGCTGACATACAATCCTTTAAGTCATGAAAGCACATTTCAACCTGTGGTTTTGGACGAACTGAAGTCCGGCTTTGTTCATCTGGAGGACTTAGTTGTTCTTGAATTTGTAGATGTATCTTATACTGGTATCATTCACATCTCAATAAATCATAAAGTTGAATCTTTAAACACATGCACTTTGAACTTTGTAAAAGTTAAAGCAGATAATCAAAACAAATTGATCGCTTGAAAAAATATTTATTTGTATCTCCAATCTCTGAATTTAACAACTAACCCTTAAACCTCTTCACATGAAATGGAAACACCCACTTGACCTCATTTCAGGTTGGTGGGTCAGCAGGTGTGCAATGGATAACCTTTCTCAAAAACAAAGTTTATATTACTGGGATGAAAAATTATGACAATAAAATCTTTCATTGCAATGACAAATGCTACACATTATTTACAATGACATCAGCCTAAAAACATGTAAAGGGTGCGGCAACCAGAGGATGAATTGAGTTTAGGTGTGTTTCAGCAATGCATTCCTGCTGCAAGCCAGAGTATGATAATAATGATTATAGGCAGCCACTTAAAAGAACCCCAGTCAATTTCATTCATTGTGCGGTACAAAGTATGGAATGAAAAGTGTTCATCTTTTGATGTGCGCAAGCATTGATACAAATTCATTTTTTATTGTTTAAAGGAACTTCATCGGCATTTGGATTTGGGCGGGTTCTACAGTTTTTGCCTATTGCTTACACACGTTTTGCTAAATTTGGCTCATTGTGTCAAAACTCTACACAAATAAGACACAACACTGGGAAATAAACCATTCGCATCCATGTCAAATTGAAACTCTGCTATCAAAACCTAACAATCCTTTGTCAAAATGTCACTCTGATGACAAAATGATACCCACTTGCATCATATGAATACACTTTCAGATCAGCAGTAACACACTAGTTTACTTTATATAAAAAACTGCAGTCTTTTGTTTTCAATGTTTTTATTCAGTTCCATAGAGGGCATGTTTTCACAACAACCAAAAAAATGAAATACTGAATTCAAAATCTTTACATTAGTATATTTTACAGTACAGTAAATTCAGTTAAATCAAAAATAAAACAAACAATACACTACTGTAAACACAGAAAAACACAATTGTGCGCAAGTGGGCTTATGGATCCTGCCGTTTGTTGGGGTCTGGCCACAGGATCTCATCAACGTCACAAGCAATGTCTTCTCTCGCTAAGCATCGGGGAAAATATCCCTTATGTCCTTATTATGGATGAAACTGTGAAGCGGCTTAGATTAGGATGGACTCTCTGCCCAGCTTCCCTCATAGTCAGGCCATGGTTTATGACATGGTCCACCAAAGTTGCTCTTATGTCATCTGAAATAATGGTCCTTGCGTGGCCTCTTTGACCACATCCTCCTCTCTCTCTCTGTCCTCCTCTTCCTCCTCCTCTTCCTCTTCCTCTGCATCTAGCTCTCCCTGCCTCCATGCTTGCAAAGATGTCAAAATGGCTTAACTGAGGCCTTTTTGTAGCTGGCTGATTGGTGTTCAGTTTTGTAAGTAAGTGTTTTCAGGTGTGTGTCTATGTCTTTTCAATTAACCAATGTGTGTTATATTTTGAATAGATGTGTTTTCCCAATGGTACCCTGAGATTTCATTTTTGAACTAAGTGTCTTATGTATGAAATAGTGTGTAGTGTCTAGGAGCAAGTGTGTTACAGAAAGGAGCAAGTGTGTTACAGAATTGCAACTAAAGTGCAAAGCAGCGCTTTTGTTTAAGGTATGGTTACACTTTGTTTAAGGTATAGTAACAACAACTTCAAGTTATGTTACTTTGGTTTAAGCATGTGTCTATAGTGTTCAAGCAACGGACAAAAACTGTAAAAAGAAGTGTATAGTTTTTACAAGAGTGTTTAATTTTGCAAAGTATCTGTAGTGTTTTGCTAATTGGGTGTGTGGTTGTGCTAATTGTGTGTAGTGTTTTGAAAACACGGGCCCTGTTTTGAAAATCGTGCTTAAACAATCAAAAAAAACTGTAACTGAGGCCTTTTTGTAGCTGGCTGATTGGTGTTCAGTTTTGTAAGTAAGTGTTTTCAGGTGTGTGTCTATGTCTTTTCAATTAACCAATGTGTGTTGTATTTTGAATAGATGTGTTTTCCCAATGGTACCCTGAGATTTCATTTTTGAACTAAGTGTCTTATGTATGAAATAGTGTGTAGTGTCTAGGCGCAAGTGTGTTGCAGAAAGGAGCAAGTGTGTTGCAGAAAGGAGCAAGTGTGTTACAGAATTGCAACTAAAGTGCAAAGCAGCGCTTTTGTTTAAGGTATGGTTACACTTTGTTTAAGGTATAGTAACAACAACTTCAAGTTATGTTACTTTGGTTTAAGCATGTGTCTATAGTGTTCAAGCAACGGACAAAAACTGTAATACCTTGCTATTGTTCAAGCTGACTCACAGGGACGGCATTTAGTGAGAGAGGAGACAAAGTTCTTTGTTTGTAATGTAATCTCTGTTTTGTCTGAAACATGTTGAACTATTTCCATACAAGTGTTGGTGTCTTGCCTTGTGGGCGTTACAATATCATAACTAATTGTGACAGGGTAAATTAAAGAGTTGAAATGACTGTGGTTAAGGTGAAAGAGTAATATATAAGAGCTAATATTAATCCAATTCACCAGGAAACCAAAAATATAAAACTGGAACAAACAGATAACATGTGATAAATATACACTTCGAGAGCAAATCCCATTAGATTTTCTTTTCTTTAGAAACTATTTAACACCAAATCACAACAGGGCTTATATCGGAATGGACAAATGTTTGATGGGTTTTGATATCAACAAATGAGGCTAAAGGTCACTCATCCTTAATTGCGGATGCCGACACTTCCAATCCTAAATAAGTAAACAAACAAACAAAAACAAGCACAAGATGGCGCTCGATGGGAGACCTGGTGGGCTGGGTTAGCTCGGGACGTGTTCTGCACAGTGGAGAAGAGGGACGGGAACCAGCTGCTGCGTCTCCACACACACACACACACACACACACACACACACACACACACACACACACACACACACACACACACACACACACGGCCACGCCCCTCCTGACCTCCGTGGACACAGTGCCATCCACACAGAGGGGCTCTGGTGTCCCATGGGATCGGGGGAATGCTGCAGAGGACGAGCGGCACACGATACCCCATTGTTTAGTTTAGCAGTCACTGATCCCCCCTCGCCTCCTCCCTAAAACACACGGGCTGACCGTCTCAGCGGGTTAAATTGATTAGAAAGACGTTTGTGGTTTGACTAATCCCCCATTTTCGCCCCGACTCTTCGCTTCACCAATTTAGAAAAGCCACATTTAGACGGGAAAGTCCTGCGGGTTGTGATGATAATCACGGCCGAGCCTGTGGCACCTGTGGGGCTGAAGCGACAGACGAGTCGGTGCGCTTATATTATCATGGACATCATGATGATTTTCTATTGACTTAATCTGTTCCTCTCATTAATGCAGCTTTCAGCCAGCTTACGTTTCTCAACAAATAAATAAAGTAATGATAGATAGGCTAAGGCTAAAAATACAGCGAGGTGAAGTGTGAGATATATTAACTTGAAAGACATTTAAGTCTTGATCATTGTGATTTTTTGGTGGGGAAATAAATTAACACAATACATTAAAACACATGCCTATATTATGTTGGGGCAAAACATCACACCAAACATGTGTTGACATAAGAAACCTGTTTGTCACTGACTCACGAAAATGGGTTTTGGTGGTTCCCTCATTCCGGGTTTTGGTGGTTCCCTCATTCCGGGTTTTGGTGGTTCCCTCATTCCGCCCAACATTGCAGTGTAATAGCTCTAATTAAATGTTTGGGTGCTACCACCACACACATGTGCAACACATGTTAATTAGTGCAATTAAATGGCAGTACAATTCAACGTTTTAAATTAATATGTTCTTTTTGGATTATACACTTTAAATTTCAGAAGCTTTCATTTCCTGCACATAACCAATACACTTGAGTTTTATTAACAATGAATTAAAACAAAATCCTTTCTGCACCGGATTAAGTGCTTCTCTTGAGATGAGACAGTCGAACAACCAATAAATCGATGCAAGCAGCGCATTTTATAGCCTCCCCTGCATTTCAGTAGAGGAATTTTATTAAAGTGTGTCATCATATACGGATTGTTCATGCTTAAGTAGAGCTGTCGATCATGTCAGGGGAAGTGTGTGAGGGACACGGCGACAGGGCGGAGTCTCGGCAGCAGGATTCCCCAAGAAAGCTCTCAGAATTGGGGGAACATCTGACTTTGTCCCGCGCTGGCAGATGGCGGGTTGAGGCGGGATCCAAGGGGGGAGATTTACTTCCATTGTCCAGGCGCACAAACTACACAGAGACAATAGTATCGGTAAGGGGCAAAGAAGCAGGCTTTGAAAAAAATACTTTTCTTTTCAATGACAGATGACCAGGAGCGCAAATAAAAAAAAAGAAATTAAAAAGAAAAAGAAAAAATTAATACAGATATATTCGTTTTGTTGGGCCTGAACACAAACTCATTTTGGAAACAATATTTGTTTAGGCTATAATATGATTCATGTAAAACGCAGAGCTTTTGTATATACATTGACATTCAAAAAATTGAGAAATGCTTGAGCATTAAACTTTTTAGGTTCGTTAGAGCTCTATTTCGTTACAGCCTTCTAAAGCTGAACTTCATATAAATAAGCAGATTAATAAACTTTGTCAAATCCAAAAGTACCGTTCTTATATCAAGACATTGGTTGTTTCCACAATAGATAACTTGCCAAAGGCATCTCATTTTGTATGGGCGTTATTTCTGATTTCACTCTGACAAGATATTCTGCTGTATTGATTAAGAACTCTTTTCGGGCACTGTCAGGCGTTGGTCCAAACGCCAATCAGAGTGCAGCCCTGTCTGCTGCTGGCGGAGATTGATGGACCGACCAGACGGCCATTGTTGCGGCTGACACTGATGCGATGCCTCCTAAGCGGAATCACTGCGTTCAAAGGAGCAGACGGTCGAGCTCCTGAATGCGCGCATGTCGAGAGCGCACTTGTGTTAGATTTTGACTTGAATGAATAGAACAAACAGGAGTTGCTGTACAGACTATTCAGGGCAGCATGTGAGGGAGAATGGACACCCGCATGCCAACAAACACTCAGAGATGTACGAATATACAACATTTAAGTTTTTGTTAACATTTCTAAACTTTTTTGATGCTGAATAATATTGATTGTAAAGGTCTCTTATCTGCTCGCCCTCGCACACACCAAGAGAAACGGTCCTTTCTGTCGCACTTAAAATCCTACATGCGTAAACTAATGCGAGTAAGGCTTCTGCTATAAAATGTGTAAAATTGTTTGTTTTCCCTTCATCATCTTCATCCTGGTCCACCTTGATGTGTGAAAAGTTTTCTGCACGAGTCACTGGTTGGATGCTGAGTCTGGCAGAAGTCCAAACAACGGATGCACTTTACACCAATGAGAGCATCCATTTCAACAATCGGTCCCCCATATGGCACTAAAGCCCCTCCTCCACGCGCTATCCCGGCAGAGGGTCTCATTCATGCTTCAAGACAGCGGTTCACTCCAAGCTTCCTGGCCCTCGGATCAACTGTTTTGATCCGATCTGGCCCTCTGACAAAGGAAGACTTTCTGCACACACATATTTGAAAGAATATTTCAAAACGGACTCGCTCTGAACTGTGTGAGGAGTGAGCACCACGAGCAGGTGATCATTTGCGCTCGAACTAACGCTGGAGATTTGCGCGTGGACAATGCTTGCAATTAGTGTGGGGATATATCTGTTCTCGTCGTTTCAGCCTTGAAAGAAAGTGTGCGTGGATTTTGAAGCATCATCACACAGCGTCGGTCATTTGTTTTGCAAAGGAGCGCAGCGCCTTGGGTGGACCTTCTGTTGTTTGCCAAAGTGCTTTAGCTCTCCAGCTCAGTTTATTTTTTCTTAAGTTAAAAAAAGTGCATTAAAAAGCGCAGGACGTGGCTTAAATGTTCGGGATCCAGGAGCATCTGATGCGAGAAGTGAGCGGATTAAAAGAGAGAAGTCTTGGAGAGGAGATGGATCCGGTCCGGTCGTGGGTGCGTAATGTCGGGGTTGTGGATGCGAACGTTGCGGCGCAAAGGTACAGTACAAAGCCAGCTGTTCTACTAACATCACCTTCTCGCCGTTATTTCCATCAGCTGCCTTTAGCTGGCAACGTCATCGCATTTATTTTCGGACTCTGCATCACGAGTATAATATAGTTTATAATGATGAATATTTAACATATGGAGCAGGCGTCCTTACAAACTACTTGTTGCAGAAGATGACACAAGTCCCCTTCAAAGCTGTTTGACCCAACTCATAAAACGTCGTTAATAATGGTGTAACAGCTACTTTATATTATTGTAGTTGTTTTTATGTATTAAGACGTTATGTG
The DNA here is from genome assembly GCA_023566465.1 of Cottus gobio. NCBI lineage: Eukaryota > Metazoa > Chordata > Actinopteri > Perciformes > Cottidae > Cottus > Cottus gobio. Next base: position 18,254,819 of record CM042218.1, on the reverse strand, counting down.
CACACAAGGAAAGAAGGCCCACACTGCAAACACGTCAAACTAATAATCAGTACGATTAGACCTAAACATAATGACACACATAAGGAGCAACTGTTCTGATAATTTACTCTTCTGTAAAAGGTCAATTTATTTAGTTCACAAAATTAAAAACTGAAAACCTGAACATGACTAAAGCTGAATTTCCTGAACCAGCTTTTTAGTTAATGTAGCTGAAACACACTCTACATTTATGGCTTTTATTCGTAGAAGTAAAACGTTTTTTTTAATGTTGAATACGTTTTTTTCCACATTCCCCAAGATGTCCAATCACCATCCTTGTATTTAATTTTTTTTACCAACACAAACACCCATCGACACACACACTGACACACGCACACACACACACACACACACACACACACACACACACACACACACACACATGTCGTGTCCAAAGTTTAGAAAACAGTATTAAGTCAGAAAAGCGGCAGCAGTTATTTCAAAATAGAAAACAGAAAATAGAACAAGATAATTATATAACATGAGTCATTAGCCATATAATAGGCATATAGTAATTCGTAAGTGATACAACAATAGCGTCATTTGAACTGTGTTTAGGTTATTTTACTATTTTATTATTTTTAAAATGTAGCCTATATTATAGAGAACTCGATTCTAAAAAACAACAAACAAATCAAAAATACTATTTTCTGAACTATTTTGTCCCTCGTTTTTTTTTAAACAAAACGTTTAAGATAAAAAAAATGAAAGAACTGTTCAAGTTTTTAGTTCTGAACTGCTTAAATTGCCAATTTTATACAGAAGTAAATCACAGAAAAACACACCTGCACACAGAATATGCCTACGTTTTTAATTGTCAGTACATTTTTAACCAATATACTCCACCATCAGTCCCAAAGTCAAAAGTGTTGATTTTATTGTCGAATTTTGAGTTTTCAAGCTAAACCTTATAGTTTCAACAAGTTTAGCTTTTCCTGTTCTTCATCTTCTTTCCTTGTTTTTATGTGCTTATTATGTGCCATATTAGTTTCTAAAGTAAAGTGTCCTTCAGGTTATGGGAAAACTAAATATTTATAAATGATCTGTATGTGGTTTCTTTGCAAACTATTAATAATTATTGTATGGACAAACTGAAGGCCTTAACACCAATGGGAAATAAGTGATTTTAAAAACAAAATCATGTAAAATTGTGTTCTCATTATTTACGGCATGCAGATAAAAGTCTTAATGTTTCGTTTAATTTTATTTAGATTTAATAAATATTTTCCACTACCAATGAATAATATGTTTAATTAGAATGAACCTTCATATGGATCAGTAAATGCAGTTTATTATAACACACTGTAAATGTCTGGAGCTGACTGTCTCTTCCTCTTGTGCCCTCAGTGGAGTAGCTTTGTCAAGAGCTCATTTTGAGAAGCAGCCGCCTTCCAATCTCCGCAAGTCCAACTTCTTCCACTTTGTCCTGGCTCTCTATGACAGACACGGCCAACCTGTGGAGGTGGAGAGGACTGCCTTTGTGGACTTTGTTGAACATGACAAGGTGTGTTAATGTTTCTGAACGTCTGTCTGCCTTATTGATTATTTGAAGATGTCATCTTTTCAGTTCCACCTAAAACCATTCATCTAGCGCAGTATTGTCTGAAAAACTGTGAATGACCACAACATTAAAATGTATAAGCAATATACCCTATTTCAGCTTTAACCATGGTGCTCAACTTGATCCTCCACATCCCAGTAAAGCCGAGCATATCGAACAGCTGACGGCTACATGTTTACACAAGCTCTACCCTCAATGAGCTGATGATGTGGGATTGAAAAAGAATATCTAATGACTAATTAGCAGCTTGCCTCATTAGGAGGACATCACTACTTTTTAAAATGCAAATTATGCTTGCTCCTGTTAAGTTATACAGTGAACTGATCATCAAAGTCTCCTTTCCTTCATGCCCCCCCTCTAAATAGTGCGGCAGGGAGCTGGATTCCTCAGGTTGGACAAGTGCAAAATAAGGAAGGGTGCAGTGTGGAGACAGAGTTAGAAAGAGACTGCCTAGAGTGGGAGCCTTATGCCCCATGTTGATGGATGTTTCTGCCTTGTGCTGAGGGAAGCGAGAGCCTCCTAAACTGGCAACAGATCTCCCCTGTGAGAAAGACAAGAGGACACAAACCTGTCAGCTGAAGTTCAAACATAGTTTTACTATGAATTTCATGGGCAGGGAGAGATGGAGACCAGCGCTAACGCCTGGCTGAAAGCTGTCAGCAGGCTCCCCTTTGTGCCACACAGGCCAACGGAGAGCAATATGACGGCAGTGGGGGAGTTCATTTTCTGCATGGTTAACCTGGCATCTGTTTTTGCTTTGTAATTATGCAGAGGTAGAGTGATGGCTTGGCAAAATAAATGTTCCTCTGTGTATATTCACAAAACTTATTAAGCTAGGCATCCATCTATCTCCCGACTTTGTATCAATCTCAACTTTGAGTTTATGTTTGGACCCCTTTTACTTTCCAACTTATCTTCATGCATCTTAATTTCCCTCACTTCTTCCCTCCTCACAACTGTCTCCTCTTCCCAGTTCCTCTTCTCCTTCAACCTCCTCGTTCTCTCTCCTCCTATCCGGCGCTCGTCTCTGTGATGCCAGCCTCCTGGGTTATTGGACCAGAGAGCATTCCTTTGAGACCACTTAGAAAGACCAGTAGAGGTAGAAGAAGAGAAAGAAAGAGGGGGAACAAGAGACAGAGGGGGGAAGAGAAGGAAGAAGTGAGAAGCTAGTGGAGTGCCTAGGGGAGGGAGGGATAGTGGAAGGGAAGTTTTTCTGTCAAGGTCGACTGCTGCTCAGTCTCACATACAGTACTTTCCACACTTTGCACACACATGCGCATATCACCATGCCTGTGCTACCTCATTGTGAGGAGGCCCACTGCATTTGATCTTCAGGTTTTAGAAGTTTGCATCAGACATGATAGTTCAACCCCTACAAAGAACATCCGACTCAAGGTTAAGAGCTCAGCTCTTGAACACAACGAAAGGTCCCACATGGGCTCTGAGCCTACAACCCTCTGATCTCGATGCTGCTGTCAGGGAAGGGCAAGCTGCAGGATTAGGAGAGACTCGCTGTGCTTACCACGGCATGGGGATGCTCAGCTGTACTTATCTGTGCCTCAAAAGTGCTTAATGCTCCGCGATTGTCTGTCTTGTTTCTTTCCAAGGAGCAGACGGGAGAAAAGACTAACAACGGTACTCACTACAAGCTACAGCTCCTCTACAGCAACGGTGAGTCAAACACGAGTTCTCAGATTATGGGCTGATTCTTTGCCCTTTTAGGTGTTTGATTTGATCATCTAGATGTTGGCGTGGAGTGCTCCATGCAACAGAAGTTGAAAAAGGTCAGCGGTGACACCAGCGTGCTAACATGACACACACCTTTCCACTTAATTGATCTTCCTCCACATCCTCACCTCGCCTCTCCTCCCCTCGCTCAACTCATAAATTATCTTGTGCTCATCGTCTAATCACAGAGTTTGTACAATTCAATGTTTCGGCTCTGCGAGGAGCCACTTCTGGGCGCACGCAGGGAGAAATTAGGTACATGTTGCCCCACCCCCCCATGGTGCTTTCTCATCAGATCGGGGATACACAGATAAATTTGGTTCCCATGAGCCACTGCTGCCCCTACTCTGCCATCGCAGTGGCACCCATGGGAGAAAAGATAAAAGACATGTTCCAGAGCAACCCTCGTATACACCCCCCCCCCCCCCCACACACACACACACACACATGCACATACAAGCACACCAACACCAAAAGCACTTCCTCTGCATCCCCTCCTCTCATCCCCTTCCCCCAAGCGATATCAAAGGCATCTCAATCGAGACTTTGATGAGAGGAACACATTTTGAAAGCGATACTCTCCAAAGTCTCTGGAAAAAAGATCCTTGGGTAACGCGCTCTTTTCTCGAGAAGAAATTAATTATAGGTCGTTTCCCTATTTTGTGTGATTTACAGCGGAGGTTTTGAAGCATTCGTTTTTTTAAGCATCCAGAGGTTCAGCTGTTTCTGTAAGTCTCACTCAGACACACACTTGATTAAATAGAAGCGGGAGACAGTGCGGAAGGACACTCACTCTTCAAATAAACCCCTTAACACACTGATCAGGTGCTATTTTACCTGTCACTCATGTAAACTTGGGAATACATCATAAGTTAACTGAGAAGCACAAAAAAAAGAACAGCTTGACAAATCGTGAGAACGTGGTCGTAAATTCTGGCCTCAAAGCCGAACATGAGTGATTATCATCAAACATCAAATAACTCTCAATCCCCTCAGAAACCATCAGAGAGAAAACACAAACTGCATGCCAATATTATTCCTTCATGTTGACTGGACAGAGTTCAATACTTTTTCTGAGCGCTTGTCCAGAGTTTGAGATAAAAATAGATTGATGTCATAAATCTTTCCATTTTATTTTGAGAATCCTCAGCACCATGTATGTTTTTAGGGATTAAAGAGTTTATGTGCAGTCTCTTCATTTATGGTTATAGTATTTTGTAATTAGGGTTGAGCCTGTAGCCCAGCTCCATTTATCTATATCACTGAGGGCAAGAGATCATACATTCATTTTATTTCAGCAAAATGTCCCTCCTGACTCAAATGACGTGCATAAGTTATTGCTAACAATCAATTTCTGTTTTTGCAGGGGTTCGTACGGAGCAGGATCTTTATGCACGACTTATTGACTCTGTAACTAAACAGGTTGGTAAACTCTCAGCTATGCAAGTAGGAGTAACTGACTGATACATGAGACTGACTCTGCCCCGTGTTTCCTCCTCTCAGCCCATATCATATGAAGGACAAAACAAGAATCCCGAAATGTGCAGAGTTCTGCTCACACATGAGGTTATGTGCAGGTGAGTCTAACACACACGGACACACACTCGCCCAGTCATTCACACCTTCGCCCACAAGGAAGAAATCCAAACATTTTTCCCGTCCGTCCTCTTTCGTCGCCTCAGTCTGTTTGAAATGTGGTTTTGGGACGACGCTGAGGCTCTACAGTTTAAAAAAAATTACAACTTAAACTTCAAGTCTAGCCTATCTGTCATCATCCTTGTTACAGTGGTGGCCCCATGCGGCATTTTGCTGTAACGCTGCATGTCCCCTTGCCAGCTCCTGTTTCTTCTTAGCGCTCCTCATCTCTGGCCTGTAGTTCTGCAGCTACACCACAGCTGACAGCAGCTGACACCCTTTTGGGGAACAATCTGCTTTTCTTTCATTGAAATGTAACTCCAGCACTTCTGTTTAGCCAAGACATCCGGTTTGAATTTTGTCAACACGTGATGACAAGTATATTGTATATATATTGGTATATTTCCAATGTCTCAGTGTAACAAAGAACTGTTATAAAAGCAAGTTTAAAGAGTTCAGTCATGAATTAGGGAGCAGAAGGTTTTGGTTAATGTTTGGTGAATTGAGAAAATAGGTGAATATGGGGTTATGGATGGAGAAGAAGCCAAAGAGAGCGGTCTGGATGTGGGGCAGTGACCCAGGATTCGAGGGCAGCAGGGGGAAGGATAGGGGGCTGGGACATGGGGAGAGGGGCTAAGACGGAGTGGGCTTTGCCATTGTGTAGCCAGCAGATGCCCGAATGTGACTCACAGCTGGCTAATAACAGAGCCGAAGAGGCAGAGGGCAAGCGTCACAGCTGGGGAGTGAGGCCGTCTGACAGGGGGGCGGAGGGGGGCAGGGCAGGGCCAAGCTGGGACACGAGAGGGGTGAGGCGAGGTGTAGGGGTGGCAGATGGTTAGGGGTGGGGGCACTTTTGTTATGCAGTGAAGGGGACTTTGGGGGGGTGGGGGGTGGCCAGCAGGCTCCACGGACAGGACTGCTGACGAATGGTAGGATGTTGTGGGACGGTGTGTGTGTGTGTGTGTGTGTGTGTGTGTGTGTGTGTGTGTGTGTGTGTGTGCGCAATGAGGCTGCGTGGGGGTTGAGTTTGATTTCGAAATCAATGTGACAGATTGCCGGGCTGGCTTTTCACTTTTGAATGGTCTCTCACTGTTTGTAGGGTGTGTTGTTGTACCTTTTCTTCCTCTTTTATTCTTTTGTCTACCACTCCCCTCCCCTCTCATGCCTCCTTTGTGTGCTCCTGGATCTTGGCCCCGACTGTGGCAGAGTAGTCTGGGCCTGTGGATGTGGATGGGCCAGACAAATAATGTCTCCTCCTGTTTAATATTTTTTTTTTCCTCCACTGACTTTTTCCTCTTTTTTGTCTCTTTTAACTGCCCACTCAGCCGCTGTTGTGAGAAGAAAAGTTGTGGCAACCGAAACGAGACGCCCTCTGACCCAGTCATCATTGACAGGTAATGAGATCAAAACACGTCCCACACAGTCTCCACCTTGAACAAGCACCTCTTCATACTAAATGTTCAGCTTGCCCTTTCTTTGTATGTATGCACCTACACACTCACAAAAACAGACAGACAGAGAGAGAGAGAGGTTGCGGGTTGATGTGAAGGTTGTTGTGGTGAGATCTCACCAATCAGCTGCTGCATATACACAAACCAAGTGAGTGGAGTAGCTACATAACAGAGTAGAAGCTCCAATTAACAACAAATTCATATACGGATGTATGTGTACAGTGGTGATAATGTTTGTGTGTGTGTTTCACATGTACATTTTAATGCCTTTAATGCCTTGATACTAATATTTAACAAAATTCAAATAATTGTTTCTGCCACTTCAGTTTACTCTGCGTCCATCCAAGGAGGATGTTGCAATATACAGTATACAATATGTGTCCATGTCTGTCGCCCATGTGGGTCTCTCTCTTCAGCTTTCTGTTCTCTGTTGATCTATCTTCAGCCTCCTGGGATTTGTTTCAGTTTGGCCACTCATTACGTTTAACGGCCAACATTGCACCTGAAACCTGCCAAAAGCGTAGATTTCTTTTTATCAGAAGCATGTGGATCTTCTATAGCACCAGACATGCTGTCATATGTGGTAAATGTTCACCATGACAGCCAGTTATCAGGCTTAAAGGCGGGTGACCCCTCAGTAATCAGCGTGTGTGAGGGCCTTCACGTCCGAGGGATTTTGGAGGTCTCTCGCTGTCTGCCTGGCATTAACCAGTGTGATGAATGCTCGTAAGCAGACCGCATGTGAAATACTTTTTCTGTGATGTCATAGACGCAACCTTCATCTCCTCTCTCTCCTTATCCCTCTCATTCCCTCTCTCCTTTCCTGCAATCGTCTGTCTAGAAAACACTCACTTCATATACGTCAAGGACCCTTTTCTTTCCCCTCCTCAGTTCAAGCTGGCTGGCTGTTGACAGTGTGTCTCGAAGGATCTCCGCCGAAGATAGTTTTCATATAACGGAGAAAATCGGGCTGTTGTCTGTTGAATTTTCCCAGAATACATTTGAAACAGCTGCTTTTTCCGTTTACTGTAGCACATTACTCTCCCAATAACCCACTCTGCACCCCGGTTATACTTCCTCCTAATATGTATAAAGCTCCTGTAGTTCTGACATTAGTTTGTAAGCAGCTCGGTGGCGGGCTGATGAAGTTGTGTTACATATCTCTTTGCAAGTCCCTGTATGCGTGTGAAGACTTGTGTGAGGCTGTGAGGATTGATTTAAATGCAATCATTGACCTACTGTACTCTCTAATCACACTGGGCACATCCCGTCCTGTTGGGGGGATTCTCTCTCTTGACTGGCCTGCAAAATCCTCTCCTCAGGGAGCAGCCAATTAGCAGCCAGTTAATTTCTGATAAGCCAATGGGATTTTTGCGTGGCCCCTATGCCCTTTTATCCAACTTAATGTGCACTCTCTCTTTTGACTGCATTCATGTACACCACACACTGAAAAAGTCAAAAGACTGACAGATGTGCGTGTGTGCTCAGAGCATGTATAGGCTGTTTGTGTGCATACAGAAGAATGTATATTTTCATGTGTGTGGGGATCCTTGCACGTTTATTCATGTATGTATGTGGATGTATGTGCGATTGTCTATGTGTCTTTGTGACCCCTAGTTTGACCTTTTTCCCCGTTCACTGCTTGGGTCTTAAATTATTCATGTGTGTGCAGTCTATGTGCATTTGTACATGTGTGTGCCTGCAATGCTGTGTGTGTGTGTGTGTGTGTGTGCGGAGGAGACGGTCTGTTTCTGTGGCTCCAGTAATCAGCCTCCTGCTCCCAGCCCCAACACCTGTTCTCCAATTAACATGCAGCGTGCTGGGGCCCACTCGCTGCTATCACACCAGCCACTGCTTTCTACTCTTTTTCTTTCTCCTTTTCTCTTTTTTCTCTCACTCTCAGCCCCGCGCTCCCTTCCTCCCCGCCTTGCCTCGTGTCTATACTTCTGCACAACCCTCTTTTCTGTTCACTCTCACATGCTCCTTCTCTTCACTCCCAATTGCTTAGTTCCCCATCTCCTCTTCTTTTCCCTTCACGTAACCATCTCTTCCACCCCACCCCCCCACCACCACCCCCTTCCCTTTAGCCTGTCTAATTTTGCCATAATTAGGCGGTGTCATTAGGACACCTAGCCAAGCACAAGGGAGTTTGCAATTCCCCAAACGGCCCAAACCCCTTTTTTCTAATCTCCTTTCCATATTGTTTCAGTTTTCTCTCCCCCTTCTCCTTCTGCTGCTGCACCCCATCCACCTCCTCTTCCCCCTAATCCTGATTTGAGTGAAAAGAGAAAAAGGAGATCACAGCTGATCCATAGGGAGGGTGGAGGGACAGAGGGTGGAGGGACGGAGGGATGAAGAGGGCAAGGGCAGTCGTTGACAAAGAGATGACTCTTAAGTTGCCGATGGGAGAGAATTATCTAATACCCCGCAGCCTGCTGTGTCTAATAGTTTTACAATTGTCTAATCTTAACACTGGTGAACTGCTACACTCACAGGCCTAATGTGACTTTTCTGTTTTGAGAGTGTCTTATCTTTGACTGATGGACTGGCATGTTCACTGATTGGTTTGATAATCGATCAATAGACAGATAGATCGATTGATTCCTGCAGGCTCATCAGCATAAATCTTCACTAACTCGTCAAACTCATGCAGTCGATCTTTCAGACAATTCACTTACAACTATTTTGATCATTAATGAAAAATTCAGTTCAGCCACAAAGAGGAAATAAGCTGCATTTTCTCTGTTGTTTATTAACCCTATAAATAATCAACTTGAAATAAATCTAATTAAAATGTAATATACAATCAGGCCTATAATACTTAATATTTCACCCAAATCCTTTCATTACTTAGAGCTTCTCTTTTCTGAAAAGAATTTAACCCAGGCAGATCTGTTAATGGCGGCATTATTGCCATGCTGACCTCTGACCTCAGAGAAACTATATTGGTTCTGGGCCAAAGCTGGCCTCTGTATTTATGAGTGAACCATGGGTTTACAATGGAGACAAGCAGATGTCAGTATTAGTATGAGACTGTGTGGTTTGGATGGGAGGGGTCAGTGCTCAGTGTGAGTGTGTGCTTTTATATTTAGCTATGAAGCTGAGATCAATAGTTGGTCATAAGGAGTGTGTAGAGGGATCCATCGAAAGGCAAGAGCCTTGTGAGGTGTGTGTGTGGGGGGAGGGGGGGGGGGGGTTGGAGCTGATCAATGGCAAGCACTATCTCACTAATTGATCTTGTTTCCAAGAGGGGTCTTTTTTAACAAGCCGGAGCTCAGAGAAAAGAAGAATAATCAATAGGAATTTCCAATTTTGTCAATATGGCTCTTCCCTCCCGTAGACTTAAAATGAGCTCACAAAGACTAAACATACTTGTGCATAACAGCCTTTGATTTTTGAATACTGAGCTAAAAAACAACATGTGCTTTTTTAAATTTTGCTGATCATTTTCCTGGGTGACTTCAGAGTCTCGGCTCCAAGCGGAATTCATTATTGTTAATCTCAGGTTGTGGGTTTTATTGATCTGTTTGTAGTCTTGGTTAGTGAGAGCAGGGTTTTGTTTTCAGTACTACAATCAGTGTGTAGTAGATCTGTTGAGGAGCTTTAGTTTCCATGGTCGTGTATCATTTATTACCTGTTCATTTATTTTGCTGATGTTAATTATCACAGCAATTTTTCCAGCAAAAAGACATCCTCCAGAATGACAACGTTCAGACACACATGCACACTGCTTCTCTCTCCGTTCTTTACGGATTAACACTGTCTGGACTGTTTGACAATACACTATTCAGATATCATTTGTTGTTGTATGTAAATGTCTCGGGTGTCTCAGGGAGGCACCATCTGTTTCCATGGAAGTCTATCCACCTGCTCGCCTCTGCATGTCTTTAAACTAATTAAAAAAATAACAGTATATGATGACGTGGGCCCCTTCCCTCTGAATGGTCTTTTCCCCTGCCTGCTCTTGGAGCAGGACAGATAGTTTCTTCTTGTGCTGCTAATGGAGGGGAACGCCGGCCTCCTCATTCTTCAGCTCCAACCAAAAAGAAAATAGAAGCTTCAAGTATTTGGGAAAAGAACATTAAACTATCAGCCAAAGAATAAATGCAGTAACATTTGTTGGACTGTGTCAGGGGTCAAATTCTTCCCCTTTCCCAGATGCATACTCATGCACTGCCGCCAAGTCGCCCTGTTAGGTCATCATATATGCACTTGAGAGTTTTATGTGTGGGACAACAATGTCATTTTAGGAGATTGTTTCTCATACTTCCACTATAAGATTTATTTTGAGTGGAACTCATGCTGTAGCTGTTTCTGTTGTTATTGGCACCCTACCTGTGCTCCCATTAACTTTTCTATCACATTTTCTTAAAGATGGCTTGTATAAAAGTCTTTCTTAAGGTCCAAGTCCTGAGGGGCAGTGAACTATGCCTTCTTGCAGATGAGAAATAAAGAAAATCCAGTAACATGGATTTCAGTTTCTAATTTCCCTTCTGTTTTTTTTAATATATATTTTACTCCGAAACACGATGTTGGATGATGATGTTGTGGCGCAACCAATCATCAGCAAAGAAGACTTTGTGTGAGAAGTAGCTGAGAAAAAGACAGATGTGGAGGAGGTGCTTTTTTATTTGAGTCTCTAGCCACAAAAAGAGCTGCTGATAACATTGGCAAAGTTGTTGCAAACTCTTCTTTGAACTGGATTTATAAGTGTTTATGGAGAAATTACTGTATTTTCATTTAACGCAGTATCCTAAACCATTACACTACCACCAATACTATATTGAAGGATATTACATGGAGTGTCTGGATTTACTCAGGGCTCAACATTTATGAGAAGTCACTTTCCTTTATGGAAAATAAGTATTACTGTGTAGCATTAACTGGGTTGCATTACCTGGAGTTAACTATAGCTTGCACATGAAGGTATTTACATTTAATGAATACATCCCAAAAACCTGAAACAAGTATCTTATACTGAGCGATGTTATACTGGATATTATATTGAATATATATATATATATATATATATATATATATATATATACCTCAGGTGGATATATTCCTTCCACAGACTGATCACATTGTAGTGTAGCTGGACTGCACTCACAGTCTGACACATCACACTGATGCAGATATCAATATGTGTATAAATACCTGTGTGCCACACATACATGCACAGAGACAAAGTCAGACATCCCCTCAGTCCGCTGTCACAGGTCTCTCCTTGGTGGGGTAGGACTGTCCAGTCCCTCCAGACCCCCTGTCAGCGAGCCCCTCAGGCTGGGGGCCAGGCAGCGTGGCGACAGGGCCCTGAGGCTCCAGTGCACACCGCCTCACACAGCGGAGCGGCACACAGGCTGGACCAGTGAGCAGCTGGCACAGGACCGCGGGGATGGCTCCTCCCTTGGGGCAATGCAAGGGGGAGAATGACACAAAGACAGACAGGGAGAGACGATGCAATGTCTAGAATATCAAATTTGCTGACAGGTACCGCTTCAAACGGAGAGAGTCTCACTCAAAGTTAGACTGGTGAAAACGGGTTCATCGACCTTTTGCGGGGCTCAAGCTTTCTGCGAAGTGGTCTGATGTGAACTGGGAAGATTCCGGACTCAAATGTGCACAGGAAGTGTATAATGAGTCGTAGGTTATGAGCCGGGTTTGTGTTTGGTCACCTTTGCTCCGCTTTGGCCAGTGTTAGCTGTTGTGGCTTGAACCCTGACACAAGGAGTCGGCCTGGTTTGTTTTCTTTGAGAGAGCCTACAGAGGGGGCAGTCGGAAACAGAGAACGCCGGAGAAATGTTTTGACAGGAAATGGGAATAGACTACCAATGGGCTAATGTGGAGGAACAGCAGGGGCACTTTTTAGAGTGGGTGGGATGCAGAGCGGAAGAGAGGGGGGCAAATTTGAAGTTAGGAGTTGCAGCTCAATGGCACTCTGAAAGGCCTCACACTTTCAGAATAGCTGGGGCAAACCCTCTCATTTGTCTGGCCACTAATAGGGTTCACCTTTGGTTGAGCAGTGTAGAGATTAAGTAGGGGCACTCAGAGGATCAGAAGGGGGCAGATTAGGGTGATTTAGAGGCACTTCAGATCGCAGGCAAGTGAGCGCTGTGTGGTTATGTGTGTGAGATTTGTATTTGTGGGTTTATTTTTCATGTGCATTTGTCATTTATTTTGTAAGGGGATCTTGTATCAGTATCATCAGGATCTTGTGTGTGTGTGTGTGTGTGTGTGTGTGTGTGTGTGTGTGTGTGTGTGTGTGTGTGTGTGTGTGTGTGTTCGTGTGTGTGTATGTGTGTGTGTGTGTGTTTGGGGATGGGGATGGTGGAGTCAGAGGCCAGTTCGCAGTGGTATTTAGGAACAAGGGCTGTTTTCTTTGGCTGGATGCTGCTGCTGTGGGTGGAGCTGTTAGTGTGTGTGTGTGTGTGTGTGTGTGATGGGGATCGGTCTGTAAAGTCTTAAATTTCGCTAATGACTTAACAATGCCCCCTGGTGCTAGGTCGGCCCCGCTAGCCACCTAGTTTGTTTGTTTGTCTGTTTATCTGGATTCTGGACAGACTATTTGTCTCCCAGGAGTTAGATTTCTCTACAAATTCTCCACCCTTTCACTTTTTGAAAACATTTCCCAGCACTAATATTTACACATCTGCAGTAGTTCTTAAATACAATGTGATTACGTATCCATATTATGCTTGAGACAATACTTATATCTCCTGTGGTACACGGAGAAAGACAAGGGTATTGTGTAGGTAACGTTTTCATACAATAGATCCATATTGTTAGCTTCTGCTTGCACTTTAAAAAAGCAACGCGCTAACAGAAGAATATGGTACGGATTGAATGCAGTGCATAAAGTTAAAGCAAAGCAGAAATTAACTGGCTCTTGTGTTTTGCTGGCGAAGTCATTAATGCAGCAGATGTTGTGTTTTCCTCATCATGGAGGAAAAGTTAAAGGAAAACAGGAACAGCAATCGCAATGTCACTATAATCTTTGGATGCATGTGTAAGTGTGTGTGTGTGTGTGTGTGTGTGTGTGTAATGGTCCTGATGAATCTGTCAGGGCTGAGGGCAGGGGGTGATGTGACTGCTGACAGGCTCCCAGCATGCATGCTGAGAGCCCCAACAGTCAGCGTGCCCTCCCTCCAGCCTCCCCACCACCCGGCTCCCCATTCTCCTCTCCCAGTCCTCGGCTGCACACATTTGCTGTGTATTAGCCACGGACAGTAAATTACAGCACCCTGGACCTCTGAGTGATTCCATTCCCATCTTTTCACACGTTCTTCTCCTCCTCCTGCAGCACCATTATCCAGCTCACCTTCTCTTGCGTCTGTCTATCTCCCTCCTTTTCTCTCATTTTGATCTGTTTTCCTCCCTCTGTCTGTCATATTCGTCCTGGCATTTCGACTTCCTCAACCCTGTCAGATTTCTCTCCCCTTTCTGTCTTTCTCTCACTTCTGTTATACTTCTCTTCCACCGTTCTTCTATTGTGTCACGCTACACAGCGTTCCCTCCCTTGCACATTCCCTCCGCTCCCCCTTTACTTTCTTACAAGCAAGTCCCTGTTGTCTAGGCTTCACAGGTTTCTCCACTGCTTCGCTTTCTCTCTCTCTCTTTCGTCCTCCTTCCTCCTATCCCTCTCTCCCGCCCTCTCCTTCCCTCCCTCTCTTTGCCCCCCCTCTCTTTCTGGAAACAGATGTTGTTTGTCAGATCTTATCATTACTGGCTAATTAAGAAGACATCTCTTCTCCTTCTGTTGTTGCTTCTCTTTCCTCTCCTCTCCCGCTTGGTGGCATCAATCCCAGATTCATTGTTCTTTTCCAAGAAAGGTTCAGGTTGAGCTTTGATGTACATGCGTTATTGGTAAATCTGCTTAGTGGCTGATTGATTGGAAGGGTATAGAGAAAGCAAGATTAGTGTTGGTGTATTGCAGATGACCTTCTGGTATGTTTGAGATCTCTTCAGCTGTAGAGGGTGCTCCGTGTCTCCATGTGACAGTTGAGAGTATATTTTGAATGCTTGTCCCTCAGGACACACCAGGCATGCTGGGAGAGGTGAGGCCACTGATGGGACTTCTATTCCCAGTCCTGGTTGTGAATTCATGTTCTCCAGACTCTGAATATCTATCCATATCCATCTATTTGGCATACTGACCGCAGTCCCTTGTGGCCAAGCTTTGCATGCAATCTTTGCTTTTGGCTGCAGCTTCAGAGACCGAAACAGTAATTCATTTCAAATTGTTGAGATGCACATTTAGCAGCTTGTGAGAGGTTATGCAGTAAAACACTTTAACGCCCAGGAGAAACCTCTTTGAAACACTCGAGTGCCTCTTGTGTACCCTTCCCATCATTTTGCTTTCCTCCACTCAGCCCTCTGTTCCTCGCAGCTACGCCGTGCCTCAGTCACTTTTGCGGCGGCAAGCCTGAAGGTTTTACAGCGCTACCAAGCTCTATAAATCAGCACTAGTGGTTTAAATGTTTGGCTTTGTCACAGTTCTCAAGTTAAGAGGCGGGCTGGGCTGGGGCTAAGGTTGCAGGGGTGAAGTCAGCCTGGGAGGCAACGGAGAGGAGGCCAAGAAGGGCACAGCCAATCCACCCGGCAAATGTATAGAGCTGAGTTCCCCCATGTGCTCGCTGTGTGCCTGCGACTACCTGGAGTCCATTTAACCATGTTTTCTCTTACCACTGATCAATAAGAAAGGGATTTTTAATTAATGTCATATAGTGTAGCTATTTTAGTTGAGTTTACTGATATGAAACAGTACTTTTTCCAATTCTTTACTTCAAGGATTACAAATAATTTTTATTTTGCAAACTTCTAAACTTCACAAATGCTGATTTTGACAATAACGTTGCCTGAATGAAATACAAACCATTATCTAAATGAGTAATTATTTCAATGAGCTAACAAGATGACCAACGGGTGACATTCAAGCCTTCTGATCAGTGCAGTGGTATTTCTCCAGTGGTGGAAATAAATTAAGTATTTTTGGTGGTATTTTGGCAGCAGTAGCTCAGTCAGAGAGGAACCCATTCCCAGTATGGACCAAGTAGTGTGGACTGGCCGCTGGAGGTGCCAGTTCGCCTCCTGAAAACACTCAGGGATCAATAAAGTATGTCCTACTCAACTACTGTGCTTTGAGATACTTGTACTCTACTTGTATATTTCTATTTTACTCAAATCAAATACTTGTATAAATTGTACATTTTACCGCACTGCATTTATACTGCAGGTGTAGTCACTGTTACTTATATAATTCAGCCATTCTGCTGCACGATGAGTACCTATACTTGAGTACAATAGTACTGCCTTGTACTTAGCTGTTTTAAAGGTGCATGTACGCATGTGAGTATACAGATGGTGTTTAAAGATATACAGGATAAGTTACTGAATATCACTGAGAGGCTATCAGACAACAGGGTAACGTGACGGCCAGTCATTTACTAATAGGTAGACAGTGGATAAAAGTCTCAACTGTGACAATCTTGTTAAAATCAGGAAAGCTACAGCTGTTTTATTGATATTATTATTATTGAGAAAAGACTCACACAGAGTCTGTTTGGCTGTGAGATGTTTGCTGGTGATAGGCGAGTGAAGCCGATGCCACAGATATGCCTGTATGTTTTAGGAGGAGGATGAGGGGGAGGAGGGGGGTCGGACTGGGAGGCTGGTGTGAAAGGTCCTGTGGTGGTATGCGACAGAGGGGGTATCAGTTCGTGGAGGGTTCTCTGTGCCCCATTAGCAGTGTCAAAGGTCATGTGCCCCGGGTGTTAACCCTGGTGACCAGTCTAGCTTCCAGTCTGCCAGGGGACCCGGGTCCAGGGGTATTTATTACTATCCCTCCTCCCCACGCTCCATCCCCCAAACATAGCTCTCCCAATGGAGGAAAACAAAACACCTCCATTCCTCCCCCCAGCCTTTCCTCTGCCTGGGTATATGTACTAATTGGATGCATATCCATACACTGATGCGTGATGACCCTGGTCTGGTTTATCTAAACCCTAGCACATAAGCTGCAGCATGTTTTTGACCCATTACTTTACAATTAAATATCAGCTTGCATTTGCAAAAATATGACTTTTAGACATTTGTTTTTGAGGCTTCCTTTTTGTTAATGTGCATATTTTTGCACAATCGATTGTGCACACATGGTTGCTTGCCAGTCGCTATTTGCCTTTATGAATTTCGCTGTGAAAAAATGCATGAATGTGTGTGTGGTTTGTACAGCCGGCGTGTGACATATGCACGCATACGCGCACGTATCTGGGCCTGCTGTATGAGTTAGTGCTCTCTGTGTGTGAGTGTGGCAGAGGAAGGCCCTCAGCATGTCAGTATGTTTTAATGCTTCACATCTGGTTTCCTAATTTTCCTCCCACCCTCCCTGCCCTCCCCTTAGCTCCCCTCCACCGCGATGTCAGGACACTGTTTTTTCAGTGTTGAGGGGGTGAGGGGAGGTGGGGATGTCTGATGAGTGATGGCCCTGAATACAGGACATCAACATTCCCCCTCTCTTCCTCTGTCTTTACCTCCCCTCTTCTCCACCTTTCTGTTCCTCTATTTCTCCGCTCTCTCTGCCTATTCTTTTTACAACCATTACCTATTGATCTTTATGGAGAGGGTCAGATTTACATGGTTGAAGAAAATGAATAGGAGCCGCACCTTTCTGCTATCTCTACTTCTTATCTTAGCCAATATGTCTGAGCAGCAGGGCATCCATGTGTGCTGAACAAAAACAAAAACAATGACAAGCTCATCCTCCTCAATCTGTACCTTTCATTTTACCCTCCTATATTTTTTTGTATTAAAGCATACATGTGTCATCTTTTGTGGAGTAACCACAGAAATGGAAGGCCATAACCAAATCCCAGAAGAGAAGCAAGTAGAGAAAGTTTCTTAGTTGTGGCGCTAACTAACTTGAACCCTGCATTAAAGCCTTTTGCATCACATGATTCAAGAGCTGCTGCTACCAGTAAACCTTCATTTACAATGAGCACAGAGGGCGATGTGTTTTATGTCTATGTGAAAAGGCAGTTTGTGTCAACAGTGATTAGTGCTGATGAACGCCTATGAATTTTTTTGTTAGGGGTCCTGTGCTGCCTAGGTGCTCGTTGCATGATTAAGGCCACATGTAAAGCCCGATGTGTAACACTCATGTGTAACAGATGCCCTGATGGACTCAGAAATGTGAAACTGAGAGTCCACACTAAGGGGTGAGATATTTGCAAAAACTGCATTTCTGCTAATGTTTTTAGTGCCGCTACTTGCTGGCTGGTCGTTTAACTAGTTTTAGTAAAGCATGTTGTCAACGTTAGGATGGCCACCTCACGCTGGGAGGCCTATGTTTAGTCTTGGGAACTGAAGCAGATGCAGACAAAAGGGATTTGAGGCCTTGACAGAGATACAGAAGTGAAGGCAGAAAAGAAAAAGCAGATTCCCTGTGGTGCCAGAGTTGAAAATGATCCCGAGGTTTAAGACTTCTATGTTTTGTTTCCTGTCTTAAGTGTGTCTGTAGAGGGTAGATGTTGTGGAAGATAAACCTTGGTCTCCATTGCTTACCACAATAAAGTCTGTGAATTCAATTACCTCTTAAATTTGTAAATCAAATAAGAATAATGCAGAGTTTGCGCTCATCAAGCTTTGATATTTACTCCTATTTGTAAGTAATATAATGTCACAGGAAGCTATTCTTTATCTGCAAAAAGAGAAAAATGTTTTAGCTTAAATTCTGTTCAGCTCAATTATTATAACTACAGATATGACAGTTTAAAAGTTTCTCATTAGCTTTATTTGCTCTACGTTACTCACATAACAGTGTTTTAAACAAACAGAATCACCATTTTGCTTTGTGTGCATTTTATGTGAATGTAAAGCACTAGGCACACATTAAAAAATAAACACACTTAAGCTAGTAGAGTTATTTGAAAACATCTTTTCTCTGCAATGTTTCTGTGATATGAAGATCGCCTCCAATTCTTTGCATGTACTCCTTATCTCCTCCCTCTGGATGGGGAGGTGTGTGGGTGTATTACATTACCAAAACAAAAACAAACAACAGCAATATTAAACTTTTGCAACCACAATAGAGGAGGGGATAAAAAACAGAGGGTCCTCGACTTCTTATTAATTATGCAAGATTAGTCTAATTATAATTCAGCAAATGAATGTGTGGCAGAAGGTGCGAGGCGACGGGGCTGGGAGATTTGCATGTTAAGTGGGCAGGGGGAAGCGGCTAATGCATGCTAATATATGCGTCAATGTCTCGCTTTAATTTCAGCATTTGCAGCTGTGTGCGTCCGAACTGAGGGGGGTGAAAAGTTGACTCAATGGGTTTTTAGGAAGGGGCCAAAGGTGGGGGTGTCCGTGTATTAGGTTGTGCATGCATGCATGCGAATGTGTGTTTCAGTGTGTGTGAGGCATCTGGTGTCATACAAACAGGGAATGATGAGAAGAAGTCAACAAACAAGGTCAAGAACCCTCAGAAAGTGCACAAAGCCTGAGATGGATATAGACAACCTCTCAATTAGGGTTGTGATATCGCTATCTGAGGCGTCCGTGCAGGTTGTATCACGTCAGTCAGGCCAATGAATGATGACTGCTGGTTAGATTACACTAAGTAGCTGACAGGCAAGTGGCGAGACAACGATTGTGGCTAAACCACAGCCAGACCATGGACATGGGTATTAATAAAACCAAAAAGGACCTAACTCCTAAATGACAGCTATAGCCTTTAAAAAATGGGCCATAATGTAAGAATCATTGTCCAGGATAAAACACGCATCACTTTTGATCATGGTCTCTTTTCAGGGGCAGGAAACAAACCGTATAACTTTCCCTTCCATAACTTACTCTACATATTGTGATGTCAAATCATGGTAATCCGATACTGTCATGATGTCCAACAAGTACATGTAAAAAAGGACTGATGAGGGGAGAAATGGAAGAAGGAAATGGGAGAGGCACAAATGTGCACTTTTACATGTTTCCACCCAACACGGAGGTCGAGCCCGGCTTTGAGGTTGGAGGTCCGAGCTCTCTGATAAATTATAACCACCATCTGCCAACAACAATATTGATTGTCCTCCAACGAAATAGCTCAAATCAAGAAGAAATATAGGACAAACTGTTGGAACCGAGAGCCGGTTTCAAGCCAGATCCTGTTCACAGGGGAGAAAGCTGGAGCGAGTGATGGAAGAATAGCGAGTTAAAGCTGACGGAATGAGAGAGAGATTAGTATTCGATGGGAGAGTTCAGGGCTGTGGGGCCAATATGAAGTTCCTCTCCAAACAACCGCTCTCCATTAAGATGACTTATTTTTGCAGAAAGCACAGTGTGGGTGGCATTGGGGAGAACCATGTAGCCCCGAACCGCTGCCTCCCTCTGCAGCATTGTGTTTGTTTAATTGGAACACAAACGGATGTGTTTTACATGATCAAGACCGAGTCGTGTTCTCTCAAAGGAAGTGGACATCTGCTTTGAGGAGCATATATTTGCCGATTGCCATAGTTCTATCACGGCGTGGGATCACTTCCAGGCTCATTTCTCTTTTCAGTTGCTTTAACACACATTTTCTGCCGAGAGAGATTTGTGTGGATCTTCATGCCTTCGTCTGCACCTGCCCTCTTTATATAGACTTTCCTGCACCTCACCTCGCCAAGTCTCCCTTCTCGCTATATTTCAGTGATGGAATGTGTTCTTGTTGTTGCCTCCTCTTTCCCATCGCTGTCTTTGCCTCTCAGCATGGGGACTTTGGGATTGCGGCAGAGCTGCGTTGCCATGGCAGCGGGCTGTGTTGCCGAACTGTGTACACCTGGGATTTGGAGTCTCTCTCCGAAGTCTCCTTCTCTCCTATTTATTCCACCTTTCTCTCAGGTTTTCTTTGGTGTAGCAGAGGCTATCAGCACCCCGCTTTCTCTCAGCTTCTCTCAGTCTCCACAGCCTATCACCCTCAAAAGTACACTCACATACGTAATGAGACACATATACTTGAAAACAGAATTCATGTCCATACCAGTGCCTGTGCCTCTATCACTTCCTCCCTCTTTCCACCTTCCCATTTCACTTTCTCTGTAGTTGTCTCTACATCGTTCCTCTCCATTCCCATGTGGGGGTTCAAATACGGCATTGCGGGATACCACGGTCCCCCGAGGCCCCCGGCATACATCACTGTCTCCGGTTTACTTTGAAACAGAGCAGCACGTTTCACTGGACTGTGCTTCAGATTCTCATCACTTTATTCAAAGTGTAATAACATTGACTTTAATAGTAAGCTAAACAGCTGGGATTGATGTCAGAGCTGTAATCATACAGACACACAAACACACGCACACACCATACATAAGACCTGTCTCTGAAAAATAATGAATGTCTTCTGTGACTGCCAGTGTGGCGGGTAGCACCATTCTTTCATGTGATTTATTCGATGCTGATGTACAAACATGTGTCCTCTTATTTACCTTTGCAGGTTTTTCTTGAAGTTTTTCCTAAAATGTAACCAGAATTGTCTGAAGACAGCAGGAAACCCGAGGGATATGAGAAGATTTCAGGTACGAAAAGATGTGGGGGAAATGCATGCTTGTGTGTGAGTGGGAAGTGGGAGGGTGGTGAATATGGAAATCAAATTATGTAAAAAAATATATTTTACAGTCTGCAAAACATCCTTCATACCCCTCCATCTTAGTAGATGGAGATGTAATAGTCAATTTCTTGTCTGTTCTAAGTAGAGTTTATGTCACAAACTTTGGCATAGTAAAGCTCTGGAAAAGATTTCCCAATGGAAGACAAAGAGGAGGGAGTAAGAGGTGAAAGTAAAAAATCAATTATGAGTCAGAAAGATGGAAAGACAAACGAAAGAAGTTAGATATGTGGGAGATTTGGTCATTGGGGTGCAGGAAATAGGTTGAGGTGTTTCAGGAAGTTGTCAAGAATTGAGTGATTGGCTCCAGATGCAGGAGGTCATGCTCCGTGACCCAGGAAGTGGTCACAGGGGACACTCCCGCCCCACTTCCTCTGCCGTCTTTCAGCACCAGCGGCCCCTGTCTGGCATTCTCCTCCCCGCAAACCCTGCGTACCTTCCCCTTCTCCGTGCTCCCTCTGTCTTCCACAATGTTTGCTTTAACTCCTGCGATGTGACACATGCTGAGAAGTTATGAGCACACAGGCGCTCCAAGACTCTCATCTCTGGGTTAAAAGGTGATCAGAGCTGGACAGAAGTCTGCTACTTGATCGATAATTTACAGCTATTTTCCTTTAGGCTCCCCTCCCTTTCCACCGCCTATAGCACACATGCTTTTTCTCTTTCTCTCTCCCATGTTCTTTCACCTGCAAAATTACTGCCATGTGTTTATTTCATAGGGAGTGCAAGGTTTTATTTTACTTTGCTGTCTGATTTTCTAAAAATGCCCATTATAAATTGTTATAGTTTACTATTTAATTGAAAATTACCTTTTCTCACTGACCCATTCCCTTTAAAAACATGTTCCTAAAACAAACTCAAACTCATTATCACTTTCAGAAATAGTATCACATCATCAACACTCATAAATATCCAGAGATAAAAAGTATCCTATCATTAATTATATGGTTGTCATCCATGCGAGGCAGATGTGGGAAGGGACACACACATGCTGTGGCCAGAAAATCAAATTAGGGCCTCTATATATCATGCACTGTTTTAACGGCCGGCAAAAATGGGAGATCTGGTCCATATGTTTGGTGTCATTGAAGGATCAGGAGGAGACAGCGATGAGCCTGCTGCATGCTGTATGAATCAAAAAGTGAGGCAAGAGGTAGTGGAGAGGCCATATGGAGACCTGATGGAGGAGTGGAGGGCTGTATGAGCAGTGTCATCACCAGAACGCAGACATATTAAGAAGGTCCCAGTGATGTCATATTACCTATTGAGAAATATGACTATCACCTGTATGCTCAAACAGATTGTCGCTCAGGGACTTTGCTGTTGAAACTGGAGACTGTGACTCGCAGCGTGCTGTCTGAGTTGTGCACACACACTCATGTATCTCCCTCCTCTTTTCCTCTCAGGTGGTCTTGTCCAGCACTGTGAGTGTAGACGGCCATGTCCTAGCAGTGTCTGACAACATGTTCGTCCACAACAACTCAAAACACGGCCGGAGGGCCCGCAGACTGGAGCCAGGCGAGTCTGCCGAGAATACTATGGAATATGGTAAGACTGACACTGCAGCACTACAATGTTACACCCCATTTATCTTCTTATTTTTATTACATGTCTACTTCATCATTCATACTCAGAAACATACTGTAATAGCAGGTACTTGAGTTCCTTAATGTCCATTTATAATCACTGTGATACACCAAACATAACCAGTGGTGCTACTGAGGTCATTAACTGAGCTAATTAATGCATTAATTAGGACACTTGGCTCACATAAAGTAGGGACAATAAAACAAATATTATCTTAAATTTAAACATGAAGAAGTAAATGTATTATAGCTTTCCAGTTCGAAGTCCACAAATCCCATTTATCTCTAAACTCAAGTAGACCTACCTGCACTATTTAAACTTTATAATGAAATGTACTTTGTCACTACACTACGGTTAATTTATATTTTACATACAAAACATGAGATGGACTCATATATTTCAGAATAACAAAACAGTACTTTATTAATGTGTTGATGTAATATCTCCACAGCAGCCAGCAGCATTAAAACATTACACATTAAACATTAAAATACCCCTAACACAATTATGTATCATTAATTCTAATCCAATAATAGCACAACTCTCACTAGGTTTCCTGCATGTTAGTGCTACACCTTTTATTACATTTTGCTCATAATAATTCCATATTTTTACTTAAGTAAGCATTAAGTGCAGGACCTAGTTTCTCTACACAGTTTTACCGCTACATGTCCTCAATTAAAATTACCACTGCGCCTGTGTACTCTGTAAACTATGTTTCACTGGAGCTTTTTTAATTCTATATGATTGCAGGTCATGTGATTTTCAAGCTACATGTCATATGGATCAAACGTTCTATTCTTCATGCAGTTTGTGGTGTTATTCAAGGATAAAAGCCACATATAATTAAGTAGCCATGAAAAATGTTAGCGTTTAAATAAGCTTTTTAGTAACACAAATTGAAGAGCACTTTCAACACATTGCCCCTGAACCAGATTTGAATCATGTTCTCTCCACTCTTCCTTCAACTGGTGTACTTCCTGAATGGAAACCCTTGGAGTGACTCCCTCTTTGCTCTTCTGTGCAGCCACCCCGTGCATCAAAGCCATCAGTCCCAGCGAGGGCTGGACCACCGGCGGGGCGATGGTCATCGTCATCGGGGAGAACTTTTTTGACGGCCTGCAGGTGGTGTTTGGCAGCATGCTGGTGTGGAGTGAGGTAGGAATTGTCTCCAAAGCATCTTGCTAATGATGGTACAGTCTGCAGCGTATTTTGAAATGATATATATAGCATATGGCTTGTCTCATTATTTAAATGATTTATGGGCAGTCTACACAAATTAATCTTTCCACAGTATTGTGTTAGCCTAAATATTTACAAGGCATGGAGGGGGATAATATGTTGCTGTCTTTTGACATGATTTCCGTCCTGTTCCTCAGCTGATCACGCCACACGCTATCCGTGTACAGACGCCTCCACGACACATCCCCGGGGTCGTCGAGGTCACACTGTCTTATAAATCCAAACAATTCTGCAAGGGAGCGCCTGGGCGCTTCATCTACACAGGTATTTAGACAACACACTTTGTGCTTTGTTTAGGCTTCTCAATGGTACCCAGGTTTTCAATGGTCATCTGGTCTTTAAGCATACGATTTCATGTGCAATACTGTTTTATTCTATTTCAGCCCTCAATGAGCCAACTATAGACTACGGTTTCCAGCGTCTTCAAAAGGTCATTCCTCGACATCCTGGGGACCCAGACAAACTAGCCAAGGTTAGAGACTCCTAAATAAAAGATTGCTCATAATGTTTTTTCAAGGAACCAATACAGGAAGGTGCATGCTACACTTACCAAGATATTAACGTAATAAATTATGTTCTTTGCAGGAGATTCTTCTAAAGAGAGCAGCAGATCTGGTTGAGGCCCTCTATGGAAATCCACACAGTAATCAGGTAAACAGCAGCAGCTTTGGTCCAATGTCCTCAGCAACTTAATGACAAATTGGTTTATTATATATAACAGGCAGATATTTAAAAGATTACACAAGGGATATGCATGTTTTAGCCAATTAAATATGAATTGTGTATACTCTATATTACTGAACATTTTCCAAAGCATACCATAATCAATAAAATCCCTACTATTGAGGCAGCCACTGGTTTTCAGTCATTAACTTGCAGGCATTTGAAATCTGCTTGAGATATGTAATCCATCATCGTGAATAATTAGAGGGCTTTGTCAGATTATGATTGTAAATACAGGTCTGAGCAGGGACTGTTTGAGAAGTTTTTCGTGTTCGTGTATGAGGAAGCTTCGACATCTGAGATTTTAATCTGCTGCCAGAAAATGGAGTCTAATTGGACGTAGCTGCGACATATACTCAGCATTTTTAATGATCACCTGTTTCCTGTCAGGTTATAGATGTGTGAGTTTACACAGGTAACACCTTGACAGCCTAAAAAGGTGCATATGGCCCTTTCTGTACATGTGAAACTGCAAGCTATTGTTCATTTCTGTGTCTTTGCATCTTCTACAGGACATGCTGCTGAAACGTGCGGCGGACATCGCCGAGGCGCTTTACAGTGTTCCCCGTCCTCACAGTCAGCTGCAGGCTCTGCCTAGCTCACCAGCCCACGGCAGTGTCATGGGCCTGGGCTCCTATCCTTCCCAGTTAGGCGTCAGCATCGGGGATCATGGACAGAGCAGCCAAGGTGAGCAGAATAAGACATATACTATTTAATACTTTCGTTTTTCCCCCACTAATGAAGCTCAGAACTGACCCAACCTTTTCATTGTTACTTCAGGTTACATTAGAAATTCCAGCAGTTTGTCTCCAAGGGGTTACCCATCAGCCTCCACTCCTCAGCATTCAAGCTACGGGGGCAGCGGAGGGATGACTGGAGGCTACGGGACAGTTCCCATGACCAGTCTAGGAGTACCTGGCTCTCCTGGCTTCAGCAGTGCATCTCCCACAGGCTCTCCCTACAGTAAGACCATATCATGATCTAAACGTTTCTGAGTCTGCTGTGATATTAAGACTTGAGACTGATTGTTGCTGTCTCTTCCACAGTAATGCCCTCCAGCCCCACTATACCAGGGAGCTCCAGCTCATCATCGTCTCTCTTGCCTTTCTCCTCATTCCCGTCTGCTGCTAAACAGAAGAGTGCTTTTGCTCCCGTCCTCAGGCCCCAGGGCTCTCCCTCCCCTGCCTGCCCCGCCTCAGGGGGAAACAGCTTCAGAGGTAGCCATCCAACTCACTATCTGACCCCCCTGTCTGAGCTCACGAATGCAGTCTAACCCCCTGTACTAACCGCTCAAAAGCTTTGACTGAACAAGACAGAAAGAAAAGTTGCTGGATGTACAATAATGCAAGACCTGATTGATTAGAATCATAGATTTTGTATATTTTTTTCTCTCCAGCGATGACGGGCCTGGTTGTTCCCCCGATGTAGCAAAGCACCCACCCCAATCTACCCCAATCTGCCCCAGACCACTGCTTCACTTAGCCCCTCTTTAGGCAAAAAAGAGGGAGGGGAGAACGGAAAATTGATCGCTATGATGTTTAACTTTCCCTCCTGAGCCCCCCAACCTGTCCTTTCTTAGTCCCTTTTTCATCAAAGTGGATGAAAAGGATGGGACACGATAACGTCCAAAGAACAGCCATCTACTTAAGAGGCAAAGCACAGTACTTCACCCACAACTACAGACAGACAAATCTCCTTAGCTAACAGCACCAGACTGGACCAGGTATCGCTGTGTGTCATGAAGCATCTGCATTCTGAAAGGAAACAGAAGGAAATCTCGAGCTTCAAAAGCATCTGTATTTACCTCTGGCCTGCTATCACATGCAGTATCAGATTCTTCCAACAACCTGCCTAAACCTCGGCTAGAGACGGACACCTCTGATATAGCGTTGCAGCTCTAAGAAGCAGGGTGCTATTTGTCTGCGTATGGACACCTTAAATGGCATGAGTGTATACTGTCTGTGAGTTAGCGAGAGTTTTTTTTGTAGTAGACTTTTTGATGACAATTTACATTCCAGAAAAATAGACCCTTTATTTTTTGTTCTGATCGCTACGGTTTTACAAGGGAGAACTCTTTGTCTCAAGGGTTATTACTAAAGGAATTCATATATTGATTTATTTAAGAACAAGCAATTTAACTTATTATAGTTAGTTTAGGGAATAATATAAACGTGTTTTTATAAAGTGGTCCTTTTCCAACTGTTAATGAAATGAAGTTATCTCAATAATTGGTAATTCATTTGCTAAATGATCATAGGAATTTATTTTGTGGTGAAGATAAATTCCTGCACACTTTTTGGAATAAAATGCCCCCAGTTTTCAGGTTTGTGCATAACAAAATCGTAATGTTATGCCTGCATCTAAAGAAGGTTATTGTCCTTGTGTAAAGGAAAAATGTTAGTTAGCATTATCATTTTTAATTTTACTTATAATGCATGCTTTGTCACATCAATGCCCTGATATTATTTCATTCCACATTGCAAATTTGAATTTGTATGACGATCCGATTTTAACGATTCTTAACCCAATACAGGTCTCTAGTCACTCTGCAGTACAATGCATACAACTTCTCAGTTGAAAAGAACGGGGCGCATTAGGTGTTCATGAACCCATATCATGCTGTTCTTACTCATTGATTTGTGTCATCACAGCACAAACTTCATTCTCAGGATGTGAAAACAGAGAACACAAAGAGTAGATGACATTTGCAAATTTGTTTTTTGGTTAATTTTATTTATTTAAAGAAAATATTAGCAATTTAATATTATGTTTTTTGAAGCCATCATCCTTTGAAACGGTCCACAAAATGGTGCAAATGTGATTTGTATATCTCAAGGTGTAATTATATTTTGTGCTCCAAATAAAACAAATAAGTAAAAATGTCACTGATGTTGGTTTAAGTTATTTTTGTTGCATTACATTGTGAACACTTTTTACATGATTCCAGTATCAGTATTACACAAAATGGTCATAAACACACATGCACTGTATTATTAGACAATTTCTTCGACATTAAGGTTTTCCTACAAGGCTCAGCATCTCAGGGCTGAGATCTATTCTGGATCTATTTTCGACTGCGCCCATCACCTGTGTGCTCGTGCAGCTTGCTACACTGTTTTGTATACATAGCTGATGAGCCGCAGCATCTTAATTGTGATGCGAGCGTTAAAGACTGAGTAGAGCATGTCAGGATAAACAACAACACCCCCCCATCTCTCTCCTCTTCAATAAGCCTGCTTTTCTCCGAGGACCAAGCCTCTGGGGGCCCAAGTGAGAACCACATGAGTCTCCCTCCAACGTGGCCTCCTCCTTTATGCCTCTTTCTCTCTCTTAAAACACACACACACACACACACACACACACACACACACACACACACACACGCCTAGACATGTGCCTCACCACAGCCTTGTTGTTTTGGTCTTTGTTTGGTACTGCTTCATCCCGTCTTTCTTTCTCTCCTCTCTTGTGCTCCCCTGAAATGGCCCTTCTCTGCTAATGTAATTAGCACGGGTAGAGAAGGGCAGTTAATTACCCACTCTATTTTGATCGGGTAATTAATGTTATGCCAGGAAACAGCAACTGTTTCATTAACATAGCGCTCAAAGCAGTGAGGGGGCAGGGTAGCACCCAGTGGATGCCCGTCTCTCTGTGTGTGTGTGTGTGTGTGTGTGTGTGTGTGTGATAGATGTATGGACAAACAGTGCATCAACAACTCAGTTCAGAAACAGTGAGAGACAGGAGGACTTCAAAGTGCTGCTGACCCAGTCTGTGATCTGACCTCAACAGCAAGTTACTGTTTCTCTCTGTGCTGTCTTTGTCACCATCAAGTGGCACATATCAAAAGAGCTCAGGCTGCCTCCTCGTCCTCCTCCTCCTCGTCCTTCTCCTCTCTCTCTCTCTCTCTCTCTCTCTCTCTCTCTCTTTCTTTTGATATGCTGTTAATTTGACAAGTTAAAGTCAGCTTTGTTCCCAGCACCACAGCATTCATCTTGCAGAGTGCTCCTTCTGCCCAGTGGTGCAAGAGCCATATGTTTTCTTCCACATGACTGTTTTGTTGTTGCTGTTGTTGAGGCTGCGGCGGCGCCATTTACCATCATCTGATCACAGTTTGAATAAAGACAGGATGAGATGCCACCTGCCACCAAGTCGTTCCACATCACACTGCGCGCACAGCTTCAAAGGAGCATCTAGCTGCTGGGCACATGAGAGCAAACACCATGTCAACTTTCATTATCGATACTGCTTAAGTACTGATGAGCTTCCATGTTTAGGTAACAGTATTGTTTTCCAAACAATAGAGGGAGCATATAGCACAAAATACACCCTTCCCCTCTCGCCTCTCGAGGGATGTGTTTGTGTTTATATACCCAATTAGCCCTCCGGCCACAGCATGGCCATGCATTAGGCTGACATTAGCCCCGGGTGTATGTAATGTGTGTGTGTGTGTGTGTAAAATACAGTGCACCCCTTTCTCATTTGAGGCAGTTTCAGGGTTGTGCGTGCCTTATTAGGCAGACTGAGGCCGAGCTTGACAGGGATGGCCCTCTGCTTTGTCAAATAGATTGGTAGATTGGCTTCCACACCCAGCCGGTGTCCTTTGCCTTTGGCCCGTCAGTAAAACCGGCATTGTTGCCCATTAGACCACTGGACCCCGATTCCTTTTTCCAAAATGAATCCCCCACCCTTCTGCCATTCCCTTGGGTGTCAGTAGAGTGGGGTGGCAGATGGGACAGACACAGAGCTGCCCCATGAGACCCCCACCCCCCAATAAAATACACACACATGTAAACACACGCACAAGCACATGCACACATAGGTGCACGCTCGCTCAGACATGCATGCATGCATGCACATATGCATAAGTGCGCACACTCAGCAGAGGCAGCAACACATAGCAGCCCCCCCCCCCTCCCCACCCTACCAGAAACCTCATCTGTCAGCCTGCTGCTTTAGTCCAGACCACAGGAGTGTTCTGTGAACACAGAGTGACGTCCCTGCCTCTCAATCTGCTCTGTGTACCTGTGTGTTTGTGAGTGAGGGAGACATAGAGCGGCAGTGAAACAGATGAATGGAGTGAGAGAGAGGCGGAGAAATTAAGTATGTTCCTCCTTTCATTGACAACGTTATCCAACCTAACATGTTTTTACTCATTTTTATCACGATTTTACGTAGCCTACATTACAGTCAAGACATAGATATACATTGTATACATTGCCTATACTTATGGTTATAATTTGACATATAGATTAGTTGTACAGCTGTATGCATGTACACGTCATTTACATCAATTGTCATGTTATCGGTTGTGCAAATATAGTGAAAATAAAAGTCTGTGGCACCCAAGTTATGATTCTGTACTCTTCTGTACCACATTTACAGACCTGTTTCTTATGGTTTCACTTTTACCTGCCTTGTTAGTAAATGCCCAACATCAGGATTATTCTTGTAAAATATGCAGACTATAATGTATCTGCTTGTTTTTTCCCAGGAGGGAAGAGTTTTTATGTCACGATTTTTCTCCTCCTCTGGGTATACTATTGACAATTAGCCAGATTAAAGGGGTGGGGATGTAATTTGGGCCAAACCAATGTATTGGCTGTTTGGTGTGAGGTGAGAAGGCCCCACACTGGTGATTAATTACAGCCAGGCCGCGTGACAGAGGTGGGAGCTCTCCCGGTGCTGTCTGCAGCCGACATGGAGGGAAACCCAGCCTGGCTAATTGACCCGGCTCCTGTAAGGCCATCCATCAAGCGTGGCCCGAGTGGCCCCGTAAGAAACACATTATTCAGAGGTAAGTAAGTTAACCAACTAGCGCTCCAGCATAAATGAATGGAGTCCGCTCGTCTCCCGTCTGTTCCTGCGAGCATGCGCGTCGTGAAATGTGCGCTTCACCAAGTCAAATTAGCTCATCCGAAACCAAGCGTGTGTGGAAAGTTTTATTTTGTGTTTCATAGTGGGTTTGATTAATGTTTTCACAAGTTGAACACCTTTTGGCCGCGAAGTAGGCCACTACAACCAATGCCCAGAGTAAACAGTAAACACGCCCTTTACAGTCATGTTTTTGGATCAGCGACTACAGTTAACAAGATGAAAATATTTCGTCTTTAATGCAGTATTCTTGCTTTTAAATAGGAAAATTTGAGGCAATCATCTAATTTTCAGACTAAACTAAAAATAATCCGGACAGCAGGGAAGTCCTTATTTTCTAGAAACCTGATGTATTTTAGCCACCCACTCCAGAAAGAAACCTATACACTTTTGTCATTACATGTAGATGAGTGACCTTTTAGTCAAAGCCCCATCAAAAATAACCTTATAGTAATAAAACCAGATCGATCTAATGTGGCAAATAACCACTTTTTCCGATAGGCTATAAATTATGAATACATTACCATAAAAACTGCTGAAACCATTACAGCACATTACTAGTCAGTCTAGTCGATTGGATTTCTTTTCTCTCTTTTACAAACCCATAGACTGAATAGGACCCAGGGCAGTGGGTGTTGTGGTTATGGCAAAGTGAAAAGGTTTGGAGAAGGCCTGAGGTC
Source organism: Cottus gobio (assembly GCA_023566465.1). NCBI lineage: Eukaryota > Metazoa > Chordata > Actinopteri > Perciformes > Cottidae > Cottus > Cottus gobio. Next base: position 18,223,670 of record CM042218.1, on the reverse strand, counting down.
TCTGGTCCCTGGTCAGGGTCCACATGTGCTTTCACTTGACTTCCTCACCAAACATCCCTCCAGATATCTCACAAGAGAAGACACATGGAGACACATGTTAGGGGATGTTTTGGTGCAAGCAAGGAGAAATGATTTCTCATCCCCAGAAGGTGACTTCTCATACTGGAGTCTCTCCACACGTCTGCCCTCCTCCCTCCCTGTGGGTGTTGCAGAGGCAGAGAGTAATGGCAGCTGGGTCACTTCTAGTTGTCACTGTTGACCCGTTGCCAATGACGTTATAGCTGTGTGTGTGTGTGTGTGTGTACAGAGGGGTTTCTACTTGTTATTGCTACTCCTAACATATGTGGTTTATCTTCAAACCAAATGATATCTTCAGACTTATAATGGCAACTTTTCTCAGTGATTTCAGAGGGTGCATCAGCGCTGTTTAAGCATTATCTTCATTCATGGAAAGCTTGGCTCCTGTGTGTCTGATGTAGCCCCATAGCGCCCCCTACTTGTAAAAGAACAAGTTTGTCTGTTTTTCGCCAGCATCTCTTTTAGTCTCCTCCCCCCCCAGCATTATTTGTTGTGAGCGGTTTTATTTGTGTATCCGTGTGTATAATTCTGTCACATCCAGTAGTTGCAACACTAACAACGACCACAAACAACCGTTTTATATGTCTGACTGTCCTCTGGATACCAGGATGCATAAATATGCAGGAGGATATCTAATCAAATAAATCCATTCATTAGGAGAGCTGCTGGTATTTCTGCTTTTGCATTAATTACATAGTCATTACCATATCAATTAGAGAAATCAGAGATCATGTAATTAAGGTTTAACCAAAAGCACCTGCTGCCTCTGAGCTGTGTTGTGGTTTGTGTGTGTGCGCGCGTCAGTCCTAATCTAATCTCTGGCCTTTGACAGGACTCCACCTCATCAATCGTGAGCTGTCGGAATTCAGCTTCTTTTTGTGTGTGTTGTTTTTGTTTATAGGGGTGGTGGCACTGTTAGGAGGGGCGTCATGCGAAATGTTGTCATGGCAATCAAATTGATTGGCAGTGACGCCTGATTTGAAAGGAAGAATAGGAGACAGGTGGAAGGAGGCGGGCTGTACATCTAAAGGAACAGATTGGGACAAAGTGAGGACTCGCTGTGTGTCGGGAGGGGAGTCTCTGTCTGTTTTGGCTCTGGTGTAGCTTGTAAAAGATAACCAGTAATTACTCTAACGGTCCACACAGAGTATTCTAGTTCTCTAGGGTTTCAGGGTTTGAAACAATACTGCCAGATGTTGTTGTATTTGGTTTTAATGTGACTAAACTGAATCAAATAATTGCAAAAGTGAAGTATGACTACTAACACGTTTCAGAGGCTATGATCCCAGAGAGACATGTGCAGGGAATGTTTTGTAATGTTGGTTGGCCACACGTGAGGAAAAGATGGATGGAGCTGAGAGGAGCACAGTAGACGGTGAGCAATGAGGGTTAAGTGTCTTGCTCAAGGACACAACGACATGGACTGGCTGAGCCGGGGTTTGAACCACCGACCCTCTGATTGAAAGACTGACTTGCTAACCACAGTCGCCCTCTTTTTAATTAAGGGGCCCTATTTTAATGAAGGGGTCAGAGGAAGCCATGTGCAAGGAATCATGGGAAGAAAAATACACAGTAAAAGAGACAGAGCAGGAGCAGTGATGAGGGAGGAGGGAGGAGCGAGGAGAACGGAAAGGGACTCAGGGGGACTGATACAAGCCTCCGGCCTCCTCCTCCCCTGCACTTCCTGTTCCAGTTCCTTTCTTCTCTTAATCCTCCCTCTTTTCCCCTTTCACTCTTGTCAGTCTTATCTGTTTTCTACATTGAGGTCACCTCTACACCTACGTGCACACTGTGCTGGTCAGTTAAGTTCTATTGATTCAAAGGGCCAAGAGAGGAAAACAAGCTAGTTCAAGAAATTATTATGATCAAACAATATATGATGATGATTTTGCATGATTTACTGCATAAATTATAATTATTGTTTGTAGCTCGCAAATAAGACTCTACATTACAGTTGACCATTTCCTGATGCTTTCATTTTTTTGTTTTTTTATGTAGGGATCCATCACTGGAAATTCGATTGTAGGGAGAACATTTAAGTCACATTTTATTTATCTATTGTCAAAGTTATATTATTGTCATTTAACAAGTTACAAACAGACACTTTCAATGTGTCCCTGATTGGTGGATCTGTAGTGGTTTATGTTGAGACCAACATCCCACTCTTGCAAGTTTGGATGTTTTAAATGCAAGAATTACAAGTTATGTACCTCAAGCTGGTTCCAAGTGTGTGCAAGTTGATTTCCACATTATTACTACCACAGAAACATTGGCTCTCTGGGAGACCAGTTACTAAAATGTGGTGTGCTTTTGGGACAACTTTCAGATTTACATGTAATATAATTGTTATTTAATGGATTTAATGCATCCACCAGTATGGCTCATTCAGGAAAGTAAAAGCTGTTTTATTGATTTTATTTTAAAAAGTCCATTGCTTGTATTAGGTCACACTGGCCCTCCAGATCTTGTTTCCTGATTAGAAAACCTTTGTGTTCACATCATCTCCCAGTGTATGCCAGCTAAGAATCAACGTAGTAAATATTTCCATCCTCCTTGTGGCATTCCTCTATCCTTACATCCTTTACCCCCTTGTGGTTCAGTGATGGGAAACACACTGGTTCTCTACATTATTGACTTTAATTCACAACATCTCAAGTCTTTTTAATTGATTAGCTGGAAGAAATAGAGCCATTTTTAATTATGTATTGGACAAGAATATGATGTGACCAACATTTGTATGTTTTGACCACAATGACATGAAACTACTGCATTTTTCATTTACATTATTAATTCCATTAATCAGCCTTTTTTTCTGAATCCTGAAGTACAGCCGGGGACCATGGGGCTTTTCTTAGGTGCGTAAGTTGGACGACCAGTGACAAGAAACCAATAAAGAAGATATGAAGACACAGTTGTGCCATAACAAATTATTAAATTACATAAATCATCTATTGTAGTATTCCTATCCATTAGAAGATTATTGATCAGAGAGATTCAGAGAGAATCACGTAGCACGCAGAGATTCTATTGATCAGAGCCTTGTTGTATTGAGAAGTCATGTGCACTATGTCACCACTAGATGGCAGAGGTAAACTGATAAACAGTCTGTTCCTCAGCTGTTGACTCACTTCCTCTGAATGTTCAACCATTGGTCAGGCATCATGTGGAATTTATACTTTATATTTTGGGCATTACACGATGAGTACTTTGTTCATGCTTTTTTTTTCCTCTGAATTGCTCTCCAGAGATTTAAAATCCCATACTTTATTTGTTTGTTTTTACATAATGAGAGATGAGATAGTGCCATCTATACAAACTGGGTTTTCACAGACAGTTTTCCCGCTCTGCTGAACCTACCGCTGATGTTCTTCATAGATGGCTGTTTCTGTTGTTTGTAGTTCGAGAGACTCACCTGTTTTACACGAGGGATTTCAAGCTGAGCATTTTTGGTAACTGATCAAGAAATGCGGCAAAATCATCACACCTCGCCCTTATAGTAAAAAGATAGTGGCAGTTATGCAATTGTTTTTTAAAATGAGATATTTGCATATCCAACCATCGCCAATGCAGGTTTGCCGGAAAGTATTACTTGAGTCTTGATAAAAGAATATTTAGCACACTGCTCTTGCTCTGCATCATAATATATTGATCATAACATTTACACAATGCATTTCTGATGAATGAAAACATCGGCTTTCCCAGGTCATTCAAAGTGATGTAATAGGATGCACTATATCTTGAGTATCATAGGTAGGTCTATAATATCCCCAGAGTTCTTAGAGCGTGACATCTCATTCAATCCTCTGGGAGGCTGGAGTGTGCAACTTAAATATCCAGTATAATTCTCTTCTATTTGATCAATGTTGCCTCCTCTCTCCGGCAGAGTAACCTTTTCAATTCCCGATAAGCTAAATGATGAGAAGTCTTGTCATTGGAATAAACTGGTACCGGGTAATCTTTTATCATTCCTCCAAAAATGCAAAAAAGTGGGCAAGGGTCTGAGAGGGACTTTGGTAAGAGGAGGAGGGCTGAGTGTGCGAGGCAGGAGTTGCTCAGCGACATTAATTCAAAATAATAAATAATAATAATACATATCGGTGATAACATATTGGACATAACTGGTGGAGTCCGTCAGCTGTGGCAGTGTAAGGCGTACGGCTCATTTAATATAGTGGACGGCATGTTGAGCCATTTCAAACCCATGAAATGCTGATTTTTATAGATTTGGTAAGAAATGTCAATATGTACACCAGCTGTTCATGTGTCTCCTTACAGTACAGTCATATCATTTAGTTTACGGATTAAAAAACACAAGACAAGTGTGCACTACTTCTTTTGATAACCACGCCAGTGTGTGGCAGTTGCAGGTAAAAGTTGCCCTTTCTGTAATAAACACTATTAACAAATATTCAGAGGGACCGGAACGTTAGATGATAAATTGTGATGCTGAGCAAGAGCTTTGTGTGGGATCTTTTTATCTCAAGACTCAAGTGATATCATTTTAATCCCTTAAAAATGGCCAGTTGAGAACAAAGTATGGCTTTGCCTACACACTGCTGTGCGGTGCACTGACAGATCTTCTGTACACAACTACAGTGATTGTCAATCTGCTTCAGGCCATCGCTGTTTCCAGTTGGTGTGACGGTGAAATTCACTGCTGACTCTGCAGCTTTCAGACTACTCTGAACTGCTGTTCACACCACCGAGCTGGTGATGGTGCAGCGTCAGTAACACTCGTGGCATATTTACACTGAACTCTGATCCACAGACCTCCCTAGAATCCAGAGCTAAATCCGATGAGGTGGCAGGCTGCCTGAGCCACGACAGTTTGGACATGAAGCCTGCTATTAGTGTACCTGCCATATGGCTTTCCCAATCAGTGTTCTCTCTCCTGGTGCAGTGCCAGCAGAGAGATAGAAAGAGGGAAAGAGGGAGAGAAGGAGAGAGAGAGAGAGATCTTTCCAAAGGAGAATTTCAGGTCTCTAAGCTGACCTGCTCCATCTTGCCTTCATGCTTTACTCATAATTACATTACATTTCATTTAGCTGACGCTTTTATCCAAAGCGACTTACATGATATAGAGTATACAGTAGACCGTAGACACACCAACGGTGAGCAATGAGGGTTAAGTGTCTTGCTCAAGGACACAACGACATGGACTGGCTGAGGCGGGGTTTGAACCACCGACCCTCTGATTGAAAGACTGACTTGCTAACCACTGAGCCACAGCCGCCATAAGGGGAAGGATGACTGCAAAATGTCCACTAGACATAACCTTTCCTGAGGGTGTACAAAATAACAAGAGCATGGTAAAATACACCACTGACCTGCAACAAATATTTAGTATGTGAGATTAGGTTGACTCTTGGTCAGAGATGAATCAATTTTGTGGTAATTTCTGAGGATGTAGTTTGAGTTGTTATTGCCTTGGATTGCATTACGCAAATAGACGCTTGTTGTGATAATTCTCACCTCCTGTAATGATGTAGATCTAAGTCCTAAATACTTTTATGGTATTGATTTGATTTGTATCGATTCTCTTTCAGTTATTTTTTTTATTATAACTTAGTCAATAAAATGTGAGAATTAATGTGTAAGGACCATTTCATTTTTGCCCAAGAAGACGTCTTTATTCACTGTAAACACAGTCTATTATCCTGCAGGCTTCTTGCTTTTTCTTAATATTCTCCTTCTGCCACGCATTTTGATGCACTACTCCTCCCTCAGCGTTACCGACACGTGTTAAAATACATCAAAACGTGCAGCCTGATCGGGAATGATGGGCTATGACTTTTCTCGAGGTTCGCTCAGCCGGTCTCCCCAAAAATATGGGCCCATATTGACACATCATCCTTTATCGTAGAAAAATTATTTGAAGTTTAAAACTGTTTTGGGCCAAATCATTATTTCAATATCCAGCACAGTTTTCATGTAGTCACTGTAAGTTTCAGATCATGTAATGAGTGTGTGTTGTACGGAATATTCAGACCCACAGCGGTGACATCACCGCTAAAGGGGAGAGGAGCTTAGAAAACACATGCACGCAAGCATGCACTTAAAATGTGTTCGGCCGTCTTTCCTCTTTGTTGATGATAATATGTTGCTGATTTTAATAATGTTTTTTGTCTTCGAAGCGGGGCTTTGACAGGTAGTTTTATTCAAAATCCACTCTCAATCTTAAGATCTATTCTGCTCCTTCAGCCTGGTGCACGTAAAATGCAGAAATGAGAGAAGCTATCTGAAATGAACCTCAATGATACTAATGGTAATAGTGGCGTATATTGCAAAGTCTTCCGGCAGTAGCGGAATTTTCGAGTTTTATTTAATGTTTGATTGTCCAAAACCCCATTTGTTTTCTATTTATAGTTATATGATCCAGATATAAGTCACATTTGACAAAATGAAACCGGGGAACGTTTGTCATTGTTGCTTCATATAGAGCTTGCATGAATAATTGCTTATCAAAATGGTTTGTGTACACAATTTCAGCACTAAATACAAATTTCAGCGCTCATGTTCACATGGAATTAGTTTGATCTTGCTCATTTGGACACGTGATTATATGAACAATGTGTTCTCTTATCGGAGCAGCACTGAGCTGTGCAGTCCTGTGGCGTGGCTCTTAGTTGGCTATGTGCTGCAGTGCAGTACTGAGCTCTGCTGTGTGCCACTAGCAGTACTGCAAGATGAGCCTGTGGGGGGCAGTGTGAACCATTGTGTAATCAGTATTATGGATTATTCCTGCAGTACTTGTTGTATTTGTCCGGTTAGTCTTGTAATTTTCACCTGTAAGATATCACTGATGTTTGTTGTTGTATCTGATTAAAATCTTCCCATTTGAACCAATTTCAACAGCATGGTATACCAAGAACCTTCATGTTTGACTGTACACTCATACAGCAAATAGTCCAGTCTCTCTTTGTCGCAGTACCCTGTAATAATCAATAGAGGGCGCTGCCTGACTTCTATTCTTCCCTGCTCTATGTTTCTCCAATTGATCTTTGGTGACGACCAACCATAATCTGTTTCACGTGGTTAAAAGGGCAGTAATATGATCCGTTGATCCACTTGAAATCACAAAATAGTCCACAGTGTTCATCCATACTCTAGTAGCACAAATACAACAAGAGTTTTTAGTTCATCCCATCATCTCATTTTGGCTGATAGTGACTAACACTGCTGCTGTTAAAATAACTCTATAAGCCACAGTTGATGCTGGAGGATGGCCCTGGCCTGCAGAATACTGTATCTCACTGTAGGCTGTGGACCTCTGCCAGCAAACGCACTAGAGACTCTCTAATATTGAGGTGGATTGAACATGAGCGGCATAGTGAAAACCAGCATCATCTGCTGTATCTGTACACAAGCTACTGCTGAGGCTGATGTGTTAATATGCAAAGCAATAAGAGGCATTATAGCTTCCTGTCATTACGACTACACTGATTTAATGAAGTGTTTGTTTGAGAAATGTTCCCCAGACCTGTGCGTCCATGTGACCTGTCCCTGATGATGAGGTTGACTAAATTAGAGCAGGAAATGAGAATATGGTCCCAAGAGTTTTACCTGTGGGTGTAGATTTGTGCAAAGCTGACATTTACTGTCGAGAATGACTGGCTAGAAAGTTCAGTCCAAGGCCAGTGTACTGTACCACAGTGTTAACACACACTCGACCAGCAGAATGTGCTATTTTAAGAACAGGAACTTGTTTTCTGCTTCCAGTAAACTGTTGCAGTTTCAGCATCAAGCTGAGATATGTCAATGACTCTTACAGCAAATGTGTTCAACTGGATGTTGTTTGGGTGTAGAGTGCATCTCCGAGTTGGTTGGCATCAATGGGGAAGGCTATCCAGGCTCGGGCCCCTCTTCTCCATCGGACCCTTTTCCTGGTCAAAGGGAAGCAACGTTTATTTTCTGAAGCAGTTGATTGGACTTGTTTAGTGTTTATTACGGTCTTATCCGTTTTTTTTTAATGAATGGCTTCTTGGCTAACAACTAGCAGTGCTACCAGATTTTACAGCTTTGCTTTCAGCAGGGGAAATCTTTTATTCTCTCAGCTGAAAATATTGTGAAGCCATATCTTAATCGCTTGTAATTAATTGACTTTATCTACATTTTGCTGCTCTCAAACAGACATTGTTCATTTATATGACTTTAGGGCAACTTTCTGCACACTGATGCTGGTTCACATTTGTGCTTTTTAATTAAAGTATCACAATTGCAATTCAACCTTAAAACTAGTTGTAACATCTTGGAAAAAATTAGAACTAAATAGATTAATTTGATATGATACATTAGCGTAGATATTTAAAAGTACACAATTATGCAATAAACACAAACTTCTGCAGCAAAAGTAGTTGGCTTTTTCCCTATATAATGGTCTCATTACGTCACATTGGGATATTTTGTGCTTTGCTGCTGCATTAAGGGGAAGAGAGGGTCAGGCAGCTGTACCTCCTCGCTGTAGGCAGAATACAGAGCAGGACCGACACTTACTACATTATTGAGGACAAACTTCTCATCTCTTGCTGGGGATCCAACTCCTTAGCTGCCTGTGATGAACTGTTTACATCCCACTTCCTGTTCAGTCTGTCCTATGAAGAGACCCTGGCCCGGATGCACCTTTGTACAGACAACCGTTTAAAACATCGACAGCAACTGAGGCCACTGGAGCTCATGAACTGCGGGCAAATGTTTGTGTTTCACCTGCCAGGCCTTACATGTGAGCAGCCAGTTAACCTCATTGAACTTTTCCATAGCTTTTCATTGGGGAACATCACAACTAAACCACACTGAACATTGACCAATAAAACTATTTTAGTTTGAATTATGTGGAGAGACGTGAGATGCTGGCAAGATTGCTAAATGTCAACATGCAAAAAAGGTAGTTTCTCAGCAAGCTGCGGGAAGCTGAATGAGATTTATGAAAGGCCTTGTCATCAGCAGTTCCATTGAGAGTGAAATACCAGTGTCCTCTGAAAGAAGATACTTTTGGTACTTTTGACTGCGTTGTTGTTGATACGCTTTTGATTGAACATTGTCATGGTATTAGATGGAGAAGGGAAGGAACAAGCTGACACTGCAGATTTACGAACCTTTTCATTTACAAAGTGCATATTGTTCCGATGGTGGCTGATACAGTGTGCCTTTGTTCTTACCAACCTACATTGCTCGTTGTGATTTTATATATTTTTATATATAAATGTGCCCATCGTATATTTAGGAGAGCCAAAATATTTTATCTTAGATGTGATAAATGAACCCTTTTAGTTATTTGCGAAAATAAATTGGCCTTCAAAAGGATTCATCAAAGTCAGACAGATGCAAACATATTCAGTACATGTTTACACTTGGAGTGTATAGAGTTACAATAGATGTATCCATGTATTGGTAAAAAAAACAGCAACACTGTAAGGTGTTAAATGACAGTGCTGCAAACATAATTCTGACCGTGTGGACCCATAACACCACTAGTGTGTCCCTTAGCTCTTCTGGAGTTGATTTCAACAAGGATTTTGCTGTGGCTCTTGGACTGTTACATGACTTTACATCTGTGTGTCTATCCAGAGGGTCTGGATTTGATAGTGAGGTGACATACAGCATGCGTCCATGTGTTGAATAGGCTCCTACACGGTGTGTGTGTGTGTGGCTCTGTCGTATCCCGTCACTGTTTTTAGAGGAGTACTGGAGCGGCTAACATGCTGGCGGGTGCTGGCCGTCACACTGAAGAGAAGCCAGGCAGTAGCTGTGTGTTTCTTTCTCCCCCCAGGTCCACACAACCTGTCCCTTTTGTGTCCCAGGCAGGACCACCCCAGGGACACTTCATGTACACTGGGAGCACTCGGAAACACACAAATAGGCGTATATGGGGTTTTACGGTCCATTCCAGTATTTTAGCAAAATGTTTCTCTGAGAATTATCCAACTTTTCATTTGATTTATTATCTCAGTAAACATTGTAAACATAGGTTTATGGTCACAATAACGACTTTCAAGTCATCTTCAATATAGCATGATGTTCATTGTATGGTCCCATATTGGAGAAAAATAGACGATAAAGCAGGAAATGCTTTATTTAGGACTGGCTTTTGATTGACAGCTCCCTAACACGGCATTGTCCAGTCTGGGAATTGTCTGTGATTTAAAAAACTTCTGGTTTGATGTCATTGATTGTTGTGGCTGATGCTAGGGCTATAATACTACCATCATTTTTCCAAAGCAAAACCTACGTTTTTTTGGATTAATTTATTAGTTGTTGGTTTCCATTACATTTCAGTAAGGATCAGTATTTTGGAACACATTAACATAAAGAGTTGCATCACTGATACACGATAATTGTTGTAATCAGAGCATACTTTGAAAACACGTCCTTGTCGCTGCATCCAATCAAGCTCATGTCAGGTTTAAAGGTCGGCAGCCAAATGACGCAGCATCAGAAATACATTGAAACTTTTGACTTGTTGTGTTTGAAACAGGCCTTCTGTCAACCATGTTGCTTGTCAGTATGTGATGGGTGTGGAACGCCGTCTTCTCCACGGGTCTCTCTAGGTTCAGTCTCAGATGATCCAGCTACTATTCCTAAGTGGTCCCACTGGCTGTGTTAAAAATCCACTGTAAATCTGCCCCTCCATTAGCTGAGCAAGAGTAGAGCATAACAAGACCGATTTAGTTGACTAAGCAAAAACCTCCTTATTACCAGTGGAGTCGGTCCAGCTGGTGATTCATTTCGGCACATTCCCAAGAGTTCGATATTGTGATGGATCTCTTGCCACAGAGCTGTCAGCACGTCAGTATTTGTGTTTGTTTGTGTCATAGCTGGGCCACATGAGCAAGTGATTTGTGTAGTAGCATTGCAGACAGAAGGCAATATCACCAGTCCTATTCATTAGTATGCTGCAGTATAGAGAGAGAGAGAGAGAGAGAGAGAGAGATAGCTGCTATCAGATCAGGGGAAGCCTTGGCAGGAAAGCAGAGGAAAAACACAGGGAAATACATGAGTAAAGAGATATGGACAGGAAGCACAAGCAGATAATGAGTGCAATGTACAAGGAACGGCTCGAAAAAATGGAAATTATTCTTATTTGTTCACTTTTCTATTAAATAATACACACATCCAAGAAATACCCTGATTTAATTTTCGTAAGAGCACTTTTCATTCTAATTGGGCTCGAAAACATGAGTAATTCAACTGTTAACTGTCAGAAAAGACCTGATAATTAGCTGTTAAAATGAGAAACAAATGACAGATTGAGAAAATATCATATAGTGATAACATCCTGCTTGTTTTTGTACATTGTCCGATGTTATTCTCTAAAATGACTAATGGATGAGAGAATAAATGAGCCAGAAATAAAGATGTGGCTGCAGAATACTCTAATAACCACCATTCATGTGTGTGTGTGTGTGTGTGTGTGTGTGTGTGTGTGCGTGTGTATGTATGCACTGAAGCACTTGTGTTGGCATACATGTGGACTGTGTGTGTCTACTGTATCAGTATGAACTGTACGTGTGATGTATAGTGAGCTGGGCTAAGAGAGATGTTAAATGATATTTTGTGCCTGCGTCAGCAGCATTGCAGGGAGGAGGGGAAAAGGGGGAGAGATGGGGAGGGAGGGGGGAGGGAGAAGGAGAGAGGCAGAGCAATACCAGTAAACAGGTGCCGGCTCCATCAGCTCCTCTCTCCCTATGCACCTCTTTCTCACTGCGTACATATCCACACATGCATTCTACATGAGCACTACACAAATGCCACTTATACTATAATACATGTATTTATACCACCCTTTATCTTTTAATTGTGTGAAAAACTACAATGGGATCAGGGAAAGAGGATAAAACAAATGCAGGAAGCCAGAAAAAGAAGTCAATGAAGCAAAGCTTTTTAATGTTACTGTATCACCCTTTACTATAGCTGCTCAGGGGGCGATGTGGAAATAGCCTTTTATTGCTCACAGCCTCACTCTAATAAACACCAGCACACTGCACCAGCATCTTTGCACGGGTACCAATCCTGTCTGCAGCAGCGCCTAAACAGTAGAGGGGGGGGGGGGGGGGTACACGAGTAAGAGGCAGGTTCTTTCTTTCCTCATGCATGTTTTAGATCATTTCTTTATTTCCTCGGGTCTCTGTGTGCGAGTGATTGTGGTGATGACGGGTTCCCTGTGCAGCCTAGCGATCCTCCACAGATGGACACACAGCAGGACCATGAGATACTGAGAAATTGAATACAGGAAAAGGAAACAAAATCAATGCAAGGAAGGAGAGCTGACTTTGATTCAAAGCTGCTCTGCTCAGGCTATTAACTGACTGTCAGTTCATCCCCTCTTGAAATTGTTAAAAGGGGGAGTGCGGGGGGGGGGGGTCGAAGCAGTTTGACAGAATGTCAAAGCAGTGAAGGGAAGAGAGATGCAGGGAACAAAAACAAGTGAAACAGAAGAAAAAAATCTGTTTGTTCAATGTTATTTACCATTTTCTCTTGCGCAGAGAAAGAGGGAGAGCAGATAGGAAGGCAGCAGAAAAATTGAAGGAGGGAAGTGTACGTGAGCAATTGAGAGAGGGAGAGGGAGAGAGAGAGAGAGAGAGCAGCGTTGCAGTAGCATCCCACAGCAGACGGCTGAGGACTGCCGATGTGTGTGTGACTGCACTGCTGAAGAGGAGGAGGAGGAGGAGGCAGAGGGTGAGCACGGTCGCAGACTGCAGGGCCATAGAGGAACTCAGAGCAGCAGCGGCAGCGCTCGTGTTGGCCGGCACCAGGTAGAAGTCCCAGCGCTGTCGCCCCGCAGACCACCGCCGTAGGATCTGGACACGCCAACGCCGCCCAGACCTCCACTACCAACGCCATGGCACAAGCCGCCAAACATCTCCGCAAGAACAAGGATTTAGAAGCCCAGCTAGAGCAGGAGCGCAAAGAGAAGGAGGAGGAGAGGGTCAAAAAGAGGAGTCGCTCACGGGATAAAAAGCGCAAGGTACTGGGACTATTCTCAGGTGGGGTGGTCAGGGGTGGGTTGATGGGGTTAGGGTGGGGAGGGAGGGCTGGCTGGAGAGGGGGGCAGGAAGGTTGGACGCCCCCCCCCCCCCTTCTTTTTCTGTCATGCTAAGCTGTGGTCACGGGTGCCGGGGCACACATGGAAACTCAGTCACGAGTGTGTTTCTACTGTGTGTACACACAGTCTCCCCGGCACACATGTATGTCCTGTGCATACAGACATGGGGAAGCGGTACAACACACTGCATGCCTTCCTTCTCCCCTTGACTGCTTTATACCTGCTTTATTGACTGTCCTGTCTCAGCCGTCTGATAAGGCAGTGTACTCTACCTCTCACTGTCTCTGTCCCTCTCCACATCTCTGTCTCGTCCTCTCTGTCTCTCCTCTCTTTCTTTGTTTTCACACTGCGGTATGGTGTCAGTGAGCAAAATTTCACTCCAGCACTAATTATTCACGAGGACAGTGAGCATGCCAATTTCCGCAAACGGTCCGTACTCTTTTCAGCTTTTCCTCTCTGTGTCATTGTAATTACTGCAGAGCAATACCTGCAGACTTGTGTCTGACTGAGAAGTCCCAGGCAGAGCTGAAGTGACTGGCAGGGCTCCGCCAGTCTCTGCCTGCAGGGACATATCGCCAAGCTGCAGAGTCGACTTTATTCCTCTGGCCTCTCGTTGGAATTCTCTAAAAAGTCATTAATGATAATGAGTCATCCGCAGGTTGTGCTGTTGTGTGTTGGTGGGAAATTGGTCCTCAGCAGCCGAGTGCGAGTCCAGCCACCCTGCGAGCCTGCACCGTGCCAGGCTGGCTGTAAACCAATCTGATGCTGATGCAGTAGAGACAGTGCTATGGACAGACACACAGTACAGCTTCCACTTTCACAGAGAGGGGAGGCAGGGCTGAATGGCTGGTGTAGCGATTGATGTTTTTTTGTCACGAAAGAAGAGAGTGAAAGGTGATGGGACTGGAGTAGATGTCTCTCAGTAGGGGTTTGCGCCTCACAGACACACACATGCCACCTCTCTCTGTCTGTAGATGACTGACTTGAGCTACTGTACGGTTTCGCCATGTTCTTCACCTCTAACCTCTCTTGATTGTCTGATCTTATCAACGGTTTGCGATAAAGACCAGGAGTGTGAAAGTCGGTGCAGAGATGCTTGTGCGGCTGCGTTTTATGCATGTGTGTGAGTGCAGTATGTTCACGTCTGGCGAGATGAGATTTGAGAAGGGAAAGCCTGCTGCTCTACCAGTATGGATGAGGCGAGGATAAGATTTCTGGCGGGGGTACTAATGCATCCCAACTTTGACTAAAAGTGTATGTTTCAGAGGATCGCATATCACTTACATAACGATGCAGCTTAAGTCTTTCAAATATGCTTCCTGACTCCCCTCCAGCTCCCCCTCCCAACCCCACTTCCTTTTTTTTAACACCAGCTTACAGCCATTCCTGGTTTCTGGGGCAGATGTTAACACTGGGGGAATTCTCTCTCTTTCTCTCCAGTGTCCTCTTTGTTTCCTCTCTGATGCCTGCAGCTACGTAGTCAAATTCTACAGTCTGTAATTCAGAAGTTTCCCTATATTGCATGGTGGTTACCAAACCAGTCACACTTAAACAGTTGTCTTTCTTTGCCATTCGACCGCGTTTCTTTGGTATTTGTTCCATCAGCTGTCTTGTGTATCGACCTGCACCTCGGGAGTGTCCCTATCCTCGCGGAGCAGGCAAGGTCAACACTTTTCTCTCTGACATGTGACATGTTTTTTATTTAACCACCTCATTTTGCTCACACATACACTCATGCAAAAACACCAGTTCTTTTCTGTATAATTTTGATAACGGCAAACCAGGCTTTTTCTATGTAAACTTAATTTTCCTTCCTTACCGAAGGCTGTTCAACCATTTATCCTGCACACTTTATACGTATAATTTCACAATTTATTGTGAGTAAGTATATGAAGAAATTACCGCTAGCTTCTTTTATTGAGCTTTACTTACGTGACCAATTATTTGAACTTATTGTGGCTGTGCTTTTTGTGTACATTGGAATGGATGGTGGTTAATGCATAATTAAATATCTTTTCAATAATTGCAGAATTGTTTTTCTCAACAATAAAGTAGGCTACTATGACATCCTCCCTGCAGACAGTGAAAGTCATTCAACATTCGTCTTCATGTTTTATGGTCAAATGGCAGCTAGTGAGCCTTTCAGCATGGGCGGACCAGATTGTACTGTGCATTTGTTAAACCGTATACAAAAGCATGTAACATGGTGCCGTGACTTTTCCTTTCTGAGTCTCCTTGGTTCATTTTTTTTTGGTCCAGTTGGTCCTATGGCCTCTAGGGGCTGCTCGCTGGGCTTTTAGAGTCAACTTGTTTTCCTTGTGATCATTTTAATTTAGCATCTTTTGAGTCGCTCACCCTCTTGTGTGCTTTTTGTGGCTGATGTATTTTGGTGTTTTCCATGATTATTTCCGTCCCTGTGGGGAAACAAATCTGTGTCCACTGATGGATGTCCAGAGTCTTAAAGCTAACAATTCATCATCAAAGGATTAAAGTGCCATTTTAATTGGCTTCATGGTGTAGTGGTATTATACAGCACAGGTCAGTTGCTGAGCAGTGGCTAATGCTGTCCTCAAATTACTTTTATTGATGCGTTTGCTCCTCTTGAAAAATGAGCATTGTCAGGATGTGAACAAAGCCCTATTGTCCAAGTCGGCACCTATTTTTACCTAATTTTGTATGTAGGTTTGTGTCCACATCTAAAGCGTCTTCAGTGTGAAGTGGTCTAGCAGACAGAATGGCCTGAAGTATGAACTAGTGCTTTGCTGTGTTTGTATTGGTTGTCTCATATTAGCATGACGGACAAAAATCTTGTGTAATTTTCCTTTTTGGCTGTTTAAATATTAGATATACTAGATTCAGGATTATTCCAAAGTCACAGGAAATATACCCCTGGTATTTATTTTCTAAACTGACTGAAGGTTTACGCTCTTAACATATTGGCTGCTCAATTTTGGTAGTTGGTGAATTAAAACTTTTTCAATATTTGCATTATGTTTTACCACTGCTTAAATACTAAAGACAAGAATTGTGAACACAAAACAAACGTTTGTGCAAGTTACAAAACAGTACAATTTTAAAAATGAATAATACATTAAAATGTTCAGAATATACTATATGAGCAGTATTTTTGTACGCAACAAATATGAATTTCTCTGTGATGTAATTTGCCATTTGATCATTTAAGAACATGTTTTAGTTTTGATTTTCAGTACGTTTTAATCTGGTAACAATGTTCTGACATGGCAATACATATCTATACATGCACCCATCACTGATGCTGTTTTGGGGATCTGCAATCATTACATTACATTTAGCTGACGACCAAAATGACTTGCATACAGTAGACCATAGACACAGCAACGGTGAGCAATTAGGGTTAAGTGTCTTGCTCAAGGACACAATGACACGGACTGGCTGAGACGGGGTTTGAACCACCGATCTTCTGATTGAAAGTCAGACCTGCTAACCACTGAGCCACAGTCGCCCCCCAATCAGTTAATCGGTTGTCCAAGCAGTTTATTTAGTTTACATCATTGAAGACAAAAAATCAGCAAGAGACTGGAACCAGTGAAATCATGACATTTTTGTTGTATAATATATAAAACTGGATTTTTTTTTCTGCCAGCAAATGCAAACAGTGTGGCACGCTGAAAAAAAGCTGCTTCTTATGAAGAAAGTGTGAAAATGATTCGTTATAATCTGACAATTATTTTCTTTTTTAAATAATGATTAAATTTCCTTCAGAGCCCAAGGTGATGTCAGGTGTTTTGGCCAAACAAGATAATACATTTTTAGGAGTTTTAGCAACAAAAAAAAGAAAAGCAGCAAATTCTCACATTTGAGAAGTTGGAACCATTAAATGTGAAAAAATTAGACAAAAAATGAATGGTTTAATGAGTCTGTTTCAAAGGTCACCATTCGCGTGCACTTCCAGTTTCTGTTAAGTCAAGCTTGTCTGTTACATGTAAGGCTGTAAAGTGCAGAGAAAGCATCATGGCTGCTAAGGACTGACCACTTAGTGGCGCTGGTACTTAGACTCATCAATACAATAAGTCTGGTCAGATGCACTGACTCCTTTGTTGCTTTATCAAATCTGGCACTCAGAGGTGTTGGCTGCTGCTGTATATCTCATCCGCAGAGACTCTCAGGTTCTCTTAACAGCAGCCATGGTGCAGGACTGTGCAGCTAACATGGCAACAGTGAAAGTGCTATCTCCATCTTCATATAAAACAGAGGTGGCAGCAGTGGATTAGCATTCCAGCCTTGTCTCTGTCTGCCCTCCAAAATCTCTAACCCTCCCTGCCTGAACTGGGAGCAGAGCCTTCACTGAGGTTAATATGTCGATGTCAGAGAACGACAGGTGTTGGTGCTGTGTTTATGGATGTGTTTTAGTGTGAGTCCAGGTTTGGTGCAGTGGATTAGGGGTGCTGCAGCAGTGACTAAGCCCATCAGAGGCAGCTCTAGCACCTGTCTGCATGTGCCTTCACTAGCTACTGAGATCAAAGTTATGAATTTTCAATGAAACATTCTTCAGGTCAAACCATTAGCAGATGAAAATACAATTAATGATCTGCTGCTACAACATGCAAATCGTTTTATGAGTGTGGATATTTGTCTCTAATCTGGAACTTGTCTTCAGTCAATAATTCAGGCTCATAAACAGTGGCCTCTCACTTCACCTCTTGTGAGAGTCATTTGAGGGATATTGGCTGGTCCTCCCATTCATGGCTGCAACGAATTATTATTTTGTTATCAATGAAACTAATGTTTTTTTTTCTATTTAAAGAATATAGGAATGTTTTGCAATATTGCTGATGGTTACAAGCCCCTGCTCCCGCCAAAAGAAACGGCACTTGTCATTTTTACACTTTGTTTTCTGTACAGATTAAACTACAAGATATACGTGTTAATCAGTGAGGTGCTGGTCGAGCCAGAAAGAGCCAGTCCCGCTGTTCCACCCTAGTTCCACCCTCGAGTGAAGGAACAGGGAAACCTCTTGTGTCCTACACTTGCATATTAGTCTGTATTCTTGAATTAGTGGCAACATATTGGACAGACAATGGTATCAAAACCAGATACAAATAAGAGAGACATTGGATATATTTACTTTCAGTCCTCTGCAGTTGGGGTTTTCTTGAGCCAGTATTTGGTTGCTGTATAACTGCATTTTATTGGATTTCCACATAGATATTAGGTAGGTCCGGGCAAAATTGAGAAAATCCAATATTGCAATGTTATTGACCAAAAACCTAACGATATTGTTATGTTGACCGTTGGTGCTTTCACTAAATATTTCCATGAGAGAAGATTTTTGACAGATAATCATCAGTAACGTGGATATATTGCGTTTGTGTCAAGGAAATTAATAGAACAGGCTGGTGAGTACAGAAAACGTAATCACTAACTGTTACGAAGACTTTAAAACCAGGAAAAGACAACACTTATGTCATATTACGATATCTAAAATCTAAAATGATATAAATATATTATCCTAATATTGCACAGCCCTTGTCTTGGGTTTAAGATTACTATTAAGTTAAGATTATGTTTAGAAGTCATTAAGACGATAATGTGTGTGTTTTTGTGTGTGTGTTTGTGTGTGTGGCTGCGGCTCAGGTGGCTCAGTGGAAACCCTGAGACAGATGACTCAGCAGGCCTGGCTGAGGCACTCTCTCTTGTTGATGGAGCCTGGGAATGAGCCTCAGTGAGTCCAGCTCCTGGCTCTACAATAAGTGCTGCTGGGGCAGGTTGGCCGGGAGCTGCATACTCTCCTTTAATTAAGGCAGGGCCCAAAGGCACACGTGAGGACAATTCACCCACCCCCACCTCTCTCCTCCCTTTACCAGGGCAATAGCAGCTATTTATTTATGAGTAGCTAGACTGAGTGATACCAAAGTGGATAACACATTCCAATCTTTTTTTAAATACAAAGAATTACTAGAGCAAAATGACATCAAGCATCCAGCAGGCACTCCCTCTCTGCAGGGATTGGGCTTCCCCAAAACTCCAAAGCCTGAGGATAGATAGTTTCATTCTCACTGCAGTGCTTCTTTAAAACCAAAGCCACAAGCATCAGCATTCTCATTTTTTGTGTTGGCTCTCTCATTAAAAAAACAAAAAAGCCTGCAATATACATGAGCATTATTGGTGTGTTTCCCAGCTGATCATTGTAAATTAACTGAACTGACGCGTGTATATATAGGACTGCAATGCTTTCATCAAAGCGTTAGTCTCCCAACAACAGGTTTGTGTAAATCTCCCAGAAATATTACCAATGACAGTGTTCATCCTCCCACTGCACAGTCAAATCTATTCATTTGTGAAACAGCACGTGAAATAAAGTGTCATATTACGAGGGGCTTTCTTAGATTTCTCCCTGTGCCTCATCCTCCCTTCATTCTCCTTTCTATCCCTCTCCTTGGCTTTATGCGCTAATCTGTCTTGTTGTTATTCTAATAGTGCAGCTGTTACATAACTCTCTGAAACCAGAATTGAGAGATCAGGGTTATTTAAATGGATCCTTACCAAAATAAAAGGAGAGAGAGAGAGGGAGAAAGAAAATGTATGACGCAAAATTATCTTAGAGGAATTTTATTGGTCATTGCTGGACAGGTTGTTGTAAAAAAACAAAAGAAAAAATAAATATTTTGGTGTCCATTACCCAACCTGAGCCTTTTCCCTTTAAGCTGCTTCTGGATGCTGACAGAGGAAAGAGGAAAGGACAAGAGGTGGGATAGGGAGCTTAGTGTAGTTTGATGTTCAGGTACTCGGAGTCCTGCCTTGATATCCTCAGACTGCAGCTTCTCTTGGACGTATATGTGCAATAACTAGGAGCCTCTGCAATGGGCAACCTCTTACTGTATTCTGCTCGGTTTTGCTCTGGATATAAATATTGTATTTGTCCTGTGTGCTGGGCTTTAATCAACTATAGCATATATCTGACAACATTTGTCTTCTGTGCAATTTGTTGCATTTTTCTATCGTCATCCACCTTTACAGACCTTATGATTTGGGCACTGTGTTCCTTTTTATTCATACCCCAGGCCACAGAATAAACAGAGAATAAATGAGTAGGCCTTTGCTGTTTTTGCGGCCTGTTGTTCAAACCAGCACTTTGGATCAGACAATCCAAACAATCTTTTATGACCAAATACCTGGAAACAACTAATCACACCCCCAACAGCCTCAGCTGTACTTCGACATGTTTAACATTATACATGGTTAGCATTAGTATGTTAGCATTGAGAGCATGCTGATGTGTGCAGCCTCAGAGTTTGTAGCATAGCTGAAGACTCCGTCTGATTATTTTAGGTGGCACAACCCAGAGATCTATATTTTAGAAATTGTATTCTGCAAGTTTGCATGTATTTTTGTGTTGAAAACTAGCTTGCCAGTGTCAGACTACTTGTGTGTGGAGCACCTTATGTGTAAGTGATTGCGTGTCAGTTTTTGTTGCAAAGATGAGCACTTAGACTGAAGGAATATGGGCCAGAGGTAAAATCATAGAAAAGCAAAAAGCGACTTATCAGAGAAGTGTATGTGACCCAAGGGTGACTGCACCATTTTCCTATGTATTGAATGACGGGTGTTATGTACCTGATTGATATGATATGATTTTTTTCTGTCACCCAGTGAGAAAAGGAATAATTTAATTCTAATCCCAGCCATACAGTAGGTCATTACAGCTGCACAGCTTCCCGGCTGTAATTCACAGTTCTCTGAGTGTGGACAATAGACGAAGTCTGATTCATTTAATGCGATGGAAAGGAGAAGATTGAGTTAATGTTTGGAGTCTGAATTTCTTTACTGAAATAGACCTGTATAGGCCAAAGTGGCGTCTTGAAAACAGTATATATGTGACAGCAGCATAGTAGAGCTTTTAGGGAAGGGATTCAGGTTCAGTTTTTATGACTATAGCAGTCCTTTTGGGTAACGGATGATGACATTACGCGACCAGGACTCTTGCATTGGTTGGGGCCTTGGCTCTTCACTCTCTGCTCCCTGATGACAAATCTTACTTAGTGGAGTGCAGATTTCTTGAGTCATCTAATCCTCGTGTCAAATGTCATCGTAGTGTCGTAGCATCATGGACCTGTTATTAAAAGCTTAGTCATTTGTCAACCCCTTCATCTAAATCCCCTGGTGGCAGAGGTGGTGTCACTTTGATTTGATCCTGTTCCTCATCCCACCCAGCATGCACAGCGATGCTGCGCTCTCCAGGAGGATGGCGATGACATTTAGATACACAAAACATAACGGAGCCCTCGTTCATTCATTCACCCATGTCTCTGTTGAAGGTGATACATGTACAGTC
Organism: Cottus gobio; assembly: GCA_023566465.1. NCBI lineage: Eukaryota > Metazoa > Chordata > Actinopteri > Perciformes > Cottidae > Cottus > Cottus gobio. The sequence goes on along the minus strand of CM042218.1, from coordinate 18,202,239 downwards.
GCATACATAAACATTGTTATTTAATTACCTTAATTGAAATACGGTTTTATTTATTTGCAAACCATCCCTTCTTTTAGTTTTCACCATGGAAAAGCATTGTTTTTCTAAATATACTCAATTCTGTAAACTGTAGAAATGTGGTAGTGGTTTGTTAATGTAAAAATTCTACAAGTAGTAAAAAAGGCCATGTTGCATCACTTGGACAAATGGTTTCTGATGGCAGGCTCCATTTTTTTAAATGCTTTAATAATATTACTATTTAAGGGAAACTTTGCTAATTGTCAACCGGCTTTATATGATTACAATGTGGGTGTTATGTGTAAAATAAATTAACTGTGTTTGGGCTCCCTCCGGGTTCTTGGCATCCAGAGCAAAAGCCCGCCGGAAATGGCGCCTTCCGGTGGACTCTGTTAGAGAATGAGCGGCAGACGTGGAGCACCTGGTGCAGATAGCAAAGCTGGTTGAAACTTGACAGTGTCCCTTTAACCTCTAAATCTAACACATATCTTTTGCAATATATGCTGTTAGCCATTCAAATTAATGACTTTTTGAAAGTTTTGCCCTCATATTAATGGTTTGGTTCACCCAAATTAGGATTTGAGATAAGAGATTTCATTCTTGACCTTGGAAAATAATCTCAACACAAGGTCCAGCTGTGCTGGAGCTTTTGATCATATCACATGATTTTCCTCAGCAGATGGAATTTCCTAGTTGTCATGGAAACATAGTTCAATTTCCATTTTCTCAGTTCCCAAAGACGACCTTGTAAAATATTTGTTCCTTTCCAAATATTTCTTTGGTAGAATGTAGTTTCAAACAAAACCATTCACACGCGTTCTGTGGATCGTCCAGAGTAGCAGCATTAAAAATTATATATAAGTCATAATTCCTTCTGATATCAATTGTATATTGTTGTGAAAACTTTTCTTTCAAACAACTGAATTTAAGTTAAGTTTCTCGCCAAAAACTACATTTGACAAGATTACATTTGAACACATTATGATATACACATTTTTACTGACTAGAGCCTGAAGGCACCATGATGTAACTCAAGGGACCCTCCATACGTCAGCTTCAGGGATGTCCGTTTCAATGGCCCGACACTCACTAACCAGTAACTAATCAGTTGATTAATAAGAAATAATCAGTAACGTGACAGTCAAGGGGCGCTTTCCTTTTACTCTTACACTTCAATGACTTGATGAGCTTTGGAGTTGCATTTAGAAACGCTATTGGGATCCCACCGGATTGGGTCTGCGTGGGCAGCTGTCTTGTCAGCTGGGATATGAGCCCAATCTGGTCATGATGTGTCAGTAATTCCAATGACGATTGAATGATATAAGTTTAATACTCAATCTCTTATACGCACGCACCTGCCATTAAAGCAAGCGGCCCTGGCCAATCAAGTGCTTACCTGTCCGATGTTTACTATCTGCAGTCTCACTGGGTACTTCACATTTGTATCTGTGTGTGTTCGTGTGATTGTGTACAAGCCACACGTTCATTGAACGAAGGCACGTGGGCTGTCTTGTGGCGCAGGATTTACTAGCTGGAAGGATGGTTGTGTCACCCAGCTTCTAATTGGCTGACCCCAGAGATTTGCAGCGCCATGTGCCCTCCCCCTCCCCTTTCCCTTTCTCCTTCCCTCCCTCCTACAGTACATTCCTCCATCCCTCCCATAATCAATTATCCTGCTTTAATATAGACTACAACTCCCTCTCTCTCTCTCCTCTCTCTCTCTCTGCCGCAGTTACTTGCAGCACATTGCAATGCTGCAAGACCATGCTTTTGATTCATAACACCACCCTCTCTTCAATCTCAGCCTCTGATTTTACATGAAGCACTATGGATCTCACATTTAGAAAGAGAAACAAGATAGATTAAGTGAGCAACAGAGAGAGGGGTGGGGGGGCGGGTCGCGTCATTACTGTTACGCCATTCTATCGTTTATGGTAGGCAGGAAAAGAAAAGAAAACAGGAGTGCTGTGTTGGTATGGAGTACCCGTTTATAAATCCTTGGTTGTGATGAAGAGACATTTGTTCAGATAATGTTTTAGTTGGATTTTCCTCTGCCATATTAATTCAGTTTGGTTCGCAGAGGAGGGAGGGAAGTCCTTGGGGACTTTAGCAGTATTTGCTCATGATGAAGGAGAATGTGCGTGTATGCAGCAGCTTTACAAGGTCATCCGCACCTCGCTCACCATCACATGTAAGCACACATGTATGTAGACTTGGCAAACGCACATCCACTGTCAGCCAGCCCTTAGTCAGCGCGGTGTCAGCTGCTCTGTGAGAAAGTTGGATATCACCACCTAGTGTTTGTACAGAGGACTTCCCAATCACTATATGAACGCAGACATTATCTCTTGTATTCTCTCGTTTTCTTGTGCAAAAAACACCAAACCAGTCCATCTCTACCACACTACTACTACAACTACACGTATCTCCCTCAGAAAGTATGTCCTTTTAATGTAGCTTACACTTTAACAGTATATGCTCTTACGCACATCCATATTTAATTTTAATGTACAACAACATGCTGCACTGAACATCTATCTTTACCATATGGAACAGATCACCGCAGTTGAGCACACCTCTGTGTTTTTGTCTTTTCCAACCCAGTTTGATCAGAGGTACATGGAGAGACTGACAGTCAGGAAGATAATCTGGCATGTCCTTTTAGGTAAATTATTAATTTTTATTGATTGCTGGAGTTGGATCCTGATTACTCTGCATTTGGCTGCATTCACTATGCCCTCATCTCTTTTTTGTGCTCCTTTTGTAACCTCTTCATAGAGCAGCACTTCCACCACCGCCTTTTCTTGCTCCTGTGGTCACTTTTGTACCCTTTTCCCCCGCTGCCTCCATGCAGAGTCTAAGTGAAGGAGAATAAGCGACTTTGAGTCCATGAAAAGCGCTATATAAATTCAATTTATTATTATTATTAATATATAGCGGAGCTCGAGGCGGTGCAGGACAGTTAAGTCTGCTGGTAATGGAGAAAAGGTTTGTCAGACCATAGAGCCCTGACTTTGGCCCCAGCTTCGCCTTGGGCACAGACTTTTAATTGCATACACATTGCTGGAACGTGTGTGTGTGTGTGTGTGTACACATGTGTATGTATACAGTCAGGGCCATAAGTATTTGGACTATAACACAATATTTTCAATTTTGCCTATTTATACGACTGCAATTAATTTTAAATAAAGCAGTTAAGTGAAGTGGTTGAAGTGTAGACGTTTAGCTTTATTTAAAAAAATTGGCATTAACTTTTTAGGAATTACAGCCATTTTTACACAGTCCCCCACATTTTCAGAGGTTCAGAAGTAATTGGACAAACATAATATTATAATCGTGAATATAATGATTCCTCAAAGTATTCTTGACCTCAGTATTCATGTTATGAAGGGGTTTTCTTCACCAATGAACGAATTCTGCTACATCTACTTTGCATGTCTTCTGTGGTCCTCGGGGCCTTTTGGTGTTGCTGAGCCTGCCTGTACTTTCCTTATTTTTAGGAATGTACCAAAGCGTTGATTTGTTCAATCCTCGTGTTTCTGCCTGATATGTTTGTGTAGTTCGTCAGCCTGTTAGTGGCCTCCTTCACTTGCATTGACACCTCTCTGGGCCTCATGCTGAGAGAGACCAGCTACCAAATGTAAAGTCAACATTTTATATCATCTCCAGACATTTGTATCTGCTTAATGAGGGAACAGGCCACATCTGGCCATCAAGCTGTTTGTAAGACAATTGTCCAACTACTTTTGAGCTGCTGAAAATATGGGGGGCTGTGTGGTTGTAATTCCTAAACGGTTAACGTGATAGTTGTGTTATATACATCGAATTAAAGCTGAAAGTCTACACTTCGACCAAATATAGACTGCATTGTGTCACAGTCCAAATGCTTATCATTCACAGGTGTATCTACGTACAGTCAGGGCGACTGTACGTAGATACACCTGTGAATGATTCAAGTCAGAATCTCTTGGACATGTCTTTGTAACTTTTTAAGGATTTAGCAAACAGTGTGTTGGCTTTAAAATATTTGTGTATAGACACACATAATTTGTGAGAAAATACATATATAACTGCAGCTATTTCACAATAGCAGTCCTGTTAAGAGCTGAAACAATTCTTCCATTAATCAACAACAAATTAATTGATTGTGTTTTGTACAACATTACAGGGTCTTTGCTGGCGCAGAATGGGCCTTTGGGAGCTGATTGTATATGAACCTAAGTATGGTTGGTTAAAGGCTAAGAGTCCGTGGTATACAGCATTTATACACCATTTCCTGAGCTCTCCCGTCACTGGGAGCAGGGTTTGTTGTTTACTTGCTTTGACTTTTTCTCGAGTGCAGGTAGTGTTTGTTCCTCGTGTGGCGCTGCTAGTATGTTGATGGTATTTGGACAAAACAAGATATTGGAAGACATCACCCATAAGAGCTTGTTACTGACATTTGTAATAATTAAAAGGTCAATCAAGAAAATAGTGGGGAGACAAATTGATAATGAAAATAATAATTAGTTGTAGCCTGAGTGGAATATCTCATACAATTTAAAAGGACAATAGTATCCCACCCACTCTTGTTTTCGTCCTTGGTCAGGAGGCTGAAGATCAGCATAAAGCAACTTTCTTGAGCCAATTGCTGTTTTCCATCTTTCATCCCTCTCTTTCCACTCATTCCCCACTGTCACTCCATTCTAGTCGTTCTTGCATTCTTGCTTTTTGCTGAATCAATGAAACTGAATCTACTCCAACACTTACTCTCTCCCGTCTTGCATGCTCACTTTTTTAATATTCAAGTCTTTGAATCATCTTCATAATTAAAATGTAACATATTGTATGCTTAGTGTTTGTTTCACGATTTAATTCAGTGTTTACTTTCTCCTGCAGTTTGAACTCAATAGCTACATTTGAATCTATTTCTAGAAATCTAAAAGGGATTTTACTTTCTTTTAATTGTAGAAGTTTTGAGAAAAGTTTTAATTCCTTTATTTGGTTTATTTTTGTTTCACGTGCCTCTTTTCACACTTGTAATATCATTGAACTTTAGCCTCCGTTGTTATGTAATGTGCTCAGAATATCTCGCTACTGAGCAGAGGAGTATGCTTGAATGTGAAAATATGGCTCATGTTTCCAACAAGCCATTTCGTTGAGTGAAAATATATAGTGTCGACAGTTTTCATTTCAGAATAAGGCTCGCCGTTGTTGTGTTTCTCACTTTGATTTGTCTGCTGACACATCAACCAGCATGCACTCTGTAGTCGTTCTCATTCTGCTGTTTAAGTTATATTCCAGACGGAGAATCCTTGTTTACTGTAATGTTTGTCAAATACATTAACCTACATCAAGGTAAAGCGCTCTAGCTGTTTTCTACTCGGAATAGTTTAGCATTTTTCTTTAAATAGAAAAATTAGAAAGGAAAGCCTGGACTGTGTCTTAAGGACTTTACATTTGTTCTCACCAAGTTGCATGTGGCATCACTGCCTTCTTCCCCTGAAAATGAAAACTGGAACTGATTTGGATGCAAAATTAAATGAGGTGTGACATTCTTTTTACATCAGTATATTCTGTGTGGCTGTGAGTGAGCATGCGTTTCTTGGTTCTCACCCAATGTATGGCTCAGCACTGTCATCCAGATGTCTGTTTCTATAAATAGGAAGATTAATGAGAAATGGTTAAAAAAAAAATATACATATATATAATGCTGCACAGCCAGATATTACAGCAGGGATGCGTGTGAGAACATAAGTTGGAAAGAGAAGTGTATGAAGATGAATGTAGTAATTTCCTCTGACAGACCAGAACAAACATTTACTCTGATTTGCCTTTAAAACTGAAATGGTGTCAAAGATGTGGTGTGGAATATCAGGTTAAGTGTATTTTAGTTCTTGTAGATGGATTGATAACAGAGGACAGATGAAGGAGGAGCTGGACTTGGCTCCCTCTGCTGGTCGGAGCGGGGTCAGATCTCATCTACATTCGACTTCACCCTGACTCGCTCAGCATCTGAGCAGGTTGACAGCACAGCATGATGCAATCAGTGGGCTGACCGTTGGTTCAATGATCATCCACAAGACACAGCCCTGTCCTGAAGAGAGTCAAGAGGACAGTAGGCGTGAAGGACATGGCACTGCACTGCCACAAGTAATCTGTTGGATTGTGTTCAGCCATCACACACAGACTGTCTTCCACCAACACACACAGGGTTGCATATTGCCCCAGATACCAGTCGAGCGTGCAGTAAACATACAAGCTGTGTTCACACCCGCCTCTCCCTTGGATCCAGTGCAGCAATTCAACGCTGTTCTGCAATACTGTTATGCAGAGTCATCAATTATTCATTAAGGATTTCTGCGCTTGTTCAGTCATGGGCTTGATCGACAGAGAGAAGGAATTCAAGAAGAATTCAAGAGGTTAAAGATTCATAGAATTTTCCAAAGAAATGCAGTGAAATTGTATATTTAGTCAATTAGTCTATAAAAACTAATACAGTTTTTGCCTATTGCTTACACACGTTTTGCTAAATTTGGCTCATTGTGTCAAAACTCTACACACAAGCAAATAAGACACAACACTGGGAAATAAACCATTCGCATCCATGTCAAATTGAAACTCTGCTATCAAAACCTAAAAATCCTTTGTCAAAATGTCACTCTGATGACAAAATGATACCCACTTGCATCATATGAATACACTTTCAGATCAGAAGTAACACACTAGTTTACTTTATATAAAAAACTGCAATCTTTTGTTTTCAATGTTTTTATTCAGTTCCATAGAGGGCATGTTTTCACAACAACCAAAAAAATGAAATACTGAATTCAAAATCATTACATTAGTATATTTTACAGTACAGTAAATTCAGTTAAATCAAAAATAAAACAAACAATACACTACTGTAAACACAGAAAAACACAATTGTGCGCAAGTGGGCTTATGGATCCTGCCGTCTGTTGGGGTCTGGCCACAGGATCTCATCAACGTCACAAGCAATGTCTTCTCTCGCTAAGCATCGGGGAAAATATCCCTTATGTCCTTATTATGGATGAAACTGTGAAGCGGCTTAGATTAGGATGGACTCTCTGCCCAGCTTCCCTCATAGTCAGGCCATGGTTTATGACATGGTCCACCAAAGTTGCTCTTATGTCATCCAAAATAATGGTCTTTGCGTGACCTCTTTGACCACATCCTCCTCTCTCTCTCTGTCCTCCTCTTCCTCCTCCTCTTCCTCTTCCTCTGCCTCTAGCTCTCCCTGCCTCCATGCTTGCAAAGTTGTCAAAATGGCTTAACTGAGGCCTTTTTGTAGCTGGCTGATTGGTGTTCAGTTTTGTAAGTAAGTGTTTTCAGGTGTGTGTCTATGTCTTTTCAATTAACCAATGTGTGTTATATTTTGAATAGATGTGTTTTCCCAATGGTACCCTGAGATTTCATTTTTGAACTAAGTGTCTTATGTATGAAATAGTGTGTAGTGTCTAGGAGCAAGTGTGTTGCAGAAAGGAGCAAGTGTGTTACAGAATTGCAACTTCAAGTTATGTTACTTTGGTTTAAGCATGTGTCTATAGTGTTCAAGCAACGGACAAAAACTGTAATGCTATTTATCATACTAATATTATTCTTAATCTTAGATCATTGTGGGTAGATATATGATCAATGTTGTCGTAATTATTGGTCATGTTGGACACGTCTATTTCACTGCCAGTAATGTATCGCCATTCCTCAGCCCCCGCCTCATAAACCCATCCTCCGGCCTCTCTGCATAGATAACTTTGGAGGCTCCTATAAATAACCGCATCGGCAGAGTATATTATGTGGAACTCAGCAACAAGGGTTTTATTAAGTACATTTATTTGTTATGCATACTATTTTTTCCAAAACGATGTACTAATTTGTTGATTTGGGTGGTTTACTGTGTGAAAGACAGCCGACAGGTCCCGCAAAATGAGAACAGATGACGGGGCATCGCTTCTCGCTGACTGCATGATTTCTTTCATTGACAGCAGTGCAGTTCCACCGTACTGAAAGCTCTTGAAACCAGACATGTTTGGGTCATGGAGATTATTTTGTGAGAGACAAAGTCTGTGACTCGGTTAAAAACTGCACTCTCTAAACCTTGGATAGGAAGGGTAGTGGTGAGACCGGCCGGGTTTGGCCCTTTAAACTGCTGGGTAACTTGCATGGGAATGCTTAAACAACGTGGGGATGTGCCCAATGCCAGCTCTTGAAAGAGCTTGGAGGGAATTGGAAGTGGTGGAACGACTCAAGAGCAGAAGTGTGGAGAGTTGCAGTGAAAGTCCCCAGATTCCCAAGCTCACTGCTGCTTGTTTAAGGACAAAATGCAACAAAGTCATGAAGCAGCTATTAGAGGGCGGAGAGGGATTTGGAGGTTAATTTGCTCTTAATAAGTGCTGGAACCTGTTGGTCATGAGAGGACAACCTGACAGGAGAGGGAGCACAATGTCTTAGGGAACCCCCTCGGCCAAGGATTGGTATCCAGCGATACCTTCTGCAGAGCTCATGGTTGTGGACATGAGGCTGAACATGTGCCCTGATGAGCATTTGTAAATGCCGTCTGCAGAGACTGATTTTAGTGCAGGGCTTAAAATTTGAGTGGTGTGTGTGTGTGTGTGTGTGTGTGTGTGTGTGTGTGTGTGTGTGTGTTACTGTCAGTGCAGAGACACAGATTGGCGGATGCAGGTTTGGCACTGTGTTCCACAGCACTGCGGTCCATGAATGATTTAATGGCAGTAGAGGTGAGCTCTATCCTTCTGCTCTCGAGATGCACACCAGCATTTATGACCTGCAGAAGTGATTAACTTTCATGACTGAACCAACTGTTGTAGCAGTATTCTGAATAAATTGGATTTCTTAGGGTGATCTATGATGTGTGGTTATATGTAGGGACTGCTGCTGCAGTTTATCAAAAGCGAGGGAGTTCACGCCTACAATGCTATGTCGACCTTGCACATTTTCATTGTACACTTATGTAAGTTTCAAATACAGAAGAGGAGGTGGAGGATCTGCTACTTTCTTAAATAGTATGCTACAAAAATACTCTTTACATATCAATATTTTCCTCACAGTACAAAACCACACATTGTATTATTCTTCCCGGTATGATGGTTATGTGAGAACAGTGTCATATTTCGCTGTGCATGCATGGTGTAATACTGCTCCAGGATACCGCATTATGGCCAGGCTATTGTTGGCTTGCAGCCAGTGAGCATGTTCATACATTCATGAAGACAACTTTATTCATGTGAAAGGTCACATGTCATGTGTAAGATCTATTCAGCTTCTTATTCTTTTTTTTTCATCTGGCTCTAAGCGGCTCAGTTTTCAGCGATACAGGTTTGGTAGGTCACAGTAACAGTTAAACATGCTGCCAAATGCAAATCCAAATGAGACCACTTTGCAAGAGAATCATCCTCCCTCAAAATAATTATCATAACTGAGGGATTGAAAAACATAGATGGAGTTTGAATTACCACACAGTTCTTCTGAATTATCTCACAGTTCTTGTCTCTGGACATCATGTACTGCTCTGCTCCCACCTTCACATGGAGAAAACCTACAAATATTTATATGCTTTTGATCTGTTTTATGCATGTCATTGGAATTTCACAATAACTCTTAAAAGATTGAAGTATTGTATATATTTCTTTTTTAAATAAACCCCCTGAAAAGACTTAAATTAAAATTGTATTAGTCTGTAACTCAGTACTGTATTTGGGTCTCAGCCCCAAGCCCATTTGTTCCTACTGAAGGTAATTTAAACGCAGGTCAGAAACTTTCATTAAAAAAGACTTAATCATTTCCTGAAAAAGCTGCGAATTGTATCTTTTAGAAAACATCATTAATAGGAATAAATAGTGGATTTGTTGGAGACTATTCTAAGCTGTGGATTAATGCACATATGCATAAACATATATATATGGTGCTACAAGATTGTTTAATGACTCCAAATGAAGAATAGTGCTCATGTCCATTGCAACAGGAATATGTAGCCCAGTGCCACTTTGAACAACAGTGAAGGTACAGAAGAGTTAACATAAGTTTATCAGGCCTATGCTTCTCAGGCAATACTTATAGGTTTGGTTTGAATTTTTTATCGCAAGGCTTACACTTTAATTTGGGTATACAATTAAATTGAAATGTTGTGGGTAACATATTCAAAAGAGTAAGAACATGTTCTCTCTTTCTCTCTCTGACTGTGTGTCATTTGTTGAAAGTACATGCAATGCACACTGGAAATCAGGAACTGATTTTTTGGTGCACAAATCTGAAGGACACCTTTGTCAGTGCTTAAGAGTACCAGTGTGAGAACACATGACCAGCATCACAGGCAGAAGGACAAGTTTGACATTGATTAATAACACAGAGCATGACAGCAGGCATCTGAATATGAGAAAGCAATAGGCTCAAAGACAGAGGGAAGGGGGAAAGGTATTTGTGTTGGTAGCAGATTGAGGAGTTGAGGGGGGTGCAGGGTGGTGGGCTCCTTGCTCGGCACTTCCATGGTGGGCCATTCCTCCTTCATGCTCCATTTATTCAAAATGAAAGCCAATGTGCTGTCTAAGGTTGGAACTATTTTGAGACATTGTTTCTGGTTGTAGACGTTATTCTTTTTACATGCTGATGAGGCCATTTTTGAGGCAGTTACATTCAGCACTCCTGAAGCAGAGTGTGTCCTTTCAGGTAAGAATAGTGCAGTAAACATTTTTACACAATAGCATGCCCTTCATTTTACTACACCATTGTAAAACTGAACTTTCATAAAATTTAATTTGACATATTTATTTGTAGTGAATTGTATTGAGATAGCTGGAGTAACATGACTGTATTCCAATTCTTCACTGAATGGCCACTCTTTCTTTGGTTATTGCTCAGAAGTGATGTTTCTCACTAATTTATTCTCAATTTTCCAAAGTCTTTTCCCACACATTGTGCCTCCCAGTGCAAACATGTTCCTTCAGTCGGGCCAACAGTGTATCACCTCTTCACTTTACGCTTTTTTTCTCTCTCTTGATCCCTCTCATCCTGTACAGCCTCAGTTACAATGTTCGCTCTCATCACATCCAAACTCTTGAGCTTGCTCCTCTTTCTTTTGTACTTATTTTTTGTATTTCTATCCAGTTCTCTAGTTTTCAAGACAAATACATTTCTTTACCTCTCTTCTGCTTTTCCCTCTTTTTAGTCCTTGAACTTACCTCCAGCCTCCCCATGTGTGCTTCTTTATATGTTCTCAGCTTTGACAACCCCCTTGAACCACTCTCACCCATCAAACACCAACTCAAGTGCTCCCTTCCTGTTTCGGAGGGCTTTGCTGAGGGTCGGGGACTTCTCTGCGGTTGGTGTGGGTCTCATTTAGAGGGGGAACACGTGCTTTGTGAGAACAAAAGTGTGTTTTTCTCAGACTCCAGGTGTGCAGCATGGGGGAGTTCCTATTGTAGGTGCCTCCTCTTACTTGAATACTGCACAGGCAAAGCTAATATAGATGTTGATTGACCGTGGGGGTTGAGAGTTTGGGAGGCTTTACCCCAGCTCACAGTCTGTAATGTACCACAAAGGGCAGGAACTGTTGAACGCATTAGACCTTCATTTTAAAGTCCGACCGGAACTTGGCTGGCATGTTTTACCTCAAGGACATGTTCATGCAGGTGTATTGCAAGATATCCATGAACGGAGAAACATACTTGAACACTACGGAGCTAAAAGAAACAAGATGTCAGAACAAGACAAACACGTTTCCCTCAGACCTTCCAGCCGGACAGCATAGACAGGATGCTCTACACTTATGTGGAAGTGAACTTCTTCAAAAGAGCACTGCAGCCAATTAGGTTTTTTGTCAGATCATTTTTCAACATTAGGTTTATTAGCCTACTTTTAGAGCCCATTCACATCCTGAGCCAGCACCATGCGTCATGTCTGGATGTTACAAAATTATTAAAATTTTGGATCTATTTTCCTTCCGTGCTTGTGTAGCGGTTTTGTACTCTCTCCTTGGCGTTGTGTAGTTTTTTCTTTTTTATTAAGCACACTCGAAAGTGGATTGGTAAAAACCAGCCGTTTATTTAAATCAGACAGCTCCCGTAACCGTACTGGCAAAACTGGCAAAACAACAAATACACACAAAAATTAGTTTCCTCATGGCCAACTTGTAGAACCAGCTCCGGCACACGGAGGCAACGTGCTGTGGACTGGGGGAGTATACAAAAAAAGACATTTCAACTCAACATACCTGGCAAAACAACAAATACACACAGAAATTAGTTTCCTCATGGCCAACTTGTAGAACCAGCTCCGGCACTAACAAAACAAACAAAAACCCACTATTAAACACAACCTATAATAATAATTGATATGAACAAATATACATCTATTTAGCTAACACAACGGAGCTTAACACAGAACAACTTACCACGGAGGCAACGTGCTGTGGACTGGGCCAGGTATACGGGTTGCACCACTTAAGTCTGCAGGGGGCCCAGCAGAGGGCGCTAATATCACACAGCACGCTAGTCTCCGTCAGTAAATGATAATAATAGTAAATAATAGACAGTGATGGCAAGTGGAATCATCAACTCCGTTACACTTGTATATATGTGTGTGTGCACCAAACAAATCATACATTGGTCATTAGACTATTCGCACCTGCATTACTTGATAGTGGAAGACAACAATCCCATTTGATGTATTCTTTGGTTTATTGCTTATTTTCTGAGCCTTAGTTCTTAATTCTCAGGTTTAGAGCTGAAACAATACATCTATTAGTTTATTAGTCAAAAATATGTTAATGACTAACCAACAATATGAATTTAAACACTTTGAATTCCATCCATCCATTTTCATCCGCTTGGGTCGCTGTGGCAGCAGGTCAAGCAGGCTGACCCAGGCTTCTCTCTCACCCTCAACATCGTTCCCAGGCCAGCTGAGAGATATAATCCCTCCAGCGTGTCCTGGGTCTTCCCCGGGGCCTCCTACCAGTTGGACGTGCCTGGAAAACCTCTAAAGGGAGGCGTCCTGGAGGCATCCTAATTAAATGCCCGAACCACCTCAGCTGACTCCTTTCGACACGAAGGAGTAGCGGCTCAACTCCAAGCTCCTTCCTGATGTCCGAGCTCCTCACCCTATCTCTAAGGCTGAGCCCGGCCACTCTACGGAGGAAACTCATTTCGGCCGCTTGTATCCGAGACCTCGTTCTTTCGGTCACGACCCAAAGTTTGTGACCATAGGTGAGGGTTGGGACGTAGACCGAACAGTACATTGAGAGCACCATGGCCTCAGATTTCGTGGTGCTGACTCTCATCCCCGCCGCTTCACACTCGGCTGCAAAACGCCCCAGTGAATGCTGGAGGTCATGGTCCGAGGAGGCAAACAGGACCACATAATCTGCAAACAGCAGAGAGGCTATCCCAAGATCCCAGAATCTGACGTTCTCCGCCCCCCGGTTGGGGGGCGGAGTGCAAGTCCACAAAGCACATGTAGACTGGTTGGGCAAACTCCCAGGACCCCTCAAGTATCCCTGCCTGGGTAAAGAGCTGGTCCACTGTTCCACGACCAGGACAAAACCTGCACTGTTCTTCTTGAATCCGAGGTTCGACAAACGGTCGGCGCCTCCGTTGCAGCACCCTGGCATAAGCTTTTCCCAGGAGGCTGAGTAGTGTGATACCCCGATAATTCGAGCACACTCTCCGGTCCCCCTTCTTGAAGATGGGAACCACCACCCCGGTCTGCCAGTCCATGGGAACTGTTCCCGACACCCATGCAACATTGAAGAGGCGTGTCAGCCAAGACAGCCCAACAACGTCCAGCACCTTCAGCATCTCAGGGCGGATTTCATCCACCCCCGGCGCCTTGCCACCAAGGAGCTTTTTGACTACCTTAGTGGCCTCTGCCAGGGATATGGGTTCATCCACCCTCAAGTCTTCAGGCGCTGCCCCCTGTTCAGGGGACATGTTGACCGGGTTTAGGAGTTCCTCAAAGTGCTCTTTCCACCGCCCAACGATATCCTCTGTCTGGGTCAGCAGCCCCCCTCCCCCCCTGATAACAGCCTGGGGAAGGCCCTGCTTTCCCTTCCTCAGTCGTCGGATGGTTTGCCAGAACCTCCTTGAGGCCAACCGAAAGTCCTTCTCCATGGCCTCCCCGAACTCCTCCCATGCCCGAGTTTTAGCATCCGTGACCACCGCAGCTGCAGTCCTTCTGGCCTGCCTGTACCTGTCAGCTGCTTCAGGAGACCCCTGGGCCAACCAAGCCCGAAAGGCCTCCTTCTTCAGCTTGACGGCTTCCCTCACCCCCGGTGTCCACCATCGGGTTCTCGGGTTGCCGCCACGACAGGCACCGATGACCTTCTGACCACAGCTCCTAGCGGCCGCATCCACAATAGAGGCTTTGAACATGATCCATCCGGAGGTGGGAGTTGAAGACCTCCCGGACAGGATCCTCCGCCAGACGTTCCCAGTTCACCCTCACTACACGTTTGGGCTTGCCAGGTCTTTCTGGCCGACTCCCCCGCCATCTGATCCAACTCACCACCAGGTGGTGATCAGTTGACAGCTCTGCTCCTCTCTTCACCCGAGTGTCCAAAACATACGGCCGCAGATCAGATGATACGATTACGAAGTCGATCATTGATCTCCGGCCTAAGGTGCTCTGGTACCAGGTACACTTATGAGCCACCTTATGTTCAAACATGGTGTTTGTTATGGACAAACTGTGGCTAGCACAGAAGTCCAACAACGAAACACCGCTCGGGTTCAGATCAGGCAAGCCGTTCCTCCCAATCACTCCCCGCCAGGTTTCTCTGTCGTCGCCCACGTGAGCGTTGAAGTCTCCCAGGACAACTATGGAGTCGGCAGGCGGCGCCCTTTCCAGGACCCCTCCCACCAACTCCAAGAAGGCCGGATACTCCGAAATGCTGTTCGGTGCATAAGCACAAACAACAGTCAGAGCCTTACTCCCCGCAAACCTGCGTAGGAGCAGGGAGGCGACCCTCTCGTTCTCCGTGGAAAACTCCAACACGGCAGCGCTCAGCCGGGGACTCGTGAGTATCCCCACTCCCGCCCGGCGCCTCACACCCTGGGCGACTCCAGAAAAGAACAAAGTCCAACCCTTCTCCAGGAGTTTGTTCCAGAGCCAGCGCTGTGCGTGGAGGTGAGCCCAACTATATCTAGCTGGTATCGCTCCACCTCCCTCACCAGCTCTGGCTCCTTCCCCGCTAGCGAGGTGACGTTCCACGTCCCTAGAGCTAGTCTATGCCGCCGGCGATCGGCCTGCCCAGGCCCCCTGCCCGGCCCACCGCTCGGTCTGCATAGCACCCGACCCCGATGTTTGTCCATGCGGGTGGTGGGTCCACAGGGTGGCTGCTCCATGTTGTTTCTTCGGGCTGAGCCCGACCGGGCCCAATGGGCGAAGGCCCGGCCACCAGACGCTCACCGACCAGCTCCCCTCCCGGGTCTGGCTCCAGAAGGGTGCCCCGGTTTCCCTAGTCCGGGCGAGGTAGCTTCATTCCGTGTGCTGCTATTCATGAGGGTTTTTGAACCGCTCTTAGTCTGGGCTCTCCCCCGAGAACTGTTTGCCTTGGGAGACCCGCGAAGGAGCACTTTGAATTAAAAAGTTCAAATAAAAATTAAAAATAAAAAAACTGAAAAGAGAGTTGCTTTATGTTCAACCATAAAGGTCAGTCCACCTGTGAGCCTTAGTTGTCCATAATGTTGGGATAACCACCTTAAAACCAGAAGCTTGGGTCTTAAGGAGTTTTAGTATTTATTCACCAACAAACTGTACACACACTGCACTGCTGCATTCACATGAGCAGAACATGGGAATAAATAACAATATCATTCATGTCTGATTGAGTTGTTTTTTTCTCCACAGCCTATTTTGGGCTTGCAGTTGTGACAAGTTGCAACCTTTGTCTTCTTCACTCACATCGACGACATGTGCGGCTGTGACGTTACTGTCTGTGCCACTGTGTGCTGACGTGAAACTATCATGCGGGTCGGCACCCGCCTAAATGTGACTCTGAAATATGAGACTCATTGGTCATGGGTGACGAGCTGAAAACCGGCCAATCCATCGATGCATCTATAGTTGTGTTTATTAACTACTGCAGAGATTCTTCTCTCTCTCGCCTTTGAACTTATTCACCTATTTTGTCCTTCTCTGCGTTGTTTCGTCATCTCATCCTTTTTTTTTCATGTTTTTGCTATGTTTCATCTGTTTTTAGTTGTGGTTCAGTATCAGTGGGCCTATTCTGCCAAGATAAAGGTTCTCCATCGGGGTGTGTCCTCCCTTCATCTCTTTCTCTCCACCCTGTGGTGGGTGTCACACACCAGTGCTTCCCACCAAGATAGCAGATAGAGAAGAAGAAGGGCAAGAGGAGAAAGGGCCTCAGGGACGCTAGATAGAACTATCTGAGAGGAGTGACGGAGGACAGGAATTGAAAAAGGGTTTGAGCAGGGTATGGGGAGGTTAGGGTGATGTTGGTGATGATGGTGAGGCGAGTAAAGCTCCATGAAAGCGGCTTGGGCTGTCCACCAACTGAATGAGCCCCACACTGCTGATAAGGACGATGAAAGGAATAATGATGACAGTGGGGGAGCCAATAGAGTGCTATTTTTAGATGCATTCAGCTCGCCTGCTGTGTATAACTGTGCTCTATGAGCAAGTGAACGTTTCTTTACATGGACGTCTTTGTGCATGTGCAGGCATGTGCAGAGCTACATTAATGCAAGGGTGTATGCAAAGGTATATCCAAGGGTGTGTGTGTGTGTGTGTGTATGTGTCTGTGTGTGTGTGTGTGTGTGTGTCTTTTCTCCTGTCCTAGTGTGCACATGGGTGCAGGTTTAAGCCACGTGCCGTTAATGCTGACTACAGAATCAGGGAAGAGCTGCAGTGCACTCTTCATGAACACACTGAAATTGGCTTTTCAACAACGGTGTGAGTGATTAAAGTGTATGTGGGCTGTGCGTGTCAGTACTGCGGATAGATGGAAGTGCAAAAGGACTGCAGGGCTGTGTGTAAAATAATGCAAGAAAGAGAGATGAGAGATAAATGTACAAACGCCCTACGTTTTGAGACAAATAGAAGAGAGCTATATGTACAGTATGAACATTTTCCTGTTATGATTTGACCAATTCTGCATTTGTAATTTTGATAACTGAGTAATCATGAACATAGTTTATCAACCAGAAATTCCAAACCAAGAGTAAAGATACTGTAATACATTGTGTTGCTATGGGCTGTTCAGCAAACAAAACAAGCAGTAAGAAGATGACACCTTAGAACCATAGAAATTACGGTTTAGATGGACATTCTTTACAAAATGAGTGGCAAAGTGATTAACCAGAAAAAGAAAAGAAATTGCTTGCAGAGACACTCTCTCTCACTCTTCTGGTACCTTTTGTGAAAAATCGGGAAAACCCGGAGGGAATTTCTTCAAATTTGGAACCAATGGGATACATCCCAAGTCTCTTAATTGTACCCATGTTTCCCTCACTTGAAAAGAAACGTGTACCCACGTCATATCCTCTTCATGCATCCCTGATGGGAGGGACTAAGACACAAGAAAAACCATACGAGGAGAGAGGAAAAGAGGAAATTTGTTTTAAGGGAAATGAGACGTCCTTTTCTCCGTAGCATCACGTAAAGTAAAGGCTGCTGAGCACATCTGAATCAGCTGTCAGTCGGCTTTGACAGCTATAAAGAGACTTTTGACCAAGTCTGTGTCTGCAAACATGCAATGTACTTATAAGAAGTCATTATTAAATAACCCAGAATACGATTATTGTTCCTCCTGAACACTGGAAATAATCAAGGTTTAATCCCTGATCTGTCTTCATTCTGGTTTGACACTCCAGTGATGTTGAGAACAATCAGATCGGCTGCAGCGTCCAATCAAATAACTAGTGAACAATGAGGGGGCGCTCCTCAAAGCAGAAATACAAGCTTTGGGACGGCTGACAATATGACGACGCAGAACAACTTACGGTTCAAGCGAGGAAATGACCAATACGAGGGATGTACCCCTCGCCTGGAGCCTTTTCTGATGAGATCGTGTTGGTCAAAGGTCAAGACATGGGCGTACACTGCAACTTGACATAATTCTAGTTTGGCCTTTGAAACTCAAGCTGTAGAAATAAATAGCTTGAGGAATGGCTGAGATGTTTTCACTCATCTCACGCTTTACTGTAAGCGTCACACATAGAAACATTTCCCATCAGCAGCAGGACTCCAGCCCCACTGCAACCTGGGCTAACCTCGAGGAGGAGTCTCCCAACAGCAACACCAGCAGGGAAAGAAAGGGATGGGAGAGAAAGGTGGATGAGGGAGGAACCAACTTTCCCCTTTTCCTTGCCTGCTAAATAACACACACTCAGACATATTACCACTTGTCTTCTCCTTATCTGTGTTTATTACAGCATGACATCTGTGGTACAAAGCAGATTGCTCCCATCTTTTGTCCTCCAGTATTACAATATTATTTCTGCGAACATCAATGTGCCGACACCGTGCTCACTCTTAGCGTAGCTTACCTTAAATCCTATTTTGTGATTAAACGTATTCTGTTGCTGAGCTAATGATGCCAGCGGTTGTAGTTTGTGAGGGTACCTCAGATAAATATACTCCATTATCTTGTGAATGAATCAAAAAGAAGACGGTGACAATGTTAATGTTGTAAACCTTCACACCAAGCTTGTAGCATTAAAGCTCTTCAAATGTAATTTACTCTCCTTATCGCAGTTGCCTGGTTTTTTGCCTGGAGTTTATTGCCTATCCACATTATGGCACTGCAATGAGAACAGTCTTGGGACTTCTCCCTGGAAATGTCAGAGGCTTTGGTGAGGGGTCACTTCAGGTACATCTAGAGTTAATATAATGCTTTAAAAAACTTTAAGTATGCAATTCCTTAAACTATGACTCCAAAGCTTATTTTAGATTTTTTATTCTGTGGTATCTGTGTGTGTTCTCATGTGTGTTGTGCACACAAGTGTCAGTGGGATAAACAGTGACTGTGTGTGTGTGTGTGTGTGTGTGTGTGTGTGTGTGTGTGTTATTTTAGATATTTAACATTCATTAACTTATTGTTTTTGGGCACTTGGGGGAAACATGCTGTGAACTCAACATATTACTTCATAAAGTGAACAAAATAGTTGCATATTTACATAACAAAGGAACATTAACATTATTTTGGAGCTGTGTTTATGTCCACCTGATGGATGTAAGTCCAATATTCACCTTCCTCCTGGTCTCCACCAATCTTTTTCAATATTAAACTATTGATAAGAGCAGCTCTCATATATTGATTTTGAGTGTGATGTCCTGTATTGCTTTGAACAAACATAAAATGATGCATGCACAGATGTGACACAAAGGAAATTGAGATAAGTGTTAAATTGAAGGAAAAATGATCAATAATAAGTAATTGTATAGTTAAGGATATGTGTTTTAGCCTTCGCATTATTGGCAGTAGACACATTTAGTTTTTGAGAATCGAGAATGTTTTATTTCAGGCTGAACATTAAGCAACTAGACACTGCATAGTGTGTGTCTGTGACCTCAGGCTTTTCAGTGACAAAAAAATTACTTCCATCACTTCTGAATGTTTAATCAAATTGGCGTTCAGTTTGAGATGTGATGCTCTATGTGGCTAGACTGCACACTGCATGCTAATTATCAGTGGACAGTAATACATTCTGTCCAGTATTATGATAGCCGTGGCCTGGTTTAAAGACCTAGATGTATTGTCCACGCTGATGTCTGCGGCCCAGCAGCTGTTCCTGTTGGATTAGTTTTGGCATGGCTCTTTGGCTACACTTATTAAAGCATGTAACGTTCACGCTACACTCGGCAGGGGTGTTGCCGGAGTGGTTGGTGGCTGTGTCGAAGTGTCGATGCGAGTCTGGGTAATCCACCGGCTGCTCCGCTATGCTTGTGCACATCTCTGGGCTGGCCCCATACAAAAGAACAGACCTGAAAAGCACCATAATGAGGCACAGGCTGAAAGAAAAGGCATGTCTCTTTCCATTTTTCTGGGCGAAAAGAAAAGAGAAACATAAAAGAATAGAGGACAAGAAAGAAAGATGAAAATAAGCCTCACAAATCCAGGTTTTTGGCTGCGCTGTCGCTTTGAGTTTATTTTTTTATGCATGTGTTTTATTATGCTAATGAAATGTTGGATAAAAATAGTCTGGGATGGAAGAGCAATGGTTTTCAATTGAAAAAAAGATGTAAAATAAGACGGAGGGGCAGGGGGTGCCTCTAAATGTCATTGATAAAACCCATAAATAAATTCAAACGGCTTCTCTCCCCTCCATTTCTGTCCTCTTTCTTTTCATCTCTTGTTTCTTTGCAAAGCTTCAGTACAAACGTCACAAGTCTCAGAGTTCACACAAAACATGAAAACCTTGTTCTCTCTCCGTCATGTCATAGTTCATCTTCAGAGTGTTAAAACTACAGTAAACGTACAAATAATCATTTTTTTCTCTTTTATCTGATTAATCTTCCACTACCAAAGAAAAATACCAAAAGATGACTCCAGATTACTAACCGGTTTTGCTGCAGTCATACAAATGTTTACATTTAGTACAGTGGTGTCAGTAGGTGCACATACCCACGCTGCCAAAAGGCCCTTTAGTTGAAACAGACTCCTCTACTTGCCGCCTCGACAATCCCCCGATAAGTATTCTCTGAGGAAGACAAAAAAAGGTACAAACAGAGCTGGAGATCAGAAGAGGTTGTACTTTCCCTCCACTGCAGAGAACATCAAAGCACTCTGTCCTCTGTGTTATGTGATGTTATTCTTACTGTTGGGACGGCTATTCCTCTCTACTAATGCCATTGTGTGGGTTGGTTAAATGTCTTTCACTTTCACTTGGGACAAACGTTTGAATAATGAGTGTAACTGTTACAAACACAAACTACAGCCAAAGAGTTCCCATCAAGATGAATCAACACATGCCTCTGAGGCGTCCTTACTGCATCCTTACAGTATTGCAGGGCCTCCCATTGTCCACAGATGGAGGCCGAGTGGACACAGTAAATGATGAAGAGCGTGACTCTGCACATGCTCACATACACTCAGGTAGAGAATGACACGAGCCCAGATAGAGAGTTAGACAGAGAGAAAAAAAATAGCGTAGAGGTGGAGGTGGAGGTGACTGCAGCCCTTTCATCCCAGCTGGTGTGTTCCACCTGCGCCCCTCCAGAAAGCAACTCTTCTCTGCTGATGGAGATCAGGCTGCTTGCCACCTGCTCTCTGCTATGCATTATTTATCAGGATCAGCAGGGCTCTGCTGCTCATTCTCACTCTGTTGTTTTTAACACTTTTTGTTTTCACATCAGCACCCATTCATGCTGTTTACATGTAAAACCTCTCACCCTAGTGGTTTGAGCAGCGATGCTTTTTTTGTTTGTACCAGAAACCAGTTCTCCCAGAATCATTGAGGGATATCTTAGATGAAGTATTACTGGATTGTGTACTGTAGTTACTAGATTTTACTGAGAGAAGAGATGTGCAGTAGTTTGGAAGCTTCAATAGTAGAGCTTCAAGGTTGTTTATTCTTGCCTTTAACTGTTACACATTACACCAGACAAAATGTTTTAATTGAAACAAAAAATATATAGCGTATTGTATAAGCTTTGAATTGCAGTTTAAATTGTTTTGATCTTAAATAACTTTTTGAATCAACTGACAGTTTATTAATGGTATTGACTTATTGCCCAGCCTTAGGTTTGAGTGAGTTGTAAGTGAAGTACGTTCTAGTGCTATTCTGCAATATTAGGTGCAGTATGGCCCAAATTCGGGCTAAATATCAAACATCAAACTTTCAATTACACAAACGTAGTCACCTGGTCCCATTCGTGGGTAAATGTTGTAGTAGAGAACTGTGAGTGGTTGGAAGACTAGAAAGGTGCTTTACAAATGCATTTACTAAAGTGTGTGTTACCATCAATAATATCATATTGGTTGTGTTACTGAAGCCCTAGTGCAGTGGTTCTCAAACTGTGGGGCGCGACCCTCTAGTGGGGCGCGGAGGTATTACAGGTGGGGCGCGAGAGGGTTGGGGAAATGTAGATTTCTTTTTATTTTTATTATTTTAAATAATTGTGAAAATGCCCGGATGTGATTTGATCCGCCCATTTTACCGGGGATGCATAGGATGAGACTTGTGCGTACTTGAGACAGCCAACATCCCAGAATGCATTTCGCATTTTCAAATCTGTGGTTTAAATTACGCCGTTAAGGTTCCGCATGCGCGACACACTTAAAAGTATTCGAGGGCAAAGATTCATCAAGGCTGTAAAATACTCATTTTACCAGCAGTTGATAAACCTCTTGAGCCCGGAGACAAATGTATATGTTTATTCATAAATGTGATCAACAAGCAATGATCCATAACGGATCAATGTTGATCAATGTTATAGTCATTACATTACTGTCTTTTTTCTCAACACAGCAGCCATTACCATCTTCCTGCAAGGTTGTGACACAATTTGAGGATACGAGGGAATGGTGAAACAGAAATGACAGACGTGATGTCCCGTCTTTTTTTCTCACCATTACCTTCTCATTTTAAGATTGTGACACATTAGTTGTTTGCATGTTCTCCATCTGTTTGTGGGGATTATTACTCCGGGTGCTCCCGACACAGCAAAATGTTGACCTTCAGGTATCTAACCCAGTGGTTCTCAAACTGTGGGGCGCGACCATTTTGTTACAATTTTGTAGGGGCCCGAAAATTTTTCGTCCTCCAAAGTGGGGCTTGACAAAAAAAGTTTGAGAACCACTGCCCTAGTGCAATATATTCTATATTAATCTCTCGTAGTTTGGAATTTAATGCACTTTCCTAAGCACCTGTTTATCTAATGGACACCACATTAATGTAGCCTATGTGTAATGTTTGCTTTAATCAGTCCTGTAGTTTATCACATTAGGGCCATATCCTCTGTGTTCATTTAAGTCGTGTTGAAATAAGACCGATAGTCGAGATGAATCAGGCTTCTTATGGGATTCTGAGAAGAGCTTTTTGCTGTCCAGCACCTCAGTAATGCTGCTGTCTTGTTATAACTCGACTTGATTTTTTTTTCTTCGTGGATGAATAATTTAGTAGGGGTCCATTTAGTTTAGATACTGTGTCAGCCTTTCACAAGGAACGAGCCGGGCATTGGCCTAGTTTCACTCATGGCATTAGAGCTTTGATTACTCGATGTTTCTCCTGCACTTGAGGATAATGGACGGAAAGGTGGACGATCGAGAGAGAAGCTGATGCACTGTGGCGCTAAAACAATCTGATGGACTGATGAATAGGTGTATTTGAAGAAGGTGCTTGGTTCTTAATGCTACAGTTATTTGTATATCACAGCTCCTTTGTACCTTATTGTTCTCACAGAGGGAGTGAGTGTTATTGAGGCAGTGCAGGTCCATTGAGCAGTAGAGAGTTGCATCCCCTGTGGAGGGCTTATTCTAATGAAAGCTCTGTGCTAACTGCTTGGCAGTTTGTTTCTTAAACCCCGCAGCTCAACTAGTTATACACGTATATTTATAATCAACCCTGGCGAGACTTCTAACACCTTCATGCTGATTTTGTTATTGCCATTTTTCTAAATTTCTGGCCTTGTATTGACGGTGTGACGTCTTGTCCCTTGTGAAGCATAAATCACACTTTAGCCTGTGGTCTTACAACCTGGCATCTTGCAAAATGAGGGTTCAAATAGATTAATGTTGATACATTTTTAACTCTGTGATGAGTTTTTATCTGATATTCTTTTTGTATTTTGTGCTTATTTATTGTGTGCAAATTAAATTGGATGAACTGATCTGAGGTGGGCTGTAATTGTCTCTGGTGAGCATGTGTCGGGTTGTGGCATCATGGAGAACAACTTCATGTGGATGAAATCGTGTCTTTTGGTGTGACTGATGAAGAAAAAGAAAATAGGTTATATATCCAGTATGTTGGTTTTAATGCGGCTACAGCAAACAAAACCAGAAAATATGGGTTTTAGGCAAAAACTCTTTTGATAGTGTTTGATACCTCCAAAAAGCACGTTACCTGATGATGTATTTTTATTTCTGTCCATTACTTTACAAATTGTTTCTCAAACTCTGGTCCGTTTCTCTGCGGAGGTCATCTGTGTCAACATACAACAAATGATGCTTGAGGCAACAGCAGGGAAGCCTTATTTCATCAGTGCCCCTTTCTCAGTGAATTACTCTCTAATCATTCTTCCACTCTCACACTCCTCTTTCTTTAATATGAGCCTTCCTCTGACTTGCGTACATTTCTCTTTCGGCTCCTGCCTCTGCAGCTGGTACTGGAAAGGATAAATATGTGGTGAGGTAGCATCCTCCAGAGTGGCCCAGCCTTTTTCTTTCCTGCTGTACAGGACTCATATTGGTTGTCGTTTGCTTGTCTTAGAGTTTGATGTAAAGTATACACAAATACCAAGAGGCTGCTAGTTAGTTGTCCAGAGACTACGAGTGTTATCCCTTTATCCCTCTAATCTACAGCGTAACGGTTTGATTTCCCTCTGTGTGTCTGTTTGCTGCCCTGAGGCTCCAAGAGGCTCAGCAGCAAATGGCCTGTTACTCTTATCAGCACCTCTCTCACCCTCCGCCTCACTCCCCATTCCCCCCCCTCTCCTCTCTCTTCTTCCCCCTCCACCCCTTCACTCCACTCCCTGTCATCAGTAGCCGTCTGCTACTTAATCCAATTATTCTTTTAAGCTGACACGCTCTGTAACTCGCCACAAACTCTACAGATGACGGCGCTGTTCATCACGCACACACATCCACACAAACACAGACGCACCCGCTCGCCTCTACATGCACAGACGGTGTTACTGAGCATTTGATACTGCAAATATTTCTCACCAGTGAAAGTCATGCAACGTGCACAATTGTGCTTGGAAAGTTAAAAAAAACTCACATTTAGCATAGTACTTTCTGGACGACCCCTTCTGCTTGTTTTGTCTATTTCCAGGTGTCCCAGCAGAGCAATTTGGCCTCTGCTGTCACCCTCTGATTCACTGTACCCTTGAGGTGACTGTTTGTGCGTTGTCCTCCACTTCCCTGTTATGGGTTTAATAGCTTATGCATCTGTCTCCACATACACACCACCTCAGAACACAGAAGGTCCTGCGCTCTCTCTCTTTCTGTGTGTGTGTGTTGTGTGTGTCCTTATGGGGATCACTTGTTCTCACAAGCGTGGAAAGATGAGGATTGTCCCTCCCCCCTTAAAGGCATGTAGAAGGTTCTTAAAAGTACAGCATTACTTAAACGTGGGTGTGAATGTTTGTATGTCTGTACACTTTTCTCTCATAATGTTCTGTGTTGAAGAGGAAATCTACAGTTTTCTCCTTTGGTCAACAGTCGTGTGCTAAATGGCCCTTCAGTCTAAAATAAATGTTATTTTGCAGTGTCATGATATGACAGCTTGCATCACTGCATCTTAAAAACACAACTCGGATACCGTAAAATTGCTGGCGTAATGTAAATAGTAAATGTACAGTAGCAGCCATGACGGGATAATTAATTCGGCGTTCTTCGATTTCACCCCAATGAAAATCTTGACAAGTAATTCTGCCGCAAAGGGGCAGTGAGTGTCACGAAAGCAGCTGCGCTCGGTTGTTTTTGGTGCTGACACCACAACAGTCAAGAGTAACAGATGGGGTTTGTTGTGTGTGTGCATGTGTGTTTCAGGGTGACCGGGACTAGAAATGGCTACAGCATGTGTTTGATCTGAATCTCAACAGAGACTGATCTGCAACCTTCCCTCTGTCTGTTTGCCTGTCAGGAGGAAGACGTTTGGGACGTCTGTTTCGCTGAGAGGAGCAGACAGTCTTTGTGCTTTTTGGGGGAAAGGAACAGATGCTATCTGGTTACTGTGTTGAGCTTGTTGAGTCTTTTTTATGAATGGCTGTTGGAACCATTCTAGCTGTTTTTTTCACACTATCTGGCAGTCTGCATACATATTGTGAAGAAAGTTTGTTTGCTATAAAAGAATGCTGAAATATAATAATGTGTACACTGTTAATTTATGCATCTCAGTCAGAGGCCAGACTTGGCCTTGCTGTATGTTTTTCTCTGTCTGTGTTGTGGCGTTAAAGATATTTGATGTGGTGTCGTTTGTACTGCACACATGTGGTTGCACATTTGATTTGCATTCTGGGTAAGTACACTACATTTTGTGTCCAGGTGCCACTTGTACAAGAGTGATTGTAAAGGAATCCAGACCCCCTCAAATGTGTAGGTTGCAGCTGATCCATCTGTGAACCACAAACCATCAACACCCGATCCTCCTCCATTGCCATTAGTGTGGCGTTGCCCAGCTCTCATCATTGTACGTGTGATATCCTTGTGTCGTGCCATATCGTGCTTTCTCACTCATGCCATCCTAACCTGACCTGTTTCCCAAGGGGAGAGTTTTGTTGGGGAGGGCGGGTTTGGGCAAGCAAGGTGGGATGGGATAGGGTGGGACGGGGTGGTTCCTCTTCCTGCTCTCTTCCTCCTATCCCTCCCTTCCTCCACCTTGTTTTCTACCTGTGTCTCAATATAATGTTCACCTGTTCCTCTTTGAATCCTCCTCATTTTCTTGCCATTGTTTTCTGTCCGCTCTGCTCCTCTTCTCTCCTCCACCTCTTCCTTCCTCCTCCTCTTCTGTCTCTCCGTCTCTCTGCTGCTCTCTGTTGCGATTAACTGGGCTCTGTCTTTATGTCGTATGTCCTTTTAGGCCCACGCCGTGCATCGCTGGCTAATCGATCAGGACAGTAGTGTGAGCTCTGAGATGCCGGATGGCCAAGGAGTATGGCACTATGATGATGAAGTAAATATCTGCAACACGTATATCTGGCTTTTCCTATTTCTATATATCTATATGTGTATATATATTTATATATATAATCTGTATTTATGACCATCTTGTATCTGTCACTTACAGTTTGTTTCACTGTTGTTGCTCTGCTGTTGTTGTTGTTTTTATTATCTTTATCTCTCTTGTTTTTGTTGTGTGTTGCTTATGGTATTGTAGTTCTGGTTCCTTTGACTTTCTAGTGTTGCTGTTGTGCTGTGAGCTGATTTAGTCAGGTGTCGTGGGATCAGGCTGGAGCTTTTTCTTTGTTCCCGTCCTTGCTTGACGTAGTGTACTAACTTGCTGATTTTCATTTGGTTGTTTTTCTTTTCTTTTAGTCTCACATATTGATATGTAACATTAGTGTATCCGTCTCTATATTCACATCTATATCAGTGTCTGTGATTTATCTGAAATTAATGTTCTCAAGCAGCATATTACAAGGCAAGAGTCCACGGGCAAAATATAGATTTGACTCATTTCCTCTCAACTGGACACAAGTTTTTATCCCGTCTACGTATGCTTCTACACAAAATACTACACACAACACAGGTTCACAGTAGTGATAATAGAAAACAGTCCGAAGTATTTTTCCTGTGGGTTCTTCTGATTTATAGAATATGCTTGTGTCATTTGTACCACTGTGTTCGTGTTTAGGATAAAATCAAAACACATGTGGTGTGTTGGTGTGTTGGTGTGTGTGTGTGAGAGAGAGAAAGAGCGAGAAAGGGAAATAGAGAAAGTGTGTGAGGGATATGTGTGTGTTTTGGGGGACGACCTCTTTATTCTTATTAGTGTGTTTGTGTGCATGCTTTATTTCCGTCTGTGCATGGCTTCAGACTGTGTATTAGTATTTGGTTTTAGTGTCCGTCTCTGCTGTGTTTTGGCTTCAGTCGGTGTTTGTGTGTTGTCCATTGTGGTGTTTCTGCTGTAGACGTTGTGGTTGTCTTTGCCGGTTTTTATGATGTGTCAGTGTTGTGTTTGCGTATTGTGGCTGTTGTGTGTTGTCTTGTGCTGTGCCTGTGTTTTGTCAGGTTTTATCTGTTTTAAACAGTCAGGGACGCGTTTGCCAAAGGTTTTATTGCACCGATCTACTAGATAATCTCGAGTCCATTTCCATTCTGTGGAGGACAGATCATCTAAGTGCAATAAGGCTGCTGGGAAACTTGTTCCAGACGACCCTTGCCCATGATGATTTTCCCCTCAAATCCTACCTCATGTCAAATTCCCAAATTCTCAAGATCTCCATATTGATCCCAAACGCTCTGGAGCATTATTGGCTTGACCTTCAATCTCAATAAAGCTGTTTTCAGCCAACAAAGTAAAACATTTGGACACAGGAAGGAAAAACATTGGGTGAACACATTTAACACAGAACGAAGCTAACACATAGTTCCCCCGGCTCATTGGCCCAACCCACAACAATATGGAGTACAGTCTTTCCCTCGGTGATGCTCATGAATGCGTGTGCATTGGCCAACTGTATTTTTCCTTTTTCTTTTGAATTTTCTTTCACCTTTTGTGTGAATGAGTGAAAATAAGATATTTCTGTTTGTTTGTCTTAATCTGTCAGTCAGGACTATTTACACCACCCTGTTGGAAGTAAAGACTCAGTTTAAGGTTCTGCAGGTTTAGAAACAATACCAACCAGCTGAGCAAGGACAATGAAGAATATGACAAGAAGTGAGGAAAGGGAGTACATGTTACAGTGCAGACAGACCATGGGGATGCTGGGTGAGAAAAAAAGTGGCGCAGTGATACATCGTCCTGATGAGCCCCCTCACTGGCCCTTAGCCAACACAGCAGTGGAAAGCAACAGCAGCACAATCTAAATCCCTGCAACAGGGTGTCAGCTTCCTAAACTAGTGTTTACTAGAGAGTGATACATTGTGCCTATACTGCCCCAGTCATGCATCTTAAAAACTAGTTTATTTCAACTTTTAAATTAGTAAAACAACTTTTACATTTGTATTGTTGCAGCTCCAGCGAACTAAAAATAGGTAAAGCATGGCAACAAACACAAATACGGGTGTAAACTAGGTGATATTTAAGCCTGATTATCTGAATGAGGTGCCGTCTTGCAGCCTGGTATGGTAACAGTGATGGATGTTTACAATGTTCATTCATGTTCAAATAAAACTGAATAACATGTTTACATCCTGATCCTCGTGTTTGTTACCATGCTAGACCTAGTTTTAGCAAAGTTGCTGCCTTCTGAGATCTCAGCAGTTAATGGGGAAAACAGGCTGGTCATAAGTGATAGAAAATGGCCAAAGCAAGGAAAATAAAAGCTTTTCTTTCAAAGTCCACTCCAGCTACATTTGTATTATTCTCAGCTGTCTGAGCCTGCTTAGTCAAAAGGCATTTAAAACAATGCAGTCAGCAGCTTGGGGAAATAAAACTCCCAGCAACGCTCAAACTGGTCTCACAAACCACGACTCTTTCCCTAAGGGCTGATTCAATTTACACCAAAATCTAACGCCTCATCAAACGCCCTGCCCCACCCCAAACAGTATTGTGAGATGTCAAAGGTCTGTGTAAAGGCCGCGTCCCCATTGCCACCAGTAATAGTTAGTGGGACTGGAGAATATCCCTTATCATCCCACAGCTCTAATTACCCCTCGGTGTGTCCTTAGAGACAGATGCTCTGGGAGCCAAGCTGCATTCGTCACAGTGCGGCTGCATGGAAGACTCAATATGAAAAAAAAGCAGACTGTCACACTCTACACTGTCACATAAATTCTCCTCCGTCTCAGTTTCCCTTCTCCAGCTGCTCCCCAGCCCACTGTAGATGCAGACTACATTAGGAAGCCCATTCATGTCCAGCCACCAGCAGTTGGCTGTAATTTGTTTCGGCTAGGGGGGCAGAGTTTAATTTACATGTGAAAGGCCATGGCGTATTCAAATATTGTAAAAAAAAATTGTCCCAGGGTCAATGATACAAGCTTCACATAATTCAGATTAACGGTAGCGGGTGCTTTACCGCTATTGTGAAAAACTGCAGAAGTCGTGTAATAATGTCTCAGTTGGCCAGATACCAACTTTAGGAGGAAGACAGGAGAGCAGGGTTCTCCTTGTCTTGCTGACCCATTAAGAACTGATCTTTTCTGGCTTTTTGCAACAGTGAAGTGCCTCATGGGAATAATCTGGCCGACACAGAAGGCTTTCAGTGGAGCCATCCAAAGTAACTAGAACCTAAATGGCTTTATAAATGCAGACCACAGCGACATAACAGGTTCACTATACTGGGTTGAACATTTTTGAGAAGTTATTCATTAAAAGTGGAAAGTTCTAACTTTCAACATGTTCTTTAGCATCTGTAACTGAACACTATTACACTATGTGAACCAGCATAAATCACAACTCTGTACAGGACGTTTTACACTAGTACGAGTATAAATGGTCCCATTACAGGATACACATTCAATAAAAAGTGTGATGCTTTGCCATACTGTATCATGAAACATGGACATTACCAGTTCAAACTTATTTTTATTTTTCAAAACAATGTGAAGATGTAGTGAACTTCCGCCTCATTGTTTCATTTGTTGCGCATAAATATTCGGGCAAGCCAACTTTTTCACTTTTCAAAATCTGATTAAACCTTTTTACTTGTGACCTTTACCTGTGACCCTAAACATTTACCCTTCAAATCTATTTGATCAATAGGAATTTAACTTATTTGCCTTCAATTCAAATTGTTTGTGACTTTACCCACTTTTTTTTAAAGTTATTACTTTGGTTGACCTTTTCAACAGCCCCATTTTGTTTTCTTTTTCTATCAAATTAAAATTTTGGGCACCTTAGTTATCATCAGTTTGTGCTTTTGTGTGTCAAAAAAGAGAGAGAGAGAGAATCTGAGCAACAATTAATGTGCATGCATGCGTGCATGAGCATGTGTTTTAGATGAATGCGCATGGTAAAGTGTATACTCCAAAAGAAGTGCTGGTCGGAAAGTCCGAAAACTGTAGAAAACTCCTTTGCGATGGACACTCTTTCATGCCCACCTATAGGGGGCTAAAGATTTACTTTGGCAATAAAACCATGCTTTTACCTTATATGCAGGCTTTCTCTGACATTTAAGCACCTTTTAATGTGCCATAGTAGTAGTGTTTTATGTTCATGCAGCCCATAATAAAACCTCAAACAAAAGGTGTTTGTTGGTCAATACCAGCCGTCTGTGATGCTATTATTACCATGGACTGTGGAGTAACTGGGAATCTCATACTGGTTTAGAGCGCAGCCAACCATAACAATAGTTCAGAGTAGGGATGCACCGATACCGATACCGGTATCGGTATCGGTGGTCAATACTGCGTTAAATACTCGTACTCGCATCGGTTTCAATGGCCGATACCAAGAACCGATACTCACTAAACAGTATTTCACTACAACAAACTGGTCGCGCTTTGTGGAGAAGCAACCCCGTGGCGGAGCCGGAGACACTCTTCTCTGTTTCAACTGTCTCAACAGTCTCAACTTCTGAGCAGCCAATCACGCTATCCAAGTTGTTTTGCCGTCCAATCAGATGGCCAGTTTGTCTCAACAGCAGAATCTGGAGCCGCCATCTTGGATCCTCGCTACGCAGCGCTCACTTCTTTCAATAGACAGGAGAAAAGTGAGACGCGAGTACAATACAAGACTTTATCGATATTGTGCTTATTAACCGGTGTTGCATACGTGTGTATGACATATTAGTGCTCATATTAGTGCTCTTGTTAGTGGCTGACAGTCCCGGAGTTACTTGTAATCAGTCCGTCCCAACGCGACGCAAATGTTTTGCGCGACCAGATTACATGTAAAGTCTATGCACAGACGCGTGTGGTTGCGACAGACGCAAATTTACGCCGGCGGCACGTTAGACGCGAGAGTTGAAATTTTCCATATTTAATACATCTATAATTGAGAAGCTCTGCGC
This sequence comes from Cottus gobio, assembly GCA_023566465.1. NCBI lineage: Eukaryota > Metazoa > Chordata > Actinopteri > Perciformes > Cottidae > Cottus > Cottus gobio. The sequence goes on along the minus strand of CM042218.1, from coordinate 18,170,469 downwards.
GTCATCACCGCCGTCCTGCCGGTTTGAATCAAACGGCTGCTGATCCACCAGAAGTAGCGCTGGCAGCGGCCTCATTCAGACGCTGTTGTGCGGCTACGGATGATATTATTGTAGCCGAGTGTCTGTTGTGTGTCTATATTTGTAATTCTAATAAAATGAAAACACGCTGCAGGGTAACTTGAACCACTTTTTTATCTCCTTCACACACGTATATCCCACAATTCCACTCTTTTCCTTTCCGTTTCTCCCTCCACAATAAAAGCACCGGAAACATAACTTGGAACACAGCTTCCTATATAATTGCTCGATCCCTAATATTATCGCTTACATTATGAACCCGGACACGGGGGCGTTTTATGGTCCGACATTAGAGGGACTTCCACAAGAAGTTTAAAGCTTGGGATAGCCTTCTGTTAATGTTGTACTATAGGCTTGACATAATCTGCAGAGGATAAAATAAAATCTGCCTCCAAATTAATTGCACTTTCATGGAGACCAAATCTAAGAAGTATCGGTATCGGTACTCGGTATCGGCAAGTACACAAATAAAAATATCGGTATCGTTGCATCCCTAGTTCAGAGTAAACTTCTCAAACAAATCAGTGAAAATCAAAGCGACATTGGGGATTCAAAATGATTCTGTTGCAGAGCAGTGGATGGATAGATAGATAGATAGATAGATGGATGGATGGATGGATGGATAGATAGATAGATAGATAGATAGATAGATAGATAGATAGATAGATAGATAGATAGATAGATAGATAGATAGATAGATAGATAGATAGATAGATAGATAGATAGATAGATAGATAGATAGATAGATAGATAGATAGATAGACAGATCATGTATTCATCCCCAGGGGTAAATGTGCAGCAAGCAAAGTTACAGAGAAGACATTAAAAAAACGACAAGGACAATTTTATCGGTATGCATTTGAATCAATGTATGGTAATAATTACATTTTTTACAGTGGTATAAATTATTTAGGCTGACCTCAACCTGAACCCTTATTAGACATGCAAAAGGACCAGCCCAAATACTGTACATCACTTCCTCAGCCCCCGTCAGGGTTGCATACCATTCTCTCCCTCTGACTCATAATCTAAAAACTTCCCTCTGACAACCAGCTTTTCACACCTACTTAAAAAAGAAAAAAAAGAAACAACTTGGCTTCCTCACATGTTGCTCAGTTTGAGTATACTGCTGCTTGAACTGTACGCCTGCATATGGAAGGTTGCTGTGAGCTGCATATGTGTGTTGAATGGGAGTGTGTGTTATGCATCTGCATGTACTGCACTGTGGGTGAATGTGTGTGTTGACATGAGCGTACATTAGTGTGTGTGGTGGGTGTCTCTGTTTTTGAGTGTGTGTTTGAATCTGTAAGTGTGAAGCAGCATTAAAGTAAGCAGACAGAGGCAGTGAAGTAATTTACTTTAGTTTTATAATCTCTCTTTTCACTGCCCTTGCAGTGACTGATGAGAGCATCTTCCTTAATTGCTTGTATTTAATATGTATTAACACGTCAATCTTGGATGCACTTGGCAGCTCAGCATCTGGCCCCTGAGGCATAACAAAATTATTTATTTGTAAATTAAGACTATACATTAAAGACTCTACAGGTCCGGTGGGGGGGTGGGGGGGGGGTAAAAGAGAAATTGGGGTCTCACTCAGCAATGCTGTGCAGATGAAGATGCCATCATACTGTCAACAAGACTGTGGAAGAAGATACTGTACAAACACCCACTGAGGCACAAGTCAATGAAGCACCCCCGGCACATTTATTTAACAGCACAGTTGCCACTGTGCCAGATGTTTCGCTCTTTCCATTCATCTCTCCTTTCATCTTTTCATTCCTGGCCTGTTTCCTCATCACTTCCGCTCCACGAGGTCACAAATGAGGCTGGTGCTGCACTGAGGCAAGCCCAAACAAATGTTTGCTACTGTTACAACAATATAAAGCAGAGGGACAACCACAATATTTGTGAAGAAAAATACTATCGAATGGAATCTTTTATTTATTTGCATTACGAAGATTGAGTCGTCTGCTCTGTCAGCATGTTTGCCGTTAGCTATGAGCCACGAGCTCAGGGGTCGCCATGTTGAGAGCTGTTGAGAGGCAATAAATATGCCCCGACCTTTTGACCTTTTAATGGTTTAACTTGCTTCAGTGTGTATTATAGTTAAGTACAGTTTGTACAGTATAATTGACAGAAATATCTCAATAAATTGTTACATTTCAGACGTTTTAAATAAAGTATTTTTTTTACCCAGAATTCTATAAAGTGTGTTCTTTATATTTGTTATTGATACTATTGTTTACTGTTTGAAACTTTCGTTTAATGGTAGTATTGTGATGTCGACAAGTTACATTTTTAACAGTAAAAATCACGAACCTAATATAATGTATCTTTATCGAAATGTAACGTTTAAAAGGAATATCGACTGATTAATCATGATCTTGTTTTTTTTTCTTTCTTTTATACATAAAAAAATCAGAATTGGTCCCAAAAGTCAGCATCAGTGTATTAGAGCTAGATAAAGTTTCCTCTGTTTTCTCTGGGATTTTCTCAATCAATGAATGTAAAGTAAATGTTGAATTTAATTAAGGAGTGCCATCTTTCCTGTTTCTGAAATGTTTGCAAAGAAACTTAATGAAATGTGTGTTCACTGCAGCTGTGGTGTCTTATAAACCCATGAGGGTTGGGAACATTATGTGCATGCCACGGAAATAATTTAAATATCTATCGAGCTACCAATATCACTTTGACCATCATCCCATATTGATTTCATCGTTCTGAGGATTGTTAGTGAATCAATGACATGTAAGAATGCTCCCGTCTCCCTCAGAGGACGGAGTACAGCTCATAGAATCGCAGCATGTCCCACTTTAACAAAGTCATGTTGACATAGCAGGTGAAGTCCTCGTGGAGTTTGAATCTCGTACTTTCAGGGCAGTACATTAGGTCTGAATAGAGTCTGAAAACTTGGGCCTCGTCAGCGCTGCGTCTATTAACCAAACAGATTGAATTATGGTCTGGCTGCTCAGATCCTGTCTGATGCTGACTCTAGCCCGGTTATGACTGATGGTTCGAGCCTTTGTTTCTAAATGATGGAGTCTGTGTTTTCTGCGAGTGCTCAGATACTGCGTACACTCAAGAGATGGAGAGTTGTGAGGACAGATGCTGCCCACAGTGATGCTCTTTCTCTCTCATCCTGCACATCTTCACTCAGTATTTCCTTCCCTGCTGTACCCCTCCACTTCTGAAGATTAATGGCATCCTGGCTCGTGCTGACATATTGCTGCTGCCATTCTGCTCTGTTGCCTTCATCTTTTCTGCTCTATTTCTAACTCCCTGTTTTTGTCTTCAACAGATCAGCCTTACGTTGTCACGTTGAGGAGCATGTGCATTTGTTGAGGAGCCTTTATGTACTGAGTATATGATAATATGTATACACAGGAGTGAGCCGATGAATGTGCTATGACATGGGATGTGTAATCTGTCTGCAGAGGGAAGGCAGCTCTAACACCCACTCTGTCAGTTCAGAGGCCAGGCCAGCTTAATGTAGCTTGTGAGGAGGAGCTGAAGCACAGGATAAGGAGTTGAAAGTGTGTGAGTGTGTGTGTGTGTGTGTGTGTGTGTGTGTGTGTGTGTGTGTGTGTGTGTGTGTGTGTGTGTGTGTTTGTGTGTCTGTGCATTTATGTATGTGTGAGTGTTGAGTTTTGTGCCAGGGCTGCAGTAATCAGCCCGACCCAGCCCATACCCTCTGTGAAGAGGCAGCAGGCCAATACTGCAGAGCATCGTGCTACCACTGGAGGGCCGTTAGGCCAAAATTAAATATTAATAATATTGGAAAAAGCATACAGTATACATATATATATATATATATATATATATATATAGTCATTTATTTGTATAGCTATAAATGTAAATACAGAACCATTTTGTACTGGGAGTGTTTTTCTCTCCAAATTAAACTTTAACCGATTCATTTGGAGGTCCTTGTACAGCAGGGTGAAATGCATATGATATGTCCCAGGTTATGTCTCCAGGTTATATTTATCTCCACTGAACAGCAACGGTGGTAACGTCAGTTAGCCCCCGCTAGCGGTTTCTTAGGGGGTACCTCATTTGAAGGTGTGCCATCATCCTGGCTATCACACCTGAGATCAAGATATCTTAACAACAAATCACTTTTTAGAGTACTTGCTCCTTCAATAGTTTAGAATTAGATTTTTTTTTTTTTTAAGATGGCCCACATTTTACCACTCTTGCAAAAGTGCCACCCTAGGCAATTACCTATACGAACGCGTCAAAAAAAGACAGCTGACACACCATCAGCATTTATGTTGATTTCTCGCCTGCCTCATGTTCCCTGAGACATCAGGACACGGGCAATAAACCACCACAAGCAGCACACGTGGACAGCTGTAACCCTTTATCCTGCCAACAAGAGGGGCTCGACACAGGGTGCAGAGGGCATGTCTGCCCCAAACTTAAATCAACCCTGTTACAAGCAAAGGAGTGTGGCCTATGTTTTATTATGACTGAGCCCAAAGACCAAAAGTAAAATAACAGATGTCACTTTAGTTTTTCAGGTTTCACAACTTAAAGAGTTCTTCCAGACATTATATATAACACATATTCTGCTTTGAATAATAATGTGTCTTTTCGTGTTCAAGTTAATTTGCTTGTTAAACATTCGTAAAAACATCTCCTCCTGAGACCTAATGTTTTTAACGTTTTAACTTCAAGATGTCACGTTCTTCCCTGGAAAGTCGCTTCTCAAGTTTCCCGCTTCTGTAACATGCATGTTGGACCACGATTGGCTGACCTTCAAGTTGCCAAGTCACAGAATCATGCTCATCCATGCATGTGTTAAACTCCGATTCAAGGTGAGCACTTTCCCCATTCTGCAGATGAATATGAAAACAGCCTTCAGGTGTCAAACTGCACATACATCATTCTGCACACTGAAGTCAAGTAACAACAAGCAAAACACATTTTGATGGGAGGGGGATTTGAACTTAAGGTCATGAAGGTTTGACACCTCCAGAGAAAATGTCTGTCATCGTTGACGTGGTTTTGCCACTTTAAAGAGGTCTTATCAGTTAGGACCTGATGAGTTGAGTTTGCAGGCTGAGCCAAAAGTGGTCTAAGTCAGAGGGGAAGAGATGTTGTCCCTTTCCTCAAAGACCACGGGATAATTTGTCATTTCTTCATGGACATTATAGTCCCCTGTCAACGTTCTTTGATAGTGGAGCACTCGTCACTGTCCAAACTCAATACTGTGGACAGGAGAGACATCCCACGTGATGTTTTTGCACAGGTCACGGTCCAGTGGCGCTGAGAAGTGCGTAGCCTTTTTTCTACATCGTCCCCTCCTTCTCCTCTCCTACAAGCATTTATCTCTGTGCATGGTTTTTGGCAGCGATGTGCTTTTCCCAGCATTTAGCCAGGAGAGGGAGAGAGGAGGGGAGAGGTAGAGAAAAGGAGGCCTTTTCAACCAGGGAATGACAGACGCTTTATTAAAAGAGGCAGGGCCTTTTGAGAGGCTGGCCCCTCCATGCTCCCCCCCACCCCATGTGTCTGGCCCATTGTCACGGGGCGGTGGCAGCAACCCCCCCCCCCCTCCCCCCGCCAGGCGCTTTGTCACTGTAAGTCACCTCACAGACTGAAACAGTCCCACTTTGAGAAATCACACCCATTCTCCACAGCAACTCTACGCGTTTCTTGTACTGCCTGGTCCATGAACAAAAATGATTGTCTGGCTGTCACTAAACATACAGGAGACACAGAGATGGGCGTGACGTGTGGGGAAGAAGGGACAGGAGAATGGAGGGATAAAGTTGGGGTGATTTGCAGTGTTTGTGGTGCAACAAAACCTGAAAAGGTGGAGCGGAAAGATGAGGTGGCGAGCAGAACATAGTGTGATGGAGGATAGAAGAAGGCTGAGAAAAAGATGGAGATGGAAGAGGGAAAAAATAAAAGTAGTTTGAGGTAAAGCTAGAAAGTAAAGCTTGTGAAATGGGAAGAAAATTGCCAAAATGAGCCAGGATGTAGTCAGAAAGCCCGAGATGAGAGTGTGGGGCACCCATTGGTTTTGGGCTGTGTGTGAAATGTGTGTCTTTAGATACAGGCAGCATTCCTCCAGAGATAAACCCCCCCCCCCCCGTCCTCTCAACCCCCACCCTCTACAATCTCTCCACCCACCATGCTTACTCAAGTGTGTGGGTCTGGGCGTGTGCGTACGTGTGTGTGTGTGAGTTTGTGTTTACGTTGGACAGGGGTCTGCGTGCCCTGTATCGCGGCACTCGCAGGGGGCAACAGAAAAGACAGCTGTGTGCTTGAGAGAAACAGAAAACGTAAGAAAGAGAGAGTGGAGGGCCAACAGGCATGCCAGTCAAGACCGTCACTTTTGGAGTGAGTACCACCTCCTCTTCTTCTAACTTCATCTCTTTTCCTGTCGCTCCCTCTGTCCCTTCATTCTACCTCTTTCCACCTGTACGCTTCTCTACGACTCTTATTGTGTCGCTGTCTTTTTTTTGCAATGTTTTCGTCTCTTTGAAATTCCTCTGTTGCACTTTCTCAGATGTTGTGCACCTGCCAATGCTGCCAGTTTTTATCTTTTCACATCAGAAAGTGATGGGCCAATGCTTTTGTGACTGGCTTTGTTCCCATTTTTAGAATCCATTTATTTCATATTTGCTTTGCCTCTAACACATGAATATTGATCTGTATGCTCTTTGTCCATTTTGCTCAAGCTCTTTTTTTATTCAGCACATGCCTCTCTCTGTGTTTGCTCTGTTTGCTCTGTGCCATTCCTGTTCTCTCCATCCCGCCACACAAACTTGTTTGGGAGACTTCTCCCTGGCTCTGCTTTCGATGCTTGTTCTTGTTTTCAATCCTGAATATATTCTTGGTTTGAATGGTGACCAAGGAAAATAAAGTGATCCGTCACTTGCGATATACAGATTAACTTTCTGCAATCAAAGCTCTAAAGAAGTTATGGAGCGTTAAACCACATTTCAAGTCATTGCTTACTGCCCCAAACATAACTTGTCCTGATCAAACTCATGCGACTTAGCCTCCCTACGCAACAGGGGAGGGAGCTTGATCGCCTGGGAGTTCCTTTGAGGGTTGTGATGCATGTACCTCCAAGATTAGTGTAAGTGCGTATATGTGTGGGTGTGTATCGTGTTCTGTTTTTCTTCCCTAATCTTGTTTTTGACTTAATTCGTCCTCTATTTGATGTTCAGATTGTATGATGTCAACCAGGATTAGCTGTGGTAAGTAAACTAGAGGTCAGTAAACTGATTAGTGGGTCAATTAATGAGATTCTTTCAGTGTGGCTTCACCGAAGAGTAAAAAGGGCCAGCGGAGGTAATGGCAACGCATGGCGCACGCTCACTCATGTGTACGGGTGCTAATTTTGTGTCAACCACAGTTTACCCGGGGAAATAGAGGGGATGATGCAACTTGTGGAAAAGGGCCTTGTGTGTTTATACTTTATCTGGCTGAGGATCTGCAGTCAATTTGTCAATGCTGTCAGTAGTGGTTGTTTTTTCACTTTTGTAACTTTTGTGCAACTGAAAATACCAGTGAGAAGTAGTGGAGGAAGTATTTGCATAACGTACCAAAGTAAAGAAAAAATGTACCTACAATAGGTAAAAAAACTTACTTAGTTTTAAAATATTCTATCAAGAGTTCTCCATTGAAAATTGTCTCTAAAAGTACAGAAGTATCACACTTAAATTATCAAAAGCAGCCTCTCAGGGTGTTATATACTGTGTAGATCTATATGCATTATAATTTAATCAATATTGTTGATGCTTTAACATGTAAAGACCATTTTAATGTTGTATATTTTATAAACTTATCCCATTTTTGTTGTTACATTTTTCATTTCACTTCAGCTGTCAAACACATATTTGGAGAAAATAGATACAATATTTCACTCTAAAATGTAGGGTGACGTATCATACTTTAGAAACACTTCAGTAAAGGTTTGAAGTACAGGTACTTTGCTTAAGTGCAGTACGTGAATAAATGTACTTGTTACCTCCACCACTGCAAAAGAAAACAGGAAACACTTCAGAGCATTCACTGGGGTTTCTATCTATTTTAACAGGCGCAAAGCTGAAACATCGTCCAATTTACAGTGCAGATAAGATGGGGAGTGAATTTTAATGTTTACTGTTGCAGTGCTAGACTTAACGTTTATAGATTCCAGATCAGTCCATGATCTGGGCAATTTCTATTTTCTTTCTACTCCTCCAGACAGTTATATTTTGTATAATTTCTGTGCAGTAAAACACAGGACGTTTACCATATCGTGATCCTCTCCTCCATAGGTTCCAGACCCTATCTCCTCCCTATGGTGTTCATCCTCTTTGTCACCGCCACAAAAGATCACGCTAACCATGACAATCTCATCTACAGGCGCAGAGGCTGCAGCAGGGCCAGATATAAAGAGCCCATCAATGAGTGTGGGGACAAACAGTGGGATATAGAGAGGGGGAGGCTGGGAGTGTGAGAAAGTAAATAGTAAAAATGGGACAGGACGCTTCGCCGCATACAGGGAATAGAAGCAGGCCGACAGACAGATTTACATACAGACAGACAGTGTTGAGTGGGGGAATTTAACAGCTTCATCCCGGTGACCCGCTCGCTTGCTTCCTGTAAATGTGTCCATACTGAACAGTCCCACCGGTACTCTGTAGCTGGAAACAGCCTGCAGCCGGCTCAACCTCTCCAAGCAGCCTGAAAGATGAAGGCAGAGATGGAGGCCTGAAAAAAAAAAACAGGACAGAGAGAAGAAAATCAATTTCTAGAACAAATGCAAGTCAGCAGAAAAAAGGGTGATGAAATGGCAGTTTAAGCACTCTGCAGTCATTTCCATATCCGTTGTTCAGTGTTGCTAAACGTATAGAAATCGTCCAATCGTTTGTTTAAATACATCGAGGTATTGAGTTAAGCAAGGGGAAAAAATCGCAGACGTTATCCAGAGTCTGGTGTGCTTGCACAATTTATGTTGTTTAAAGTTCAGGAAATTATTGCAGGTGAAGCAGGACTTGAGACATTCTGAACATACATAGGCACCTTGTTTTCACTTTTCTGCTGGCTGTATAAATAGCTTTGGTGGCACTTAAAATATTTATGATTTGCACCTGGTGCTGTGTCTGCAAATTCATGTTGTTAGTGCTGTGTGTGTGTGTGTGTGTGTGTGTGTGTGTGTGTGTGTGTGTGTGTGTGTGCTTATGTGTGTGTGCATCAGATATAGCGATAGTGATGAAGTGTTACGAGAAGATATAGCTTTATTTTAAGGGGTCACAAGTATAAAAAAAGAAGTTTGGAACCCCAGATGAGCCTGCTTGATCTATAAGGTAATAGTAATAGTAGTTGTAATAAAGTATGTCAATATATACATAAAGCAATAATTTGTTGCGCTAGGAATGGTTGGTCATACCAGTAGACTGCATAGTGACATAATGATAAACAGTTAAACACATGCTCAGTTGCTGAGGCTACTGTGATTATTATCCGTCTGTGCATGCAAAGAGAGAAAAGGGGAAACCGTTTCCACAAAGATGTTCTTTAGATGGATGGATATCATCCCAAACAGCCATTTCAAGCCCAATTTAGAAGCTTAAGAGCAAGTTCTCTTTGCAACTACATCACACACACATAGTCTTTCTACTCTGCCATTCATACCTCACATTGTCTTACTCCCCCTCACACACACACACACACACACAATCGATCTCTTGTGAAAATGATGAGTTTTCACGTCTAGTCGTCCCCTGCAGAGGATCTTGGTGGCCGGGGTGTTGATCTGAGACATGCCTCGTCGTGCATACATACACATGCATATATATACGTTGAGGTTTCAAACACTGCAGTCCACTAGTGAGGGGGTGATGATGTCATTCTGTCTGCTGCAGCACCAGCAGAAGAGGCAAGCGAGGAGGAGGGGGAGGGAGAGAGAAATGTAAGAAGCAAAAGGGATAGAGAAGGGAAGGAAGGCAACCGGACAGAAAAGCTGAGATAAAGACCGGGCGAGGCGAGTTCAGGGCATATTTCACTGTGACGAGATAGGGGAATAATTTGATTTGGTAATGTTGAGCATCATTTTGTTGCCGCTGTCTTAACCTCAGGACAGTTTCACGCACGTTGCACAAGAGTGTGTTTATGTTGCTAATGTTAACCAGGAAGATGCTGAGCGGGTTATTGTTGGTTTCTTTTGCTCCAAATGGTATGATTAATGTGCTCCCTCCTGTTTTGTCCACTCTCCATTGGAATAATCAGAGAGGGACGCATTCGTCTAAATCGTCCAGCAAGACGCTGCAGAGGAATTACCACAGAACATATTTAGTCTGTGTGTGTGTGTGTGTGTGTGTGTGTGTGTGTGTTTCCCCCGGTATATGCGTGTGCACTGTACCTGTTTATGTCTGAGTTGGTGAATGGGTGTGGTTCCCCTGCATCCTTATCTCACCACACCACACACTGACTTCTTGACGCAAGCAGATACACACAGAAACATGCAGGACTGACCACCAGGAGATCTAGCTTGAGTCTGTAGAGATTGTCCTGTGAGTCACTGTAGCCTTGTAAACTTCAGCAGGCTCTTTCTAGGGAGCAGTGAGCCTGGGGGGTGGGGGAATCCAGCAGAGGGGCCTCAGTCAGGGTCACCATGGTTTTACCAAGCAACCATTTGCTGTGGGAGCATGTATATTGTGTTGGGTTTGTCTTTGAATCAGCTGTATTTGCTCCTACTTTGATGAAAAGATGTTTCTTGCGTCACCATGGCAGAGTCTGCAAACAATCTGCGTGCCACTACATTGCGTATAGTTGCTGTGTGGGTCGTAAATATCTTTTTATACGTAAAAAAGGTCTTCCTATGATACATAAAACACTTTTTTCCTATGGATACACTACCTCTAGGTTTCAATGATTCCTTATTTAACTTACTATGCATTAATAAATGAGATTCACAGAATATGTTTGTGTCACCCTTACTTAACATAATTATAGTCTGACATTTAAACTGCACTGGATACAAGTCTTGTACCCCAAACACTCACACAGACACAGCACAAGTGTGTCCAACCATTTGCAAAGATGAATTCATCAAAACAGTGCTTTTTGGGGATGTGAACGTAACTCTGGTGACAGGTGTGTGTGTGTGTGTGTGTGTGTGTGTGTGTGTGTGTGTGTGTGTGTGTGTGTGTGTGTGTGTGTGTGTGTGTGTGTGTGTGTGTGTGTGTGTGTGTGTGTGTGTGTGTGACTGTCTGTGCATAGGATGGCAGGTGTACTGGGGTCAGTATGTTGCTCTGCAGCAGTCTAGAAGGAGGAGGTTTGTGGGTTTTCTTCCAAGTGAAGTGAATGAGAGTCTAATGGCAGTCAGAGAGTAAGAAGAGGGAGAACATGGCCTACCAAGCAGGCTCAACAATTGTGAGTAGATACAACTGAGACGCTGAACAGACCAAACAAGAGACAGTACTCTGTAGTTTAAACATTTTCTGTTGAGTGTTTACTGCATCTTCATATTGAAGCAATTATCTAAATATCCTATGGTAGATTTTCTAGAAGTCTAGAGTTTGGCTCTGCCGTGTGTCTTTTTGTGTGTGGGAATGTCTCATTAGCATTTTGTTGGTCAGCATGTGTGTGTGACTCAGAGACTGCAGAGTAGTATGCCTCTCACTTGTCTGTGAGCAAAAGCTCAAATCAAAACCATCTTTTGGAGAGAATGACAGAAGCCCAGGATGTATCACTTTACACACAGGATGCTGCATACTGTGGGAATTTTCATCTGATCAGTAGAAACTTTGCCATTTCATGCATTTCCTCTCTCCACCAGATACGACATTAATTGCTGTTATTGTTTTTCTTCTTCAGTCAGCTGGACGCAACTTTTCTTTCAATATGTCCTGTTCCCTGCCTTCATCGCCCCTTTCTTCTTTCAAAGTGACCTCTCTCTTTGCACAGCGCTGTGCCATTGGTGTCATGCTGAGGTTGTGTTGTGTCATTTGTTGCTATGCCTCAACTTCAGGCATGTAGGTCCTTTCTCTTTTTTACTAATGCTCACTCCATCTTTGTCAAAAGTACTTCTTTGGTGAGTGTGACGGCATCATTTGGCGGTCTTCTTCTTTTAGATCAGAAAATGCTGCTTATACATTAATGTATTCGCTGCATCTGGGTTAAAAAATACATACACATTATTGGACAGCTGACGATTTTCCTGACCAGTAATTTTGAGATGCTGGTCAGATAGAGAGAGGGGCTGATGAAGGAAGGGGAAGGCCAAGGGGAGAGAGGAGATTATGTAAATGAAATGAAAAAAGTGCAGGGTTTGCCGCAGTCGAGCTTCTCCCTGTGGTTCTCCCTCGGTCGCTGCCGCTTCTCCTCTCACTCGCTCTCCCCCTGTGCCGCATGAGTGATCCTGTGTCAGCAGCACCCCTGCCTGCCTGGGAGGGGCACGGAGCCCTCGAACGCCAACAAAACACTAGACGTGCCATGTGCCGACCCGTGAGCCGGGACTCTCCAAACTGCCTCTCTCTCTTTCTCTCTCCTACTCTCCTTTCTCCATTCACCTTGTGTCTCTTTCTCTCTCTTCCATTCACACACACATGAACTCAGATTCCTGACAAAGGGCCAACAGTCTGCTGGGCACAACAGACGCTCCAGTAGCTGTCTGCGTTTTCACTTTTCACCTGAAAGCAGATGACAGTTTTGTTTAGCCCGGGTGGTTGTGCGCTCCACTACTTCACCCTCAACATACACATTGCAAGGTGCACATGCAGGTTGTCAAACTGCACTGTTCAAAATATCAAGGTCGAAGTGACATGAGCGATCACGACTGAGCGGTTTCAGTCCTTCAAATGTGAATGAATATTAACCAAACTTTGTCTCCCTCTCCATTTCCCCTCTCTACTCCTCTACTTTATGTGTCTCTCACATAATCTTATACCCCTTACCCCCCCCCCACCCCCACCCCTTCCTCTCTCCGTTACGCTTGCAGGCAGATGCTGGCAACAGTTTTCTCCGAGCGGCCCGTTCGGGCAACCTGGACAAAGCCCTGGACCATATAAAAAATGGCATTGATATAAATACAGCCAATCAGGTGAGAGAGTTGCACATTCCTCAGATGTAATTGGTTAAAGTATTTGGGTTCCACCAATGGACAACAATCGCATCCGGCCAGTATTTAGTCTTCCCTTAATGCTTTCTAACGGATTAAATAGAAATGCAAAAGGTGGGTGGATTGCACACCTCATAAAAAAAAAGAGTGTTTTTGATTGAAAATAGACAAAAAAATGTAGACATGTCCTGCAGGATTTACACATGTATCCTTCAGTTTACACAAAAGAACAAGTTATATGTCCGATATATAGTTTAATTTGGAATCTAATTCATAAAGGTTTTGCATTATGTTCTTCTCAAATATTGTCCATGTGTACCACCATATCTTGTATTATTATTTCTTTCTCAATGTGTCCAGTGTGCATGATGTGTCTGACGTGATCACTGTTATGTGCCTGTGCACTACTGTATGTGCATGCAAAGGTAGGCTGTTAATCAGGGGCTCAAGGTGGCAGGTGGAGTTCACAGGGTCTCCAGGGAAGGTGATAAATGGGGCGGGGGCTTCTCCTTCACCTTGTCTCTTCCATCCTGCCTCCTTTATTCTGACGGTTGCTCCCAGAGTACCCAGGAAGAGGCAGCGTTAGAAGATCTAGGACTGCTACCCTCAGGCTACTGTAACTTGGCCAAAATAGTGTTTGTGTGAGAAAGATTCCTCTGGCTCATTAATCTAACACAGTCACGTTTCCCCTCCATTCACGTATGCTGTCCTCAACATTTTGTAATTACTGCTGGTAATGCTCCTGTCAGGATTTCTATGAGGCCTATTTTAGGCCCCCTAACAAATCCCACATAACAACAGATGTATTGTATGTAAAGTGACACTGTACAGCAGCCTTTACTGGCAAACTCCTTCACAATGATGAAGGGAGAACCCCCGGGATTGCAAATAAAATGACATGCAGATTTAAAGTCTGTTATCAGAAAGTTTTTGACCTCCAAGATGAATTGTCCTGAATTACACAATTTCATTTTTTGGTGATATTTGTCATGAAACTGTGAATTTTAGTCACTGTTTACTGTGTATTGTGTTTAAGTTACAGTGATAATCTACACCTTTGCATATACGTTGCTCTACAGTGTTGCACTTAAAGCCCCTTTATGTAGCATTTGTATGTAATTACAGCATGTTTTTATGTGTTTTTTTGTTTGTAGAAAGAATTTTACATTTCTTGTGAAAATTGGGGCAGTGTGGCTTTAAGTGTTACACGTAGTGGCTTTAATGTTGCAGAGGCTCAATGTAGTAATAATATAGACGCCTAATGAAGGCTACAGCCACTTAAATATCTATTCACAGTCTTCTCTGTATTATTAACACAGGCCTCAAGTGAATCTACTGTATTGTAAAACAGGGTCACTGTATTTCTTCAAAATGTATCCAATGATACAGAGTGACGTGAGTACTTTTTAAAGAGTTGTAGATTTTCACTTGAACCCCGGTGGGTGGTGTTCTGGCTGTTTGTCCGGATGCTGTGTGTACCGTCAGATGGGAGTCTGGCCAGGTGGAGGCTTGACAGCTGTGTTTCCTTGTCTGAGTGGATACCTCTCACCAGCACACTGCCTCACTCCTGCTCTCCCCGTCTTGTGTTCTCCCTCCTTTTCTATCCCCCTCAACCTAACAACTCCTCTCTCCTCTGTCCTTCTCTGTTTGTATGCAGTTTTCTAACTCTCCTCCCTTTTTTTCTGGCTTTTTGCCTTCCTCCCTCCCAACCCTCTCTCCTCTGTCTGCAGTAGAGTGATGGTGTGCTGTGGTCTCCCCACTCAGAGGAATAATATCAGTGGTGTGTGAAAGGTCCAACCTCACATGTCCTGTGCGGCTGAAGGAAGGCTGTGTGAGGTCAGACCTATCCCACACGGCTCGTATTCTTCCCAGCCACGAGACCAGCGGCCTGCCATCCCCCTCCCGTCCTCCTCCTCCTCCTCTCACCATCATTAATC
Source organism: Cottus gobio (assembly GCA_023566465.1). Taxonomy (NCBI): domain Eukaryota; kingdom Metazoa; phylum Chordata; class Actinopteri; order Perciformes; family Cottidae; genus Cottus; species Cottus gobio. The sequence goes on along the minus strand of CM042218.1, from coordinate 18,155,388 downwards.
AGATGAAAATGTTCACATCTTGATTTTCATCCCTGTAGACATTGTTTTCGCTAATGACCCTTTTGATTCTGAGAGTACTGCATGTGTGGTGTCCAGTGTAAGTATTTGCTTGCTTTGGTTTGTGAGTGCTTCAGTCACTGTGATACAAAACAACAACAGTTGTTTCAGTCGGCATGGCCTACATGTGTTTGTGTGTATATGTGTGGTTATATCTTAGATGAGGAAATATCTGTGTTTATAGTTAGTTTAGGACCCTTCAGTATGAGGTCTACTCTGCTCTCTCACTCAGAATGGGCTCAACGGGCTGCACCTGGCCTCGAAAGAAGGCCATGTTAAAATGGTGCTGGAGCTACTCCACAATGGCATCGTACTGGAGACCACCACAAAGGTAAAATCCCCTGAGAAAAAGTCCCATCATTTTATATGCTCTGAAATCCCTTGTGTTAAAAGTCAAATGGCCTTTGTATTCACTTGGAGGGTTTATTCACACGCACAAGTTCAGAAATAGTCCCGCACATGAGGCCAGTAAAACCATAATGTGTCGCTTTGTGTATGGATTAAATAAATATGTTTTAGAGGTGCTGGGAGCTAGATTTTGATGCCTTTGGACTGAGCAAGGCTAGCTGTCTTCCTCTAAACTACGTCTGCTGGCTGTAGCTTCATATTAAGTGTACAAACATAAGTGGTATTAATCTTCTAATCTGCCCCTCCACAAGAAAGCAAATAAGCATACTACTCCTGGTGTTGAACATGTATTCTACATTTTTTTTCCTCACACCTGTTGAATTGTCTTTACATAAGAATTAAAAGTTTTTTTCTTAGGCTGTGTATCATAACTCAACATAAAATGTGTATTGGAAGTTATATACTTCCTGATTTAAATATAAACCTTGGTTGTTGCAACCAAAACTAGCTCATGTTGTCAACCCTATTTTTTAACATGTGAACTTATACTATAGGACATGCTGATAAGGAACAATTCATAGAGATTGTCTAAATCCAATCTGCATATGAAACCTAAAATCTCGAGAAATAAACATACACTTTGAATACACAAATGGGATTTCACTTATAATTGTTGTTGGTGCTCGTTATTGTTCTCATGTATCTGTGTTTCAACAGAAAGGGAACACGGCCCTGCACATTGCCGCCCTGGCCGGGCAGGAGCAGGTGGTCACAGAGCTGGTTAACTACGGGGCCGATGTCAACGCTCAGTCCCAGGTGAGACTCAGTGCTGCTCTCACCGCTCCGCCTCAGGACTTATGACGTCAACTTTACCGTGAAACCATTGTAGCAACTATTGCAATTCCATCTGTTAACAAGTGTCTTTGTCCCTATATATCTGTATTTTGGTGTACATGCTTGCTCTTGCATCTGACTGTGACCGTCTTCCTGTCTTTCTTTTGCTGTGCTTGTGTCTCCTGTGCTGCTGTTGTATGTATCTGTGTGTGTTTGTGTGTGTGTGTGTGTGTGTGTGTGTGTGTGTGTGTCTATTCTGGGTCTTTTGGAGACAGAAGGGTTTCACTCCACTCTACATGGCCGCACAAGAAAACCATCTAGAGGTTGTGAAGTTTCTTCTGGAGAACGGAGCCAATCAGAGCCTTCCAACTGAGGTACTAAAGACTCAGGAACTGAAAGACATTTTCAAAGAGTAATCTCCCAAATTACTCAGTCCCATCCTTGCTGATCCAGATAGCGCTGTGTTTCCATTCTGTTTCGTTCTCATAATCCTCTCTCTTTAACCTCTCTCATGTTCTCTCCATTGGTCGACCAGTCTTCTAACTCTCTCCTGTGTGCTGCAGGATGGATTCACTCCTCTCGCCGTGGCTCTTCAACAGGGACATGAGAATGTCGTAGCCCTGCTCATCAACTATGGCACCAAGGGAAAGGTCCGCCTCCCTGCGCTGCACATTGCAGCACGCAACGACGATACACGCACAGCCGCAGTGCTTCTGCAGAATGACCCCAATCCTGATGTACTCAGCAAGGTGTGTGTGTGTGTACGTGTGCGTGTGCGTGCATGTTCTGCAGATATGATTACACACATGTGCAGTACATGTACAAGAGATATGGACATCTGTGTTTGGTATCCTCAGTATTTGTGTTTCTAAAATGCAAAGTAATAAGAGTGGCATGTACTTACCCTGATGTATCCGTGCAGACTGGATTCACACCCCTCCACATTGCTGCACACTATGAAAACTTGAATGTGGCTCAACTGCTGCTCAATAGAGGAGCCAATGTCAACTTCACCCCAAAGGTAGGGAATAATTGATGGAAGGTTAATCTCTGTCCTTGCTGTCTGATGTCCTCGTATGTGCCTGTCTAAGTGCAGCTGTTTGTCTCTGCAGAACGGCATCACTCCTCTGCACATTGCAGCCAGACGGGGGAATGTGATCATGGTCCGACTCCTGCTGGACAGAGGGGCTCAGATTGATGCCAAGACCAAGGTGCAGCAGACATCCATCTTGCGGTTTCATAAAATCATTGATTCCTTTCCTGATTCTAATTTGATGCCTCATTAACTAAATCATTAACAATCATCTCTCTCCAGGATGAGCTGACTCCTCTGCACTGTGCAGCCAGAAATGGTCATGTCAGGATCATAGAGATCCTGCTGGACCATGGAGCCCCCATCCAGGCAAAGACCAAGGTAATCCACATGGATAGAAGCAGATTCGTCACTTCTTAGAAATGAACTGAACGCCATCTGGTTTAGTAATGAATGCAAGTTGTTTTGTACTATTTATTTTGTATTTTAAATAAGTAAATGAAAGTGAAAGTGTGTGATCTATCAGCCAAACACAGCCATAGATCCCTCTTGCTGCTGCTTCTTGCTTCAACTGTTTGTTTTCACTACAAGACAAGTTGCTTCCAGGGATGAGAGAGTCAACACGTTTTCTTTTCTTCTTTGTTTTTTGCAGAATGGCCTGTCTCCAATCCACATGTCAGCACAGGGGGACCACATGGACTGTGTCAAGCAGCTTTTGCAGTACAACGCAGAGATAGATGATATGACCCTGGACCACCTTACGCCTCTGCACGTGGCAGCACACTGTGGCCACCAGCGCATGGCCAAAGTACTGCTGGACAAAGGAGCCAAACCCAACTCTCGGGCATTGGTCAGTGACAAGCGCACAGTCAATTGATCAATTCAGACAAGGACAAGTTACTTTTAATCTTTGAAGTGGTGATGATCATTCCTTTTTCTTTTTTTATACAGAATGGCTTTACTCCTTTGCATATTGCTTGTAAAAAGAACCACATGCGTGTGATGGATCTCCTGCTTAAACACTCTGCATCAATAGAGGCTGTGACGGAGGTGAGGCCATTGGCAAGAGGGGTTGAGAATAACAGCTCATTATAGCCTAAGGGATTTTCACCTTTTTTTAAATTAATGATTGGCATACAATACCATTTGTAATATTCTTCTCCTCTTCTGAATAGTCCGGCCTGACCCCTTTGCATGTGGCATCGTTTATGGGTCGTCTCAACATTGTGAAGATCCTGCTGCAGAAAGGAGCTTCCCCGAGCGCCTCCAATGTGGTGAGTTTCCTTCCGAAATCTGTAGAGCAGTGCAGATAACCACATCTGCATTGATGATGTTGTTGTAATAGTAATGAATCTGAGTGGGTGCTGTGTCCTTCACTGCATGAGCAGAAGGTGGAGACTCCTCTTCATATGGCGTCTCGGGCAGGACACTATGAGGTGGCAGAGTTTTTACTGACGAACGCAGCCCCTGTGGACGCTAAAGCTAAGGTAGAGATTTCACATATAGCACAATCCACAGATTGTGTACTCATGCATTAAGATTCCTCATGTGATTAAATACTCTTAAATTGATAAATAGTAAGCATACATTTAGAAAGTTGGTTCAGTATCTAATTCCCTGCAGAGCTTTCCCTCCTCCACACCAAAGCTGCCTTTTACAGTTAATGTAACAAGTTGATCAAAGTGGAGACGCTGAAAAATGAAAACAGAATGATTAGGACACTAGAGAAGGCATTTTATTGCTGAAATTTGCAGTACCTGATATTTTATTTTTCCTCGCCCCTCGTTGGCAGGATGACCAAACACCTCTGCATTGTGCCTCTCGGATGGGCCACAAGGAGCTAGTGAAGCTGCTGCTGGAGCACAAAGCCAACGCCAACTCCACCACCACAGCAGGGCACACACCGCTACACATCGCTGCTCGGGAAGGTCACGCACAAACCGTACGCATCCTCCTGGACATGGAGGCTCAGCAGACCAAGATGACCAAGGTAACATCTGCCTGCTAGCCCTTCCTTGCGAAATGGCTGCCTTAAAACTGTCAACACTAATAACCGTGTTATGCAACCTAATATTGTGTACACTTCTTCGTTGGTGCCTCTGTAGAAAGGCTTCACTCCGCTCCATGTAGCCTCCAAGTACGGCAAGGTGGATGTCGCCGAGCTTTTGTTGGAGAGAGGAGCCAATCCCAATGCTGCGGGGAAGGTAAGAGAAACATAAACGGCTTGGCTGTATGGAAGAAAGAGTCAAAAGATGAATAAAGAATGGTTTGAGCGTCCCCAGTCTGAGAAACCTTTGATTATGTTTTCGCAGAATGGTCTGACTCCACTGCACGTTGCTGTACATCACAACAACCTGGATGTTGTCAACTTGCTTGTTAGCAAGGGCGGATCTCCGCACAGTGCAGCCAGGGTAAATAAAAAAAAGAGAGAGAGACACACAAGTCTACGCATAATTCATGCTGAATGGCCCAGTATCAGGCATATACACATATGTATAACCACAACTCATGTCTGTGCTCCAGAATGGCTACACCGCCCTCCACATAGCATCCAAGCAGAACCAGGTGGAGGTGGCTAACAGCCTGCTGCAGTACGGAGCTTCAGCCAATGCCGAGTCACTGCAGGGAGTCACACCTCTCCACCTGGCCTCGCAGGAAGGAAGGCCCGACATGGTCTCCCTGCTCATCTCCAAACAGGCCAACGTCAACCTGGGAAACAAGGCAAGAAACACATAGATGATTAAAGGATGACTGACATGGGGCAGGAGCTTTATTTGGTCAATTTAATCTTAAAATATGATGTAACTTGATTTGTTCTGTGTTTGACTGTTTTCTTCTGAATCTGGTTGCCCGCAGAGTGGATTAACCCCACTCCATCTGGTCGGACAGGAAGGACATGTTGGCATCGCAGATATCTTGGTGAAGCAAGGGGCTTCAGTCTACGCTGCCACGCGGGTAAGACCTTTTCAGTCTCGTGGCAAACTGTTGCATGGTTATCAAAGCCTTACCCGTGTAGATGTGCCATCCACGTTCTAAGTGCTGCTGCATAAATATTTGATGTTATCGTAGCAGAGGGTCGCGTCACCATCAGTACGTGGTCGACCGTTGAGGGGTGCAGACCCCTTAGAGAGCTCCACAACAGTATTTTGACATGGAGTTGTGTGTGCAGAAGATTGTTAGTAGGGTTTCATTTATGTGTAGTATAAATAATGTGGTCAGTACTACAGCACCACAAACCAAAGTTTAACTCCTCTTTGACACAGCCTTGACAAGAATAGAGCGGTTTAGGCTTAACATGGGTGGCAGCATTTGTTGTGGCCGGTGGTAGAAGAAGTACTCAGATATAAACTGCCGGGTAGATTTTACCAAGGGATCAATAGAGTATTATCTTTATCCATAATAATACATCCTATTGTGCTTGTTGATTATATTTTGTATTATTTGTATGAATCTGCAAAGTAACTAGTAAATAAAAAGTACAATATTTCCCTCTGAAATGTAATAGAGTAGCAAAAAACTAAATCACTCAAGTAGAGTACAAGTACCTTAAAATCGTACTTAAGCACAGTACTAAATACTGTACTTAAATGCACTTAGTTATTTTCCACCATTGGTTGTGGTGCTCTTATACTGTAATTTATCTTCATATCAAGGTGTTATTATTGAAATTATTGTTATCGTTCATATCCTGTGCACAAGACATAATTGCATCCTCTCTCGTTAATTCCTAAATTGCAGACTGAAGGCAGCGATACAAATAAAAAATGAGTCGATTTGAAGCATTGCTTAATGTCTTATTCATGAACCATTCAACGGTAATAGGATAACATCTGCATGATGTATTCAATTAAAAGGTCATTAAGCTACCAAAGTTATGCGTCTGTATCTGTACTGAAGCTTTTTCACTTTCTCTCTCGCCGTCAGATGGGTTACACACCTCTCCATGTGGCGTGTCACTATGGCAACATCAAGATGGTTAAGTTCCTTGTGCAGCAACAGGCCGATGTCAACAGCAAAACAAGGGTGAGTGCCTCCCTCTGGCTCGGGAGACAACTACAATGTGTCTGTTCATGAGTCACACAGTTACAGTGTCTCCTGTCTCTGATTCTTTCATCAGGAAATACAATTGCAGCACATTGCAGAGTTAAAAGCACATTGTGCAGGATCTCCTGGGCCAACGCCCTTAGTAATGATGTATTGGAGTCAGGGCATTTAACCTGACTAAAGTGTAACGTGAGAGGCAGTATTCACACTCCTATTATGACATATGCACAAATGTGTTTAAAGTTGACTGAGTAAGGTTAGATGGAGGGCAGCAAATCAGAATTATCTCCATTATTGATTAATCTGCAGATTGTTTTCTTGATTTAACTTTAAGTCTGTAAAAATGTCAGACAATAGTCAAACATTTCCATCACAAGTTCACAAAGCTGACATATTCAAATTGATTGTTTTACCTGGCTCAGAGTCCAAAACCTTAAGATATTCAGTTTATCACCATTGAAGACTGGGAAAAACCAGCAAACAGACATCTGTGAAGCAGGAACCAGTGGACATAGGCTGTTATTGATAATCTATGGTATAAGTTGTTCTCTAAATTGTTTCAGATGACAATTTCTGATTCAGATAAAAGATGTTTTTTTAGATGAGTCTTCGATGTAACTGCCTGTAATATCTCTTCCAGCTCGATTACACTCCTCTGCACCAGGCGGCCCAGCAGGGACACACAGACATCGTGACCCTGCTGCTGAAGCACGGCGCTCAGCCCAACGAGACCACGACGGTGAGCAGGAACTCGCCTTGCCCCCTCAAAAGGGATGACAACGTTTTGTTTTCAAATCTGATCAAGCTGCTCCTCTCTGTCTGGTAGAACGGTACCTCAGCTCTGTCCATTGCTAAGAGGTTGGGCTACATCTCTGTGATTGACGTCCTGAAGCTCGTCACTGAGGAGACGGTTTCCATGGTGAGAAGTTTAGAAAAGCTACTCTGCCCTTGGGTTACAACAAAAAGTTTAGACTCACTGTTTGTATCTGTAATTGTTTTTTCCCGTTCCTTCTGTGCAGACGACCACTGAGAAGCATCGCATGAGTTTCCCAGAAACAGTGGATGAAATACTGGATGTGTCTGAGGATGAAGGTAGAGAAAGGAATTTATATTAATCACATGAAACAGTCGACTATGTTGACGTTATCTAAAACTTCCTGTCTATGAGGATGATTTTCTGATGTTTTAAGTCGTTAAATATAAATATCCGTTTCTTCCAACTCCTTTTGCCCTTTTTAGGAATTGCACAGCTAACATTAGGTATGAATGTCTCTTTCTTTCTTCGTGCGGCATTCATAGGTCGTTGTACTGAAGTGTGTGGCTCCATTTCAAGCTCACTCTCTCAATCTTTACTTCTCTGCCTCTCTCTCTTGTTCCCTCTGTAGTGGCGCTCACTGTGATGGTGGCTCTGGTTTCTCATTGGCATGCTCCCATAGCATCCATGTCTGTAACCTGTATGTGTCCCTTCAATAACATGCTCATTCTCTAACTCCCCAGGTTGTGTTTTCCCCTTCATGTTATGTTGGCAGTAACAGTTGTAGCCTACATATACATCACCCCCATGGGGATCGGATCCATTATTCCTTATATCAAAACAAGGATATCTTTAATAAAATATTTGAATCTTTTCTGTGAGCGTTAGCAGTTAATATTTGAGTCACGATCTCATCGCTTTGAAATGTGTGTGTCCTCATTTGTGTCTGCATTTAAATCTGTCTCCATTGTGGTGTACTGCATCATTTTTGTTTTCCTGCTATGTCCCCAGTATTTGTTAGTAGGAAGGTTTAAAAATATTGTTGTTGAATGTGTCTATACTCAACATTTCTGATCATGTGACTATTTCTATCTGAAAGGAGTTGCTTGTAGTGATAACCCCACAGATAATTATCACCTGATGCCAGTGACCTTCAGCTCTACAGAGGCTTATTGAGGCTTGTGGCTGATTGTTTTGGTTTGCGGTGTGTTTTGGTTCACTCTCACCGCTCTCATAGGGTTCCAGCAGCAACAGGCAGCTGTTTCAGATAAAGCAGAGAGAATATAGGGCTCATTCATCAGGACAGACATGACAATGATATCATTGATCTGTATCTTCTGGTTGTGTAACTGTTAGTCAACAAGTTCAACATATCATCTGTACCTATCATATGTATTGCAAGTTTAACTCTCAATGGCTGACTATACAGCCAACATTATGTTTTGTTATTTTTAGTCCCCGATAAGAAAGAAGCCGTCGACGCGTCTCATTTCAGAAATGGTGAAAGGATTTTGGCAGGTTATCTGATGCACTCGCCCGTAACACTTCATGATGTGGCACACAAGATGGAGAGTATTCAGGACACGAGCTGACTCGTATGAACCTGTGAGAAATGCACTCACAGAGTCAAACGTGATGTAATGACACCTACCACATCACTGCTGACAGACCGCCCACTCACTCGAGCTGTGGTCACAAATGAATTCACACGGGAGACTCGTTTCTGGTGAATTCTTGAAAAAGACTGTGTGTTTTGGAAGGGGGGGGGGGGGTAAGTGACCCACCTCTGCTCACATGAAGATATACTGTTCTTTTTAGGAGAACAGCTTGTACTTGGATCACTGTGTGTGTTGCAGTGGGCTGATGCTGTTCTGATTGTCTCTTTGTTTGCATTCAAGAGCAAATCTTACATTGCTCTCTGAGACGGTTAATGTCTAAATCTTCCAGTTCAAAAGTTCATTAGACATGAGATGATGCCGATGTGTGTTCTCCCCAGAGAAAGTGCCCTGTGCATATCTATAACTGAGAGTTTATGAGTTTTTGAAAACTACATTTGTAGTCTGGTGTCCTTGTGGTAATGTTTTAGTGGCTCTTAATGAAAACTGCTTCAGCTGATCACGGTGACCTGCTGTATTGATCCTGTCCTGATTTTTAAGTGTTACTGGTGTTAGTTCAAGGGGCTGCATAACATTTTTTGCCAGTCATTAGCAGTAGGAAGATGAATGTACAGAGCATCGTCACTATCGTCTCATCTCACCAGTCTAACGCCTGAATCACAGAGCTATCTCCTAACGTCGAGCCCTTCTACCCGCTGGTTAACGATCGTGTTCTCTTCTTTCTCTCTTTCTCTTGTGCTGTTTCACCAACCTGACCACGGTGTTCGCTCTCTTTGCCATGTGTTCTCTGAAGGAGAGGAGCTCTTGGGGACGGAAGGGGCCAGGTACATGAAGATGGATGACATGAAAGACCATGATGACGATTTCCTCTCCCCCAAGAAATCACTGGAGTACGAGAGAGGGCTGGGCACAGCGTAAGGGGGGATGGGCGGGGAAACAGCAGAGAGCCAAGCTGGTAGTCACAAGCTGGATAGAGGGGGATGCACCATAGACACCCACTAAACACCAGGGATGAGCACTTGGGAGGAGATGTAAATAAATGTCTTCATCTGACTTGTGTTTTTCACGTTTTATACAACAGGAATTACTCGCCAGCCATTCCCAGGATCCCCAGAGTCTCTCCGGAGACCGTTATCCTGAAAGAACACGAGATGGATCAGGTATTGTTACTTTACAGAGCAGCATGAGTACGATACTGAAGCGGTACTCCAGCAATTAAAGGGATAGTTTGGGTGTTTTGAAGTTGGGTTGTAAGAGGTTTTTATCTGTAGTGCGTTACGTACATTGGGCAGCGGTCGGGCATGCCCCAAATTTTGAGAAACTGACTGGCACAAGAGCAAAGCGGTGTACTGCTGTGGACCCGGGCAGCATTAAAACGTATTATAGACATCTAAAAAGAAAGTCTCACCAAAAATGATATCAGTTTATTTATGCTATATTTGGAATATTTCCAATGCTCCATCTTGCCCTTTCCTTCAGTAAACTCCAGACTCAGTTTACAATATTGTAAATAATATTTCTGTTCAGTTCTACATCAGAAAATATTCTAAATATAGCGTGCACACTGATATTAAAGAAAAGACTGTCAAAGACTACAAAAACACAGGATCTGTCAGGGTTCGTGTGTCAGGACCCAAACGCAAACACGGACAGGGGAGGTTTCAGTGAATCACGGAGCTTTATTGCCAAGACAAACAGGACGTGTAGGGAAAGGAACAACAGTGCGGGAAAGTCAACGGGGATACTCAGCTACTAGCTTGAGGTGAGGCTCGTGGCGTAGCTCACGGAAGGCTAGGGGCGTAGCTCGGCGTGAGGCTTGTGGCGTAGCTCGGCGTGCGGCTCGTAGCGTAGCTCGGCGGGAGGCTCATGACGTAGCTCGGCGGGAGGCTTGTGGCGTAGCTCGGCGGGAGGCTCGTGAGGGTCTGGATCTGGGTCTAGAGCTGGAGCTGGATCGACGGGGTGGGCTGGCGTCTCGTGAGCCAGGCATGTTACTCAATAATCCGACTCTGGCGTCCGGGAGGAGGCCAGCTTTAACCTGCGGCTTGATGGGTGAATGGTTGCAGCTGCGAGGGTGCGCCGCTCAGCTGTCCTGCATATGCCTAAATGAGAGAGAGAGAGAGAGAGGGAGAGATGGGGAGAGGAAGAGACATCCTGGCTGTGGCCAGGGTTCACTCGGCACCCCCTGGAGGTGCCTCCAGGATCCTCACAGTACCCCCCCCTCAACGGACGCCTCCGAACGGCAGGAGGGCCGAAGCCCCAGACGGGGACTGGCTTGAGGGGAACCGGCCGGAGGACGGCCACCCGGCGGGGACTCAGGAGGACAGGCCGGGGGGCGGCCACCATGCGGGGACTCAGGAGGACGAGGCTCAGGACGGTGACCGACTGGACTGGGCTCGGGACGGGACCCGACTGGACTGGGCTCGGGACGGGACCCGAATGGACGGGGCTCGGGACGGGACCCGAATGGACGGGGCTCGGGACGGGACCCGAATGGACGGGGCTCGGGACGGGACCCGAATGGACGGGGCTCGGGACGGGACCCGAATGGACGGTGCTCGGGACGGGACCCGACTGGACGGGGCTCGGGACGGGACCCGACTGGACGGGGCTCGGGACGGGACCCGACTGGACGGGGCTCGGGACGGGACTTAACGGGACTCGAGGGACATGTGTCGGCCGGACCGCCAACGGGACACGTAAGGCAGGAGCCGGCCCGGACTGCCGGCGGGACTCGGGGAGCTCGGGACCGGGGCTGACAGCGGCACAGTCGGGGGACTCGGGACAGGGGCTGACAGCGGCACAGTCGGGGGACTCGGGACAGGGGCTGACAGCGGCACAGTCGGGGGACTCGGGACAGGGGCTGACAGCGGCACAGTCGGGGGACTCGGGACAGGGGCTGACAGCGGCACAGTCGGGGGACTCGGGACAGGGGCTGACAGCGGCACAGTCGGGGGACTCGGGACAGGGGCTGACAGCGGCACAGTCGGGGGACTCGGGACAGGGGCTGACAGCGGCACAGTCGGGGGACTCGGGACAGGGGCTGACAGCGGCACAGTCGGGGGACTCGGGACAGGGGCTGACAGCGGCACAGTCGGGGGACTCGGGACAGGGGCTGACAGCGGCACAGTCGGGGGACTCGGGACAGGGGCTGACAGCGGCACAGTCGGGGGACTCGGGACAGGGGCTGACAGCGGCACAGTCGGGGGACTCGGGACAGGGGCTGACAGCGGCACAGTCGGGGGACTCGGGACAGGGGCTGACAGCGGCACAGTCGGGGGACTCGGGACAGGGGCTGACAGCGGCACAGTCGGGGGACTCGGGACAGGGGAACTGGAGTCGGCCGGGACGCCGACCGGACTCGTGGACCGTACCCCCCCCTCCACGGACGCCTCCGGGCGTCCACGGGTCGGCCAGACAAGGGTGGGTGGAGGGGGAACGGCCGGAGGGCTGAGCTCCCTCCCGCCGGTCGGCCAGACAAGGGTGGGCGGAGGGGGAACGGCCGGAAGGCTGAGCTCCCTCCCGCCGGTCGGCCAGACAAGGGTGGGCGGAGGGGGAACGGCCGGAAGGCTGAGCTCCCTCCCGCCGGTTGGCCAGACAAGGGTGGGCGGAGGGGGAACGGCCGGAAGGCTGAGCTCCCTCCCGCCGGTCGGCCAGACAAGGGTGGGTGGAGGGGGAACGGCCGGAGGGCTGAGCTCGCTCCCAGCGGTCGGCTCCCGGAACGAAACGGGAGATGCAGAAAAACCCCTCGCCGCCGGGAAGGGAACCCCAGCATGGGGAGCCGGCAAGGGGCCAGATGGCCCCCACACGGTGACAGCCGATATCCGCGCGAGGAGCGCGTCCAAGCGTACCATGGCCTTGTCGTGGGCCTGGGCGTGTCCTCTGAACGACGCGGTTCGGGCGCAGAGGTCTTCTGGAAAGATGTCCGGGTTCGCTGGGTCCATGCTTTGGTCGGATTATTCTGTCAGGGTTCGTGTTTCAGGACCCAAACGCAAACACGGACAGGGGAGGTTTCAGTGAATCACGGAGCTTTATTGCCAAGACAAACAGGACGTGTAGGGAAAGGAACAACAGTGCGGGAAAGTCAACGGGGATACTCAGCTACTAGCTTGAGGTGAGGCTCGTGGCGTAGCTCACGGAAGGCTAGGGGCGTAGCTCGGCGTGAGGCTTGTGGCGTAGCTCGGCGTGAGGCTTGTGGCGTAGCTCGGCGTGCGGCTCGTGGCGTAGCTCGGCGGGAGGCTCATGACGTAGCTCGGCGTGAGGCTTGTGGCGTAGCTCGGCGGGAGGCTCGTGAGGGTCTGGATCTGGGTCTAGAGCTGGAGCTGGAGCTGGAGCTGGGGCTGGGGCTGGGGCTGGGGCTGGGGCTGGGTCGACGGGGTGGGCTGGCGTCTCGTGAGCCAGGCATGTTACTCAATAATCCGACTCTGGCGTCCGGGAGGAGGCCAGCTTTAACCTGCGGCTTGATGGGTGAATGCGTTGCAGCTGCGAGGGTGCTCCGCTCAGCTGTCCTGCATATGCCTAAATGAGAGAGAGAGAGAGAGGGAGAGAGGGGGAGAGGAAGAGACATCCTGGCTGTGGCCAGGGTTCACTCGGCACCCCCTGGAGGTGCCTCCAGGATCCTCACAGGATCCTTCATTTCCTATATTGCAACTTACTTTCTCTCGTCAGGCCTTCCTTAACAGGTATCTGCTTACATCTTTCGAACTTGACCAGTTTGTGATGCATGGTTTCTGGTATACATTTTCAGTCTTGAAGCCCAAGCTGAAATGACTCAAGTGGTATCACTTGAAAAAATTGGTGGAGTGCCCCTTTTGCTCAAGGTCCCCTTTTTCGCAGTTTACTACATCTCAAAGTCTTCCTCAACAAAATAGTTTTGCTACGATCTCCAAGACATCTGAGCAGCCTCCATCTGCTGCTGAAATCTATAAGATGCAGTTGAAAGCTCAGAAAATACTTATAGAAAGTGAACTTTGAGTTAAGGGTTGACCTTTTTAGTCAAAATGCACTATGAAAGGGTTGTGTATCATGCACATGAACTTAACAAGATAATGCAGCTATTGTAGTTCCACCCTTTCTGTCACATGATCATGTAAATGAGAATCCCTGCTCAAAGGTCTTTTGAAGGTTAATGATGCACCTTCTCCATATCTACTATAAAAATAGCACTTGAAAAATGAGCACATGAGCATAAGCCATCATAGCCCTCTCGATATCATCTCCATTTAACAGTTGATGGTGTAAGTAATACATAAACATTTTGCTAAACAGAGTTCTTTTGCGAATGTCATGAACAGTTTGTCTTTTGGTCTGTTGTAGCAGCACACTCCACTTCCACTGCCCAAAGAATATGATGAGGACTCATTGATCCCCAGCAGCCCAGCGACTGAGACGTCAGACAATGTCAGCCCAGTTGCCAGTCCCATACACACAGGGTCAGCAAAACATTTTATTTCACTTAATCTCAATTTAATATCTGATCTGAAGACTAAAGACAACATTTATCCAATAACAGGTTCCTGGTCAGTTTCATGGTAGATGCTCGAGGCGGCTCAATGCGAGGCAGCAGGCATAACGGTTTGCGTGTCATCATCCCTCCACGGACCTGTGCGGCTCCCACACGCATCACCTGCCGCCTGGTGAAGCCGGCGAAGCTGACCAGCCCCCCTCCGCTGGTGGAGGGAGAGGGGCTGGCCAGCCGAATCATCTCCCTGGGGCCGGCCGGGATGCAGTTCCTGGGGTGAGGAAGCAACTGAGACTGGAAATAGTCAAGATTTTTAGTACATAATGGTCCTCTGTGTAATTTGTATGGTCATAATGTTTAATTCCATGTGTGATGTGTGACAGACCAGTGATAGTGGAGATCCCCCACTTTGCTGCTCTGGGTCGTGGTGACCGGGAGCTCGTGGTGCTGAGGAGCGAGAATGGCTCAGTCTGGAAAGAGCATCGCAATCGCTACGGAGACGAGGTGCTAGAAACAATCCTCAACGGGATGGATGAGGGTAAGAGTTTGAATGCTTTATCTCTGGCTGACATTCAAACATTTCTCTGAATCCAACTGCTTTTCTGGGCAAGACCCACCCTGCGCAGCTGGTTTAGGCAGAGGCAACTGGTTAAGGTTAGGCACTGACCTTGAGTAGTCGGGATAGCCCATTGGTCGGGACCTGAACAAATCAGGTTACCGGTGCCTCAATAAACATGGACTCCTGGCCCATCTTAGCGCTTGAATGCTACACAGGGCAGGACAAGGAACAGCAGTGGGATTCATGGTAACGCGTCACTGGGTGGGATCACTTCCTGAGAGTTTAACCCCCTCTTTTCTCCTCAGAATTAGAAAGTCAAGAGGAGCTTGTGAAGAAGCGAATCCGTCGCATCATCTCCACCGACTTCCCTCTTTACTTTGCTGTTGTATCACGAGTCCAGCAAGAGAGCGACCTGATTGGACCAGAAGGGGGCTCGCTGACGAGTAAACTGGTGCCGTTGGTCCAGGCCACGTTTCCTGAGACGGCAGTCACCAAACGAGTCCGCCTGGGTCTGCAGGTGAGATGGGACGATGAGGAGAAGGAAGGAGAAGAAAGACAGAATCGTTAATGCCTGTGTTGCCTGAATAAAAGCATGTTCAATGTACTTTGATTGATCTTGGAATGACCCGATCATATCAGCACTTTTGTGCTTTTGTCTGTTTATTTACATTTTTAGAGGACCTTTTTATTTCATTTTCTTTTTTCTTTTATTTTCACTTAGTGCATGCACTTGACACCTTTATACAACTGTGGACTGCTCATTTAGTGCTAATTTGTTATTGTTTGTTTTATCTTGATGTTTTTCTCACTACTGTATTTATATCACTGGCAAAGCCCTGTATTTACTATATTAACTCATTCAATTGGTCAATTGGTACACTAAGTCACACTACTTAATGGGAATTATTCTGCATTATTGCACAATAACCAGGAAAGAAGTTTGTCAGTGGTTTGGGTATCATGGACGTCTGGAAAATGTGCAAATCTTATTTTTAAATGAACTGTAGTGACAGCAGAGCACCTGATCTTCAAACCTTTTAACCTTAATCACCGTAAGTTTGTTCAAGCTTTTAATCCCCTTTTGTGTGTGCGGCTACACTTTTCAGATCTTGATGTTTTATCAAACATTTACACCAAAGACAAGAGAAACTTTTTAGCTTCCTTCAGGCTCAATTATCCTGTAAAAAAAAAAAAAAAACGCTTTCATAAGCATCCACTTATGATTTTGTCCTCACTGTCTAATCTCCTGCCTGAACATTCTGTTTCAAAATGAAACATCAAATCAAGGAATTAATGATGCCGTTTCATTGGACTGCTGTAAGATCGAAATCAGAACATTTGTGGTCTTTTTTGATATGGTTAAATTGCTTTTCTTCCTTCATAATCATTTGCAGTGGATATGTTTGTTATATAAATATGCACCATTTTCTCAGAATTGCTGATTTGGGATTTCAAGGCGCCATTTGCACGTGATTTCATTTTGACACACTTTTTAAATATTCACATCTGTTTTCCATTGTATAGATTGTATTGTAGTTCAAGACTGTGATTGCATTAATTAATCTCTATTTTTAACAAAATTTGAATTCCAATTGTAAATCCTTTATGAATGTGTAGGTCAGCAATTTTTTAATCTTGGTTATCAGATGGAAACGTGTAATTCCAATGTCAGAGTATGTTTCAGTAAAGCAAAATGAAAGGTAGATACAATATGAATGGACCTTGTGCTGCGTGTTTTGGTTCAGCAGCTGTTCTTCAGACACATGAATGAATTTATGATAAGCTAAATATCTATTGTAAACTAACATGCTACCACACATGTCGTAACCTCTAAGATGGAAATAGTGAATTTAACTGAATGTACGTAAAATAGGATTTGAATATAATTTATATTAACATATTTTTAGGAACATGTCTATTTATCTCAAATGTTGCTGTAGTAATCATGTCATGAATGGCTTGAAAGACCACAGTGCCTTTTTCTTTTTGTAATAATGATTGTAAAAGCTTCATGTTAAACCCACGTTGTTATATTTTAAAATAAAGTTATTAAGTCCTACCAATTTGTGCTGCAATTGTCTTTTCAAATGTGTTATTTAAACCATGAGCTATTTTATTCACTATGGACTTCTCTCTCCCTTTCTCTTCACTTTTAATTTTTCCCTATTTGGTTGTCCTTTCTTTTACCCTTTTTTCCTCATCCAATGCCCCGTCATCCATCTTCCTTTGTCTCATTCTACCTGCAATCCTGTAATTCCTTTTTATATCTCCATTGCCTGATTATATGTTTCTCTCATTTGTCTAATTATCCTTTTTTCTACCATATCATCACACCTGTGTCCGTGTTACGTACCCTCTCTCTCCATCATTTATTTTAAACCTCAGGCTCAGCCAGTCCCAGATGAGCTGGTTGCAAAGCTGCTGGGTAACCAGGCAAACTTTAGCCCCGTGGTCACTGTGGAGCCTCGGCGGCGCAAGTTTCACCGGCCCATTGGCCTGCGTATACCCCTGCCTCCATCCTGGAGAGACAGCCCCCGAGACGCTGGGGAGGGCGACACTACCAGTCTGCGTCTGCTTTGCTCTGTCATAGGTACTGCTACTGGGAGTTGTGTGGGTGGTGAGTAAGTGTGTGTGTGTTTCTTTCGACTGGAGCAGTATCTTCTATGACGAGGATGAAAGATGTCAGTGCCATAGTTGGATGTAAAACGTGTTTGTTCTTGTATTGTACAAACTCTGTCACTGTGAGACTTCTTTATGATCTCTTCTAAAGCCATTCTCATTTTGTATTATTTCCAGGTGGCACAGCCCCAGCCCAATGGGAAGACATTACTGGCACCACCAAGCTTATGTATGCTAAAGACTGTGCCAGTTTCACAACCAATGTTTCAGCACGGTAAGCTCACTCAGCAACATGTACATATCCACCATCATACTATAAAGTTTATTGTAAGTCTTTACCATCTAACATCGTTATTGCAAACAACTAGACTGATTTATGTTCACTACTGTGATTCAATGTCATTGTTTCCTCTCAGATTCTGGCTCGCAGACTGTCCTCGTACAGCTGAGGCCGTCTCTTTTGCCAACCTGCTCTACAGAGAGCTGTCAGCTGTACCCTACATGGCCAAGTTTGTGGTGTTTGCAAAGATGAATGAGCTGCGTGAAGGCCGCCTGCGCTGCTACTGCATGACCGACGATAAGATGGATAAAACCCTGGAGCAGCATGAGAACTTCACAGAGGTGGCTCGCAGCAGAGACATAGAGGTCAGTTAGAGACAAGGGCAATGCATCGGACTAATGTAGTCAAATTCCAGTGCAGCGTAGCTTAATGCCTGTGTCTTGTCTTGCAGGTGATGGAGGGAATGCCGCTTCACCTAGAGTGTTCAGGGAATCTGCTACCCGTGAGGAAGGCCACCCAGCAGCCTCGCTGCTTCAGCTTCCAGGCCTTCAGAGATAACCGACTTCCTGTCTCTGTTAAGGTATTACCCTTGGTCTTTTTCTTACATATATTTCTTCAGTTTTATGTTAGTTTTCACACACCAGCTATGTCTCCACGCTACATATGTATGTGTCATCATTGCTGTCCTTGTGTCCGTGTGTTTAAGGTGAGAGACAGTAGTAAAGACCACACTGGATTTCTGTCTTTCCTGCGCAAGTCCACCAAATACGAGGATAGCCAACATGTGCTCTGTAACCTCAACATCACCATGCCTCCATGTATAAAGGTAAAGCTCTCGAAGCTACAAGACACATACAGAGTATTTTATTATAGTCATTTACCCTGATATGGCATACATAAGTGTTGTTTGCTTGTGACTGGCAGATTGCTGGGAGTGAAGATCGCAGACGAACTCTGACCCCGCTGGCTTTGAGAGAAAGATACAGCGCCCTCAATGAACCTGCTATGGGTATGAGGCTCTCCCACTTACAAATTACTGTACCTGCTTATTGTCTTGTGATGGTATAACATAAGGCCCAGTGTGATAGCAATTCAGTGTTTTTCAGCATTGTACTTTATCTACAGTTGTATTCCATATACAGAATCAATAAGCATTGCAATGCAGGGATAATCTCTAAATTTAACAGGATCAGATGTTAAATATCAGTTTTGTTCTGGTTTGTGCAGCATCAATGAGTGCCATGGAGAGGACAGAGCTGAAGATGGCTGTGATTGCAGAACAGTTGGGACTGAGTTGGGCTGGTGAGTGAACAAGAATATACTGAATCTGTTTTTATTTGTTGTAAACCATCCGTGTTTACCTTATGTCTGACAAGCTTGCTTAGCTCTCTGCTGATTAAGGTCGAACATTGCAATCAGCCATGAAACTAATTATTTCCTGTTTTCCTGCCAAGAGCCATAGCTGTTTGTTCTGCCACTTTTGAACAGAGCAACTATGAAGCAGAGTGCCATTTCAAGAGTGTGTGTACTCTAATAGCATGAAACAGGTGAAATTATGTGAATATTTCCTTCACTTCCATGATCTTCGCCTCCTCATTTTCTACACAGAGTTGGCCCGCGAGCTCCAGCTCAGCGTGGATGACATCAATAAGATCCGCGTGGAGAATCCCAACTCGCTGCTGGAGCAGAGCTCTGCGCTGCTCAACCTGTGGGCCACCCGCGAGGGCAAGAGGGCCAAGAGTGAGTATATGAGATCTGAGATTGCTCTCATCCCCTCGTGTCTTTATTTACGTCTCTTTCACACAACTACAGTCGGATTGTTGTTGTAATGGTTTTGCTGTTTGTCCTGGGAACCCCCTTCCCCTCCTTCTCTTTTTCCTTGTCTGCCTGTGTCTCTGCAGTGGAGAGCTTGTATGCAGCTCTGAAAAGTATTGACCGTATGGACATAGTCAACATGTTGGAGGGCCAGCCGCCTCAGCCGGCCAGACATGGCTCCCGCGATTTCAGCCGCCGTCGAAATGATAGAGACAACGTCTCCCCTGGTATGACTAATGGTAAGTTCCCTCCCCAAACTCCCACAATGCAGCCCTTTCCCCATGTCCCTTTTGCCTTGACCCTGAGCCGTCTTTCCAATAAACATTCCTACTCGCTCGTAAAATCTGCTAAAGGCAAAGTGAAGTGTGTTTCCCTCTGAATTATTTCTGTTGTTCCCATATCTTTATTGTTTATTCCGGCGTGATGCTGTTGTGTATGAAAGGTGCCACGAACGTCAAACTTTTGCAGGATTTTACCCAGGCAACATGCAGAGGGACTCAGGACACTCCTACTGTGCAACAACCTTTTCGTTACACGTTCATTTCCCTGTGTATTCATTCAATGTAATGGGAAGTAAAGTGAAGTATACAAAAAAGTATGATTTTAAATGATGAATCATTTGAGTTTTTAAGCGTCCCATTACTGAATAGCCTTTGAGCAAAACACTCCACCTAGATATGAATAAATTATCCCATCATCAATAGGAATAATTTTATTAGTTATTATTGTTGTCATTGTTTTTATTTTGTGTTCTCGTGTAAAATAATTGGATTACTCAGTATTCGACTATATTTAAAGTTTTCCACCCATTTAAGATTTCGAGGGACTACATTTTAGAGTGATATTTTGTCTATAAAACAACATATCGTCATACATGATCAGTCCTCGTAGATCATACTATAAGTATAACCTAGCTTAACTGACTTCCTTACTAATTGTCAGTCCTCAGTCTTTTACTCCTTTTCCTCATGGTTTCCTTCACACATGCATACCCTACATCTTATTGACTCCATTTTCACCTCTGGACTGGTGAGCTCCCCATCTTACTGGACTGGCTTCTCTCTGTATCCAGTGCAGACGAAGAGTCAGTCTGACAGGTGACAGGTCCTATTCTGTGAAAACTGGAGCAATACTCAGAGATGTAACGATGCATAGAGATACGACCATGAGGGTCAAAGGGTGAAAAGGGAGATGTTCAGATCACAGCTGCAGTGAATCTGATAACCATATATCTGTCTTGTCTGTCTATCTGTCTGGCTACCTGCCTCCCAAAGGCTGTTCCTGCTTTGACGTTCTGCATAAAAACGTGGCGGCACTTTGAATACCTGAATATTGTGTCTTCTGCTGATCTCGCAATGATCACAGCGGCGGGTTTCCAAAGGATTATGATTTACTCTCCAGATTAAGTACGATCTAAAGGCACAGTGACCAAGAGGTGGACCAGAACTGACTTTTTAGGCAGTAAATAAAATGAGTAAATAAACCAAATGGGCAGTTAAATTAAAACCAACCATCAGGCCTCATCTTTAAAATAAATATTGTGGTAGACATTGAAGGACAATATACATAAATGTATTTTTCAATTTCCTTGTGCATTAGATTTATGTATTAGTTCCAATTAGTTCATTTTTTCACAAATTAATTTATTAATTCATGTTATAGTTTGATGTTTCCGGAAATATGCAAATTTGCTGTTTAGCTGAAGACGATCGATACCATTGTCATGTCTGTAAAGTAAATATGAAGCTACTGCTCCCGCTAGCGGCTGGTTAGCTTAGCTTAGCATTAAGACTGTAAACAGGCCGAAGCAGCTTGCCTGTATCTGTCCAGGCTAGCTGTTTTTATCCTGGAATGTCAGAAGGTTTCCTGGCAAGTCACTGTGTGAATGTGTGTACTTAAGGTGCTGGTATGTGGATGTTTTAACTTTGGATGGAGCCAGGTTAGCTGTTTTCAGTCTTTATGCTAAGCTAAGCTAAATGGCTGCTAGCAGTAGCTTCATATTTACTCTACAAATATGAGAGTTGCTTCTCATCTAACCCTCTGCAGCAAAAGCAAATTAGCCTTTTCCTTTAAGTCAGGTTCAGTCCTCCACTAATTATCATTATTGTTGAAATAATATTTCACAGAACAAGCTGGCAGAATATTCCCCAGAGAGTATAGGAATCAGTTGTACTGCAGGCTTCACTCTCTGGCTTATCAGAGGCTTATCTCTCTGTCTCTACCAGTCTTTCCCTCTTTTTGCCAGAACAATGTCTGTAGGATTTGACTTATGCGTGTTCCCTCATAGTGCCACTGCACCGCTATTGCAGATAAGCACATTTCCATTTGCTCAGATCCTTTCCAGGTTAGGAAAGTTAGTAAATACAGTAGATCTTGAGAGATAGAACCTCTTGTTTTATACATTTGTAAGAGGAAATTTAAATTCTCTCTGCCTGTGGCTGCATGGGGACTAGTTTGAGTCTCTTTAGGGCTAATGTTGAATGTCCTTTTGGGAGCCCTGTTTTCATTCCCTGTGAATCTGTCCCTCTCTCTGTGTTTCTCTGGACATGTCATCTGCAGCCTAGCCGTCCTACTCTTCCTCCTTCTCACTCCTCTCCGAACTCTGACCTCATGCCAACTTCATGTTGACCTCTGACCCACATCTTTATCTTTTATCTTTTTTTTTTTGCGACTAGTCGTGCATTTTCTTTTTTTTGTGCTCTTGAAAACCCCCACCTTTTTAAGTGTCCGCTCTGTGACCGATACCCCTCACACAGACTGTGTTCTCAGCACCCACTGGGAGGGGGGAGGTGACCCTCGCTCTCTCTCGCTGTTTCTGTCTGTGACCATCACCCTATTTTATATTCCTCTTCCTCTCTTGCTGCTCTTCTTTTCTCTTTTTCCCATCCCTTCTTTCCCTGCCCTCCTGCCTGTCTGCATGTGCATGAGGCTGACTATCATCGCTCATCTCCCCCTGTGTTTGCATGGAGACACTGGGATGAGGGGCAGGAGTAGCACTGGCTAGTTGGAGATGACGACTCAAGCGCTGCATTGGCCCTTAATGCTGCTTAATCAACAGAAGTCTTCTTGCATGGCATGCATACTGAGAATGGACCTACAGTCTGTCTCCTCCTCTGTGATCTGTACAAGGGGGGTAAAAAAGGCCCAAAACCTTTTTTTGTGAACTATGACTTGCGTCTGCTCTGTTCATGTATGAATGTTGTGGTTGTTTTGTATGTCATGGATTCTATGTAGACTGTGTCCATCTGATGGCTTATTTAATGTAAATATATATTTTAATGTCTTTGTGAGTGTTGTACGAGGTTCAATTTGATATTGTTCCACCCCTAATTGTAATTCTGCTCATTGTTTAATGTATGTGTATCAGTGTGAGCGTCTTTATATGTGTTTTAAGTTGTATATTGTAAGTGTTTTGTGTCCTCCATATACATTTAAACAGTGTATCAGTGTTTAAGAGTATGGACAAAATTAGTATATTTCCTTTACATGTATTTTTATGTGAGCTTCACTGCTTAGTTATTCTGTATTTGTGTCGTTTCCAATCAGCGGGGTCCGGCAATCATTTTTCATATTTCACTTCCCCATTCCTTCTATGTTTTTATTTTCTCTTTTTTATCACCATCATAGCCTTATCTTTTAACATGAAGAGAAATAATTTCATTATATGAGTTATGACGAACAAAAAACTCTTATGGTGTAGTTAGTGGGGTGCCACAAAAAAACTGACTCATAAAACAATGAGCGTGAGTTTAGGACTTGCTATTGTACATTTCATAAACACACAGACTTCCACCATATTTTCAATACACACCTGATCCTGCACCTCATTTACTTGCAAGAGAAATGTGTGCAAGTACATACTTCAAAACCAACTTTGTCTACTACTGTTTGAAGAAATAAGTGGATTTCAGTTGAATTAAGAGCTCGTTATTAGATTTGAATGCTATTACAAAGGCTATAAATGTTTTTGCTGCAGCTTATAGTACTCTGATTTAATAATGCAGCATTTAAAGTGAAGTCAAAGGACAATCAAGCATTTGTAAATGGGGCCCCTAAATTCTAAAGGAATCGTACCCCATATGTTCTGTTGTAGTCCAAATAAACAAGGAATGAGGAGTTGAAACTCTGTAGGACAATGAGATATTTCCTCAACAATGGATATCAAATACTTCTTTAGACTCTTTTAACTTCACAAGACAAAGCAAATATATATATATATGATGTATATTTAAGATTGCTATTTTCTACAACAACAACTGACAGCAGCTGAGAGATAAAGCAGAAAGTAGGACAAGAGGTCCTTCTGGCCGTTTGGTGTCACAAATATATCCTGCACTCTCAGCAGTACTCAACAGCAGCACTGCCAACCATGAATCAAGTTACATCCTGCAACTCTGCACAGCTTCCTCATCACTATATGGGATACACACACACACACACACACACACACACATTTTCTTTCTCTCTCTTTCTCTCTCTCTCACATGCAGAAGGTGAACCGCCTCCTCATCTTGCATTTATCTACATAATGTATGCCCTGCCCTCCGATTTCATCTTCTGGGGAATGTACTTTGTGAAAACATACCCTGTCCACTCACACTTTGTTTTACCTACATTGCCATTCATTGAAGGTTTTACATAAACCATTCACCTAATTTCCATTTATAGAGTAATTAATTCTGTATGATCAAGATGGACACAAGGCACATTATATGTACAGTAAAAGTGCATTCTTTACACTACTACTTTATGTAGTTTTCTTTCTTTTTGTGCAATATAAAGTAATTATCTCAATTAAAAAAACATTCCTGCTGCCCTGACATTGTGCTCCATCATGCCAGATCTGCCTTCACAAAATATATTGCTACAAAGGGTTTTCAAGACAGTTGAAGGAGTGACCTGAGTCCACAGCACATTAACATTGTGCAGTTTTACTCATTTATAGAATTGCACTTAAAATACTCATTCAAATCCATGTTGGAGACAGCAACCATGTGACTTTCACAACAGGAGGAAAAACCAAGTCTACTGTATATGTGTTTTCATAAATATCAGCAGTACTATATGTTTATATTGCTGTCTTATATTGACTGCATTATAATAAATGTATGTGTCAATGAGAGAGCAACCTGCTGTGTGCAATGAGCTGATGTGCGTGTGTGTGCGTGAGTGAGGAGAGAATGAGATTGCCTGCGTGCATGCTATCCAGCCTGACAATGATATTAACCTGCCTGTTTTTTGAGTGAGTTTGAATGCATGCATATCTGAGTGTGATTGTTTGCGTGTGATGGTATGAGACGGAGAGAGAGCGAGTGTTTATGGCATGTGTATGTGTGACAAAGTGTGTGTCCCTGCTGGACAGATGTGTGTCCCAGCCCCCAGGTTGGGGGCAGAGGCAGTAATTCCTGTCCGTCTCCCTGCAGGTGGCAGCCGGCAGAGCAGCATCAGTCACTGCTGGGTCCAAACCAAAGTGTCAGTCTCTCAGTCCGTCCGGCTGTGTCTGCTGCTGCTGCTGCTGCTCTCACAGTCAGCGCTGATCGAGCTTGACAAACCCTCTTCTAAAAGCTGCCCTTGCTCTCTTGTCTTAAGCTCCTTGCACCTTTATTCTAGCTCCTATTGTCTTGGCCCTCCCCTCTCTCCTTCCCCACTCCTTCCCCATTTGTCCCTTCAGCCTCCTCTACTTCCCCCCCTCCCCCACCCCCCCTAGATGCCCAGCTCCTGGGCAGGGGCACTTACCCCCTCCCTGGGTCCCGGTGCTGTGGGGGTGAGGTGGGGAGCGAGGCGGGGGGCCGGGTGTCAGTGTGCCTCTCTCTGTCTCGCTCCAGGTTATGGGCTCGCGCAGGAAGAGCTTCTCTCACCGGCCTCCATGCAGTACAGCCTGCCCTCCCCGCTGGGCGCTGAGCCTTATTGGCAGGAAGTCTCCAGTCTGGACTGTGCACCCATTGCCACCACAGAAGAAGACACCCTCATGGAGATGTCTGATGTGCAGGTGTGGCCCTCAGGCAACAGCCCATCCCTGGTACCTGTGGAGGACTCCTCGCTTGAGTGCAGCAATGCTGACGATTCAGAAGGTCTTCTGGGGCTGCCGTATGGAAGTCTGGGTCGGCCGGCTAGTCAGGCCAGCGCAGCCAGCGGAGGGGGTGGGGTGCTGAGCGGCTCCATTGAGCTTCCCGAAGACGATTCAGAGATGGGCGTTGACTCACTCAGCACTGCCACGCCAGCCTCGCTTGCGGGCACCATCGCTGGGATCAATCTTAACGGGCTGAACAATTGTCAGAGGTCATGTGCAAGTTCGGAGGTATCAGCAGTCGCCGGTACGACTGGTGGAGATGGAGCTGGAGGAGGAGGAAGAGGAGGAGGAGGGACGGGCTCAGAGGAAGGGCTTTCTCTTGTTGCAGGACAGCAAAGGGTGTATGCTCGGCTGAGTGAGTCACCTGGTCTGAGCTGTGTTGCAGACCGGAATGGAGACAGGTGAGTCAGACCTCTGTTTTCCCCTCAGGTGACAAAGTCATAAGCGCACCAACAAAACAATAGATCTGTTCTAACATCTCCTTAATCTTTATTGCATGTTAGTGGATGTCACTGGTGATCTGGAGTTTTTTTATTTTAGGGAGGAAGTGACCCCTAAGGGGAATGACGAGTTGTTTACTTTCCTTGGAGTAAGCCTGTACAATAGGTGTACCACCTCCGTATTGATCTGTTCTCTTCTTCAGGTCAGGTAATGGTGGAAACGGAGGAGGTGGAGGCTCTTTCCTTTCCTACCTGCAGGAGCAGACAGGCCCAGGGTGGATCCCTGTGACTGACCCGACACAGGCCTGGGTGGGCAGTCAGCCTAAACCCAGGCAGGCCATGGACACCATGATATCCTCCGTATGTAACGCTGTGGATGGAGACCAGTTCCGCGTGTCCCAGGAGGCCCTGCTTCAGCCTGTGAGGGACATGGGGCACTCGGAGATCTTACGGGGGCACTTCAGAGGAACCCAGCCATTTGAGAAGGGTTTGGGCTTCCCACACAGGGTACCAGACCTCAGGGCCTGGGACGACGTGCGCCTGAAGGGCCAGGTGAGTGTGTTGCTGCTCCCATGCAAAATAAGAGGGATGTTTGTCCTTTATGACAAGGAATCAGTTGTACAGATATTACACAAGTGAAACATGTTGCAGAGGCTGGTGCAAAGCCAACTCCTTTTTTTTAAGATTTAAAAAATCAGCTTTAGATTATTCATGAAACATACAGCAAACATTCAAATATACACACAGACACACACACACACAGAGTCTAGGGCCCAAGATGGGCACAAACAGTCCGGCCAGATATAGCAAGCATTCTCACTGTCCTGCTCATGTTACATGAGCCCCCACCCCACCCCGATCATTTATATGTGCTAACTTTCTGGCACAACTCTGCTACATCGCACTGTAAAGGACAATCCCAGCCATAAAACTGTGAGAGAACAGAAATATACAGATGCTTTTAGGGCCTTTGTGAGCTTGATTTTGTATGTGGTTCACATAGTTTGGCTGAGTTACACTTTAGCTTATAGCATTCGGATGGAGTGTGTAACTGCATAGAGATACTTTTTGCTGTAAACAACTAGGTTGTGTGGATGTGATGTGAACAGTTTGCAGGTAAAATCCTTGAAGAAAGTCAGGGGACAGGTTTCTTAGTGGTCTTACCACAGCATGTCACAGTCACACTGGTATTTAAAGCCCACAGATCACATGGTCAGAAAGAGAGAGAGGTGGGAATAGAAGCCTCCCAAGGTTGCTTTTGCTTGGAATTGATGTCATTGAGAGGGTACCCCTGAGCTGTCAGCGGGAAGGAGAAGGAATAGAGACCTGAGAAAAGGGCCCACTGCCCAGGCTAAAGGAGGGCGGACATGATCTGAAAGACAAAGAAACTGCAACTAAACCAGTGACAGGAGGCCGCAGGCTGCAGCTGTTGCCTTTTCCCGTCAGTTGAGAGAGACGCTGCATTGGAAACAGGAGCCACTGAAGGCTGAGGGAGTTCATTATTGTTTGGTGCTGTGTTGATTTGCTGGGGTGATGTGGGCCCTGGTGACTGAACTCCTCTTCAGCTTCGTGCTGCTGGCTTTCCTGGTCATCAGCTGTCAGAATGTGCTCCACATAGCCAGCGGCTCCATACGGTCCGTGCTCACCTACATACACGCTCAGCTGGATCGCGAACTCGGTGAGGTTGAAGGAGTGGCTGATGAAGAGGAGAACGTCACCACCAGAGTGGTCCGCCGCAGAGTCATCCTCGAGGTACAGACAGAGGATAGTCGAGCAGAAATGAGAAGACAGGATTAACAGGCAGGAAAGAGATGGAGAAAATACTGTTTGGTTAAAGGGTGAAGGAAGCAGTATTGTTTGGAGTGATACTGGATAGGTCTGTGTTGATATGGGTGAATGATCTGTCAGGGTTGTGTGACAAAAGTGGCAGTGAAGATTAATTTAGGACAATGCATGACAATGACCAAAACTGATTTGAATAAATACAGTAAAAATGAATTAATATTACAATCATTTGATTTTATTAGAATTACCATCCGATTGCTCTTCAAATGTGGCTACATTTAAAATCTGCTGATATGGCTGTAAATAGATTGTCTTGGGCTCAACCAGTTGGACTCTAGTTCTATTAAAAAGCCTTATGGACTCTTCCTCCTGAATGTGAGCACGTGTGCTGACAAGTATGTATTCAGGTCTACATAGGCTGGACTGGCCCTTGTCCTGACTTCTCCGGCTGTCTTTGACCTTATAAATAGCTCTGTAGACCAGTTGCAAATCAGGGGCTATAACAGCATTGTCATGACCCTCATCAGCTGTAATTATAAATGGTGCTAAGGAGCTCGTAGGATTCACATGCTTCCACAACCAACCCTCTAACCCCTCACCCATGTGTTGGTCATCTGCTTCTCTATCTTTTTAAGTGGAGGGGTTTATGGCACTGCAGTGGCAGCTATTTGAACCTCAGGGCCATAATGTACTCTTGGGTTTACTTTTTAAACTTTAGCAGATCATATCTTCTGTCCACAGGGTGATGAAGTTGAAGATCTTCCTGGGGAGCATGTAAGCGAGGAACAGTTTACTGATGAACATGGAAACATCGTCACAAAAAAGGTCAGCCACTGTGAGATGTTTTTAAACTGTCTTCTTAAACTGGGGTGTAGTGGTTGTTTTCACTTATGTCAGTGTTATAATACTGATTCAGCATCGCTTCACAAGATAATTAATAGACTAATAATCATTATGAAGTTATTCACATAAGACGTTACCCTATGGAATACACTGAATGTCCCCAAAAAATATATTTTATTATATTATTTATTTTATATTTCACCAACTCTGTCTTTTCACTGCCTTATTCCCACCCTCCTTTGTACATGTGTGTACGTAATAGATTGTGCGTAAGGTTGTGCGCAGAGGGAAGGGTTCAGGTGAGGAGGGTGTTCAGGAGGTGAGCCTGGAGGGTTCTCTGCAGGATGCCAACGAGCTGGAGGTTGATGCTGAGCAGTTCATGAGCTACGCCATCCTGGGCCGGGACAGCAGCAAGGTGGGCTTCTGATCTGCAGACAGCTGACCATCTGATCAGGGCCTGTTTGAATCAAATCCATGTAGCAGCTAGTTCATAGTGACCAGGGGACTGTGCTGCTTGAAAGTGTCATCTCATCGTGGTTTTTCTGGGCATATCCCTGTAGTTCTGAGCAGCTAAACCTGCAGCAGCTTCAGTATGACAGGTTGAGAACACAGTTTGTGTGTGTGCCCTCATTATCTTAGAAGCAATAGCCCTGTTTTATTGTGCCAGTCCTAAATCACAAGTGAAGACTGAGTGCAATGTTTTGTTGGTTAATTGGTTGATTGCTTGCTGTTACATTAATCTCAAACATTCTGCATGCAGGAGGAACAATGAGTCCACTTTGCTCTGGTGCTGTTATTGCTCACAGTTCATCGGCCTATTCAGAGTCTCATAACTTGAGTCATCACTAAGCCGCACCTACACTTATCTTCATGTGTTTCGTGCATATTAATGACTGAATGAATTGATTGTGGCTCCTTGTGTGTGGCTATATCTTGATTCTACCCCCATCAGTTATCTCAATGGCTGACTCTTGTCTTTTCTGCCTTCATTAAAGTTGATAGTCCTTCAACTGTGACTGTGTTCTGTATCACTCAACCTGCAAGACTCTGAATCAGAGCTGGGTCAAATAATATTTACTATATTTTACCTGCAGGAAGTAGCAGAGGATTGAGGTTTAAGATGTTGAGACACTTCAGATTATTAGGGTGCCACTCTGTGTATTGTATTATGTGGTCAAATCTCATCCATCTGAATATCAGGAAATCAAAAATATATTTGCAAATATTATTTGACCTAGGTGTGCTCAAAGTGTCCGAAAGACTGTCAATGCTTCTGATGCCCTCTTATCTGCAACTGTCTTTTCAACTGCCACCCATCTTTTCTGTCCTGTTTATGCATAATTTCTTTCTCTCTCCCTCCCCTTCCTCTTCCTTCACTTATTTGTTTCTCACATTTCATCTCATATCTGTTGTTTTTCCTGTTTTTCTGTCCTTTCTTTCTTTGTGGCACTATTTCTTCCCCTGTTGATCCATTTCCGTCTACCTTTTATTTCACTCTCCCTTACTAATGTTCCCTCAACCTCTTGTCCGGCTCCTGTTTTCCCACATCTTCCCAATCCTCGCACCTCTTCTGCTGCCAACCCCTTCCCCCCTGATGTAGCCCGATACTGTGGATGTGAAGAAAGGTGCTCAGATAGTGAAATGTGCCAGTCTGCGGAGAGTTAAGCAGTGAGGCAGGCTGAGTGCTGCGTCCCTGCAGGTACGGGACTGACCCACAGCTCCTCGTCTGACCTGTGGGCTAGACCATTTAATCCAGTCTCTCTGGATTAAATGCATCTGAATGTACCTTTAATTCAATACTAATGACATGTAATGTAATGCTGGCACAGAAAATGTAAAATTCACTTTAACAAATTATAAGAATTCTGTCATTTAGTAAAACAATACAATAAAAGTCTTACAAAAATGGGTTAATGGGTTTTAATGACAATATTTTGGATATACAGAGTTTGATACCAATCATTTTCTTTTCACATCTATTTCTTCCAGTTTTACAATCTGAACAATATAAATTGCTCGCCTTCTGCAAAATGCTTTGCCATGTTAACTTCAGATGTATGGAGTTATATTTGAGAGTAATAGCAAACTTGCAACTAAATGCATTGGGCACAGGATCAACATGTGTTTGCTTAAATTAAATCATTCCTAGCGTGATAAAAAAATGTTCTACAATATGTAAATTATGTACTTGGAAAAAATATGTTTCTGTGCACTAAATATAATGCCATACAGATGGACAACACTAATGCAAATAGATCATTATTGTTTTGCTTTAAGTTACGTCTGGTCGATTTATTTCTTCATGCATGTTGTGACTCGCTGGAAAAAGGGTTGGCACAGTGTGCACTCTGCAAAACAACCAACTAAAAAGGATCTTGTAAAGTGACAGCTCTCAAGGTCAAAGCTGTAAGGCCAGTTGTCCTGGGTATTGCTATCTGGAGCCACTGCTGAGTGTGTGGGTGTGTGCGTGTGTGACTTGCCCTTTCTAACGTAAAGGCCACGACATTCATGAGATTACTAATATTTCAAGCGACTCACTACTGAATTTTAAACCACTTTTGCCAACCATTTTTGCTTGAATGCTTCTGCAGAACTAATGTGCTGTTTTAGTGTTTGAGTGTTGCAAAGACTGATCAGAATAAGAGAGGGGTTTAGGCTATTATATAAGCTTTAATTGTAGGGAAAGATGGCAAATGGTCATATTTGCATTGACTTACTGCCGCTTGCATGTCACCTGCTCTGTAGATTGCTGATGAGTTGTGTCTAAATAAGCGTCTTTCCGTCTCTCCGCAGAGTTCTCCACAGGATTCAACCCCTTCACCGAAAACATCCTACATGGACACATGACCAGCAGCAGCTGACAGGAGGAACAACACATAAAGAGGCAGTCAGACAGAAATGAACGGCAATGCCATGACGACATGGAGGCTATGCCTACTATCAGCACGCACCGGAGGAGAAGGATACGGATTTACTTGTAGTTTTTATTACCTTTTTTTTTTTTTAAAGAAACCGTGGAAAAAAAAATATCTACTACGCTAGAAGCATGATTTCATATAAAACAAAAACACAAACAAAAAAAAACTAGCAACCAAAACGTGCTTCCTGTTATCTGTATCAGCATGATTGACTGCTGCCGCATGGCCTGTCTTTAACTACGAAAACTGAGGGAATATAAGGGAGGGAAAGGGTGGGGAGGGATGGGGAGGACACACTGCTGTATGGGACAGGCATGCAATGTACTGTAAGTACTAGCCCGTTTTCAAACCAACGGCAAAAAGTGTATCAGTCAAAAGAAAAAGGGAGACTAAAATAGTGAGAATTACATAATCTCTAGGCAACAGGTTACTCTCCCTCCTCTCTGCCACACTCTTCCAGCTAAGAGCATCACAAACTAGTTTTAAACCTGTCCCAGTGCTCTCAAAGTTCAGTAAATCTACAATTATCACCCAAGGATATCAGTGTTGTACATAATATCGTATGCACTAAAACGCTCTACGTGACTGTGTGTTGTTTATGTTATAAGATCCCTATGCCATGTCACTGATGCTGCTTTTTCAGGTACATACGAAATCCCCTCTTGTTTTTCTTGTTTGGTTCGTTCAGTCTGAACCTATATGTTATTCTATATATCTGGAGATCTTTGTGGGTAGAACATGCAATTGTTGTGTCGCTCTGCCTGTTTTTAAATGTTGCATTTTAGTGTGTCATGTTGTTTGTTTCTTTGTGCTTCTCATGTCCTTTCAGCCTTTGCTTTCGCCATGTCAAACTGCAGAGGGAAGGCCCAGTCTAAGTCGTTTACTGTACTATGGGTATTTGAGCTTTGAGGGGGAGGTTTCTGCAGTAAACCTGCCTCCCTGACCTTCCCTCAGAGCGGTTTGGCTTGTGGAGAGGGTAACAAAGAGATACATGATGATCATGAGAGATTAACCTACTCTACCATCCCACTCCTCCGCCTTTTCTTGTCTCCAGTGTGCCGTATATCCTTGTGAGGTTTCTGTTAATCAGATGTCTATCTGAGCCTAAAACCCAATACCCTCACCTTCAATCTTGCCCTTATCGCCCTACCTCCTGCTTCTCACCCCCTCCTCACCCCTCCAGTCAGCCTCTCAGAGTAGATGTAGCAGTCCTGTCCACCTCCAGCAGGGGGCAGGATCTCACCGTCAGCTCGTAGCAGTGTCTGTGTGACCTCGTAGTGCAGTATATGACACCACCCCACATAAGGTGCAGTTATAGACAGTCTCGCCACCACCAGAAGATGTCACTTGATGAGAGCGCAGTAATTGACATGCTGGAAATAATGTAGCACTGGTATGAAAAAGATGAAGAGTCAGCTGGAGAAAGTCGTGTCGAGGGTCGAGGACGTGTTGAGCTTTGATGTTTGTCTCCTTGGCAATGGTTTGGAGTGTAGCAAAGACAGTCAGTCACCGATCACTGTGATGAGAAACTGTAATCCTGACCCGCAACTGTGAGCCTGACCCTTCCTGAAGCCTTCTTTCACTCCTTCCTTTAGTGTTTTGTCTTTATTTGTCATGACTACTGTCTTAACTATACTTCAGAAGAAGCAATAATTGCTTACAAAAGGAAAGGATTGTTTGTGTGAATGTGCTTGTGAGCGAAAGAGAGAGAGAGAGAGAGGATTTTAGAACCATAGATCATATTCTTCCTCAGCTCGGGCTTTCAATCTTAATGTAAATCACAGCTTTAAGCTACTCCTCACTCCACTCAGAAATGATGTCAGTACATTATTATCCCACATTTCAACTCTTTGCCTTGTCTGGAAAAAAACAGATTATTAGGTTTTACACAAAGATTGGGCAAATAGTGGTATGCCCTCGTACCAGCCATCCCATCTGCAAAGTGCCCAGTGTCTGTTTGTGTTACTCATCAGGGAATGTAGGTGTGTTTAGTAGGTTTAAAACCTCAACATCATTCATATGCATCTTGAAAGAAATCCTAGTGTGTGTGTGTGTGTGTGTGTGTGTGTGTGTGTGTGTGTGTGTGTGTGTGTGTGTGTGTGTGTGTGTGTGTGTGTGTGTGTGTGCGTGTGTGTGTGTGTGTGTGTGTGTGTGTGTGTGTGTGTGTGTGTGTGTGTGTGTGTGTGTGTGTGTGTGTGTGAGAGAGAGAGAGAGAGAGAGAGAGAGAGAGAGAGAGAGAGAGAGAGAGAGAGAGATTTTAATAACACATAGTCTGTCCTGGATATTGGGACTTGTCAGTGCTGTGATAATATCACAGGAAGTAATATTGCAAATGGACAAAGCTCAGATTCTAACTCTAGTTCAAATATTTTTTTACATTGATTTAACTCAATAAGTGTGCCACCTCACACAATATCAATTATCTCCATGCCTTTATTTCAAACATTATGTTGGACGTTGAATGCTTTATTCTGAAAAAATATGTCAGTCACAAGAACGCAATAATCACCCATCAATATGTGTTTGTTTTAGTATGGCTTCACAGTCAGAGATGATGAATGTAAAGTCTTGGTATACTATAAGTATTGTTCTAAAGTAGTCATCGGTGTTGGCTCTGTACTTTAGTAGATGATAGGGCGTTCACTCTGTTGTATCAACTAGGCATCGGCTGTTGATCATCAACACTCATGACCAACATAAATAGAAATCAAGTGGAGATATTTAAAGAGAGAAGCCTCAAATGAGTTTTTAATATTTAAACAAGTATCCCTTCATCAGATATTATTTCTACTTAATTATATTTTTAATAACCACACAAAGTTGGATGTCAAAAAAAGATTACACAGCAGTATAATTGTGTACTACATGTCATAGCATACGGTTTGCTCTCTAAGGGCTCATAATGATGGGATTGGTTGGTTTCTGAAGCAGGGGCCATTTATAAATCCACTGCTGATGTCAGGGGGGGGGGGAGTTTGGTGAAAAGACACGAAGAAGGAGCACTTTGAAGTTAGAAGGAATTATTGTGGAGAGGCTTAGTGGCTCCAACGGCTAGCCTTTCAAGATGACAAGCATTTTTCCTCAACACAACCCAAATCTATTTCTGCCCCCTCTACCAAATATTAGACTGAGCCAATTTTAAGGCGTCCACATGGTGACAGTTTGAACACGGTTTGAAAGGAGGAGTCCAACTAGGTGCAAGCTGAGGGAGGAGTGGTTACATCACAAACATGAACAATGGAAAGCCCTGCACTGTGGGACCACTGAGATGATGCCATGCACCAAGTTCATGCAAAAATATATTAACTGTTGCAAAAACTAGAGAACACATGTATATTCCTTTAGAATGGATTGAAGACATTATTAACGCAATAGCATATTACTCAATACTAAGGAATGCAACTGTGCACATGCACAGAAAATGTTTTTAACATAAAAGGCTATATATATAAATATATATGTGTATATATATATATATATATATATGAAATATAAGAATATATATATATATTTACTTAGAATGCTATGCACCCTTATTTGTCAACTGGGATTCTAGTTATGTTATGGATGTACTTTTAGCATCATACAGCTGTAGCTACCAAGAGACTGTTGAGTTCTGGGTAATGCCTGCACCCTTGGGATAAAATAGGGGTATTGTGGGTATTTTAACCTGTTTTATTTGCTTTTTTTTATTGTTATGGAGAGTCAAACATGAAATTAAAATATACATGTAAAAGCCTTTTAATCCAATCAAATCCGAGGACATCTATTGACAATTTACTCTGTACACCAGCTCAACATTTACAAAATTAATAAAGAAATGAAATGTCTTTGTGTATATGTGTATACTTTTGTGTGAGACACTTTCACGTGAGTCACGTGCACCCAACTGGTGATGATCATTCCATAGTTTCGAACAAACCAAGTATTATAAACATGCTGAATTGCATCGGGCCTCGTCCTGTTCATACTGCTGTTATGAAAATTATTACATCTTATTAGACTTTCACTAAAGTATTGAACGTTTAACACAATGGTCTCTTTGAAATTCTGCAAACGTAAACATAAGTGCACCACTGGCTATACCCTGTTTAAATGTAAAAACGTTTAAATAATTCCAAATTTGATAACCGTTGAATATATTCAAACCTGCAAAACCAGCAGCTATTGCTTGTGTGTGCCACAGGTTAATGTTACAATTAAGCTGGTAGTAGCTTATCTAGCAAGATCAGAAGAAGTTAAATTGATCATGTTGCATAATTTGTCTTCTCAGAGCATAGTTTATATGACGACATGGCGCTATTATTAAGCTATAATAAGATTAAGAGTTGTACAGCCATTGCACGCCAGTAGGGGGCGCAATAAGTGTGTTTTGTCCGCCTCGAGTCGGGAGTGTTCCCCTGCAGCCTGTCTGCGTGTTGTTTTGTGTGCATGGAGAGGGTGAGTGGAAGCAGAGAAACGTGCTCAGGTCCTTTTAAAGACGGAACCTGGACACTGTGTGTGTGAGACTGCAAGGTCTAATGTGACGAATTGAGTTACTACATTTCAACATTTGCACTTATGAAAGAGAGGTATTTATTTGTATTTATCCGAAAGTAGACATTCTGTATAGCCAGACAGGCGCGGTGTGGCTTTGTTGTTTTGTAAGACTTTTCACCTGTTTCATACTATTTAGTCGGCCAGTTTTAGTGTAATACAGTTTAGACAAGATGTCCACTGACTGCCAGCAGACCACTGCCAAGGCCATCCCGTCGACCAGGAGGGTGACCATCAACGACGCGGCGCACATGCCCCTGGACTACTCCACAACTCCCGGGGGCACCCTGTTCAGCACGACCCCGGGTGGTGCGTACAGTTGTTATTTACACATGTATCGACCTGTGTGCAGAAGAGCCGCCGTAAATGCTTTGAACTCCTAGCTAAACGGCGGCATTGTCCGAGTGAAGGAAACGCTTGCGTCAACTCCACGAGGTCGGGTGCTGTCAAATGACACTGTACAGCCAGCTGCTAGCTCTGCTTAAGCTAGCTGCTAGCGCTAGCTCGCTAAAGCAGATACAGAGGGATGAATACTGAGTCTGAGGGGAAACGCTGATTGTGGTCCTCGGCAGGTGTGTGATATAAACCCATATGTCGCTGCTTTCTCGTTAAACGAGACGTGTTTACGGTGTTGTTCGTGGGTTTTGTCAGCTGATCTTTGACCGTTAGCGACACCCATCTGTCCTCTGCTGCTAGTGAAGCGTGGGGTGCTCTTACGTCACCGACCACCAAAGCTGTGATTGGTGCTTGTTTTCCACTTTGAGCCTGTGGTCCGTGTTCTGACGTTGTATGGCATCTGTTGTGCATCAAATCGGGATAAACAACAATAATCTTAACAGTTATACTTTTGCCATCTTTGGATTGGTTCCCATTGGTCATGTGGTGTCATTAGCGCCTCCCTCGAGGTTTGTGTAAGAATGCACAACCGATGTACAAACCCAGTAAGACCCAACAATTCATCTAATGGAAGCTTTATCGATTTTGGGATGCATTTCAGTTCACATTTTACCAGTGGTAGTACTGTAAATGCATTAAATATTAACAAGGTTTGATTTATACATATTGTTGGTACAATATATGGGTAGATATTAAATAATACATATGTCCCTTTTGTCCTTAATTATATTGGTCAGATTTGAGTGTCTAGTATAAACTGGCAGTACTTACACTTCAGTCAGAAGATGTATAGGTGGTTATACGGTTAGATTTAATGGAAACAAACGTGGACAGGACCATTACATTTAAGTAGCATTAACAATACAACAATATAGCTGTTGCAACGTTGGCATGGTTATATCAGCAGAGCAATGGGGAGAAATATCAAGGTGAAAGTGAATGCACACACCTGTATTTATATGATGGATGGATGACTGAGGCACTAATGAATGTGTGAGCGAAGTACTCTGCCTGAACTGAGTCAGTGCTGATAGTCATCATTCTCTTTTCCTTCCTCTTCACGCTCAAGGTACCAGGATCATCTACGACCGAAAGTTCCTGCTGGGGTGTCGCAGCTCTCCGGTGGCCAAGACTCCTCCGCGCGGTCTGCCCAAAATTCCAGGGGTGACCAGTCCTCCCTCCAAGGACACTGATGAGAAGGCCCATAATGGAGAACTACCAAACAAGAACATCACTGCACCTGATAGCAGCACCACTGGTTTGTTCACACATCAGACAAACATCAGAGGGAAGCCCCTTTGGAGGGAGGGATTCGGAGCTATATTCAAATGCATTCATATATAGTCATTAAAACCTACTGCGGCGACAAGGAACTGTTCTGATTTTAAAGGTAGATTTTTAGAACTGTTGTTTCTTTAAGTCGGCTGGCAGCAACCTGAACGTCTGCATCCATCTCATCTACACTTGTCAACTATTTCTTGACAAATCTTCTGTTGCCATTTCTCCACCTTCCAAGAAGAAGACTTCTATATTCTTAACTCTGCCAAACAAGCTTGGATTAGATGGTTGCCTCTCATTGAGCACACCACTGGGCCTAATTCAATTAAATGTAAGACATGGGTCTGGAATCCAGTTCCAACCTGATATGTTTCCTGACATAATTTCCTTATTTTATTTTTGTATTATTATTAATTTGATTGATGGTTAATGACACAATAAGCTTTTTAGTTGTTTTTCAAAAGACAAAACATTTGAAGGGCTTTCAAGTTACCTCACAATGTTAAAATATTAGCTTCTGATTCATTGAGTAGCTTGTCAAATGCTTCATTGCTTCTTTGGGTATCAGTCACCCTGTTGTGCACTATTGATTACTTATTACTTACAATTTAAATATGATATGCAACTGTTAAAGTAGTAATGAAGTGTAAAAAAAAACATGTGTTCGCTTTGTAAAATGTCTTCTGTTTTTTTTTTTGTCCAGGTGATGACTCCCAGTTTGAAATGGACATCTAGGTGTTTCTGGAGCGAGGATCAAGATGTCAGACTTACCAACACGATGCTGTGAAGAGAGGCTCAGGAACGCCTTCTTATTTCCCATCATCCATTCCATGAAGACCGGGGTCCGCCTTCATTATCGCCAGTGTCTTAGTGTCTTAAAGTCTGTCTTCAATCTCAATAGCTTCCTATGAGCAGAACAAATCTGTAATGATTTTCTTTTCTGTCTGCCTCAAGGCTTAAAGCTGATTTATGTGTCACAAAGTGTGCCTTCCTATCATGGCTTTAGGTTTAAAATCAACACTGAGAAGTAAACACCAACAAAGCCTCAGCCATAAGAACTGGGATAAGTTAATGGAAATGCAGATCAACAGGGGAAAGGAATAATTGTAATTTGCTGCATTTATAACCATTCCACAAGGGTTTTTCCCTTTGTGCTTTCAACACATTTCCTGACACCTCTCTTCAGCTGTTGCCTTTACAGTTTCAAAATACTGTATAATTTGTTTATCATGCTCTCAAAAATGAGTTATTCACCTAAAGTGTCAAGCAGAGAATGTAAAACATAATTTGGTCGATGACATTTTATTAACAGATTTTCACACGGTTTGTAGGGTGACAAAGCATTAAAGCAAACACTATTAAAACAAACACTTTTGTCATGTGTTTGATATTGTGTACTGTCATGTCAGTGAATTGTATTTTTGTGATAATATATTCATCGGCTCACTGGTCTGGATACACAATTCTCTTTAAACTGCGAGAGCAAAAGCCGCTGGTTATTTAGCCATATATAATGAAAAGAATAGATGTAATGACCACAATGAGTTATTTCCTTTTTAAAAGAAAAGTGAAAAGCAATTACACATTTGGAAATGATAAATCGTCATGTTGCTTCACAGACTTCCTGTGCTCCTCTGATTCAGCACGAGTCGTATCAGAGGAATTCCTCAAGGAGCTCACCGGCAACTGATAACCTCGGTCAGTGGGGTGTATAAAGAGAGGTCAATATACAATGTACATAGCTGGGAGACCCTCCCTCCTTCCTAACAGCTGGATGGGGTCATGTCATCGCGCAACCTCTCCATTCCACCTCTGATGCTGGCACCTTGTTGCTTCACTATTTGGCAGGGCCCATTACATCAGTTTTCATTTCATTTTAATTTGTAAATATTCCCAGTACAGTACAAGTGCAATCGCTTGACCACCAGGGTGCTTTGGACCGAAAGGTTTGTTCAGGATGGAGTAGATGTGTGAGAACTGACACATGATTTGGAGGTGATGAAATCAAGCTCTCATCAACTTTGACACGTGTCCAGAGAAACACATAGGCTTCATTATTACAAATGGGTTTGAACTGGATATTTAGATTAGATTAGATTAGATTCAACTTTATTGTCATTACACATGTACAAGTACAGAGCAACGAAATGCAGTTTAGCATCCAACCAGAAGTGCAATAGCAGTAAATACCAATATACAGATAATCATAAGTATTTTACAGATAATAAGTTAGTGATATAGGTACGGGATATACAGATTGATTGCGGTAATATGTACATGTTATACAGGTTGATTTGTGCATTAAATGTAGGTAGACTATAAGCAGGAACTATAAACATAATTTACAAAAGGCAAATGGGCATATGATAAGTTAAGTAATACAGATCGAGTGAACGTTAAATAGTGCATAATAATAATAAACAGTAGCTGCCTAACGTTACTAGACTAGTGCAATGCTCAGTTTTTAGTGCAGACAGTTCAAAAGTGTTTGAGTGCAGGTGTAAAGTCTTTGGTCAGTGGGGGGAGATGACGAGGAGATGGGTTTGTGGGTGGAGGTGGTTGGGGAGTAGGGGGGGTGTCAGCATGGGGCAGAGTTCAATAAGGAAACAGCTCTGGGGAAGAAACTGTTCCTCAGTCTGCTGGTCCTTGTCCGGAAGCATCTGAACCGTCTGCCTGAGGGCAGGAGGGAAAACAGTCTGTGTGCAGGGTGGGAGGCGTCCTTGAGAATGCTGCGGTTATTGTATAACTCATAAGCATTAATAATAGTGTGGATACTTTACAGTTTTTTAAGTGAGCATAAATGAGCACATACCATTTGTGATGGTGTGAACCCGTAGCTCTCTGGCATCATCACTGGCCAGTAGGACATTAGGTGAATTCAACTGAAAGCTGTGAGAGAACTGGTCTTGTTTGGGTGGAGGTGTGGATTGAACGGTTTCAGCTGATCAGTTCCAGTCCACCCTGTCCGTCCTCCACAGTAGCTTGACCGTCCAGACGTAGACTCTCTCCATTCCCTCATGGCTCTCTGTTTGTTAGGGGTCTACATCTCCCCTTGTCACCTCTGCTTCCTGGCAGCCCCCGCCCCCTCCCCAGAATAAACAAGTGCCGCTGCTTCTCTCTCCCCCATTGGCCCATCCGTCAGTAAACTTCTGTGTTGTTCCACTCGGCCTGCCTGTTTGATCACAATCAACAAAAGAAGCCTGGCCAGAAAGGACACTAATGACCTCTGATGATGTGTGCGCCGTAAAATGGCCCAAGGATGTGGATTGGAGGTGAAGAAGGCAAATACACTAAATTGTTAAGTCAGAGAGGACAAGTGGGATTAAGATGTGGATGAGTATCTACAAATGGGTTGAGCCTCTGAGAAGTGCTTTTTGTATGTTTTTCATTAGACATTTATTAGAAATCCTATCCTGTATACCTTTTTTAAAACATGTCAAATCATACATACAAGCTAATAAAGGCCATAAAGACTTAAACCATAAACAACTCAATACTTGAAAAGCATCTAAATTGATGTGCAAGTTCCCCTCTTTAAAATGTCCTGTGATCAATTTAAGCTAAGCTGTGCAATTTGAAAGATTTCAAAGAGTTAATATATTTGTAGGGTTCATAAATTCAATAGGAAAGTATAGTACCCAATATTCAAAAACTATATTCAAACTTCTCAGATTTAATAGTGCAGCATCTTAAAAAACATGAAACATCACTAACATGGCAAAATAAAATGTTTTAATATATGCTTTGATATTTTATGTACAAAAGATGCATTATAATGTATAAATATATATCACATAAAACATTTGCAAAACAGGCTTTCATACTAAAGATATAGACTATCGTGTACCACCCAGTATGGATGAAATATATTGTCATTCAAACTTCACAGACATATCCTGTTATTTGTTGTAAGACAGAGAAGAAGGTGGAGAAGCAGTTGAGCTAAAGATGATGCTCCGTCAATAGTTGCAGTTGTCGCTGCAGTGGAACCAGTGATGTGCTGCCTTCAGTGACATCCACACTCTTCAACAATCATGTCCTCGTGATGCCGCAGGGCCAAATCCTCG
The DNA here is from genome assembly GCA_023566465.1 of Cottus gobio. Taxonomy (NCBI): domain Eukaryota; kingdom Metazoa; phylum Chordata; class Actinopteri; order Perciformes; family Cottidae; genus Cottus; species Cottus gobio. Next base: position 18,113,638 of record CM042218.1, on the reverse strand, counting down.
TTCTCGTAGTACAGCATGGAGAGCGGGCTGAGGCGCGTTGGCACACAGGACGGGCAGGACACTCTCTCTGGATGGCGATGTTGCAAGAGGCTCTGAAAAATATGAGGAGTTCACATGAATAATAATAAGAAAATTACGTAATAAATCCCTGGGGGACACAGACAGGCCCAAAATACAAACAAGTACACACACAGGACCCTCAATGCCTTGCTCAAGGGAAACTCAACAGTGCCCAGGAGGGGAACTCGTACCTCTCCAGCTATCAGACCTCAGGCCATGCTGCAGGGGAACTGGCCAAGTCCCCACAGACTGAGCTACTCCCACCGTGATGACAGTAAACCAGCAACAACAAAATACAACAAAATATTGCGGTAAATGAGGAAGTAAAAATCAAGTCGGCATCTCACCTGCATGTATGCGTGGTTGGTCGGGCTAAAGGACTCATCCAGCGGTGTAGGACACTCTCCCTCACAGCGAAATGCGTTGTAGCGCTTAGGGTGCACAATCCACTCGTCCCAGCCGATGTGTTCAAAGTCCACCCACATGTCCACCTTCTGACACAGAGCCCTCTGGGCCGGCTCTGCTGCTGCTGCTGCTGCAGGAGTAGGTGAAGCTCCTGCCACCATCCTCATCCTCTCCACTCTGTTCCTTTTGTGACGACGACTTTGACCGTCACTGCTGGCTCTGCCCGTCGTCACATACTTGGAGTTCTCCACAGTGTGGATGAGGCTGTACGCTGTGTGGCCTTCCTGGGGCAGGTTATGTTTGGAGAAGATCACCATCATGACCCTGTTTGTGGTCGGATGGTGTGTTTTTCTTTGCCTCAATCCCAAATTCCTGAAGAGGGACTTGTCAGTGATCTCACCTCCGTCCCCAGAACCGCTCCCATGGTCCGCCTCAGGTTCTCCTGAGGCCTCTTGGCTGGACACGCCTTCTCCCTGGTACAGCCAGTATTTTAACAGAGTGGTCACATTAAAAACTTTCCAACCTTTCTTTGTGCTGCTAGCTGATGTGGCAAAACTCCCCAAGAAAAGTTGCTCATCCTGGCACGATGCGCTGCCCAGGTCGCAACTCTGCTTTCTGGAGTGATATAAATCCACTGTGGCACGCTTAGAGCCAGAGAAAGCAGGTACTCTGAGTCGAAGTTCTGCCAGCTGGATAAGCTCCCCAGTGGAGATGGATGACATGTCAAACATGACTGTCCATCTTTCACCCACTTGATGGCAATCTAAAAAGGAGACATTACATGTAAATGAGAACTCAGAGTCACACACAGCAGTCTAGAGGTTTCTGGGCAAACCAGACCGCTGGACAAATGTCAAAACACTGGAGTGGGAGGCTGAAGAGAACAGGATGTGTATTGAACCCCCTGTGCGAGGACGTCTGAGGGCTAATATACACACCCTCTCACATAAAACAGAGAAAGCCTTTAAAGTCGAATAAGCATTTTGACACTTGCTGGGTTGTAAAAAAGGGGGTCTGATAACAGATAATGCACCAACCAAAGAGCTGCTGGAGAACAGAGTACACCGAAGAGAAACTAACACTATATAACGTGCAGTAAACCCAGTGATGCAGATTATCATTGGGGGAAAAAAACATGAAAATTAAACTGCTTACTCACCTTTGGCCATCAGACTTAGGACGGAGTCAGAACTGTGCGCTGACGAGTTGTGACCCTGCATTGTAGCGGTGTTGACAGCTAATGATGGGGAGAAATCGGCAGTCCTGAAGGAGCGGTACAGCTGCATCATGTATAGAGGATATCTGCTGCGGTGATTAAATGAGAGATTTCTGAATGCTAAACTGGATTTGAGGTCTTTGAGAGATCTGTGCCCCTGTGTGGAGAACACGACTCCAAAAGAACAGATGAGGAATGTGCAGAAAACCGTCAGGACTCTGGCTTCCATTTTAACTGAAACGCTCAAAATCTACTAAGACAATAATGAGAGGCCAAGAAATCCTTCCTTCCTCCAACTGGTCTCGGGCTGAAATGATGCTATGTGCAGACGGAGCCCCAGACAGGACCCTTTATAGTGGACAGCTGCCCCTTGATGACCCCTGACCACTCCCGGCATCTGAACAGCCTCTCTGATCATCAGAGCCCACCGGAGGGGGAGAAAAAGAAAACATTTAGCCAAGGTCATTGTCCTGTCAAACTGCCTCTCCTTTTATATTCACTCAGGGGCCTAATCCTTTTGAAATGTAAAGAGCCATTAACAAATGACACTTTAAATGCTGTACAGCCCTCAGCACCTTTCGGATTACTTACAATGGCAAAAGTCATGTAATTTCACACACAGAAACTAGGAATAAAAGATATAATTCTGTTCTGTTCTATAATGCAAGTTCTGTCGCGTTTTTATTTTGTATTTTTTTCCTCATGATTTATGTAAGTTTATTCCTGATGATTTTCCCAGAAGGTGTAAGTTGCATTGAATCATTAAAAGTGTGTTTCATGTGTGTTGACTGAGTTATAATTCCTCACCGAGGAGGCGCTTCACAGTTAATAAAATGTTGGTAATACACCATTTTATTAGATCATGAATAAAAACGAGTCACACGTTCAATGTTTTGATTCACTTTTTGTCTCTTTAATCAGTTTCAGTTTGAAATATTCATCACTTATCATGACTCATGAATATTATTCATGATATTCGGGTATCTTACGCCCCTCGCCTTCAGCACAGAAACCTGCAGAGAGAGAAAGACAAAACCAAAGAAGTCAGTTGTGTCTGTCATCATACATCTTCATGTCATAGTTTAGTCAGACAGGTCTAAAAGGTGAAGCACCGTTCTTGGGGTCGTAGATGAAGTCGGGTTCTCTGTTGAAGCCGAGGCAGCTCGCCTGCTTCCTGAAATGTTCCAGGTCAGAGTCCTTCACGGTTGATCCTCTTCCTGGAGACAAAACAACAAAACAAGATGAATGTTTCAGATACAAATGTGTTTTATTTATATTTATACATATTTTCTTTCAGACTCGTTCCTTCTTACCCATCAGATAAAGAGCATGGTAGCTGAACTCCTCCGCTGTAGAGCCAAAGTGGAATTGCATCTTCTCGTACATCTTGTCCAGGTTACTGACGGTGCGGTTGAGGCTATAGAGCAGACATCCTTCACAGGTCGGAAACATGTGGAGCGACGAGGAGAAGTTGGAGACTGAGGAGAGAAACGTTATATTTATCCTCTACACTGAAAATCTAAGAAAGTTCTTCGGATAAACCTTCCAGAAACTAATGTTGTGTTTAATATAGACCAGCAATGTCCTCATAATATAATCCAGCAATGTCCTCATACAGGACAGATGTTATCTTTCCTTTCCCTGTGCTGCAGAGGTTGTGTTTGTTTTAATCAGTGATGATGAAAGTTGAAACAGTCCACAGCCATGCTATCAACTCTGTAAGGCTGTACTTGTGCGGAAGAAAATAACTATAAACCAAATCACATTAAAATGTTCACCTGATGATGGAATTAAATGAGAAGTCAGAGGATCTTTCAGTTGAAACCACAAATAAGAACTTCGTGGTGGCACTATAGTAAAGGTCTGAGAACCAGGAAGACGTATCCCCTGCTACGGATGAATGTCTGAACCAAATTCTGGATCTGGACCAACAGATATTAAAATAAATATATCAACGATGCTAGGTGGCTAACGATGCCTGTAAAACTCTATTATAGAATGTATGTATTTTAGGAGCCTTCCTGAAAACAAGACTTTATTCTTGAATAATAATAAAAAAAGGCGTCTGTACGCAGCAGACATTTAATTTGATTCTTGACAGTGTCTCTCATCCCCACCTGCTTTGTATTGTACAGTTAGTTGAAACTCTACAAGCATCTGAAGTCAGCAGGACGATATGTGTGATGAATCTGCAGCTTTTAATAATCAAAAACATGATCTCTCCAGATTCTCTGGACTAACAGAACTAACAAAACAAAGATGTAGAAACTCCAGCATGGTGTTGGATAAGATAACTTACAAGACGATGATATAGTATTGTCTTTAAAGTGTAGGTTGGTCCTTATAGACAGGCAGGTTCCATTTCTGAGAAAGAGACAAGAGGAAGAGCTGAGTTCATATTCTAACAGCTGTTTTAAAACTTATCCATATCAAAAGTTAAGATCCTTCCCACTGTTGAACACTCTCTTTAACAGTTCTGTAAGGTTTAGGGTGTCCTTCCAGTGGAGAAAACATTTAAATTGTAGACATTTTAAATGTATATTTTGATGATCTATAATGTACAGAATATATTATGTTGTGTATTTTTACATTGGGGTGCTATGTAGACCGGGCGGCGGGCCGGGCAGGGGGCCTGGGCGAGCCGATCGCCGGCGACATAGACTAGCTCTAGGGACGTGGAACGTCACCTCGCTAGCGGGGAAGGAGCCGGAGCTGGTGAGGGAGGTGGAGCGGTACCAGCTAGATATAGTTGGGCTCACCTCCACGCACAGCGCTGGCTCTGGAACCAAACTCCTGGAGAAGGGTTGGACTTTGTTCTTTTCTGGAGTCGCCCAGGGTGTGAGGCGCCGGGCGGGAGTGGGGATACTCACGAGTCCCCGGCTGAGCGCCGCCGTGTTGGAGTTTTCCCCGGAGAACGAGAGGGTCGCCTCCCTGCGCCTACGGGTTGCGGGGAGTAAGGCTCTGACTGTTGTTTGTGCTTATGCACCAAACAGCATTTCGGAGTATCCGGCCTTCTTGGAGTTGGTGGGAGGGGTCCTGGAAAGGGCGCCGCCTGCCGACTCCATAGTTCTCCTGGGCGACTTCAACGCTCACGTGGGCGACGACAGAGAAACCTGGCGGGGAGTGATTGGGAGGAACGGCTTGCCTGATCTGAACCCGAGTGGTGTTTCGTTGTTGGACTTCTGTGCTAGCCACAGTTTGTCCATAACAAACACCATGTTTGAACATAAGGTGGCTCATAAGTGTACCTGGTACCAGAGCACCTTAGGCCGGAGATCAATGATCGACTTCGTAATCGTATCATCTGATCTGCGGCCGTATGTTTTGGACACTCGGGTGAAGAGAGGAGCAGAGCTGTCAACTGATCACCACCTGGTGGTGAGTTGGATCAGATGGCGGGGGAGTTGGCCGGAAAGACCTGGCAAGCCCAAACGTGTAGTGAGGGTGAACTGGGAACGTCTGGCGGAGGATCCTGTCCGGGAGGTCTTCAACTCCCACCTCCGGAAGGACTTCTCACACATCCCGAGGGAGGTTGGGGACATGGAATCCGAGTGGATCATGTTCAAAGCCTCTATTGTGGACGCGGCCGCTAGGAGCTGTGGTCGGAAGGTCATCGGTGCCTGTCGTGGCGGCAACCCGAGAACCCGGTGGTGGACACCGAGGGTGAGGGAAGCCGTCAAGCTGAAGAAGGAGGCCTTTCGGGCTTGGTTGGCCCAGGGGTCTCCTGAAGCAGCTGACAGGTACAGGCAGGCCAGAAGGACTGCAGCTGCGGTGGTCACGGATGCTAAAACTCGGGCATGGGAGGAGTTCGGGGAGGCCATGGAGAAGGACTTTCGGTTGGCCTCAAGGAGGTTCTGGCAAACCATCCGACGACTCAGGAAGGGAAAGCAGGGCCTTCCCCAGGCTGTTATCAGCGGGGGAGGGTTGCTGCTGACCCAGACAGAGGATATCGTCGGGCGGTGGAAGGAGCACTTTGAGGAACTCCTAAACCCGGTCAACATGTCCCCTGAACAGGGGGCAGCGCCTGAAGACTTGGGGTTGGATGAACCCATATCCCTGGCAGAGGCCACTATGGTAGTCAAAAAGCTCCTTGGTGGCAAGGCGCCGGGGGTGGATGAAATCCGCCCTGAGATGCTGAAGGCGCTAGACTTTGTTGGGCTGTCTTGGCTGACACGCCTCTTCAATGTCGCATGGGGGTCGGGCACAGTGCCCATGGACTGGCAGACCGGGGTGGTGGTTCCCATCTTCAAGAAGGGGGACCGGAGAGTGTGCTCGAATTATCGGGGTATCACACTACTCAGCCTCCCGGGAAAAGCTTATGCCAGGGTGCTGGAACGGAGGCTCCGACCGTTTGTCGAACCTCGGATTCAAGAAGAACAGTGCGGGTTTCGTCCTGGTCGTGGAACAGTGGACCAGCTCTTTACCCTTGCAAGGATACTGGAGGGGTCCTGGGAGTTTGCCCAACCAGTCTACATGTGCTTTGTGGACTTGGAGAAGGCTTTCGACCGGGTCCCTCGGGGCTTTTTGTGGGGGGTGCTGCGGGAGTATGGTGTGCCGGACCCGTTGCAACGGGCCATCCGGTCTCTGTACGCCTGCAGTAGGAGCTGTGTTCGTATCCTCGGCAGTAAGTCAGATACGTTCCCGGTGGGTTTTGGCCTCCGCCAGGGCTGCCCTTTATCACCGGTCCTGTTCGTGACTTTCAAGGACAGGATATCTAGGCGCAGCCGTGGGGCGGAGAATGTCAGGTTCGGGGATCTCAGGATAGCCTCTCTGCTGTTTGCAGATGATGTGGTCCTGTTTGCCTCCTCGGACCATGACCTCCAGCATTCACTGGGGCGTTTTGCAGCCGAGTGTGAAGCGGCGGGGATGAGAGTCAGCCCCACGAAATCTGAGGCCATGGTGCTCTGCCGGAAACCGGTGGATTGCTCCCTCCGGGTGGGGACAGAGTGCCTACCACAAGCGAAGGAGTTCAAGTATCTCGGGGTCTTGTTCACGAGTGAGGGTAAAATGGAGCGGGAGATCGACAGGCGTATCGGTGCGGCTGCAGCAGTAAAACAGGCGTTGCACCGGGCCGTCTTGGTGAAGAAGGAGCTGAGCCGGAAGGCGAAGCTCTCAATTTACTGGTCGGTCTACGTCCCAACCCTCACCTATGGTCACGAGCTTTGGATCGTGTCCGAAAGAACGAGGTCGCGGATACAAGCGGCCGAAATGAGTTTCCTCCGTAGAGTGGCCGGGCTCAGCCTTAGAGATAGGGTAAGGAGCTCGGACATCAGGAGGGAGCTTGAAGTTGAGCCGCTACTCCTTCGTGTCGAAAGGAGTCAGCAGAGGTGGTTCGGGCATCTAATTAGGATGCCTCCAGGACGCCTCCCTTTAGAGGTTTTCCAGGCACGTCCATCTGGTAGGAGGCCCCGGGGAAGACCCAGGACACGCTGGAGGGATTATATCTCCCAGCTGGCCTGGGAACGCCTCGGGATCCCCCAGAATGAGCTGGTAGATGTTGCGGGTGAGAGAGAAGTCTGGGTCAGCCTGCTTGACCTGCTGCCTCCGCGACCCGACCCCGGATGAGCGGTGGAAAATGGATGGATGGATGGATGGATTTTTACATTGTTTTTCCATGTTAAATTGTTAACAACTCACTGCTTGTTGTTCGCAGTCATAACAATTGTCTCGTTGCTGGATGGTGATCGGTTGATATCAATCCAGTAGCTCTCGATGTTCTTCAAATAGCCATTGTAGGATTCATTATCAGTGTAACCATAGAGGAAGTTTGACCTGCCGAACATCTGCACACAAACAGGAACTCAGTGAAGTTAGTGACAGCAGACACAAACATCATTCAATAATGGGTTGAATATTGGACTAATTCTCTAATATTAAATCTTTTCAAATTAATTACATTTTGACCTGTTTAACATAATTAGTTTAACATAATTTAACATAATTCAAAGCCTTCCTTTTCTCTGATATTCGGAACACACTGCAACACAACTGGGCAACTGATGTGTGGATATTTTTCAGTTCTAATCCTCAAAGACTCTTGGAACCATCTGGATGAAAATCATTCAGTCCACTGCACGCTATATATATATATATATATATATATATATATATATATATCAACCTGTTTCCCAAGTTGCAGCACTAATCTACTGCTTCAATGCTATTGCCTCATAGACAAACCCAGACAGATGAAGACTTACAATGGAGGGGTCAGCCAGAGACAAAGGCGTGATTAAAGGCTGGCATTCTTCAGGTGTCAGAGCCGAGCTGCTCAGAAACAGCCCCGCAACCAGGAAATGAGTGCTGAGCCACAGATTCATGATGTTCCAGCTGTGAAGAAAAACAGACAGATCTCAATTGATAGCTGCTCGTCACAAAAGTAGAGATCTGAGGCTCATCAAAGCTGGTCAGCCTTTTAAGAAGATGCTGGGAGCATATGTTTTTTTTTTTCCAGTATGTACATATGAGAAAGCCTTCCCCCAGAATTAGTTAGGTAATATGCTTGCGACATAAATTGTCCTTGGCCAGCAAGGCAGACAAACACACTGAGTGTACAGAACAGCACAGGATGGCTTCAATCCAGCTCAATCTGACCTCAGCCATACTGCCATTAGTGGGCACAGTGACTCACAAGTGGGCCCAGAGTAGGCGTGCTACTCCCACAATGATCAGTACCTCCCCCTCAGCTGGACCCCAAAGTGTACGATGGTTCAATGGGAAACATTGATGGTAGTCTGTTGGAAACACATTAATGACCGGAATTGTAAGACTAAGGACACTGTTGGCTTCCGCTTTTTTTTTTCCTTCAGTATTTCCAGAATAGAAAGCTTTCTTGCAGAATTAGGTAAGCAACGTTTGCCAGCATACCCCCCTGTAGGTCCAAAGGGGATTTCAGTCAGGGTGTAGGATTTTATAACTGCATTGATGGGTGCGTTTTGTGATGAAAGATTCCTGCCAGAGTTAGGTACGCAATGTTTGCCAGCGAACCACCCTGCAGGTCAATTTCTGGATGGTGTCCAGGACTTATAAGGACAAAGTTGGGTTCATGAACTAATCATGCAATGATTTGTTGAATAGTCCTTGGCCTACACCACTTGGAAAAACACAGAGTATATGTAACGGGCCTCGAGCCTCAGGGAACCTGGTCTAGTTGAGAACTGAAGAAAGTAGCACAGGAAGATACTGTAGTCAACTTGTGTGCAAATGTATTTTTCTAGCATGCGCATGAACAGAACTCAAGTTTAATTCAGTTCAGTTCATTTTGTATATCCCAAAATCCCAAATTGGTCTCAGAGGGCTTTACAATCTGTACACATACTGTACAACATTCTCTGACCTTTGACCCTCACATTGGTTCAGAAAAAAAACAAAACCTTTAACGGGCAGAAAAGAGAAGAAACCTTCGGTAGGATCCCTCTCCCCGGATGGACAGAGGTACAATAGATGTCATGTGTACAGAATGAACAATGTAACAGAGTTACAACACATTCAATGAATATGACAGAAATTATTCATATAAGGAGAGTAGTAGGCATGATGAAAAAGCCAAAAATAGCAGCAACAGTGGATGTAATAGAATAAGAAAAGCAGTAATGGTATTGCCAATACTAATAGCAATGCAACTAATATTAATAACTAGAAAATGTCGCAATAAATTTCCGATGGTGCGGCGGCTAATGCCAGGGTGAAGAGGCAGGCGAGATCTTAAGACCGGGAGTGGATTGTCTACAAAATCATCTGTTAATCCCAGGCTTCCGAGGCAAAAACATCATCAAATCATCAAAATAGTACAATCAACAGAGAGGAAAGAAGCAGCCGAACATGCTGGAATGCTGTTATGTTTGTTTGAGTTAAACATGAAGCCCCCAGGAGTACGTGCAGTCTTGCTGCACAAGGCTCTTGTGCCACACCGAATAAAAGGGACAATACATCACAACAATAAGAATAGGTTTGTATTTGATAACAGACAACAAATATAACACTGACAATACTTTGCTTGTTCATTGTCAGTCAGGAGTGTGTGAAACAGTAACTGACACAAAAACTGTTTGATGCTCAATAAACGGTTTCCAAATAGTTTAGAAGAGACAGCACAGACTTAGTTTTGATTTCTAGTGAAATTGACAGTAATTTGCAAAACAGGGCAAATAACAACTAACTTTTAACTACTCTGTGAACCTCGAAAAACAATAACATACAAACAAAAGCAGAATATCAGTTTGTTTAATGTACAGCGTGGTCCTGCAACTTATCAAAAAGAGAAACTCTTTAATGTTACTTTACATTTGCATCCCTCTATAAGAGGCTTGTTATTTATACTGGTCTCTTCCTTTCCCACTGGTGATGGTAGCTGACATCCTGTCTTCTCATAAAGCTTTGAAGAAGTCTTTCATCTGTGTACAAGAAGATATTTTAGGATCACGTTGGATCAGAGACACGAGACGCATCGAACGTCAGATCAGAAAATGTAAATGATTCTCCGTGGATTAAAGACTGTGAGGAGGAGAAATATGATCTAAACATCAGGCAGAGGCCCTCGTGTGGTTTAACCTGGTAGGCAGCAGATAGTATGTCAGTGCAATAAATAAACATACCTTTCTTATAATTTCCGCCTGCACCTCTGGGTCACTCTGAAACTCCGCACTGGCATCCAGTTGCAACACAGGTATTCGTTTCAACTTCTCAAAATGTAATCTGAAAAGAGAGAGTTGACCGCATCAGACCACGCAGTGCTGACCATCATCTGTTCACAGACGAGCAACAAACAGCTGCAAGGAAAGGCATTTAAAATGGCAATTGACCAACAGGAATCTGTAGTGCATCCTGGTATAGAGTGGGCAAACTGTGATTTGGGGGAATTTATTTAGTTTTCAGACAATATTCTGCTCGAAGTTCGAAGGTCAGAACAGCTAAATACACATTTTTAGTGTAATATCCTCACTTTTGTTTTAGACTGTGCACATTAACAGCCACCTAATTACAAAAATAACTCTAAAATGTTCTTTCATCAAGAGTGACTTTACACTTCAAAAGACCATGGGATTTTTATTTATTTTTACATTTCAGTGGCCACTGAAAATATGTAAAACATAGAATCATCATCATTCCTCTCACTCACTCAGTGCTCTTCTCAACAAGCCACCTCTCATGTTGAACATGCAGCTTATCCAGATAGTCCAGTTTCACTCCTTTTTCTTCTGCCCTTCCCCGGCGCTCCAGACGCTCCATACATTTCTGACAAACAACAAGATGAAATAGATTAAATGTCAACGAGGTAATTTTATTATATTGTCTCACAGTAACAATACAAACAACTACCATAAGATTAAAATGGGATGTGCTGCAAATATATTTTTCCTCATAAGCTGCTTGATAAAATCGCTTGTGTTCATACCTTTGGTGGAGCCCTGAGGTAGATAATGCCCTCCAGCTCCACCTGGTGTCCAAACTGTTCCACCAGGAGTGAGTGCCAGTCCTGGTAGACTGCCCACTCTGTTGCGTTAATACATCCCAGCTCAAACATGTTCAGGGCAAAGATGTATCTGACAGGACAGAGTCATGTTTAGTTCAAGCAAAATAAAATACATAAAATACACATGGCCATTCTATGCTGAGCATCATATAGATCATGGGTCTCACAGGTCTTCTCAAAACTAGTTCCACTGACCTGATTTCATTTTCACCAGCCTGTCCTATCGTTCACCCACCTGTCGCTGTAGATGGAGCGCTCATACACCTGGACAGGTGTTCCCTCTGAGCTGAGCAGGTGAGCTGGAGGAGGCTGCAGCTGCGTTCTCAGGCGGCTCATGCAGGAAAACGTTTGAAACGTGTACGACCAGCGCTGAGGGTCCTGGTACATCATCTGCAGCAGGTTGCTGACCGTCATCTGGGGGGACGCGGCTGACCCCTGTCAAAGACACAAGCGGAGACAGTAAGCTTGGCTTCCCCTTGATTCTTGTTTGGGGAACAGATGTTGAGGTCAGTAAGTGTGCACACCTGCAAGGTCCCACTCTCAATGTGCTGCCACTGGCTGACAGGTTCTGCCACCACCTCCCAGTCAGGACAAGCGGACTGCATGAGTCTTGCAATGGTTGACTTTCCGACAGCTGAGAGGTGAGAGGAAGTGATACAGGGGAACATGCATGGCCACACTATTATATTAGCTTGGGACAACAGGAGGTCTTATTTTAAAATTGTGTTCGTGTGACGTCACAGCTTTTTTTTTATTTTACCAATATTGCCCTCGATGGAAACCCTCTTCACTCGAGCTGCTCCATTCTTGGCTGAACTTGACAGGCACCTCGAACCAGAAACACTGCGCTGCCTTGACTTGTTCGCCATGCTAACGGTACTCGTGCTAGCGGTCTGTGTAACGGCGGCGTTTCCAACTCGCAGGCGGATGTCACGCGTCCTCCTCTGTGGAGGAACATTGTACCCAAACCTCATGACCTGTGTCGGGCTAGGATTTAACTTGGAGGCACGGCTGAACAGACCGCATCGACAGACGGCAGACATCATGACAGACACAAAGCATTTATAGCATGCCTCGTGGTGCGGTCTGTGGTCGTGAGTAGTTGAGCCTTTACATTACCGCTGTGGTAAGCCCACGGTGGCTCCTCCTCTCCGTGATGTACTTGTGTGCCAACACCAGTTTTCGTTTGTGAAAATCGATTTACGGTTAAATGTGCTATTTACCAATCATACCAATTTACGCCGATATAAGACCGCATTTAGCGGCTCGTCCTATCAATTGGCACATGAGATGCTGGGAATAACATTAGTCAGTTCAGTTAATGCGAAATGTGTCCAAATGCTACAAACAGTAACAACAGCAATTACTTCCGGGGTCGAGTTTTGTACTTTTGAAAGAAATGCATTTTTAGAAATCATTACCCACATGTTTTAGGGGAAAGTTTTGTATGTCTAGCGTACAGATAAAAAAAAATGCAGTGCTGTTTTTAAACAATGTAAATACAACGTAAACGTTAAATACAGTTTTTGCGACGTTCCTTGTAACCCGGTAATACTTGTGTACAGCCCTCAAACTATTCCCCCAACATATAACGTTAGCTATATAATCTGACAATACATAAATAAATGACATGACAAAGACAACAAATAACCAATTTCAATAGCAAACAAATTACTGGTAATATTTATAATCCATAGTAAAGGTCTGCAGTAAAAATCGAAATACACCCAAATTGGAATAATTCAATCAACCGTCACTTATAATTCACATTGTTTGTAACTAAACACAAACCTACAGAAACTCTTCATTAAAAAAGCCATTATTCTTGTTTTATTTGTTTAATCACACTTCATTCTCACTTCGGAAAGAGCTTTACAATTTGAATATCTTAGTCACAGCAACGTGAGTTCAATTAGTTCTAAATTACACTTTTTTTTCCCCAAACTTCAAACCTACTTGAAATGTAAAAATCCTGTGAAACCAGTGTGACCATTTATTCCCAGATGATGGCATCAGATTATGTATAATCACTGGTTTTAAACAACAAATAGAACAAAATCCAGATTGAACGCCTTTGATCCTCAATCACTGTTGCATCAGCAGCGACTGACTAGTAGCTTGTGTTTTTGATGGTTATCTTTTGAGCAGCCTCAATCTTGAAATCATTGACACCTAGGATAGAAAAAAAACATTTGTTTTAATACCAAAGTGAAATCAAAGCAGTGGATCAAATAAGTGCAGTGAATGCTCTAGTAGTGAGTCACACAGTAATGTGTGTGGGAGTGTGTCTGTGTCCTCACCCTCACTGAGTGAAGTGCCATCAGAGGAGAGGTGCCAGTATCTGCGGTCGCTCTGTCTGGCCTGCTCTCCGTTCACCATACTTAAGTAGGGTCCCCACAGGCTGGACTCCTTCTCAAACCTGCCAATCAGCATCAAGTATTACTAAATGTAGTCAAACTGGACTTTAGAAAAAAAGCAACAACAAAAAAACTGAAATGCACAAAGGTACATTATATGAACTCACGTGAAGCCAGCAGATTTGCTCTTGAGAAGTTCAAGGGCCTCCAACAGAGAGCTCCCCTTTGGCGCATCCACAGAGTAAACGGCAGCTGCCCCGCTGGCCGCCACCACCTCCACCATCACAGTCACCTTGGACTCACTTGGTAAAAGCACCACAGGATCTATGGGCTCCAGCACCAGCGTGTCTGTAAGACCACCATGACACAAAAGGTGGTAAAGTACATACGCAATCTGAAATCACAGTAACCATGGGGAGTAGACGTAGTGCTGTACGTACCGTCCTCATTGAGGCACTCCTTGCTTTTAACTGTCACGTACGATTTCTGCTGGAGAGCTGGAAGGATCTGAGATATGGCCATGGGGTTGTGGTATGTGTTGCTTCTGGCGCCTGTCCTCATGGCCTCCATTGAGGCAGCGCACTCCGCAACATGGCTGCCCATTGCTATTAAGGCCTTGAACACAAAAAATAAGTATGTTAAAGCTGCAAATATTTTGTTCTGTAATGTCTAATTACAAAGAGACAACGGAAGCCGAACAAAACGTTGGGAAAAAATAATCTTACTTGAACTGCGAGGCCTGTGCTGAACTCATTGCCAATATGGCCGTCGGCCCTACGCGAGGCCAAGAGCTTCTGCTTGATCTTGTTGAGGGTCGTGTCGAGCTCAACAGCATTGTGCACATGAGAACCCGAGTCCTTCACACACTGGAGCGCCATTCCAGCCATGGCATTGGTATCTAGGGCCAGAGAGTAGGATAACACATGTGTATTTGACAGATATAGTGAGAGTTTAATGTGGCGCATAAGAAGAACTGAACAGGAATCTAGGCTGTAACCAACTATGTTTGCTGGATTCCTATCACATAAAAACATTGTGGTGGTGTTAACAGAACGGAGGCTTCAAGACAACACTTTCCCACCATGAATCTTCATTTTGGCAATTTTCTTTGAGGTGACCCACTAGAAAAATGTATCTCAGCTAACTTTATGGAATGTACTTGTTCAAAATGAACTCTACATGTAAAGCAATTAAAATACTTGTTTTATCTTTCATACAAAGTCACTCCATCTATTGACAAACTGTATAATGAGAATTAGGATGAATTCATGCCTGCACATCATCTATTTAATATTTATTTTAACAGCTAAAAGAAAGCATGTAACACTCACCAATGCTCTCAGAGTCTCCATGTTTGAAGTGTTCGTGTTCTACGGCCTTGATGAGCTTGTTGCTGACATGGTTGTGGACCCTGACGCCGCTCGCGCAAAGAGCAAGCACACCCAGAGAGTACTGGTAATAGTTGGTCAAAGGGCGATGGCTGACTGCACAAAAGGAGAGGAGAAACAAAACCATCTTCCAAACAGGATTTCCTGTTCATTGAGGTTTTACATACATTTTCCTGGATCTCCTCCCAGAAGAAAGAACCACACTAAATAAGCATTTAACTCATTTTGTAGCACAAAGTAAAACAGGATGGTGAACACTTTTTATGGCAAACCTTTGCTCTCCAAAAGGTTAAAGGAAAACTTACATTCAATATGCTCTTTTTCAGCTTCCATCTGGTTCTTTAGGTGTGTCAGCAGCGTCTCACTCTTCTCACTGACTGTGAACGTGACTGTGCTGAGGTCATAGCAGGAGGACTTCAGAGCCAGAGTGTAAAGCGCCAAGAGGCCGACAACTGACTGGCTGTCAGCGAGAGAGCTGAGAAAGACACAGGATACTCAGGTTCAGGTGAGTACATAACGGAAACACATCAGTTCAGCATGTGTTATGTAAATACCTTTGAATGTCATTGTGCAATTGACTTTTCAGTCTATTCAGGTATTCACTCTCCTTGGCAAGGTTGTGGTAATCAGAAAGCCGTAATGCCAAGTAGAGACTGGGATTGGGGGGTCCTTCCTGTGTCTCCATAGAGCGAAGGAGATTCTTATTGAGTGAGAGGAACAACACACTGTTGGATCCTTCTGTATCTGGATTGGAATATTTAAAGAAAAAAACATTACTCAAATTTTGACCACAGACCTAGAAACGTTTATTCAGCAACTCCCTTGCTGACAACACAAACTTTTGGAGCACTGCAAAACCAGAACTACAGTATCAGCAGTCGCAAGAAGAAACAAAGACTGTGAAGACTGAGAACGTTTAGTGTTTAATTCCAACTATCTTAACATCTCTCTGTGATTAAACACAAGAACAGAGAGATGCCAGCGTTCTCTGTAATTTGAAGATCACACAACTTTTGTCTATGAGCAATCAAGACGAAGTCCATTCAAAGACATGAAGTCAGCAGTCGCCAAATCAGTGTATGTCGAGACCAGTGAGCCAGTGTATTTGTTAACTGGGTTATTTCCAGGATCCAAGCAGATCAGGGCAGTCGATGCTTTAAATGATTGGATTTATAAAAAATTAAAATTAAAAAAAACTTACCACATGGTTTACCTGAGGCCAAAGCCAGTAGGCCTGTGATTATGACCAAAGACAGCATTCTGGTCCTATTTGATAACACAAGCAGTGGAAATAAATCAATTTATTGGCCAAAAAGGTTAAAGTAAAGACACATACTGTAAAATTGAGAGATCAAGAAACTTCTAAGAATTACAGTTGTTCATGTATTTGAGCACTTAAAGCACTTAAAGAGATGTCAGACAAAATGTAAACACAATTGCAATACACCAATGGATTACAGATAAGTCTATTTAGCCATGTTGGGTAAATATTACATCGTAACTATATCTCATTAGCTTGTACGCATTTAACATGTTGCCCTAAACAGCATTGTCTTACCTCCTCAATGAGTAACTCCGGTGTGAAGAATGAGAGCTAAGTAGGTATGAAGACCAGAGGGAGAGACAACAGCTTGGTCACATGACTCGTCATTTGAGACGACAAAGCGATGAAAAAAACAAAAGTGTCCACGCGCTATTCGCTGGGTCATAAACAGGAAGTGGGGGTAACTGTCTTTCCATCGTATGCACTCTTTGATTAGAGGAGCATGGGAAGCAAGAGGCAGGTGTCTATCTTCACACATATCGTCTCCTATCGACTCGGCATGAACGCTGACCTTTTAACTAACGGTGCTAACGCTTCTACAAAAAATTAAACTTTTGTAAATTTGCTTCTGAATCTGACCGGGTGTTCAACAGAAACATAATTGTAGCCAAGTAATTTGTCTTCAGGAACCTAAACTACAATACCCACAATGCACCTGACGTAACGTACACGCACTTTCCAGAACCTTGACTCTTCTGGCGCTGAGCGTAACTCACTTTTGTAGACAGCCATCTAAGTTGACGTCAGCCTACCATTCAAGGGGTTCGTACTACAGGATATTTAATGCCGCTGGTGTTGGTTTTAAGTTGGTAAAACACGCGCATGTGATGCTGTTGCTGTGTGCTAATGGGATTAATCCAAAGGAAGCTGACGGAGACTCGCTAACGCCAAACATCCACAACAACAACACGAAGGGGCAGGGCAGCACAGGTCAGTCTGCTAACGCCATCACCGAATAAGTCTGCTGCACTTATTCAAAGTTGTTATTCAGCGAATGCATGAAGCTGCCGCTGCGCATAACGCACGGTGTGTTTGCCTTGTAACGTCATACGAAGGAAAACGTTATATGCAACGGTGGCCATGTAAGCTAGCCATCTAGATATCCAGCCTGTTCAACTTGTTGTGCTTCATGTGACGTTAGGTTTCAGCTCACCTGATTGCTATCCATTCTTTCCGATCGGATACATGTCTGTACCCGTGTGTCTCCTCAAATCATTTCACCGACTGGATCCCCATGCATCACCCCGCTCCCACAAGCAGTGAACTGGGGGTTCTGCCAGCCATGTATTCGTTTTCAGGCCCGACAAGCCTTCCTGAATTTGACCTCGGATCGCCAAGTACGTCTGGTCACCTACAGAGAGCAACTCTATCTAACAAGTATGTAGCAGATGACATGATGCACAACCGTCAGAAATACAATAGCAGCACTTTAAATATAATTTCAGTCCAAACCTGGCATGTTGTATCTGGTGTTTTGACATATCTGTCCCTCTCTTCCAAAGCAGCTGGGAGACAAGATCCCTTCGGAAGCACAGGAGGAGAGTTGAAGATGAGTAAGTGAGAGATGCACAGGGTAAAGCAGTCGTACTTTACATTTAACCGTGTTTAGTCACATATGAGAGTTGTGATCTTGATGTTTTCTCAGGGGATGCACCGCTAAAAAGAGAAGGTTAATGTTCGAGGCAGAAGTGGACATTTCAGAGAACTCAAACACGAGCACTCGTCATGACTGGCCTACAGCTGACAGCCGTCCTGCTGTGCCTGCACCTCTGCAGCCCTGTCCTGCATCTCAGAGCTCGACTTTGCCGCAGCCCTCCAATGCTGTTCCGCGCCCTGAGGTAGAGAGCTCCTGCATGGAGGTAGAGGCAGCCCAGAGGAAACTGCAGGAGATCGAAGACAGGTAGGCAATAGGCAGTGTGCGCAAAATGTTGCAAAAATGGCCAACTATCTGTTTGCTTGCTTCTTAGAATTAGATTTTAAACTGACACAGTATGCACAAAAACCCTACCTCCAATTATCTATGCACATGCTTTAATGGTTTGTTTAGTGTAACTTTGGTTCCCTGTATATATGTGTGATTATGCCATATTGTTATGTGACAAGAGTACATTTTGAGTGGGTCACAGTTCTAATGTCTAAATGAAGGAGTTTAAAATGTATCAAAATCTTAAGTGTTTGATAAATACAAATTTGACTTTTGTTTGGATTTGGATTTTGTTTTAACGAAATACTTGATTAATACTTCTTAATTCCAAAGTAATTAACATCACTCGCCAATATCAAGTTAATGCTATGATAATTGTCAAGTAATTAATATCTCATATCACATTCCCTTTTAGAAACATATACCGCATAGGCCACAGTATTTTTAGTTTGTTCTGCCATTCAGTGGTGTTGATGACTTTGGGGGTTGTATTGTATCACAAGAAAATGTGACATCAGCACATACTGTACCCTTTATTTATTTCACAGAATAACACTGGAGGATGATGATGAGGATGAAGATCTGGATTTAGAGCCAGCCCCGAGACGGCCGGTGTTGGTGATCTCTGACAGTTTGAAGGAGGGTCTCCAGCGCGGCATCAGCGACATCCTGCCGCACACAGTAGCCCAGTCTGTGTATGTTCTGCTAATTTAGTAATAGGAAAGTTCGATGTGTCATGCAGTATCTTGAATTAGATGACTCATGCTCTGCTGTTTCCTCCTTAATGAGCTCTCAACACATTTCTTTCCTGCGTGGTTATTTTCATCTCACCTGCTTCTTCCTCATACCTTTAGGAGCCATTCCTGTATGGAGTTGGTGTTGTGGCGGCCGCCAGACGATCCCTTTTGTCGCAGGCGAAAGGGCTCATTACAAAAACAACGTAAACAACAGACAGTAGCTCGGCAACCCCCAACTCCATGTCCATCTCCCACCCCTCACAGTCCCCTCAGCCCCTCCAGTCCACCTGCAAACACACCATCTTCTGTCTACACCTTTCCTGTGGCCCACAGCTCTGGTGAGGAGGACATGGAAATGTAATGGTGCTTGATGACTTGAAAAGCCATGCCAAAGTAAAAGACTTGAAATGTTGTCGCACAAAAGACTACAAAGGACTCAGAACCACTTCAAGTTGGTCAGTTTGGCAAGGCATGTTGGCCTAACATGAATATTGTGCTGTTTT
Source organism: Cottus gobio (assembly GCA_023566465.1). Classification (NCBI taxonomy): domain Eukaryota; kingdom Metazoa; phylum Chordata; class Actinopteri; order Perciformes; family Cottidae; genus Cottus; species Cottus gobio. Next base: position 18,094,252 of record CM042218.1, on the reverse strand, counting down.
GGACAGTTTGTGCAACACATTTTCTGCTTCTCAGTTTAGTTTGACCAGTATACCATAATCCCATTCAACTGTATGTAACATGATACAAAACTGTTGACCTAATTAATCCGCTTTATTCATGTAAATCTCCGAGACAACTGTCGTGATCTCAAGGCCTTGACGAGTTCTATAGACAGCCTTAGAAAACTAATTTTATAGCAATTTACCGTGCCCCTAGATATTAGATAAGGTGTACATTATTTTGCCAAAGCCTGGCCAACAACACACTGATGTGCTGTAAATATGAAGTCCTGTTGAACCATCAGTGTGCAGCATCTGAATTTTGTACGATTTCTATGTTCAGCTTCTGAGCATCGTTAACAGGACACGAAATATTGTTCCTGTGTGTTGTGTTCACGTTTGCTCACAGCATGACTTCCTGCTTGCTGTTGTAATTGTTGTGGTAGAAGGTTTTCCTTCAGTGCTAGGCAAGTATGCCATCTTTGAGCTTTGAGAAATTTGTGAAGAAATCATGTAAATGCACCTTTTTGATGATTTGATTGTATTTTCATATTACCACAATTGCAACACGCCACAGGGTGTTATGGCTTGTTATTTGTGTTTACATTGCACAATTTCCTTGTTGGGTGAACATGATGATTTCATTATTAGATACAGTAGATCAGGAAGAGTATAGTCCCAGTGGAACGGCAAAAGTGACCACACATGCATATATAGTCAAAACAATTTGCTCAGTAAGAATTTAATCAATGAACTGTGAGGTTATCGAATGCAACAGCCTCCGATTTGTCAAACAAATTAAAAAAGATGGACTCTGTCCAATACCCCTTTTATGGTTAAGTAGAGTCATGTCACTGTCTTTATTGAGGATGATTCTATTCATCAGTTCAGTTCGAGCGAGCTCTGAAAGCAAGACTGACGCTGATGATTATGTGTACTTAAACTGTAAAGTAGTTGTTAAAAACATGGCCACTAACCCTACAGCTTCCTTTTCAACAGCTTGTGAACCGAAACATGGCCAACAAATTGAAAATGACTGCCAGACAGCATGTGATTATAGGTAAACCATCTTTTAAAAAATCTGGCGTCAGTCCCATTGGATAATTTAACATTAAGATTGGACTGATTAGATGTTATATTTAAATCTAACTCCATAAGTTTGCATTAGCTTTCCAGAAATCTATAAACATTTTACAATTTACCGTCTTGTAACATTTATGATTGTACTAAAGATTTCCTCAAAGATCAGCTTTATGAGGTTCTGACGTACGTCACATGATCATCAGTGAAATGTCAGTTCATCACTCATTCAGAGTTCATTGTCACCTGACTGCTTCAACGCAGGAACGTAAACTAAACGACCAGATCTTCAGTTATGGCATTTGTCACTGTGACCTGCTTGTTATTCTGCAATTCTAAGCAAATGAAACAGTAAATGATTCATTTCTGTAGCAGCAAAAGATCACTTGAAATGCATTACAATATATTACTGGTGTGTGTAACACACACACCTGTAAGGTTTCTTAACTTATGACTGTCCTGATTTATGAGTGACTCTGAATCTCAGCAATGTCTTGACCTTATCTGATCTATAAATGAGACACCAGTATTTTTTTAAATGTATTATAATATGCAAGCACAGAAATAATATTTACATTTTATTAATGATAATGCCACATTTACAGTGCTTTTTCCCTCCAAGAAGTATTATATATTTATGTTTGACTGTGAGGATATCAGATCAGGACCTCGTGGTCCATTTCTACATGTAAATAATGCAGTGTCCATTAACTACTCATGTCTGCAGTTAACTTGTTTATCACCACTGGAAATGCAGCTCGTGCTTATTCAAACAAGGCCCTCGCTGTTGTCAGGTAGGATCCTGACAGGTCTAAAGGGATTGTTTTGGAAGGCGATGGGCTCCAGTGGTTGGCCTGGTTTTCTACACGGAGCTGCGTGACTCTGCTCTGGAGGTAACGAAGAAGCTTCAATGAAGCCACGTCTGCTGGGCTGTGGGAGGCGTCAGAGTCCACGACATGGTGGGAGCGAGAGCACACGGATTGCTGAGCTTCCTGAAGGGGAAAAGAGTTTTTCTTTTCAATAAACAGATGAATATAGTCCATATTTAGGTCACAGTTAGAGTGTGGTGTTCATGCCCACACAGGAAGGGGAAAGCCTTTACGTTTGCACTGAGCGTCCTCTCTCCTTCAGGCTTCTCGGGATCTCTCTGCCTCGCCTCTTGGGGCTTTGATGGTTTTCTGGAAAACAAACAATCCTGCATTTGAAAAATTGTTAGTTTATAATCCACATAACATGTAGGAGGTAAAAGGTTTACATGTACAGTTAGTTTTACATCTATGGTACAAACGCATAGCACAGTGAGTTGACGTGAGATCATGCTCTTGTAAGGACAGACAGCTGGTTAGTATGGCATAGAAACCAGTTACCTGCCCCTTAACAACTTTGTCCTGCACCTGTGGGATAGCAAAAGTTAGAGCAAAACGTAAATATAGAACAGCAGAATATGTTTTCGTTTCTATTTTGTATTGCATTTCTGTTCTTTAAAGTTATATTGGATTCGGGCCCATTTTTGAGAGAGGAGCAAACCTGTTACACATTTCCAAGTGGTATAGAAATCACTGCCTAAAACTTATAAACAAATTGATGTGCTTTTTACTTTGACTTGATTCTGGTTTGTTGGAGTGTTACCTCTCTAATTCAGCTGTCAACTCTTCTTCAAACTTGCACGCCAGGCGAGCTGCAGTCTGTTCCTTCCACTGACCCATGCTCCTCTGAACCTGCCTGAGCTCCAGGTCTTTGGCCTTCAGCTGCTTGCGAAGAGATGCCGCCACCCCTCCGACCCCAGCGCCTCCTTCACACATGTGAGGCCAGCTCAGACTGCTTAACTCCTCAATGTGCTCCTGCAGAAGCGCTGAGTGATGAGTTTTCTGTTTCTATGTGCATCAACGTTAGCCTTTTAAAAAGTCTGCAGGTTCCTACCTGAATGAGACGCTCCTTTAGAGAATCCAAGGCGTGGTCTCTGTCCATCCGCAGCTGCTGCCTCTGGATGCTCAATTCTCGCTCCTATAAAAATGGACTTGTCTTCATGTGTACATGTAATGTGTTGTATTTGCAAACACCAGACACAGTCTGAACTGTACCTTGTCTTTTCTCATCTGCCCAGCGGATTCCTTCTGTGAATGGAGCTCCTGCTGTAGATGGTTGATCACGTGCTTTAACTGCTCTCTTAGTGTCCTCAGGTGTGTAAGAGCCTCAGCTGCTGTCGGACTGCACGAGGCATCAGAATTACAAGCACATTATGAACCGGGTATGTAAACCAGAGCAGGCTTTATACCTGTGAGGTAGTGGGGCAGCACTGTGTTCGGCTCCAGGCTGCTGCACTAGGAGGTGTAGATGGTGGCACTCTGCTCCCAGCTCCTGGGCCCAGTGCTCGCGCTGCTGTTCCAGCTCCGCTGTGATTTGGTTATGGCTGCGCTCGCTGTCTTCCAGCATCGCGTTGAGCTCGTCAGCCTCCTTCTCCGCCACCTGAGCAGCCTGCTCGAGCTGCAGCACCGCCTTCTGACTCTCCTGTGACCACAGACCACACACCATGTCAGACTGTCTACAGCACCACGTCTCTTTGTTTGCCTGCAAATATTTGCTTTCTACAGTTTTCTTGTACCTGTGCCATCTGTCTCTGCAACGTCTGCACCTCAGCCCGGTGCTCCTCTTTAAGGGATTTGCAAATAACAGCCAGCAAAGACTCCTGCGCTCTCTGCTGCGCACAGCGTTCACTCTCCATGTCCTGCACTCTCTTTCAGATGAAAATAAAATCATAGAAACCTGAGATCAGAGAACCTTGAGGTCCAAGCAAAGAACCCTGATATCAGAGCATAGAACCCTGAAGTCAGAGCATAGAACCCTGAGATGAGAGAACCCTGAGGTCAGAAATCCCTAAGGTCAGAGGATAGAACACTGAGGTCAGAGCATAGAACCCTGAAGTCAGAGCATAGAACCCTGAGATGAGAGAACCCTGAGGTCAGAGAACCATAAGGTCAGAACCTAGAACACTGAGGTCAGAGCATAGAACCCCGAGAGCATAGAACCCTGAGGTCAGAGAACCCTAAGTTCAGAGCATAGAACCATGAGGTCAGAGCATAGAACCATGAGGTCAGAGCATAGAACCATGAGGTCAGAGCATAGAACCATGAAATCAGAGCATAGAACCATGAGGTCAGAGCATAGAACCCTGAAGTCAGAGCATAGAACCATGGAATCAGAGCATAGAACCCTGAGAGCATAGAACCATGAGGTCAGAGCATAGAACCCTGAGGTCAGAGAACCCTGAGGTCAGAGCATAGAACCATGAAATCAGAGCATAGAACCCTGAGAGCATAGAACCCTGAGGTCAGAGCATAGAACCATGAAGAGCATAGAACCCTGAGGTCAGAGCATAGAATCAGACTACATTTCTGATTTACTTGAGATGGTCGTCACCTCACAGTTTTTAGTTCCACCTCTTTCTGTTGAAGAGCCAGCGCTTTACTCTTCTCTCGCTGCATCTCACTCCTCATGCTTTCCAGACTCTTTCTGTTCTGCTCTTCCAGTATTCCACAGTGCACCTGCACCGCTTCCACTTTTTCTGCCTCCCACTTCTTCCTTTCCTCCTCTATCGCAATGTGCACCTAAATGGAAGCACACTTTGCATGAACTGCAATCGTGTTGAAAAATATTAAATATTTTAGGAAGCGGATTATCAGAGTACCGTTTCCAAGGCTTTTAGATGGAGCTCCTCTTCATGCTGCTGCTGCTGCTCCAGAGAACCCTTCAGCTTCTTTGCCTCTTCTTCTTTTAGCTAAAAGAAGAAGAGTGTTTTACTGACTGCATGTATATGATATAGTGCAATAAACAACATGGTTTTAGTACCCACCAGTGCCACCAACACTTTGGATAAAACCAAATAGTTTATATTAAGATTGTGTAAGAGGGGATTTCTTATTCAGGGAAACACACTGACCTGAAGGGAACTTTTCAAGGACTCAATGTGTCGCGTGAAAAACAGAGCTTGTTCCTTCAAAGTGTTTGCCTTCTCCTCTTCAGTCTCCTTATTAACCTGAGTATGCAGCAGCCATTAATCAAACTATAATGGTGTCATTTAAAGAATCAATCTCTCAGTTTGCCGACATGTTTTTCACCTTTTGGATTTGCTGCTCATGAGCCAAAGCCAAATCTCTCTGTTGCTGCTTCAATGCTGCCTCCTGAATAAAAAAATAGAAGCCCTACTCAATGTCTCATTATAAAAAACATGGCGCCTAAGCTAAAAAAAAAGCACAGCACATACCATCATTCTGTGGGCTTTCTCGTGGGCCTCTTTGAGTGCATTGCAGTGCTGGATTTGAATGTGCTGTAGCTCCGCCCTCAGGCCATCTCGCTCTGCTTGTAAGGCCCCATGGTGCTCCTGCAGATCTAGCATCTGGAGCTCCTTTTGGGCCAACATCCTCTCCTGAGTGCCCACTCTGATCTTGCATTCTCCCAGCTCCCCCTGCAGTTTGCCGACCTGAAACTCTACTGCCTGATAGAAAAGAGATACGGAAATAATAGGAAGGATAGTAAAAAATAATCAATTAACAAAAATGTTGATAGTGTGCCATTTGCTTAACAGGTACATATTTGAGTTGTACTTTTTTAGAAATGAGAGTATAATGTCATTAGGTGCCACCTCGATCTGTTCCTTTTTCTGCTTCTGTTTTTCTTCCAGAGAAGCGCAAGTGTTCCTCAATAAGTTCTCTTCCTCTGTGGCTCTCTGGAGCTCCTCGTGAGTCTCCTCATATCTCTGCTCACACATCAACAAACACAAACGGCAAATCTTTTTTTCAGCCAAAACAAATTCCTACTTCCTATAGTTTCACTCAAACAATGGCTATAAGAAAACAGCTCAATTAAAATGTTCACAGTATTGTAATACTTAATAACATGTTCAATACATAATCTCTGATACACATCTAACCAAATCTAATGTAATGTTGTTGATGTTGTATTGTTTTATAATATATCGTTGTATTTGCACGGTGTGAACACAATTACATGTATTTTGATCTTGGTTTGTAATGGTCCTTATAGTTCTAAATGGGTCCAAACACAATACCTCTTGTATGGACTCTAGTTTCTCTCTCGCACGTCGCTGTTCAGCGAACAGTTCTGTTTTGGCATTATCCAGCTGTCTTTCCATCTCCTTTCTCTCCAGCACTGACATGACGGCACTGTGCTGTTTGTGGAACAGTGGAGGATCAAAAATATGCCTGACTAAAAACCCTGACCTATTAAAACATGTGACTGTCACTGAGTCTGTTTACATTGATTCAGGGTTGCAATGTCATGCCTCTTACCTCAAGGACACAGGAATCTCTCTGCCTTTGCAGCTCATTCAGCTGGCAGCTAAAACACATTAGTTATTGCATTACTGTCCTTTATACGGCACATACTTATGATGATGCAGTGTGATGTTACCATGCTGATGTATGCAGTTTGTTGGACTTTGTTTTTATACCTAATATAGTCCTGCCCTGCCCTGCTGTCTCTCAGAACAAACTCCAGAGTCCTTTTCTCCTTCTCCATCTTTGCTGTCTCGACAGTCAGTCGCTTTAATTCCTGCAAGGCATGCTGGGACATATACCAAAAACAACTGTGAGTACTAGTGAGACTTCTGTTTGCAGTGTTCTGATTGACTACTGTATACAAGATGCTACACATTACCTTTCGTCTTTGCTTAAGTTCAGAGAGGGAGAGCTCAACATCTTTTATCTGAGTCTTCTTCTTCTGTAGCGTCATCTCCTCTTTCTCACATTTCTGAACCAGACACACAAATCAAGTGATACAGACGCAGGATCATTTATACAATTGACATTAAACATTTCTCAAATTGTCCTAAATATGACTTGCAGATTCATTCGCACTTGTCTGATTGTCGAGAGCCGCTCTTTCATCTTGGCCCAATCGGACTGCATCTTCTCTGATGTTCGTTCAGGCCGGCTCCGCCTGCTCAAGTGATTTATTTCCTCATCTGTGTCCTTCTCATTGTCCCCCAGAGAACACACAAGTCTGTGATACACAAACATGCACAGTGTACTCGTCAGAACAATATGCAACACGATCAGTTTTAAAATTGAACAAGAGAAGACCAAAATGATGAGTATGTTTTTAATGTTCTTCCACATGAATTACCTGCATGCATCTCTCTTCCTGGGCGAGGCTTTAGAAGGACTCCTGTTTTGCATATTTTCATGAGAGGATCTCTGGCCTTTGAAAACAAAGAAAAGAACATTCTGTGACATTTAGAGATTACATATTTCTTCCGTCGCTGTGGAACACACTTTACCTGATGTAGACCGAGGTTCCCTTCCTTCCTGTGTGGGTGTGTCATAGTCACTGTGGTTGGTACAGTTAACAGGCTGAGTGAGAGAGCGCCATCCTGTACCACACAAATGATGTGAGCTGTAGTTTCACAGACATTCTTTTCCCTTTTGTAATATCATTTTTCTACATTTTAAGAGTTTGTGAAAGTATTTATTTCAATCATTATCTCTTAAATCTTTCAGTTTGTGCTGTCGGCTCTTTTGTCATTGGCTCTTTTTCAAATGGTGGTCATTTATTTATGAAATGTTTTGTCTAAAATGAAACTTGCTTTCCTGTCTCTCACCAGGCCGCCTGTGAATATGCTGCCAGACTTGCTCTGTGCAGACTGAGTCCAGGTCACTGTCAACGGACACGGTGTCAGAACTCCAGACAGGTTTTCCTAGAAGAGATACAAGCAGCCCACAATCACTGGGCCTCATGCAGGATACAATATAGAAAACTATTGTTTTTGTCAGGCAAACTAAAAAGAGATTGATTAAAAGCAAATGAGTTATTTTCAAATTGTTATGAACATAATTTTTGAATAGGCTGGTATTTATACTAAAATAAGCTTTGTATTGTATGTTTTATAGGGAGAAACCAAGCAATTCTACATACAATTAGATATTCCGCCCCCATATAGCCCAAAATGGAATGATCCTTTGACGATTTGACTGAGATTGGCACTCAAATCAAGCTTTTTAGATCAAATCGTCTTTTCTGGGTCACACCTACTCTAGATGCAAGTTGATGTGCTGTAGAGGCTGCAGTGTAAACTATCACCCACAATACAAAAGTGCTGGTACAAACAATACTTATTGTATGATTATTGGGGATAAAGACAGACATTTTTTCAAAAAGCTCATCCTCTGAGGGTAATAAATGTCCTCAATACATTTCAAGACTTCATGCCCATTAGATTTCGGAAGAGGACAGTTCTGTGAGTTAGATTTAATCCCCTGGGCACTAGAGATACAGTTTATAAAGAGAGTACTCACTGCTGCCATCGTCATCAAGCCTCTGTGGTGAGTTGTCTCTCTCTTCAGCTCCTGCTTTCTCACTCCATGATGTGTTCACTCCATCGCTGTCATCAAGACATTTCTCCAGTTCCTTTCTTTGGCAATAGTGAGCAGTCTCTGTGTCTTTACTGCTTTTCCCTGTCGTTGCTGTTCCTGCCGTTCTTAATGTTCTGACATTAGGAATACTGTGTTCTCTTTGTTTACTCGGGCAATTGTCACAGTTGGATATTACTGTCCTCTCAGTCAATTCCTGTCTGTCTAGTTGCTGCATAATGCTCGCTGGCAATGCCATTTCGACCATCTCGTCTCTGAAGCGTCTGACGAAGTCCTCAGTGCAGATGCTGTCTGAAGGAGGGGGGCTTTCTCCAGCCATCCCTCCCTCATTGAATGTGTCTCCGAGCAGCCGCTTGAGCCTCCAGATGACCTGTTCCCTCTGAGAAACAATTTCCTCTTTGTCTCTTGTTTTTCCGTCTAATTTCTGTGTCGTTTCTTTATAAGTTACAGGACCATATCGGAAACCTGTGCTCCTTTCTGGAGGAAGAGAAGAGAAGATGAGAGATGGAGTGATTTAGAGCGAGGAAAAAGCTTGGTTCTGTTGTCCTGCTGCATTAAGGAGGTAACACTCATATAAACCATAGTTTCTCAAAGTGGCATTCCTCAGGAATACTAATGTGGAGTTAATTGATTAATGGGAAGGTGAGTTGGGGAAAATATTTTTTTTTAACTTTTCCATCATGTGCTGACTACTTAAATGTCACTTAGTCATCAAAACCTTGTTCAATAAAAGGATGATATGAAATAAAGAATTGCCGTACTATAGAATCAGGGAAATGCCCAAGTACAGTATGTCTTGCGAAATGTCATATTAAAGCATTTCATACAAAAATTAAAAGTTTAGTATAGTATAATTTAGTACAATATGCCATTAAAAAGCCATAGTATAGTTTGTCATAAAATATTTTATTACTCGTCTGTTACGTCAAATCTGTTCGCCTAACAAGTGTCCGTCAGGTCCGAAATGACAACTTTCCTTGCATGTTGCAAGAAGTACATTTATTAATGCTAGCCTATGGATGTTAGCTAAAGTGGGGATTTCAATGAACATTTTGGCAGATTAATGTCAAAGTGAGATGGAACAGATATTTTGTTTGCAATTTGAAAATTGAGTCTTAGTCATCAAACCTTTATGCGTGATAAAAACCAACATTTACACTAATATTTAAGGGGTTACTGAGCATCTAATGTATTTAACTTTTTAGTTTTAATCTGTGCCGATTCAAGCACACAATATGTTGACAAAAGCCTTGAGATCCGCAGCCTTGAAATCAGCAGTACCTACTATTTATTTTACTGTCGGTTATTTTCCTACCTTTTTGGATGCATGTTGCTTCAGAACAGTTAGAAATGACAGCTTTCCCTGTAATAATACTTATACTTAAATATTACCTGATGTTTGGTCCATTTCTGGAGAGTGTATCAAATCAAGATAAGACATGGGAGTGTCATTTGTTTGAGCTGTACTCCCAAACCCTGTGTCTTTGCTCAGGGTTTGACTCCAACTGAGAGGAGCTAGGGAAAAAATCAAAACAAAGATTATCAACTGAAAAGGAAAGAAACATTTTTTTATTGTGTGTAATGACATAATTTACCTGCATCTTTGCGACCATGCTCTCTGGAAATTGTCCGACATTTCTGGGGCTGGAGCTAAATACATTAATCACACTTACTACTTCAGACATTTATTCCTGATTTAGATTAGATATTCCTTTATTAGTCACACAGTTGGGAAATTTGCAGGATAACAGCAGCAAATAGGGTATAGTGCACACAGAGACATAGTAAAATCAAAACAAGTAATATAAATAATAAACTGTAAAAAACAGTAAAAACAAATGACACATGCAGAGGAGCAGACAGACCTGCAGCTGACCGAGCTGAGCATCAATAGCATCGAGGAGAAGGTCACAGGGGTCCCGTTTGGGTGGAGGGGAGTCCGGTGGAGCCACATTGCTGCTCTGGTTGATATCTGTGAGGGCACACAGGAGGTTAATCATGAGTGGATGCAAATTCCCAAAAGGCTGAAAGATGAACTACTAATAAAACCTGTGTAAAGAAGCTCGTCTGTGTCCTCTGCGTCTCGCTGGACTCCGTCGAGGCCTCTGTCAGCCATGTCCTGTGGCTGAAGACAAATATTCAGACCCAACATCCCCAGTGCTAAACTGGTTAAGGCTGACTGGGCAGTCTGATGGTGTGGGGAGGTTATGTTGCTCAGTTGTCCAGGAAACCAAGAATTTAGCTTGTTAGCCAAACTGACTTCTTCTCACAAAGGACACTATAAATCCCTGTCTCTGCCACTCCCCAAAATACACATCAAGTGCAGGAGCATATAACCCTGTGGACCACAGCCATGCAGGATTTCAAATGTTTAACTTGGCATGACTGAAATGCCTAAAAGCTAATAATAATTTTCATAGCACTCAGCTACTACTTTTACTGTAAAATAATACAATTGTGGAGCCCCATTAATTTAGTGGATTTCTGATTATAAAACTGCACAGATTGCAATATTATTAATACCACTATCATGTGATTGTATCTAATCTGACAGAAACTGGTCCGTCTGAAACTCTCAGGACTCTCAACACTTTAAATTCCTCAATCGTGTCCCCATCGGTGTACTGCCTCACGATCCATAACTTACTTCCGTTACGTGGACCACCGAGGAGACGCTGTCCGTCACGTGACTCCTCCGAGCTGACGCACACAGCTGAGTCTTGATTGCCGCGCGCGGCGCGCTGAGGCGCCAATATTAGCGCCAAAGTAAGCCAGGAAGAGAGTTTGCAGGGCTGTAGTATAAGACACTTAACGCTAAATAACAGTGTAAAATTGTCTAAATATTCGAATTTTTGCATACTGTATATTCATGCAAACAGCTGTACAATGACATGTATGTTTATATTGTTTCAAAGCCTTCATCAAATGACAGGAGTAAGGTTTTGGTGGGGAAATTATTTACTCTAATTATTTTATCTTGTAGGTGTATAAAGTAATGCAGATACACTCTAAAATGGATCAGTGGGTTAGATACTAGAATCAACTGAATAATGTCAACTCACCGTATAAGGCCCAAATCTACCAGTTCTCCAGACATGACCTCATGTACAGAACTGTACCCTCATAATGTCTAAATATAACATCATTACATTCACTATTATTTTTAATGGTCACTATTGTGGCAGAGGAGGCCCAATCAGTACCGACATAACTGATAACGGAAATAAAAAGGAGCTGCCGGACTTTTTATTTGGGACAAACTTTATAAGATTGTTGGTCTACGACTGCAGCACAGACTATCACAAGACCTCCATTGACACATATATGTGGCTTTGATATTCAACCCATATACGTATGTGAGGCAGGCAGGCAAAATGTCAGGATTTTGATCATTTGCCATGTGTCTTATAAGTAAGTGTCTGGCTTTTCGATACAATATGCAAAGCAAATACTGAAACCTGTTTTGTGCACTATGGGGGCACCCTTCTGTGTGTCCTACCCCATTAATAAAGGGCCTCCACACGGTACTGCACTTTAGCAATGTTGCACATTATACAGCGTCAGGAATGAATCACAGGTTGATTTAACACCCGTAAAAAAATGATAAACTCAGACAGGGCTTTTGTAATGTCCTGTATTTATAATTATTTAGTCCAATAAAATGTTTTACTGAACTACATTGTGTGTAGCTACCCATAGGTTTACGCTTAGTATTTGTATTATGATAAGCAGTGATGCTACTGCTGCAGCTCCTGTCAGTTTTCTCATGTATTAATTAACACTTACTTGGGTTACTCAAGTATATACTTTAAAGCCGTCCCACCTTTCAGCTGTTCAGCAGAGAGAAAATAAAGCAGACGAATATCCAGTGTCAACAATAACAACTTTATTAGCTTCTTTTTTCATTATCGTGTCTTTGTCATTTAAAGACAATGTTATACAAGTACAAATTAAGGGGAAAATTACACAATTTAAAAAAAAGAACCAAAACCTCAGTTGAATCTGCAGTTTCACCTGAAAACACTTACATGTATTTGGGGAGTAAGAGTAGTAGTCAAGGCAGGTCAATCACCTTTGACCTCTAGTACCAGGCCACTGTTGTGATGTGTCTCATCATACAGATTGTTAACATCACCGTCTCACAACAAAGCCGTGAGTCACAGTCTGAGGAGGAACCGGTTTCAATTTTGGACAAGGCAAGAAAATCTCCCCACATTGTATTTGTTTGCTTCGGCTTCATAACTGAGCAGCATCGAATGAGAAGGAGATGTGTGCCTCGCATGCACACAAATCAAGCTCATTATGCATACAAACGGTATTAAAAAAACAAAACACCAACATAAGAATAATGGCACCCATGAGAAGGTAGAAATCAGAAAATAGAAATGTAAAAATTAAGCTTATAAACAATCACACCATAGTGAATTAAGTGAGATGAAATGATAGGGGGTTTACAGTCGAACCCTCCCAGGTAGGGAAGGCAAATGATGAGGTTATTTTTAGTCTACAGTCCACTCTCCACATACACTTTGGTTGTTTTTTTCCCCTTTCTGCATGAAGCAGACAACTGTTTTGTTTCAGCAACAACAGCCATGAGCTAACACCACTACATCGCACTGCGTTATTGCTACAGCTGTCCGATGTCGTACAGACCCCCGCTGGGGCAACTTCAGGAGGCAAGTCGCCATCAAGTACTGAGGTCATGTTATCTGGAAATGTACCGATTTAAACTTATGGTGAGCTTGCGGTTATTGTTCAAAATATAACGTGTTTTCTCAAGTATAAAATCATCTCAAACACAAAATATTTAACTAAATCCCTAGTAACTTCAAATTGATCTCCAAGAAAAGAAATCACACACTAACTTTCTTATTGTACAATTTCTTCTCCGCCATTCAGCCGTGATACAGATTTAACTGAACAATTTTCAAGATAGCAAGAATTAAACATCTTGCGGCAACAGTGTCCATCCATAAATGTGACACCGTTGATATGATATTAAGTGTACACAACCTTGACCAAAAGCTTGTCTCTTTGTACACGTAGGAAGATGTTGCAGTCTGTTTAAGAGAAGAGATCCAAAGCAGTAATTAGTGAAGTAAAAGGAACAGTTACACATTTTGGAAATGCACATTTTCTTTTTTTCAGCCAAAATGTACTACTCTCGACTCTTAACGAGTGAATAAGTGTTTTTCTTTACTTATTCTTTAAGCACGTCATTCTGACGTCATGAGATTTATTAAATGTTCAAACAATCATCACTAATTCACAGATAAAGAATCTTAGTAGATCATATTATCAAACTGATAATATTCACTTTATGTGAATATTCAATGTGATTTTATTTATTTTCCAGTGCATTGTATACATCTTGATGGCCTGCACATCGGGGGAACTGCCAGATGTGTTGATCTATGAAAGCATCACTGAACCACGGTTACTAATGTGCTGATATCAAGGACTCTATAAAAAATATGTTCAGTGTTTTAACACAGTTTTTTGAAATATAAAACAAGAAATCTGCAGCCAGGTTTGGTTGAGGTTGCCAAAGAGGTAACATCCATTCACTCAGAATCAATCTGGATTAAAAGTTAAAATTACTGGCTCATTCAGTCAATTTGTCTTCAGATCTGGACTGTACTGTCTGCATAACATAATACTCAGATTAGTATAATTATTCTTCATCTTACATTATTAATCTTTTATCACAAAATATTCACATAAATAGACTAGACGGTAGATATAATACATCCAGCCTTGAAATCTACATCCTAATAATAATTAAAAAATAATATTAACTGGTTTTCAAAACTCTTGTCTCCGTAGACATGTAGTGCACGGGTCAGGGGACTCTGTCCCTTGTTCAGTCAATTAAAGGCAAAAGACTGAGGGGTACCTTCGTGAGCTGATCCCAGATCAGCATGTCCACAAACACTGAATGAAAGGACCACGTGTTGAGCCTGGAGCGGCAGCTGGGCGGAGTCATCTGTAGCTGGAGCTGATTGCAGAGGTGTGCGACGGGGACCAGCCCCGTCGGCTTCTCTAACCTTTGACCTCCTGTCAGCTGAAGCCACGCTGGACTCCTCAGAGAAGCCGCTCCAGCCTCACGTACAGCGAGCAGTCCTCCAGGAAACGTCTGAGCTTCAAACTAGTGACTGATGGATTTTTGTGGAGCGAGTGCACTGCACACTATAGAAACCAACATGCTCCTGTGTGTACTGGGTGGTACTCACGAAATGTCTTTGGTGCAGACTTACTGTAATACTTTGTATGATCACTGAGAATGGTGTTTCTGAAAATGGTCACCAAGGATAGTATGCGCTGCTATTGGAGAGCACCAGAGGACAAGGTAAAGTACATGTACAGAGTGAAACTGTTTCAACATCAACACAGAGATATATGTACTACTGTATGATCTACCACAGTGCAAAGTGCTAGTTCGGTTCTTGATGGGGATTAGAGTGATATGGATATTCAATGTGTGACTGTCGCTGCACTAATGTGTTTCAACTACAGGACCCAAGAAGCCTACTGCAGACTTTTACTAATCAGAATCACAAATGGAAGATGTCTGAAGCATATTTAGATGACTAAGATGCATTGAAGCACAGACGCAATTCATATTCAACATATGAAATTAATAATCTGCCATATTATCTCTATATGGACTCTAGTCTAATTGACTACTTCACAGACTGTAATTTCTGGAGGGAAACTCCAACATTCACACCAAATAGAAGAAAGATAGTTTGCCCAATCAAATATTAGCTCTTGGTTATGGAGACCCAACGTGTTAAGGAGTATCTAAATAAGACATTATGCAGTTAACAATCATATTGATAAATACAGATAAAATAAATAACATAACCATAAAACTGTGAAGTAATCCAATATACTGTATTTTATAAACACAGCTCATTATTATGAAAGTTTTTTTGTCATGCTTATTTTAATTACGTGCAAGCTTTATTCATTTCTTTTATTTATTTCCAGTATTGGGCCCTTTTTTTAAATGTGTATTTATTGTGTTTATGTTTACATTTTATGTGTATTTATGTACATTTGATCAGTGACACTTTTCCTGTCAGCTCATTAAGATCAAAGCCAATCACATATTGTACCTGTTTGTCTTCAAACTTTGTTATGTCTAAAAAGGAATTACAATAACTCACAATAATCACAATAACTAAAAGTAATAACACTGACTTGCCACAAACAAAAATAAGGAGCACAAAATAACATGTAAGCTTTAACAGTAAAAATATCACACGGTCATAGTTATGTTACCTATTTTGTCTGTAGTTATCAATATACATTTTTTCCCCCACAGAATGTCTTCTTTGTCACGTTGTGTCTGCATTACTAAGAACAAAAATCTAACAGGCATACTTTCCAGACACCATTTTCAGGCTTTAGCTTCTTTCTGAAGTGGAAAATAATAATAATGAGCACTTGAAATCATTCCCATAAAGAAAAAGAGGGAACAAATTGAATATTCATGAAGTAAGTCTGGCATAATCTCAATTGTGCTGAATAAAACAAATTATCAGGACACTTTTCAAAGTAAACCCTGAAATACTGTGTATTCCACAGTATTCTGCTTCTATGTGCCTGTTTATGGATTTGTCCCTGTTAGTTGTTAGTCTATAATCGAGAGATGCTTTGATATGGGTTTCTGTCCAATCGGTAAAAACTCTTAAATTGGGTGAACACAGAAAAGTGCATTGTGGGTAAGATTATGGATCACCTGATCTCAGGAGTGTGCAGGTGCCTTTTGCTGTGTGGTGCCACAACTCCAACACCGACATCCACACATTGTCTCACTGCTGTTTCAGTATAGTGTCAAAACAGAGTGACAGCGTACATTTTGGAGGTAATTCCGAGAGTGTGTGAAACATACACATTCTCATGCTCACCACAGGTCCACATGGTGCTACGCCCCATTGCTGAAGGACCAGAGGCAGAGCACTTCCCTGTGCGATGGGGTTAGCTGTGATCCGGGCCGAGTTCCTGGGTTAGAAGATGTTAGGACACATGCTCCAGTCCTGTTTCTCCTTGGCCTCCCAGTAACCTCCCTTGTACACAAAGTTTGTTTCTCCAGTGACTGAGTCCCTCGTCTGGTGAAACCACAGCGGCTGGTAGCCTTCATATTCTTTCCCTGCGGGAAGAAGCACAGGTGTTACTCAATTCCTGTCATTTAAATTGCACTCTAGTGGAGAAGCCACACTTGCAGGCAATTCAAGTAGTGATCAATTTGCCTTCACACATATGCATATGCAGGGAAGGCAATCAATCGCTGCGCCCTGCATTTGGGAGAGCTCCAAATGTGAGCCAAGCAGATGTAACGGTGAATTCAAGGGTGTCAGTGCGACGTGCACGATGAAAAAGCCTGGATCAATCTTAGTGAAGCAGTTTTGGAACTCCTTGAACTAAATAATCCATCTGTTTCCTGATACAGAAATCGAGTCAAAAGAGGGAGAAATTGCAGCTTAGCAAGCAGCTCATGTTTTTGTTCCTGTTATAAAAACATAATGCAGATTTAACTTGTTTACTGTTTACCTCAAGCATTCAAATAGACAGGATAACGATGCAGTGTAAATAAATCACTTGCTAATGTGGCTTCACCATAGTACATTAAAAATACTTGTAGATTTTAGAGATGTATCTGTTATTTTGTGTCACATATTATTTTTCTAAATGAAAATGCCACATGTATGCAGGAAAAGGTAATTTTTCCTGAGTCATTATCTAGAGAAGTTGACATGAGAGGGGTATCATGCAGTTCCACACAGAGGCAGACCACACAGAGTAAACACAGAGGATGGCGTGTATGTGTGTGAGTGTGTAAGTGTAGATGTGTGTATGTGTATGTGTGTGGGAGTGATGCACAACAGAGGGGCACAGGGCATCCTCCACTCACCAGAGTCATAATCACACTCTGACCACCAATAGAGGGAGGAAAAGAAAGACAAGTCATGGGTACATCCAATACAATCTAGCCTATGCACAACACACACACACACACGCGCACACACGCGCACACACACACACACACACACACACACACACACACACACACACACACACACACACACACACACACACACACACACACACACACACACACACACACACACACACACACACACACACACACACACACACACAGGAATGCCACAGAATGAAATGTTTCTGTTAGGTTCTCTGATATTTTGTTCAGCCCAGCTGAACTGCAATAAGTGTTGTTCTTACTGGGATAAGTACTACTTCCTAAATCCTAACCTTCAACACAGTTTTTATTATTATTTCAACATCTTTTCTGAGAAATCATTTTTTTAAAGTTTACATCCGTTGGTAGAAAGCTCTTGATACTACGATAACCATGAGCCTCAGTTGCCTTTGCTACAGACAAGTACAGTAGCAAGCTAGAGGTCGGATTCAAAGTCGTGGCAAATTTAGGGATAAAACACTGCGCCGTAGTGGCAGAATTCATCCAAACTTGGCCCCGATTCTGAAAATAAACTGCATGTATCAGAAGGTTGCTGCAAAGCAGAATACTTACCCTTCATCCTTTATCATCACTGTCTGTCTCTGTCATCTACTCACACATGCCACACTTCCTGTTCTCCTTTGCATACCTTCATCCAGAGCATCTGAGGCCTCTGCTTCTCTCCTCCTCCTCACGGCTCTTTGTTTCTCCTCGAGCCTCTGTTTTTCTGAGTTTGCCTCATCCCATCTCCCTTCCTCCATTAGCATCTGGTCTGGTCTCAGCCGGCTGTCAGTCAGTCCAACTCCGTCCTCCTGCTCGTTGAGGGTCAGTGCCAGCGCTGAGAAGTAGTACATGTTCTCAGCGTTGTCCCTGAGAGAGCAAGACAAAATGGACAGGAGTTATGCAGGGTCATGATCAATGATATTGACTACTGTTATGCAACTACTCATACATTGCAATGCTCAGCCGTATGAGGCAAATGAAACTTACGGGAGAGGGTATTTCTTCCACAGCAGCTTGGGAGACAACGTCTGATAGACCGTCTTCTGCTTGCCCTCTGATCCACCTCCCCCTCGGCTGCTCTGAATGATCTTGGAACTCTCAATTTTATCATCCCACGTACCAGAGAGGATGTAGTGAGCCTGACCCCCACTGTCTGACACTACACCTGTCACCTGGAAAGAGCAATAGGAAATAAGCAAACTGACTATAAGGAATGAAGACACTAAAGCAGGCTATGTTTGTACCACCATCTCATTTCCTTCAAATTGTAAACACCTAAATACACAATCACCGAGGCAGGTCACCAGTAAATTTCCATTAGTTTATCCGACGTCATTCACTACCAAGGAGGGCAGCATTAGGCCTCATTTTTAGATAATTACTGCACCTCCGGTTACCTCACTACAACCTCTATTACACTATATATGTGTTGGTAGCGTCCAGCAGGAGGCAGCATCAGACAAATTAACCCTGCAATGTATGACGTCGTGCAGAGGTCGGGTACATAAGTGTGGAAAGGAAGCTTTTACCTTCCGTGGAACGTCCCTGGAAAAATAACTGTAGGGAGAAAACTTGAGTTGGCAGGTCTCCTTGGTCCTGTGATTCACAATCTCAATGTCCCCCGACTGCACAAATACAGACACACAATGAGAGAGACAAAGAGAATTATAGCACATCAACACTATTAACAGTGTTTACAGCACAGAAAGAAAAGCATCCCAACTGATCCTAACCCTATTTATTGGATCATTTTTCAAACCACATATTTAGGTTCCTTAAAGGTACCAAGTGGAGGTTTTGACAACTATTGGAGCTGTAAGGCAAGTTTATTTATATAGCACATTTCAGCAAAAAGGTTATTTGAGGCGCTTTACATAAAATCCCACAAGCTAAAAGACAAACAAAACTGTTGTAAAAAATACAACCGAATTGCGAATAAAAAAAAAGCTAAAATAGAATAAGACTAGTATAAAATACAAGAATAAAAGTTACACAGCAGTGTAACAAATTCCTAATTATTTGATTTAGCTATTGCTGTTGAGCAATGTTTTGATGAGCAGGCCTTTAATTGGTTTGTATGGGGTCACACATGCATTGGGGGTGGCGTCTGCTGAGGGCCACACCTTTCAAGTCTCATGCCTAATGTTTCACATACATTTTACTGCATCTAACCGCCATCAAATAAAAACCTCATGGATTGTCACACTGTCACATGCTGTAAGCTTAGTACAGTGATGATACGCTGATGCAGTGCAGATCACTTTCTCTGGCTTCACTCCTGACAGCCCTGACTTCTGTCCGTCTGGCAGCAGAGTTGAAGTAGCAGCAGAGTTTCCATAGCTTGACATGAAGATGTGAGGCTGACCCCGTTCTGCACCAGAGGACCGCAGAGTGATGCGTGGAGGCGGTGAAAGACGGTCAAAGTACTGAATGCAGAAGGCAAAACGCTGGAGAGAGGAATTTGAGATACTAGTCGAGCAAAAACAATACCACTTCTGTGTGAATACAAACATACATGCCTTAACAGCGTTTTTGGAAACATTCTTTGTGTATATTATCACTAGTATAATGTACCAGCTGAATGTACACAAACCTCCACAGGGTACCTTTAATCACATACATCAGCATGAACACTGCTGCTGATTCTCATAGTCTGGAGCTTATTGCACAAACCAATATAATAAATCAGAGATGATAAATTGCCTTATTGTTTTTAGGTCTTCTTCCAAGGTTACACACAAACACAGGCGTACGCACACGCACTCGCACACACATGTCCAGATCTTACAGACTGAGAGACATGCAGATCTGAAGCCTGCCCCTCCCCCAGTATAACTGGGCCATTTGACAGAAAGAAGAGGCTGTTATTTTAGGGTGTTATCACAGATCAAAGCTCTAAAAACAGAAGAAGCTGAAGATCAATCCCTAGAGATTGTGAATCTTCGTATTCTTGTGCTGTAAGGCTTTGATTCCCTTCTTCACAGCACGTTGTTCTGCTGCTTCGTATCACACTGCAATACAGGAGGACAACACATCCATAGGCTGCTCTGGGTTGTTGGTTACCAGTAAGACAAACACACCTGGTCAATCCACAGTTTGCCCACTATGATGTTGTGCACTGTGGAGGTGACCTTTCTCCACACGTATTGGTTCCCACTGGAGTGGAATTGCAGGTGAATGGCACCTGGGGAGGGACAGGGACAAAATACTATGAGAGAAAAGAAATATCACAGCTGCTTTGTTACCGATCTGCGATCGCAGACCTTAGATTGTGTTGTTTTAGGATGGGATTGTAGGTTTGCTTCTGGGATAAAATATGTGTATATGTTTTCTAAAACGCATGTAAAAAACAAAGTTGGGATTTATCACTCTTTGTAATGTAATGTAACTCTTTGTAATTTACGTACAAATGTGCTCATCTCACTATTCATAGATCAGGCCTTTTGTGAATTGGGTTGCGATGGTTTGTTGTTTTTAAACATCGGGTCCACAGAAGACGTTTTGGAAACACTGATCCAACACATTTATGCCCCATTCAATTTCTACATCTATTTCCACTGTGACCTAACGATGGAAGATTAATAACATGAATTTGACAATAAACACAGCAATTTAGATATTTTGTATTTGGCACCTCACAGCAGGCATATAACAAGGAAGAAGAGAAGTCAGATACATCCCACTGCATGCTCAAATCTCAGAACCCTGCTTTCTGCCATCCCAGTGCAATAGAGAGCTCCCTTTATACCCATACTTTATGCATGTGTCAAAACGGTCATAAAACCCTCTTGATTCATGCTCACACGCTTTACCTCTATTGTGTGGGAGGCAGCACACTCAGGCACTACTCTCAAGTGGTAAGTAAACTCGGCCTGGCGTGGCTGGTACATTTGCATGATGGAACTTTTAGATAAACACACAGTTTGTTGCTTGCCCGGTCCCCACTGAATATGAAATGTCTTACCCAGAGGCATTATGGAGAGGTATTTGCCACGGAACTTGCTGGCGATGGTGATTTCCTGCCACAGGGTCCAGCCTCGTTTGGAAATCACATGGTGTGCAGCTGCAGGGGGGTGATGGCTCACCTTAGAAGAAATATAGACATACAGGTAAAGTATATCCACATAAGACAGGCCATCGTTGCGCACTCGTACTGTGCGCATGCACATCAGTGAGTGTGTAAGCAAAAACTCCCTGTGGCCATGCTGTTACCTGCTCACACAGCGAGCGGTAGCCGAACTCCTCCCTTCGATCGAGCTCGTAGGTCTCACCCAGGAGGGGGTTGAAGGGCTTGGCTGTCCGGTGGACCGTGGTGGAGTAGGACGATACGGAGAAGGCAGCGACCAGGCACATCTGCTCCAGGGAGGAGTCACAGCGCGCCGCCTTGTCCAGAAGCTCGTGATACTCCAGGTCCTCGGTGAGCCGCTGCAGCATCGACAGAGGCTCGTTGAAGTTCACCTGAATGGGCGGATCAAGAAGATGTGAGACACACAGATTTGTGTTAACCAGCCAGCAAGGAGGACGGCGAGGCCTAATACACTTACAGGCATGGGGATTTTGGAGAGCTCCTTGCCGATGCAGTTCTTCATGATGCTCCACAAATTGAGGGAGTAGTTGGGCTTGTCTGGGACATGTGTGCGCCTCTGTCTGCGAGGCTGAACCTCCTTCCCTGACACATCATTATAGCTTGGAGACATCTGGTATTCGGTGGAAGGGAAGAGGTGGAGGATGAGACGGGGGTCTTTTAACTTTGTACGAAAAGCATATTTGAAATATACACGTTTGAGAAATACTTTCAACATGGCAGCAAATCACCAAACGGTAGAGACAGAATGACAGAGCGTGAGAGACAGGTGGAGAGGGAACAGAGGATGCAGATGTGTGTTAGAGAGAGGAGAAAGCAAGGGAGGATTTAGGGGAAAGAAGTGCAGATGTTTGACAGGTAATTAACATGTAGTGGAGCGAAGCAGCTGTGAATCTTCGGCACCACAGGGGTGACGAGGACACCGCGGGACACACGAATAAAGACTGTGTGTGGCTGTGTGTGTGTGTGAGCACAACAAGTGAAGACAGTTATATAAATAAATCAATGAGCTGCAAGTTTTTCAGCAGCACAAATGAATCTATATTAAGATTACAAGTCAGCAGTGTCCATAAATGTCAGTCCTATTTGTCAGACTAGTTAGGAGGACAGACACTTACATGATCGTCCTGGTTCCAGTCATTGGGCTGACCTCCGCTTGCTCCACTCAAATTACTCTGAGAACGCCTGGAAGAGAATTAAAATATTTTCTACAATGAGTACTGGACACAAACACACTCAATGTTAATGAGAGAGACACACACACACACACACACACACACACACACACACATCTTAATGGTGCTGAGGAGGAGTTGAGGGATATGTTGCAAGAGATGAGCCATAACAATGATGAGGTAAAGAAAACGTAAGTTACTTGAGATGTTTAAAAAAAGTAAAAACAGAAAGCACAGGCTCTGCAAAGACAGGTGGAGTTGCCAGCAAGCGACCAACTCCAATGCAGCAAACAAATATACCATAAATTCGTTCTGAGATAGCAATAACAAAAGTTGTTTTATTTTGCTGCAGAAAAGTCTTTTAGTCTTATAGTTCGTTCGAGTCAAATTCATGCTCAGAGTGATTTATTATACTAAATATTAAAACTAAACCAAACCATCCCGTATCCGTCTGTCAGCTGACCAGAACATGGATCCCTGTGAGTGACTGACCTGTGCTGTGTGTTCTCAGTGGCAGTCACTGTGATAAATGCAGGGGAGTCCTCCATGGCATCAAAGTACTCAGTATCCTCATCTTCATCACTCGCCTCTTCTTTGTGCAGCCTCTCACTCCGCCCTGTCAGGACACACACATATGTGAGTAAATGCTAACCACATCCAACACTAGCAGAGCCATCACACGCCGGTGAGTCTGAATCCTACAGAGTTCAGGAGAGAGCAGTGTATAATCACACACCCATGGTGATTAATCAAGGAATAATTAGCTTAGTCAATGTGGGGCAGGGGCGTGGTTAGCGCACCTGCAGCAGGTGAGGGAGAGAGAAGCACGCTCGGAACAGCTGTGGGGAGTGAGTAATCACGAACCACAGCTGGGTCCAATGAGTGCGGGGGCGGGGATAAAGAGCCCACAGGGGCGACAGAGCGGGGTGGTGGTAGAGGCAGAGAGCTCAGTGTATGAGTGGAGTGCTGACACTGAGGAGCAAAATAAAGCCTGTTGAACCCGCAAAGCCACGTGTCTGCGCCTATGTCGGGAGCCATGCATCCCCCGGTAGGGAGAACCTTTGCCACAGTGGAGCCCAACGTGACCTGCCGCGGTGGGATGACGTGGTTCGTGGAGCGGACGGGGGACCCAGCACGAGCGGGGATGACGCGGAGCCTCGCGGAGACCAGCGTCACGGAGATGCGGCAGGTGCCGGCGGGGGACAAGCGACCTCGAACGCCGGAGGACTGCCGCCGGAAATTCCGGGCGCTTCGTCTGGAGCCTGGGGTCCGGCCCCACCTGTTCGCGCAGGAGGTGCAATTCAAGGCGGGGCGGTGGCTGCGGCCGGAAGGCGTGGGAGGAGTTGAGGAGGTACTGGAGCTGGTGGCCGCGGAGCAATTCGTGCAGGGGCTGCCGCCCCGGATGGCCGCCTGGGTCCGCGGCCGCCAGCCGGCGTCGATAATGGCCGCAGTCACCTTGGCCGAGGACTACCTGGCCTTGGACCCGCCCGAGGAGCCGCCTGAGGAGCCGACGGACCGGGCCCGGCCGGGCCCGACTCTCAGGAGGGGGGCGGCGCTGCCGAACCCCGACGCGCCAGCCGGGCCGACACCAGCTGCCCGGCGGCAGGAGCACCTGGCCGTGGACGCGCCGGAGAGGACGACGACGGCCCGGAGGAAACGGGCCCCGCGGACCGCCGGGGCGGGAAACCAGCGACTGCCAACGCGACGGGAGGGGCCGGGGCAGTCGGGCCCGGAGGCCCGGGTCAGGGACCCACCGGAACCGACGACCAGGTCAGGAGATCGGCCATGGCACCCGGGCCCGGAGGCCCGGGTCATGGACCCACCGGACCCGACGACAGCCCCACGGGGCCCAGGCCACGGCGGGCCGGACCCAGCGCGGACCCCGCGGAGCCCCGGGCGGACGTGTTGGACGTGCGGTCGGCCGGGGCACGTCCACCTGGACTGCCCCCTGATGGAGGTGGACCAGGCAGTCCAAGTCGACGCCCCTACGGCCCACCGGAGGAGGGCAGGACGAGCCCGGAGGTGGTGGAGGAGACGTTGGCGGGAGGGCGGCCAGTGGGGACCCAAGGAATCGGGGGCCCGGCCGGTCACCCTCGTAGGGGGGGTGGAGGCGGAGCGGCACGGACGGCCGTTCCACCGGAGCAGCCAGCGCCAGAGCCGGCGCGCGGACGAGGGCCGGCTGCGGCGGGAGGTGGAGAGGCTGAGGAGCCAGCTCCGCTACGCCGCCCAGGACCGGCACGAAGATAAACAGACGATCGCCCAGCTGGGCCGGAGGCTGAAGGCCGCGCAGGCGGCGCGTGCCCGCGCCGAGGCCCAGCTGGCCGACGAGCGCGGAGAATTGTTGTCCTCGTCGTGGTTTCCCCGCCCCTAACTGTTCTCTCTCTCTCTTGTGTTGCAGGTTGCCGCGTCGGACGGCGGATGGGGGCCGTTTTGTCCCGGGAGAGGAGGCGAGGCCGAGACCTCCCGGGGCGCCAGATCGCCCGCCGTCCGGACCAGGCCCCGCTCCACTGACCCACCGGATGAGGGATGCCAACGCCCGGGCCACCCGTTGGCATCGGGCACAGACGCCGTCACCTCCCTGGTGGTCCATAGGTCGGGGATGCAGATGGTCGGGGCTGACTTCCCCGCCCGCTCCCTGGGGGGAGGGGGGGGGAAGTTGGTTAGACCGGTGGCTCCCCGGCCTAAGTCGGGCGGTGGGGGTATGTGGGGCAGGGGCGTGGTTAGCGCACCTGCAGCAGGTGAGGGAGAGAGAAGCACGCTCGGAACAGCTGTGGGGAGTGAGTAATCACGAACCACAGCTGGGTCCAATGAGTGCGGGGGCGGGGATAAAGAGCCCACAGGGGCGACAGAGCGGGGTGGTGGTAGAGGCAGAGAGCTCAGTGTATGAGTGGAGTGCTGACACTGAGGAGCAAAATAAAGCCTGTTGAACCCGCAAAGCCACGTGTCTGCGCCTATGTCGGGAGCCATGCATCCCCCGGTAGGGAGAACCTTTGCCACAGTCAAATTGGCAATGTTCCTGCTGGTTAACTCGCCTGAAATGCGAGATCCTCAGGGTGTGCTTCTAATATGCAGTATCCGACATTCAATTCAGTACTTTCTAAAAGTGATTATATTAAAAGATGAGAGTAAGCTATGACCTTCAGTCATTGGACAACCACCAATTCAAACTAAATGTACTGTATTATTAGAAAATAGTTGTTGTTCATCGTATTCTTTCAAAACCAGCTTCTGTTTAATGCTACTTAGTAAGATGCAAACGATTAATTTATTCAATAAAGATTCAACTACGTCCTTGTCCAAAACACAAAAGAAGGTTATGAAATATTCAAAAGAGAGATGCCCATGTCTCTGGAAAGCCATTACTTTTACAGCCAGCACTACATATACTGTATAATTGGCAGAATATTTAAGTGTAGCAACGGTTTTACCTGACAGCAGCTAAACACCATGCACATAAAACAACACCAATGGTTGTTTTTCTAATGCTTTCCAAATGACCAACATGAGCCACTTCTGATGTTCTGCCTACATGGTTTAGGTAAAGTCCAGTAAAGGCAACTTATTACAGACAGCAAAGGAGATGACAGGGAGTGATGGACCCAGCTGGACACATACTGTTAGTGTTCATGGTCAGCATCTTAAGCCCTAAGCCACGGGGGGAAACCAATACACCAGTTTTAAGACCTAACACTTGTTTACATCCATCCGCCGTGTCTTCCTCCCTGTAGCTTCACGCCGTTCTATAGGGAAGTTACATCACTAAGTGCTGTCATTTTTCTGGAGAGGGCAGTCTTACACAAAAGGTAAGGCCATGGGGCTACAAAAATCAATAGGTTTCTTTCTCCTGGAGGATGGATGTGCACAACAAGTGTCATGTCATCGGATGTTTTCAAGAAGCTGGTCATAGGTAGACAAGCAAGGACATAAACAAATGGAGAGACAGACCTACAGTCCTTGGTGAAGGTAGTTACCATCTCTCAATTAGTGATAATCCAAACCCTTTGACACAACTTGAAAAATATCAATCAGCATGTGGGAAGCTGCAATATTGAGCCTGAGGTCACACATGACTCTTAGTATAGTGAGGTCCACACTGAGGCCCACAGGAGTAAGTCCTTCAAAGGCGTCTCACCCTTGTTGGTGGTCGGGGCGCTGGGTTTGGTGGAAACAAGCGTGGGTGCTTCTCTCCACGCCCGCTCCAGGCTGTTATGCTGCTTGGCCAGCTGCTCAATGGTCTCCTCTAAGTGGGTACGCTGCTCTCGCTCATACTGCAGAGCCCGCTGCCATCTCCTGCTGTGAGTCTCTGCTAGGTCCAAGAAGTCTCGACACGCCTGGGGGAGCACATGCACACAAGAAGATAAACACACACACACACACAGCTAAAGTTTCATTTCTACGATATAGTCGGGAAAAAATGGATTACATTCCTGAAATAAAATAAATGTTTTACTTTACATTCTTTTTGAGGTGCAACTTACTTTTCACTTGCAATGGAAAAGCTCAGAAGTTTGCATTTAACTTGTGGCTCCTGATCAAATCTAGGTAACACCTTCATAAAACCATTGAACCCATAAAACCTATAGGAACGTTTTCAACAGATAATACTGAGTAAAAATATCATCAGGATCATCCTGACGGCTTAAAGCAATATGAGAGAGAGAACATTGGGATTAAAAGCTGTAAAGACATTCGGGCCACTTATTGTAATCAAGTTAAATTATCACTTTTGTTTCGAGCACTCATCAACATGTTAATGTTCTTTCTACTGGGTCTCCCTGCTGTGTAAATGTGGCTCAGAGCATCCGGAGCTAGAAGTTTGATTGAACAGAATGAACAAACATTGAGGAGACAGCGACCCTCAAAGTTGAAACACATAGGACGACTAATGCTCCTAAAGACACAGAAATCTATCAGTATGTTTTCTGATCGGAAAGCTAACAAACAAGGTCCTAAAATCACAGATAGCTCTAGGTGCCAGCTATTCTATTGTCACATCACATGATCCTTTGCAATGAGCAGTTACAAAGAAGTTCCACGCTGCATTCACGTCAAAGTCTTCCAAGTGGCATTAAAAACATAAAAGAATGCTGAGACTTCCCCCCGCTGTCCCTCACATAACAGAGAAAGATGATGAGCTGTGTTTCATCCTGATTCTCTGCAAAATCTCCAACCACCAAGACGTTGGTGATGAAGTCCGGCTCATTTGGGCGATGAGCACACGTCAGTGGAGCCCGACACAGAAAGAGGCCAAACAAACTGTCGAAGTCCAAATGAGAAAAGCCATGCTTCAAAGTAAAAGGAAAGATATCTACACCTTCACATGACTCCTTTGCAGTGTTAGATGTTCTTGTGTTCTGTTGTTGCTCTAACCATAGCGGGCAAGACATGTCAACTTGTAAAAGAAGGCTATACCTTATAGCAAATTAGAAAATGAAAACAAATCTGAAATTTTTTTAAATTAAGATTTAAGAACTTAAGCATATTTATTTATGGTGGACCAAAAGTATTGACATTGTGGATAACTATGTTTGTCAGCTTTTCAATAAGCAAAAAAGCATACTATGTTTTTTAAGAATATATCTGTCATTAAGAGGAGCGACTTTGAGGGCACTTGTCTCCTGGAGGGTTGTTCATTTTATGTTAATCAAACTTTCTCTGATATACTGTAGGTCTACATGTAGGAATAAATATGATCAAATAGAAAGGGGTGAGGTTAGAAATTGATTTCTGACGGACAATATGCATGATGAAAATGTCATGTGACAGTCACTAAGCTGTCAGCATAGTGGGACTCAGAGGAGGCTTTCTGAATAATCATTCGGCAGCTAGTGTCTTTTTGGTCCCAGAGCCAGAGGGGCAGTTGAGAGTTAGCCACATCAATACGTTGTGGGCTGGAGGGATGAGTCACTCAGATGATCTCTGTTCTCTGGCTGGGGACAGTGCAGTCTCACTTTGAGGCAGCAGGAAGAGAAACAAGGAAGCGGGAACCTTACTCCTTATGAGCTTTGTTCCCAGACAGCAGCATACCCATCTGTCTGATGAAAAGGTTTATGGTCTACCATATTGAGTTTACTTTTTGTCTTGAAAAACATCCTCACTGACAACAGAACAATAGAGAGATGTGAAACCAGGAATAGAAACAATATAAACTGAACTCTTAAGATAAACACTATTACTTTTACAAATGCATCAATATTTATTGTCATACATGAATATGAGCAATTACTAATCCTTGCATTTTCCGATCGAGGGTAAATGGTATGTTTCATAAACACACGGTAATGTGATCAGTAAAAATTGATTTACCTTTATAACAAACTAAAATTGAATGTGTTCTCCAACAATAATAATTGAAAAACTAATTTATTATATTACTCCAAAAGTAAAATACAATACCTCTTAATAATTATTATTTAGTTATATAGTTATTATATAACTAATCTGTAAAGCTTGGGGGATTTTAATGGTTATAACTTAATATGTTAAAATCATATGTATGGTAATGGTGCAATTTTATGTCAATAGTACTAAATTACCCTTACCCTTTACAAAGGTTACATTTCAGTGGCATTAGATCTTTTATAATACAAGTTTGCTCAAAACAATGCTTGGAAATCACAGAATATCCGTCATAAAAAACCTCCAGTCAAACTCTTACCTCCAGCAGTCTTGCATCAAGTGTCTAAACTTCAATGTCCGGGACTCGGTTTAAATGTTAGAAGTGCATGTGACATTGTGGTTCACTTCCTCAGACATTGATATGAAACTCAACACCAACTTTAAAAGTATGACAGTTCCACTTTTTTTATGCTGAGTCCAAACGCAGACTGCATGTGACTTCCTTTGGGGGGAAACGGGGTTGATAAAGGCTAAAAAAAAGTGAACAGGCATGCAGAAATTAAAATAGAAAGTCCTGAATGAGTGACGTAGCAAAAACTCCAATGAACTTGAGTAAAGTTCCATGTGATCAAATGGTGCCAACATTAAGTGGTAGGTGTGTGAAAGCCTACACACACAAATGGGCGAGAGCTTGGATTCAGTGACACGTGACCAGTTACATCATCACTCAATGAACTAATGCAACCTTCTCCTGAGGCCGGTTCAGACCAGAGTACATGCACTTGTGTCTTGCCATTATGGCCTCCCTCTTCCCTCGACCCCTCCTCCTTTACTCCCTCCTCACATGCATAGCCTGTTTTCTTTCGAAAGCAACATTCAAGTAAATGCTTAACAATGGCTGAAAACGTGGCTGCAGGAATCCAAAAAGTCACAGTCGTCAGAGATTTCAATTACTTTTGAGTATTTTGTCATTTGAATTTGATAGGGCTGATAAAAAATCTAACGTCATTTGTAACAAAATACTTTAGGGTGGAGTTTAAAATATATATTTTTAAATACTCAAAATACTTTCTCCACGAATCAAAAAACAGTTCACAGGTTCAGTCTTCAGGTGTTCACGTTCAACGGATTGTCTGTCAAGGTAAATATTTGATCTGAGTGTGACAACTAGCTTGATGTATAATTTATGTCTGGGTTTGGCTACATAGCCTGTTGTAGCTAGCTATATAGTCAAGCTAGCAATTGATGCGAACATGCTAATGAGGCTAGCACGCTGTCTAGGCTAGTGCATAGCCAGTATTTAGCAAATTAACTTATCAGTTGAGTAGCTAGCTATAGGAAGAGGGAGATTGGGAGCTTGTATGTTCATGATAATCTTATCAAGAGACGTCTGACCATCTAATCTTGCACTGTATTACAGGTTATGCTGTATCTTCTCAATGTGAATCTCATAATGCCATATCAATTACTGGAAGATAATCTAGTTCACAGTTAGCCAGGTTATGACAGTAGATGTCCATTTGTTAAAAAATAAATATTTAAATAATTAAATATCCAATTTAATTAATTTAAAAGGCATATTATAAAAGTATTCTTAATTGTATTATTCCATACATTCTACAGTTGGCCAGGTGGACAACATGTCACAGCAAGATGATGTTCAAGAAGGACCATCAACAAGGACAGATGGAACCACAGATGGAACTTTTGTACTATTTACCTTTTATTTGTATTCCTTTTTCTGTGCAGAACTTGATGTACAGTAATGTATTTAGGCTTGTTCCCTGTGTACAACTGGTTTTAATTATATATTTTGCTTTTATCGTATACATAGGCCTAATGTGTGATGCTATTCATATGTGATGAATATTTTCTTGTTGTTACAAAGCCAATGTTGATGGGCTGTTAAGTCCCATTGATAAATATTTATATATATATACATAATCAATCAAGTTGTTGTCTTTTAATAGCGCTTTCCTTAGTTACACTGACATTCTGTGACTGTTCATCTCTGGCTGCCGTCTGCTTGAAGAGAGCATTTACAAGTCCAAACATCACTACAGGGAGTTTGTCACAGCACTTCTTTCTCATTAGAAGAACATTCTTGGCTGACCTAAGGACATTTTAATGAGTTAGGCAGTCCAAAAAGATCTATTTTATTGCTTGTCCAGTAACTTTCAATTTCCCAAACCAATTAATAAGTAAAATGGATGACAGAGAGAAACAAGGGGCTCATCATTTTAAACTTGGCCTTCATATAATTTAAGTGAAATCTAGATTTTTTTGTCTCAAGTCTCTCAATGAGCTGCATTAGCACAAGCTTAAGCATATTATGAGTAGTAACGTCCTACTGCCTGATTTCAAACCTAATCTTAAAGTAAAAATACTTGCAGTTTAACCACGACTAAATCTGACTGAATTATTTTACACCTAATAGCCAGGCATTTCACAGAAAAAGAATAAAAAAGAGTAAACAATGAATAAGCAATGCTATCCACAAAGCAATTAAGAAAAGCAGGAAGAAGAGACAAACCTTGTGTGACTGTCTGGTTTAGTCAGAGCAGGTCTGTCCGTCTAACTGTGGCCTCGAAGGCTCTGACATTCCTCCCCAGGCAGGGAGGGTCGAGGGTTTCAGAGGGGGGTGGAGGGGTTATTCCTGTCTCCCCCCACCCACTATCATATCTAGTATCAACTCTTCAGCACCAGAACTCTCATCCACTACTAACACACTGTAAAGCCAATGGTATTTACTGTTGAGGAGAATGGACCCGGGGCAGATACAGTAGAGGGTATGCTGGCTATCACATCCAACACATTTGGTCGTGATTGTTGTTGAGTCAAATAGAGCTGATAAGATAAAGCTGCAATATGTTATAGTATAATATAGTCATTTCTTTTTTTTGCTCTTTCTGACGTTTCTATTTCTTTCTTAAAGTTAGTTTTTTGGGGAGGGAGGAGCGTTTATTTAAAAATCGTATCTTATCATCAGTTTTAAACACTAAGTTAGACATAGTTATGTTTAAGTAGGTTGAACAGGATCTGCATCTCCAGGCCTGCAGCTCACAGACTCCTGTTTAAAAGGCCACACTGTAAAGTGATCCCATCACTCAACGCACTAACTAGGGCTTTATAGATGACTGCATTCCTGTCACGAGGACCATGCAGGACAGCGGGCCCTCGGCTCACTGCTGCTGCATCTTGCAACCTGATCTGTTCCAGCTACTTACATTGATCATAGCATTGGAAGTGATGCGGAAGAGAGTGGCTCGCTCGTTGACTGCCTTGATCTTCTCCCCTCCCTCCACAGGGACCTTCAGACCCTCAAGTTCACTCAGGGAACGCTGCAGGGCCGCCCCGTGCTTCGCGATCAGGTCGTTGCATGTGCTGAGGTCTTCGAGCTTGCTGACAAGTATCTTCAGGGTGCCCTGAATCTCACTGCGGTCCGA
Source organism: Cottus gobio (assembly GCA_023566465.1). Lineage (NCBI taxonomy): Eukaryota > Metazoa > Chordata > Actinopteri > Perciformes > Cottidae > Cottus > Cottus gobio. The sequence continues at coordinate 18,061,751 of CM042218.1, read as the reverse complement.
CTGGGATGTCGGCTCCTCGTCCCCCGAGTCATCTGGAGGGTAGACGTAAGAGGTCACAAACACCATCTTGAACAAGAGACGGTAAATAGGACTTGTGAGTACATCAATCATAAAAAAAGAAGACAAAGAAAATTTGGAGATGTTTTTCTTAATAAGTGTGAATAGGTGTGAATGTGAGTGTGAATGTCTGTCTATATGTAAAGCCCTGGATAGACTGGTGACTTATCCAGGGTGTACCCTGCCTTCGCCCAATGACAGCTGGGATCGGCTCCAGCGCCCCGCGACCCTAAAGAGGATAAGTGGTTTAGATAATGGATGGATGGATATGACAACATTTTGAAAGCTTTTGATCAGTTGGAGTGGGATTACCTTTATTACAATTTTGAACTACTTTATATGGATTCAAATTCTCTATTTCCCCCCTAAGGACTGCTGTGCAAAACAAAAAATAACCGTTCGCTTTATTTAACCTCCAAATAGGTACAAGACAAGAACATCTGATGTCTTTCTCTGTTCGCCATTCCTATTAAACTGTAAAAGTGTGGTTTTATGCAGATGTGGATATTGTTGTGATATTGCATATAATTATAAAGCAAAGCTAACTTCCTGCTCTTGGTAGCCTGTGTGAAACGGGACATTAAACTCTCTCCCTGAGTGAAAGGATCAATACAATGAAGATGAATGTCTTGATTAGGCGTCTTCATCTATAAAGTTTCTCTATCTTTCTGAACAAATAATGTTTCAGCTCCAGACATCCTTCATCTGGAATAACACATTGGGATTAGATGAGATCCGATGTCCTTTTTGTATATTGTGAAAATCTAAATGTGCTATACTGTAAAAGCAGCAAATGTGTTTCTTTGCAAACTTCTTGCAAAACATACAGATCTACGAAGCAGGCCATTTTTATGAAAGAGAACGTTACGACTAGGGCTGCAACAACGAATCGATAAAATCGATAAAATTCTATTATTAAAAGCGTTGGCAACGAATTTCATTATCGATTCGTTGTGTCGCGCGATTATTACGTCACTCAATAAGTCACGGAGATGTTTGAGTATGAAAAGTTGAGTTGAGCGCGGAGCAGAGCGGAGGTCGAGGAGAGACCAGCTGAGACCGTAACGTTGACTGAAACACATCGTGGAGGTCGAGGAGAGACCAGCTGAGACCGTAACGTTGACTGAAACACATCGTGGAGGTCGAGGAGAGACCAGCTGAGACCGTAACGTTGTTCTGAAACACATCGCGGAGGAAGGCCGTTCAACAGGCAGCTAGTAGAGGCACTTCCGGTTGAGGCTCCGGTGCCGCGGCTAGTCGGCAGGTTGTGTTCCGTTTGAAGTGAAGACGTAACGTCCCTCCAGCAGCTTTCTGCCGTTTACTCGTTATTAGCCTGACAAGTTAGCGTTAGCTCGTAAGAACAATGTGTCTGAACAAAGGGAGAGAGAGAGAGAGTGTGTGCGCGCGCGCTTCTGTGAGTGTTTGAGTGAGTGAGTGAGTGAGTGTGTCTGTGAGTGTGTTTGTATGTGTGTGCGTCTGTGAGTGGCGTGCGTCTGTGCGTGTTTGAGTGTGCGTGTGTGTGTGCGCTCGTCTGTGAGTGTCTGTGGGTTTGTATGTGTGTGCGTCTGTGAGAGTTTGAGTGTGTATCTGAATGTAGTGTAGAGAACCAGTTCTGACGTTCAAACAAATCCTGTTAAGTTTTCTGATTAGTATTTTTCTTTATTTTTTTATAAGTTATTTATTGTTCTGACAGCTCAGGTTCCTTTAAACAAAATGTTGTGCAAAATGTTTTGTGCACTTTATTTAATAAAAGCCTATATATTTGGCAGATATAAAGCATACATGTGTATGTTTGTGTTAGTCCATTATTTGTATTATTATTATTACTTTAACAGCTCAGGGATGTTCAAGGAGCAACCTGTTTGTGCACTTTCTGAAGATTTTTGCACCGTCAGTTCTGTTTTTGAATAAAGGGTTGGAAAGTAATGCTTTTTTGTTTTTTATCCGATTCATTGATTAATCGAAAAAATAATCGACAGATTAATCGATTATTAAAATAATCGTTAGTTGCAGCCCTAGTTACGACCCCTTTGGACACAGTAGTAGTTAGAGGTACGGTTTGCTGAGAGTGAGGAAGGATTCCAGTTGAAAGCAGGACATGATGTTACATTACATTACAGTTAATTTAGCTGACGCTTTTATCCAAAGCGACTTACATGATATACAGTAGACCGTAGACACAGCAACAGTGAGCAATTAGGGTTAAGTATCTTGCTTGTATGAAGTAGAGTATGACATTACAGAGTGGGTTCCACATAATATTAGGGCAATGTGCAGTATACTGCAGGAGGGAATCTGGGTGGTCTTTAGAGATTTCAGTGGTGAAACCTGGAAAAAAACAGTGGCTCATGGGAGGCTGTGGCTGTATCTGGAGAGCATTGAACACAGACTGGCTCAAGCTGACAACTATTTCCTATTATTCCTACTATTATTTTGTTAAATAATGATAATGTGCAATTGGGAGGTTTCTGAGTAAACTAAAATAATTGGCTCAGTGAAGACGTTTGCAGCACTGCAGTGAATGCTCTTCTTTATCTCCCTCATTGTACCAATGTATTCAGCAGCTTTAAACAATGGCACTTAAAAATATACTGTCACATGTCCCGGCACCTGTTTGTAGGAGAGACTAGGAGAGACTTACAGCACGTCACCTGCAAATCAGACACCTTTCAGCGGCTAAGAGAAACCAGGACACAAAGCTTTCTTCGATCCAAATGAAGCCTCCACAAGTATGTCAGAAATGTCCTTTCTGCAAATTGCTTTTGGTTCACCGAGCCGGATCCATCTTGGATCGATAAAATTTAGCACGACTGGACAAGTTTCATTACTGGAGATGAAAACCCTTTAAGCTAAACACATTCTATCAAGTGTATATCACTCAGACTTAGAATAAAAAGTAAAGACTGCATTCAACAATAAACCTGTCAATAAATACATCTATGCAGTCTGTGCATCGGTCACTCACTGCCTAGCCCGCCCCCTCACATTTACAACCTCTTCCTTCCAAACAACAGATGTGGATTGATGTCGACACCACGAGGCACGGCAGGAGCCCATTACCACGCCAGTCATGCCTCAAGGGCGATCCACCGCCCCCTTCCCCCACAGTCCACTGTCCACCACCTCACCCAGCATAGAAACAAGTGCACGTCTGTTCCCAGTTCCCATGCGTGTCTCCACTGAACCCTCCGACTCAGAGGTTGATGATATAATTGAAGCAAATATCTGATTAACACACATCCATCTTACATCCGTCCTCAGCATGTGCATGCAGTTGCTTTTTTGTTGTTTTTCTCCCTTCACTCCCTCCTTATTTTTGCGTAAAAGGGCGAGCAAGAGAGAGAGAGAGGGAGAGTAAGATGTGGGAGGGTGTAATTGGGGAGCAGTAGTCTCGCTGCCGTCCCACTGTCAGGCTCGTCTTTCTGCCCGTCCCTGAGGACCAGCTGTCAGATCCGGGGAGCCGGGCCTCCGGCTGACAAGACGTCACCCTGTGGCAGAACGGCGTGCATGTCGAGCAGCGAGCACATGGGACAAATGTCATGGATTAAAGATTAAAGATGGTATTTAAACATACAAGGCCTAACCAGATGGGAAACTAGTGTCAGAACAAATTTAGAAGTTTTCTAGAAAAAAAGCTCACTTTTATTACTGATGGTTATTACAATTTATTTCTACAGTTCACAGTCAACTGTATGCAGTGGACTGTAGAGAAAATGTGTACAGGATGAGCTGATTAGGTGTGTGCAGCAGTGAGCAGGTGAGAGTGATAGGACTGACGAGGTGTGACCAACAGGTGTACTGAATGAGCTGATTAGATGAGTGGGAGAAACTGGACCACTGGACTGTGACACACATTATGCATTGCAAGAGCAGGCCTTGTAGGTAAACACGTTTACTTTTCAAATCAACATTGTGTGACTTGCCAGATATGTTAATGAACAAAGTTTCCTCAGTGTGGTTAGCAAAAAAAAACACGTAATACGTGTGTTTCCTCCTACAAATGTATTGCAAATGAGTTGTATTTAAATGTAATTTCTAGATTCTAGAAATTATGAGGGTTACACAACTCAATCTTGTAACTTCTACCTTCATAAACCTTACCATGTTTAGTTTTTGTTGAAACTGCATGAGAGTGGTGTTGATTAAACTTCATGGTTTTCTTAGACGTTGTTTCTGGTGCTCTCGAATTACACAGTGTTATAAATGTTCTTTTATTTAGTTTACCCTCATTCATAAAAACTAATAGACAAAATATAAAAAATCTGTTTCACCAAAAATGTAAAATATTATTGCAGGACTATTGTATTACCAACATTAGTGTTAGCTGGGTGTACCAAAAGAACAGGATCATGAACAGGATGATCGGCACAATTATGATTATCAGATATTGATTCCAATTATCCAGCCTTATTGCATTTACAATCGGAAGACCACAGAGACTTTGAACCTGTAGTTGGAAAATATTTTGACAGCAAAGGAAGATGGAGTGTTTTTGCAGCTGACTGTTATGATGGAGTGTGCAAGAGAAAGAGAAAATATGAAGGTATATCAGAAACAGAAGAGGGAACAAGGTAGATGAAGAGCGAAGATGCGTCTCAGGGGAGCGCAGTGTAATCCTCCCCAGTAATTGCTAACTGGCACCAAACATCCCCTGAGGTACATCACCAGGAGACAAACAGAGGAGACAGCAGGTTAAACCCAGTAACACGGCGCTCAGCTCTCCACAAGCAAATGAGAAACTGTGCAGTGCAACTCATCACTGTCCCCAGAGCTCTGCAGCACAGCTCTGGCACTGGATCCAATCGAACACGCTCAGGAAGCAGCAAACAACAAAGGAACAGATTAACAGCAAACCGCGGTAACTCGGCCCTGTGTTTTAATTCAGTAACACTTTATAATGTGCAAGAATAGACAAAAAGAAAAACAATCAGACTGCTGACCAATAAGCTGGAGATTTATATTCTGGTGTGCCGAGTAGATTTTATGAATTCCCAGCTGGTGCATCAAACCTGTGAGAGGCAAATAGCTCTTGCTTACTGCATAACTCCTACCGTCTGAAGGTAGACTATGAATCACAATCAAAATGTGAAGTGTTTACTATCTGAAGCAGCAGGGATCTCTTCATTGTCTAATTTACACTAGATCTACAGTACGATAGATACTTAATCATTGGAAGGCAAAGAGCTTCATTAAAACCTATGTATGTGAGACTGCTGAGCATACATTAATTGAATGCATGCACACACATCAAGTCTTCATTTACATGCACGCAAACAGCTGCTGAGGCTGTGAGAGGAGGAGGGGCTGTGCCATCAGCTGCCCTGGCTCATGTAAAACAGGGCTGGTGCACATAATAAAATGAAGATGAAAATGTTACATGTTTTGAAAGACACGTCTCATTGACAGATACAGTATATCCGGTGCGTCTCCCTAACAGAGTGCATGGTGTGTGTGTGTGGCAATTGTAAAGTAGTCGCTCTTAAACGTGCAGACCAACCTAATACACTAACACATCCTTGAGATGCAGCATTATCGCTCACTTAAAGGTATAGTCGTTAACGTCTTTTTGAAATCAAATCCGCATTTTAATTATTATTTACAGTTGCCCTTTTTCTGAAAAAGACATGCAATGTATTCACAGTGATTCTGTAATTACCTCCCCTTATTGTAGTGTTCATTGCTTGTCTCTGCTGGATCCAAACTGCCCTCGCGGGCACAAGAGATTCACAGGAAGTTATCCATACATGCAATCCAGCCTAAACCGTCAGAGGTTTTAACAAGTCTCAAGCAGTATTTGACAGATTATGCTATTTAACATGCTGTTGACTGTCACTGTCTCTTCTTGAACTCCCTGATAATGTGGGTCAGTAACCCGGGAACACAGCTAGATTGTGAACCATCATACTAATTGTCCCGGTGCCGGCACTGCAAGATAATGAGCCATGAAGGTAGCCATCAAACCGCCAAAGCAGAGAGGAGCCTTCACAGAGCAGCTGTAGAGGTGTCTCTAAAGTACTCTTAAGTTATGTGCATTAATATTTGACATTTTTTAAATGATGAGCGCATAGCAGGTGCTCCAGGTGCTGACCCTGCACTCTGACCCCTCTTAATAATGTATACAAGATGTGTAGAGACTATGAGTATTTGCATCTAAGGAGGGATACAAGTTAAAATGTCCACTGTCTGTGCACACTAGAAAACTACAAGATATTGTACTGTATAGATCACAATTTCTGTGGTCAATACAGTACAAGTGGTTGTCTGTAGGTGTATTAGTCATTTTACAAAGGTGGAGTAGATATTTATGCCCAGAGGACTTTCACAACTGTATGGTCCCTTCAATGTAATTAGGCAAAAGTCCCAAACTGTTTGAGGCACGAAAGATTGTAATCAGGTTTGTCAACATTCAGAATTCATCTTCACAAAAAATTACTTTCTGTCGCTATATTTTTCACAAATCCCAAATTCCTGCCTAAAACGGGAGCACTGCTTTCCTGGCAGTGACAATGGCATGGCTGTCAACCAGATATGATTGTTTGGCATTTGTGAGAGGGCTCCATCATGGGAAGCTGCCACATTGTGCAGCATTTTATTATTCAGGCTGTTTCATGTGGTACTGTTTTAAGCAGTGGCCCAGTTGGAGCCGACGCTCTCCACCTTACTGAGCTAAAGTAGTTTCTGCTGGCCCTGAGCCAACCCTCAACAATTGTTACTTAACTCTGCACAACTCATTTACATTTAACTGTGTTCTACCAAGAATTGGTCTTTATTTCGACTGCAATAGAGGTTGATTTTGTTGCCTGGTAGGAAACGTACACCCACACAGTTAATCTCATAAGTTTATTTCATGTAGATATCGATTTGTTAGTTGTACGAACAGCTACATTAACTAGTTGTTTATGGACATGGATACAATGAACAAGTCAATCTAGAATACATTTTCTTTAGATACATAAAGAGTTCAGTAAGGATTTAACAGTTTTTAAAATGTCCATTGTTTTACAACAAGGTCAGCTCAACTGCTTCTATGTAGTAGCCAATTTGACAAGAAGAAAGTGATCAAGAACTACTTAGCATGTGTAATATTACTAGTTACATGTATTCACATATAACACAACACTCATCTCCGATACAAACCAGCATGTAGCATGTCAATGTATCTTGGTTCAGATTTAAACTCACACAATGGATGTCTTCAGAGGCGACTGAAGGGGGCGACTGTGGCTCAGTGGTTAGCAAGTCAGTCTTTCAACCAGAGGACTGGGGTTCAAACCCCGCCTCAGCCAGTCCATGTCGTTGTGTCCCTGAGCAAGACACTTAACCCCCAGTTGCTCCCCGGGCGCTTCACGAGGCTGCCCACTGCTCCTTAAAGGATGGGTCAAATGCAGAGGATAAATTTCCCCACTGTGGGACTAATAAAGGGGTTTCTTCTTCTTCTTCTGTATAAACCCAACTATTATACACAAGATCATATTTGAATCCACTGATACAAACATACAGGATATTCTTATGAAGGCTTTTGACCTTTCACACTATGCTGTGATCAGCTAGTACTACAGTGTAATGTCCTTGGAGGATTTCAGACTATGATCAATGTTCAGAGTTGTGATTTTCTTTGTGTAACTTCGTCACATCTCAACATTTATATTACAGAGAGTGTGCAGAAGCATACTATAAAAAGTCTTAAAACAATATGACCTATACCACCAATGCCAAACTCATTTCAGTGAACAAACAGGCAAACTGGGAAGCTCAGGGCTTAAGAGCACAGCTGTTCAACTCAACATTATCAAACTCTGCCATGGGCAAGAAAGCTGATGAAGTAAAAGAGGTGAAAAGACAGAAGAAAATGGGCAGTGAGGGGAGAATGTGAGTTAACCCATTTTTCATTGTTCCTTCAAAAGTGTATATATATATATATATATATATATATATATTTATAGATAGATATATATATATATCTATATATAGATGGATAGATAGATAGATATTATATATATTTGATATATAGATATTTGATTTAATTGTATATATATCCAATTAAATCAAATCCTATTAATCTGTAGTCCTTTACGGCTCTAACCGCTCTACTTGTTGTCACATTTGCACTTTAGGACCCTGGGAAATACAGCAGGTGACATTTCACACTTTTGGATGGTGCAATGAACTATAAGCACAGTATGAAAACACAGATGCACATTGCCAACACAACACGTAAGCCTGGCAGACTCAGACTCATTCATATGCAAATGTCAGGTGGAGCAAGCGCAAAGAAGAGAGAGGAAATGAGTCTGAGCGAGAGCAGCACAGGGGAAAGAGGGGAAAGGGAGAAGGGGACTGCATGCAGTGAGGAGTGCAGGCGAGAGGACACACTGCTCTTTTTACAGCATGAGGCGCTGCATTGTTGAGGGAGGCTGCAGTGATGTGAGCGTCCATGCCGACAGATGACAGATGCCGGAGAAAGAGAGAGAGGAAGACGGATGGAGGAATGATAGCTACCTCTCAGACACACGGTGATGAGGAGATAGCGGGATGAGGAATGTGTTGTCGTGGGACAGATGGAGAGGAGTGTGACAGCTCCTTGCTAATGTTTAGCCATAGCTGTACTGACCCTGGTTGACTTTACTGAGGCAGCCCGAGTTGCAGAGGGAGCGGACCGTCCCCGCCTCCCAGCAGCCCCGGCCCTTCATCCCACTCTCTGCAGGCCTGATCCCACTCCACGCTCCCTGAGACGCAGCGCTGCCCTTGGCCTCTACATAATCCCAGCGAGAAGGGGGCAGAGGCAGCGACTTTCCCTGTTCAGCATTGCAGCGTGCACACACATACATGCATACTCACACGCGTACATACAGTGCACAGACAGGGGAGCGATGCAGGCGCTCCCGCGTGTAATTCCTATCTCCTCTCGTGCATTGCTTCGCTTGCTTCCGGAAACACACGCGCACACGGGATACACACATTCACAGAGCTCGGCACATTTACAATTCTCCTCCACATGCTTCTCTCAGTGCAGTGCAGACTGGTAAAGGGAGGGACGGAGGAGGACGGGAGGGAGAGAGAGAGAGAGAGAGAGAGGGAGAGGGAGAGAGTGAGAGTGAGTGAGTGAAGCAGCAAGGAGATAGAACTCTGCAGCCAGCAGTTATCAACACAACTAAGACCAGAATGCATTGCAGCTTTTCATAGCCTGACAGAAAAAGCTAACTATTTGAGGAAATGGCAGAGATGGTATTAAGTAATGGTTATGTCACTTTAAAATGACACCACAAGGAGATTATGTATGATGAGACACGGGGGATGAAAAGAGTTCAGATTAAGTTTCAATATATGGACTCAGAGTGGTGCTTCTAGACCAAGGGCAAAAGGGCAAATAAAACATCCTTCAGTAAAATGTCTATTTCCTCTCCTGTTGACTGACATGTCCGTCCTCTGCTATCTTCTCGGAATCTCTTCATAGTGCTGCTCACCAGCTGCTGATGGACCACTTTAAATCTGACCTCCTGCAGACGGGTCAGTGTCACTGAACCAAGACAGCTCAATTCATACTGCCGTTCGCCCTGGGTTGCACTAACAACCCTCACTCCCTCCGTTTTCAATATGATATATTATATATATACATATATTACTGACAGTGTACATATCACAACTATACTGTAACTCAAGATCACCTCAGGCACTTGAAATAATTGTAGTTACTGTGTGGCTTCTGTGAACACATAAATTACATTACACCAATTCTAGGTATTCTCTTTCAGTTGAATCACATCATGATGTACAGCACGACCATATCCTATCTGACCATTTCTGCTTGTCAAATTCAAGATTTAGAGCAAGCTATAATAAAAGATATATCAATATTTGTTATTGAACTTTTTGTTTGACACCTACAGTTTGAAGAGTTTGGACTCTTGTAATGTGTAACAATGGAAGACAGTTAAATTATTTGTATATCACTTTGGTTATGATGTAGGTGTGTGATTATATGCTACTGTGAACGTGATATACCAATATCTGAAAATGTGTTTCATATAACTACTTAAAGCACATCAGCCAGGCGGAGGGGCTGGACGATAAACTAGATGTATCAAATTAGTAGTATTGTGAATCCCCTGCAAATCTAAATCTGATGACCAAGCATCAGCTCAATAGAGGCTGAACTGTTTATACTGTAACTAACCCAGACAAAGCCAGCACAAGCAAGTACATGTCATGTACTGAGGTGTTAAAAAACACATAGTTACATTTATTGTCATTGACATAAACGTTTTAGATCATTTCAGATATTAATGTTATAGTGAACTGGTCTTTGAGTCTAAGCCAACTTTCTGACCATGGCTGTTTAAAGTACCACACTTTAGTTTTAAATAAAATATTCAGCTCCAAGGGCCTTCATTTTGTAGGCTTACCATGTAGATTGTTATAAATTGTGTTTAAAATGTATGTTTTAATTGAGGCAATAGCCCTAACATACCCTTTAAGGTGTTTATAACAATACTAATTGTATTGTATTTTAGTTGGCCAGGAAACCCTTCAACTTGGATAAATGTGTGATAAGGGAAAGAAAGACAGCTTCTTTCGAATTACAAATCTATTTAACAGCTTAAAGTTATCAGTAATGCTATTAATACCTCTGGGCCAGGGCTTCAAGCAAAGCACGAGCTGTCACGGATGCATGATGCAACATAAATTCCTTCTTCCACGAGCACCAGCATGGATGAAATGCACAAAATCAGCTGTGGAAATTTGGCCAACAGCGGACAGAGTCCCCCCTTTGATTGAAAACTGCAACAGTATCACACGAAGCTCGTCTCCTGTACAATGTGTGTTGCAGTGATTCTGTAAAATACCTGATAACAGCTAAGGTAAGGGGGGAGAGAGGGCAAAGGGGGGAGATGGGGTGAGGGGGGGCCGCTGAGGACTGTAAATGAGGTGAGAGAAGTGCTGACGAGGAGAGTTTGTTGGACGGTATATAAATAACATCACCTAAACGTCCCGGGGCATGTTCAAGGGGCCGTCGAAGCATGAAACCTCAATTAATTTCATACTTGACCTTCATCATTTCTTTTCTTCAATACAGTTGAGTTCAGCCATGCAAAGAAATCCAACTCTGACTGGTGAATACAGCAGGCTCCGTGTGGGGTATCTGGGTTTTTGGGTGTATTTTTAAGTTGTTTAAATAGTCTGTTCTTTCTTTGATCTTGTTTTCAGTCATAACTCCTAATGTTAAGCACTTTGAGCTGTCTGAATCCCATATGGTGCTGAATGGTCAGGTAATAGAACTGAAATACTGCAGTATGATTTCACATTGTAAACTACTAAATATCGTAGTTATCAAGGAGCACACAGATGATTATACAACCTCTATAGTTGGACTGTAATTTTAGGTACCAACACATGTTTACATATTGTACAATAAATAGGTTTTAAATTGCATCTAAATTATATTAACGTCATTACAACAAACACAGTACCCTGTTTTCTAAATATATGTGACTCCAATCTATACAATAGTATCTCCATGAGAGGGATACACTTTTAAAAATGCACTGGAATCTGCAGAGAAACCTAAGTTGCTCCAAAATATCAAATGATATTCTTTTGAAATCCCCAAATTCTGCAGAAATTCCGTCCCCCATTTCCGTGTATATTTACCGGAGCACACAGACGAAGACAAACCCATCTGAAAGACACAGGAAGGGGAAAGGGCCATTTCAAGAGCAGGAGTTACAGTTTCACTAAGCCAATTACTGCATAAAGATCCAGGAACCCAAACACGGCACAGCCTGAGTGCACAAGCAACAAGCTCATTAAAACCAGTTCAAACCTCTCAAGAAACATGTTTCATTGTGGAAAGGAAGTCATTTTAACAGGAAAATGACATTCTGACCTTTTAAAATCATTATGCTGCGTCCATTCCAGCAGCAGCGGCCATATGAATGTTATTGATCCATGTCAAAAGGCTGCATTACGTGTCACTGAGGCAACCGAAGACCACCTAATGGACTGACGCTCCTCCTGTGGCAATAACAACCCGCTTATCTAAAGGAGGTGGAAGATCTTTAATTAACCACAAATGTAAGAGTTGCACTGGCTCATAGTAGAGGCAGCGTGCATCGGCTTGATGATTTAGTTATCACACAGTCACAACATTCATGTCAATGCTCCGTGATGCAGAGTGAAATTATAGTTGACTCTCAATATGCTGAGGCAATAAATCATCACTTAGTCATCACCGACAAATAAACTGGAGTCCAGGTAGCATCTTTGTGCGACAGATAAAAAGTCCTTTCTGTGTCCTGAATAAAGATGCTACTTATGTATTAACTATTAGCAATACATTCAACCAAATGTTTACATGGTTGCTGGCCACAGCTGCAGAGATGAGCAGTAAATTAAACATTTGCTTAATGTCACATGTCAAAACAATAAAAGTCAATTTTGAAAGAGTCTGGTTTTAAAACTGAATACTAAGGTTCAAACCGAATGATTTGAATGTCATAAACTTGACCCTGGGGAGAGGTCATGTGTTCGGTCGTGTGTGTGACTGTGTGAGTCCGTGACTGAGTGTGCACTGAGTGTGTTTCATGAATGCAGCCGACTTCGCCTTCTGCTGCAGCAAATATTTTGGGACCCCATGGCTGCATGCTCAAGGATCTCTTGTGGCTGCAGTGACTCACACTTTCTCAAAACACCTTCCACTACCGGTTTTATACTGCCGTTGACTGCCTGTACTGAGTGCACCTTTCTAGTTGCAGCAATGGTTTCAATGATGAACTGCAGGTCCAGTTCCTTGGTATGACATGGGTCCACGTGTTGCATTGACTATAAATGTCTTGATTATAACCTGTTTAAGTACTGTTGTTTATTACCTCCGCCAAGGAGGTCATGTTATTTTTGGTTTGGTTTGTCAGCAGGATTACAGAAAAACTACTAGCCTGATTTTTATGAAACTTAATGAAAGGGTGAAGCATGGGAGAAGAACCCATTACATTTCAGAGCAGATCTGAATTACGGGCCGTTTTTCCCTTATGGAAACAGCCTCTACACCTATGGATTGCACTCTCCAAGTGCCCTTCTACTTTTTTCTTTGTGAAGTATTTCTAGCCATACAACCCCATAAATAACAATGATTTTTTTTTTTTGCTTGGCTAAAAGGGATACTTCATTAAAAGAAATAAAAACGCATCACTCACTGTCCATGGCATACAATGGACAGATAGTTTAAACAAATATTACTCACAACAATTTGGGCCTTTCAACGACAACAAAACAGTATTCAGCACCCTTAGCTCTCTTAGTTGGCTTAAGGAGCTTAACCTGACCAGCAAAAAACAAGCGTCACAACACAGAAATCCACCCAGAGGATGAAATAGGAGGAAACTGAATCTCTATTTTCATAGCTGACCGCCTTGCACTACATTTAACTAATTTAAGATTTAATGACCTGTCTGTATCTAGGTTTGCAATTTATCAACCTCTCTTGACTGCTGATAAAGCAGAAAAGCTGCAGAGCGAGCGACAGGGAGAAAATGTGGGTGTCAACTGTCTGGGCCGCAACGTAAGCTTGATAATGAATTCAAGTTTCATGCAGCATGCAGCCCCCAAAGAGCAGACAAAATCCCAGTACAACAAAGGACGGCACAATAATGGCAGTAAAGCAGCGTGGATCCTGTAACAATGCAATGACGGTATAGAGTCAGGATTAGTATCATTTATACATCCATTAAATTGAGTAAACAATAGTCTAATACCAAGACAGCCATGTCTGAGACAAGAAGTCAATGCAAGCACAATATTCATCTAGCTTAGACACACACACACACACACACACACACACACACACACACACACACACACACACACACACACACACACACACACAGTATTAATAACAAGCAGCAAAGAAGATAGATTCATCATAGTATTGTATGGTCATGTGGCCTCTGTTTAAAGGATAACTCCACTTATTTAAAGTATATTCTGGTTTGGTCTTACCAACTCTGATTAAAAAAAAGAAAGTAAACTACCACCCACCATTTCATCTAATTAGCGTTCTGACACAATATTATTATTAGTATGAAACACCTGTCATACTGTCAAGAAGCACAGGTAGTGTGTGTGTGTGTATGTGTGTGTGAACCAGTCGAGTATAAACAGTAAACAGTGCCTTTTTCCTGTAACCTCTCAATAGATGAAAACAACATCTGTAACCATTATAAGTGTCTACATTGTAAGTAGACACAGGACAAATACTATGGGCTTGATTACTTTCTAATGGGTAGAATATACAGTAAGAAAAGCAACAACATAGACATAATGGAGTTTCAAAGAGCAAGTCAGATCAGCGGGTGAGTAAGCGGGTGGCATGTAACTCCAAGATCGATGGTGGGTCAAATGTGCAGTTCATGGAGGGAGTCTGAGTTCAGAGGGGTCAAATCCATTATGAGACAGCCAGGGCTTGATTTCACAGGGACACTTGGCTGTTACATTCAGAGTCAAGAGACAGAAAAGGAACACAGGAGTTGAATATGGCTGGGAAAAAAGCACCCAGAGGTTCATTATAACTACTCTGATGTATTTGTCTCCAGCTCCCTCGTCACCGGGGACGGAGTTGATCGAGCAAATCAACCTTTGCCGCCACTCACTTTTACATCCAACACAAACAAGGGCAAGTGATTCCAGACTCAGCCGATCTGCAGCAGAACTGATGGTAAGCATGCCATCTGTCATTTCACAACATCTTTTACCGAGCTCAGAAAGTAGTGCAGGTGAGAGAATGCAATGTTTCACATTCATGTAATGCATGTACAATGTGTTTTTTTGCTCCATTTAGATTAATACAGTAAGTGTGAATCTCAGCTTTTATTTAATTTATCTGTCATCATTATACATTTGTGACTTTATTAGTGAATCATTATCTATTACATGTAGAGTGGTCCTACAAAACCAACACAGCCTTAACTCAGTGTCCTGCCCTGTGCAGATAAAATAATCCATTTCACAGTGGAAAAATGTATACATGAGAGCAAAACAATAAATCAAATACAGTATTGAACAATGTTTCCATTCACTGCTAATGGAGCAACGTTTTTACATGTTAGATATTTACTTTCTTTAATAATTATGTTTTTGTATTTTATATTATTTTAAACCAGTTTATCACCTAAATGAGCTCTGGGACAGAGGTCTACTGTATATGCCCTTTGTCCAACATTGGAAAATCACTGATATCCTTGCTGTATCCACTACAATTCAGCCAATATTCACCAATATATTGTGATATAAGCTACAATGTGTAAACACAGCTGCATCCAATAATTTAAACCAGACGCACATCTTTGCACACAGACATGTACCCACATTCCTGAGCATAACGCAAATGGAAGAAAAGCCGGCTACTTACAAGAGGAAAACTGCACCTTATCCCGTCTCTATTTTTCCCTCCAGACTTTGCAGGACAATGGCAATGTTTTAAGCAAAGAGAAGAGTGAAAAGGGAGGAGTTGGAGAAAGCAGTAGGTCATTCCATTTAGAACAAAAAAAAACCCGCTGGATGAAAAGGAGAGTAAATGGCTTACTGAGGGAGGAGGAGAGAGAAAGAGGGAGAGGGGGCGGGAAAACCAGACAGCGAGTGAGAGGGGGACTGAAAGAAAGGGGAAGAGCTAGTGCTGGAGCGAATGTAGGGGGGAAACAGGAGGGATGGGATGAAAACGACAAAGCAAGATTGTTTAAGAAAGCTGTCCTAATTATAATATTATGTTTCAGGACCATGGACAGAGCTCTACATGTTTACCTTAAAGGGTGAAATGAAACTAGAGAAGAAAAAGATACATGAAGTGTCAGAGAAAAATAACCCAAGCAAGAGAATAAATATCTGTGTAAATATCTGAAGTAACTGAACCCAGACAAGTACATTGTGTGATTGCCGGTTTACTCACACATAACCAGAGTCAGTTCAAGTGAAATTTCCCCCAAAGACAGTCATATTGACTTACTGGATGCTGATGCAGATCAACGCACACTGTTCGAGAACTCAGCTTGCATGCTGGGCACAGGATCAGGAAGAGAGCACCTTCTATGGATCTGTGGCTGAGGTGTTACTGCCTACCTCCGCTACATCCAGAGAAACCCCTAACTGGATGACTAGTTCCTGCATTCATATTATTTTTTCTCAATTTCTCCACCATCTTCCACTAGACCTTCACAGTTTCCATAAAAAAAGAAATCCAAGCAAATTGTCACTGGTGTTAAATTCATATAGGAGCGAATGTCAGGCTTGTAAATTCAAACCAGCACTGGAACCATTGATTCAATGGGCTGTGAGCTCACTTTCACAAACAGTGGCAGGAACAAGGCAGGCAAACACACACAATGTTGAAGTGAAGGCAAACACTGCCACCTGCTGAACGTTTGCCCCAAACTGCAGGCACTAGCTCCAGTCAGCTGTTATAAATAAAGCTAAATTAGATCAAGATGCACTGATGGAAGGACAGGCAATTTAGAAGAGAAGGCTTGTAAATGGAAAGGCTGCAGATGTGACACCACACTAATGAGAAATCCAGGTAAGTGATTCAGGGTTCAGGTCAGTCGTACACAGACAAAGAGCGACTTGAGATAAAACAATATGCTTCTTGGGGCTTAGATGAAACCCAGAGATGGTAAATAAACAATAAGCTACATCTAGGTTATCAAGTTATAACTTTGGCCGCCAAGTACACACATGATGGGCCCTGGGTTTAGCCACTGATCCATGTTGCCTTACACTGTGTACAGACAGAAATGCTATGAAAGAGCCTGACGGCAAAATTATAGTAATTGCCTGCTGTATGAAATATTCCTCTCAATTGCATTAACAGATCATTTTCTGTAGACTGACTAACACAGTGTCCGTTTTCTCACATTCTCTTAAATCTTCCTCCCACAGATAGATTAGCTGTGAAAGTAAATATTCGACAAATACAAAGACACACACCTATTCTTTCTCTAAGCTTTGAAGCAGTAACTAAGTCTTAACAAAATGCAAACAGTAAAGTATTCAAGAGGTTCTTAATGACAGTGTTAAAATTCACAGGGTGTCTTGAAGGCAACAGTGAACTGGTGACGACTGGCATCAGACTGACTCTACAGCATCTTAGATACACAGAAGCAGCTGTCTGTGTGTTGTCATGCAGTTGAATCTCAGTTTGCTAAGAATGGTGGGATGAAATGCATCAGTTTGCAGTTGCTATTGTATCACATTTGGTCTGAGATCAGAAGTTGCCTGATATCAAAACTGTATCAGGAAAAGCTGCAGTTCACTTCCCTAAATTTCAAACAGATACCGTACATTTTTACTTTGCAGGATCCTGAAACTGGATCCTGGAATGGGCCCAAAAGGGAACACTGGTGGAAAATAAAAAATTGAAATCTGTATATTCTGTGTCTGATAAAATGCTCTTTTTGTAAAGTGCAAGGTTTGTTCAACACATAGTTGAAGTAAACAAAGCAAGAAATTAATTTTGGGGGGACAATATAAAAATCAAAAAGAACATAATTTTGTGGAGGGTCTACTGTATCATCGTCATACTGTAGTTCAACTTAACAGACCATGCAGCTGGAAATATGCAGACACACACACACACACACACACACACACACACACACACACACACACACACACACACACACACACACACACACACTGTGAGTAATTGAATAGCCTGTGTTAAAGGAGCCCAGTCTCATACTGTAATCTACTGAGTACTGAGGTGTCTTTTGCCGGAGTGACTTGGTTGACGCGCTGGTTGTAAGCCTAAATTTCCCTTCATTGATGTGCATTGTGTTAAGAACAACATTTACAGACTTTTTCTTCTTTGTAGAATGAGACTCCTTTTATTTGGCTTCCACATGACAATCAAACGCACATTCTGGATATTTCCAACACCCTATTTGGCTATTACAGTCTGATCTGTTCAAAATACTTACTGGCAGTTGAGAGCGAAAAATAACTCCCATTCCCCCACGGTCTATATTTAGTGATCTGACTTTCAAATTGAGGCCAGAGGAATACAGATCCAGTCTCAGTCTCTGTAGACCGAGTCTGCAAAAGACTGGGTCAGAGAGGCTTTGGGATGATGCTAGGGTGAAAACCGGTCCTCCAAGGCTTTTCCCACAGCCTTTGACCTGCAACACCTAATACAACCATAGAAGAATACGTCCCCTTGGAAAGCAGAGTGAGCTGTTCTCAGGCTGAATGGAAGCCCAGTTTCCACAGCACCATTAGCATGTTCCAGTTTGTTTCCCAACTCGACTGAGCAGACGGCGCTGCCCTCTATTGGCTCCTACTGGAAACTGAATTACATTAAAGAAGGTGGGCGTGAGAGGAAACAGCTGCTGGGCTGAATGGTAGACAAGTGCAGAACACACCTTTAACCTTGGATGTTGGAACTAACTTGTATGCACTCTTGTATGTTTACCCAAGATTGTATCAGCCCTGCCTTTATTTACGAAGGTCAAATTCTGAACATGAATGTCTTGCATCTGTGCCTCATGTGAGTGTTACACTCTCACAGCTCACACTTAGAGTACAACAAGCATTCCAGGCATATTATATTTCCCATGTTAGAAGCTGCTCTCTCCAGTCGCCCCTTACCAGACTGATCGTTCATCATGCGGATGGCTTTAGCTTTAGCCAACTCCAGTGCCGTGACCCATCTCTGTCGCTCCACTTCTGTGCTAGCCTTCAGGTGGTACGTGCGGCCACCACTGCTCAGGACAATATTGCAGGCGTCCTCTGTGTCAATGTGTGCCGTCGCCAAGTTGATTGTTCCACGGCACGTGTGGGCCATCTCTGCCTGCGTCCTGCAACAAAATAACAGGCAGAGAAAGAGACAGAGAGAGAAACAAGAAAGAGCTGAAGGACTTTTTTGTCAGTTAGAGCATTGCAGGTAGGGTAGTACAATCGGCATTCCTATGGCAAATACGCACACGCAGGGAGGCAAGGAGGGACAGAGAAATGCCACATATTATATAAGGATTAACTTTGAAAGCCAAGCAGTAGTTGATGTACTTGGTTATTTCACTTTTCACATGCACCTTCTCTGTAGCACAATCATCCATTAATAATACCTAAACCTGTATAACTGTTAAAAAGATAGGATGCTTTCTAATTTACTCGGTGTGGCCTGCCTGCCCTGCTGCAAGTGTGCTGAATTGTGGGTATTCTCTGTGTAGCCTCCACTAACACCAACTGTTGCACAGTCAGTGGGCCACAGTAGTGTAGATAACAAGGCCATTGTCTGCCTCCATGCCTCTATAGCGAGCAAAACCAAACAACGAATAACAGCGTGAACAAAGAGAGAACAGAGTGTGAGAGCTGTTAAAAAAGAGAGATAGCGGGGAAGAGAGCCAAAGCAGCCGAGCAGGAGATTAGAACAAAGAGCAAGGGCAAGAGTGTTGAGCGTCTACTGTACGCACTGTGTAAGTCTCAGCCAAAATGTATAAACCGTATGTTTCCGAAAACATCTTCCAATAACACAACTGCCGGAAAAATGTTAATACTGTTGTACAATGTACAGCACCCAAAACAGAAATCATACTGTAGAATGTATTAATCATGTGATAAGTATTCTACATCATGTTTCACGTTTATATATATATATATATATATATATATATATATATATATATATAATCCTATATATATATATATCTATATATATATATATATATATAGATATATATATAGGATTATAGTGAGGAAATAGTCACTATACAAGTCATTTGATTAACTGGAAAAAAGAAGAAAAGAAAATCAAGCCAAACAAAGGGATTGTGTGGTGGCAAGCTGGCTGCCCGTCATTCTGTCAAGCTAAGCTGCAGAGCAGAGTGTGTCCCACAGAGAGCTGAGGTCTCCACTCCAGCCACAGACAGCTGATTTTGCTGATTAACACCCTCAACCAGAGAGCAGCGACTAATCAGCAAAAACACATGCTGTGTTGGTTGTTTCAAAAGAAACGCCCTCAACCCCCAGTGTCACATGATTGCCCATCCACACTCTTAGAAACAGCACACCTTGAAGCATGCAGCCATGCAATCATGTGGATGCATCCGTCTGTGGGCGCTCACGCCCGTTCATCCATCCTCAGTGAGCAGCTGCCTCTCAGCAGCACTAAACCATAAACCTGATCCAGTCTCTGTTGACACTGACCAGGTGGCTGCCGCCTTTTTAAGTCAGAGGTTGAAGTGCATTTTAAGTTCTGCCAGGCCGCGATTTCCCTCACACACTGCTTCTACTGGCTGAAGTCAAGTCTTGTTATAATGCCAATGCAGAACAAGCACTGCAGTGTGCCGCTCTTCTGCCGGGGCTCCGTGCACATCAGTTGTGTCGCACGAGATCGCACGGGGGCCGTGCGAAGCTGTGCGGAGCCCAGTTTATAGCTACAGAGTCCTGAGTGTAAGTGGGTCAACAAACTGAGTGTGCTGCTGATGAGTAAGATGAGACCCACACTGATCGCTCCGGCCCTGTGGGAAGGCGAGGCCATGCAAAGGCCATGAAACATACAGTCAAGGAAACTACAGAAGCTGGGGAAGAGAGACTACAGGAGCAATAAGGCACTAGTAGGGGAAGGTGAGTGGGGGCAGCTGAGGGCATGAGAGAGGGTCCTGCATGAGCCAGGAGAGCATTGCTTTACCTGTCAGTCCCCTGTGCACATATCCTCATAAAACACAAATCCACCGATCTGGAGCATGTAATGACAGAACAACAACGAGTGAACAACACAGAACAGACGGCCGTAAGCATGAGGAGACATACACAGGCAGGCGGAGGAAATAGGACACAGTACCCAGAGCATGAGAATGTAGATAGGTTGTGTTGTGTCAGGGGGCTGAAATATCACAAGACATGGAGGGAGAGAGCCAGAGAAACGCTGGGGAACATGTTGTGCTGAAGACAGAGAGGAAACATGAGTGGAGAAAACCAAAGCAATGCTATTGCAACATGGACAGCATGACATGACCTGCTGAAGGACTGAAACAATGAGTGAGAAGGTGGCCAAACTCCTTGCTCTCTGCTGCTCTCACCTTTACATACAAACACATAGACCAGACAGACAGGCTGCACACACACACACACACACACACACACGCACACACACACGCACACGCACACGCACACGCACACGCACACGCACACGCACACGCACACGCACACGCACACGCACGCACACGCACACGCACACACACACACAGTAGCCTTGTGCTAAGACCGACTAAGAGCATAGTAACAAGATTAGATCGCAGCATCCACGTCTCTTGCTCCAGTCATTCTTCTGATGTGCCACTCTAACCGGGTTCAGGCCGGGCTCTACCCTCCAGCTGGGAACAAGGTTAGCGAGGTACCACGTCTCCATGCACCCAGGAGCCGAGTGTGCCAGCAGTAACACAATAACCTGACTTTACAAAGGGACACAAAGGGAATCGAACCCCCGTGAGCACTTAAACTGATACTATCTAGTTACTATCCTGCAGCTGAGAAGAAAACATGGCAGGCCTATGAAAGTCAAGGGTGGATTCACTGATATGGCAGCTCCAATTGCACTCAAGGCTTTAACGTCTTGTAATCTCCCCTAAAGCTCCAAGCTGGATTTACTTTACCTTACTTTAAGAGTATTACAATTGGGAGGAAAAGTAAATTAAGAAATAAAAAATGAAAGAAGTTCAGTGCGGGAGGGAAGACAGAGATCGTGTCACATGTGCTGGTGAGTGTTGCTCAGTGAGTCCATTTTGGATGAGCTTAAGTAAAACAGATGAGTCACAAGGCTGATGTGGTATAAAAAACCGCCAGCCTTGCAATATCAGGGCCAAAATTAATCAATAGCCAGTTCAATGTTGAGTCCCTGTAAAACTCATTAGACTTTAACAGGCCCAAGTGCTGAGTGTGTCAGTCTGCCCCTAGAATAAAATCATTGATTATGGCCCTGCACTGCCCTTTGGCTTCCCAGCAACACGTTAGAGAATGACGCCTTAGCTTTGACATCAGCAGGCCTTGGGAATGAAAGGGATCTCTCAGGTTATTGGCTAGATCGCTATATGTCAGTACCTATTGATTTATCAGTAATACAAAATGATCTTTTTAAAAAGGGCAAACAAACAATGAATACTACAAATCAAACAGCTGGTCAATGAACGTTGGGCTACATCTAATGAGACATGTTCCTTGGGCTTTAAAGTGCAGTCTCCTGTGATAATAGAGATTAATCAAGTATGTAATGTCTATCCATCAAAATGTCTATCCTATATACTTACTTATTAAAAGTGGCCTTATTAAATCCTTAAAGAGGAGCTACATGTGTCTTACAGTCCTTTAACATCAAACACCACAGAAATACTGAGAATGTTGTACACATGTGGAAGAGCAACTACTAAACTTAAGTGTTATAATAGTGAGTGGCAATCATGAGGCTATTTTAAACTGGCATATTTCTCTGCATAATTGCCTCATAATTGTAGGACGAGACAAAAAAATTTCTGCAGAACACAACAATCACTTGACATGCAAAGACGACAGTTTAATTAACATGCTGTCTCATTTGTCCAACTGCTACTCTTTCACTTCCCTCTCAATAGAAGTGCAGACATCCGCCAGAGGAGGCACACAAAGCCGAAAGTCGTCAGCCAGGAAGACAAAAGCAGAGGGGATAACTTATGCGCTTCACCATCTCTGTGCTCAGAGGATGTCGGGCTACCTTTACTTCAAGGAAAACAGTCCCCTTTCAACATAATGGACTATTAATAGATGCTAGAGGCATCAGGCATCTTTCCTTTCACGACTATCTCAGGCTGAGTCGGGCTTTGGCTACTATACCTACGTGTCAAATAGCACTGCTGACAAGAGAAGACAATAGAGCGCTGAGTCGAGACAGCATGGGGTGAAATGTGGTTTTCAATTAGCGAACCATGTTCAAATCTAAATATTCATATTTTAGGATGGCACTTACTGTATGACTGTTGAAACTGCAATGAAGCATAATGAGTGTTGTAATGAGTAAATACTGATAATAATTCACTTAGAGCAGTGAATTCCTTCCCTCTTCATTGTTGATTATGCTCTTGACATTTGAAAAGACAATTATCCCTGAGGAATGAGCTTTGTGTCATATTCACAATTTATATAACCGCAAGCATTTACAGTTTGCCATTACACAATATCTAATTAGGATGCCTCCAGGACGCCTCCCTTTAGAGGTTTTCCAGGCACGTCCAACTGGTAGGAGGCCCCGGGGAAGACCCAGGACACGCTGGAGGGATTATATCTCCCAGCTGGCCTGGGAACGCCTCGGGATCCCCCAGAATGAGCTGGTAGATGTTGCGGGTGAGAGAGAAGTCTGGGTCAGCCTGCTTGACCTGCTGCCTCCGCGACCCGACCCCGGATAAGCGGTGGAAAATGGATGGATGGATGGATGGCATTACACAATAAACTTGAAGTTTGTATTTAAAATAATTGTATCATATATGATTTGTGAAATAACAATTATCCTTAAGGTTCAGCTTAGAGTCAAATTCATTATTCTTATTACTGCAAGCAATTACAGCTTGCATTATCATATTAAGATAGAATGTTTTTTTTTATCATATCTGATTTGTGAAGGCACTTAAACTTTACAGGTTACTTTGACAAATGGTATTGTTGGTAGATGAAGGATAACTCCAGTAGCTGCACCTTCATTCTGCAGTGAACCATTAATAAACTGGGTCAGACTGGGTGAACAACTGTTGCAACAAATACGATATCTGCCCTTTTATGTGGACCATACACAGGTGGTTCAGGGCTTCTTGTTTCATACCTGTCTCATTGGGCAAAATATCAGAATGTTGGGTTTATAGATATTCTGGGAAACAGAGACACTTTGGAAGTGAGCTTAATTCTTAATGAGTAAGTTTAGAGAGGTCAAAACGCTCTTGTGACCCAGAAGACGATGCAGCAGAGTAATTAAATGTTGCCAAAAGCACAAAAGTTAAAGCAAGAAGGATGGTTGAAGATGCAAGACGAGCCCAGCAATGAAAGCAATGACAAGTAGTGCCTCTCCGCTCCTCTGTGACCAAATGATCACAGTTCAGAGGCTGGCTCAGGCGGAAGCACTGAAATGCCAGAAGGTGGACCTAGAAGTTGCACTATATTGTCACAGCCCCAGACCATGTAACAGGTAAAGCACCTGCTAGTAAGGCTGTATTAATATTAGATTGGCAATGCATATGTTGTTGTGGCTGCTAAAAAAAATTAGGTTTGCATACATTTTGTACTTTCAATCAACAATACTCAATTTAAGTTGCTCGTATATAACTCGTATAATCGTCTAATAATCCCACCTTCATATACAGGAGTCAAACTGACTCCCGTCACGCTTTATGAGGTCGTTATAGCATTGCTACACCTGTGGACACGTGACTCCCTCACAAGAAGAAGTACCTGAGCCACAGGTGTTGTGCTACTGTACAGCTCACGTTAACTCGCAGCGAGCAACTGCGTGATCAAAGTGAAGACAGAAATAATAATAATGATAATAATAATAATAATAATGTGATGATGACGAGCATCTCTCGCATCCATGTATTCTCGTTACAGTCGTCATACTACGTGACTTTGGCTCAGTTACGTTTGTTGAATGAATGAATTTCGAGGACACGACGTTGAAAATAAATACAATGTGAGACGATGACATGACGAGTGCTCATTGGGACGTTGCCTCCACGTTGAGAGGACCCAGTGTCTCCGAGGGGCGGACCGGAGGCTGGGGCTAGCTAACGGCTGTCCCAACGGTCCCAACGGTCGCCACTTTACGAGTTGGACGCCGTGTTGCTCGGCCTGCCGTGTGCGGGGCTCGTTGTGTCCGCAACACGCAGCCACTCCGGGTCAGACGCCCGGGTCCGCGTGGAGCACCCGGCCCGCTGACGGGGTCCGTCTGACAGCTAGCTGTAGCCCCGACACAGAAACACGACTTCCCGGTCGGTGACACAACATGGCTCACTGAGTCTGGAAACATGTACCTGTAATATGACAGCAGGCCGTTGCTGAGGACAAACCATCGCCGCTGGTATCCCTTCAGATAGTTGGTCCACTTAAAGAGCCAGCCTTTGTAGGTGTCCGAGCCCGGAGCCGGGGCCGCGGCGGAGGCGGTCGCCGAGCCCTTCCCTTGCTCGCTCATCCTCCGCCGCACGCACGCCGAAGGATGCGGGATGAACCGGGGACAGCGGGGGACAGGGACACTACCCCACCGGGAAACGAAACTGCGACCGGGGCTCACGACGTCGGGACCGACGGACGCGCTGGCTCAGCTCTAGGGCGAGAGAGACCACCGTGAACCCCTTCTCACATGACGCCGGAATGGACACCAAAGGAAGGAGAAGTGATGCCAAGACACTTTACTGATGCAGACTGCAGAGGATTCAGAGCACAGAGCTGGACTGGATAGAGAGGACACCTACACCGGCTCCACGCAAGAGGATCGGGCCGTCACTAAATCAACTGTGGCTTCTATGGCAACGGGGCCACACAGTTTACGGCAGTCGTTGAGGAGGGAGCGGCCGTGAGCTGGCCATTCACTGCCCAGTGTGGATATGAATGGAAATTGCCGCTCTATCAACTCAAGTCTATGATTTCAGACCTGCACCACGTGATGTTGTTATTCTGACATTCCTAAACATTTGACATGCGGTTTGGCTGCTGATTTCACACGCCATACAGGCCACAGATGAGTTGATAGTTGTAGGACGCTGAACTGTTGTAACGCACATAATCGTCATTTTAACATCATTCATCTTTTTAATCGTATCATGATGAGTTATATGTTCAGTGGCACATGGGAGGAGTTTGCCTTCTGTCTTTGATTTAAAACGAACCCCTTTTGGCAGAATGGCAAACGTCTTGATTACCCACAAGGTTGGATTATCAAGCAGGCCAAGCAGGAAACTGGCCGGGTGCCCCCAGCCCTCCTGGTGACCCCAAATGCCCCAGGACCACTGTTGATTCATCTTGGGTAGTGAGTTTTGTATTATTACTTAATCTTAAGACTACATTTTAAATAAAACAAATGCTAGGAACTAAGTATTTCAGTGTATAATGTGATTGTATGGTGCATATTACCAAATAAAACTGTTTAATCAAAATAACCACAAACGCATTTGGAGGCGACAGGGTACATGCACACAGTGCACAAGGCCGTATATATGAGTGAAGGGGATTGATAATGGCACCATAACAATGTGTTTGCCTCAACTCCATAACAGGTTAATGTGGCCACAGGAGAAGGCAGATTATCCAAAGAACTGTCAGTCAACCATCAATCATCAACACATGCAGTATGGCACCATGGACAGTGCTGAGATAACGACTCTGTTAATTAAATAATTTGCTTTCACAGTATATGATTGAATCGTATTAGCATTCTGCCACTGTACATGATGAGTAGGTTAGTTTTTGCACTGGGGAGATCCCCAGATGATCATCTTGTGTTGTTGAGTACAAACAACAATGCATTTTAAACAAACATCTAATAACTGCAATGGGTGCAATGCTTGATCGTTGTCTGCTTCTGATTTGGCTCCTGATAACGTTGCTTTACCACAGGGTGGCAATGTTGTCCAAATGATCTCAATGTGATGTAATTGTATTACAGGATTGTAAAGTCACAGAGTAAGGTTGCTGTTCTCAAATGCATTTAATATATTAAAAACAGGATTACTCACAGTACCAACACCGTAAAAATAAATACAAGTAATATTTCTGATAAAAAACGGTAGCCCTTTTTATTTGGAAACGCACACACAGACAAACTGATGAGAACTCATGCTACACACAGTTGCTGCTACATACTGTATTTCTTTTTTTTTTACTAGAAAAAAAAAAAAGAACACCATCTGCCCTGATTGAAGGGTTCAACACTACATCTCGGGGAGAAAATCGTGAGCTTGTGCTATCACATGCCAGTGAAAAACAACTACATTCACTCCACACAGATGCTCATTACAGTGTCAGAAAACCATGTATTACAAAAATTAAACACAATATCAAATTTTCACATCAGTGCAATTAAACCCTGACCCGTTGGCAACAAAAGCATGCAAGTCAATAACTCCATGAATCACTCTTATATACAATAGGTCTGCTTACTTTCGGTGCAGCCCCGTTCACAAACTAACTGGGCCTAATCATATGAATAAGCAACTGTTAATCTCACAACATTACCAATTTAGATACTATTCAGATACTGATATGATTATTCAGGTTCCTGTGTCTGTGATGCACTCGTGGCGTGTTTTGTGTAATTTGTTAAGCTCTGCCACCTTATTTCTGCAGGATATCTAGGAGTGGATTACATCTACTATATGTGAGGCATTTTTAATATAATATGGTGGTACATACTGTGAAATTGTATTGCTCCTTCATAATCCAGCTCCGACATCGATCTCTTATCTTGTTGTGTCTGTCCTTTGCTTGCCTGAATGTCAGCTATCAAACCTGCCTTCTTCTGTCTCCCTCGCCCTCTCTCTCCCTCCCTCTCCCTTCCTCTCCCCCTCTCTCTCTCACACACACGCACACACATATAAACATCCACATTGCATGCACAGGTTCTCTTTTCAGGCTCGGCAGCCTCCTGCAGGTCGCCAGTACCCTGGATTTAATGTATTCATCAGAAACAGACACTGAGTGAGGGGAGGGAACATATTAAAGCCCCACTGTACATCATGATAGGGACTGCAGCATTTTTTGCTGCAAGACAACCTTAAACCCCCTTTGCCTGAACAAACAGCTTTCCCCGTAGGCCAAGTTCGAAACGGGGACATGGAAAGAAAAATAAATGCAGGCTACTTTTCAGAATCTAAAATTAAACACCATCTAATCACACTGTGGGATTATTCTTAGTATTTTGCTTCCCACTAACCCACAAAGAAAATCCAAATAAATCAGATATGAGCGTCTGTTTTTGACCTCACTGAATATTACAAATTCAAAAGGAAGACTCAATGATATTGCTGCCTCTCCGGTTTGAGCCTTACAAACAGCCTCCACCCTGTCAGGCCCAGCTACAGCCACGAGGCAACCCTCAAGAAGACCGGCCGCTGTATCATTTGGGAAGCACAGCCTCAAATGAGTAACTGTCTTGATGTGAGAAAGAATTACTGTGCTATGCTAGTTGTATTGGTTTCCATTGCTTTCTCTCCTACCTCCTTCCTTGCATTTTCACATTTGGCAGAATCTGATAGGAAGTGGTTGGATGACCATGTGTGAAGTCTTTTACAGCGCAAGAGACTCATAAACCTCATTATGAAAAATCAGCTCAGTAAAGCAGGAGGCCACAGGGTATTTTTCCAGCCATTTAGATAAAAAGTCATTTTATTCTCCACTGCCGCTCCACTCCTGAGGTGAGGGGGGGGGGGGGGGGGGGGAGAGCTCTCTGGGTCACATGATGGTGCAGCGATTCCTCTGTAGCGCCCCCTGCAGACGGATGGAGGTGTGGTTCTGGCGCATGCCCCGTGCCACGGCGATGCCCAGGAGCTCTTTGAAGAGCAGGACTACGTGCCAGTTAAACTTGGCAGAGCACTCCACATAACCACACTTCCAGGTCTTCTTCACCAGGACTGACACCGCCCTGCGAGGCATGAATCGCTGCCGCTGTAGATCTCTCTTGTTGCCCACCACCAGGATTGGCACCTCACTGCTGCTGCCTTCCCTGCAGGAGCATTGGGAAAAGTAAATCAATAAAGGTTGATTTCAAAAAGCATGTGTAAGGTGTCTGTGGACATTTTTCCCTTCCTTCTGAGGTGTGCGGGGGCGGACTGGAGGATTAGAGCTCACATGCTCAAGGATCCTCCCACCACACGCTGCAGCAACTGTTGTGCAGCATTATGAAGTGTGAAAATATATGGCAAGCAAATGTAGAAATACATTAGTGACGTGAAACTTGTAAATGTTATGCTACAGTGTGAATGAAAAAGGACAACATCTGAGAGGACATCATCAAGCCCAACCATTTTCAGTCGCCTCATTGGTGGTTGTTTGGAAATGCCAGCTGACGCTCTATCGAAATAGGAGAGAATATTTACTACAGCAATGTAGAAAAAAGAAGCTGCCAGAGGGACTCCTGGGTTAGATTGTTCAGCAAATAGCAGTGAGGAAAGAAGGCTCATTAATCAGATTTCTTACAATTAAATAGATTTTTACTTCGGCTTTCTGTTTGGTTGAGTGCCAAAGCCAGCAAAGCTGGGACCTTTAATGATTGTTTTTTCATTGTTATGCACATTTGAATTTAATTTGCAAGTCTGCCTTCACAGATGGACGAATAGCTCGACAGAGATGAACGACACAGAGAGAAAAATGTACAATACAATTTTCAAGCCCCTGAGCCGAAGTTCTTGAAGATGTAGAGTTGAAAAAAACATCGCACCAATCATCTCACTTTTCTCCTTTTCACAGGTTGTGCTCACATAACGGACTTAAAATATCTTCTCGCATATCTATCGATTATTTTAGCAGAACAAGATGTACTGTGTGTCTGTGTGTGTGTGTGTGTGTGTGTGTGTGTGTGTGTGTGTGTGTGTGTGTGTGTGTGTGTGTGTGTGTGTGTGTGTGTGTGTGTGTGTGTGTGTGTGTGTGTGTGTGTGTGTGTGTGTGTGTGTGTGTGTGTGAGAGAAATTTGGGGGAAACTATGCAGGAGTGATAGACTCAACACTGCCCTCGTCTTCATTGAGCTGAGGGAATGCTATAGAGGCTAAAAAACTAGTAGTATATTTTAAAGTAAAATTAAATAAATTCTTTATAGTTAAACCCTGACCTCAACGGGTTTAGGGCTTAATTGTAATCACATCCATTATTCATAGTTTCAGTTTATGTACAGTATCTGTCCCTTCTCTGCTCTTGTCTTTCCTTCAATCGTCTGGCTTTAGAGCTTTGTCCTATGATCGCATATTTCTCTTGTTTTCAATCCCCCCTTCCTTCCCCAGCTGCTGGTGATAATGGTTTTCTGCCATAGGCCACATATACACATCACTGCAACACATTTGCAGCCACAGGGAGGTGGGAAGGAACAGTGGTAGTTTGGTCATGTACAGCATAGCGGCACACACAAGGCTACTCATTGTACTCTTTCAATATGGTAATACATTCAATGAGGATGATGGAGCCGGTGTGGGCCTTTTCATTGCCATTTCTTCCCAACTAGTGTTGGCTCCTTTTTTGTTATTATACAAGTTCAAAGTCAGCCGGGAGACCTTTCCTTCTGGTTCTCAAGTTTCCTGTTCTATGCTGCTATGCTCTGAACAACAAAAGCAGAACTATCTCTAAAAATAATCTGAGAAATCATTAGTGACATCTCAGGCATCTCGTCATGCAGCAATGCCAGGATCAAATGTAATGACTAACTGTCATTGTCACCACAAGCAGACTATCTTTCACTGTCACAAACACGGGATTGTACAGCTTTGTGACAGGGCTGTAAAATGACATGGTGTCTCCAGGCGGATGACAAGGGGATGTCATTAGAACTCCCCAGTGAGGGTGAACCAGCTGTAAGTCATGTTGTATGTTCAGTAACAGTCTGGCATGCTGAGAGCGAGCGGCCGACCATACCTGTGATCCACTATTTGCTGTCTGATCATCTTGACATATTCAAAGCTCTCCACGCAGCAGATGTCATACACCAGGATGTAGGCGTTGGCATTGCGGACACCTCTGCAGCGCAGATCCAGCCACTCCTACCAGACAGACAGAGAGAGAAGAACAGAAATGTACAAACACACACACAGTAAGAACGAGAGATGCTTGTTGTTCAAGTATAAGTCGGTCCAGCACTTTGGTCCAGATTGAAATATGTTGTTGATAACTACTGGATAGATTGCTATGAATTCAGATATTCATGGTGTCTAGAAGATGACACTATTACACCCTGACTCCTCCAGTGCCACCATAAGATGAACATTTGGGGTTTTATGTGAAATGTCCTGTGAAATATTGGATAGATTGCTACACGCACGTGTTTGTCCCCTTCAGGATGAATTCTAATAACTTTGCTGATCCTCTGACTTTTAATCTACTGTCACCATCGGGTCAAAGATTTCACTTTGACCAAATACCTTCAAAACTAAAGAAATTCCCCTCAACCTAAGCTGTACTTTGTTTAGTGCTAATCAGTAAATGTTAGCATAACAGGCTAAACTGAGATTATGAACATTGTAAATATTGCACGTTAAACATCACATTCAGTGCAGTTTATTTGGCACAATGAGAGAGTCAATGAGCATGTTAACATGCTGATGTTACCACTTAGCTGAAAGCACTGCTGTTCCTAACTACAACCTCATAGATCCACCAGCGTATAATGCGCCGACTTATTGAATACAATAACAGTAGAGAGCAGCTAGTGGAACAGCCTGTGGAAAGTGTTTCAGTAATTAGAAAAAGCAAGATCGCCGGCCTCTGCCTCTTAGTCTCTGGGAAAGAGTGCAGAGAGTCGATGAAGTTGTCGAGCTGACATGGCTCTGGGAGTCGCACAGCCTAGAACAAAGTCATAAAACCCGGTAGTAAGCAGTGCACAGAGTCCTAGCTACACATTCAAGGACATGACTCTACAGCTTATAAGAGATAAGCAAACACAGGGCCTTCTATCAGGAGAAGAAAAATGAACTTGCACTGTTGAACTGTTGCTCCTGCTTGGCTAAGCTTGGTAATGCAGTGGGCATGCAGCAATGTTTGAGGGCAATGAGTTTCAACCTGTAGTTAAATCACATGGCACAAGTGGGAACATTATGGGGCACAGTTGCTTCAATTAAAACACAGTGACCCATTCTTCTATTCACGCTGTGTCTCCCAGAGCTCTCACCAACCCACCACCAGCCTCGCTGCCTCTAACAGCATGCAATGAATTTATAAGCATTTGATCTGATAAAAGAGGGGGAGGAAAATAGAAGAACTTCAGGGGGTGGGAAGGAAAGTTCTGCCGAGGGAATGAGAAAACAAACGCAGCCCTGAGAAAATGACGAAAAGATGAAGATTAAGACTCTGAGACTGTTCTATTCACAGTTAGATTTCAATATGGACAGGCAAACACAGATAATGTGAGAATGGTTTCAGGCCAGCAACACTACCGCTAGGCCAGTCAGATCAGTAATTCATACTCTTAACTGCAGCATATCCACCAGGAGAAAGCTCAACCCACCACGGAGACTGTTAAGATGTGGCCTGAAGGAGCTTCCTCACAGCTGCATGTTTATTTTAAGTATCAATTGTGCTATGCTACATACAGAACTGTCTTGACAATCTCACCATCGACAAATCTGTGTGTTCCCCAATCAGAGGCCCTGGATGATAAAGGAGCTCCGAACTGTCCTTAAGAAGCGTCTCCAGGTCTGGAAACTATACATTGCTGCTGGAGCCAACCTGAAGAGAAGCATCGAGGATGCTAAAGAGAGAGGAAGATTGAGGACCTCTTCACCAATAACGGCAAATGCCTCGTGTGGCACCAGCACCAACTACAAGACCGGCAACCGACGTCTGACGATGGCGAGGCCTTACCGGCACAAGACTTCCCAACCCTTTCTGATCAACCGCCCCGAGACTAGACTAGGCCTTCACCTCTCCTCCACTCTTACACCCAACAGGTCTTTGTGATGAGCCCCATCCTCCACACCCTTGCTAACTCATGACTGTGGCCCCACTCGTTCCATCAACACCATTGTCAATTTCACTGATGACACAACTATGGTTGGCTGGACTTCTCTCAGGAGGAGACAAGACGAGATGAAGTCCAAAGACAGCTGATCGGAGAACAATCTCATCCTGAACTCCTCACAAACTAAAGAACCCCAACCCACTTTGAATCAACAGCAACAATGGAAAGGGTCCCTGATTTCAGGTTCCCGGGTACGCACATGGATGATGATCTCTCCTGGTCTACCAACAGCAGCTGCTGTCGTGCTTGACGTAGTAGGTCATTTGGCTTTTTTTTGATACACCTGTGCCTCGGACACAGAGAATTGGGCCTCCTTGGAGCTCTGTTTGAAAACTCAGATATCAAAGAGCTGATTGTCAGACATCTTTTCATTTTGATGATGCCAATTAGCATGGAGGTGGATGGAAGTGATTTTCCATGTGGTATTTATATTATTTTTTGTCTACATCCTGCAACAGCTTGCGCAAGCTGAAATAGGAATATGAGAAAATTATTAAATTGATCTCAAGGTTGGAGAAAAATATGCTTTTCAAATCAACATTATGTACAAGCAGTCTGTTCAAATGAGATTAACTGATAATTTACGACAGGGTAGGCTAAGGGAGCAGGCGATGATCAGCGTAACTTCTAATGATGATAATGCTGATAAATCTGTGAGAGCCAGGAATAATTTAGATGAGGGTATTTGTGGGTTTGTGTTTGGGTTAGTGTGAATGTGAGGAAGAAACATCCTCACATATTGGCAGAGCGATAATGAGGACGATCAGGCATCGAGACAAATGTGTGGCACTCAAATCATTGCCCTTCAAATTGAAAGAGAAGACAGAGGAGGACAGGAAGAGGGCACCGCATTATGACAACTGGTATAAATGTGATTATTTTCTCTGTCCCTCTACAAGTTGAATCAGTTGTCAGGGAGAGAGAAAACATGTCCCAGAAGCTATGTCTCCGAAGGTAATTTCTTCTTTTTGCTTCTATTGCAGAGTATCCCGTACAATTTGAAGTCATATCAAGCGCCTCAGAAAATATTCACCTATTTCCGCCAAACAAACAAGACATAGTTCATAGTGTCATAACAAGCATATCATGCTCTTTTCTGGATAATTAATATGAGATATATGAGATAAACGCAGTAGCTTGAGTTGCAGCCTCACATCACTGTGAGGCTAAAAATAGCAGCTTGTATTCTCATCTCATATCTTCTTGTCATCCAAGGCCTGTTTTAAATGTGGAGGAGGGGATAGAAACAGCAACAATACTTATGTGCATTCAAACAATAGGCAAAATGAAGAAAATCCAAACTGAGGGGACACGACAGACAGTGCAGCAATACACAGATGATTAAAATGCAAATGTGGGCATGTTTATTTGTGTGTGCTTTCAGGATGTGCGAGTGTGCTTGTGGAAGCGTGAATGTGAAGTGTGTTGTCACACTGTCTGTATCCTCCAGTCGCTGTTCTTACAAAAAGAGCATCTCGCTCCTCAAGAGCCAAACAGAACATGTATCCCTGACAACTGCAGGCCATGGTCAGTTTTTAGGAGGCCATGCCAAAGCTGTAGCGCCTCCTGATGTTCTGGGAGGCAGCTCGACGATAATGAGTAGTTGTGATGGATCAATACTGAAGCAGAGGAGGGGGGCCGGTGTGACCTGCCGGGGGAAGGGCGCTGAGCAGTTAGAGAAATGTCGCCCGCAGGTTTGCAATTAGAATTCATTACATTCCCTGAGATGAAACTCCCATTACTCAATGGTGACCTATGCCAGGCCATTCAAATCTGTATTCTTTTTTGATTATGCACTTTGTTGGAGATGATATGAGAGGATGACTGTTGCTGTGTTAACATACAGAATCACAAAATGTTTGGCTACTTATAAAATCAATCAATTACAGCTAATCTGTGGACATTTTGTCATGAATTGTTGATTTTGAAAAAGGCACGAACAAGGATTTTACACAAATTGAGACAGGAATAATATGACATTTTCGCAAATAACCTACACTTTTTCGTTTTGTAGTTTGTGTATAGTCCGACTAAAATTAATACCACTTTCATATTTCTAAGTAAAGTGTGAAGCTACAGGCGGCCGTTGGTTAGCTCGGCATAACTGAGCATAAAGACTGGAAACAGCTCGCATTGTTCTGTCCAGAGAGATAACTAATTTACATGTTGTGGTTTTTTTGTTTAATCCATCCAAAAAAAGAAATTGTAAAAATATTGTTTGGGGTTTTACAGAAGGTTATGTGTTAGACTATTTCTTGGAGCAGTGATCATTTTTTATTTATGGAATAAAGAGAACGAGATAAAATTACTTAGCGAGTGTTAGAGGAGCAAAGCTACCTGTTTCACCCATTTCTATAGTTTTTATGCTAAACTAACAATCTCCTGGCGATATCTTCCAACAGTCTGCAACCAGGACAATAAGTATATTTCCCAAAATGTTGAATCATTTGAGGATGCTTGTATATAACAATGGTGACGAAACTCACTGAGCTGTACATTTTCTTTTAATAATTTAAATGTTTCTATTCTAAGAATAGAGAATTATTAATTTGACTACAGTAAATTGTCTAATTTGTATTATTTGTTTAATTTCAAGACCACCAAAATGTTCAACAAATGTAAGAATCTATGACACGCAAACACATTTATCCTTCATAAATACAAGTGTGACTTTAAAATCAGTAAATCCCACCCTATTGTCACAGACAGCATCGAGATAACTGAGAAAAATGTCCAGAATGAGCAGGAAGGGTAGAGGGAGCATTTTGTGTGGGAGGAAGTCATGGAGATACATCATGGCTAGAACAAATAATAATAAAAAAAAAGAACGAGAAAAATCATTGCTGAGTCCGCAGTCAGGCTTAAATTCATCTGTCATCACATCCTATTCGCACACTGTGACAGATGCTCCCTAAAAGCAATGCTATCAGCAGCACACTGACATACCGCAAAGCAAACAAATCATTACACCATCTCAGCCTCAAAGTGAATGAACAGAAACCTTGCTTCTCTCCAGCACTGGAAAGGACAAAAATGTCTGTCTGCGTGGTTAGAATGGGGTCACAAGCAGCCTGCCAGAACATCACTGCTCTTCTTTCAAATATAATCTGAACTGATGAGAAATTGCCACGCTACATAAGCATGGAGGCGTACTGACTCACTCCATTCTGCAGCTTATTCCTTACAAATTTCAGAGGACATTATAAAACCACAATTGGTAACCCTTACTACGACAGTGTCCATTAAACTCGGTGTAACCTTTCTAATTGACTGCAGAAAATTCCTGCCGTCTCCTCTGTTGGTCTTTTATTCCCACCAGTGTTCTAGTGGGGAACTTTGCTTTTATTCAATCTTCTGTGTACTGCGAGTACATTTCAATCAGCTTTTTTTTGTGCTGTCCCAGGTCACGTTTCTCTGCCCACGGAGTGAATACAGAGCAAGGCGCCGAGTCTGAAAAAAGACCCATGTCTCATCACTGCTCTCGCTGTGAATAAAGGACGTCGCCAGATGAAGCAATAAGCGTCGTTAGAACAAGTAGGACATGGCAGGATGGGAGAGGAAACAGTACAGCGGGCCTCGCAGGGTCGCTCCTGAGTGAACGAGTAACAATAAATCTGTCTGATATAAATGTTGTGGCAGCACTCAGCTAATGGTTTTCTCTGCCTGAACAGCATGGGCCTGGCAAACAGGCGTCTGCTCGCTGCACTACAACCTGAAATGAGCATGATATGTTCACACAACATGATGTCGAACGGAGAGAAAGCGGTGTGACTCAAACTTTGGGCCTCGCACTCCCACACAAACTCGTCAGACTCATTCTGTCTTCTTCCTGCTCAACTACCAACATGTTCCCCGATGGAGGTTAAGCACCATTTAGCAGAAGAAAGAAGAAACTCAATCAGAATGTCTTCACAGAGAGTCTCTGTGAAGCCCCGTGCTGACACTTCCTAACTAAACATTAAATCCAGCTACATCAGCCTGACAGCATGACTGTTCTGAGCTCTCAGCCTGTTTGACGTTTTCTACAATACAACTGGGCTTTTGGAGCAAGCAGCAAACCAACATGTTAAGAGGCCTTTTGTTGAAGCTGTTTTTTTTTGTCTTCTCCTTTGCCTGATCTCATTTTCTCACTGGCACCTCATCTGTCGATAAAAGCGACTGTTCTTGGGAGGGCTGTGTGACACAAAAGAGGTGAGAAGCAGCAGCAGAGTCACCTTGGAGAGTTCTATCTGGACCGCATCAGGGCCTTTCCACGAGGCGATCAAACAAGGAGTCAACAGGAGTCAAACAAACACCTCAAGTAAAGAGAAGCTTGGAGAGGGCTTAAATACCCAAGGACAGAGACAGGCACACCAAATCCATACTTTCTGTACTTGGTAAATGTGGACATGTGGATCTGGGAATAAACCGCCAACCTTGTAAATAACAGACGACCCACAAGCCACAGCCGCCCCGATGTGACAAACGTTTTGATAGCAAATTCCCTCTTTATGTTTCCACGTTGCATCGCTGAGCTGCAATGCAGGGACATTTCTGACTAAAACTTTAGAAGATACACAATCAATAAGACAAATTGTTGAGGCATCATATTATCTGTGGCAGAACTTGAAAATACATATTGGCACAGAATTAGGACTGTGGACGTGTCCCCCATCATTTACAGTGATAATGCTTTAGGGTTGAAGGCCATTATTGACACACAAAAAACAGTCGCAGTGTTCAACAATGATTTCAGGATACGATGCAATATGATACGACACGATATAATAAGATAAGACACGATAAGATACAATACGATAAAATAATATGAGATATGATAAGACACAGTAAGATATGATACAGTAAGATAAGATATACTTTTGGTCATTGATCTGTGTAACGTGCCGTACATAGAGAATCAAATGTTTCTCCCTGGTGCAAAACAAAAGTAATGAATGATGCAACATTCAGTGGCAGTGATGCAAACATCCAATTTTGATTTGAGTGTATATGAGAATTTGTATATTGTTTTAAGACAGACTTGAGCAGACGTGAGCCTGTCCTTAAACCGAAAAACAAAACTTCAGGGACCAAAGCTTGAGGTAATTCCTCAATGTCCCAATGAAGAAGAGTAGAGGCGACTCAAAGCCTTCGGCATTTGGAGATACAGAACCTTTATGCTATGCTCCTGCAATCAAGATGCCTCTCCAGCCAATGGCACATGACCTGTAGCATGAATGAAAGGGCAGGCTGTTCTATTTTTAAAGTGGGAGCTTGACCAGGTGCCTGCAGCACAATCCTGCTATTGTTTTCTGTGTGTGAGCCCAATTCAACCCAACAGCGACCACTAACAGCGGCATGCCATCCTCAATATATCTGGCACTGAGGACATGGAGACAATAAACAATATGCTAGCTGGCCTCCCTCCCTCCCTCGTTGAGAGACAGTTTACACGCCAAAGTGAAGCTCTCCAAGGCTTCAAGTCAGTCGGGTCTCCATAGCAACTAGTTGACTAGGGACATCTGATAGACGAATAAATATAATTGGTGTTTCTGCCTCTGAGGATCGCCATTGGCTGGGAACAGATGTGAAATGAAGTAGAGCTTTAATACTCTCTAAGCCTGGATGAATCCTTCCCTGATGAAGTTCAATCTAAGTCCTCAGACAGACACGCTGTACCTGGCTGGAGCTGGAGGGGAAGGAAGAGATTGGCGGGACGTCCAAAATCTTCAGCTCATACATGATGCCGTTCAGGATGACGGAGGGTCTGTACACATATCTGGTCCTGGTCGGCGTGTACACCTCCGAGAAATCGTTATAGATGAACTGGCGGATTATAGAAGTTTTCCCCACTCCGGGAGCACCGATGACTGCGATACTCAGCGTCTCCACCATTCCTGGAGCACGAGTTCAGCACCATGGACAGCGACGACAACAACGACAGATGTGACCGTCAAGAAACACAGCTGGCCGCCGCTGCTTCGATGCTGCTGCTCTGATCCGCCGCTTCCTCCCTTCTGTCCTTAACCAGGTGCCTCGACACCACCTGAACTGGGTTCAACTGCGCGCAATTAAACGAGTCGGTGGCCGAATAGATCACCCACCCGTCGAGCAGAGCGAGGAAACTTTATTTCCTGGCTGAGGGAGACAGGCAAGAAGCCGTGCAGCATGAAGGTTGTCAAAAACAAAGCTCAAGCATGCTCATGCAGATGGAGGGATTTTCGCTGCCTCGGCAATCCAACACGGAGAGAAAAACTTGGTTTTCAGAGGACACCCCCAAGCGAGCGTAAAAGTCCGTCCTTGTTGTCCCTGCGTGGACATAATCTCATCCAGGCTAGACTCTGACCTTGCCCAAACGCACTGGAGCCCTCTGTGTCTTCATTGATTATCTCCTCCGCACCTCTCACTCATTTCCACCGATGCACCACCGCCGCGCTCCTCCATCACAGGGAGCTCGCGCACACAGCCGCCAGCCTGGCAAATAAGCTCCCCACGTGTTCTGAAATTGCACACAACCCCATAATCTTCTTTTCGGTCGAAGACAGATTCACGTCTGCGTGATTCACAGGCGAAGAGGCAATCCACACAGCCTGCAGACGTGCGTTTTCTGTAAAGGCATCTGGAGCCTATTAAGCACTGTGCGTGTGTGTGCGCGTGTGTGTCTGCCGTTGGAGAGACTGGTGAAGACTGTGCTTTCTCTCTCTCTCTCTCTCTCTCTCCTCATCACTTGCAATATCCCCCGCTCATCCAATAGGATGATGTCGTGCGCAAGGCGTGTGAAAGCTTCGAGCTCCCATACGCTGCAAATAAATGGCAAAGGAACAAGACATCCATATATACATCATCTCAATGTGAGGGTCACGCAGGAGTGGCGCAAGACTGCACATCATATTTCCGAGGGACACGACTTATGAGTGGAGGGTCCTCGGGCTGGGCAGGGCCGGTGTGTCTATCCATCACTGCTCCATGGCGGCTGCAAAATCCACTCAGCGACAAGTGTGAGGAATAAACACTAGAACCCGAGATGCGCTTGTAACCTCGGCCGGTGGTTTCCAATGCGGCACTGCCTTTAAGACACCGTTTATAGAGAGCTTCCGGTATTTGGAGCTGTGTTTATCAAGACTGGATTTCCAACCCAAACAAAGCGGGCATTTGCCCCTCGGGGGCCCCAAAGCCCACAGATCTGGGAGGTGGTAGTTTTATCAATTGCAATTGCATCATAATTTGTGCCACCAAAACATAAACAGCGGATGCATGGGCCTTGCGCCACTATAAGGCCCTGAAGGCGATGGGTCCCTGTGTGTGGAGGGGCTTCTCACTTCCAATGCGCCAGACAGCGCAGCGGCTCGTTGCTCCTCGGTGTCTGACCGAAGCGACGCGCATGAATGTGCGAGTCGGTCGACACAGACTGGACGGGAGCGGTGGATGATGGGTCAAACAAGCACAGCGTGGGTTCAAAACACTGTTTTAATCGATCGAGAACATCTGAACTGTAAGTGACATTGTTTGGTTTCTAAGAATACAACGCAGGACGAAAAGGCCCGGTGGCTGAAGGGGGCCTACATTAAGCCAGACTTGGAGTTTATTCTTTGTTTGGTGATGGTGCTTTTACAAATGCTGTAAATCCATTTAGAAATAGTGTTTTATTTGTTTCTTGCATCAAGTCTGCAGTAGTAAGTTGTTGATGAATACATTCTGGACCAGATGGTCTTTAATTCATCTAAAACACAGAGTGAGTGTCCTGCTGCAGGAGGGTCAACTGTCAGAATTATTTCCCCACAACCTGGCAGCTCATAAATTGATTAGATTAGAAACAATCTGTAAAACGTTGGTAGACTACTCATTAACTATCAATACAGCTGGTAAATTATTAAACTATTTGTAAGTCTATAACAGCCCCTTCATACAAACTGAGCCTTTAGCCGAAAGCAATGCAGTGGCGCCACCTATTGGCATGATTCCTCACACAGGATCGATAGTATAGATCATTCATTAGTAGAACAGACTCTTGTCACAGGTTTGGACTCCTCTGTGGTTAGAGCGGAGCCGGCCTTTAG
The DNA here is from genome assembly GCA_023566465.1 of Cottus gobio. Lineage (NCBI taxonomy): Eukaryota > Metazoa > Chordata > Actinopteri > Perciformes > Cottidae > Cottus > Cottus gobio. The sequence continues at coordinate 18,020,960 of CM042218.1, read as the reverse complement.
CATTCAGAGGAACAGATCTGAGGTGTTCGTGTTCAGGATTAGGGGATGCAGTTGAAATCTTGGTTAAGCGTTTCCCGAGCATCTCGGACCTTAAAAACCCGGTCACCGCTCAGGAGGAGCTGCTCCGCCTTTGAGATGCACCCAGCTGTGGATAACCTGACTCCACTCACGACTCAAGGTTGAAAAACACAGAGTGACTTTGTATGCAAAGCAGTGAGGGCTGCCAATTCTGTAACACTGGAGCAGAAGCTGAGCTGCCCATGAGGAGACTCAAAGGTCATCAATGATTATAGAGTGTGTGTGTGTGTGTGTGTGTGTGTGTATATATATATATATATATATATACATATATACATACATATATATACACACATACACACACACACATATACACACATACACATACATATATACATACATATATATACACATATATATACACATATATATAAATAAATAATGTACAGGACTTTGGAAATGTGGACTATACCAAGCAAATAAACTGAGGTAACAGTTTGCATCCTGTGACAATGGCAGAATGCCATACAAAGAAAGTCCTTGCACTGCATTTTTATTCATAATGTCAAACACTGAAGACGGATTATGTGAATTTATCATGACTTTTAATAGTTCTTTTTGATGTACACACAATGAACAAAATCATGTCAGTCAAAATCCTATGATTTAACATCTTTTTTTTTCATTTCAAATGAATCACCACACAAAGACACAGCCACCTCTGTTGTAATCTTCACAAGCTGTTAGTGTGGGAGCCTACATCCTGTAGAGCCGATAAAAAGGGCTTCAGTGTAATGACTCGGAAAGAGGAATCCAATTAATGTGGTGGAGTCTGCAGGTAGAACAGGGACAGTGGATGTAGACAGTGTGCTACATCTATACTTATTACTCAGAAGTGTTACAAACCATGGCGTCATACGTTTAGAGTTATCTCACATGAGCCTTCATCTCAGGTGGCCGTGGTATTCGAGAGGCTGCGAGCGAGCCAAGTGGGCGAGAGCACGAGTGGCTGTCGCTGACGCAGGAGGGGAAGCAGCAAATACAAAACCTACCTCAACACCTGAGGCTCTCTCTGCTTGCCAAATGAACACTAACAAGTCAACACACACTCTCACGCACACACAGAAATCAAACCATGGAATGACTAAGGAAGAGAGCAGGCAGTGTAGGACTGCCGACTCCAGATGTTGATTGGAAAAAAAGAAGTGCACGGCAACAAACAGCGGCCGTGCACACAGCCTGGTCTCAGGGATCACAGACGATCCAGAGACACTAAAGAAAACTGTAAAAATGACAAAGAAAACAATAATGTAGTTTGTAAGTATCTATGCGTCTTTTCTACGGCCAACACAGCCACTTCACACGGGTAAGGGGGAGGAAAGTTAAAGCCTTGTTTCTTGGAAGTATCCCAAATAAATATGCAGACATTCACCTGCTGATTGCAGACGCTAAAAATAGACTCTAATTTGCTGAGATGTGGGGCTTGATAATGATTAAAAAGCCTCATGCAGAGAAAACACTCACAGGAATACAGCAGTCTGTTCCCGAAAGACTACTGGTCATCACAGGGCGTGAGACCAACAAAGTGAAGGTGAGCATTCAGAAAATATGTCAGAAGATAATGTCCTGAAACCAAATATTTTTGTATAAGAAACATACAAAGAGGGCACAGAATATGGCAAACCAGTGAGTCAGGATTTTCTGCAGTCTTCGGAAAGAAAACCAGCGATGGATCAAAATGGGACTTGAATCATGAAGCATCCCAATTTAACAGCCGGATTGACAGAGAGCCAACGCAGGAAGCAGGAAGTGGCCCTGGCGTTGGGTTGCAATATGGTCGGTGGGTGAGGTGAGGAGAGCAAGAGGAGGTGCCAGCAGTCTGTGAGGGCAGCGATGGAGGCGCTCAGTTCTTCAGCACCGTCTCGTAGTTCTGGAAAACACATTGGGAAACCTCTGGAGCTCTGCACTTCAGAGAGATCTGAGGAAGAGAAGAGTCGGACAGAGTTGAATATGATATTACTGTTAAAATAAAAAGGGTTTTAAATGTTTGCGTTTGACATTCAGTACACAATTTACCACCAGTCACGAGATGAAGCTAAGAAAATATACTGACCCTCTATGGAGACACAGTAGTTGTTTTAATGACACGACATTTTACAAAACTAAGAGAAATGTTAAGCAGTTTGTCTTAGTACAATTGATTAATAGGCTAATTGATGTAGCAACTTCATTTTTAATCCAAGTATTTCATATAAATGGCTCAACTGCAAGCGCCGAAAAATGTAACGATAGAACGTTTGTCCAAGAAGGTCTTCATCAGGAAAGAGCATTGTTATTCTGTCTGTGTGTAAATCAGACCAATAAGCAAAAGACACTTGTTTTGCTTCCCATGAGACAAAAAAAAGGTAAAAAACATCTTTATTGAAACGCTTCTTAATTTAGTCTCATCAGACAAAGAGACACACAGACAGCAACATAGACACAAACACAAGAGAGGCACTCTTTGATGTCGGTCTCAGCTGGGAGCAGGGTTAGGATTTGATACAGTCTCAGAGTTTTTTCCATCAGCAATCATACTGCAGATGATATTTCCTCAGATCCAGAGACACGAGACAGCTGGAGCTTTGGAATAATTATATGAGGACAGTCATGTTGCACTTATTAATAAATACAGGAGACAGTGATTCTGAATATTTTAAATTGTTTCATTAATCAATTGCTGCACAATCAAAAACAGCTGTGCTTTCTTCTTTGACAAATGGAGCCCCTAATAACCCACGTCACTGTGCCACACACACACACACACACACGCACGCACGCACGCACGCACGCACGCACGCACGCACGCACGCCTGCCTTTCAGTTTGAGTGATAAAAGTATTTTTAGGGACGGCATGTCCTTTACCAGCCAGCAGACAATGGAGAGACGGGAAGATGAACTACATTCAACAAAAGGTGTCCAGCTGGACTCGGACCAGGTCAGCGGCAGGATTTAGAGTTCCTTTAACTGGATTTTCCCATGTTTTATATTCAGTAATCCCTCCTCAGCACTACCTCCTCACAATTCGAGGCAGTGGTGAGAAAAACAAATAGTTTTTAAGGGCTTGTGTTTTCCTGTAGTTTTGAATACTTTTCAGCATACTGTGTTGCTGTGAGAACACGGCAATGTTTTCCCTTCAACACTACAACAACAACAACAACAGTGATCAGTTAGTAACCAGAGCTCTGGTGAGTGACTGACAGCTTGACAGCATCCGGCCCATCCTCGACTCAATGGATACCAGGAAGCGTTGGACAGCAGTGAGCTGCAGTGGTAGTGCACAACGCCATAAGTGATGCCTTTGCACACTCCGGGCTCTTTACTAATGCATGCAGCTGCTGGCTACATTTAGGCAGACTCTCCTGTCAGCATGGGGTAAAAGATGTGAGGAAACTGCTATTAAGAGAGCTGCGGCATTCATGTGTTCATCTTACGGCTTGCTGCTAAAAAATGCATTAGTATCATATTAGCAGTACACAGGCAAAAAGGAACAAGGACCAAACTAATGGTGGAGGGTGTAATCCCTGAATGTGCGTGTCTGCTATAGACTGAGATTTTGTTTCATCAGCCCAAAATAATAACTTCAAGGTGTATCAAGGTGTGTACACACCTCAAAATATGGAACGAACAAGCCTAAAATACTGCACTCTAAGTAAAATCTGCATAAAACGGGACCTTGAGCTGCTGCAGTTCTGACGCAGCAAAGCAGAAGGGCAAAGCAAAGAAATATGACCTTTCAATGCTGGATCATGTTTGATAAAGTGATCTTAATCATAACCTTTCAAATACTTAACCACAACCTTGTTTACTGAACAACAGTTGTTTAAGTCAGAACCGAGTCTGGTGGTTGAGACCATGTCCTTCATCATCAGTTGTCCTTCGTCATGTCACCTGTCTGCGTCAGGGCTGAGCAGTCTGTGCACACTTCAGTTCAACCAATGGAGAAACTTTTTATGGATGAAATAACCAGACAAGTGTGTCTGATTTATGTTAATTCAGTAAAATGAATACCTGTCAAAAGGTATTCCATCATATTGTTGCAAAAATAATTTCAAACACGACATTAGCACAGCGCATTCCTTCTCATCGACGACCCAACAAAAGGTTCAATTATTAACGGGACAGATGCCATGGTGGTGTAATGAGATTACAGAGTCTCTGAGGGAAGACAAATATACATAATCTCTGTTTTGAAACTGTAACTCTTTCCTAGCAGATTACGTTTGGGTGGAGGGAGGGCGGCACTTTGGTGTCCATTTCCACGTCGAAGCTGACTTTGACCAAAACCCTGAAAATGACCAGCTCAAGAGGTGGAAAGAGAAAATCGGTCAGCATCACTGGTCACATAGTTGCCATGCTTCATGTCAAAAACATGCTGGTGTCTCAAGTCCACAATAAAAACTATAAATTATACACAAGCTCCGATGGAAGTCAGTCGCAGGGAATTTGAGAACTGCTGACGCTTAACTGTGGAAACTTAAGGCTGCTAAAATCAATAATTTAGCAACGAGGTATCGAATGACAACGTGAACGGGGTCGTTGTGGTGGTGAACCTGGAGATATCAGACACCCGGCCCCAGCCCCTCCAAACCACGGGTAAGCAGCGGCACAAATCAAATGATACCGTACGTCTTAACTCGTAACAAATTACAATTGTTTGTACGTCTGGTCTTCAGAAGCACAATAAAACAGCCCCGCCCCCCTGGCAGCGGTGGAGCTTTACTTCTTCAGCTCTAAAAATAGCTGCTGACAAAAGGCCGCTTGGCTTTAATGTGCCTTGCCAAGATAGCGCAGGGTCCATGCAGCAGCCAGACGACGAGCCTCAGAATACACAACGTACGAGCAGCACGGTTCACTTGAAAGTCTCGTCTTTTCTTCGCTTAACAATTTATGATCCATCTTCAAAAAGTAGGGAGCCTTTCATGCCCTGAGGAGCTCTAAGAACTTAAAAATTGAGAAGGAAAATAAAACCTTGACGCAGAAGAAATATGAAAGCAACAAAGACAATGTAAAATGCAGAAATAAATGCACTACAAATAAGTAAAACATTAGCTTTCAGTTAATTCCTCTCAAACTTTATCTCAAGGAAATACTCCCAAAGTTGTATATTTCAAAACCTCACATGAGAGATTAGGCTACACAATGAAATACTAACATAACCAGATAAAATAATCTGAAGATTTAATGAGCGAGAGCTGGGTGAATGACAAATTGACGAGTCTGGACTGGAGAAAACAAAAACACAGTGAGAATAAATAAAAACGTGAACCGAAAGCAGACCGAGTGATGCGCTGGGAGGAGTCGCATCAAGGTCACCGCTCTGGACGGGAGTCATGCAGAATGTCTGAGCCAAACACGTCAAGACCGGAGGCCGCGTCACGCAACACCACCAGGGAGAACACAAACCGACGCACACAGTTGAGTCACAAACACTGGCGGCACAACCCACCAGCGTTCTCCCTCGCTCACTACTGCGCATCAATCTGTCCCGTCTCTGCGGTGTCGTTTGGCTCCGCCCCTGACGTGCGGTGATGGCAGTATTTTGTTAACGCCGTCGTACTTATTTAATATAGCAATAATATAGCTCTAGTTTGTGCAGCATGGAATTTCCTAACCTGTATGTGTGAATGATTAGTGAAGCTATTAGTTTTTTAGAGTTTAGCATCATCTATTCCTGTAACACTGTAAAGATTCCTCTATGCTGCTGTGTACCAACCCTTTAACAAATTAAATACTTACAAAACTAACAAGTATGGCTAATTAAGTTTGGTTGTGTATTAGAAAAAAAAGGTAAAGAAGGAATTTAGCTTTGCAAACAAACATTCACAGTTGAACCGTCTCATATGGACATTTTACCCAACGACCGGTAAAATAAAAGTTGATCTCGATTGTGCTGCAGCTATAAAAATGTTGTTAACCAATGTATATACATACGAACAACATAAAGCATGTTACTATGTCAAACCTCTCCTTTTTATAATCGTGACTGGCCAAACGGCGTCCTTTAATAAAATACGAAGGTTTGTCACCGTCTCTCAGCAGCCATTTCTTTTGGGGGCACAACGGCAGCGAGAGAGCTTCAGTGATCCGACTCATCGTGAACTCAGCCGGTACGAGTGGCTCGGTGCTCACCGTGTAGTTGGGGTTCCCCGCCTGGACCCTGAGCTCAGCCAGCACCCAGATGCCATTGGTGAGTTTCATGGACTGATACAGCATGTCCTGACCCTCCACTGTGCGCTTGGCTATGGTGAAGATGTTGATACTCTGCAGTTTGTTGGAGGCGGCATCTGTTGTAGGAACATAAATCAGAAATGTGCACAATGCAGTAAAAATGTTAAGCAATTCTGTATCTGAACAAGCTATTGCTCATTTTTAGTATTCAGCTTCAGTCAAACAATCATTAAATGTTACAGACGATGCAGGATTTATTTTTTCTTTATCGCCCCAGGCTATCCCTGCAGCAAAGATACAGTCACTAATTCAGAATTAACTTTTCTCCTCAGCGTCTGTGCTGCTGCTTCCTGTTCTCTTTGTTCATGAAGAAGAAATGTTATCTATACGGGGAATCTCCATTAAGCTGCCATTAGGAATGCTTCTCCAGCTCAGCTGCTCTCACGCCTGTGTAAAACTAAATTAGCACTCGTAAATAGGGGACTGCAGCTGATGAGTTCTCATAAAATACAATTCGCTTCATTAGTGAGGAGTTGAGATCGCCACATGTCGGGCTATTTCAACACAGAAGAAGTAGCCGGACGTGGCCGCCCTGTGTAGAGGTGCACTCTGTTCCATCTTCCTCACCTGAGTTGAGATGGCAGTCTTTGATCTGAAACTGGGCCTCGTTTTCATTAGGAATGTCTTTCCATGTGGCGAGGAACACCTGCCGCTCTGTGGACAAGGAGACACACCGGATGAGTCCACACCCGATAACACAGATAATAACTACATGTATGTATTGACACCGTCACACTACTTTACATTGCAATGACGCCAAATATAAAAACAGTAGGTCTGGAACACAAAAGGCCATTTTTGATTGATATTGCATTTGCCGTCGCCTTTGTTTAGATGAAATATAGAGGATGGCGGTATTTATGTATTTTGTCTTTCAAATTTAACTTAACCTGTAAATTTAAGTTTAAAGTAAGATTCTTATTAAAAATAGAAAATACTCAGTTATTTTCATTTTTTAATCATCTCATTCACATAGGAGTATACAAAAATAGGGTTTACCATGTGGTTATTTCCTATTTATTTATTTTTTAATTACCATAAAACTATACGAAATATATTAAAATGTTATATGGGATGGAGGACTTTGGCCATTTCTCCTGGCATACGAGCCAGGAGCAAAACACACACACACACACACACACACACACACACACACACACACACACACACACACACACACACACACACACACACACACACACACACACACACACACACACACACACACACACACACACACACACACACACACACACACACACACACACACACACACACACACACACACACACACACACACACACACACACACACACACACACACACACACACACACACACACACACACACACACACACACACACACACACACACACACACACACACACACACACACACACACACACACACACACACACACACACACACACACACTAAAGTGTCCTCGCTGAATGACTGACGTGCGTGTGCGTCATTGACGTCAGCAGGGACTTGAGGCTTTCGTGTGAAGAAGTTTAGCCGAGGCACTCACCCATCTTCCCATCCTCCACAAACAGCATGCTGATGGGGTACTGGCAGCTGAAGTAGAAAACGTCAATGTTGTTCTTAACAGCCACCTGCGAGTGTGATGACATCCAAGGAGGAGGAGAAACAAGAAGCAGTACATGGGTAATTACTTTTCAAGTGCCCTTCAAGGATGGGCATTGCTGGTGTGTGTGTGCACCGTTTACTGAACACTCACTCGCACACAGTCAATACATCAGTGTTCATCACAGGCCTCCATCTCACGGTGTCTCACAGTAAGCGTGAGACTTTTATTTGCCAAAGAATATCAGCAGACATTACTTACAAGCCAACGTAACGGGTGTAATGGTTAGTGAATTTGTAGCGAACTGCCAAGCAACGCTCGGAATAAAGTACGTCGATTGATGCAGGCAATGTGGAACCAAAGTTTACCAGCGTAAATCCACCTGAAGGCATACGTCGTAAGCATCATATGCTGAGGTGAGCAAAACGAGCACGTGGGTCAGGCATGCAAACGCACATTCTGCGGCTTCACCCAGATGTGCTGATCAGCTGCAAGTTAAATATTAAGTAATTATTTCTACAAACAGCTTCCAGAAAGTGCTTTACTAGAGGAATACAATATATATGGAAACATAGAAGTAAAAATAAAATATCAAAAATTAGCTGAAGACACAAAGACGACCAAAAAATAACACCTAACAGGTCTATATTTATCTAAAGATAAAGACTTTGTTAAGTTCCTTTGATCATTGACAGCCCTGGTAGCAAAGGTTCAAGACACCGAAACATGAGAACAGCTGTGTTCAAATGAAGGAACCTGAACTAACAAGGGGCGGCCGTGATATTGATCAGCCTGCTCACAGAGAAGCGTTGTTCGGGGAACAATGAAGTCCGCCAGACGAGCGCTGAAGAATGACTCGTGAATAATTCATCAGGGCATCTTATTCCTGGCTGCGATGCAGGACTGATGGTAACACGTCAAGTGAGACAAACAATTCAAAGCTTAATTCTGTATGTTTGTCAACTAAAAGATCTTTATTAGAAGCCATGTCTACAGAGTCAGAAGCCAAACTAACATGGGTGCTGCACGACATGATTTTTGACATTCAATATCTCACGTGCTGTACACGTGAGTCAATCTACTAGACTAGAGGTACTAGAGGTTTGGCCTCTCTTTTACCACCAAGATATTTGAGCACGCTAATTCAAACAATTATTTGGTATGATTGCATTAAATGTTTTAATCTGTGCTCGTTTATTTAGTCTTCTTCACAGTAAATACAAGCCATTTGAATTAGTCAATCAATTAGTGATTGACATGATGAAAGCTATCGCGCAGAACCTTTGTCTGTTTGTGAGTAATTCAAATGAGTATAATTTGAATATGGATTTCACAAGCACCCTCTACAGGCTTATGAGCTCGCCTCCTCTCCCCCGTCCCCAGCAGCGCTCTCTCCTCGTCAATGGTTTTCTTTTTGGGACTTAAATCCTTCCAAACGCAAAGTTTTTATTTTTTCCTGGAGCATTCACTTCAGACCCTTTTCTTGGACGCTATAGCTTCTGTCCCACTCTCAGCTGTCCCTGGAGGCATTCGGCTTAATCCGCATTGTATGAACCTGTTCGGCAAGGGCTTGCACGTAAAGGACGTTCAATTATTATTTTTTAAAGTAAATTCCTTTTCTTTTTTTGACATTGTACAACCAAACGCAATCTAGAATAAAATTGCCATTTTTAAACGCATATCACATATTAAGATAATATAGTTATTTAGCATTTATTATTATTTAAGGAGGGACAAAGTGTAGAGGTGTGCTATCGCACAGCAACGAATGGTAACGTCATCTTATAACGAAACTAATTATCTGTCTAGTTTAGGTGACATTGATTTCTTGATCGATCACATAGTATGTTTACTTGACAGACTAGTTATTTGCTATCGTACAAAAGCAGTCAATCAGCCTTCACCACTTGATGTCTCTAACTGTAACAGCTGTGTCATTACAGAAGGCTGGAAAGTGGGAAAAACTGCCATGAAACTTGTACCCAAAGACCTTGCTTAAAATGAGATTTCTGATGAAAGGTTTTCATTGACTGTGACCACACATCAGTGGCTGGAAAGAGCACTCAAAATAATATTCTAATAGTATATTTTCCATCCAGACAAAAACATTATAATTGCAGAATCTTTAAAAAAATAAAATATATGAGATAATGTTAAAAGCGCCAACAGTACCCATCAAAGTTGGGCCCAGAAGCAGCCGAGTGAAAAGGTGAGCGTGCCTACTGAGGCCAGGAGAAACAAAAGAGCCATGTGTTGTGTGGCCCATAATGACCCACACCTCCATCATCCCCCTTTCACTCTTATCTTCTCTCTCCAGCTGCACAGCAACCGTCCTCAATGTTGCCTAGTTAAAAGGACCACGCTGATCAAACACAAGTCAGCCTCTGCCGCTCCTTTTACTTACAACCCACAACCGTTTTGATGGTTGTTTCATCTTTTTATTCACAACCGTTCAACAGTATAGCTGAACAGTGAGGACACATTACTAATCACTTAAGACACATGGACATGTATTCAAAGACACAACTTGATGCCAAAGAGATATAGTCCGGTCCATGAATACCTCAACCATTAGTTCGGTAAACTTAAGATAAGAAATGACAAAGAAAATGGTAAATTATTATGAACAAAGTACAGTTTTCATTTATTAAAAGAATTTGAGGTCAACCGATCATTGGCCTATTCATCATTTCTACAATAATCAGAATAGATTGTTTTGGGGGGTTTAATTTATTATAGGTTCCCGCCGAGTGGTACTGTTACAGTTCACATCCATTTATATTCAAATGTTATTAATCATTCCATCCCATCAGACCTTTGCGTGATTAGCATACAAATTCTTGAGTCACGGCCAAAAAACGTGTTTTGTGAGGTCACAATGACTTTTGTCAAACAAAATTCTAATAATTTGAATCTCGAGTCCAAGAGGACGTTTGTGCCCAATTTGAAGAAATCCATTTGTCATCGTTAGTGGAGCTTTCAGTCTGCTCACTTCACCGATAAACCAGAGAAGAGCAGAGTGACCATCACTAAAGAAAAGGGTCTAAAAGTGCATTATGGGAGTATTTCAGTCGACCAACACCTGGGAAGGAAGATGGCAATATATGCAAAGCAGGTGTAAGACGGCAAGAGCAATGGCTCTTTCATGTTTTAAAGATTATGTAGAAGTTTAAAAGATAATGTTGAGAAGTTCCCTCTTTTTAATGACTTAATTAGATATACAGGCGCTGCAGTAAGGACTCTGCCCGAGAACTTCTAACTGAGCAACACTTTCATTTTTACTGCAAATGTACCTCGGCTCCAAATATTAGTTTGTCTACATCGTCTATATCCCATCAGCCCTGAAGAAAACATATTGGTCGACCTCTGATCTGTCTCCCAACTCTGTTTACATCCCAATGCACACTCTGAACGAGGGCCGTCACAAAGTTCAAGGCCCTGGGGCCCAGTAGGTAAACATGTTCGCCCACAACTTCAGGCATCAGTTGAGACCAGTGTTGAAAAATGAAAAACAGCTGACGGACATAACCCTGTGCTTCTAGTCCAGAGTCATTTATGAAAACAGAAGCAGGGATGCAACATTAATGTTCAAGCAAAACAAAAACTACACACAACATAGTCACAACATATTCAGGGCAAATGAATCGTGCATGTGAAGGTGTTACCTGCAGGTTGTTGAGAGGCTCCATCTTCATGACAGGCCCCACAGTGCTGAGGGGGAGGGCAGCTTCAATACTCTGGTTCGGGCTAAGAGGAGTGAGGATCTGAAGGGGCCCAGCCGGAGCGAGACCAAAGCTTCAGAGGAACACAGGGGGGGAAAGGGTTAATTATCACAAAATGTGTAAATGTAGGTAAATCTCAGCACATTTCTTAGTAGATGGTCTTACCTGTTTCTGTTAAACTGGATGGCAAAATCAGTCATGACACTCATAGCTTTATTAGTGAGGTTCATCTCCATTTGGATGACCCCCGCACGGCGGACAAAAGTGCCCAAAATCTCCAGACCCTTGGCCTTCATGGCTGGAAGCCAAACCTGAACAGAGACGAAATCAGAAAGTTTCTTCTGGCTCCAACCACTGGTGTTACATTGATCTTTGCAGTGCGTTTAATCCTTGTGTATCAAGACTCACTGTTTTAGGGGGGTTGAAGGCTCCCATAGGCATACCAACTCCCCCTCCAAGATCAAACAGGTCATCCAGACCTCCGCTAACCGGGGCATTGAAAGAGGCTGGCATCACAGCTGGAGGAGCCCCGAAACCAGCCCCCATCTGTTGGTCGCACAGCAACATGTTAACCTGACGTATACACCGAGTACCGAGCAACGAAAAGGTCGACAAAATCTCATAAATGACTTACAGCAGGATTTCCTCCAAGGTCTCCGCCGAGCTGGACAGAAGGGGAACAGGCACAAAAAAACAATCAGGAAGGTGCAACAATAAATAATATTCTGGACAATGGTGGAAGGGTGTGAGTTTAATAAATGTATTTCTGTGATTAATGACAGCTATGGGGTTCACATATTTTACAAGTGACAGGAAGAAGAAGGAGACGACAGTACGGGAGAAATTCTCATTTTATGCAACTGACCTTTTGATACCCACACAAATCAGAGTGGCTATTGAAATCCAATAGGTTTTGTTCCAATGCTACTCACTAAATGAGTCTACTGTGGTGATGGAAAGGTTGGGGTAGTGAACAAGACTGGTGGTGCAAAAAAAGATAGTGATTCCACACGGTGACAAAGGTTTACTACTTCGCATGGAAGACGACATTTGACAAGAAACTAAAGGTGAGAGTGAATAAAATCTCACCTAAATGGAGCGGGAAACATAAACAATACAACAGGCACAGCGCACTGCTGGGGAGAACTACTCAGAGGACACAGTGGTACAAAAGGGGACAAGAGGGGGTTCTAGACTGGTGCTGGCCTTTACTGGTCCAGCGAGGTCCCCTGGACCAACCTCAGTGGGGCTGTAATCTGGGGGCGATGGGGACTGATGTGGGACCTGAGGTGACTGAGGAGTGTCCGTCCGCAGGGGAACGGGCGGCTGATTGAAACACAATGCAGAGCCCAGAGAATAGAAAAGAGTTGGACTCAAGATTTAACAGCACGCTCACTCTGGATATCGGTATAAAAAATGATAAATGATGATTGAAAATGTCAGCTTGATAGAAGAGAACGACAGAAAAACAGCAGTAATCAAATCAATCTTCTAAAATGGCCTGACAGTCTATAAATGTTGTGCCCTCTCCCTCCATGTAGTTACCGGCTCAGACTCATCCCCCATCTGCAGGTGCAGCATTGAACAAAGAAAGACAACAACAACAACAAGGGTAAAAAAAAAAAGAAAAAAAAAGAAAACACCAAAAGAAATTTACAAAAAAAAAAGATGAATACAAAGATATACATTACCGCCACTAGGTCCCATTGACATTAAGCCTTTTACTGAAATCAACTAAGATGTGTTGTACCAGCCTTTCAGGACCTGACAGCTTCTCTCAGTGTTGTGTTGAAGACCTACCAGGCTGTCCAGTCCACCGCCAAGAAGGTCCATAGCACCCATCTGCATGCCAGAAGAGGTGGGTGGTGGTGGTCCGGTGGTGGTAGGAGGTGTCAGGTCCAGATTAAGCAGATCTCCCAGCAGGTCTCCCTGGGATGGGATGACCGCAGCAGGCGCCTCAGTAACTCCAGCAGCTGAACCGTTATCTGGGCTCTCAACACTCTCGCCACTAGTAGAAACAAAACAAGAAGAAAAGAGGAAAGTACCATTTAGCATTTGATTACGATTTATTAGCTAACTATATATATATATATATATATATATATATATATATATATATGTGATGAGTTGTATATAAAGGCAGGAAGGAACACAGAAAAACAGCTGCACAGCTCAACATAGGGCTGGGCGGTATACCGTTTCAACCGGTGTACCGGTGGGTGTCAAATTTACATACAGTATGACTTTTTCACATACCGGCACCCAGCCATAGTCACTGGCGAAGCGGTCGGACTTATGTGTGTTACGTGCATTGAGTTAGAGTCATGGTTTTAATTTTATAACAACAATTAATAACCCGCAACTAACGCTCTTTAACAGGGCACAACACCACAAAACAACAGTTTGTGACACATAAACAATTTGTAACACTAATAATTGTAAATTTTTTAAATTTACTCTGCCGAACTGCATGCTGGGTACAGCCCGCCTACTATCACAGAAAGAAGAAACTCCGTCACTACATTAAACAATGGATAAGAGCGATGCAGGAGGAACAAGAGAGAGCAGAGATGCACCAACACAACGTGTTGCCCAGAGAGGAGCTGTGTCTGCTGGCTGGAGGGTTTGAAAAGTCCGACATAGTTTAGAAAACGATGTATTGCAAAGAAGCTGAACCTGGAGGGACTTAGGACCCAGGGGAATGCAGGTGAAAAAAACCCGGAAGAGACAGACCGGCTTTCACGCCACACAAACGGCTGTTCACAGCTTGCTGGGCAGTTGCGAGGGAGTTGGCCAGGGAGTGGTGAACAATGAGCGGTGAACAGCTGTTCAGGTGGCCGCAGGTCCTTTTCGGCGTCAATAAATTAATTAATCAAGTTAATACCGTGATATACCGTGAAACCGCCAGAATCTTACAAAATACCGTGATATGCATTTTTGGCCATACCGCCCAGCCCTAGCTCAACACTGCTGGAAAGTGCATAAACTCAGCAGATTTGAATGAAAACATAATGGTAGAGTCAAGAAGCTAGATCCACTTAAGTAAACAAAACCCTTTGCCTGCAGTGTTTAAAAAAAGGAAAGTGCATGACTCACGATCCAGCACTGCCAGTGAGTCTCTTGTGCTGAACACCACGGCTCCCCTCAACAAAGGCGCTGGGGGGCTTGTGGTAGACAGAGGCCAGAGTACCAATGTGGCAGATGAGCTCCTCCAGCAGTGTGGGCTCAATCAGATCCGTCTCCTCAGAGATCAGGGGCTTCTCAGCCAGGACCACCTCCTTGGCGGCCACAGGGTCTGTGGAGAGCAGACGCCAGTAGATGTAGCCGCGGTCCCTGAGGTCCGGGTTATCAGAGTCCTGGAGAGGGAGATGGAGGAGCGGAGATGAAGGATAATTATTCATGGAGAACGTTTAATAAATACTTAATGTTAGACTCTTTTTCTGTCTTCGCCCCAATATAAAAGACTGTGCAATGATTCATGAGTCATCAACTACACTTGCCAAGGTTGCAACTAAATCAAAGGAGACCTACATTTATATATTCAGTATAACATGTACAACTGAAGATAATATGTGAGGCATTTAAATGATTTGGGTTCAATGAATACAAATATGTTTTGTAATCAGGTTCTTTTAAGTTACGAGGCCCACAGCAGAGTAAACGGCCACTGCGGCAGAAGCACCAGCTCATATCCACGTTACAGTGATCCAGTGTCCCTGGAAGGATTCAGTAAAAGAGAACTTTTGGAAAAGATACAAAAAGGAGAATTCAGAAGCCATGCTTGATGAGAACATATTGCACAAACTAGAAGACGACAGACAGCGAGATCAGAGTCGTAGACAGTGAGGATGAAGGCCACATAAAGTGTGTCTGTTTTGTTTCTCACCTGCGTGGCTAGACTCAGCACCTGCTGCACCAGCTCCTGGGTCTCGGTGGGCTTTTTCAGGAACAACTTGACGATCGCCGTCAGCAGCTGTAACTGCACCTGGAGGACACAGCGACCACATAGAGTGAGTTACAACTGTTCAAAGCTAGTGTAAATACAATTTTGTCTAAAACTGTAAATGAATGTGAAGTTGCATTTTAACGCTAATCTTTGAACAATGACCTGTACTGATCCACAACACGTAATAAGCTCCTTTCAACCATCACGGCTCAGGGTTCCCATGGGTGGCGCACCCTGCTCAACAGTAAATATCCCAATTACTGCCTTGAGCTGTTGTAACCTGCGGTTCCTTTGGGTTAATTTATGTTTCGTTTTTTGGTCTTTCGACTCCTTTGTGACCTGTTGTCTGTGATAAGTGCTATATAAATATACGTTACTTACTTAATAGCCAAACAATGAATGCATGATGCGTTTCTTCCTGCCCAGAATATTACGTATCAGAAAAGCTTCTCCAATAGTGAAGGCTTGCTTCTTTACAAAACGTGCATTTACAATTACTGCCTCTGGGTTGTCTGCCTCCGCCAACCAGTCAAGTCAGTTTCCATCCATGTCTTTACAAAATGTCATCACTTCATTTTATCCTTTGGGATATTTGTGTTGAATTTTCATAATTAGCAAATTCATTCTTAAGTTATGTCCAAAAATACATTTCATGAGATTGGGCCAACTTTAGAGGAATTCCCTCAAGGTGCTCCTGAGATATCGTGCCCATGAGAATGAATGTACGTACAGACGGACCGCCCAAAAACACAGACGACTATCACCGACATAGAGGCATGAAAGGTGTGCCCATTATTCTAGTAACTTCTTATTAAGCACGGTTAGTCTCAGTAAAACTAATTATACAACTCATCAAGGATTCTTTCATTTCTCGCACGGTACCACACATTGTCAATTAAACAGGAACTGCTCTCTTTAGTAGTAGCACTGCATGTGTGTGGCATGTCACCTCCATTTCCAGCAGCTTACCAATTAATTGAATTATGTGAGACACCAACGTGTGCCAACTACGGTCAGCACTGAATGCAAATTATTGGTGCCACTACCATTGGAAATGTACTTCTCATTTTGTAAGTTACAACGTGCCCAAACTCTCCTAAAACAAACCTGAGTGCTTTCATCATGGAAACCCTCCAGAAAGCTCTCCAGCAACTCATCAGCGTTGTCGATGCGCTCAGCATACTCTCCCACAATCCAGATCATGGCGGCACGAGCCTCCGGCTCATCCAGGGAGTCCAGGTTTTCACACAGAGTGGCAATAACACTCTCATACCTGGACACAGACACACAAAACAACATCATGTGAACTCAAACGTTGCAAATGTATTTGGAGACCAAAAAACAAATCACATGGAGCAAATTACTGTCGATTACATAAATCTTCATTAATCTAGTCATTAAATTGAGATCAGAAGATAAATAAATAAACAGCCACCACAGGTCAGTGTCTTCCACATCGAGCGCACAAAGAACAACGTTAGCATTACTTTGGAGTTGTGTGTTCTGGCAGCCCGACAAATGTAAATCCAATATTCATGTACTTTTACCTCTGGTCTGAACTTTGGGTCTTTCACCTACTACAGGCTCAACCAGTCAATGTTCTCTGCAGAGGTTGAGGCATTTTTTTATTTACATAACGCTTTTTATAAGAAGATTTGCCTCGACAGAAATATTTAGTTGATGTCTAATGAATTGAAAAGGCAGACGTTTGAGTGAGTTGTGACTCCTACAGCTAAAGGCCTGAACCGCGCTGAGCTGGAAACTTTCCAAAGCTGCTCCCTTGGAGATTCACGACTCCACGGTGACGGTCTGCTGCTGACTGTGTGGGCGAGGTCTCTGTCTGGCACATGAATCCACTCTGCAGTCACGCTCCAGCACAATCTGCCTTACCTCCTTTGACCAGGTGCCATGAAGGCAGGGTTCTGAGTGCCGTCCACTACAAACACTGAGGACAATGGTCTGCTCTGAAAACTAAGCTAAAACACCTTTTTGTCTGTGTAATGAGCTTTCACTCTGCATAGTTTAAGACCAAGACAAAGTAATCGGAGGGTCAGTGAAGTGGAAAGGGAAGGCTGAGTAAATACTGATGATCAGTGCCTTGTATAACTCGTTAAAGATAAACAGCGGCCTCACGGCAAAATCAGCGTCCACAAGATCTCAGTTCTGATGAATAGGAGTGAATCTGGATGTGACATGTTAACAAATAATGTGCATATGACCACACTGATGCAGGCTTCAGAGGGAACCTACTTGTTGGGGTACTTGCGAAAGATGTCCTTGATAACCACAATGGCCTCCTGCACCACATAGTTAACCTTGGTTTGGATGAGGTCCAGCAGGGTGCTGACACAGCGCTCGGCTGATTGCTAATTAAAGAAAAGAAAAAGAAAATCTGTCACGATTGGCAAATAAAAATAAAAACAGGACAGAAAAACGTGTAATAACATTGTGGTATATACTAGTCAACCAATGAGTAATGCACTTCCCAGCAGTGTCGGACTGAAGTGTTCTTCTTTGTTCCTTCCTGCCTTTTAGTACAACTCATCACATTTACTCGCCCTTGATCTCCGGGGATGAGATGGAGTTATATCAGGAGTTTAATAATAAATCAATCAGGCTTACAGTTGATGTAAAAATCACCCAGAACACCTAGTTTTACAACTGGGTCACCAGAGACAGAAACATCATGGGATTTTTGCTTTAAAATTAAAGCTTATAGGCTTAGAAATATCATATATTATACGATATATTTTGTAACGTAAATTGCTAGAAGTGCATTTATACATTTAACTTGAGGCTTAAATACTGTCTTCAGTTCAGGCTTCAACAGTAAACAGTCCTGTGTTCATTTCAGGTAAGTTCTATTGAAATTATGAGAGAAAAATATCATGATGTATTCGGTACTCGTGCATGTACAAAGTGGAAACCATAATAAACCGTAGTGTAATAATTTTTACTGACAGAACTACCTTATATATATATATATATTATTATTAGGGATGCACCGATACCGATACCGGTATCGGTATCGGTGGTCGATACTGCGTTAAATACTCGTACTCGCATCGGTTTCAATGGCCGATACCAAGAACCGATACTCACTCAACAGTATTTCACTACAACAAACTGGTCGCGCTTTGTGGAGAAGCAACCCCGTGGCGGAGCCGGAGACACTCTTCTCTGTCTCAACTGTCTCAACAGTCTCAACTTCTGAGCAGCCAATCACGCTATCCAAGTTGTTTTGCCGTCCAATCAGATGGCCAGTTTGTCTCAACAGCAGAATCTGGAGCCGCCATCTTGGATCCTCGCTACGCAGCGCTCACTTCTTTCAATAGACAGGAGAAAAGTGAGACGCGAGTACAATACAAGACTTTATCGATATTGTGCTTATTAACCGGTGTTGCATACGTGTGTATGACATATTAGTGCTCATATTAGTGCTCTTGTTAGTGGCTGACAGCCCCGGAGTTACTTGTAATCAGTCCGTCCCAACGCGACGCAAATGTTTCGCGCGACCAGATTACATGTAAAGTCTATGCACAGACGCGTGTGGTTGCGACAGACGCAAATTTACGCCGGCGGCACGTTAGACGCGAGAGTTGAAATTTTCCATATTTAATACATCTATAATTGAGAAGCTCTGCGCGTCATCACCGCCGTCCTGCCGGTTTGAATCAAACTGTTGCTGATCCGCCAGAAGCAGCGCTGGCAGCGGCCTCATTCAGACGCTGTTGTGCGGCTACGGATGATATTATTGTAGCAGAGTGTCTGTTGTGTGTCTATATTTGTAATTCTAATAAAATGAAAACACGCTGCAGGGTAACTTGAACCACTTTTTTATCTCCTTCACACACGTATATCCCACAATTCCACTCTTTTCCTTTCCGTTTCTCCCTCCACAATAAAAGCACCGGAAACATAACTTGGAACACAGCTTCCTATATAATTGCTCGATCCCTAATATTATCGCTTACATTATGAACCCGGACACGGGGCGTTTTATGGTCCGACATTAGAGGGACTTCCACAAGAAGTTTAAAGCTTGGGATAGCCTTCTGTTAATTTTGTACTATAGGCTTGACATAATCTGCAGAGGATAAAATAAAATCTGCCTCCAAATTAATTGCACTTTCATGGAGACCAAATCTAAGAAGTATCGGTATCGGTACTCGGTATCGGCAAGTACACAAATAAAAATATCGGTATCGTATCGGTTTGTAAAAAATGGTATCGTTGCATCCCTAATTATTATTATTATTAAATTTACAGTCTTATAATCTGTAGAGCCCTAAGACCAGTAGATATAAACAATCATTTAGACTAATGCTTTATTGTTGAACAATATAGTCGACACAAGGGTTTGAGCAACAAAACATCTGGCGAGAGTATGACATCATCTGCACCCACCTCTACTTTGATGGCACAGCGGCCAATGGCTCTGACCGCTTTGCGTACAAAGTCCACATCGACCTCGGTGGCGTACTCCTTAAGCTCCGCCAGGACCTACAGCGAGACAGAGCAGCACAGTGTCACTCATAGGATTCTGTGACTAATACCTGTGCTTCAGTAAAAGCACCCTTATAAAGGAAGCATTACAGCTGCGGGTGCGTTACCTGGGCGATGTTGGCTTGAGATGCGAGCCGAATCATGATATCCAGCTTCTCCAGTTTGACATAGATTGGGTCATTGTACTTTACAAAGAAAACCTTCATCTCGTGTTTCAGGATCTCTGGCCTGAAGAGAACCGGAAAAAAAAATCTTGTTATTTGTGGCAATCGGAAATTAAACATACAATTAAGTGAAAAGGAATCCTGCTGAAATGTAGCATGCTATAGTAAATTAAACTTTTACTAGGCTTGATATTTCCAAAGTATAAAGAATACTAAAGAGACCTCCCCAGGTTATCTCCCCACATTTACCGTCTCTGCACGATGAGGTTGATGTTTCTAAGAGCCACATATTGCAGCTCAGGCTCAGCAGAGAGGAGGGTGACCAGCGGAGGGGCGAGCTTCTTAAGCAGGGTGCCATAGTAGTCCAAGTCTTTGGGCAGCATCTCCATGAACTTCATTAAAACTTTAACAGCTGACAACACCACTGCAGAGTTAGCGTGGGAGAGCCGGGGGGTCACACGCTCACAGATGCTAGCAGATGTTGATGGGATTGGGAGAGAGAGCAAAATATTATTAGGGCTTACTGGTGTATTTGCTACCACTTTTAAAAGCACACTGATAACAACACACACGAGAGAGCGACTTGATTCTCTGCTCAGGTAGACATTACTTTTCTATAACTTTAGATGGCTAATAGTTCTTTTCTGCTTTATTGATCTTCAGAATGTTAAATACAACTCCTTTGATGAAAGACTTTCTCTTACCTTTGGGACTCGCGATCATCACGAGGTGTGTAATTGGCCAGGCAGTCAAGAATGAATATCTGTCCCCACTCTGTACACTCATTTAAAGCTGTCAGCAACTTGTTGATGGTCTGAGGGTTCAGGTCCAGTAAATTACTGTTGGGATGAGACTCCGCTATCTCAGACAGCGCTGCAACTGCGTTTGCTACAACCTAAAGATGAAGACAAGTGTACAGATAAATTCGGCCAGAAAAAAAAAGTACCTCTGCTATACTAAGATATATTCAAGGGGTCAATGGACTATCAGTATTCTGGCAACATGTTGAACATTTGTATCCAGCAAAGAGCTTATCATTGAAAGGCAGAGCTGGGCTTGTGGCCTGCTGCGGCACCACCCTGAGTGAGAAATCTGGCTGGCTCAATAGCCAGCTAGTAGGCTGCCTGAGGGAGTCGTACCATGGGGTTGGAGTCAGAGATGAGGTCTTTAAGGGTGTCCAGGAAGCCTTGGTCCTCCACCAACTGGGCGTTGATATCATGGAGCTTTGCCACACACACAGCGGCGGTCTTCCTCACATACGGGTCTTCATCCTTCAGACATTTCCTCAGTGGCTCACAGAGGTACTCGGTGATCTTGTCCACACGGATGCAGCCCATTGTGCGAACAGCAAGGGCCCGGATGAGAGGGTTAGGGTCTTCACAGTCCTAGATGGGTGGTGCAGAGAGGTCATAGGTTTTGCCACAATTTTTAATTTATTACTACATCATCTGAAAGACATTTTAAATGTATCCAACATGTGTTTGCATTAGCATTCTATAAATAATTAAAATCATATATTGAGGTGTCACTCAAAAGGGGAGCCAGAAAAATCAATCTTTAAAAGGACTTTGAGCTTTGATAATCATCTCATTGAATTGAGATACTGGCAAGTCATTGAAGATACAGCTGTACAGAGGAACGTAGCCCAGTACAGCATGCATGAGTTTAAATTAAACCTTAAAATTAAATTAGTATTTATCCTCCCAATCATATAGTGCCAAGCATGCATTTCTATAGCTCTGTATGTATAGAAATGCATCCTTAACATGAGGACAGTCTGAAACGGCTTCAAAAGGTGTGTTCAAATTAAAAAATATTCATGATTAAAATTCCCCAGTAAAATGAAGATGTTATTTGTACTTGTATTACTAAAATTATTTTTGTGACAATAAGTTGTGCAAGAACTTAAGGATTGCACAAACCTTTGTATAGCATTGTACCAAACGGGCTCTATGTGCATTGATTACAGCACTTAAACAGTAAATTATGGATGGATAAATATAGTTTTTACATATTCAAGACGGATTGGGCTTTACCTTTACAAAGGTGTTAACAGCCATGATAGCCATGTCTGGCTGACTCTTGGCATAGTTCATCAGGTAGAGGTAGACCAGCTTTTTCAGTTCCAGGTTGTCCGTCTGCATGCAGTTCACAACATCAGGGAAGAGAGCACTAAAGGAGGGACACGCTGTTAGTGACTACTGATCCAAAATGGAGGAGGATTTGTTACAGTGCATTATTTCAGTGTGGACATCATTTTCCCTGGCTCACCTGACATCCTTGCCAACTGTCATGGATGCAATGACCTTCTTCACAGCCTCCTTCTTCTTCTCTTTCTTATCACTGTTTAGCTCTGCCTTGAGCTCAAAGATCTCCCCTGTACACACAAGAAAGAAAGTTAACCACAGCCCATTTGTGATGAAGACGCTGGAAAAGCAGTTTCTGATACTGGTGGGTGGTTGTCAGTGGTCTAGGTGCATCAACCCTGATACAGGATTTGAGTGATTTCTTTTACAGCTCGGTAAACAAAAGGTGAGGTTACAGTTAAGCCCCAATCAAATGCATTCACAGTGTAACCAGCTCAGCTCACTGTGGCTGCCACTTCTTATACTATTATAGCCTTCCAATATCTAGAAGCAGAAACTGTTCCAGTGATAAAAAAAAATTAAAAAAAAGATTATACTATAAAGCTGCAGCAGACAGGGCAATTATTCAATATGATAATGTATTACCTATTAAAACAAAAGTTGTTGTTTTATGAGAGTGTGCTTTGTCACAGGTAGTGTGTGACATTTGGAACACAGCACAACAAATTAAACATCAATATGATAACATGAAATTTAGCATTCTTTTGTATCATGGCATACATATTGACAACAGACAAATATTCACATTAATGTCATGAACTGGTGACATGCTGTTTCTTATGATAGTGGAGATACCAATCATTTAATTATTGCACTTTTCAGATTTCAGTGCATTGTGTTACTGAGGTGTCTATCTGCATGAAGTAGACTAGAAAACTCACAACATCAGCACACTGGCAATTTTAGGCTTACATTTTAGTCTATCTCCTTTGAGTTTCCCAGGCATTGTAAACCACAAATCACTACCAATCCCCTTAAGATTTTAACCACAGACTGTCAGCAGCAACATTGGACAGATGCACTGGAAAAGCACATACTGAAAGAAATCTGCTCTTATGGCTCAAACAATCTAACAATCATATGGAGTCTTTACACTATAACAAATAAGCATCCGTTTGCATTTCCAGAGCCCTGTGTGTGGGCACATGCTCAGTTCTGGGTCATGAAAAGAGCCACACAAATACAACAGGAGGCACAGCAGGACAGTTAAGTCTCTTGACAGCTAATGCTCAATATGTCTAATCTGATTTACAATAACCAGAGCTGTTCAGATCTTGGCAATAACGTTGATACAAAGCGAGGTGATAATACAAATAAAAAGTAATTGTCTAGCTAGGTCAATTAGATATTGGTAATGCACACATATCTATACAGCAAACAAACAAAATATGTCACTACATAGTAAAGCTACTATCCTGTGAATTAACAAATCCACTAACAGACCTTTTTTGGTAGTGGTGAAGTACTTGGAGTCCGTCATCTTGGATCCAAATTGTCGATTCTCCTGCAAAAGAGAGTTGACTGTGAATCTTTTTCTGAGTGGAAACTTGGAGCTTCACAAGTGCAACAGGAAACTCTAGAAGTGCAAACAAAGGGAAATTATAGGAATTCCTGTCTTCTCCTGAAATAATGGCAGAGACTCATCTGAGAGAAGAAAACAATAGATTTTGCCAAGTAAACAGACACTTAAATATCCTCTTAAACTGTGAAACGTGTTGGTCAGCATGAATGTGGCCAACAGTATCTCCATTACTGAGTCAACTGCCGCAGCGTGTCTAACTATATGTATTTCCTGTTGGTGATTTCCACTCTTGGTGCAGCACCTGTCCCCAAAGGATCCTCTCCCATTTATGCAACAATACTTCCAGCTATATAATGTGAGCAAAGGTGCTCAAGTTAAAATGCAATACTTGCTCAGTTTACCCCCCTCCACACCAAATAAAGATTACAAATAAACATTGTCCTTCTAAAGGAGAAATAAAACCAAGATTAACACAAATTCACTTCATATTACTATCATTGGTTTTTTTCAGTTGTGTGAGTATTTTTCTGGTTACAGTGATAAAGACAACTTATTGATATTACTCAGAAAAACTGAGACAGTTTTTTTTCTTTGAGCCAGCAGGTAATGTTATACATCTAACGTGTCATCATTTGTATGATACTTCATAACCACAATGAATATATTAATGTAGTCCTGGTTGTTGCATACACTGATTGAAACAGACGGCATCTCAATAAAAATGATATTAAAGGCTAATAATTACTTCAACTCGACTGCGCTCTCATTACACAACGATTGGTTTGTGAAACTTCAGAAACAGTGACAGACACGTCAGTCAAAATGAGCTCAACCGTTACTAACGTTAACATGACATTAATGTAGTGCGTCGACAGATGAGAGCGCTTCATCTTTATTATTCATCTCCGGCAGCAGTTTCATGATTTATCGAGCTTCATGTCGCGTTAGCTGTCAACACCGGGCAGGCTGTTAGCATCAAGCTAACACGAAGCATCAACCGACAGCGTAGCTAACGAGCTAGTTAGTTGGCCGAGTAACGTTACTTTAGTCCGAGAGTTCACACTGCTACCATGTTATACTGACACCGAACTAACACTACACCATTAAACAGTGTTCAGATTAACAACATGAGGACTTCACACTGACGTCAGCTGACTTCAAGTTATGACTGCACACTTCGCCAGCTTGCTAGCATCAAACTAGCACAACGCTAACGTTAGCATAGCAGGCTCGAGAGTGAATAATCCTGCTGGGGAACAAAAACTAAAAAAATACATGACGGTTAAGTTGGTTAAATTAGTGCTCACAGGTCTGCAGTCAACGATGCTATTCGACCAATTACTCACGCATAACTGATTCGCCCATTCCTGCATGTCTGCGGCAGTTATCTGAATGAAGCTGGTGTTGGACGCTAGCTCTCCGCTGCAGCCTGTCAGTGACAGCTAACTACTTCTCTAGCTCGGCTGAGACGTGACCTTCTGAGTACAGGCTTAATGAAGCCTTTGCCGGGATAGTTAAGCTCTTAATCTTTCGGCCTGGTTTAAAACTTACCAAACGAATTAACGTGCCTTCTGGAGTTAAAATTAGACTCGCCACACAATGAATTTGGAGAGAAAATCTCCACGAACAGCTCACCGTGACAGGCGTAGCAGGGCTGATGGCCTTCGTCCCCTCCCACTTCATTTACTTCCGTCTTTACACAAAATAACATTTGCAAACACACGAGCGGCGTCAGCTTTCATTCAGAGGAGCGGTTCACAACTCCTGCAACAATATGTTATTTTCAGCACTTTTCAGAAATTGTAGACCTTTTTTGTTGTTGAAGATTTGCATTCATAAGATGTTATAGGCTGCTCAATTTATCAACTGACCTCTAAGAGTTGACAACATGAAGGTTAGATGGCGAAATACTAAATTGAACTTGAATGTATTTTGGGTTCATGATAAAAGAGTTACTGAAAGAACACACGTATATAAAGTGGTAACATCCTAATCAGTTGCCAGTGATTATTCTGCACACTGCTAATGCAGTCTGAATTATTTAGTTAGGTGTTTTGTAATGTATTCAAAATTCTTATTTTGTGACCTTCCATTTAAATCTGACTAAATATTAGAAACACCTCGGAGTAGAACACAATACTACAGCACTACAGCACTACAAACTGCCTCTAAAAATGACCATAAAGTTGAATCAACACCTCTCACAAACAATAAACATTACACATAATAACTTTCAAAACGATAGGATGTATTGTAGGACTGTATTAGTTTTAGCTGGGTTATTTTAGTCGGTTTAAAAACAAAACAAAAAATGCATTAGCTTCTCAGCAAATAGGGAGATGATCATTTTAAGTGAAACATCACTAATTATTTTGCCTCACATATTCCAAGAAAGGGCAGAAAATACAATGTTGTTAAATTGTTTAATGTAAGACTGAAAAATCTGCACATCATCAGATATCAGATGACTAAATAAATGGTACTATTACATACAATATATTACACCTTTTACAACTACATTTTTTTGTTTTGAGTACAAAATGTAGTAATTCACATTGTGCATGAATTACAATGTTGTCATTTTAAACATTCAGACTTTTGCTTTACGCAAACAGACACTTCACAATTTCTCCTAAATCCAATCCCAATCTGTTGGGCACACTGCTGTGACTAAAGCTCTATATGAAAAAGTGATCAGAGATGCTTCATAAACTTCAGAGGAAGATATTTATTACAAGAACAACTTGACAGCCTTTTTTCAACTTTAAAAAAAAGTAAAATGTTGCAGTATTGCTATTTCATACATACAAATTCCACAATGTCAAGCAACCTGTACATTTAACTGAAGTTTTAGTGAAAGTAACATTAGCCAACAAGAAATTGTCAAATCATGAACATTCAGATTTCGCTGATTAGGGATAGAGAGAGTGAGAGAGATTCACGACATTTGCAAAGTTGTGCAAGACAAAGAGCAGATTATGAGGACAATCATTCTCTTTTGTGATTGATAACTAAATGCTTGAATGAAGTCACAGTTCACATAACTGGTCAATTTTAAAGACTAGTTGATCAAAATGCAAATGTCGTCAAATAAGCTAAACCCAATTATAATGTAAAATAATTAGAATATATGTAAAAATCTGTTTATACAGGTGAAAGTGATAACCAGCTACATGTGTAGCTCTTACAATACTGACACGTCATACATTATTTCAAGGAGGAGTCTGCATTAAATCATATTACTGTATCTGTATTGGAAAACAATCCAATTATTTTTTGTCTGTTTCATACCAGTTTTATAACTGGCAATATTTCTAATGACTTATGTCTCTTTACAGTATACTGTTGAAGATATTTTTTAAATGCCAAATGTTTGTTCAGCATTGGGACCCATTAGATTTCCCTAAACACTTACTCATTAAAGTATTGGAAGACAGATGTCAATGAAACTTAATTTCATAAATAAATAAATTAGACCCACATCACTCCCTTCTTCACTCCAACTCTGTACATATTATCAAACTGTATGTACACAAATATATGCACATTCTTTTTTCCAGACTATTTACTGTGTCAATGCCCTGCAAAACAATGTCATCCACTCATGTTGCATTTCTTAAAACCATTGTCCATAACACATGTTTTTTAAAATGGCCACCTACTCATCTTAATTGACATCAAATTAAATGTTTCCACTTTCAAATATATTTTACAAAACCCACACCTGTTAAATGCCAAAAACAAAAGTACTGTAGCTGGGGTCTGGCCTCTCAAAGTCTTGACAACTATGCAAGAGCTTCACAAGAGGACTTTAACATCCAGTTTCAGTATCTATTATTCATGCATGCTGCACACATTCAGACACTCAAGGTATTCATCCATCAAACTACGCCTTATAATATTGTTGTTATTGGCTCTACTAAGCACCACAGATAAGAGTATTCTTCTACTTTGAAGAATTCATGCCTGTCTTCAACCACTAGATGTCACCATGTTGTGTGCTGCGTCTTTCAAATCCATCCGCTAAGTAGGTTATCTGGCTTCCAGTGTTTCAAAAACAACTAAGGACAGTGGCAATGAATTATATATCTCTTCATGAATTGTACATCTACATTAAGTATAATGCAAGATTCAACTTGGCAATGTCCCTCACTTATTTCCACATTCACACTCAAACTCCAATTTCATAAACAGTTAATGATGGCAATGTAGTGTTACTGAATAGATCTTAATAATGTTGAGTGAAAACATTCAAAAACTAACCTGCGAATACATTTTAAGGCAAAGGGAATTGTCAAGGCATTTCCAACACCAACATTGCATAGCTAAGGCAGCACAGAACTGATTACAGTGAATATGTACATTAAACTGTAAATTCAATGCCTTTTTTTATATACAAAATACCCACATATATTAGTGAGCACATCAACATGTATTTACACACAAGCCTTTGACTTTTGTCATTTGATATATGTAGCATTGTATTCCAGAGTACAGTTTGGTCAGAGCAGGAGCTCCCAACATTTCTGTTTCAGTGACAATGACACAAAGTAACACAACCTTCACTGCACCTCTTTCTTTTTCTTTTTTGTACACTTAACCCACTTAAAAGTAGAACGAAAGTTACAATGGTTTACTGCATTAAACATAATCTTGAAAACCTGTAGCACATTAAGCATTTAAAAACAAACATCTATCTCAGTTGTTGTGAAAAGGTGACAACATTAATACCTTAATAACAGCAGACAACTGTACAGAGATTGGTAGTGCACGTAGTGTTCTGAGGAATGATGGGGTTACCTTTGTTTATGTTACCTATTAGTGTATTGTACATTGAAGCATACTGAGTCATATATGAAGACCACTAATGTCATACCAGTATTTTGACTATCAAGGCAAGCAGAGATACAATGGCAAACCACAAGAGGGAGCCACTCCATCTGACTAAAGGTTTAGTGTTAACACTGTTTATAGAGCTGCAGCTTTAAATCCCTGGCACTTCCCCATGGCCCTCAGCAGGGCGCATGGCAGCACATATGCTCTCTCTTTATCGCTCTGTATCAATCATGAACATTTCATGAGTGTCTTTGCAAAAAACAAAACACGTTAAGATAGACAAAAACATCACCATGCACACATTAAAATTACAGTAAAAGTAATATTAAAAACCATTCCTTTGGTAATAAATAATTTGGCTTGAGTGCAACATAAAAGCATTGTGAACCCCTTGCAGTTTTTCAGGGGAAAAACTAAGTGAAAAAGAAGATGTTAGACATGCAATAAAAACAGTCTATAGCCCAAAGTCTTTTTTTTTTTTTTACACAGTAGTCAAGGTTCATGACACCAAGTCCCTATTGTATCTGTGCTACATCCAAGCTTCAGTGTCCAGGCTCCCTGACTGTCCAGGATAGGAGCAATCTTTGTTGCCCATGGCTGGGCAACGCGGTTGAGGATGGATCATATCTGCGAAGGCCTGGTGCAGGCTCTTGCATGTGGCTGGATGACCAGTAGAGCGCGAGCTCTGAGGGGACAGTGGTGGCGTGTGGCTTGGGGAAAATGTGTCGAGAGCCTGCAGATCTCTGTAGCTGACCGGGGTCGGGATACGCGAGGGGCTGTTTTCCGGCCTGTTGTCGGTGCGAGGCCTCATTCTGCTGCTCAGTTTGTTTTTGGAGAAAGGGGCAACGCTGTCCGCCTTCTTTTGCCCTTTCTTAGTCTGCAGCCCTTCTCCATTGTTGTCCCCGTTGGCCAGGGGTGAAGATGCTGGGGGGGATTCAGAGCGGGATTCACTAAGGCTGAAGCACATGGAAGAGTTTTCACTGGAGGAATCCTGGAAGGAGCAGTCCTCAGAGGGGGGGAGGGGCACAGGTGATGGACATGCCTCTGGGGGCGGGAGGTCGTCGCTGCCGTCACCATTTTCTAGGTCGTACGGTAAGTTTGGCTGGTGATTCTCCAGAGGAACATCTCCTTCAGGCCCTATGCCCCAGCCAAGCTGACCCTGCTGACCTGTCAACCCCTCCGTGGGAGGACAACCTCCATGGTCCCCATTCATATTCCTACAATTGAAAGCAGGTTGTGAGGGTACCTGATTCATAAATCTGTCTGTGTCAACAAGACCAGGCAGGGACGATGGAGGTTCCTTCTCCTCGATGGAGCTAGAGATGGCTGGGAGCTTCTTGAGACCCCCTCCACGCTCCCGCCAGTGCTCAGGCTCTCCTTGAGCAAAGTTGTGTGAACTTCCAAAATTGTGTGCATAAAGTAAATTTAAGGGCTCCTCCGGTGGAAAGTGACGGAGATTAGTTCTCTTGGATTCCCTGAGGTCAGGCAGAATTCCAATCTTTGCCCCCACATTCAGGGAGGAGGAGGAGGAGTTAGAGGAGGAATAGGCAGAGTCAGTGACATTGGGATCAATGGGTGCTGACACAGAATGAACCCCGGCTCCCTGCAGCGTCACTCCTGGGGCTCGACAAGGCACTCCTATAGCCTGCTGTGTATTGGCCAGAAACTCAGCCTCAAAGCTGCGATACAGGTCCTGCTCCTTCTGAGGATCTAGGGTTGGCAGCATCTGGAAACCGAGGCCCAGTCCTTCCTCTTCGGGCTGCTGACGGTCCAGGCCAGACCAGCTCCTATGGTGGCCTCGGCCTGCAGAGCGAGGGCCCTGTGACGTCCGAGGGGAGCGGGCAGCATGATGGTGAGAGTTGCGAGGACTTGAGTGAGGTGAACGTCGACCTCCCGAAGTGACTGGTGGCAGAAGTCTGCCTTTTCCTATGGAGGGTGAGCGAGGGGCAGGAGGTCTGGGAGTAGTGATAATCTTCTTGCTGGGGCTGCTGTTGTTGTGGACCCCTTTAATAGGTGAGTTAGAGCAGGACGACGACTGCCTCTTGGTGAACCCACCTCCTATCCTGGGAGAGGATGGGGGCAATTGTTTGGCCCGAAGATCCTCTTGTCTGTCTGAAAGTGGGGGCTGGGGGTCTCTGTAGCAGGAAGTGGGTCCCGGGCTGGCATCACTGGGCCGAGTACGTGAAGTTAGCAGGCTCTGGCTGTGGGAACGTGGACCATGGAGCCTTCTCGGGCCCTCATTTGCAAGGGAGCGGCCCCTCTCTGTACGGGAAGTTCGCGACCCATCAGCGGATCCTTGTGGTGGGTTCGGTTTGAGTATTGGAGCCAAAGCAGAACGATCCCGAGACTGGCTGCGTGCACGGGGCAGTGAGGGGCGCAGGGATGGGGTCTGATCTCCAGCTCCAGGCCTCTCAATCACATGCTTCCCCTCCTTGCGATTGACAAGCAGGACCACCTCATCACCAGAGCGTCGTGAGGCACCACCCAGAGAGAACCGCCCTCCTCCTCCTCCTCCTCCTCCTCCTTTGGAGGAGGCTGTTGAAGAGTCACTGTCTCCAGACAGACGTCTTGTCACTGGCAACTTTGTCTCCTTATTCCTGTAGAAAAGAAACAGAGAATTGTATATTTGTAATAATACCACAAACATTTGTAGATTTTCTAACCCAACACTGTCCCGCACCATCAGGTTTAACTGCGCATCAGCTCCTGGAGTTCACTTACAGGAAGAACGAATCTAGATCGATTTGATAAGCACAGATCAATAAAGTATGTATTGTAAGTTGGCCATTTAAATACCCAGTAGTACTCACATAAATCATCCTATAAATGTAGAGAATAATACAACTTTTGGTCTGTTTCTCAACTTATCATAATAGAGCATATTGGTCCGTTTTACCCAAAGATTTACTGTATTTCTGTTGTGAAAAGCATGAAAAACAAACCTCTGCATTAACTTGTTGCCTAGAGTCCATGCATTGAAAGACCTATAGATACATTTTGGAATGACAGCTTGCTGCTGTCCTGTGTTTTGAATGTTGGGTCTGAGGTCATAAACAGTTTTTTAAATTTAGATCACAGTTTGTGCCTTTGATTAGTGTTTAGTAAACACGACTTCTAAAGTTATCCTCAGAAATTAGAGCTGTATATATTCAGGCATGCTAACTCGCCTGCATGGAGCCCACCTGTTGACCTACTTCCCTAGTTAGCTGTGAACAGTTGTCTGGGGATAGTTGTCAGATTAGTCCTCATCTAGTCTGGCACACTTGGAACAGGATGCCCCACCCACGCAGGGTTAAAACGAGTGAGCTCCTGCCCTGACGTCTGGTCTGAGCCATCGCTCAATACAGAAATGAGCCACACTTTGGCGAGAAGCCAAAGTAAACCACCATTCAGCTCCAAATTGTGTTAAACAATGGTGCCTTCACACTGACATATAGGGAAGGTATGTGACCAACTAAACCTTTTACCAGATATTATACTCCAGAGAAAGAGCCACTTACAATGGCCTTAACATGACACTACTCTGGCTTTGATCCCACCAGCGTGGCCACTACGTGTGGTTTCATTTGTCACTGTCTTCATACTATTTCAGACCCTTTGTTCGCCATGGCAAGAGAAGACAGGCTTGAACAACAGCTCACAAACAATCATGGCCATCTTTAGGCAGTCGATAGTCTAATTAATGGTTGAAAGTTGTGGGGAAAAGGAGATCTGAGTGAATGTTTGGTGACCATGTTGTGGCTACTACGAAGGGCTGTTAATGGCTGCGTGAGACGGATTTAACTGGGCAATGTCACCTGAGATTAGATAAATCTGCTCTGGCCTAATCTGTGGCTTCCTGGCATGTGTATTTGTTGTGCATATTCCCAGATCTATGTGTGTGTGTGTTTCTGTTTGTCTGCTCATCTGTGGGCACCAAAGAGCAAGCAGCAGACAGCGAGCGTGACCTGCCAGGCTACTTGTGAGGGATTGTGAGGGATCTTATCAGGGTAACACACTTATCTGCACACTTGTGTAGACACACACAATCACCTGAGAGGATTAAAGTGGCGGGGTTCTGAGCGGTCTCGTGGCGGCCGCGGGAGCAGATTGCGAGCTGCACCGGAGTCCAGCTCGGTGGGGGCAGACGGGTTCTGAGAGCGGCCGGGCCTCTCGGGAGGTTTGTACGGTGCGATGCCATCATTTCGCCAGTGTGGACCTGGGCTGGTGGAGCGGGAGGAGTGGGCGCTCGAGGACTTGCTATGGCCTCCCTGACCTTGGCCACCGGCTTTGGCCTGGTGGTAGCGGTGGGCTGTGGAGAAGGATTGAGGACAAGTGGGTAAAGACAGAACACTAACCAACACTGCCAGGAATACAAGTCATTTAGAGGTCCATAATATACATCATAGATAACCACATCCATGTCATCAAGCTCTGAGATAGCAACAGAAGATATTGTATGCGTCCCTGAGCCAGAGATAGATAGACCCTCACTTGTGATACTGGCCAACCAGAGAGAAGCTGCTGATCCCGCCATTTAGGGAGAACATTTATAGAACACAAAAGGCATATGTCTGTAATCACTTAATACTCTATGATCTTCAACACGGCCGCCTGTGGTTAGAAATGTAGCACCAATTAGGATTCCATCTCGTGTCAGCTGTCCAGGCCAGACGCTGAGCCCTTGCCATCCTCCAGCAGCAGTGTGGACCCCGCAGTATCACTCTGCTGCTCATCAAAGTGAGCGGGACACTGAATGCTTTTGGGTTAGAAGCATGAGTTGCTGCACAGATGTGTTGTGGGATCAGGTGGCGAGTGACTTCACATTTTCCATTACCAACTAGCATTATTTTGCAGGCCTAAATTTCCTGGCTGAAAGTAATTTTGGTTTCAGCATGAAATGATTTAACAATGTCAAATCAGTTGACAGCAAATATCTGAATGTATGAAATGACATAATTAAGACTTGGATTGCCGTACTTATAGTATATCTTTATGTCTATTAGGACTGTATGACAAACACTATTTCTCCACATTGCTGACCCTCACAGAGTCTGCTGCTACTCTGCACACAGCACATCCAATGTGAGTCATTTGTTTGTGATCCTAAATGCGTTATGAATTATGCAACACAGATAGACAACAATTAAGTTGTTTTGTAAGAGGCCGGCGGGCAACAAGAAGTGACCTTACCAAAAGCAGCACAGCGACACGGGTCATGCTTGTCCAAATAGTGCTCTAATGTGTCCCAGCCCCCTCCAACACGCACCATCACATGAGTACGAAGGACCTGAGGCAGGAAAAGAGAAGACAAGGCTTCAATAGAGGAAGCAAAGTAACACATACACATTCATGCACAAATGAAACGGCTGAAGCTTTTGATCAACTGCACAAGTCAATAGATATGCAAATTCAACAAGTGGGGCAGCTCGCTGAAGGCCGACCGGTCTTCAGTGTTACCTAACATCTAGAGGCACCCCTGCCTGTGCCCCGGCCTCCCCCTCCCCCTCCCCCGCATCACCCCCAGCTGCTGCCATTATGAGGGCTGTTCATTGCCATGCCAACTCACAATTAAGCAGAGTACGGTAGCATAAGAAAGAGCTAAAGTGCTGTGAAAGACGCCCCTCTTTTCTCATGCCTCTCAGCTGGCCCACCCGTGTTTTCAGAGGGGAGCAGGGTGAATTAGCATGGTAACTCACCCTGCCGTCCTCTCTGCTCCTCAGCTTAGACTTAAGTTGCCGTGGAGAGGAGCAGGGAGGAGAGGGGGCTGGATCGTCACAACAGAGGGGGCTGGTTGGATATGTCACTTCCTACTCGCCACTGCTCTTTGAAGCCCACACACCCACAATATCAGACCGAAGAGCCTCAGACCCTCAAGGCAGAAGCTGCCTTCACTGAAGCAACACAATTTGCCGGATGTGAGAACCCCGCGGACACGTCCCCCAGCCTCGGCTTGTGCGATAGGGTCTGCCTGCCTCATGTTTTAAAGGTTGTTCCCGTGTCGCAGAGTGCAGGAAGGCAGAGCCACAGTGGTAGATCTGGTGGGCTGGCACAGAGTTTATTTCCACCAAATCACATGCAGCACAGCGCCTCATCTCCCGGTCCCTGAGAGGCCCGACCCCGTTCTCGCTCATACAATCCCCAACAAGCCTTCTCAACGGCTTTCCTCCTCTACAACATCAAATCCGTCAAAACAGCTGATCTGCTTATCTCTATCAGATCTGACAGTATGAACTGCTTACTTTGAAATATAACTTTTTCAATACAGAAGAAAAGCTCTGCTGTTACTTCTCTCACTTATTTTAGTTTTTGCATGACAGTATACCATAATAGACATGGCTTCATACCTCTATTAAATTAATGTGTTAGTATTCACTGTGGAGGAGGAGTAGCTGCCATGATGGTAACAGCTACTGGGAATCCAAATAAACAAATACATTTGAGTGGGATACTTGCATGACTATAAAGAGATCTTAAAATGCTTTATTTCCTTCTATGCCTCTTGTTTCCATCACCAACAAGCTCATCATGCATGTTGTACTTTGTACACAGCTCTGCTGAGGCTAAATGGACGATTTGGGACCATGCTCCTCTTTAGATCTGTGGCTGCCTGATTTCCCAACCACTGACGGGGTATCACAGTCTTCAGTGCAGAGAGACCCAATCCTTGTTTCTATGGCAACAGCGAACAGAGAGACTTCTTGTCATCATCGCGGGGGCGTGTTGAACCAATTTCTTCCTAAATCTCGCTGGTGAGCTGAAAAATGAAGCGCATGGTTCATTTCAGCTGTTGTGCCCCTCGACTGAAGGCATCTCCTCCCTCCAGGGAGCCGCCTCCCCGGGGACAAAAGGCGTCTTATAAGTTCATGCGGCCCGTTCGCCCGTTTGCATCCCCTCGTTCAGCATGAGATCCTTGTCAGAGCTTTGGCAGCTGAATAGGGGTTTACTGGCTTTTAAACCGGCTGCCCGCTTCCTCCCCTCAGAAGAATAAGGGAAGTGTGTTGACCGCACTTGTAGCCGCTCGGGCATATGTGTGATCTCTGGGATCCACAGTGAGGAATCAGGAGAGGGCGGAGACGGGCGATGGGAGCTAATCTGACAAGTCAAAGGCTCAGACACACACTCACAGGGCGAGCAGGCACATTTAAATACGCCTATCCCATTAAAATAACTGTTCCAACGGGCAAACATGAGCGTCCATTGATCAAACACTTCACAATCTTAGGGACTGTTGGAAAATTATAAAAAGGGAGGCGAGGTTATGTATTTTTTATTTTGCTGAGGGGAGGGAGATCTTTTATTTTTTTCCCCATCATGAATTCATACGCCAGCCTTCTCTCTCAGGATTAATTTAGCTGCCTCTAATGATGGCTTTAGTGCACCTAATCGCTCATAATTGTGCGTTTATGAAAAATGCAGAGGAGAACAAACCCTGTCTCTGTTTCAGGACTTCCTTTATGACAGACAATCACTTTAGTGTGCTTCATGACAGAAAGCAAAATACATATTACATAGTCTGTAGAGTGGCTGCAATATTAATAATTTGATGTGTGCCACGGCAAGCGTTGGTGGCTTCTGGTGAAAATTAATATTCCAGAAATATGGTATTATATATTTTTCAGAGATTGCAGCATCTAAAATTCTTCATCGAAACGTTTAGTTATTTGTAGTAAAATTATTCATCGGTTATATAAAAGAAAAGAAAATATAAATTATGCTACGGAGGGTCTTTTTTTATTATTATTCTTCAGTCACTTGCAGTTAGTTCACAAAACATTTGAATAATGTAGAAAATTCTATTTCCCAGATCGAGGTGCGTGTGCCAAACATTACTCCACATAGTGGTTATCAAATCTCCCTGTCTGAAACAAGTGGTGCCGCTAACAGTGACGGCATATTGACATTCAAGACCTTTAATAGGTCAACGAGTCATTAAGTCGCATTAATCTGGCTGGGGTACATTTTCGGTAAGTGACACCAAATCGATCCCTGGTACAAACCGACCTTCCTGCCCAGTCCTGTGAGGCCTGAAGGGGGTTCAGTGGCAGCTCTTAGACTGAAACCGAGACAAACTGTCCAGCAGAAACATGCTACAGCCAAGATAAGGGCCAACTCAGGAAGTGACCTAAAGCTCTAATTGTGTCTCAGTGAGAAGGAAAGTACGGTCCTGGGAGCGGGCCGCTTTATAAACACCCATACGAGAGTCGGGAGTCACAATGCTGTTACATCCAGTGTTCGGTTCTCTGCAGCTGAAGGGTTATGTGTTGCTGCCTCAGCCTGCTCTCCCTGAACCAACACATGATGCCATATGCCGGCTCCGTATGGT
The DNA here is from genome assembly GCA_023566465.1 of Cottus gobio. NCBI lineage: Eukaryota > Metazoa > Chordata > Actinopteri > Perciformes > Cottidae > Cottus > Cottus gobio. The sequence continues at coordinate 17,983,935 of CM042218.1, read as the reverse complement.
TTACTGCAGGCCTCACAGTCTTCGGTGCAATGTGCCAACGTAGCTTCTCTACATTCAGCTGTGTTGTAGTGTAGAAGCGATCATGCAGCTTTACCACAACGTTGGTCTGCATTTCTGTAGTTTCTGATCTGGCAACATGGCAACAATGAAGGAGGCAAGAAACACGAGACTGATAAGTCAGATAAACCACTTGGACTGGAGGTAACGTAAGGATGAAAGTGAGAACTGGTCAAAACTACTAAAATAAGACCCATGTTGTAATAAACTAGAAACAACCTTCTAGTGCACGTGACCTGACAATGGACAATCATTTCCTTGTTATTATTTATTTGGTATAAAACATAAGTTGGTATGTTAAATAGCTTTAGTTTCATGAAAGGCAGTTTTAGTTTCCTGAAATTAATTAAAAACATGTTTAAAAGTCCAGACGTTGGTTAATGGAAGCCCTTCACTTGTTCTGCTTGAATCCATGCAGTTGATCAAACATCTTGAATTTCACTGACAAAACAATGCTCAGTTATTTTCCTTTCTACCTTAATCTATAGATGTGAATAGTGAAAACAAAGCTCACAGTGACAGATGGGTTTATGGAGGTGAGGGCCTACCCTTATGAAGATCAATGCACTGGAGTCTCCCACTTTGTACTTCCCCTCCGACACCTTGACCATGGGAAACTGAGCTGGACAGGAACACCGGCCCAGAATCTCCCGCACCTGAGGAGAACAAAACAAAAGCTGTTTAACATCCACGGCGGACAAACATGACACACACACACACACACATCCCAGAGGAACCTGACGGGGATCCTTTCCTGTTCTTCAGGTCAGTGCCTGACGTGAGATCATGATTACTCACATATATCTGCACAGTGACCAAAGCGCCGCTGGTTATGAGCGCTATGTGTCAACAACACAATGATTCTGGTTCATGTTGTGAGAAACGAGCAGTCATGGCTGCCTGAGTGTGTGAGGGCGTCGAGTGTGGATTGTTTGTGCGTCATCTTCCTGCCGACTTCTTTCTTAAGCACCCACTGGGTGTCAGGGTTCCCCGCCCCGCTCTCTCACCACATTAAAAGCCCTGCCTCGTCTCGTCCCTCCAGAACATTTTGGTGATTTAGTTCACCGCAAAGTGTCACAAAAGCACAGAAATACATATGAGGACATGCTAATGAATGCTCTCCCTCTCTGGGCTGTTGCATGACTTTGTTTCTGGCTGTGACATCAGAAACTGAGCAGAGAAACCACACTGGTGCTGGTGATGTCAGCAGGCCTGTGCTGCCAGCTGGGCTTTGAATTGTAGGAGTGAAAACCGGTGCCCTTGCTGTGGCCGGGGGTGCTTATTAGGCACAGACACGACTGCAGGGTGGAGCGAGGTCCGCCTGTGTTGCACAGGCCTGGGCTCTCGCAGGATTGGACAACTTTCATGTTTTTCTTGGCGTCTTTCACAGACAAAGGCGTATGCACACTTGTCGACCAGCAGGGAGAAAAGTAAAGAAGCAGAGTGGACAGGGGGGAAGCACGAGGAGAGACGAGGAATAACTCCTCCATGACCGTGTGTGTGCAGGGCGGCCATTACCCAGGGCAGGAGAAGATGCTATTGATTTAAGTGCTCAAATGACGTGTTAGAGGAAAATGTCAGGTTGTGAGCTCCCACCCTTTGGCTGTTTACAGTAGCTTTCTTGCGTGTGTGTGTGTGTGTGTGTGTGTGTGTGTGTGTGTGTGTGTGTGTGTCGACCTACATTATGGTGTATTCGGTAGATTAAGGAGGCACCTTGTTATTATCCTCAAACAGCACCCCTCATTTTTTCCTCTGCTGATTAAACAGGGTGGTATCAGCGCTAAACCTCAGCAGCTCACCTGCCTCTCTGTTCGCCCTCTCACCTGCTTCTGTCTTTTCTCTCTCATCTGCTTTGTTGTCTTTCAGGCTTTATTCTTAGCCCAGGCACTTGCTGACCAGCCCTATATTTATCTTTGCTTTCTTTGTTTTGCTTACATTTCCACATCAGCCCACTCCCTCTCTTTCTTTCAGCTCTGTCACTCCTTTCATTCTGCAGGAGGTGGACGAGCCGTGTTTGGAAAAACCCTGGCCAGTGACTTAATGGAAAGATTGCTATGGCAACAGACACACACATAGCCGTACCCTTCCCTTTTTAACTGTACTCCTTTTTTTCCCTTCTTGCTATACTACAGCCTTTCTCTCGCTCCCAAAACCTCCCCAGAGCTGTTCAGCTGAGGTCATGCGTTTTCCTCCAGAGGGAAGGTGAAGGACTCGCACACTGCGTCTCATACGAAACACCGAGCAGTCGAACCATGAAGGGTTTTCATAATAACCCAATCAATAGCAGTCCTGGCATTTGGAATATTTACTCTGCGGAGCCTTTGACATGAAATGTGTGCACTTCCCATGTCTTCACAGAGTCAACAATGGATACAAGCAGACACACTGAAACCAAAACACAAAGACACAGCGGAATGAGATCGAAGGGTATGAGGGAGACAAGGTCACACAGGACACATGCGGAAGTGGAGCTGGAACACTGCGAAAAACTGAAAGATGAATTATGGATGCAGGCTCGTCACATTAGGGACGCTCTCAGCTAGAGCTGCAGATTTTAGTGAAGAAAAAGACAAACGATTGAGCAATTCACAGCACTCCCTAGTCTGAGAATCTGCTGTATCTATCTTAAGATAGGAATGCAGAGATGTTTTGAGCAGAGAGAGAAACACTTTCATGATCAGGAAACCGCTGCGACCTTGCCTTCGGATTGAGCAGCGGGGTTTGCCTCAAAGCAGTTTATCGTAAAGAACATATATTGCTTTCCCAGCGCTCAGATCCTGTACTATCTGCTCAGTGTGAGTCAATAATCTCTTCATTCCTTTCCTTCCTGACCTGCCAACATCTGAAGAGCTATTCGAGACGGAGGGCTGAGCAAACCCTGGGGAAGAAGAGAGGAAATGGGAGGGGGAGATACAAATGTTTTGGTTGTATTCCTCCTTTCCTTCACTGATTTGAGATGTGGACTGGCATGCGACACTAAGACGGTACCCTGTAGCCGCACATGAAATGGTACAACAAAGGAATGTGCATGGTTGCGATACTGTCCTGCTCTACATTTACTGATGTATGATTTGAATTTGAAGGAGACTTTTGTTTTCAGATACACTCTGAGGAGCCGCACAGACGTTTGAATACCGTCGGTTCTCCCCATGAGTCAACAAACAACGTACAACCACACAGTTTGCTCCAGCACAGTCATCAAGCATAGGTGTGTTGGCCTGCTGCAACTGGCCCCTCTTATGATTGCTATGCAAAGGATAATTACAGCCAAACGTCAACAATTAACCGTGAACATTACAACTCACCCCACGGGAATTTACACAAGGGTGTTTCCAGGATTTGACTTTCTGAGACACAACTGTAGATTGGAGGGCTTAAGGCAGAATACATTGTCTTTTCAAAAGGTTAAGGAAATTGGGAGGATCATTAGACGGCAAACTGTGCGCAGAGCTTTCCAGGTGAATAAAAAAAACAAGAACCTTCTCTTGCCTTATCTCCCTACCCTGAGGATCCCCTGTCATGACAGGAAACTTCCCAAGATAAAACAACCTCACCCTCAGATAAGCACAGAGAGACAAGAAAACACTGTGGGCGCCTCCTTGGTTGGAGGGTGAGTTTTAGGACTTGAGGGGTTATTGCTTCACCGCCCACTGTAAGCATTCCTTAAACCTGTGAACGCAAACAGCGGAAACAGCGAAATGTCAGACTTATCCTCTCATAAACCAGCTGACAGCCTGCATAACCGACTCCTCTGTGGACAACCACTCAATATCTCATAAACATGGAACAACCTGCTTTGCAACAATGATCTCTTTAAACAACCTGGGGGTGCAGGGGGCAGATACATGTCTGAATGTATGCTGAGTATGTTGGACCTGTAGCCTGAGGGGACACTTTGGAGAGATAATCAACACACACGTATTTAAGGCCTATTAGCGTGCTTGTTCAACAGGCTAGACCAACAGAGGTGAGACAGAAAAACTAAGTAGGACAAACGCCTCAGGATGAGGTGTGTCACTTATTGCCAGTAAGGTTCCAGAATTAAATTAATAATATGGAAAACAAAGAACGAATTACCGCAATAGTTCAACATTTTGGGAATTACACTTTCTTCCCGACAGAACGTTAGCTGAGAAGATCGATACCACTTTTATATCTGTCCAATAAATGTGACGATATTCAGCTTAGCCGAGCAAAAAGACTGGAGACCAAGGAGACAGCTCGCCTGGCTCTGTCCAAAGGTTAAAAGAAATCCACCTGCCAGAAAGTCTACAGCATATTTACCATGCCGACACAAGAAAGCAAATAAGCATATAATATAAAACTATTCCATCGGTTACAAAAATAATAACACCATGCCTTTGTATATTTTATAATGTATGATGTGTATTTGATCAAGGAGAAACATAATCACACTGGCTCCAGGGCAGGCCTCATCCATTCATTAAAATCGATGCCTGTCTTCTGGCCACATGACGAACTGCCCATTGGGATGCTGGGAGAATGTAATAATCTAATAGACATCAAGTGCTGAAGGCGAATAACTCTATTACTCATCTGTTTCAGTCAGACAGCCGTGTAATCACACAGTGCAGGAAGTTAAACGTCAGGCCAGCATCTATGTCATTGGTCAGTTTGTTTTGATGAGGCTCAGAAACACTCAGCACTTCTCCTCGTGACATCTGAGGTTAAAGGGATGGATGTCCGACGCTTTTCTCATCTCGACAGTCTCCACCTGAGACCAGCCCGAGGAGGCTGCAGGCCGGTGCAGAAAATAACCAGACTAAACACCCAGACAGAAGCCAATTCAGATGAACGCCCAATTAAATGATAATCATGCGAACAATCCAGGAACGGCATTAAACGCCATAAAGATAAATAGCGGGCAGAGTGCAGTGTCAGCTGTTTCCACACACACACATGGAAAATAGTGAGGAGGAGGGCCATTTAGTCTGTACTATTACTGTGCAAAGTCTAGAGGTTAAAAAAAACCTTTCAAATACTAAACCCCTAAAAACATGAGTGCATGCGACACAGGAGGGAGAAACACTGAAGGATGCCACGCTCTCTCAGCAAAGCGTATGAGTGTGACCCAATGCAAAGCATGATGACCTACTTTTCTCTTTCACTCGAGCTCCCCTCTGTACTGTAGCTCTCCCTCCCAGAGTAGCATCCATTCCAGTCAGGTTTAACAGAGTGTACAGTGAAGTCACTCTAGGCACACTATCTGTTGTCTACTCCCCTTTTTTTATTCCCTGAATGCATTAATTGGACCATAAGGTTAATGGAGCAGACTGTCCATATCGGCATAATACACACATTTTCTCTCTTTATTACTCCGTCCCCCCTTTGCTCCGCTGGTGTCTCCATCCAACGTCTTTGATTGAGACGCTGACAACAGGGGCAGTCTATTCACATCACCCTGTCAATGCCACCAACAAGACATACTGTTGTGCTCTTTGCTTCATCATCTCTGTCAGAGACCCGGGTGGGGGATGGGAAGGAGGGCTCGCACATATATGAACTAAACAAGGGTTGAATGTTGAAGCCCGGGGTGAAAAGAGACATGAACCAGTTTAAATGACTGAGCAAGAAGAAGGAAAGATGTGAATCTCGGATGGTCTGTTGTTTATAAGCTCAACTATTGGACCGTATAGATGGCTATGCATGCAGTAAACCTGTGAACAATTAGAGGGTGCATTAAGGGGCCAGAACATGTCATTTAAATGATTACATGTATGTCACTTTACATAGTTCTGTATGTGCCCAGGGCCTAATGGCAAGACCAAGAAGATATGGATAAAGGTGTTTCTTTGCATTGGGCTGCTTGCGGCGTACAGGGCAATACAGTTCCAATCAAAGTCTCTGTTATAATCCCTATCGAGTGGTGATATGAAAGAAAATCCCCTAATGCATAGGATCAAATGTATGTGTACGTATAGCGATGTGAACCAGCTGCGGTCTGTGCCTACTATTGAGAATAAATAACATCTCCAATAATGGGAAAAAGAAAAATTTGTCACTGACAATTTATGCTGAAGGAAATGAGACACCGGCCACTTCCTCAACTTTAGAGTGTAAAACCGTTCCACAGTGATATGAGTAATAACACGCAGTGGATGAGTGGGAGCGCGACACAGTGGTGGTGAGTGTTTACATGAGTGTTGTTACGATAGACAACAGCCTCCTTCAGATTATTTTATCTACGAGGTTGTGACACATCAAATGTTTGCATTAAAGCTAGGGCAGCTAATCTTCCTCACCTTCTTCATTTGTTGAAATTCTCAACTTCAATTACATCCTGAAAGCAATCTATAAATAGAATACTATAAGCAGAGGGCGATGAGGACAAATCATAACTTAAAATATATATGGTGATACATTTTAGTGTGATTATAGAATAGACACTACTTTAAATAATCCTGCTGTCTGTGCCGACTGCTACACTCGTTAGAATAATGACCTGTAATCCTATTATCACTACACTTTGATTGTCTTCTTCAACAAGATTAGTTTGATCATCCAATAATCACACAGCGTATAGCAGAATGCACAAGAGACAAATGTACTAACCTCTTTGAGACGCAGTCAGCTCCACAAGAATGGAAAACTTTTTAAAGATAGTACACCAGAATTAAAAGCCGGTCTTGATATATATGATTCTGAATTTTCTAAATGAATAATGCATGAATATTATCTGTATGTCTCTTAAAATACTCTGTGCGTACGCTGCACAGCTCACATTTCCTGCTCGAGACCTAATTGGATTAGGGCACTGTGGTAATCACAACATGCTGAGTTCAGGGACACGTTCCGTTTCTTGTAAAGACAACAACATAACAAAACCTTATCTGCACATTTGTAGCGTTTCTGTTTGCACGAGCATCTGAGGCTGCTGTGCACGTCTCTGTGGGAGCTAATGGCCTGGTAATGAATTGATGACATTTCATCAGTAATGTTATTGGATATGAAAAGAACAGCAGTTCATGAATAAATTGCGTTTTCTTTTTTTAATCGATTTTTTTTTTTTTACAGAAAATAAATCAGTAAATGATAATGAAAACAAAAGAGCCAAACCATCCTGTGAAACCCAATCCATCCTGGATGATGCAGTCTTTAAAGTGACTTGACTGAGGGCAGCGGACACAGTCTGGTGTCACAGCTGTGGGCCGATGAAACTAAGCCCTTTAACTTTCTTCCTCTGCCTCCCTGTCAGACACTAATGTCTACTAGAGATGAGGTTTCCAGTAATACCGAGACACTAATCTCCTGTAAGACAGAAATACAAAGAAAAGTATTCTGCAGGATCAACTTGTGACTAATGTTACGGAGGACAGGGAGGTCCAATACCAAGAACTAAGAGGCTGGCAGATATTAATCAAATGACTGGACCAGAAATGTATCTGTTATCTAGTGGATCTATGTCTGGGCCTCAAAAAAAGAAATGCTGAAGCCATTAGACAAGAGTTGTTGGTACTATGGGGCACTGGTACTATTTTAATATTGCAGCCTCTCATCTTTGAACCACTGTGGTTTCTCGTTTGAAGAGCCTCATGTTGCTGATGTGGGCTGTTTTGCGCACTGTACATGCATGCAATTTTCTATGTTGACAGGGAGTGGAGATTTTATTCACCAGACACGTGATGACTGGGAATGCCACTTCTCGAATCCGTCAAGTCAATTGTGTCTGTTGGTACCTGTCCGACTGCTGAGGGACGTGTCAGTGCGGATGTGAGACAGGGAGAGACAGGCATTCGCTCTGTAGCTTTCCTGCCATCGTTTCGTCCTGAAAATACAGGCGGCTTACTTAATCCTCAGTCATATGAGTGAGAGTTTGCGGATTCAGAGAGTCTGAACGTCCTCCTCCAAATGCTCTCCTATTTCTGTCTGTGGAGGTCACACTGGAGCCGCTCTGCTCGGCTGCCTGACCAGCATGAGTGTGACTGTCTCCCCTCCTCCCTCACATCTCTGGGGCCAAAGACGGACATAGTTCTCTTCATCAACATGAAAATATCAATGCCCCCCACCCCACCCCCCGAACACACACACACACACACACACACACACACACACACACACACACACACACACACACACACACACACACACACACACACACACACACACACACACACACACACACACACACTCCTGCTGTTCTGTCTGTCTGCTCATTAGCTTTGCCCCCAACAAGACCTTTGCCTCTCTGATGAGCTCGTGTCAGGCAGGCCCTCACAAAGGTCAGCGAGTTCAACCGGACAAGTGACCAGAGTCGATGGTTTGGACACAGGAAACGTATTAGAACCAAATTGTGAAAAGGGACTTTCTTTAGTAGTGTTGGTATGAGCTGAAGAAGCAGGAAGCGATCTAGAATCATCATCACATGCAGGGTGTTTTATTAATAATTCCTGATGGACAAGCTACATGAAAGAGGCTGAAGATCATCATCAACACTGTTGAGATAGAGCTGACATTTTGACAAGATTGCAGGTGAAATGTCACAAAGTTGACCTGTGACCTTTAAGAGAAAGCAAGAATGTGAGTGTAAAGTACACACTGAGCCTACAGGTGGCCAGGAATTTAACAGCAGTCTAAACACAGGCACACACTCACACCACGGGGACGGTATGAGCCGCCGGCCTGCTTCATAGCACTGATATGATATTTTCAGAGATGGTGCTTGACTTTTGACACCTTTCTGAGTTTTACTGTGGGAGAGATTGGTCTTCTACAGCTGCGTCATACTGTTTAGCACCACAAAAACAACCCTGGATGATATTCCCTTCTGATCAAGGCCTGTGAGTGAGGTGTTATGAGCACTGAGGATTCCATGATGGGAAACTTGATCTGCAAGATCATTACTCTATGATAATGACCAGCATGAATCATAATGCAGTTGTGACTCATGTTATGGAGTCAACTGCTTATTTAGGATACTTAATACTCAGATCCCTAATAGATAGAGGTTTGCGTTTTATTTTTTTTAAAATCAACTCACCAATTCATCCAGATTTCGCATGTCACATAAAACTCTCTTCTGCGGCCAGATGAACGGCTCTGGATCATCTTCATCCTCCACACTGTGACTGCTCTCCTTCCTACTGAAGCACCTGCTGGGCGGGCTCTGCTCAGCCGGCTCCCCGGCATCGATCCGCAGGCTCTCCTGGTCCCGGATCTCCTCCTCGATCTCCTCCTCCAGCTGGATCAACATGGGGGCCAACATGCCGAACTTGGAGCCGCGTCGCGCGACCTCGAGGAGGCACAGGACAAAGTTCTTCTCGTTGCATCTCTCCACCAAGTCGTTGGTCTCAAACATGAGCACGTCCTTGATCCAGAGCTCCTGCCGGCACCAGCTGATGAAATTGGACACATTATCCCGCGCCACAAACGAGCCAACGACAACGTTGCGTGACTGAAAGACAACGTCTTTCGATGGCACCTTCATGGACTGCGCCGCCTCCGGGTGCTCCAGCTGGAAGTCCTGCGCGGCGCGGTTCACGTTGTTGGCGTGCCGACACAGGGCACAGCCCGTGCCCAGCCCCTCCATGAAGCTGTCCGCAGTCACTTCCAGATCGTACAGGGTGTTCAGCCATTCCGCCAGGTCCTCCTTCATGGCGTACAGGTATTCTTCGCTGGATTTAAAAGGCCGGATACTCTTAGAGGCGGAGGACTGGATGTTGCTCTGATCAGCCATATTTGTCGAGTTATGTAGCCTATCGATAAAGTCTACTTGATGATTCCCGATTGTCTCATTGCACAACTGCGCTCCAAAGCCTCGCCCGCAAAATGAAGCGAAATAACCGAGTTGACGCACCCATGCCGATTTGCGCGTGCGGTTTCTCACGGGGGCTCCTTGAAACCAGGCTTTGTGTTGTCAGAGGCATATCGGGATGAGGTCTAGCCGTGGCGCATGGATGCGTTTTCCGGATGTCTCTGCGAAACGCGTTTCCTCTGAAGGGGGCATCGCAGGGTCCCGACGGGAAAAGGAGCGCGGAGCGGGCCGTTAATCCAGCCGGCGGCCGGCGGGTCCTCTCGCCCACGACAATCCACGTGTCACCATGCCTGTGTTTCTCCTCATCGGTCAACTCACGACCACTGCGCGGCACCGCGTCCACAGCTCATCTTCCCCGCACATAGGCCCGCCTCTTGCGCTGAATATGTTGACCTGCTGTAGCTTAGACCGGCAGAGCGACTCTGTGGCACATCCCATTATGAGGGATCAGCGCGAGAGGAGGAAACTTAACCCCATGATCACCACCTCCGCATGTGCACTCCTTAAAACACACGTTCTGCATAGACTGCTCGGATTCATCGATACCAATGCGTATTTTCACCGATATTGATCATTTGTCTGAATCTAAAAAAAAAAAAGTAGCCTGAACATTAATTACAGCTGCCAAATAAATGTAATGGAGTAAAACTGTGCTACTGTATTTGTAAGTACTGTAGAATACTATCAGGGCTATAGGAGTTTATTATTATTATTATATTATTATTATTATTATTTATTGAACTGTGGTCCTGTTTAGTTCATTTCATGATGGTGATGCACTGGTTTTGCACAAGTCAAAACTGTTGCTCTGTAATAAAAAAATGAGGAATGTATTTGTATGTGTTTTCCATTGGTTCTCACATTATCAGGCATATTACAGCATAGTCTCTGAATAACGAAGCCTCTGTGTTGTCTCGTAACCAAATAGCCTAAAGGTCAATAAAGCTAACATCTCAGCATCACAAGACGCCCACCCTGCCACCACAATAAATTCAGTATAATCGTATCAATGATCATAGCATGTGATAAGTCAGTTAATGACCTTGTCTAAACCTCATGTTTTGTAATGCATGTCCGAGAGGTTTGAAGGCGGCACTGCACAAGTTGAAGATGTCCCAACTGGAAAGGAGCAAGCAGGTGAGCCCTGGAACAGCAGGAGACTGGGAATAATCAGGAGACATAGAGAGAGCTATGCAGTAGATGGATGGGGTCAACCAGTCTAGTCAAACAGAGCACAAGACAAAGGAGCCAGTTCAAAAGCACATGATCTTCTGTGAGGACGGCATGTCACATATTGCACAAGATAACAAGGTTGGTGCTACTTCAGTGTGGCATTAACTCAGGAAGAAAACATGTTTGATTTCTCTACTTCTTCTCTATCGTCTCAAAAATATTTTAAAAACCGGAACGAGAATGCAAGACCAGACATCCCGTTCTTGATATTGAGGAGGAATAATGGTTTTACAGCTCAAGGTACGGTTTGAAACTAGGGTCACACTTTGCTGAGCAGACCAGGTTTTGAGGTTTTAATGGCAAGTTAAGATTTAGAAAAACATCAGGGAAACTTGCTCGGGGCTGTAAAGACTGTCTGTAATCAAAGTGTAAAGAAATGTCTCTAGCCTCACAGCCAGAACTCAAAGCACATGATTAAGAACTGTGTTGGATCCTGAGGAGTCTGAAGTTTTTAACACGTTTTTTTACGATACTGCTGAAAGCTTGTTGTAAATGTTTGACCTATGCCCTTATTCTGAACGTTGAGACGCAGAAAACCCCGTGTTTTTTTCATCTAAAAGTTCAACTCTTCAATTATATGTAAATATATCTGGAATTTGTGTCCTCATAAAGGTCTTCAAAAGTATTTTCCACCACCTCATTTCCCCTTTGACAATCTATTGGAGCAGCTCCTCTCATGTGTGATTGTTTGAATTTAAAAAGAGGGATGTGTCGGTTTAAGAAAGAGAGGGAGAGAGTAAGAAAGTAAGGGGGAGAGAGAGAGAGAGAGAGAGAGGGTGGGGGTTGATGAGATCATTTTCTGGGCCTGGATGAATCAGCTTTTCTGTCAGTGAAGAAAAAAGAAAGAGAGAATCTAGCACTCTATTTATCCAGAAGAACAGCCGTCCACAGTAAATAAGTATTTTAAGATGTCAGCTGTAGGTTTTCACAGAGGGATAATTCACAGGGCTGTAAATAAAAATCAGAGACACTAGCCTGGATTACTGCACCTCAATAACATTGTGAAGTGAGACAACTTCTCCTGTACAACGCTGTGAGCCGCTGATCAGCGTCTTATCAGCTGTTTATAACGAAGAAAAAGTAGTTTTGTCACTAAGTGTGAAATAGAAGATACTGCAAAGGATGCAACATACTCTCACCACAATATGTTGGCAGAATCCTACAGGTAAGGCTGTCAGGTAACCCAGTGGTGTATGAAAAGAAAAGAGGGTTTGGATGTCCATATGTCTACCAGATGTAAAAAATGAAATGTGCCAAAGACACATTGTGATTAATCACAGCACTTAATTCAACTTGATTGCCTTTTAGAAGACACTGCTCAGTAAAAGAAATAAAAATACAACAATGAGGTCAAAGCCTAACTGCAGTTAAAATGGGACACAGAAAAAAAAAAGGATTAGGAAAGAAAGGAAATAGAGGTTTACGGTATTTTTCTCTGGTTTAATTTGATCCCAGCACTAAAATTAACTCATTGTGTCTTGTCATATTTGGCGAGTTTAAAATAGTATTGCTGTGTATTGGAGCATTAAGTCATGCAAAACAAGTTACTTTTTGTTGACTAACTTAAATCTTACAGGTAAAACTAGATTTAAGTTTAATTTAAGTATGCCATCGTTGTTTGGTTTAGGTTTCAGTTCAAACGGCTCCAGCTGTTGGCCACCAAAGCCCCAGCAGCCAGTTAGACCTGCAGATGGGCTCCATCTACAGACTAGAAATGTACAGCAGATTTTTATTTTTTTATTAAAGCATTACTTTGAGTCTTAAAATGTTAGATATCCGAGTCATTACCCTGAAGTGCTCTTCAGAATATGGCAATAGAACATCAATTATTTCTCAGGTTACTTATATAAGCAAGTCTATAACTGTTTTATTCTTGAGGCACCCGTGTCCTACATTTAGGCCCCTTGTGAAAGAGATGGTTTTATTCTGAGAGTTATCACAGATCTGAGGGGAATATGGTATATATGATTAGCAAATCAAAATCATCTGTGGTAGAATAAGTCTGACTTATGAAACAGAAACTCTTCTACAGTACCAAGAATTTGAAAGAGACCATTCAATATGTGTTATAGATTTCCCTGCATGACTATTTTGTAAAGATTAAAACTCACAAAAGAATCAAATCAGTAAAATTTTATTTCCCAATTTTGTCAAACAATTGCTAGTCATGGGAAAGGGGTAGCAATTATGGTAACAAATGAAAAAAGATGAACCATTTTACAACACAATGTCAAAACTAATCAGCACATTTTAAAAAAGCAACAAAAAACATGCACAATACAAGATGTGGAATAAACATGGGTAAACTAAATAAAAAATAAATGGAAACAGGAGTTGAATGAAACTGCACAGGATGTTTGAAAGCAGCTCTATAACCATTGAAATATGGAATCATAAATTAAAAATGATCTTCTTAAAAATCGAATTCCACAAGAGGAATATCATTGAGTCCTTCAATAGGGTCGCTCTCTGCGTTCCTGGCGATGGTCCCTGATGAAAACAGAACAGTAGTCAGTGACATGTTTGCCGTGTCAGATTTTGACAATTCTAGTCATTTGTCTACTTTCCCAATTGGCTTACATTATGGTCTTGGAATTTCTTCGCCAAGAAAAAGCAAGAAAACATTACAGGGAGTCTTGATCCTACCTCATATCCATCTTTCCACCTGGTGGGCCCATTCCTCTTCCACCTCTGCCACCCATACGGTCCATGGGGGGTCCTCCACGCCCGGCTCCACGGAAACCCCCCCTATCCATTCCACCGCGTCCTCTGAAGCCACCACGGTCTCCCCAACCTCCACGGAAACCTCCAGGACCACCTGGGCCGCCGCCTCCCGCCGGCCCACCACGGTCCATACCTCTGCCTCCACGCATTCCCATTCCACCTCTGCCTCGGTCACCTCCACCAGGGGGGAAAGGAGGGCCACCGCCTAACCCTTCTGGTTTGGGGGCTTTGCACTGGTTACACTCCATCCTCCAGGCAAAGTTCTGGTTGCCACAACCCCTGTGGACACAGACCATTAAATACATTAGAAACCAATATTTTATACAAAAAACAAAGGCTCCCAAAAATAGACACTGAAGTGATACATACGGGTTCGGACACTCCCAGTCCCCAGCTCTCTGCTGCATGTTGCCTCCTGTGGGTCCACCTCTGCCCATACCACGAGGACCACCACGTGGGGGGAACCCGCCACGTTCTCCTCCACGGCCCATCATACCTGATAAGAGAAAAACACCATATTGTTTAATCACAAGCGTATTCCCATTGTTTTTATATATTTTGTGTTGACAGCCAGACGGCTTTGCCACAAGGTTCAACCGTTTCTGAAAGTTTGTCAACTGAAGCAAGCGCAAGTCTAAGACAAGCAAATACCGCAGACAATTACCTCCACGACCCATCATACCGTCTCTCATGGGCATGCCGCCCCTCATTCCTCCCATCATGGGCTTGCGGCGCGCCATCGACACCTTCAGCCTTCGACTTTGGAACTCCTTTCCTACAATTCAAAGCAAAAACAATTCACAATTGTATTACTTGAAGGAATGCTTTCTGTTTGGACTTTGTTAGACATTCTGTTCAGGTCTGATAATGATAATACAATCTGATAATAAAATGTACCATCAAAATGCTCCACAGCTGCTTTGGCACAGATTGGCTCCTCGTAGGAAAGGGTGGCATCTCCCTTGGGCTTCCCGGAGTCCTTGTCTGTGTATATGTTAATGGCAGGCTGGCCAAGTCTGCGGTTAATCTTCACACAAAGAAAATAAGTACATTTAGTGCCGACATTAGTTATGCATCCGAGAATAATTTTAAGTATAGAGCTTTTCTTACCCTGATCGGGCCAACATGTTTAAAGAATTCAGCCATTTCCTCCAGGGTAGCCTTCTCAGTCAGTCCTGTGATGTAGATTGTGCTGTTTTCAGAGTCATCCTGCTCTTCAGGTCGTCCTGTAACAAATACACACAAACTGTAAATGCACAGTAAAACAATCTTCCTCAATACCACTTCAAGAAAAGTATTCTGTATATGAGGAGTAATAGCGCGTCTCATAACATGACTGCTCACCCATTTCACGCTCGTCGCTGTTCATTGGTCCTGTAGTCCATCATTTGAGGGGGAGAGAAACAGATTGAGAAAAGTCAGTGTGAGAAGCTAAAGTTCAGTGTACAACACCTGAAGAGTTCTACAAAAGATAACCCAGACACTCCCTTATAGATGCTGCCGGCCATATTGGGAAGTTGAAAAATGGCACCTTATGGTACACCACATTCCCCACAAGTGGTATATTGAATTGAAAATAGAACACCTCAGACCCTTTGGCAAATAACTGTGTGTCGTTTGAAAAGCCTCAAAGACCAGTAAGAAATCCTCAAAAAAAACCTGGAATTCAGCTCGAGATTTGATAAAAAGCAGTAACACACATTTGAGTGGAAATTTTTTCTTTAACCTTTCAAAAAACTCATTGTCAAACCATAAGCAGTGACTGAATTATACCAAGTACCCCAGAGAAAATGGTCTCAGGCATTGAAAAAAATCCAATATTTTCAGATATGTCCATGTAAATAAATTTTGCATACCACAATGTAAGACACATCAATACTCGAAGCATATTTGCTTAAACAGTTTAAGGCTTTGAAAGGACTAACCAGTGTAATACTCGTTAACTTACCACCAGGCTTACTGAAGCCACCTCGTTCTCCAGCGCTGCTATGGGGGAATAAATGGAGATATGAAGGCGACTTCCCTTTTACAGCCACTTCCATGGCTCGAGCAAAGTGGCTTGATTGAGGGAGTAATCAAAACATTCTAACTAGCCCAACAGCAACTAAGAAAACCCCCCAAATTATAACACAATCGACTTGAGGGGATAAAAGTATTAACTATGTGCCATTCCTTAGCTATCCGAGTAAAACTTCAGTGACAGTTTTGAGTAGCGGATACATTTGTGCAAAATTCTATTAATGAATAACATATCTTCACAGCCTTTGAAAATGTGACAACCCAAACATTTGTACACGGGTAGAAATATTTCAGATGCATTGATGGCATAGCTGTACCTAGAAACAAGCCAGCACCCGAATAAAAATGTATTCTAACAAAAAGGTTACAGCTGCCTCGGATTTGTACAATTGTAAAAATTAACAATGCATCTGAAATTTGACATGAAGTGGTGATCACATTCACCAGGTAAAAAAACAAAAAAAACAAACAATTATACAATTTAAGTCAAAACACCAAAATAAATATAGTTTACAGTGTTTACCAGGGTTACGTTATATCAAATACAAAGACTTTCATGTTAATTAGTATACCCATCATGCTTATAAAAACACCATCCTCAGTTGTTGATAAAAGGCAGACCCCGAATCTTTGTTTTAGCTCCCTCCTGCTGCTTAAGCTGGCGGCTCTGCACTGAGTACAGATACTTTTTAGAGAATAGATGGGTTTAAATGGCTCTCACTGTTACCTGCACGGTATAAATGTGACAAAGCATGTTAAAAAGTGATCAAAAGAATGTGATCAAACATTTGTATTCCAAACCACAAAAACAATTTCAAACATTTCAAAATGACATGTGCCCACTCCCCCCAGAATACAAATATACCTGTGCAAAGCTAAAATGTAACTATAAAAGATCTATGCAAAGCCTGAATGTATTAACGCATTTAGGGTTGTATTCCTATTTATGCAATTTGTTAACGCTTTCTTATTTACCTCTACTTTAGTAACACTACACTTGCTTTATTAGAGTGCTGTATCATCATACAAAGCTATGCCTAAAAACTGTGTGTATGTATGTGTATTAGTTGCACCAAAACCAGAAGAAAGTAGTCATGCAGAACTCTATTATAAAATTGTTTAGACTGGTGTACCAGAGAAGTTCTTTAGAGCAGGAACGTACCCTTCCAGACCAAAAACTGAATGTTCAAGAGTGGGAAAAATGGCTCTTCCCAAAACCAGATCCTAAGAATGAAAACCTGTCATGTCAAAGATATATTTTGGCCAGTCAAAAATATAATTTTTCAGATTTGAGTTAAACAGCCATGATAACCGATCTAAACCAAAACACTGTACCGTACAATCTCTGTTTACTGCCACACCCCGGGCCTGTCTCCTGGTTACCCATTAATTCCTATTCAGGGCAGCCGACTCGACTGCTTCAGGGTTGAACCATGTCTGGCTATGAGACATAAAAACTATGAGCACCAACATGGGACAAACTGCTCAAAAGTCAAAGCTGCACTAAGAGCAAAGTTGATTGGCAAAGAGTTGACCTGCTCAATTGAGCTAGAGTTTCACTATCAGGAGGGATACACACACCTAAATACAATACAAAAACGTATAATACACCTGAACGCCAGTTATTGTAGTACAGCTGAGATTAGACTGGAGGCCACTAGACCAAAACCCATTGACTGAGTGCACCTGCACTAAGACAATCACCAGAGCAATCCTAAAATATGGTTATGATGACCAAATATACTGCATTCCCCCATGTCTTATATCACTAGACTTGTTTTCTTCCTCCAACTATGTCAGTGTGACACCACAAAACACTGCCAGTACTTGTCTGGCAAATAACAGTGGGTGCGTATCAAAATTTTGTGGAATCTTTATATTTCCTCCGCAACCCTAAACAGGATAAGCGGTTCAGATAATGGATGGCTCTTTATATTTCACGCTCTCTATTTTGATGATAACACAATTACAGTTTTAACCAGTTCTTTTTAATATTATATATAGTTAGATATTGAGACATTGATAGTAAAAAGTTTTTTTTTAAGTTTCAAGAACTTGGCATTAAGTGATAATTTTTGACATTCGTTATGACCAATGTGTGCTAGGAGCTGAAAATATACTCAGAAACTTGAGTGAAAGTAGTTAACTGTTTTCTTTGTCTCTTGTTGTAGTTGATGCAATTTATTACCCCGATCTGGCAGTACCATTAGGATATTTGACTGCCATTTGTGCAGTGCAACTTCTTTTATGTCATACTTATTGCCAGCGACAGCCTCATAAAAACCCAACCACAAACTGATAACACCATTGAATGTATTCGCAAGTAAAAAGGGGTGAAAAAACGCAACAAGAGGAAATGTATTGACCCATATATAGCACTCAAATTATTTTTGAAAAGGCAGCAGAATGTTCTGCATGAGACCTGTGTCCATTATAAAGATTATGTTTCAGTCTTGCAAGACACTAAATATATATATTTTAGTACCAAGTATTTCCAGCATCAAAATTAGTGGGGGGAAGAAATCTGCACGATTTATCCAACCGCTATTTCCATTCTAGTATTTGTAAGTGTGTCCCGAATTATGCACCAAAGTGGGAAAGTGGTTTAAAGGGTACTGCTGAACATGTGTTTGAACTCTCCTTAGGGAAACCCATAATTGAGAATGTGTGTGCAAGATATTATCGCAGTAAGATTCTATCACATTACCTGACCAATCATGAAGTAATTTCTCAGTTATCCAAAAACTTTTATATGACTCATAATCAAATTATGTTCTAGGATTTAAGCTGTTCAACCTAAATGTTTCTGCACAAATCTGATTTAAATCCATTTTGACAATAAATAAACAAAAAAAGGGACAAACCTTTCTTACCTTTGGCTAAATTAGAGGCAGGGCTGAGAGAAACTGGATGAGAATTGCTACAATTGATGCCAAAGTTGGCATAGACTACAGCTTCGATCACATGCCTCAGGCTTTATAGGGGAAACTCACAACTTATCAGCATTAATAGCTTAAAAATAATCTCATAATATAAGAGAAAAAAGTTGGATTAATTACTGGAATGTTACTATGAATTACTCCAACTGTTTTGATGACCCTCATCTCAGCCCTGCCCCAAGTGGCCACAGGACCTGTAGAGTTAAAATACATGTGAGGTTGACTGGTAAGGAGAGACACTTACCCCATGCCTCCACGGCCCATGCCTCCACGGCCACGGTGCATCATGCCACCACGATCAAAGCCATCTCTGCCAGGGCCCCTGCTGTCCGCTGACCCTGCATACCTTGAAGACTCAGAGCCAGAGTAACCAGAACCTCCACTCTGGCCATCCTGCCTGTAATTATCTAGATAACAGGAGCACAAATTCATTAGCGTATGGTTTACAGTGACATTAAGCTAAAATGTATCAATTAAGATTAGAAGCAACTGTTATGCAAGCTTACTGTAATGGCTGGACTGGTTGTAACTAGGAGGTCCACCTTGCTGGCTGTATTGGCTGGCTGGAGGCTGACCATAGGAACCAGAAGCCTGAGGAGGGTAAGCAGGAGGAGCTGTTTGCTGCTGCTGGGTCTGCTGCTGGTACCCCGGCTGCTGGCCGTAGCTAGCCTGCTGGGCCTGGTAGCCAGATTGTTGCTGGCCATAAGCGGCTGGCTGGGAGTAGCTACTTTGGCTGTAACTGGCCGGCTGGCTGCTAGCATTGTAACTGATAGTCAAACAAAGACAGAGAATTGCGTGAAATGATGAGCATATTCGTGTGGAATTCACTTATTTGGCTTCAAGCTGAGGGTTACTTACCTCTGTGGTGCAGTGGGAGCAGCCTGCTGGCCATAACCAGGGTAGGCAGACTGGGCAGTATACCCTGGCTGAGAACCATATGACTGGGAGGCAGCTGGAGCAGCAGCAGCAGGAGTGCTGTCATAACCACTGGCTCCATAACTCTGGGTTGACTGGGAGTAGGTATTAGTGGTTGACTGGGCGGCAGGATAACCGGCTGTGGGAAAACAAATATATATTTAAAAAAGGTTTTATTAGGTGCGATATCCATAAAGCTTAAAATTTAAGGGAAATTCTGAACTGAAAAATTAAAAGGTTGTCTTGCAAACAAACACTCTAGGCTGCAGACACACATGGTCAATTCCAATCTTAAGAATTGTTGGTATGCATTTACCATCAGATTTGAATTGCCGAGATGTAACCAACAGTTTAATTCACTGACCTGTTGCAAGTTCATGACAGTTTTAAATCAGATTTGGGTAGTCAGAGTAAAAGACAACCTTATCAGATCAGCAAAAGGACATTGTACAAATAGTATTACATGCACTATGCATGTTTAAAAGCAATGCCACCAAATTTGGTCTAATCCACCCAAAGCACATAGTTCCAAGCAGAACTGCATAAAATTGGCCAACGCTCCTGTTTAATAACCGACCTGCTGCTGGCTGGGCATATGAGGATCCATACTGTTGCTGCTGCTGCTGAGTGTAGCCTCCAGCAGCAGGTGTTGTCTGCGTGTAAGTTCCATCTGCAGCAGCAGGTTGGGCATATGCTCCATAACTCTGCTGACCATAGCTCTGCTGAAAAACAAGAATCATGATTTAGCTGCTTGGTAGTACGAACAAACAAATGTTAACTATAAGACATATTGATCATTATACCTATACTGCTTCCTCTTGCCTAGTTTACCCTCTAGCAAAACGTGTGCTGTGGTTTGTATCCATATAAATAAATTAACAAATTCAGTCTTTAAAATTAAAACCACGACTAGCTCATTAACAGTTGTTTTCCCTTCCATGTTAACGTAAATCTCACCTGTGCAGACTGCCCATAGCTTTGTGTTGGCTGGGCAGCATACGCAGCATACCTGTAAAAACACAAATGAGGTTTTACAGCGTTAAGAGTCATAAACCCATTCAATGGGCATGCACACTCAGACATAAAAGCATTGCATTTATACACTTGAATCGGTTCTTACCCTTGCTGCGCAGTGGTCTGACTGTAGGTGCTGTAATCTGCTAAAGAAAAGTTACACATTTGTTAGTGAACAACTGAGCCTTCGAACAAACGGTATTGGCGCGAGTAGCGAAGCTAATGCTAGCAGCACGCTACAGTGAACTGTTGTTAGGTCGCCATTTAAGCTAGTTAGCTTCGCGGATGTAGGTTAAACCTTTCCCCGAAAAGGCGCCTCTTCAACGAGCCCAGAGGCATGTACGATTAAGCACGGGAAATAAACATTTGGATAACTTTGTTAATCTGGCGTCCATTATCTATCGAAGGAAACCACCTCGATAAACCAACAGGACGAGGCCTTGTGCCCAACATTAGCGCGAGTAACGCGGAACGATATTTAAACTTACATAATCAGACGAAATGGATTATGCCGGCACAATTTCTTTTAAAATAAAATAAAACTACTTAGTTGCTTAAGTTAAATCATAGATATTGATCACAACGTGCATATAATTTCAGAATTCTCTACTCACCCGGAGCCGACGCCATTTTAGTGTGCCTGTAGAAGACGACTGGACGAGTCTGGCTGCTGGAGAAACGTTATTCTCTTTACAGGAAGCACACATCTCGCGATAATACGAACCATCGCGGGAACAGCGACGACTTGAAAAATCACTTTCACGTTTCATTTAAACAACCTACAAACAACTTACTATTCTATACTAAGCTATACGATATAGTATGGTCTTGCTTTAACTGTTAAAGAAGGTTAGGGTTAATAATCAATATCTTACATGTCTTCTTATTTATGCATATAACAAATAAACCTTCTAGAAGGCTTATAGTTATAGTCTTAGAGTTAAAGTTGATGTTTATTCTACCTAGCAGCTAAATCATGATTTCTCTTTGTTTTTTTTTCAGCTGAGCTATGGTCAACAGATGTATGGATACTATATACTATACTATACTATACTATACTATACTATACTATACTATACTATATAGTATAGTAGGAGGAGAGGGAAACTGTTTGAGATCTAAAGTGAAAATGACGCCCCTTTTCTTTTCAAATCAAATATTAGGAACATAAAAAAAACAAAAAAACAATTGTGTAGCAATCATCAGACCCGCTGACCTCTAAGTTGGGAAACACTGGACTCAACTACCAAAGGATTTAATCACTTTGTGAAATAGTTAGGCAACATTTTGAATGCAAAACTGAATACTTCTTCCAAAAAGGGTAAAAGTACCAGAAGCCTATAGGGACATCTTCAAATGTCCTGTTTGGTCTGACCGAAGTCATACGACCAAATATATTCAATTTACTATCACGAAATTCAGAGAAAACCAGCAACTTTAAAGAAGATGGATTCAGATTATTTTCTATATTTTTTGATAAAGGACATACAAGCTGAATCGAGTAGCAAAATTGTTGGCAATTCATTTTCGTTTCACCACTTTTGGTTTGATTCACAAGACACCAGTTTCCTACGCAAACGTGTGGCCGCGTGTCCAACAGGTGGCGCAATGCGCCCGACAAGGGCTGGCCAGTAACTGCCAGTAAAAACGAAGCAGAAGAAGAAGAAGACGTGGCGGAGGCGGAAGTGGACGACTGCTTAGCCCTCAAAATGAAATGTTGTTATCTAAGAACATGTATTACTAACGCATTGAGGAACTAGTTATTTTACACCCACGGGCTTGTTGTGAAAGTACACACGGTGGTTAAAATATGGAGGATGTTACAGCCAGCACCTACAGATGTAGCTTGTTTGACAGAATCATGCCACTAAAGTACAAGTGAGTGGAGAAACTACAGCTCATCGTAAACAATGCTTCATCGTAGATTTCCAGCATGGTTTTGGTTCGGATCCGATCGCCCTGGATTCTGTCTGGGGACATCTTTATTGACAACACTCTCGCTCCTGGTGTATGCTGGGGGCATCCAGGCAAGTCTCACCGTCGGTCCAGGTGGAGACTTCCCAAGGCTCAGAGGTACCTGTGTGTTTCATGGCTCTCATACGTCAGTGATCCAACCAACGCATGTAACGCAGGCTTGTCTCGCGACCCCCCTCAGATGTGTTCCTGTACGCCTTGAGTCACGACGACGTGCCCTCTCTGCTGGTCAGCGTGGCCCTGCTGCTGCTGGCTGGACCGTGTCAGGAGCGTCGCTGGGGGACCGTCGCCTTTCTCGCCCTCTCCATCCTGACGATGGCCATATTACCTCTTCTTTACACCCTGGTGGTCTTTGTCGGTGGGGGGGAGGCGAGTCGCATCTGTGGTTACTCTGCCATCCAGCTGGCTCTGTTTGCAGCGCAGTGTCGTCAGGTGGCACAGAGGAGGCTGCTGAGGTGTTTGCCCGTCTGGTTTCTGCCCTGGCTTCTTCTGCTGATCGGGCTGCTGCTGCTGCCCGGGACACCTGCCCTGCTCCACTTCTGCACAATATTCATCGGACACAACTGTATCCTTTCCTGTTCATGCAGTCATTTCATTTCTACTCAAATATATTCTCCCAACACACTAATAATAGTTTTTAGAAGCTTGATTAGACCTGAGGTGTGCAGACTGTGCTTTATTGATTTTTCATTATTTTTACATAGAGATTGACATCATGTAATGCCTAGTCAAAGAGAACACCAGTTTGGTGACACACTTTTCCAATATGTTTCTTTTACTGTTTTTAACCATGACTCATAACTTTCTGAATACATTTTATTCATGGAC
Organism: Cottus gobio; assembly: GCA_023566465.1. Classification (NCBI taxonomy): domain Eukaryota; kingdom Metazoa; phylum Chordata; class Actinopteri; order Perciformes; family Cottidae; genus Cottus; species Cottus gobio. Next base: position 17,960,460 of record CM042218.1, on the reverse strand, counting down.
ACCCTTTTGTGTAGGTTTTATTTCAGGCATTGATAAAAATGTCTATGACCCGTAGTATAGGTGTGTTATTTCTTGCTAAGAGTTTGAGTTGAAATGTGCCGGTCCCTCCCCCACCGAATCTATTGCTGATGCATCATGTCTTTTTTTTTAACACTAATGTACCTCTCAGATCACCAGTCCTTTATTGGGGTGTTACAGGAGCTGGAGGAGGTCAGAGTCTTGGACTTCCTTCCTGATTGGGTATATGTTCGCTCTTCCACCAGGTTGAGATTGCCCATCTGCATTACCTCACAGAGGTGGGATTCATCTTGTTAACGTCATAAGTCTCACTGAATATTCACACTCACCACCTGCATGCAGAGGAAGATTTAATCTTTTTAACCTAATCTGTTGTCACAGATCTAGAGCCCTTTCTCAGATGATGCCTGCAGATCAGCCAGCTGCTCCCCCAATGAGGGATCAATCAAACCACCACCCATGGGTGGATCCAGTGCCTGCCTGGATAATGAGAGAGTCTGCTGCACTGTCTGAGGCCGAGGTACTAGAGGAACAAATGCTAAAAGCAGGAATACTGGCCTCATTACAGGATGCTCCTGACAACCCTGATGCAAAAGTGGAGGTGCCCAAATCATCAGTTTCTTCTCTGCGGTTAGTAAAATGTAATATCTTCACGTATAGCATGTTGCATTTTTTTTTTTTTTTAACTCTTCACTTTATTCCCAAGTACAGTTTTATTTATGTGATTTCAAGTAATTATTCACTAAAATACTTTTGTTTCGCCTCAGACTCCAGCAGCTGGAGAAGATGGGATTCCCCACAGAGAAAGCTGTGGTGGCGTTAGCAGCCTCAAAACAGCTAGATGGTGCCATTTCTCTGCTGATTGATGATAGCATCGGAGAACAGGCTGTGGTGGTATCAAAAGGGAAGAGCCCTCTGCTACCACAGAGCACATAGACCACTGAAACAGGGCTTGCTCTTGTGCTGTAAACTAGACTCACATTATGCTTGGGTTTTGCTGAGCTTGATTTTTTTTATTTTCCCTGTGGGCTACTTGTAGATCTGATTCAATTATCAAAGTATGGGAGGAAGAAAGACTGAATTGTTCTTTCAAATCAAGTGCAGACGCAAACCTGACTGCTTCGGCAACACTGTCTGTATCGGCACATACAATGCACACTGGAGCATGAATACTGCGGTGTTGTTAATGCAAATAAAGAGAGGTAACATATTTTAAAAAAACAATGGGCATTATTTTATTACATCAATCATCTAGACATGATTATCTTTACACAATAACACATTTTCAAGAAGAAAAAGTTGAATGAAATATAAAATGGTTACACAACAGCATACAAAACAAGATACAATGATCATTTTAAATAGTTTCACAATATGTTTGATATAAGATGGAAAAAAACAATCAAGTCTTTTCATCAGGACAGTTTAAGCCGTCAACAGTGGTAAAAATATGTTCAAGTTCCATTAACAGTTTTGACATTTGACGTTTCCTCTATCTTAAAATGGACAGCTAATTCCATGTGTGTGCTTTTTGTGCACAGACTAAATGTAAGTATACTATTGTGGGGGAGAACTACAAATCACTGTTAGCACATATCTTAGCTAGAGTAGAGATGCTTTCATCTTTTAGTGCACTACATAAAATTGAGTTAAACAAAAATGATTATAACAAATTAATAGGAGAAGAGGTTTGTTTGTGTACTTGTGTAAACTGTACATGCTCAATATACTTAAATAGTGGAATCTCAAATTGAAGTGAAAGCAATACAAATGCAACTCCAGTCTATTTTCTCACATCTGATTTCTCCTTTCATTGACTACTCTAAATTACCCTTATTTTCCAGAACTTTTTGTAGCTCGAAGATCACCACAGAATATTCTTATTTTCCTTTTTTCAAACATTAAACATCTTCACTCTGTGGCCTGACTTCTGGAGCCAAAGACATGAGACACAGAAAGCTGTTGGGTGTGTTATGTAAAGATACGTGTTTGGTTATGGTGATGGGTTAGGGTCAAACTAGTTCTCAGGTTCCCGATGGACGAGGGCATTGTGGAGTATCAGTGGAGTTTCCCTGAGGTGTCCCCATCCTAAATCTGACGGTTAAGCCCAGAGAGGGCATCAGATAAGGTCTAACTCTGATGACGGTTGATGAGACCTATAGGAGGGGGAGTCAACCCAGCCTGTGATCCTCAGGGTGAGCGGGAAGGGGCTACTTCCCTCGGACCTTGGTGTTGGAGGACTGAGGAGAAGCAAGTCGATATGGAAGCGCACCTGCTCGCTTATCTCTGTAGAAACTAGGGGAGGCTGTGCCAAACGGTCCGTCCCCAGACCCTAGGTCAGGCTCTGTTGAAGAAAGACAGCAGTTGGAAAGGGGCCTCCCTGTCCATCAGTGTGTGAGGACATGTGCACGCTGCAGTCCTAATCCAAGTCTACTCTGACGTAGCTGCCCACCTGGAGGTGTCGTGAGTGGGCTCTTTTGATTGGACACCAGTTGCCCAGTTTTTATATCAAAATGGTTAATTAACTAACTAGTGTTCAAGGGATTTATCAAATCCTTCTTTGTTCGATTCTTCTGTAAAGGACGTGCATCCGGCTATTAGGGCTGCAACGACTGTTATCAATTACTGTATTTATTGTTTCCTATTAATTTGTTGTTTTGTCTATAAAATGTTGACAACCAGCAACAGTTAAAATATATACAATTTAAAGGACACGAAGCAGCAAATCCTAACATTTGAGAAGCCACATTTTTGCCAAATTTCTTTTCAGCTATTTTTAGGGTATTTCTTCTGGATAAATTACTTAACAATTCAGTGATTATAAAAATTGCGGCAGTTTTGTTTCTGTCATTTGACTAATTGGTTTATTGACTTATCATTGCAGCACTACTGGCTAGACTAACACACTTTACATCCATCGATACACATTAACCTACAAAGCATGGTTACTATACAAATGATTAAAGCCCCTGACAACTTGATTTAAAATGAATGACTAAATAACAACAATCAACATTAAAAAACAAACTTAGGTATTATTTATTCCATGAGTTGAGTTTATTGGGAGTTTAACACTCAGCTAATCTGCTTCAGCAGGACCGTGTGGGCGTGGTTTGATCACATGTGATTGACGGTGCTGGCGACATCAGCAACCAAATAAGTAAAACTCCATTTGATTTTGCTTCAAATGTTGCTAAATCCTTATTGGTGCTTGGAAGTTTGTGACATCAACCAGCAATAATAGCAAAGAACAAAGAAAGAGTGAAATAACTCAAGTGATTGTGTAAAAAGGTTTTCAGGGTTTTACAAATATCTGTGCTACGACCAAAACAATTCATACAGAAGAATACATCTGCTTTTCAGGGACTAGATCAACATTCAGCAGTTCAGGTACAAGTGGTCAATGTAATGCCTCTAACACTCGATCAAGACTTTCTAGATCTTGTCTAAAAGGTCAGTGCGGGCTGGCAGAGCTGTGGGTGAGGATGTCTCAGCATTACCTGGCCAGATGATAGCCTCCAGCAGCGTCACCCTGCGAGCCAGAAGCTCAAGGTCTGCCTGCAAGTCGTGGAACATCTGCAAGCTAATGTCCTATCAGAGAGCAGTGACAGGGGGGACTGTGTGAGGGGGTGGAAACACCAGCCTGAGTCCTGGGGCTGCTCGCAACTGTTCCCACTCCCTGTCCCAGCAGTGAGGTACGGAGGCAGTTTTTGCCCCCACCACCTTTGACCCCTGCCTAAAGCTGACCCTGCCTCAGGCCTCCTACTCACCATGAATACCGATCATAGTCTCAAGGATTAAAACCCTCTCGGCTAAGATCTTCAGCGCCTCTCTGATCTGATGTATGCCGTCCCCCTGTGAAGATAGATACAGCCGTCAAGGTAAAGAGCACAAGCAAAAGAACTGCTCGCCAAGATGCAAGTCATTTTGTCTCTCAATACAATTCAGCAGTTAGAAGGTTAAACAGTCCACATATCTGAACAGCACTGTCAGACATTTCTGTTCCCCGTATTTCTCTCTCATTCTCTGGCCATGCTGCTATATGAGGTCAGTCTCTGCCATGCTGGGCTGGGCAACATCGGCATGCACGTTACAGACCAGCCTCATGTTGGTGACATAACACAGCTGGATTACATTATCCCCGGATTTAGATTTGATCATGCCATCTGCATTCTTTTTGTTGAGTAGCACTTAAGCCAGGCAATTATTTTCAGCACCACAGCTTTCATTCTTAACGCTGTGGTCACTAAAGTTATTTGATGTTGCCTGACAAGATGAAGCCAGAATAGATCTACGCTGAAATCTAATTTATTTGTCTTTTGAGGAAGGATGAGGCTTCATGAGTTGTACCTTGAGAAATAACAAAGGGAGTTGACCAAGAGAAGTAAGGCATGCAGAGAATAGCTGAAGCTTTTGTGCACAGGTAAGTGTGTTTGGAGAAAAAAGGCAAAGTTTCTGAGTCATACAATAACTGATTATATGTTATTTCAATGCTGGCAATGTGGCTTAGTTTGTTGGTTGGATCCATCAGTTTGCTTCAGGCTGACTGTGGTGACTGTGGCTCAGTGGTTAGCAAGTCTGTCTTTCAATCTGAGGGTCGGTGGTTCAATCCGGGGCTCTGGTAGTCCGTGTTGTTGTGTCCTTGAGCAAGACACTTAACCCTAATTGCTCGCTGTGTCTGTGGTCTACTGTATATCATGTAAGTTGCTTTGGATAAAAGTGTCAGCTAAATGAAATGTAATGAAATATTGGTATGGTAATGAATCCCCAAATAAAATGTACAATATAGATACTTTGCCTTTTTTCTTTTTAAACTACCCTATGTTATTTCACTCATTAGATGCATTTTGTAGTTGATTTTGACATCCAGGAAAGAAAGAGTATGTGGTACTAGGAGGGGAAATCATGCAAGGTTGCATTGTGGGATAGAATAGGATAGCTGTATCCACTCCACTCACATCAGAGCACAACACGTCTAAACCCAGGACCCACCACTGACACATATGGAGTGATTTGGCATATACATTTCCCACATTTGCTTTGTGGTTCATTGAAACATTTTGAAGTCCATAAAATCAAAGAAATAATCAATGAAATCGATAACAAATTTGCTTCTAGAGGGATTGTCACTATATTCTACACAAACTCACTCAGTCAGAGCTGGTGCATGGTGTTGTTACAAGATTGACATTGTTTCTTGTATTTTGTATATTTGTATGTATATGCCAAAGTCAGATGCTGAAAAGGTGACTGTGAAAGGTAGCCATGGGGACAGTAGCTTGCAGAGGGAGTCAGACAGCTTTAGGGTCAAGAGGACAGTGTCGTGACAGGGGACAGCAGTCCAGAGCACACCCCGAGGACCAACAAAAACAAAAACACATTAACACCAGAAGATTCCACACACAAAATCAGACAGATCAACAGCTAAAATCACATATACTCAAACAGAAACAACAATGTAAAACAGACACTTTCTGACTATCGACAGGGAGGAAAGTATGGACTTGAGAGAAAAAGAGATGAACACCACTTTGTGGCCAATCACGGCCATAAACACGGTGATTGTAAAAAGATCATAACCATAACCTGAGATGTGGGTCATGGTTAGACTTGAGCTTTAATTTACAGAATAGCTTAATTGCATTGCAAAGTGAACACGTGATGACATAAGTTAAAGATATCTTACATTTAGATTGCTCTTGTAAAATGAGAAAGAGGTAAAAGAAAAATAAGGGTTAGACAGACACAGAAGAAATACTTAATGCTCAACAAAAGAATCTGAAAATGTTTTGTTCAATCTTTTAACTAAAAGTAAAACTCTCCGGTCCATGTGAACTGTGAACTACCACCAACCACTTTCTTACCGGCAAGCCCTTCTCTCCCGGCTCTCCTCTGGGACCTGGTGTTCCCTGCAAAGAAATATCCACAACAGAATAAAATATGACTTTAAATCATTAATCAAAGCGCTGCAGCAGTTTACTTCAGCAGAATGAGCTCCTCTGAGACTGTGTTGTCGCAGGTCAGTGTGATTTGTGGCGCTGCTGGTTAGCGTAGTTTACAGTAATATAACCAGCTATGACATGTGTTGATGTTTCCCCCCATACGCTCGTTTACTCGGGCCATAATCATCAAGGCAGCATGGTGGAGGAAGCTTACCGACTCGCCTCTGAAGCCCCTCTCTCCTTGGTAACCCAAAGGGCCCTGGAAAACCAAAGGCCTGTTGTTTAAGGATGCGATGAGAAAAACCTACTGAATGAGATCCAGTTGTGGGTGTACTCACTCTCTCCCCACGTTCTCCCTTGGGACCCACAGGGCCCTGCGTTCCAGGGGTTCCAGATTTCCCCTGTATTGAGTCAGGAAGGAAATTCAGAATGACAATGATGAATCGGTACAGCAGCAAATCTGACGGTGCCAAACTCAGTAAGTGCACCACAATGCTGTGAGTGAGCTTACGTTCAGTCCTGAGGGGCCAGGAGGTCCGGCTGGGCCTCTGGGACCTGGTGGACCTGCGTAGTAGAAAGAACGACTCATGTTAGCACCCTCATGGTGGAGGTGGTGCTGGGTTTTAATTGTGTGGTTGCGTTATGTACAGCACATGTAGGTTTTTGTGTTTGGTCACCGGGTTAGGGATAAACATCTTTGCATATAAAATCACAAAAACAAACCTAGAAGGCTGTATTTTTGTATGTAAAAGCATTTGGGATATTTGCATATTTCAGTGTAGGGCCAGAGTTTCACTAACACTCTCTCTGCAGTATAGGGATAAACACAATATGGGAAGTGATAAACACTCACCGACAGGCCCGGCAGGACCCTGAGGGCCGGGAACAGGCAACCCTCGTGAGTCATGGAAAGTGTTGCTATAGAAGAGGTCTTTTCCACGACCTGGAGTTGAAACAAGTTGTGCGTATTTAATGGTTGCTACTTCAGTGTTTCATTACTGTACAGTTTTATACATGTATTATTTTATCAACTATATTATTTTTATTTTGCCTTTAAGAGAATCATTGGGACTCAAACCTGGCTCTCGTTAAGTGTATTCAATGATTGTCAACAAATTCAAAATACACTGCCATGACATGAAAATGTAATGTTACTCTCTTTGGGTTGTGGCCTGAGAGAAAGTGCTCCCTGAGAAGTGCATCTGAAGAAGCCTGTGGTGAAATCTCTTGTTCCCACAGTTGCATTTCTGATTTGACAGATATGAACCTGTGAAAAATATTGATCCATGCCTTTCCAGTGTGTGATGTTTGAACATGGTTTGAGCTCACCGCCCACGCCTTTCTCACTGCTGCAAAAAGCCGCCGTGGCACGGCACACACTTTTGAAATAATGGGTTTCAAAGCGCAGTACTGACGTTGTTGTGTCCGGTCTGAAAGCCTTGAGTCCTGCTGTCACAAGCACCTGAGAAGTCGCTGCATTCCTGCAGTAAATACTGTGCACAAAACAATCCAACTGTGTTGACGGTGCCTGAGAAGCCTGACTCAGGAAAATGAAGGCGTTCTTTATTACATTAGACTGAGTAACCTCCAGAGGGCAGTGTTTTACAACAAATCCCCTAATGACTTCAACAGGTTGGTAAACTATACTAAAATGTGTTCAAAAGCCCTGAAAGTAGTAGATCTGTGTTTCCCATTCATTCAAAAAACCTTCCATATCCACTGTGTATCAACACTGAGCGGACGTCTTCATCTAACCGAGTCTACAAGAGGAAGAGGGTGAACATGTGAGCGATAGAGGAAGTGTGCGGTCATTAGGTCATTTTATATGGATAGGAAACACATCCAATCCCAGCATGAGTCAGGAGACACGAGGAGGAGGAGGAGGAGATGACAGCCAGAAACATCCTCCTGCTGTCAGAACGTTGCACGTCGCTAACAGATCTCGACCAGAGGTGACATCCAAAATAGGGCCGCTCTTTCTGTCTATTTCTACTCGCTCTTCATTCCCTTTAAAGAACGCGCTGGCATCTGTGGCTTAACACAACATAAAAATGTGCGAACAATGTTTAAACAACAACGCTCCTCCTCACTACTACGTTCTGGCGGATGAATAGGAGTCCTCTCCTGATCAGCAGAAGGGAATTCCAACCCCCTGATGCAGACATAAAAGCCAAATAAGCCAGTGTTTTCCAAAGGAAGCTCGACACGTCCCCTACTGTGACTTTGATGTGAAAGAAATGGCTTGCAGTCTGGGAAATCATCATGCCAACCTCAACCTACCCACAGGGTATCTCCACACAGGAACCCAGAGCTTACAAATATGCGCGCTGCATTCTTTGTTTTACCACTGAATCCACATTAAAATGCAGATGCGTTGACCTTGAAAGAGCCGGCGTGGGCCCCCATCTGTTTCTTACACTATCCTTCAGCCTACATCTGGAAGTTGTTGAGTGACATCAGTGATGGACAGGTTCTCATCACAGCATGTGAAGTCTGAGTCTCTGCCTTCATTTAATACTCTTTGATTCTCTTCTACTTGGCTGGTATCCAATAAGAAGCGAGAAGCGGTTAGAGAATTACCACCATCGTGTCTGTTTCTCACTCTTTTGTTTCATTTGCTTATCAGTAGTCCAAAAACTTCTGAAAGCTCTTACACAGCAGGAGACAACATGTCTGTGAGCCGGCTAAAGACACGTGAATATCAACAGTTTGCAATCTGAAAAAACCCACATCTTCATGTAGCCGAGAACAAAGATTTGATTTGTGTACATGTGCTCATGCTGGTTCATGGCAAACTGATTTTGATGCATTGAAAAAAAAATATACAGCAATAAAGCTGATTTTACATATTAAAGTATGTTTACAGGTCTAAAGTTGCCTGTATCAATAGAGCCTGAAGACGACAAGTTTGAAAATAAAAGGTAGAAAGAACTTTGTGTACCATTAGCCGCTATAGCTTAACACACCCAAATTGTTGGTGGTTGAGTTGCCTTGTGGGTAATGTAGGCACCAAGTTTTAACCAGAAGAAGGATGTACGGATAAAAGAAGTCAATATCTTTGGTTCTGGTTCTTTAAACTTTTTTAAGACAATGCTAAATTGGTAACATACTCTTTTAAGACTCAAATTAGTAACAAACACAAAGAGTACTTTACTTAGCACGTTACTTTAGTGTTTTGGTGTGGAACTTGTGTTGTGGTGACTGTCTGAAGTCTGTTAGCTGTCCAGGCTCTTACTGTGATCTGGTTCTGGGATGTGGGCACTGGCCGCAGCTGGAGGCCCTGGTGGGCCAGGTGGGCCTGGTAGACCCTTCTCTCCTGGGAGTCCTTGTGGACCACGGGGGCCTGAGAGCAGAAATGACAGAAACATCACTGTGGTCACAGACATACTGTACTTGAGATGTCATAGCAAAATATGGTCATAAACTCTCCCAGCACAACGGCAGACTGGTAATGATGAATGACTGTTGGTGATGTGATGATAGGAGGATAAACTATGACAGAGAGGAAATAGATTAGATAAGTGCTGAATGAAACAACATAATAGTGTCTGGCAGGATGTGTGTGTGTGCGTGTGTGTGTGTGTGTGTGTGTGTCATTATAATGTAATGTAATTATACATTAAGTATGTATGTGCACATGTAAAGTGAACTGAGCAGCTGGACGGAGGAGAAGTGAATGAACTGGGCGACTTTGTTTCTCTGTAATTAAAAAGAGAAGGAAGGTCTTTAATGGTCAGGGTGCTGGGAACTGATTTAGGGACATGGAGAAACTCAAATAAACACCACTAAACTCTGCAAAGTGTTGCTGGCACTGGTTCATAAAGAAACCAGCATTTGGACATATGTGTGTGTGTGTGTGTGTGTGTGTGTGTGTGTGTGTGTGTGTGTGTGTGTGTGTGTGTGTGTGTGTGTGTGTGTGTGTGTGTGTGTGTGTGTGTGTGTGTGTGTGTGTGAAAGCCTGTTGCTGGTCTTTATGGGCTGGTCCAGAAGTGTCTCTCCTTCTCCCCCAGCCATGTTTGAAGGTGGAAAGAAAGCACCACCACAAATACATCTGACCTCATTGTTTGGACTCGCCTGAAGTAATGCTGCACCTCCTGCCCTGCGACAGACCCGGACTCATCACCTCTCTGTTTATGTACTGATGCATCTGACAATGACAGCCCACTAATTGCTGCTTTGCAAGGTAATGTTTTTACAGCTCTGATTTGACACTTCTGTGGGCCGTTTTCACTTAGTCTTGGTAAACACTGCAGCATGACCGGCTGTGTTTTGGCTGCACCGGGGAGACTGTAAGCTATAATCTGCAGACTAGTGGTTCAAATGGCCAATCAAAGTGGCCATTTAGAGTCTATGTGACATATTGGTAGATACAATTTAAATTGTTCCCGCAGAATAATGGTTCCCTAGAGCAGCCGGGGGATGGTCAGTCAAAATATGAGTCAAAGTTCCTGTAACTTCTCAGGATACATCACAACGTACAATATCACTTTAAGTTCACGTTTCTCCCATCTTTCCAATGACCTCTGACTCCAAATCATATTTATCTACATTTTCCATGACATTTGGACACATTCCCGTCCTGTGTTTATCTTTCTCTTTAAAATGAAAGAAAATCATCACAATAAGGAAAACAGAGCTTCGGATGCAACTTAAGACATAGCTCTGGCTTTGGGCACTTATGAAGTAATGGAGACAGAAAAAACAATAACACCACAGGCATATGGAAATCATAAGGACCTGGGATTTGTGTATATATAGATCATGTTCATTTCAGATTGAAGTCACATGGCGCTTCTTGGAAAATGGGTTTGCAGTTTAACTTTTGCTCTAAATCTTCATCTTTACCAAGCAGCAGGCACAGAGCAGGGGTCATATTTTAGCCTGAGATGGGAGAGGCACTCCCTTCATGATCCAGAGCAGAGAAATAAAAGCCCATAGCGAGAGCAGATGTTGTGACAAACGTGTACTGCCATTTACTTAGTCATCATTCATGTCACAGCTGCCTGTGGATTTACTTGTTCCCCAACAGGTCATCTATTATTTGTACATAACCAGTGAGCTTTGAATACATGGAGCAGATTTATGACTCTGGTTGGTGAGCAGCAGCACATGTTTGGAGGAGTTTATATGTAGTCTGAAAACAAATGATGTTGCTGCTCACTGAAACAGCACTTTTTTAGAAACAACAAAATGATTCCAGCAAATTACACTAACATGTAGCGCTGTAGAGTCTGTGGGTTTGATTGAGTGGTTTAAGAGAAAGACAAACAATCGGAAGCAGGACAACACGGATTGGTCTTTTTCTTTTTTTTTTTTTTAGCTCTGGGTGATTTTTCCTCTGTTGTTTCCTTTCTTTAGTCAACAGTGAGGCCTTAAAATGTCTTGTTCTACAGACAACAGATGAAGTGGACAGGCAAGAATACAACTGCCCTGTAACACCCTCCATCTCTCTAAATAACACACAAGTCACTACAACATGCTTGCTGACTGTGTCAACATCGACTACAACAAGGTTAATTTGTTTCACTTCACAACTGTCTGCTAACCGTGAAATCTATTTCTACTTTCAGTCCTCTCTTACCTGCAGGTCCTGAAGATCCCTTCGATCCAGGGCTTCCAGATGGGCCCCTTGTCCCACCCTCCCCCCGAGGCCCACTGGGACCTGGCAGGCCTCGAGACCCTGGCTTCCCTAAGAGGCAGAAACAGTCATGAGTAATCAATAAGCCTTAACTTGTTTCATCTTCAATTGTTGGGCTGAAAGCAACGATGGCTACAAGTTACCTTCTCTGCCAGGAAGCCCATCTCTCCCATTTTCACCCTGAGGACCTGTAATGAAAACAGAGGTGAGTGGTGTAGTTTAAGAATCTTGGCTGAAACCACCTGGAAAGAAGGTTGTGTAAAATCCACTGAGGGATGGGGTGAAAGTCTTTAAATTCTGTCGAAGTCATCTTTTAGTTAGGGCTGATTTAGATTTCAGTTACAAAATACAAAATAGTTTTCATCAACTAAAGAAAAGCTACATTTGGGGAGTTTTTAATGGAGTAATTCCTTCATTCGGACTCAGCTAATGGATTTCTGAAAATGATCGATGGCTGAATTCTACAGCAAAGTGAAAGAAAGCTGTACAAAGTCCCTCATGTCTCCAGAGGGAGCTCCAGAGGGATAAAATGACCTCAAATGATGTCACTTGAGTAAAGTATACCAGACCTCTGTAGACAGATCCTAATCTCTGCTTAAGGCTAGCAGCTCAAGCTAAATGAGCCAACTTCACAACAAATCTCCGGCCGTACTGTCGGTGGTCAAGTTACATTGTGGGTAATGTGGGTGCTAAGTTTTGACAAATTCTAAAACTAATGAGTGTCTATTCTCTCACCAGTAGTGAATGAGTGCATGAGGGTCGTGGGCTGCACACATTTGCACAGGGATTAAAAACCTCTGCCGTCAGAGTAATATGAAAAGGTCTATAAATCACCCAAAATGCCTTCACATAGTGGCTATAACTGGGTATAAGCTCTGGGTAAAACACATTTTAATATAACTTTTTAAACGTCCTCTGACAGTGCAGCAGGGTTAGTGAACTCTCACAGTGCTGGGTTTTTATGCTCTGAAGTTAAAGGAAATGAGTGTGTGTGCAGTAGAGGGAATAGGATCTGAGCAGAGGTGAGGAGGTAGAGGGTTAGAGGGATTTCTGAATCAATTATCAAAACACAAAAGCCTGGACTCCCTTAGACAGAAATATGCTGTATTTTCTTTAACCTAAAACATTTTCATGCATCACAGCATGATATAGCTACCTGCAGGTCCCTGCTCACCGGGAGCTCCCTGAACGGGCACAGCCCCCGTCAGTGACGAGGCCTCTGGTGCAGTTGCTCCTTTACCCTGAAGGTGGCGATGTGATATGGATGCCGGGGCAGTGTATAATTGGACCTGGTTCAAGAAGACAAAACTGTGGGCAATATGCTTGATTAATGTATACAGTGGCTGGATGAGCAGGTCCAAACCTTCGCCTCCAGTGAGCTCAGCCTGTCGGTCAAAGCTGTGATTCGACTGCAGTTGAGACAATCTAAAAAAACAAAACAAAAATGTCTTTACCATCAGGAAACATATAGTACACCTTTTCTAGTAGAGTCAAAGTAGTAACATGGTCTTACTAGAGATTGTCTCTCCTGTGCGTGCAGGCGGGCGGCGTAGAGTGGATGGTTTCCGGACGGCCTCTTGAGCTGCAAGCTGGTTCCTTGCATCTATAACAGAAGATAAAAACACAGAAAATAGTGACCTCTGGGGCTTGAATTTGAATTTATAGTGACTTATTGACCTTGAAAACACAATCTTCAGATTTGGAGGTTTCTTCACAGTGCTTTGTCCATTGAGGTTGAAAAGCGCTATATAAGTGCAGTCCGTTAACCATCATGCCGTCAATTAAATGGTGGATATCACAGTTCACAGGTTGGTGTCTGTCCACCAAATTAAATGGAAATCACTTCAAATGCTTTTTGCAACATACAGCGGCATGTGCTGTAACCACTCGGCTACTAAGGCACTCCACAGACTTATTTTTTACCACAATCTCTCTCTTTCTTTAACCAAGTGTTTTAGTTGCCTAATCTCAACATAAGATGCCATGTGCTGAAATTGTAGGAGAAAAAAAGAAGAAGATTGGTTGATGTTTTTTTGGGGGGCCACAGGTGCCAATGACAGATGCATTGTGGATGATATGGACGCTGTTTCACTGAGGATGATACCAGAAATCAACTCTGGGCTTCTCTGTCTGTGGGTTTATATCTTCCAGGGGAACTTCTCAATATTATAAAGCCAGATAGAGCTGACAATAAGAATACAATAAGTTCAAGGTTGTAGACAAGACTTTTGTCATTGTTACACATCTAAGAGACAAACATTTTGCCACGCTGCCTTCCTTTTGCCTTGTTCTTTGGAGTACACAATCGTAACGCCTTTCAGCGAGGGAGTGTAAAGACAAACAATAGGTTCCTTGTGCAGAGAGAATGGGCCGTCTCGGCTCGCATTCTGTCTTGCCTTCATTTTATGAAGTGTGGGAGTTTGTGTCGCTGGGTTCTGGATGTTTTGAATGGGCAGAGCCTTTGGAAATGCTAGACTGACTCCTTTGTCTGGCCGGTCTGGCTCTGGTCGGCCCAGGTGCTCCTGATACAAACAAGCGGCCGGGTTCAGCACCTCATTAGCCGCCAGGAAGCACGTCTTTGCCATTCAGTGGCCAGCAGCCGCGGTCAACGCCAAGTGCTATACTAAAAGAAGCCATCTAGCAGCACCTGCAGCAGCACCAAGATGGAGCAGGAGAGCATTATTCTTCTTCTTCAACAGCCTCCCTTATTGCACCATCAGATGTTATGATCCATCTCTATCCACTGCAGACGGAGGAAAGGAAAGTGGAGAGCTTATTGTCAAGATGAAAAATAAACATTTGGGAACTTAAGACAAGAAAACATAACGGGTTCAGTGATTACCCAAAGAGGGGGGAGAGTACGAAAAGTACACAGAACACATGTTTTAGGGTAAAATGAGACCACTTCAATAATTCCCCCTCTTCAACCTCTGCACTCATGATTTCACTGTTTTGGGTTCTAGGTAATTCTCACAGGATTACAAGTGTAGAAGGATTCAAACCATGTCAGAGCTGAGAGTGAAATGTTATGGCATGCGCTCCAGATTGTAGGAAACGCTCCTTCATATTGATAACAATGTACTTTGAGAACACACACAAATCTGCAGCGCACACTGCAGTCCTCATGGGGACGACTACAGAGACAAATAGAGGTGTGTGTGAGTGTACATGTACAGGCCGGGGACACTTTCTCAGGAGGTCGGCTCATGTAGATGGCTGCATTCCATTACGAAGGGGGCTCTGGATAGGAAATCTAGCTCTCACCCCTAAAGGCATCACTTCTTCCTTTGGAGTAAAGCACGGCCCCTCACCCACACTCCTGCTATTGTATGAAGCATTAACCCAGCTTTGGCACAAGCACAGCGGTCTCCCACACACACCTCTTATACACTCTCTCTCTCTGTCTGTCTTCTTCTGCATCTCTCGTGAGAGCCTGTTAACAACACTGTGTGTGTGTATGCGTGTGTGTGTGTGCAGAGCAGGTTGCGTTCAAGGACTTAAGAAAGGGGATGAACCCTGGATAACAATAACGTTGCGGTTAATGAACGCCCCCCCAATCAAAACAGTTCATTGTCTCCACCCTTTGTTCTCAGTGGGCTAATTGCCCTCATGGGGGGTGGTCAAAGAAATGTGTGAATGTGTTTGACCTTTTGCCCCGATGTTGCACTGGTTCCTAATCAGCGAGTGAGTCCCTCTTCACCAGAGAAATACCCCCACAGAGAGTTCAGCAGGCCAGAGGCCGTCCTTACATCAGCTCTGTCTCTCAATCTGCTTCTCTCTGTCTCACACACACACACACACACACACACACACACACACACACACACACACACACACACACACACACACACACACACACACACACACACACACACACTCATGTGTTTACTAATACTCTTTGAATAATCTTTCTCCCTGCTGGCGCAATAATCTCCTAGGGAAAGGAAGAAGATATGAGCGAAGGGGTCACATGGAGAAGGTTATCATTTCCTATTGCATATTGACATTTAATAATGTGTGTATTCAGGCGTTTATGCGTTCATGCTCCAGTACAAGATAATATGCACTTTATGTTTGAAGTATTTTGAAGAGAAGCCTCTATAAAGCAAATCAGATTTTGCAGAACACTTATCCAGACTGAATTTATCTAAATTAAAGTTTATTATGGAGCTCTGAAGCCATCCAAAAGCCAAAGTGAGCTCTTACAGCACACAGTATTTCTATGAATGTAGCTGGGGGCCAAGGTTAGAAAGGCTGATGAAATTGTTCGTTGAAATCTGAGCAATATGTCTGCCACACATTTGGCCCAGTGGGCCTCAGATCAAACCCTGATGCGAGTTTCTCTGCTGGGTTTCCTCAGCTTCACCTCACTCTCTGGAATAAATAAACGGACCACTAGATTAAGTTAGTTTCAATTAAATATTAATTGTATAACTCATCAATACTGCGCTGTCTGTTTAGATTTGTATCTTGTATCCAAACAGCATCCAGATACAGCGGAGACAAACTGCTGTTCACTTGTATTTACTTGTGATCCCTTGTGATTTTATTTCATTTCCTTGTGCACATTAAATATATATTTTGAGGCCTGATAATGCAGACAGAAAGAGCGTGAATGATAGCTCGCCTTGGTAACAAATTGTGTTTGTGACTCAACACGATGCATTGATGCCAAGTGCGAAAGGGGCAAGGTGGGGAAGCGGCAACATTTTCGATTTGGATTCTACAAAATCATTAACAACCTGCTCTTACTATTATACCATTATAATAACATTATGGGAGCTTTATTCCAAAGTTGTTATAATTGGCCCTTTAAGACCCACTTGGAGCTTTGGTGGTGCCACAGGGTGAGAGCCAAGGGGACGGTGAGCAGGACTGCAGCTGCACCTCTCGCTCTACAAACTGAGGTGTGTGCATGTGCTCTTGTGTAGTTCTGTGTCTTTGAGTGTGTGTGTGTGTATAAAAGTGCAATGGTGACACACACACACACACACTCAACAGAACCGACTGCCTGATCCTCAAAGCTCGTCACCTACTGAGGTAGATTTGTCATCTGCAGCAAGATTCAGCCGCTTGCACACAGACAGGCCTTTAGGAGCTTCATGCATGTACGAGTGAGACTTTGGTTGTCCTCTCATATTGTCTGCAGCAGATGGTGGACAAATGTATAATATTACAGTGTGTCTGTACTGTTTCCTTTAGTCTGACTGAGTCTCCTTTAGGGGAGATGCAGTACAGGGGCCTGGCCGCAGCTGTGAATGCAAACATCCAAACACACACACACACACACACACACACGGCAAGCAGACACAGCAGAGTGCAAGGTCCTGATCCATCTCTGTCTGGTCAATTAGCTGAGCTCAGCGCTGCAGCATCATTAGTGACCAGATGCTGACAGCAACCAGGGAAGGCGTTTGTCTCTGTCTCTGCACTGCCTCAGATAGACTGAAGACTGCTGCTGCCTCTATATAAACACACACACACACGCACACGCACGCGCACGCACACACTCACACTCACACTCACACTCACACTCACACTCACACTCACACTCACACTCACACTCACACTCACACTCTCTCTCACACACACACACACACACACACACACACACACACACACACACACACACACACACACACACACACACACACACACACACACACACACACACACACACACACACACACACACACACACACACACACACACACACACTGCACTCATGGAAATAAAGCCAAGCTGAAAAGGAGGCTTCTCAGAACATATGTTTGCTGAGCCAGTAATTTCTTTTATGCAAAACAGACAAACAAAGATGAGCCTTATGAAACCCAATTATTGTACATTTTGTATGTGTTGTTTGTATGTGTTTATATATTGTGTATAAGGCAACTCAAAAATATGTAAGAGACAAATTACATTCTTTTTTTTGCAGACCTGTTACTTTATATAAAGTATCGATGTCAGCAGTAACATTTTGTAACTGAAACACTTTAGAAACAAAACACCATGACTGAAGCAAATTCTTTTGTGGAGTCGATTTAATACATTTCATTTCAGTTGTTTTTCCACTGCGAGCAAAGTGCACCACACCACATGTTTGACCCTGATCCTGAGTGATAAATTCACATGAAATACTATTTATTTGTCCAAGTCATTATTTGAAGTCAGGCTGCCGAATAATACAGCAATCACTGTACTTTTGAAAATTGTTCCAATGAGTTCCTCGGAGGGATTTATACAGATTTTATAATTGGTCAACATGAGCACCGGTATATTAGAGATAATTAACCATTATCGGGTAGATGGTTGTGAGAGAAAACAACCTTTTCTCTGATGGTTGACTCAAATCCATCACATTATTAAGTGTAAGCAGACCCATCAGCAGCGTCCACCTCCCACACAGCTGACGGGTCTGGCCATCAGGCTCAGCACAGAGCAAATCTGCATCTGAACCACCGTGTTTACTGTGCTTTCCCAGGTTCGCTGCTTTCTTTTATTAGGTGATTGACTCAAAGAGTGGGACACACTTCATCATTTCCTTCCTTTGGAATTGCCACTCTGCCTCCCAAACCTCTCAGCCTGCGAATGGACCGGTTCAACTGTAATTACAAAGAAGGAAGCGCTGCCCTGCCACAACAATTGGTCAGAAAACTGATCCCAGTGCAAAAGGGAAGCTGAGCGAGACTGAATCCTCACCTTTACACTGTGTTTAAGTTGAAAACAAGTGCTGGTCTACATCTGCTCTGGTTTACAAGTCTAGGTGGGGTGTTGCAAAGACCTGCTGCAAATGAAACCAAGCTTTAGCCTCCAGGACCCTGAGGTGAGAGTGTGCAAGGTCAGGGAGGTTCTCACCTCGAGCACACACACATCTCACCTCATCAATCAGCTCAGACACGTAACCCAAGGCAGCGTAGTGCAGCACACACTCGCCACAACACCCTAACCACAACCTCCACGGAGCTAGACCTCCGTCAGTCACTACCAGCGGGGAAAATACTTAATTACATGAAGTCTGGTAACTGCACCTGAGGAGACGATTTATGTACTTCAACTTTTGGGAATTGTGTTTATTCAAGTTTCTATTGGTCGAAAGGAATTACATCTCATTTATTGAGTATGAATATAGTCTGCTTTTTGATTTTACTTTGTGACCTTTATAGTTAGTTAAACTACTTTAACTAAACTCATTGTTTAGGAGAACAATTACCACTGTGTCAATTCCTCATGAGATTTCTAAAAGCATGTGTGTATAGATATTCCTCCCAATATCAGGCATGGTGCACAAACACATACACACAGAGGTAAATGCTGCAGAGGCCAGTTCAGTGTGTTTGGCTCTGCCAATTCTCACATCAGCCCTTTCAGCTCGTCCAGCCCATCCAGATGTGCTCGCACACACAACCTCTAATCTTTAACAGGAAGGAGGCGGGTCTCCTGCCTCTGCTCCCGCCTCTCTGTCTCAGACAGGGCTGTCTTTACCTCAGCTTCCCTCTCACTCACTCTCGCCGTCTCTCTCACTCTCTCTGTTTTTCCAGCACATGCCTGTTTTGATGCTGAGGGCAGTGACGGGGTGTGCATCTGCCGCTCCCGCCCCCTCCACAGCAGGCAGTGGTGTGTAATTACAGTGCAGCGCCGGGCTGAAGGGTCTGACTGGTGGGGTGACTGTGGTCTGCTGACAGAGGTGTTTGTTCGGCCTACAGACATTTGCTCTCATTGGCATTCTGGGACAGGAGACTGGCCTCACAGGGCAGACAGCAGGGAGGTAGAGCTCTCTGTACAGGATGCAGCACTCACCTTCCATAACCTCCCTCCCATCAGGCTTCCTGCTTATTGTATTTTCCAGAAGGTTTCATCATGAGAGACCCACCACAACTATCTCACCCACAGAGGTTTGGTCCAGACTGTGGCAAATACCTGCAAGGCACTTTAAGAAAATGCTAATTACAGAAACATTGGGCTTAGTTTTACAATCCCTCACCACCTTTGCCTCTAATTACTGAGCAGAGCAGGCCGGCCTCTACTGTTTGTTAACCACTTGTTTTGGGGTGTGGACATGTGGTGGTGTTCTGAGTGTCCGCAACAGCAGGAGAGGCAGCTTGTGTTCAAACACAGAGAGCCACAAAACATTAAAGAAATCTGGCGTTTACACAAACTGGAGAGAAGAAAAAAAGCCACGAATTTTAAGTGAATTTAAAAATGGAAAAAGTCTAACTTGTTGTTGTTCTAGTGGTATTCCAAAACAAAACAAAAATAGACATATGGCAAAATGGAAAACATTTTTGTGGTGCCAATGAAAGCAAAGGCTTTGGTCTGTGTAAAGTGACTAAAATCAGTCGTGGGCACGAGTTGCAGTTTGCTGATTTGAGACAGTATGTGGTTGGGCTAAGCTGCACTACAAATCCACTCGCCACTCTTTAAACGTTTCCTCCACTTGAAAGCAGCAGATGTCCAATAAAAGTGAACCACGGTCCAGCTCACACCCTTCACTTTTATTAAGAGAGACAAAATAACACAGAAGCCCCGATGGAACGGGGCTCCTCCCGCGTGGCCCTGGTTGACCCAAATTAAAGCTGCTTTGTAAACCTTTCCTTGGCGACACTCTCCCTCTCAGGGACCTCGGTTGGCATCTTCTCCGGTGATGTGCAACCTCATCTCTGTCTCTCCTGTAGTCACCAAGGAAACCAGTGAAAACAGGACTCCAGGACTGACTGAATGAAACCACACACTTCTCTGCTGTTGCTTTAGTGCGTCAGGGAGGGGTCCATCTTGTCTGTGACCTCTCCATATAAAACACTCCCTCCACACCCCAGTAATTAAAACCCACTCCTCTCAGCCAACACACTGCTGCAAGTGGCCAACAAACAAAAGCTCTAAAAACAACCAGGACCAGAATTAGACCTCCACACACACACACACACACACACACGCACACACGCACGCACACACGCACGCACACACGCACGCACACACACACGCACACACACACGCACACACACACGCACACACACACACACACACACACACACACACACACACACACACACACACACACACACACACACACACTGTAACATATTAACTGCAAGTTATTGTTGTTGCATTGACTGCGGTAACAGTGTGCACTTTATGAGCCTTTGTGACTAAAATAAATAAACCCCATCAACATTAAGTGCAGCTGGTTTCCCTTTAAAATATAATTTTGCTTTATTACAACTCGGGTCTTTGAGTATTTGGTCAACGAGCATATTGGTTCTGACGTGTGTTCACCAAAGTTATTACTATGATCTGAGAGCACGGCATCATTGCCACAATAAAATCTAATGGCTCAAGAAAACACATGTAGACGCTTTATTTAAAATTAAAATAAGCAAGCATCAGGAGTTTCAGTAAAGTTCCCTGAACAACAACCCTAGAGTAGTGCAGTAGGTTACAGTCTTTAAAATAAATCCTAGTCTAACCTTTAAGTTTGTTAAAAACAAGGTTATATGACTGCTTGTTCTTCTTCTCTTGTTGAGCTGTTTGCTTGAAGTCCACCCAACGTAATAACAGATAGGAAGGATGTCCAAATCTACGTAAAGAAGACCAGTGTTGAGGAAGCTACGGCATCAATGAAACATGTCCTGGACCTAAATCTCCACTGAACGTGCCATCAATCCAACTCCTGTTAAGACAGCAAATTAGACTACCTCTCGAATGAGGGAAAGGGAAGGCCATCAGCATCGCTGAATCTCAAATGTTTTACTGCAACTTGTTTCTAAGTAAAGCACAAGACCCAAACAATAGCTTGACTAAGCAATATGAACAGGATGACTCGCCCATCTGCAATAGGCTAGCAGGGGAGAAGTGCCCACTCTGCTGCTCCCGGCCAGCAGACCCTTCACTCTGACCCGGCTCATCACCATACAGAGGTTGACAAGCGCTCTGCCCAGTCCTCAAACCTTCAGCTAAACATCCTGCCCCACGTCCTCTGCTATGCACACTCAGCACTGGGGGAGTAAATCCTTTGCCCTGAGTGTTTGAAGGACACATCCAGTCAAACACGCAGTTTATTTGTCCAAGGTTGGTCTGAGCGCTCACTTATTACGGCTTAGAGGCCAGTTGCCGCACCAGCCATGTGTGATTTCCCTCCCGTGGTATGATCTGTGTGTGAGTACACATGAGAGCCAGTCTTGTTCAGAAAAAGGTTTCAATAACCTATATGTCCCCTTAACCACCCATGTAAACAATACAAACAATCGTGTCCGCTCTGACAACAGTGCAGCCGGATCCATGACAACCAAACACGGAAAGCTCGAGTTGAACACAATGACTGTATGAAAGTGACGGCACTCGTCCACCTAGAGCCAAGACATGATTGCCTGATTGTACCCATTCCAACTTGCTTTCGGACGATAGTCTGCTTCAATAGCGACCCATAAACGTGCCTCTCTCTGCAGGAATATAAATGAACTGAGAGCATGTGTGGTAGGAAGACGCCAAATCTTTCCTCACTATTGTTTTAGTGTTCCTCATGATTCAGCTTCTCTCAGAGTGCAATGTCCATTTCATCCACTATAGCAAATCATTTGATTTGTCAGTTGCCTTTGGGACATCTCATATAACAGCCTAATCTCCATTTTGCCGTCATAAGTTTGGATCCTTTTACTGTGGAGGTATTCGGCAACGCTCTGAGGTTTGTCAAGGTGAAGAATGTTCGATCTAACATGCTGAAATAGCTAAAGATCACTGTTTCAACACACACTTTTAAATGGGACAGAGGCAAGGAGTCGGTGGGAAGAAATTGTATTTACAACATCTTCTCATCAGGTATTTCCCTCGTCATTGTAAATACGCATGACTGCCAATGTAAACAGTCTGTAGAAACAAAAACTGTTCTGAGTGTCAAGAAGGACTCATTTATTGTAATTTTAACTGGTGTTAAAATGAAGGAATTGTATTGTGTCCAATGACAGACTATAATGGGATTTGAAATGGTTTCATAAACTTAATGGATAAATTACATTCTCTCAGATGATCCAGATAAACCATTAATACTATAAGACCATGAAACCCACCAAAACCGCCTCAGTATGCTCAAACCAGGTATTCAGTGCTTGTTGGATCTGTATGCTATGCTGTGCATCACTTTTTGCAAGCACTACCATTTGGCCTGTCAGAACTATTAATAATTAATGAATAAGTAATAAAGGAATCGACTGAGAACAGTGGTAATTTTGCAAAATCGTTAGATTCAGATTTCAGTTTGTTTTCATCCACCTTTTCTAATAAGATAAATCAAATAAATAATTTTCGGTGAAAGCATGGAGTCATGAGAGTAGCATATCTCATTTGACAAATAGCTTAAGCGCAGAGCAAGTGACTGATCGAGAGAGACAGAGAGAGAGAGAGAGAGAGAGAGAGAGAGAGAGAGAGCATCTCTAGTAAATAGATCTTTGTTTACACCTTTAACGCAGCATTGGCGACTCGTTTGCTTTGAGTATACTGATCCCCTTATGGTTCAGAGGCTCTTGCAATACATCGGTACAGAGACACTGTATCTGAGTACTCAGGGTTCATAATAGGTTCCCTGACAGCAGATACGTTCATGCATGAAAGGAAAGCAGACATGGAAGTCTGGCTGGTAAAAGCACAGCCGGCCGTGTGTGTGTGTGTTCGACATGCTGTATGTTTAAAGAAGTCCTTTGTTGTGGGCCCTGGTCGAGTCGCATACAGCCTATGACTGTAGCCACAAGCCTGACTCAACAGCAGGGTCCCAAAGCTCCTGATTTAGACGGCTCATACACACACATATATATATATATATCCTCAAATACAAACTTCACTGAGGCAGCTACCAAGAATACTCTGAGGTAAGAGCAGAAGTCAGACACACATCTCTGACATTAGATGATTTGAAATCAACCTACTTATGCTCCATCGCTCTATGACATACCAACAGTCACATATGGGTAAGCTCTCAAATCGTTGGCACCGAGCCAGGATCAACACCACTCCCTCCACACTCCCGGTTCAGTGTAAGATCGATGAGTCTGCTGCACACTGCTCCCTCATTGTCTTCGCCATCAACTCAACGCCAAATCTGAGCATCACTCTTTACATCATTATGCATTTCTGTGGAACCGAGCACCTGTTAAAACATCCACAGGGGACTGGCCGTGTGCATCTGTGACATGAATAACACATCCACCTCATACGACTGCGTCCCTCCTCTCAGTGCGCTGACAGACGGGGCCTCCACACTTCTCCTGGACACATTTAGAGCCGCTGCTGCAGAAAATTAAACTATAATTAAAGGCAGCAGGTTCTAGCGCTCAGCTTTCTCCTTCGAGGATGAAAAAAAATCTGTTCAGAGGAGTGTTGCTATGATCAAACCGGATGGTGAGTCGCTGCCGTTGATTTCTGGGTTACAGATGTTTATAAAACTGCTTCAGGTTCCAGACTGACAAATGAAAAGACCGTTATTTAATTACTGAGGAAACAGAGATTAACTTCAGACATAATGTGAACGAGCCAACGTTTCTGGAATGTCTTAGCTTCGCCTATAAGCATTTCGCTTGTATTGTCAGGATTTGCAATACGGCTGGGTTATAATTTAATAACATTATAATGTATTGTTTTCAGTGGACTTTCAGAGTTAGAAAATAACAAATGAGCAATTGATGGTTTTCATTTTAGTGTTTTGTCTGATGTAATAAAATGACGGAATCATCCTTCATGTATTATTCTTTATCATGAGATAATCTTGATGAGTTACTGTCTGTATATTAATATAGGAAAAATAGTCTTTAATAATCATTCAATATTTTTGTTGTATTACCAAGCATCAATTTGGAAGCAGCTTTCACTTTACAAATCTTTTTCTCTTTTTTGTGGACCAGTGCACCCTCGGCCTTGGCACGGATATTTTGGCCTCTTTTGGAGCTTGCGCTGCTTTGAAAACTCACATAACCCCAAAGTATCAAAGAGCTGATTGCCAAACCTCTTTTTATTATGCTGCTAATTAGCATTCAACCTATATGACCTGGCCTTCTGGCAGCGCTAGCAAAGTCTTCTTAAGGTTTTAGATTATTTGGTCTAACCCCTGCATGCATGCAGAATTAGCATACATATAGATATGCACGCACACACAGACACACACACACACACACACACACACACACACACACACACACACACACACACACACACACACACACACACACACACACACACACACACACACACACACACACATACATACTCACAGAGAGTGAGTGGAGTAAATGACTGTGTGAAGCTTCTCAGTCTAATCCCTGAGTGAATGGTGTGCTGTGTGCCAGGCATTCCTCTGTGTCTTTCTAAGGCTTTTTGGGGATTAGACCCCACTTACTTCCAGGGGCCTCAGGGTGGGATCAAAGCTGATTGGGCTTTTTGGGTTCAGGGTGATAGTGTGTGGGACAGTGAGCCACTACTCAGGTAGACTCACATGGGGAGGCACCGGAGAACACGACACCACGGCCGAGACGTGGGCCGGGGACACAAGTCGTGCACACCTGGCAGGGGTCAAACCTGCGTTAATCCAGCACGACTCTAACCGGCACTGTGCTGAGTGATGGCTGGCCTGCAGGAGGTAAGGCTTAAACTGCGGCAATAATCCAAGTATGCCGGGCCCGCTGAGGTTACACAAACACAAAGCACGGCTCTCGTACAGTTTACACAGTATAAGGAGCCTTTCATGATAGAGACATGAATGAATATGTTTTTGAAAGACTATGCAACAGTCTGGACCTCGTTCTCCTGATCACTCGCACTGCACTGCAGGTTTTACACCGGCTACACTTACATCCAGCAACACAGAAGACAGACATAACAAACACAATGACCGATATGCAGTGACCTCAGAACACTTCAACAGATCCATAAAGCGTCTGACCTTCACCCCGGCAAGGAAAAATGTTTTTCTTTAATCCATTTAAGACAACGTGGAGGAAGTGGACAAAGTCTCTATCGTGACCTACAATGTGTAAAGTATTTGAATTACCAAAACAGCCCGCAGCAAGACAAATACACAGACATGGATAAGAGCTCCAGTCTTCTGTCAGAGATAAAACAGCAGGATTAACAGGATTATCCTCAAATATACTCAGATATTAACAGGAAGTTGTGTGGTGTGCAGTATTTCTGGAGAAAGGCCCAACCAAGTGGGTGACACGAATGACTGGAAATAGGAATTGGAGAGCCAGAGCTATCAACATCATCTCAATCCTGATGACAAACACTTGCATGTTTTGGACACTCCCTCGGAAAATAAACAAAACGAACTTCAGAGGACTTCAGCACCCTGCAGATAAGCATAATCATGACAGGCATTGACTAGCAAACAAAAAACAAAGTTGATTATGTGCATGCCACAGTTCTCTTCATTGCATCAGCCCAGATGGGAGATTATTCCCCACGAAGGCCCTTTGTGTGCCTCATGTGTCTTTTTGCATCTACATGTTCTATCTCTGCTGTCTGGAGGAACACCAAACCCTCGACACCCAAACCCTCGACACCCAAACCCTCGACAACACCTCAGGCCTGGCCAGTGTTACTCCAACATGTGGTCCTGTCTCATGTCTGCCTCCTCTGACAGATGGAAACCCTCTAGCATGTGGGGGTATGTTTGTGTTTTGCACCATTGGAGATCTGTGTGCTCTACAAAGGGATGATAAGCTAAAGAGGGGCAGTGCAGAGCTGAGCTGTGCAGAGAACAAAAATACAGACACAGTCTCCAAATCAAGGTTCTGGAAGGTTTGAGCCTGAGAGCAAAAGAGAAGAAAAGAAAAGGAGGAGACGTACAACACTTTGCAAAGTATGTTTGAATAGGGGAAAAAAAAGTAAATATGTATTTCTCTGTATTTGGTCCATAAAGTGTATCCAAGCTGATTTAGGGGAGATGTTTTCCTTATGACATACTATAAAAGCACTTATTGAAAGCTAAACGTTTACAAACTAAGAGTTGCTGACTTATCTGTGAATTATCTTTTCATTTAAAAATCTAAGACATGTAAATAATTAAATTGGCATTGACAAACATTGTTTTAAAATATAAATAAGGCACTGCTGCTATTGCTTTGGTTTAAAATTTAAAAGTAAATTGTCATACATGTCATACATTTGTTCAAACCACCAAAGAGCTTTAATACCAAAAGACTACTCCAGAAATAAATGAGCCCAAACATTAAAGTCATCAGTATTTTCCTTGCTTACTACTAAAGGTGATTTTTTTGCAAATGTGTTTTAGCTAACACAAACCAGTGAAGCCTCTGGATGATTGAAACATTTCACCGATGCACTCTTCCTTCTTAAACGTAATTTTATGTCCAACTCTGTCTCTGGATTCGCTGAGGCAGAGATGCTGGCTGGAGCGCTCGGTTGTTAATCTGACATTCGCTCTCAGGCTAAATACTGTGACACAGGAACTCTCCCACAGTTCATAAGTGCCCTGCAATTTACTGCCTCCGCTATAGATCACTCAGAGAGAGAGAAAAATGAGAAAACTGCTGGGAAAAATGAAAAAGGAGTGAAGATAAGAGAGAAGAAGAAAATAGGAGATAGAGGGAGGAAGATGAGATGCTTTTATTCACAGTGTCTTCACACACACATCAGAATGAGGGCCTTATCTCTGAAAAGCACTTCAACACAACATGCCCACAGACCTTGCTGACTGTGTGAAGATAGGCACCCGAGGATGAAAGCACACTCATACAGAGGAGAGGCTCCCATGCAGGGGAGTGCGAGCAGATTACGGGATCAGAGGAAACGCACATCAAAACGCAGCAGAACCATCGCTGCCTTTACAGAAACAACAGGCCCAATGAGAAGCGCACAGCGCAGGCATCCATCATGTCGCTCCCGTCAGCTAATAAAACAGACTGTGTGATCACAGCTTCAGGTCAACAGGGGTCGGATGACCCTGCGGGGCTCCAGCAGGGGCTGACGTGGTGGATGCTGCTCTTATCTCAGCGCCGCATTACAAAGGAACACAAGCTCCCCTTCTAACTCCTCGCTGCTGGCACTCACAAAGTTTTCCAACAACAGCTTTCCCTCCAACCGCACTGTGAGAAAGCTCAAGACAAACTAGTAGACTCTTTAGTAACATCTATCCATATTGTAGTAGGGACGCAAATTGTATTTATTTTTCATGATTGATAAATCAATTCATTGTTTGTTTTATGAAATGAAAATTGTAAAAAAAAAATTAAAAAAAATGAAATTCAATCAATACCAAATGTTTATTTGGATCGCTCAGCTAAGTGATTCATGATTTTAGTCTGATATTACAGAAAATAGTTCAAACATTTTCAAGTGATTGTTCCAAAACTCAAAGATATTCAACGTATGATTCTATAAAACAAAGAAAAGCAGCGAATCCTCAAATACCGTATGTAGCCAGAGTATTATGAAAATGTTTGCTTGATAAATTATATATAATTAGAGGTATTTAATAACTTGTACCGGCTCACATGAGACATTTAAAAAGTCTTGAATACGACTTAAAGGACGTTTAGTTGTTGAAAGCGTCACTGAACCACATGTAGACTGAAACAAATTCATGAGCAATTATACCGTTTGGCTTTTTAATGACATCCAGCTATCATCAGCACAGTAGTCCTCACATGGACAGCATTCGTTCTTTCAGCAACTATATCATCACTGAAGCAGTTTAAGAGTAATGTAGAGATGAGTGGTCGTGTTTAGTCAGTGAGGTCGAGATAGAAGATTCATTGTCCAGTTTGAGGGACCTAGCGGGACTTCTCCTCTTTCTTAGAGACCTACAGGCTCTTTTGGGGCTTTTCAGGTCTAAGTCCCGTACAGGCGAGACCCCCCATGGTCGGTGTGGTGGAGACCAGCAGAATGGTCCCGGTCACAGCAGCCGTGGCGGCGTGCCGAGCTCCCAGCTCCAGGGATCAACACTCCTCCGTCAGAGGGAGCAGAGCGCTCTGACACATACAAACTAAGGGAAAACATCTGGCCCGTCTTGACTAAATATTTCTCCCGTGTGTGTGTATGTTTGCAGTGTGTCTGTCTAGCGTGTACATGTATATTTGTGTGTGTGTGTTTTCCAAACATGTGTGTATCCGGTCTGTCCTCCCCTCTTCATTGCTGATCTCTGGCACTGTGAGTTGTGCTCTGGAGCAGACCTGGAGGTCTTGGCTGGCTGACCTGATCTCTCCGGGACTTTGGTGCTGCAGTAAAAATGGATGGATGTGTCCCACTGTCTGACTCCAAGCCCAAAAAAAATGTACAGTATATCAGGATATGTCACACTGGAAGACAAGGAGAGAGAGTTTGTGCTGCTTCACAGTAGAAGAACACAGACAGGTTAAAGTACAGCGCGGCTGCTTATTAAGGATTTGAAGATGCAGCGGTCAGCCAAAAACCATCACCGGCACCTCCCATGAGCTCTTAATCCTCTTACTCACCCTCCATCCTCTGCTATTCAACACGTTTTAATTGATTCATAAAAGTCACTATTAAGAGATTACGTTTCAACATCCACACACAAAACATGAAAGCTAATTGCTGACTTAGTGGACTGTTTCTGTTTTATCTGCAGAGTGTTGAACTACTTATGAAAGCTGTTCAAAACACAAGTGAGAATTTATGGCAAAGCAACCTTTAAAACTCATTATACACCATCTACATAAAACTTTTCACCAGACCATTATATAAGTTCAGTTTAAAGCTCCAGAATAACACATGACGTCCCTCGGTGGTGAGATCAACAGACTCAACACAAGTGGAAAAGTAGTTTTAACACGGTTTTAATACAAAGTCCTCCTCCAAAAAAAAATGCAAAGGGTTATCATAATTCATACATGAGATCATAAGATAAAGCCGTCGAGCCTCAAGGCTCATTTCATAGCGACAAAGTATCTTGTATCTGTGCACCGGCTGAGTCAGACTGCACTTGTGTCTCCCAGAGGTTTGAGCATCCACTGAGCTTATTCACACGGGGACATATGATAGCGAGATAGTTATATTACATTTAGTCATGTCAAGGGTCCAACAAGTCCTCAAAACTAAATATGTTTCGTCCTTTTCTAACAACCAACAATCCAATGCTGTCATCTTTCTTGTGAGGAAAGTCAAAAAGGGGCCGCCCAGCCAAATTGCAAACTTTAATTTGCAACACTGTGAGCACCACAAACTGAACCCTATGTGCATCCAATCTTAGAACAACCATAATGATCAATTTAGAGACTATCCTAGAAATAATGTTCAAACATATTGCATTAAAGCATGCATGAAAAAACAGTAGCAATTATTGCTCAAGGTAGTTTTCGAACTTCGGAGTTCAAAATGTGTGACTTGAAAAGGCAGAAAAGCAGAAGAGTTTCACACAGGCGTCAAACGTTACAGCAGCCGCTCCCTTTCACCCATACAGGTCTTAATCTTGGATGAGGGATACTGAAACATTCTGTATAAGAGACACAAATAGAAACTCTGTGCTCCACAACTTCCCAAACAGGTCCAGTGATTGTGTGACTAACTATTGTTCATCAAAAGGAATGGTTTCACAACGTCTCTGTGGACTTTTTCATTTTGTAATGTGGCAGCAAAGTATTTAACCGATGGCATGAACGTGGCCAAGCTATCCTCTGCAGTCAACTGCACCGCGTTATGCCATTCCCTTTAAACATCTACACTTTTCATCAACAATTCTAGCCCGAAACTTTCATTCACACATTAGCATCAGAGTCAAACTGCTGACGATCGCCATGCTGCTCCACCTGTCTGCTGCACGCAGCCTCTCAGATCGGTCCCTCGGGCTCATCCAGAGAGGAGGGCGGCTGCCGGCTGCTGACAGAAGCTGCCTCGGTCGTGACTGAGAGCCTCCTGAAAAACTCAGCTGCACTTTTGGAATAAAAAGTGAACTGGCGGTATCTCGGGCTTAGGTTTCTGCACTGTCAGGTGCAGCTAGGGGAAAGGAATTCCAGCTTGGCGGAAAAGAGCTGCTCTGATGGATGCATGATACTGAGCAGTGTTTGTAATTCATCTCCCAGCGTGCCCTCTCCTGTCTCTGCGCTGATCAGGGAGGGTTTTTAGGCCGCCATCACAATAAGTCCTCCACAGAGAAAATATGAATCCACTGCCGAGGCTTAACTGTCACTCTGATTCAGTTCTGGAGTCTTTTTATTTCTGGCAGATGTCCATGATCCCTACAGTTTTCCGTCTTCAGTGCCGATGAAGATAAAACAGGGGAACAAAGGACAGTTGGACCACAACCATGTATTACAAAGTGCACTCAATTCTCCCTGCTATCTCAGTTAAACATCTTCCTAGATGTTGAGGCACTTGTATGGTGCTTTCTGCGGATTGAATCATTCTTTTGATCCACTGATACTCAGGCGCTAAAAGGAACACATTGTACTCCCTTAGCATGACCAGCTCACGACATACAGCTCTGAGGAGTCTCAGAAATTTAAGACTGACACCGAAAGAGTATGTCAAGAAATATCCTGTGCTGGTCTTGATACAGTGCTGCCGATTTAGGAACAATACTTGCTATTATTCTGCAGGAAAGCACAAACCCCTGCACCCCTCATTTCTCTGCCCTTTCACCCCTTTGGCGTCCCTTTGGCTGCCCAACCACATGCAGGGGGTAGCGGTGCATGGGCTGTGAGACAGAGCACACAAAGGGAGCCTCAAATCTAATTTTACTTCTGAAGTTCAGTTACATTGTGAAAAGATTAAGTACCTCCAAGGAACATTGTGGTTATGGCTCGTAGAGGAAGTACGAACGATGCTCTTCGTGGTTATTACTTCAGCCTGTTCTTTGTCCTTTTAACAGTAACACGAACAGGCCTTTTCCTGTTAAGAGCACCCCTCCATTTACCCTTCTCTCCGTGTCCCAACACAACAGTGCCATCCCATTTCTTTTTTTGTGAAAACCAGAGAGGAGGAAAAACCCAACCTCTTTTCTGCTCTCGCTCTCTTTGCCTTTTCTACCTGGCAGCGCTCGGGGAAACGTGTCCCATTGGAGCCGTGCCACCCATTCATTAGTACAGCCTTTCTCGTTTTACACACTCATCTCTTACTGCATCTAGGAGAGAGGGAATAGATCTGCCCCCCCTCCCCCCTGAGCGAGGCCAGAGGGAAGAGAGAGCTGAGCTTCGAGTCTTAGGACAAACTGTAATTCTCCACTTTGTCTCGGGGTCGAGAACCCATCTGGCCGCAGATTTAGTAACTCTGCTTCAATAGGGCCCTGTTTACCCGAGTAGCTAGGTTTACACAGGCAAAGCGAAGGGTTCATATAAAACGCATTAACTGAGAATAATCCTTTTGGTCTTTTGTAAATAGGATGTAATGATGGGGGATGTCCAAAAAGGGTAAACGCTTTGAAAGGCCAATTTGTGTGCCGGCAGTGGTTCAGAACCAGAGCTGAAGTTTCTGACATATCAGTGTCAACGTTTACCTAATTTCACAAAGATACTGAGTCACGTATTCCGGTATTATACACAAAGGACAAAAAACTACAAACATGTGACCACTGTGAACATCCAAAGAAAGTCTACAGTGAAAATAAAGCTCTTACTTTTCCTCCTCATTTTCTTTCGTTCTGTAATGTGTAAAATGAGAATCATGTCATTTTGTGGACAGTTCAGCCCCAATGAGACTTGAACCGCTAAAGCCACATGTATTGTTTACTGTTAAGGGGTTGCAGAGTAACAACAGAACCTGCGGTTGTAGCAGATGATAGGGTAGTGGTTCCCAACCTTTGTTCAGTGATGTACCCCCTGTGAAATCGTTTTATAGCCAAGTACCCCCTAACCAGTGCAAAGCATTTTTGGTTAAAAGTAATATGTAATACACAGCGCTGTGCCATCAGGGTTTAATTTAATATAAAATATATAAAATTCGGTTTCTGAAGTTACACTTTTTATTGAATATTTATTAAATAACTATTTTTAAAGGATTGTTGAATGGATGCTAATTTTAAATATGGCGTACCCCCTGGAGTGTCTTCGCGTACTCCGATGTGAGAAGCACTGCCGTAGGGAACAGGGCTGCAACTAACGGATCATTTCCATTGATTAATCTGCCAATTATTATCTTGATTGATTGTTTAGTCAACAAATGTCAGACACTTTCCTTACAATGTTCTAACGCCCAAGCTGATGTCTTCAAACAGCTTGTTTCAAATCAACCGACTAAAAGCCAAACATGATCAATTACCTTCCACATAAGACAATGCAAAACTAAATAAATCCCACAATTGACAAACTGTAAGTGGGGAATGTTTGGTATGTTTGGCTTGAAAATGTGGTCAAATTGTTAATTGAGATTGAAAACAACATGAAGCAAGACGAGGAAGGCTTAGTAATCTTCATCATTTTAGTAACACACAACATTTATACTGCGAAACCTGTGCTTGTCTTGTTAGTCGCTCCCTATCACAGTGAATAACAGAATGTGAACACAATTATAGTGGAAAACATAATTGAAGCACAATATTATCTGATAATGTACGATCCGTCTGGTGTTGCCAGATCATAGATCAACTCCCTTGACGGAGAACCTACAGCAACACTGTCGCACAATTACACATAAATCCCCATCAATACAGACCGTTACTGCCAAAACAGTACAGTATAGCACCAGAAGCTTTAACAGCTGTATACTTGCTTTCATGACTGTCCTATCAGGTTGTGAGCCCTGTTGTCTCCACAAAGCTGACCAGACATGGTCTCAGGGGGCCACATGTGATCCCATCAGGTGAGATTGAGCCCTTCAGGAAGACAACATGGAGAAATAAAAAGAAACATGATTGACATCCTCCTCTGTTCCTCACCCGCACAGTCAATGATAGCAGCAGACTAACTCTGGCACAGATTGACTGCCCTGTCAGTCTGTCATAAGGCAACACACGCAACTCATATACAGCAGTGTCTGCATTCAGAATGCATGCACCCAGCTTATTGATTACAGAGCCAGCAAGTTCAGCTCACTTTTTCTCATGTTTGTGCCGCCCGAGTCATCCGTGGTGTAATTGATGTTTAGTATAGCCTCAGTCATGTGTCTGTCTCTACATACATACTTGATTTATGTGTGTCTGTGCTGGTGGTGGGAGCAGGTGTTTCAGAAACATGTCTACGTGTGTTTGCTGCCAGGCTCTGGCTGTGAGTGCGGTATGAACGAGTGAGAGAGTCATAAACACCTGAGGAGGCAGGAACACACAGACACCCTCTCTGGACTGAGTTCACGGTCCCGACTGAGGCAGAGGAGGGGGGCGAGCCGTCATGCACAGCTCGGATCTGGTCGTGGCGACGGTCCAACCAAAACAACGGGGCTGTTAAAGCCCCCCTGGATGAGTCCCAGGGGGCAGCGGAGCGGACGGAATGCAGGTCTGGGTTTAGAGGTTCAGGGTACGTCCTGTTGTTAATGAGCTCCCCCCGCTGGGCCTCTCTGGCTCTGAGCCCCTGACACTGCCTCACCAGCCACACCAGCGCGCCACCACAACCTCTTCCTGGACTGGTCCTGGACCACTGAAGCATACCACACTTCCCGAACAACGTGAACATCACCCTGTGCCCCTGAGATGATCTCAACAAGATGTGTGTCTCCAAGACGGTCAAAGGAAGTGCCGTCTGTGCAGCTCTGGAGAAGGAACATGCCCGAGTGTGCGTGCAGGCCCATATGTGCGTGGATATGAAGAGAAGCCCCTGAGACACGACCTCAGACGATGCAGTGAAGGAGATACGAGCCCTTTCCTAAATGATGCATGTCTTACATGCTCTATTGGTGCAGGGTAAACACCACTTTTCTGTACGCTGCGGCGGTGAAGACGGCTTTAAGTCTAACACATGCTGCAGATTTTGTTTAAAATAGCACATTTTCACACACATTTGCAATTCAAAATCATTTACAAAATACATTAAAAACATTAAATAATAAACACCGTATGGTGTAATAAATATGGTGACAATAATAAGGTGCAATGTGTGAGATCTACATGCTGCTTATTGTATTAATATGTACGATCATTTTGACATTCAGATGGTCGTCATTCATTTATTGTGTTCGACAATAGTGAAATGATACAGAGCTGGTTTTTAACCATGAACAATTTACTGCCAATAATCTATTATTAAAATCCGAGCCTGGATCTGCAATGAATCACAGTATCTAATCACATTTCTGCAGATCTTGGATATCCCTTGTGGTTACTCTTTAACCATCTATAAACTCTTGGTGACTGTATTTCACATTAAGATGGTGAGGGTTTAGCTACGATCTATTTGCTTAAATGCTAGAATCCATAGTATGCCTGAAAAATATACAAAATATAACCACATCTAGACCATAATAAACATTGGTCTGTAGTCGTAGCCCATAGCAGTCGATACCAATAACTGTAGTAGGAAGAGAATCACAGTTGGCGTAGATGTATAGACGATAAGTTGCAAACTCAGTTCTGGGTACCCCGATAGTTGGAATGTTAGTTTGTCATGAATTATGACTATCTTTAGGAAATTAATTAGGATTCTTTGTAAGATGTATTTGATGTGTGGCACCTGCAGCACTATCCTGCCTGAACACCAAGCTGAACACACAAAGACACTCTACAGTAGGAGACTTCTCACAGCTCTCTTGGTCCCACCTTACCAACTCAACTTGTGTAGCTTCAGCTTTATGTGTCAGAAATGTGATCTCTAGAGACAACTTCTAACATTCTCTGCTCTGTCCTCTTCTAGCCAATCCAGTGAGGTAATTTCTCTTTGGTCAAGACGATTGGCTCCACTGTCTAGTTTGAATGTCTCTAATTAGGCCGCCTGCTGATGCAGTTCATCCAGACCTCGTCTCCAATCTCGTCTTCAATCCAGAACTAATCACAACCATCAGCAGCACTCTACTCATCACCTCTGAGCAGCTTATCACAAGCACATGAGCAAATGGAAATATATGCAAAGACCAGCACAGAAATAGAGCTCAGGAGCCAGACGGGGGCAATGACTTTTAAATTCTACACGTTAACCTAGAGTGCAGCGTTTAGTGGCTGGGAAACTGAGACCGACCCGGAGGGAGGGGGTTGGTGGTGTTTGGGAGGTCTGTGACATGAGAGGCCATAAATGATGTCACCACGACACGCCACAGAAACATCTCTAATGTGGTCTGTTTGTGGTTTCGTGTACATGGGAGTGGAGAAGGTTTGAAGGTCTGAAACCCCCACCCACTGAGCCACAACACTCGAGTGTCTCTTATGTGGCGTTGTACATGTTTATGAACTCATAACAAATGAACAGCGAGATCGTCAGGGCTACTGGGAGTGAAACAACATATGAGAATAATATTTCATCTAAAAACAACTGTTTTTATTATATTTTTGTGGTCTATATCTACAGTGGGGGGCGAGGGTGAGACAGCAGTAAGAAGACTCATCCAGCAGGAATGAGACTCGACCAGAAGGAGGGAGACATTGCTATAATTGATGATTGACTAATTTGTTATGTTTGCAGCTCAAATGTGCTGTTTTGCATTGAATATTTTGTCAATAGCAATTTGAATACATTGCCTTCTGCATTTCTCACTAGTTTCTCTGTTTTTATGTTGTTTGCTGTATGTTGGACCAAAGTAAAACAGTCCGACATCATGGACGGGGGTTGATGCGGCTTCATGGCATCAGTTGCTGAGCGGCTCAGAGATGAGAGAAAGAAGATAGAGCCCACACCTCCAGTGGTGAGGCGGCTTTAAAAGCCTTTTCTTTATCTGTCTACATGATAAAAGCTCTGTTACGAGTTCAGTTGGCCTTATCTTGCCCGGGAAGAGTGTCTTTCTTCTCTCTGCTGCTGATTGCGTGATCCTTCAGGCTGTAAAGAGAGTCTGTTTGTGGGTCGCTCCGTCAGCACACCAGTCCACTTAAACTACTGGGTGAGGGGAAATGCCTCTCCTTTATTGGGACAGAAGAATACTCCAGCTGCCACGGCATGTGTGTGTGTGTGTGTGGGTGTGTGTGTGTGTGTGTGTGTGTGTGTGTGTGTGTGTGTGTGTGTGTGTGTGTGTGTGTCTATTTTCATCCCTAAAAGTTTTTTTTGCACTGCTGAGTTGGCCCACTTTATGTTAGGAAAAACAGTTTTCAATGCTCTCCCAGGGGAAGTCTTGGGAAATAAATAAATCAGTGAGCAGAAGAGGCATTTCCAGTCCAGGAGCCAGATACATAAAACTTAACTCAGAATCAAGGCTAAGTATGTATGAAACTTTAAAAAGTTTCAGCTAAGAATTTTGCCTCTGCATTTCTTGAAGCTCACTGCCATTTATGTTAGTTAAGAACAGACTAATATGTAGGTAAACAAATATACCTATGTTATCAAATCAACTATTGAAATAAGAATGAATGAATGAAGGAATCTGGCTAAATTATATTCTAACATAACTGTGCAAAGGGAATCATCATTATAATCTGATGACTATATTGTGGGTCACAAGGAACATATATAAAAAAATGTCATAATAATATTAGCATAATTATTAGAATATATTCCAATTTAAATACCTGAGCCCTTCATGGACATATGATTTGGGGATATTTTATAAACCTGATGCACATACCACTTACACGTGAAGAAAAGTGGATGAAAAGAAAGACCAACAGGAAAGAGGAAAAACATTTTGATTTCTATATGGACTTTGTGGATCTTGTCTCACGAGGGCATAAATACCCTGGATTAGGCTAAACCTGACATCAAATCTGTTGGGGTTTTGTTTTGTGAACGAATTGGAGCAAGGGAGAATAACATATTGAACACCTGCTAATGCAAACACAGGGGGATGCAGGAATGTGACTGAAAAGCAGACACGTTTGTCTGTGTCATGACTTGCGCTGCTCTGTGTGGTCGAAGAGGAGTTCAGCTCCCTCCCCTCTAACCTCCGGCTGGGGTCGCTTCCCTCACAGCTACTATAGCCTGCTGCCTTAAAGCAGCTAATCACGCCCAACAGCTGCATCCCTCACTGTACACATCCTCAACACCTCACTCCTCCGCCCACACATTCGCTCTGGCAGTCAAACAGACACACATCGGCGTCCACGCACTCCCACTCTTCGGTTGCTAATGGCAAGCTGCAGCTGACTGATGTTTAAATCGTGGGGTTTAGCGTGCAGGCCTGTGATAAGCTGCGCTGAGCTGTGAAAACACAGATTACATTTCTGCGGCTTATTACAGACAGCACACCGATGCCTCCCAGCCATACCGTAATTGCAACCCACAAACCGCAGCCTCCGCTTGGCTGCGAGATATGGCTTGATGGGTACCCCCGTGGCAGGGCTTTGACAGCCGTGCTAATTCAAACCTATGGTCCCCCATATGTTTTGCTGCATGCCGCCCCCCTCCTGAGATAAGCTGCACCCATATTTCTTTTAAGTACTGTCCTGCCATAAATGAAAACAAAGCAAAAATATCTACTGCCGTTTCTTAGTGCCATCGTCACACTTTTAAGACTTCATCAAAATGAACATCCAGAGGGCAAAGTCCAAAATAATGAATTTGACTGATATCCACAACTGCTGAGCCTGCAGTTATCCTCCATTGCTGCACTGTACATTGACACTGATGCAACATATGCATTGGCTGATAACCAGCTCTAAAGTAATAATGTTTCATTTACATTTCTGCACTTCTAAATGAGGTATAATTTAGATATTTGTGTTTG
The DNA here is from genome assembly GCA_023566465.1 of Cottus gobio. NCBI lineage: Eukaryota > Metazoa > Chordata > Actinopteri > Perciformes > Cottidae > Cottus > Cottus gobio. The sequence goes on along the minus strand of CM042218.1, from coordinate 17,922,186 downwards.
ATGTAGCACAACTTAGGATATCCCATCTGCAAACAAGCATTTACTTACTTGGAATGCCAAAGCCAACCAGGCATACATTAAATCCCTGCTTTTGGCAAGCTATAAAAGTGCTTCCATCTGTAAATACTTAGCCTTTTTTTTCCACAAGCTCAATCAGAGATAAAGACCATTGTGTTCTAGCTCCACAAGTAAGACAATATCTCCCAAACCTCATAGAAAACAATTAGGACCCAGTAATTACACCACTGGCCTGGAATTCCAGCCAAGTCCTGAGGTTGAGGAAATAAGAAATAAGTGAATGTGAAAGGTTCCTGTCTGATGCAGTGTTATCTTACTGTGCTTGGACTCCAATGGCGTTAGCTTGTTTATCAGCCTGGGTGTGATGTAATGTTTTGCTTTTGGAGCCCTCAGTTTGAGTGTGACATGCCAAAAAGCCCCACTCGCCTGTGTATGACTGGATGACAGCATGGCGTGAACTCTTCCCATAATGTTCTCTCATTTATATCTGCTGCCCTTGGAAACGCATAATCCTAAACCTAAAACAGAAACACATTATCTTTTCTTCGAACCGGACCTGTTGATTTTCATATGTTGACCAATCGATTGGCAGGCAGACGGGTGAGAACGGAGGCACACAAGAGAAAACAACTCTCTCATCCCCATTCAAATATACGCCTATCAAGACCGTGCTCTCAGCTTATAACGCACTTCCTGTCCTCTCTTGCAAATTAAAGGCGCCCCAGAGTCCTGCTGGTATGGACATTGTTGAGATCTGCGGTAATGCAGACCGGCCTTGGGAGTCAGACGTGGCCAGAGGCTTTTGGGTTGTCCTGGTGAGAGATGGGTGGAAGTTGAAGCAGGGCAGCGTGAGTAAATGAGCGGATCATACACATTTTCCACAGTCTGTGAAAAGCAGACAAGCAGAGGAAAAGGGATGCTGGGAGCAAAGGTATATAAGCAACACTGGAACTCCAAAAGAGGTTTTTACAGATATATGTATCCGGTGTTAGTTATTTGTGAGATTTATGAGATCAAAAGCAATATGTTTCTAATGTCTGACCTAGACAGACGATTTTGTAAAGGATGATAGTTGTTTGTTCTTTTATATAACAAAGGGTTTTTTGTACGGAGCCTTTCTAAATAGGCCAAACTCAAGGTCAAACAAGTGCTCAAAGCCGTCTGGAAAACCACAAAGAAATGCGTACAGATTTGCAGATGATGCAACAAACGGGTATTAAGAGCCTGGATTGGAAATATGCACCCACTGAACTACATGTGGAGCTTTACCATCACTTGGCAAAATGATTTAAGCACAATCCGGCCTTCAGCTTTGCCCGTGTGGCAAGGTTTTTCTTCTCCTTAAAGCGGCCAACGAGGCAGACAGCAGCGGGTATCAGGTTCTGCGCTGGCAAGAGGTTCTGCTCATGCGGCAGGAGCAGAACAAAGTGCCGGTGGCCCTGGATAGCATCCATGGTGCCGGAGAGTAAAGGCCCTGTGAATGGGACCTGTCCCTTCTACTCAGTGCCGCCTGTGATCTAAGCCACCCGGAACGACGCTCAGATAAGTGGCTAATCCCAGCATCCCCGCTGGCTCGCCACCCCCCTATACTGCCATGACAACCAGAGGGGAATCTCCTCCGGCAACAACCTAATTGGATAATTTCCTCCCTGTTTGACTGTGTGTTCCTCTGCTTTTGTTAAGTAAAGTCTGGGTTATCAATGTGTTCTTTGACTTTGAAAGTGGGGAAGCTCTAAAACAAGCATGGCATTCAGGCAGTTTTGGTGTGGAGAGATTTCTCCAGCTGAAGCCTCAACGGCAGCCTGCAGGCCGCTGGGAGGGCAAAGAGTTACTCACGCTTCACCTGGTAGGGGTAGCATAAAAGAGAAAAACAGCCCACGCTTTCAGCAGCACAAATGAAGTGACCACTTTAAACACTGTAAACATTTATTGCCCTTTGTGTCGCAAAGCCTGGCGATTTATGTTACACCCAGTCGAGTCCCGGGTCCCCACATAAACAGACACTCCACCCTTCTCCCCAGACTGCACCGACACAGGGGCCCGTGCCAGGGGAAGTCATTATATGTGTGTGTGTGTGTGTGTGTGTGTGTGTGTGTGTGTGTGTGTGGTGGGCAGCTACTGTAGTTGAAAAAAGGAAAACAAAAGTGCTAGCCTGGCAATTCAAGAGCATGAAGACTTGGTTCCAGATGGACCATAAAACTCAAACCCACACTGAAGAATCAGCCCTTACAAAGTACAATGTCTCTTACAATGAACACATTAAAACCGATTAATAATGTTGAAGTATCTGACTCACCCTGAAGGATCTTATTTCTTAACTTCTTTTAGAAGACTGGAGCTGCCTTATGTAAGCCTCATGAAATCCCTCCTGTTTTAAAGTATTGCTCGTACACATGTATTGGAAGGCTCACATGCAGGCAATAAGACAGCAATGCAAAACAGAGGGATGCAGAGGGTAATAAATGGGTACGCCTGAGGAGATGAAGAATGATGAAAAGAGGAAACGCACTAAACCATTTTTCAGTCTGAGACTGTGAAGATGGCCCTTTTGTTGTTCAACTGTTGTTCATGTCTATCAGCTGCTGTATAACTAATGCGTGCATTTGTCTCTGAGGCCTTCTGTCTCTACTTACCCTCTTCACAGGCAGCGCCGCTGAATCCTGGACAGCATTTCCACTCCAGGGAGGTCACAGTGCGATACACCACTTTGTAGGAAGGTCTAACCACGGTCCTGTAGCTAAAACAAAACACACACAAATATGTAAAGCAATCAGACCCATAGAGGTAAGGATAGCTGTCTGCTTTCTGAAGCTAAATTAATGTGTAAGAGCACGGCCACACGCCCCCGAAATTCAATATATCTCATTCACGCATGAGTGACAGTACCATTTCAGTGAGTTGCTTTAGTTATTTTTGCCGACTTTGTATTTTTTTTATTTTAAACTGTTGTAATTTGATTTCTTCCAGGAGAATCCACAAAGAATGGATTGAGGCTGCTGATGCACAATGACTTGTGCATCACAAGTTTTGAAGCTGAGTGCAAATTGCCCGTTTTTGCATCTGATTGCAATTATCATGTAACATTGTAGGCAGAACAATGGCAGAGAGAAAATGAAAAAGGAAATCTTCAAACCGCAAGCTACAGTTACAGAGCAACGAGGTACAGAGGCATTCCTCAAAACCTCAGGCAAGGAATTACAGACAAGACAGAGAAAAAACTGATTTGGGATTTAATATCCCAGTTGGTCGGTATAAAGGCACTAATGTTACCATCAACTTTCTGACGATGCTAAAAGTTTCACTGTAACTGCTATTATCACTTTGAGAATTAGACAATGAGGCTGTATTGCATGATTTTGCACCAAATGCATGCATTATACCTAATTTAAATAAAGCAAATAGCACATAGATGCTATTTGCTTGGTAGCACGGTTACGGTGCATTTCACCCCATTCAGGTTCTTTGAAAATTACACGGCTTCTTTTTGTTGTATTTGTTCAGGTTTAATGGCCGCAAAAGCTGGGCAATCCTTTTGTGAATTCTCCCCTTTGTTTATGGTGGAGTGAACTGTCAACCCCCCTCATTTACGTTTATTATTTCCTTCATATCCCACAAGGCCTTTTGTGTACCCACAGGAACAGGTGTGAACTCGTTGTATGAACTTTATCAGTGGTTTGTTACTCACAACACGCGGTGCAGCTGCGTTGCCTTTTGATCTATTGTTGAGTATTTGGTATATATTGATTTCTGAGATAGAGCGTTTTTCCGAAACAAAGGAAAAGTTTCAGTTGGCTGCAATCTACAACCTCACTGCTAGATGCCACCAAACCCAACAATACGGATCCTTTACCAAGAGCAACTAGATACTAGCAAACTGTGTATGTCGTTTTTAAATGAGCTGACATGATTGTATTAGAGATCTTTTATTGTATTTAGGTATAACTGTGGCTTCACAGTCATTTTGCTAATAGTTTATTGTATTTAGGTATAACTGCTGACAGATCTGTAGTTGTTGTTTCTAAGTGGAAGATCAAAGTCAAAGAAGAAGAATGACATTAGGGAAAATCCACCATAGGGAAAATTAATACAATACCAAATAACACTCCCACAGAGGTTATTTTAAGTATTTCAAAGTGGGTTATTCTCTATAAAAAGCTCCCGTTAGTCTTACTTAGCAGCTGTAAAAGTTGTGGTAAAGTCTTCTTCTCACCTGCCGCCCGTACATCCCTGCGGCCAGCGGCACGTCTGGTAGACGCGCTGCAGCACCGTCCCGTTCTGCACCTGGCACGTCACCGTCTTAGTGACCGTATGAGGACACCAGTTCCTGAAGGGAGGAATACAGTGAGTAATACAGAAATACAGAATAAAACAGCAGTTGTTTTTTAGATCACATTTTCATAGTAAATAATTCGAGGCTGATATTGTCAAAACACCTTCAAACAAGTACACTCACACGATGAGACACCCGTGCAGTCACATTCAATCTGCTGTTTTCTTTCCCGTGGGTTCAGATTGTTCCATCCCTTCCCCCATCCTTTTGTTTTGAAACTTCGTTATGGTGTTTACAAGGTTTTAATCAGTCACCAGATTGGCAGGAGTGCATTGTGGGCTGTATTTACACTGCAGCCTCTCTCTTCTATCAAAACACATCCGTTTGCATTTGGCTCTCAGAAGAGGTGAAGTCCCTCAGGACGGAGTAAAGAGGAGGACGAGGTCCCATACGGAGATTAAAGTTTTTCAACACGGTTAATTCTGGGTCATGAGTCCACTTCCTTTCCAGAGAGGCTTCAGGAGACATAGTATCAGGAGTCACTGAGGCTGTTAAGAAACCTTCTAGAGAAAAACACATTTAAGGAAAGGTCATAGGTTAAGATCTGATACGTAGATTCTTAGATTATTAGATCAGGCTAAGGTAAGTGCAATGCTTCAGTTATTTCTTAGGCCTCCAGAAGCAAAACTCTTAATTATCACACAGTAAAGCACTCACAGCCCCCATTAGGCTCAAGGCCCCAAATCATGGTACTATAATTAACGGTGATTCATTTGCGAGCTAATCGGTTTGGTTTGGCTCTAACAGGAGCAGATATCTGTTTGTGATAGTGTAGAGGCAATGAGATGTGTTTATGAGAAAAGTTGAGCTGGAGAGCGAGTTTCATCTTATGCCTCTACTTATCATATCAACTAAACACTGAAGGCGGAGTATGTAAACAAACTGAGGCTGTTTGAGCTGCCATATGTTACTATTATTGTATTAACAACAAAGTGTACAAATAACCAGATCACACGGCTACAGCTGGAGGACAACAATTATAATGGCCTGTGTTTACACAATCAGTCGACGTATAGAAAGGGGGCTCTATAGAAACCACAAAGAGGCTCGTAACACAAAACTACACTTTGTGTGTTCTGCTGCCAGTGTGTTTCCACCAGTGGGAGTGTGTTCCCCCCAAAGTCTGTTTGTCAATATGTGAGACCACATGTTTGTGTGTGAGAGACGGTTTACACTAAAGGAAACTGCCGATGGCGGAGGATGCGAGGCAGCCCTGAACCAGATCCAATTAACGATCCCCACATGTGTGTGTGTGTGTGTGTGTGGGGGGGGGGGGGGGGGGGGGGGGGCACACAGACCTGAGCCAGCGAGCACGTCTAGGAACTACTGCAGGTATTTCTTTTGATGTGACTATTTCTCTGCTGTAGGTCAGTCTGCATTAATGATTCATCTTGAGGTTTCAATTTATGTAATAATAATGTAGCCTCTAGAATAATGGTATTTTGAAAAAGGTTCGCCAGAGTAAGTGAGATAACTTATTACAGGGACTATCACAAGTAAACAGTGTGCAAAAGTAAGACTCAGTTTGAATTAATCCTAAACTTCTCAACTAAAGTAATTAGGGAATTCATCCGACACATGTTATTTCAATACAAGCGCCCCCTTCCCGTATCTTAGTGTATCCATCAGCCTTAGGGCTACATAAATGAACACAGATCTATATGATTACCCTATGATTGCTTTCCCTTGTCCTGAAAAAAATTGCTCTAATCATCAGTGGAAAATGTCAGACATTGAAGGAGCAGCTGTGGTCAGGTAAAGCTAGGAGTAACATGAGGGGGGTACTAAGCCCAACTCCTCCCCTCCACTTATCCTCCAGACCCAACAGATAAACATCTGAGTTTCCCAGGCTGAGACGAGGCTTCACCTGGGAACAGCTAAGATTGTCACCAGAGGGTAGGAGGGGGGGAGTGGGGGTGCATTTTATGGTCTCCCTCTCTCTCTTTGCTTTGCACTTATGCAATTACCAAAGAGGAAATGCCAACTGCTGCTGCTTCAGTGAATGAAATAATAAAAGCAGTTGGCATAACAGAGTTTACAATTTCCCAAAGGGCTTGACAACCAATACCTGCAGTATGTAACTGATCTGCAAGAACAATACTTTATCCAGTGCAGAGAGGATGGAGATGCTTAAGATATTAAAGGTAACATCACTATCTCCTCTGGTATGTGGAAGACTAAAGATTAAAGATCAAATAGCCTTCCTCATTTGGTTACTACCATACAATGGGCCACTGAACATTGCCTGGCTTTATTCATACAGGGACACTTGGTGTGCTTGGTGTCTTTAAACTTAAATAGTCAGCACCCTCCTGTAACGGGAGGCGCCCTTGGGTTAAGAAGTGTGAAACCCACCAGCACCACCGTGCTATTTTACAGGCAAAAGCCCCAGCAGGCCCTGAGCGAGTATCAGGTCTCTGAGCACACATGGCACAATGAACGCCAGGCCCAAGCTAAATAAATCATCAACCGTCGCTCAGTCACAGCCAACAGTTATGAAATAAATCTTCAATCTTTAAGGACCTGAAAAAGAGCTTCGGCCCATCTGTTCCTCAACACTCTGGACGCCAAGACAGTAAAACATTGGAGGGAATTAAAAACGTGCTGAATGCGGAGTGCCTACATTAGTGCAAAAGCATGAACCTTTCCAAAAAAGCTTGAACAGGTATGCTGTATTCTAGTGTTCATTGTGGCCTTGTACGCTGTGTAGGCTGCATCCTTCATGATTACACTGAGTTAGTGCACGCTCTGCAGCAGACTGCGTGGGGAGGATGAAGCTGGGAGCTGTGTGAACTGACGAGATCGCTGATGAGGGCAAAAACACTGGTGAGACTGAGTGAAACATGTCCCAGACGATAACTCACTTAACTCCTTCCATTCATGTACTGTGGGAGGACAAGCGCTCCAAGATATATTATAAACGCAGCATGGATAGAAATTTCTCTAGATTTCTGTCAGTGGGAAAAATACTGGAGGAGAACAAAGGACAAAAGACAGATGTGGCAAACGGCCAGACAAGAGGAGAGGAGAGGAGACAAAGGTTATTTTATCATAAGGGTCACACAATGGTGCTTCCGATGGGAACAGGGAAATGGAAGGAAAAACAATTATGAGGCACTCTTGGCCCCACGGGATATAGAGGAGGCACATGATGAATGAGTTGCAAACAAAAAATGACAAAGAGAGAGAGAGAGAGTACATTCACAGTGAAATTAATGGAGAGAGAGATACAGCATTCCTGGAGTCATAATCTGCAGCTTCTAGGAAAAAGAGAAAGAACCAGAGCAACCTAAATGAGATTAGGATAAGAATGTAAAGAAGTATTAGATGATAAATTAACAGTGAATAAAAAGGCTGGTGGGCTGTCACATTGCAGGGTTCATACACATCATACATTTTGACCAATGGATTTCCATGACTTTTCCATGACTTTTCCATGAATTTAAACCAAATTTCCATGACCAAACATTTTGTGAAATCTCGGTGTATACATGAAAAAGTGAGAAAATGTAGTATTTAAACTAACAACGACGATTACAAAGCACACGGTATTGCTTAAATGACACAAATGAATGAAAGACATTAGTTTGATTAAAAGAAGAGAAAAAAAAAAGCGTTTTCATTTTCAACTTAAATGAACGACATTAACCTATGAAGATAATACATTTCCTACACTTTTCCAAAAGCTTTTGGAATTTTATTTTTTTCAAGGACTTTTCCAGGCCTGGAAACCCTGTGCCATGTGCTTTCCGTGTGAAGATAATCAAAGCACCACCGTGAGGCCTTGAAGGTCAGGGCTAAGTGCTTCACAGCAGCCTCAGAGGAACAAGTACAACTCTCATTTGTCTCTGTCTGTTTTGAGCTTTCAGACCTGGACACCTGTGAGTTCTGTAACGGGAGCGTGCATCTTTAAGTGTTCCGGCTGGAAATACAAAGGGAATTCCTCTTAACTGAAGAAAGCCCTTATATCACAACAATGACACACAGCCTGCTTATAAATGTATAATGAGATACTGGTGTGGACTGGTCACCTACAGTGTAGAGTATGCAATTGACTGGTTTAGGGCTTATTTTAATTATAGTTTATCTGTATGATTTTCCAGATTATTGGATTGATTCTTGATAAAAAATGATGGAAAAAGGCCATCACAATGTCCTCCAAGGTGATGTCTTCAATTTATTTGTTTTGTCCCACTAGAAGTCCAAAACACAAAAGAATTTGGGTTTCGATCGTAGACTAGAGAAATAAGCAAATACATTTAAAAACTAGAATCTAGTTAAAATATATTTGGTTTACAATAGCATAATTTATTTATGAATCTACTAATTGCTGCAGCTCTTTACTTTTAAACGGTCTCCCTCCCTCCTGGTGAATGTATCAGCCACCAGTGATTTAATGTGTAAATGGTGACTGCTTCCTAATTACTCACGGACAGTTTTCCTTGAGCACATACATTGTTTAATGTTATTTGAAATCTAAAGTAATTCAGCTTTAAGCCACACAGGCCTCAGCCTACTGGAATCTGTCATCTTCATTCCCAGGCTTAAAGAAAAAGTGGATATGGTTTAGATGAAGGAATGAGGGTGGCCACGGGGTTCAGACCGCCTGTCAGACCGTGACAAGTCCTCCGAGGGAGGATAAAGAAGTGGGCCAGACAAGACATAAAGAAGCAGCTACCTCCTAACCCTCAGTGTACTGAGCTCATATAGGCGTTAAGAAGGACAAGGGTGAATGAACACTTTATCAGCTCCTCAACAGAGCGAATGCGAAATTACTCGAGAGTTGTTAATCCCCTTTGATTTGGGTAATCGCTGTGTGAAGACAGGGCTGGTGAGGGAGGGCATTCTCAGAGAAGCTTTTCCTGTGACAGAATCCCAGTCTGCTAAAATGAATATCCACTCCCTTTGAAGTGCCTGCACACCAATGACAAGTTAAGTTTCTGTCATTCAGTGTCAAGTTGCTAGAGCCCGTGAGAGAGCCTTCTGCTCTGTGCAATCCCACTGCTACTGTTTGGCTTTGTTGACACGCCATGAGCTGCTGCTTCCACAGAGCAGGCCAGGCAGCAGGTGGACGGCGCTCTTCTCATTCACCTCAAACCCGCTGACCTCTCTGCCTCCAAAGACGGCGGCTGACTCACGCCGACAGCCCCTTTCGTCTTTGTCTACGACATTCCTTCACTTGCTACTTACTAACAGCAGCAAACCCACTGTAAACTCATCTCCCCCGCCCAGAACAGGCCCAGATGTGGTGGAGTCCCAGCTGCTTGTGTTTAGTAAACATGTCAACAAACCTTTGGCCATGAGTCAGGAGAGCTGAGCAGAGAGGGGAGCCAGTGGAGCGAGGCTGGGGGTGCTGAAAGCCACCTGGACACACCCAGAGGGGCCGGCCTCATCAGAGAGAAGAGGCTTCAGCCTCCGATCTCGCTCGGCCCACACACCGTAATCTGCACACGCTCTCAACCCGACAGCATGAATAGTGCAAGATGGGGAACGTGCAGTCATCTAAGCACTGGCTAGTGTCCGAGCTAAACTTTGGCTCTGTCCAGGGGGGGAGCAGAGCTGGGTGTTACGCTGCGTCAGAAACGCAGAATCAATCATTTCACGAGACCATCTCATCCCTCATGTCATTCAGGGACCTACTCTTATGCTATCAATCTTGTGCACTTTATTACAGCCATAAATATCATCACCTCCTCATTCACTGTCTTTAACACTTCTTCAAGATGCATCCTGTCTTCACCACTGGGATCCACAAAGGAGCAGGTTTGACTGGACAGATGTGAGGACTACAGGTGGTCTTTTGAAGAGCACCATGACCTGCTGCTGCACCAACACACCTCGGGGACTGTGGAGGTGCTCTCTGGAGCTCCACAGAGACCGAGGCTGGGTGAACGGGGACAACAAGGACGAAAGGGAGTCAGCAGAGCGATGTGTGCAGCCAGCACAGGAAAAAGGAAGCAAACTGTCAGGAAGACAATAGGACCTGGTAGATGGATGGTGATGGGAGTTGCTCTGCAGTGTTGTTTTAACAAGAGGACATAAAAACTGCGAGATTAAAAAAAATAAAAAATAGACTGAGGCAAAAGGGGTTATTGTGTGGATGCAACACACGGCATACTTGAGGACTAACATACAGTCCAGAGGTCCATGTGTTATAACAATATGAAGTGAGTGGATGCTTCCCTTACCTTTTCTGATAGACTGAGGTTAGAGAGGCGGTCTGCGCCCCAGAGGAGTAGGTCTTGTAAAGTCCCGTCTTCCAGGTCCCCTCAACAAACGTGCTGAGCCAGAGGAGCAGCACACTCCAAAGCAAACTTCTACTACAAAGCGCGGACACGCTCTCCCGTTGGCGCGGTCCCATTTCCGTGGCATGAAAAGTACGGCCAGAAGAATAGAACTGAGCCCAACTTCCCCCGGTGAGAAAGCAGATCCAGCTCGGTGGGAGAAATGTGTCAAACAGCTCCGGCTCGGCTGGAGAAGACGCGCATCCTATTCACTAAAGTAGCACAATGATGAAGACTAACTAAGTAAAACGGTGCCTCACACTCGAGTATGACTTAAAACTATTAAGTGAACTGAAGGAAATTGCCACCCAATAAACTCCTGCTTCTGGTGTGAGTCTAGCTATGACAGAGAGCCGACATTAGAAAATAAACCTTGAACAGTGCGCGTGTGGGTGTGCGCTGTGCTCGTTTCTCCCTCCGTCTGTCTGCGCATATCGAGCCGAGCTCCGACTGCAGCAGGCATGAAACCACTTTTATAGTCTCCTCGGGTCTTTAAAAGGCACAGCCTGCTGGGTCCTCTTCACCCTGCCCCGTTTCAACCTCTCACGGAGCACAATGCGCGCTGGAGGCGACGGCACATTACGCACTGAAGGCTGTTTGGTGCTAATTGAATTATCGGCTGCTGCTTTTTGGAGGCTCCTCTGAAATCTTTGGAACTTTGCCGGTGATGAGTAATTGTTATTTGGTGAACACCACTGAATATAAAACTAAAATATAACTAAGTTCTGGCCCTATTAGATGAGACAAGTTATATTTGAAAAGCCCATAAAGCAAGGTTCATCCGGGTATTGTTACCATACAACTGTCTGTCCATCCACCCATGATGTGTGTGTGTCCTCTGGTTGCCTTTTGCAGTTGTCTTTCTGTCAAACCTATCAGTGCCCAGGCACAGTGGCAGGAGAATAGTTGAGGTTACAGTAACCTCCATCAGCCCACATGTAGGTTTACACACAGCCAGCTACCACGGGGCTGCGGTCCTGCTCCAAACTAAACACCTGGCACTGCAACCAAAACCTGGGGCCCCAGATGTCTATCTGTGGTTGAGGGTGGCTACACCTCTCAGGCCCCATCACGGGCTGAGCTGCAAGTTCTGCCAGCTAGAAAATATGCAGCATACAGAGCATTTGTGAAACTGGCTTGTATACGAGTACAGGTGAAGTTCTCAGGTAATGAGAGATTTTGTTCACACTTTGACACTCAGACTCAGAGACGGGCACTAATCACCTGCCATAATACAGGTAGACAGACAAACCCTGTATGCACTTGGATGGGACTGAGTAAGCTCACCTGCTCTCAATCACAACAAACGGAAACCGTTTGGGATTTGGGGATTGGTGGAGGGTTGGAAAATGATGAGTATGAGTTTTTTGTTTCAGGGCACCAATTACGGGACAATTTTCCAATGCAATAGGTCCAACAGGAACTGGAGCAATAAGGGTTAACGTAAATCCCTCCAAAAAATGTCGACCTCTGAGGTGGGAGATGAGGGTTTTCTTATTTCCTTCCCTTTCACTGTGCCAACAGCAGCACAGTCTTGTAGTTGCATTTACCGCTGCTCACTCATATGAATGGTGGGTTAATTCAAAAATGATTTCCCTCTTTTCAACTGTGAAACACCCCCCCTCACCCCACCCCCCGTGTTTGGTCATAAACATGTCCACATCGTCACTCTTTATGATAGTTGCTCCAGTTAAAGCTGAGAAGACACCTGTCTAGCCTTTACCCTCTGCCCTTCAGAGGGTGCCTTAAAGACTACACAATGCAGTTAAGAGAAGCATGACTGGTCTCAAGTGAGAGTATGGACTATTAAGGGAAGCGACTTAAATGTAAATGTAAAATATTTTCATGTTGCTGGTTATTTGTCTTATGATGATTTCAGTCTATAAGTCCAAGTTTAGTCTAAACAGCACATCACTGATTACAGCTGCACTTGCACAACGCTACACGATGAATGTTGCACCATATGGCTTAAAGCAGCTTTTATTTCTGTGTTTCTGTGACCTCACTGCACGCAAGCTGCCAGATCTACACCTTAGCTTCAGCTGCTTTGGCATGCTGACTTCAGCAGCCTTGATTACTTAGCGCTGCACTAGATCTGTTTGTTAAATGTTACAGTAAAGCATGCTACCTATCCTGCAGAGAACAGCTGAAAAGCTACTTGGTAAAGTGGAAAACTTGAGCAGCCTCTGGTCAATGGTACATTTTCCACTGGATGCAGTGGATTATGTTCTTTTTACAACCTCACCAGAAATATTCAGCATCTACTGTCCTTTATGGGAATGAACAGAGTTCCTAAATATGAAATTACAAGTGATTGAACTGAATTGCAAACATTAAAAAAATGAAACTTTTAGGCCTGACAAATCCACACCTCCTCTAGCTTCATGGTACTTTTGCCCACTGTAACACCAAAGATAAATCCCTGGAGCGACTGCCCAGAGTAAAGAGTTTAGTACTGTTATGTGCTGCCATCTAGTGAGAAAATAATAAAGCTATGGAGCAGATAATGAGTCAAGCATTTAGTTTTGTCCATCAATTTATTTTTTAAACATATGTGCAATCTTTTATCATAACTTATGAAAGAGTTAAGTGTTAATCAGAGGAACAAAAAGTTTGTTTCAATCTCTCTAAAAAAATCAGAAATCCATGTTATTGATCAACATTGTCAATCAACAGCCTAAGCGAGCTAACCAGCTCTTTAGTCGGTGTTGAGGCACAAACAGACTCCCTGGAGCACCCAGTGGGAGATGTGCATGGTGGTGAAGAGGTCTGCCTCAAACACCAACCCCACACCCATTGCATTCCTCCGCAAAGATGTGGTGTACACCGGTGTCCGTATTGTATTCTGTGGTGTAAAATACACATGACAGTTAGGAAAAACATAGGAATAGTGAAGTAAGTTATTATCTGTGTGACCTATAGTGCCTGTGGTCCACACCTGTAACCTGAGGCGGTGTGCCTCTATGGGGATGACTTTGAGAATGGGGAGTTCAACCACCAGAACCTTTGGTTTACTCTTCAACAGGCAGCCCTTCTCCGTGTCCCAGTCCGCTCCCTCCAGATACAGGCCGGACACAAGGCAGCCTGCAGGGGATAACACAATCAGTATGTATAACTAATCACAGATTGTGATGCAAATGGGGAATTTTATTTCTTTACCCTGTCCAGGTCTGTCACTGACTTCATCCTCACTGCGGTACTGGGTCACTTGCGTGTACAGTGTGGAAAGATCGAGAGGCCAACCATTTTTCCTGCATGCAGCTTGAACCATGGCAGTCAGGTAGGACTCTGGGATATGGAGTCCTGATAGCCACATAACCTTTGGCTCTCCCTCATCCACCTGGTAGACGCAAGATACACAGATACATCCGACATGAAGCTGCTTTCTCTACTTTTTAATGCCAGAATACAAAGGGTGATATACATAGAAGAGGGGATCTGTGATAGTGTGTGTCCATCCTCACCCAGTATCTATACTGCTCATAACGCCTCTTGAAATGGCTCATCCAGTTGCCGAGGGACTTCAGAGTGTCCGGTGCCAACTTCTTCCAAATGGACGGAATGTGACCATTAAAAAGTGCCCGAGCAACCTCGTCCAACTCACTGCTCATTCCCACCTCACCAGCCAAGGCCTAGGCGACACAAGAGAATCAGAGCAAATGTAAGCCTGTGTGAAGCGCAAAGACACAACATTTATCTCTTTGTTTCCACAATATCTTGCTGTCCTCTGCCCCTCCTGCTCACCCTCTGCAGCTCAGCCAGAGAGCGCCGCATGCGAACCACTAGCTTGTTGAAGCGCTCCAGTTCTTGAAGCAGCACCACTGAGGTCGGGGAAATGTCGGTCCCAAACTTTTTACAGATCACATCCATGTCAAATAACGTTGGAAGCTTGTTCTGAATGTCCTGGGCCACCTGGCTGATGAACTCATCCCTACCGATGCTTCCACCAGATTCACCTGAGGCATATGAGTGTTAAAAGACCATAAGAGAGGAAACACATGGCAGCATGGAGGCAAAGAGAGTAAACACCCTTCAACAGTATGGAACAGCTTCTCCTTCTCCAGGAATGCTCTTCAACATTCAAACTCAATGTGGCAAGCAATGTTTCAATTTCTTCCGTTGAAATCAATTAAAAGACGAGATAGATGAAAGATGCCAAATCCTACCTGTCTGAGGCTGCAGGTCTATTAGGTGAGTCCACATGTCTTTAGCTGCCTGTGTGTAGTATCCTATCTCTGCATTGGAATGAAGACCCAATACCTCTGCTGTGTTTACCAGTGGCAGCGTCTCAATCTCATCTGTAACAGATAGCAAGGTAGAAAAATACATTTTAGCACAGACCAGCATCTCTATAGCTCGCTCTGTTGGTCAGTAAACAAAATGTCCCACCCCTTGGCAGCCACAGTTTTTGCCCTGGGAGGCTGCAATTTTTGGTTTATGAGATTGTGTGTATGTGTGTGAATGCATTCACATGTGATGGATGCATGCACAAACATGATTCCAGCTATTGCAATTTCAAGTATGAGAATGTAAGGTGATTAAAATATTGACTTACCAACATACACTTTCTTGGGCCCAGTTGAGGGGATCTTGTAATCTACGTCCTTGTTGCTGAAGAAGTGGAATTGCCGAAAGGTGTAGAAGAGAAAGTCTCCAAGGTACTCATCCATGTAGACAGTCAGGACCCTGCGGTCAAAGCTATCTATGGCTCGCCCACCATACATCACCTACAGAACATTATACAGACATGCTTAATGTACAGCATCAGTCTGCAACAGGGCAACTGTGGCTCAGTGGTTAGCAAATCCGTCTTTCAATCAGAGGATCGGTGGTTCGATCCCCGGCTCCGCTAGTCCACGTCGATGTGTCCTTGAGCAAGACACTTAACCGTCATTGCTCACCGTTGCTGTGTCTACTGTATATCATGTAAGTCGCTTTGGATAAAAGCGTCAGTGTAATGTTATATATACAAAATATAATGGATTTATCCTTACCTCCCCAATAAGGTATTTAAGACTTCCCCAGGGAATATTGCTTTCTCCTTGGTTGTAAGCTTTTGTGAGATAAGTCTTCAGGATCTCCATACACACCTGTTGATTACAGTATCGTTGTTTAAACCATTGAAAAGCAAAGTGAAATACAACTTAAATGGAGACTAAAAATCAAACAAAATCACTTAAACATCGTGAAAATGACTCCTGTGCCACTTACGAAGAAGTCAGACTCATTGAAGTCGTAGGATATGTTCCAGCCAATCTTGCCGTACTTGCGTCTCTCTTGCACTACAGCGTGGAAGAAGGCCAGCACGTATACCAGGCTGCTGAAGGCTGGGTGAGGGCATGCAAACAAAGTCTCCGTGGAGACTTTAGAGTATGTGGCTCTGATATTCAGCTTGAGACCGTTGGGAGGCTCTGTCACAACCTGCACACAATAGTACATGTAAACACACTGACCATTTCGAAATTCTGTCTCTATTATTATTGATAGTATTGTAAAATGTTAACAGTCACAACAAGCCAGTTGGTCTCATATTAAACTTTCAAGACTTGCTTTTCTTAAAAAAAGAAAAACGGTCTCTTCCATGCTCATTGAATGTGGCCACACCCCACTGGTGTGTACAATTTAAAAGTAGAATCACCTGTTCCTATTGGGAATGCAACAATGTCATATTCCTAACATATATACTAAAACCTTCTAATTCAACAGCTATTTACATAAATCCTTCTACCACTTACACAATCTTAGAAACTCTAATAAAGGTAAGAGAACACTGCTGAAGAAAAAGAGAAAATGTGTTTCACCTTTAGAGACTTTTGTAGTATGCCAATGGGGAAATCCGGAATGGGGTTGGTGGTGACCCACAAGCGGAAGTTGGGGTTGGGCTTGGTAATCCTCTCTAAGGACTTTTCCAGTTCCTTCAGCCACTTTACAAGCAGGTGGCAGTTTTGTAGCATCAACCAATGACCACGGGACTCCGCCTTCTCCAGCAACTGCAATGCCACCTTTATCACAGGGTCAGAAGACAGTTACCCTCAACGTCTTTTTATTGTGACCTAGTGTGACTACTTCCTGTTCCCCATACTCATTCAACGTGACCACCCTTAAAGCTTCGCAGCTGTGATATGGAAGAGAAGTATTCAGTACCTTCTCCTGGCCTTGGCCCATAGCAAGGAACTTGAACTTGTTTTCTCCAAAGCCTGACCTCTCGGCTAGTTTCATGAGGTCAGTGGCTGGATCAGAGCCGGGACTCAAGATGAAGACAATGGGGGAGGAAGGTGTGCTCTGTTCATAAATTGCATCAAAGTTGATCACAGGGGGCTGCACATATCTGAGCAGAAACACAAGAAAACACATAGAAACTCAGGGCTTGGTTTCTCTCTGTGTAAATATTTACATTCTATAAACATTGTCAAATAATTGTGTTTAATAGGCTTAAACAGCACCACATTGGTGTACTGCACATACATTATACAGTAAATACTATAAATATATTTTTTTTATTTTTTAACTGCAATATTGCACCAGAAACAGTCTTACCTCTCGCCCATGGTGACAGTGATGTAGTCGGTCACAGCTCTGTAGATTCTATCAACACGGAAGCAGCGCAGCAACAGCAGCTTCTGAAAGGCCGACAGGTTCTCCTCATATTTCATGGGGAATTGAGCCTGTTCGGGTCCATCTAAGTCATACCACTAAGCAGAAAAAGAATCAGGGATAAACTCTCAACAGATTAGGGAACATGCCTATCGTGATTCCTGTCACTGTGGTCACTTACAGACTTCCAGTCAGTGGAATGTTTCTCCACATCATCCGGCAGAGAGCCAAAGTGCTCAGGAAAGAGCTCTGCTAGTTTCACTATGTCCTCCCAGCCCTGCTCTGCAAGCCAGTCGCAGGGTTTTGTACGTGTGCTCTTTTCCAGGGATAGATTACCTTAACACGCAAGGTGGACAAACAGGACGTGCTTTGAACATTGTGGGCATACACATTTTTTTCTGAGTTTGTGATTACTATTATCTACATAAACATTTTAGATGAGTTAAACTTATCTCACCCTTGATAAAGAACTCCAACTCCTCCTGAGGTGACCTCCCTTCTGCCTGCTCAATCTTGATGGTCATGTTAAAGGCAAAGAGCAGCTTGTGTCTCTCAAAAAGACCTATGGATACAAAGTGAGTTTCGGTTATATTAACCACAAAGTAATCATAAATACTAAGTTTTATCTTAAGATATCAATCCTTTTCCATCCATTCCATTATTCAATGTTGTATTTTACCTGTGCAGCCATAGTTATAAACACTGTATGTCAGAGTTGTCATGATGTTCTTCAGTCTTTTGAGCAGGACACAGTCAGGCAGAGATTTGCGCAGTGAAAAGTCAAACACTTCCAGGTAGGAGGCTAGAGAGTACTGGTACATGCTGTTCACCAGAGCCATCTCTGTCAGCACAAAGAACAGGATAGCACCGCGCTTAGCAGCAGGTCGATAGCTGTCTCTGAGTTCATCAATGTCCACCGATGTCTTCTCGGCCAACTGTAGTTTCTCAAATACCTGATGATCACAACAACAAATAAATGAAAAACTAGGATTAATGACTTCAGGGAAATTGCTATTATTCCATGAGTTCACTGACGCTTGCTGTAGCCAAACTGACCTCACTGGCTTTTGACTTTGTCTCCTCCAATGTGTAAACCAGCTCTGTGTTATCCAACATGTTGCCTGTAGATGTGGCCAGCTCCCTGAGCAAGGAGTCCCCGAGGTTCTTCAGCAGCTTCTTATTGTTGCTTGTCTCTTGAATCAAACGCTCACGCTGCTCCTCCAGCTCCTTCTTCTCAAAGCCCATGATAACACTCAGCAACTGGTCCTCCAGACCCTTAAGAGTCACTACACGTAATATAGATACAATAAATGGACAAAGACAAACAAAGCATTCAGAGCATGCTGTTCAAATGTACAGACACAGCCATGGTTGCCATGCCAAACAATCTTACCAGTATAATTAATGACAATGGCTTTTCCGAACACTGATGGAGAGTATTTGGGGTTGGCAAGTTTGGTGTTGAGGTACAGTTTAAAGTTGGGATCATAGTCCACCTCCTTGTCACCCAGCATGAGGACCTGCCTGCCCTCTGCTCCTGTTACGTTCTTCTCCAGGACATTGTCAATCACGGGATCAATGTACTCATCCACATCTTGAAAAAGGAATGGGAAGCCATATTTAATGGCCATCTCTAGCTGCTTTAGGAATTCTGGATCATTGAAAGATGAGATCTGTGGACCCAAAGGATTATGCCAATGTCAGCATTTTGTAACTCAGTGGGTGCCTCCGGGCCTGAGCACCCAGGAAGAAGACTGAGCACCCCGTGTGCCAGTGTACAATCAAGGGTAAATTTGAATTGATTTTATAACAAACTCCACCAAGATACTCTGCGTGACATAGCCCACGTTGTAAAACAGGTAACACTTTCCTTCTAAAGAGGTTACATCAAGGGTGAGCAAAAAGCTAATCACATTTGTTATATTGAGTAGCTGTGTGTGCTGTTGTGTTGATGGTTGACTGTATTTGAAAGGGTGCACTTGTATGCTTTCTTAGTAACACGTGTAACGTTAGATTATTATATCTTGTTTGGCTTGTCAATAGGCTGGCCCCTTCTAGCATATATTGATATGTAGCGTTCTTTATCAGTGTGGGCTACTATAGCAGCGGATTGTGTTGGATTCTGCGCTCGGCCTATGATTGATGTTCATGTGACCCTTTTTACTAAATCATTTCGTGTCACTGATTGAGTGATTGATTATCCTTCCATGCGTTTCATGGTGTGCATCGTTCATTAAACTTCTGATCACCAATCCCTGTAAATGTTTTGTGTGTGTGTGTGTGATGTGTGTTTCAGTTGTCACTGATAATTAGCAATATTTCATGGTTTCAAAGTGCTGATTCTTGGGCTGTCACCAGTGGGAAGCTAACTCAGCAGTCATTCTGGGTCTTGTAAGCAATTATGAAACAAATCCTGCAAAGGAATCAAATATTTTGTACCTTAAGATTATTGTTTTCTTCCTTCTTCTTAATCCAGTTGAGTGCTTGCTGTTGTGGGTCAATACACATGGCAAAACGGCTCCCTCTGCTTGTGAGGATTCCATTCTGCACCGAGAGTTCATCTGGAGGCAACCCCTCCGAGCCCCATCTATCACACATGGATTATTGGACACATTGTTAGCCCTATAGTCAGTGTGCAGCCAAAATAAAGACAGATCCACATAAGTGAAACAAGCTCTTAATCAAAATCCTATTGTATAT
Source organism: Cottus gobio (assembly GCA_023566465.1). Lineage (NCBI taxonomy): Eukaryota > Metazoa > Chordata > Actinopteri > Perciformes > Cottidae > Cottus > Cottus gobio. Next base: position 17,902,260 of record CM042218.1, on the reverse strand, counting down.
TGTCCTCTAAAGGTGAAACTTGTATAATCTGTAGTAAGAAAACACTCCTTCTCACCTGCTGATTTCTACCTCATCAGTCAGAAGGCTTTCCACTTTGAAAGGCTGGCTCAAGGGGATGCCTCTATCCTGCACATTCTTAACCCATACTTGGTAAACCATTTCATTTCTGAAGTCCCAACTGAAGGCCCCTACATAGCTCAGGAAAGCAGCAGATATCAGGCAGTCACCCAGCAGACGCACTCTACGCTGCTTCAACTCCTCCAAATCTTGTGTCCACCTGAGCGGGATAGTTGAAAGAGGGAGTAGCAAAGAGAAAAGGTGAATGAAGAAAAGGCGTTTCAAAAGAATCAAATAAGCCACTCTCCGCGAGGTTGGTTAGGTTGAGTGTTGTGACTTGATACATTTGTTGTTTTACAGCCTCACCGTTCATTCTCAGAGCTCAAGCCAGAGATGAGTTTGTCAGCAGCTATCAGCCTCCTCTCCATGAGCTCAGCCTCATCCTGTAGCAGCCGTTTCTCCTCAATAGCAGCTTGGTACTTCTCTCCAAGAGCCTGTAACTCCTTCTGGATCTTGTTAAGCTCACTCTGAATGCGTTCCAGCTCCCTCTTACTCTGAAAGAAGTTCTTCTCTAGGCGTGCAACCTAAAAACACATTTGAAATAAGCCTGTTCAATTCGTGTTGCTACTTATAGAGCAAGATGTTAGCATGTACAAACTTTACATTACCTTCTCTCTCTTAGGTTTTATCTCCCTTGAAACCTCACAGTAACCCATGATAGCCTCGACAAACTTCAGCATTCCTGAACCGGCCTTACTTATGGCTTGCATCTCCTCAAAGCTTGTATGGAGCTCCTTGAGGTAGCCTAGACATTTGCAAAGAAAACAACTATATACTTGGCAAATGGAAATGCCACTATCATACACAATAAATGTGTATTATCCTTATTGGTATTATTCATTGATCGTGAAGCCCACTTACCTTTGACAATCCTGACTTGGTTATTGTTTATGGAATCACAGTCCATTTCCATCAGCGAGCGCAGGAAGTTAGCCTCTGACATCATTCCCTTGGCTGACTGCCAACTGATCTCCTTGTAGCCACGCATCACCAGGATGCACTCACAAACCACCTGCACCTGTTTGGGTGGCTTGGCAAAGGATCTGTACAATGAACCAGCCGATAGAGTGAGAGTTTTGATTAACAGATTAGTCTTTTGGTCAGGCATGCAAGCGTTTTCATGATGATTAACTGGTGCCCGACACCACATACAGTACGTTTTGGGTTAACATTCAATTTACAGAGGTTTAGTCCCTGTTTATTCATTAATTCTGCTGAATAGTTGTTAGCTTTTTTAACAACAGAAAGAGTAAGAAGGGGAGTTTACCGGATCTCTGTCACATCAGATTTTTCCAGGTCTTTCAGGGCGTTGCGGGCTGCCTCTAATGCCGGCAGGGCCTCAGTCAGAGAACTTTCAGCCTCTTTCTTCTCCACAGCTATTACTTTGTTCTGCTCTTCAATCTCTTTGGCTTTGTCTTCTGCCAGAGTCTTTTTCTCCTCAGCTAGGAAAATAAATGTTTTTGATAAGATTGTTGTAAATGTTGTGTTTTGCTTTGGAAGCTTAGAGCAGTGGTTCTCAAATGGGGGTACATGAGATTTAAAACAACATCTATTTCAAATTAGCATCCATTACAAAATCCTTTAAACAAATACAATATAAGTGTATGTTAATAAACTGAATATTCTATATTCTATATAAAATCAGACACTGATGGCACAGCACTGTGTAGTACATCTTTTTTTCAACCAAAAATGATTTTGCGCTGGTTAGGGGGTAATTGGTTGAAAAAGTATTTTGCAAGGGGTACATCACTGAAAACAGGTTGAGAACCACTGACTTAGAGTACACTGTGTTTATCCTAAGCCAGAGTTAAGAGATGCAGGTACTCACTGACCTACAGTCGTGTTTGTGCCAATCTCATTCAGCAGGGCCTCACAGGCTGTGGACTTTTCAGCGAGGACCACCTTCTGCTCCGCTAGCCTGACATTCAGCTCAACCAGCTGCTCACTAGCCTCCTTCAGTTTATCCAAACCTCCCGCTAAATGCTTGCACTGACCTGGAACAAGAGAGAATAAGTTAGTAAAACAAACTTTTTCAAATAATCAATGCACAGTAGCCTGGTGGCACCAGTCTAATCCTTCACACAGAGGTACAGACTTCATGGTGTGTTTCATCTTCTCACCCAAAATATATTGGTCCTTTTCCTCCAAGAGGTTAGAATAGGTGCTGATGAAGTCTAAGTAGTTCTTTGGAGTAACATAGTTGCAACGTCTGAGTTTCTGCTGGAATAGCTTGCTGTAGTCACCCACAGAGCTATGGACCATACACACATGAGCTATCACTGCTGCAGAGTGTACCACAGGAATCATTGGACTTTCACCTGTTGAAAAAAAAAAAGACAACAAGGAAAATCTAGATTTAGGGATAATATATTACTGGAGGTATCATAATAGTTAAATACAGTAAAGAAAACCCCCTAATACAATTTTCATAATATATGCAAAAAAATATAAATGTGTGTAATTACACACCAAGGAAAGACTGAGCGACTGCGAGTAACGCCTGTGGAGGCCATGGCAAGAACCAGTCTATCACAGTGTTGTTCATCAAGCCTGAGAGAAAAGTACACAGTTAGTGAAAGAAACCCAGAAATGATAACAGAATCAAGTGATGCCTAACATCGCATTTCACCTGGGAAGTTCCTGCAGCGTGTCCTGAGGGTGTCACCTACTGGAGACATGCCTAATACAATGTGGAGATTGTTGGCGCTCTTGTTGACAAAGTACCGCCACACACTCTCTTTCGAGGGACCTGCTCCCATAGTAAGAGCTTCATCATGAAGCTGGTTGAGAACTGACTCCCTCTCATCGTCAGGGAACAATGCAGGAACAATCCCTATAGAGAGCATGATCAGTACTACAGCTGTGGTTTTCAGAAAAATAAATGTAGTGTGTGCCAGGAGGTTAGTGTGATATCCAACCTGAGGTGAGCATGTTGTTAATGAGTTCTAAGAAGCCTTCCTCAGCAACATGGGCATCAGTAAAGAGGAACACTGTCTTCTTATTTTCAATCCCAAGCTTCAAGTACAGGGCTTTCAGGTCATCACGGAGGTGTGACTCATTGTATCCTCTGCTAAGAGTTATCTCGAACACCTGGAAAGAGCAGATTGCATTACTAGATGATGGAGATGTGAAGTTATACACCATAGAAATCAAAGTTAAGAACTCCTTTTCAAAAGATGCTCAGGAAGGTATAGTTCAATGCTGCTTAACCTCTCTCAACCTCATTTTCCATTAAATTAATCCTTTAGCTTTTAAGTTAGAAGCATTCTGTTTCTACATTGGAAGACAGTGTCACCTATAACTATATTACAAATCACCTTGTTCCAATGCTTCAATAAGATGCCACATTCTTACGGCAGTAAAAGGAAATATTCTAGATGTCTTGTGTGGTATATATATATTTCCCCATTCCCTGGCATGACACGTGTGGTGTCTAGTAATGAACCTTTGTAATTGTAGCATATGTGACTTTGATCTTTAAGAAATGTGTTCATCATTGAGAATAATTTGCCCTTCACCACACCCATCGTGGTTCTTGTGTTTTACAACCTCACAGCCGGCAGCGAAGGCAGCGAGCTTGGTGAGGGACTGCTTGCCAGAGCCCCCTACGCCGACGAGCAGTGCATGGCCACGTTCAATGCGAATGATGCGGTGCACACGGGTCAGATGTTCCAGAGCATCATCAAACAGTACGAGGTTCCTCCCCGACTTGTTCTCATTGTATTCCTCTTGAATTTCCTGCAGAATGCAAAAACACAGTGGCATCTCAGTATGTGAGAGTAAATAATTGTAACAATTTGTCGTATTATACAATAACGTTCCAAAATGTATATTAGACTGAGACCACCCATTGCAATTAACAACACAGTTAATAACTTGACAATACCTGAAACAGGGCTTTTGATGCATCATAGTCCTGTATGTCCTCATAGACCCTTGGTTCAATCTCACTTAGGGCTGTCCTGTAGTCTCCAAAAAGAATTGGGTCCCTCATGACTGCCTCCATGTCTGACTTGAAATGCTCCTCAATCAGGTTTTTTAAGTGGCCTTGGAGCTGGTGGCCAAACACATTGGGTACATTTTTATGGTGAAATACAACATTACAAAACTATTCCGTAAATAGCAGATGAGCATACATTTGTAGTTACAGTTGGAGGAACAATAACCATATTGTATTTGTCCCTGCAGTCAACACAAAGGAGAATATACACTAAATATCAAATACTATTAGTAATAATTATTACCAAGGCTTTGTCAGTTTCATCAATGAGTCTGTCATGAAAGATTCTCAGACACTCATTCCTCCAAACTCGCACAAATTGGGTGACAGTCAAAAACCTGTAAGAGCGTAATCAGGTAAAGCAAATACATTTAAAAACATAAACAAAGTCTTTGTTAATGTGTTATTGAAGTGAATATGCCAGATCAGACCTGTCAGGTTTGGTGAGCGTCAGTCCATTGTAGACTCTTGACAGGTCCCTCAGGTTGAAGATGTAGTGGAACTTGGACGGGGTGGGTGGCAAATCTTTGATGATGTTGTTGTACAGTTCCAGTGTGCAGGAGGTGACTTTATCACAAACCTTCTGTATTGCGTCTTCAAATGCCTACAATATTTGACCAAGTTTACTAAATCTGAGTGATTGAGTTTCTGATGGGTATTGATTTATGTGGGAAAGAGATACTCACTCTGGTGTGGCCTTTGATAATGGAAGCATAGATACGGTGAAGGGAGTCCACTGCAGGGAAGGGGATGCTAAAGACACTGAAGATGGAGATGAAGCGGGGATCCACCTCGTTCCTCCCACCTCCTGCCTTTCCCATGGCAGCAATAAAATCAAGGTCCTTGAGGATTTTGTAGTTAAGATCCTTCCCTCTGTCATAAATGCCTCCTCGGTCCAATAACAGCTTCAGAAGTGCGATGGGCTGCTGTGTGCCGTAACTATCCACCTGGACGAGCATACAGTATATTGCAATAATATCAAACATACAAGATGAGATAGAAGACTTCGTTGAGAGTTTGGTGTAGGTACCTTTGGCATATTCATGTCATCCATAAAGACCAGCAGTCGTTTCCCCATAGGAGGCCCATATGTCTCTTTCGTCCTTTTTTCCACATTGGCCTCCAAGTTCCTCTGCAGGTCCATTGAAGTTGTTCTGGATGAGAAGTTGATGATCACGCTAATCTAGAAACAGAAGGGAACAAATGTAAAGAACATCATAAGATGACATATCCGATTTGTGTGGTATACTTACCCTTGTATCTGCATTGAGGTTCTTCAGGAAGTTAAGAATAGTGGCAGTCTTGGAAGTGCCAGACTCCCCGACCAGAAGCACTGGTCTCTTTATCTTCACCATCTGTTCCAGGATCCAGCTGGCTCTTGTAGTGTCAATTGTTGGCACTAAAGCAAAAGATGGATGATAAAGAAAATCAAAGTGGAAGAAGGAACTCAGGAGGGCCAAAAGGTTTAAATCAATATTTATGCGGGACACTTCATTCGTCCCTGCCTCACAGCTCACAGAATTGACCTTTACCTAAAATATCAGCAAACTTCATCTCAGGATTGTGGATATATTTGGTGACCAGAGAAGTCCAGGGAACCCACTTATTTTTTGTTCCATCAAAATGAAAATCATAAAGAGTCGGGAGGTATCCTGTTTGAATGCAGACACAAATAAAAGGCACTTGAACTTATTCATACGGACAATTAAATTATCCAAAAGTGAAACTGTGTTTGTTTTCATGATATGAATTAATTAAATATAAAACCATAAAGCAATTCTGGTACCTGCAATGATTAACAATCTCATGATATATACAATCATATATCCCAACTCTGTCCTCTAGTACATAATATTAAATGTCACCCACAAAAGGTGGATGAATAAAAGAAAACTGCATAATCTCAGCAATGCATGCTCGTTTTCAAACAAATCTAAATACAAATTATTTATTTTTACCTGGGATCTCACCAGGTCCAGCCAGGGATTTCTCATCATGCACTGCAGTTAATTTGGAAAGTCTTTTGATGAACTCATCAAACTTGATTCTATCACTCTCCAGCAATGTGGCCCCCAATGAGCAGTACAGTGCTTCCAGGAAGTAACACTCTAGGACTTCAGCACTGCTGCTCTCACTCGGAAGCAGCGCATCCAGTGTCAAGCACAGCTGAGTCACCTGAACGCACAACCAACACATGCATAATTGGTCCAAATAGTCTGAATCTGGACTGTACTAATCTTCATGCATGAATACAACAACACTGGTACTGGAGTACATTTGAGATAGATGGGATTAACCTACCATGTTTAGATCTGTCTGAGGGACAACAGTCTTCAGTTTCTGGCCCTGTTTGCCATCAACGATACCATCCACAATCATGTCAATAGAGCTGTGCACATATTTCTCAAACAATTGGTTGAGCACTTTCTGTTCCTAGAAAGAAAAAAATAATATATATATATAGATATATTAGCAAATTAAAAGCAAGTACTGTTCTCATATAGTGTTTTTTTTTTCACATACCATGTCAGGTCTGTTGTTGACCCATCTCTGCCAGTGTGGGGTGTATCTCAGGTTTTTGGGGTCAACAAAGACCATCCCACAGCGGGAAACCGTAGCAGGGGAAGCATACTGCAGATCTCCAACCTGTGATGGTGAAGGTTCCTTACATTATTGCTCTGAAAGTTGCTTTTCAGGTGAAGGGAAAGGTATTCTGCTAACAGACATTTTGAAATTCATACAAACCTCAAACAGCATGGCACAATGACTCTGTAAACGGATCCGTTCGCCATTGGCTAGAGTGAGGAGCTTGTTGTCATCCATCACTGAGTTCATATTCTCGACCCACAGAGCATCCACATCCCCATCAAACAGGATGTACCTGTGAGCCAAAGGTCATGTTGTATGAATGAATGAATGACATCAATGGCATACTGCACATCTTCATCAACTGAATGATAAAATGTCTCCTCCAGGTTTTTGTTTTTTTCACCTCCGCTCTTTTTTGTCAGTAGGCTTGTTAATGTCACGGAAAATGTTGGATAAGATCCCATCAGTCCAGTCTCGAGTGTCAGGGTCAAGAATACCGTAAAGTTCAATGACACTCATGGCTTTAGGGTTCAGGGGATACATCTTGGTTTGAAAGCCCAATCTGATGATGAGATAAAATAAAGATGACTATTGTGCACGCAAAAGATCTGGAAAGTGGTGTAAAATTAAGAGATGTAAACTGACCTGGTCTGAGCTAGACATAATGTGCTGATCACAACTGATTTCCCTCCACCTGTTGGGCCCACAATCATAATAGTGTGTCTCGTCATCATCGTCTCATACATCTGCACCACTTTATCCACCTGAAATCACAGACAGCATAAAGAATGGGATATGTCAACATGTAAACACTCATGGTGTAACTACATCTTTGCTACAGTAATTAAACGATACTTAGGCTGTGTAGGAAAGCCTGTATCTCAAAAACATTTAATCTAAGACCCAGATGAGACACCTGGTTAGGCAGCATGACATATTTGTTTTCTTGCAGGATCTCTTCCACAGCATCATTTAAGTCGGGATAGCGAACACGAGGGCAGTCTAGCCCAGGGAACAGATCTGAAATCAGCCCAAGGAACAAGGGCACGTCCTCAAATACAAATTTTGGCAGGTTCATGTCCCTCAGAGCACGCATCAACACCACATCCTGAAGAGAGGAAAGACAGAAAAAACAGGTTCTTTTGGAAGTGTTGTATTTTTCAATATGGGTTGAAGTGATACTAGAGTCAGTTTTTAAGCCAGACTGCAACCTATAAGTAGTAATTATGATAATACCAGAAGTGTTGCTTTTTCATATTCTCTGTGGCTTCTGCAACATTACTTGATACAAGATACTAGGCAGACTCTAAAAATACTTTAAACAAGCTCCCAAGAGCAATCAAGCTTCACTCTATATACTTTAATGCGATCACAAATAAATAACTCCCTATTTCCATATTGAATGTAAGCAAACATGATACGTTTTCTATCTCCTATATGAAAATGAAACAGGAAAAATGTTGTTGTGTCTCTACCTCACTGAGGTCCGGCGAGCCTCTCTTCAGCTCTCCTGCCATCACCAAGACAGACTTCAGAGCTCGCAGGCCAAAGTCATAATGAGACTGCTTTGACAGCTGCTCCCGTGCCAGCTTATACAGTACTGTCATCTTCTTTGCCAGCACCTGAATTGAGTAAAATTGTAAAGATGAAATCCTTTATAAGAAATTGACATTTGCAAGCAGTGCAGTTTGGGATTTTTCAATGTCTACACAACATTTCCTTCTTAATATGGTTCAAGAAATCTGAGAACATTTTCAAGAAATTCATTATAAATGATCCTTGCCTTTCTAAATGACCTGAAATAACTAATACATCTTGTATATTACAGTAATATTTTATATGAATGGTGTTCATTATATATTGCTCAGGATAAGTGTCACGCGGCGGTTACTGGCCATCCCCCTTCCTCATGTCTCACCTGATTACCCTCATGTGGCACCTGTCTGATTGTCTCACCTGATTCCCAATTGTTTCCACCTGTTCCCCATTACCCTCATGTGCTTATAGTCTGCGTCTTCCCCTTGTCTTGTGCCAAAGTGTTTCGTCTCGTGTCGGACTACCTAAGCAATCCACAGTCGTGAACCAAGCCCTCAGGATTCCGTAAGATTAGCCTACCTTGATAAGAGTGATTTTCAGTTTAGGTTTGTTACAGTTAATTTTTGCAGCTTTAGGTTTTCCTCCTTCGGAGTGATTTTGATTTGTCCTTTGTCTCAATAAAGACCTGTTCACTGACCCCTCTGCATCTGAGTCCTGCTTCGAGTCCCGGCCTGACAAGAGCATCAGCTAAATACTAGCAATGTAATTTGTGCGTTGTGTGTGTGACCCTCACCTTGGCCATTAGAAAGCCCTCAGAGAAGAGCATGATCTCACAAATCTGCTGTAGGTCAGGCACAATGACCACCACAGGCCTGAAGAGGGCTTTGACTGATTCTGGCAGCTCTGTGCGTCCTGCGTACCCCGGGTTCATGGTGATGAAAATCCCCATGCGGCTGTCCAGGCTGATGTCTTGCCCCTCAAACTGATGTTCATAGTGAAAAGGAGCAGGTTTAGGGGGGGTGAGGGTCATTAACTGTTCTGTATTTTGACAAAATAGCCTTCTTTCTGATATATCAATGAATTATTATGAAAACTGGAATTATTTTCAATTTATTACTGGTTCTGCATAACCACAACAGACTTACATGAAACCGTTTAAGCTGCAGAATGAGAGCATTGCGAATTGTCTGGATTTGGGAGGAGATCACTGACAACACTGAGGCATCAATTCGATTGAACTCATCAAAGCAGCCCCACGCTCCACACTGGGCAAGGCCAGAGAAGATTTTACCCATAGCCTGAGCACAGAGAGGAAAGGAATTCAAAGAAAAAAGCTGGTGACAAATACATAATAGACACTGCCTACTTTGTCCAGCAGAGAGTGCAACAGAGTGAGCACATTGGCAGCAAGAAACATTTCGAATACAGTTGTGTACACTGTACACTGTATTTTACCAGCATGTGCATAGAAGTGCATGATCATACCATAAACAGCAGACATGCCTGATGATTACAGACACCCTCGTGTGGTGGCACATTTTAGGACTATGTTTTATGTTGGAGTCCCAAACAATGTACTAATAAATTAGAATATTGATTTATCCTTTGGGCAAAAACAATGCACAGTAATGTCTCAGTGAATTAGAATGTATACGTATTTATTACATTAGCAGTGACTGTTCTCAAAAAAAGCCTAGTTAAATAGGCTGGTTTATGGTGCTAAGATATTTTTCAGTAGCTGTTGGCTCTTTAAGTGTAGGCTTCTTACCATGTAGTCCATGCCCTCGCCGCAGTTAGTAACCACACAGAGCAGGCCTAAAGCCTTGGCCAGATCCTTGGTGGACTCTGTCTTTCCTGTACCAGCTGGTCCAGCAGGAGCTCCACCCAGGTACATGGAGAGAGCCTGTATCACATCACACCAACATAAAGGTATGATGTTGTCAAAACAATCCAACAGAACAATGTACATGTTTCTGCTTGGGTGGGGTTCATACAAAATGTGTAAAGCTTCTCAAACCTGTGTGATGGTGAGGTAGATACGGTCTGTCAGTGGGGTTATAACCAATCGACCGTTCAACCCCATGTACTCATAGCCGTAAGAGAACGTAGCACTGCACTGACGCACAAATAGGTCGTCATGTTCCCGGACCCAGTAGAATCTGAGTTGACTTTCCCACTCAAACTCTTGTGCGTCCATTATACTGAAAAGAGAATTACATTTACATTTGTTTTAGGTATTTAAGTTCAAAAACAAGATAATGCCTTTGACATTTTTTAAAACTGAGGTTAAGTTTACCTGTTAAGTACAAAGTTATCTACAATGTCCCTTGCATGGACATCGATGATAAGCACAGTGTTGATCTTTCGTCTGTCATTTGTCTTCATTGGTTGAGTAATGCGTGTCACCAGCTCATCAATCTGCTGGTGCATTTTCTTAGCATAGTTCTTCAGTGCGTGCTTCTCTCCTTTCTTCACATTTTGAAAGATATCCTCTACCTCCCAGGTCCACCACACTTGAGTTGCTGCTAGCACCATCATGCCCTGGTATAGCAACATCCAATCCACCCTATGAGAAAAGGGAATGACACATTTACTGCAGCTCATTTGCACACACAGGCACTGGAAAACTTGCTTACACACATGTAATATTTACACACACCTGCTCTTGTGTTTATAGTAGTAGAAGATTGCTTCCTTGGTGATAAGTCTGTTAGTCCTCCTCATCTCCAGTAGTATTCCGATCATCCACTCCTCCACCCTGCCCTCCACCAGGATGGGCTTCCTCAGCTCCATCACCTCGCCCTCAGCAGACACCATGGCTCCAGCTACTGTCTCGCCATTGCTTTCCACATCAAACCTTAAAGATGCTATGTTGTCATACATCTTGTGGAACAAAGAAGAGAAAAATATTGAGGAAAATGTTTCACACACATTGCAAGCAGTGATCCTCATTTCTACTTTGAAGAATAATGCCGTATGTCTTATCTCTCCCCCAGACTTTGTCTGTAGTGGCGTGATACCTTGATCATGTGCTCCTGGACACAGGCAGGGTCATTACTCCCCAGAATGCTGAGCAGTTCATCATCAGAGATGAAGAAGAAGCGGGGAAACGCATTCCGCTTGGAGTCCAGGTAGTCATTTAGACTATTCTGGCACCTCTCCAGACCATTACTCAGGGCCTGCAGGTCTGTTAGCCGGTTGGGAATCAGGCAACACCGCTTAATGTTTGGACTCTTCACTGTGTTACTCATTATCTTAAAAAAAAATGAAGAACAATATATTATTGTGAGATGTCCAGTAACAGAGTGCTTTGCTTTAATCAGACTAATATTTTTGCCAAACTCACTTCTTTAAACCTTTTGTCAATGTTATCAAATGTCTTGGCTTCCTCTGGTAACTGCAAGGAAATGTCTCCGCCGATGAATATGCTCTCCAGGTACATCCACTTTCGTTGTACTAGCATCAATACCTGTGCAAGGAATATTTTTTCAGCAAAAATGTTATGGATTGGCTTATGTGTGATGGGAGATGGTCTCACTGACCTCTATGGTCTCACTGATAAGGGACAGGTCTTTTTCCCATTGTTGTATGGTGCCAAGGAAAGGGCCAACAAAACGACTGCCCGCCATGCTCTGTAAGTTCATCGCATCGTTGTCCACATTCAGCAGAATCTCGTCCACTGCACCTAGAATAAAACCACGATCCTGGGTGCCTTTAAAATAGGGCACCACACTGAACTTCATGTTTTCCCAGGTATCAACCACCTCCTTCACTCCCTGGAAACACACACAAACAAGTGTTTTATGTTACACAATCCAAGCAAGTATTTGTGATTTCACTGATAAACTGATGCAAGTGATCTCTGACTTCAAATAGAGATAAATCCTGCATGCCTTTTCAATACTGAGCTCTTTTACAGCAGAGGTGACAATGTCACCTATGCTGTTTGCATATTTGTGCAACTCCATTGCAAACATGTTCTCCAGAGTGAAGCTCTCAGGGTTCATCTCAAAGCTAGTGCCGGTCCTTTCCATCAGTTCCTTCCAGTGTCTGTGGCCAGGAAATATAAAATCACATGTTCATTTCATGTTGTCAAAACCATCATATTTATTTTCTGGACAACATACAATTTAAATATTTCATATCCTACTCTCATGTTTTGGGTGTCAGATTTATTCCAGTTATGTTCTGGTATCAATCTGTAGACTGACCTGTCTCTGAGGGCCTCATTTTTCAGGTCGAGCAGAAGAGGCAGAGACTCTCTGAACTCCTTCATGCGTCCTTCTAGGAAGAAGGCCACAGGTAACGCCCGCACATCTTTAGGCAGCTGCCTCAAGCTTTTGATGAAACCATCGACCCCCTCCTGTAGCAGCTGGATGTTTAAATCCACCCACAATGTCTGAGACCACTCTGTCTTTGCGTCCTAAAAGATGTAAGGACAAACACTTGAAATACTTGAAAAACCATGTTGACCAGAATTATATGTAAAGTGTCCCAATATGCAACCACATCAAACCTTCTGAGCTTTATAGACACCATATATCTGTCTCAAGCCCTTCATGTCCTTCTGTATGCTGACAACCCGTGGGTACACAGTGACCGGTAAATCCAACAGCTTCTCAGCATTAGCTAGCTCCTGGCGTCCTGCCACTATCTTGGTGAGTTCTGCCTCATATGATTCCATAATAGTCAGTCCTGCAAAGAAAGAAATGAGAGAGAGACTGGTTCCTCCACTACATTTTAAAATGTAACACCATATATTATTGCTCTGCATATAACAACTGAAGGCAGGTTTAAGTGCACAAGTACCTTTCTCTAAATCATCTCCCACAGCTCCAGGACCACGCATGTTGAAACTTTCAGCAAAGATCGACAATTCCTGCTTAAACTCCACAATATTCACCGTTGTAGTCTTTGAGTGTAAGGGTGAGGATAGAAAGAGAATGTAAATATACATTTCCAAAAAACTTACTTTTAATTTTATGTTTCAGCAGATTGTGAGTTTGATGTCTTACCTGAGTAAATGATTTCTTGACACCTGTCAGACTTCGATCAACCTGTCTGGATTCTGCAAACAGGTCATTCCACATCTGGTCAATGTTGGCCACCAGCTCCAGTTCTTCCTCTTCAACCTAAACAAGGAAAACAGAACACAGGACATTAAACAAGGGAAACAGTTTCAATTTGTGCCTTAAATGGGCAATCATTTAACAATAAACAAACAGTACCTCCACTTTGTACATGGCCAGTGTTCTGTATCTTTCCTGAATATCAATGAATCTCATCTCCACATCTAATGACATGTCCCTGATGTCTGATATGGTGCCAAGGACAGACTTCAGGTCATCAAAAGTGTCCGGGTTTTGTTTCAGCTTTTCAGAGAGTTCCTGTTGCATGAAATAACCGTAAGTATAAATCACACATAAAGATCAAAGAAAATGTACTTTAAAACATATGACACAGTGGAGCATGTTCAATACCATGAATTCATCTCTCAAGTTGAAGAGATCCACTTTGGCAGGCTTGTTGAGCAGACTGCCAAGTGAACTGATCGAGGACTGAACAGTCTCCTGCAACGTGTGAGCCAGAGGCTGCAAGTTTAGATGGATTATGTGCTCATTCTTAAACAGAGGCTCCAGCATCACCTCTTGACTGATACGAGAAATGAACTGCAGCTTATCATCATACATGACACAGGATGGTTTTTTTGCAGCAAATCTTTCATTGTCGAGACTTTTGTTCTTTTCCCAAATGGTCCGATAGCGTTTCCAGTGGACAAGATACTTATCCAGAGAGGAGAGGAGCCGCTCTAAGTTCTGGGACACTGTCATGGCACTCTCGTTTATCTGAGGATGCTGCCGCACGTCACTGAGGAAAGTAAATATCACCACCTCATCTTCACCACCCACATGTTGGGGAGGGCACTCAATGCAGGTCCCATGCATCCAACGCACAAATTTCTGAAACACAACAGTATGGACAGAATTAGGCCACATCTTCACAAATAATATTGGTTGTTGGTACTTAGGAAAAAAAATCATGATGACCCTACCTTGGTGCTCTCTACACAGTCTTTGATACAGTGCATGATCAGTCGGTAGATCTCATTGCTTTGGGGCTGCAACACAATCTTAGGGGCAGACAGGATGACATCAATTTGGAAAAGAGCGATATTTCCCCTCAGCACGGCGTTGAAGGCCTGGAGGTTCCTAAATGTGAAAGTCAACCAGAGGGTTGTGACAGTGGTTGCAACAGCTACTGTATTGCATTTCAAAGTAGTGATTATTACTGCTCTTAAAGTAGATAACTTCAAAAACTTTAAAATTATGTAATTACCTAAGCACCATCTTTATAAGGGAGTCCAGCACCTTGCGTTCCCAGTATATGTAATAATCTGCCATACGTTTGGCTTTGCCACTGCTGGTTCCCATGATCAAATGTTCTATCTTAGTGATGAGGGGTCCAATGTCTGCATACTTCCTACGCAGCAAATTCACACTCTTGGTCCGCTCTCGCTCAATACGTTTACAGAACTCCTTGACACCTTAAAAAACCAAGCAATTCAGTCAATGAAAATAATTTCAGTCTTTCCGTCTCAAAATGAAGATATCCAATAAATAATAGCTTACTTGGTAAGTTGTTTGATTTGTCTGGGACCTGATATTTCAGTAAGTTAACCAACACCATGGATTGCAACTTTGACTCAATGTCCTTCTCATTCTTCTGAACCTGATTGACAACTAACTCAAACTTAGAGACAGCCTGAAGTCCTTGATTGATGAAGTCGGGGATGCCTAAAACCAAACACATATTATTTGATTTAAATGTTACAGCCATTACTAACTCAATCAGAACACAAGTGTGCATAAATCAGACTAAATAGGTATTTAAGCCTCTGTATATACCATACCCAAAGAAGTCCAGTTGAGTCTTTTGCATCCAAAATAAATGTCTGTTTTGACCGCTTTGATCTGTTGAGCCAGCATAATGAAGTGTGCCTCACTGAGACTGTCCATTACAGAGTGGTAGCAGTTGACAACATTGTTCAGATCATGTACATGCCTAAAACCAAGGTTGAAAAAAGTTAGGCCAGAGATTACATCAATCTGTGATTCTGTGGTTTGGTAATTATAATTACCTGATGAATTTTTGCTCTTGTAAAGCAACATTTTGAGCCAGGTAAGGCACACAGTAGCCAAGTGACACAAGGTGCTTTGTCTCCGAAATGATTTCCTTGATCTCTGGAGCAAAGTTCACAATGTATCGCACTCCCATCTGCAGCCTGTTTTCAGTTGGAGGGCCATCCTTAAAATGAGAAAAATCTAAAAAAATTAATAACCCTATCCCTGCATTTTGCACAATATGGAGTAACAGTTATAATTGTGTAAATAGAGAGATACATACCAGTTCTGCCTGGATTTGTTTTTTACTGGGAATCATGACCAACAGGTTTTGTTTCATTAGCAATGGCAAGTTGCTTTCTGTAACCACCAGCCAGTCCTGGTACTTCTTCTCCTCAAAGTTCTTGATCTGCAAGGACAATTCCACGTACTTGTCCTTGGCCTGAGCAGAATGCAGCACAAGTCACAAAAAGGCGGTCAATAACAATTTGGTGTCTAAACTATTTAATATTTACAATAACCTTTTACAGCTGTGCAAGAGAGAAATAACTCACCGCTTTGCATTGTTCACTCTCTAGCATCTCTCGCACTTCCAGAAACGGAAGGATGGTGTGTTTGATGCGGTAGAAAAGAGATAGAGCCCATCTGATGGCTCCTGCCACGGGAGGCTCATTCCTATCTAGTGGTGGATCGTCCTTCTTGGTCTCAAATATTTCACTGATGCAGTCCACCTACAAAAAAAACATTCTTAAAAAGTGCTTGTAGCAGACCATCACTCTAGTCAAACTTCTACTGATAAACTGGCACAGCAGCAAAACATTTTATATTGTTTAGTTGTGCATATTTATACAACAGTGTTGAATCATGAAGCTGCGTACATTCAAACTCCACATAGACCCCCACTGTTCCTCAAGAGATATAACTTCGATCTATTGAGCTAACATCGTCACATAATTTTATTCGAATTTAAATTATCTGCAAAGTAAAATATCACCCGGCACCTTTTCGTGATTTCACAGTACAGTACCTCTTTGCAATACTGAACCAGGATGTCATTGAACTTTATCATCAAATGGTTGTTGATGGCCTCTTTGGAGCGGATGTTTTTGAATTTCAGGAGCATGTCGAAGGCCGCAGCTGAAGAGCGCAGTGTCTTAAAAGACTGATCAATGAAGTCGATGGCCTCTCCCTCGATAGCCTGAGCAGACAAGTGAGAAGTGTATCAGCTTGGTAACTGAGGTTTACTGCACAAAGAAAATGATACAATTGTATTTGTGCAAAATGACAAGTGCATTGATACAACCATGCTTTAAAGGGAACATTTGCCAATTTCCAACCTTATAGGTGAAGTATAGTGTGAATGCCACCTGCAGTCGTTACTAATATTCGAGCTGTGGTAGCCGTGGGGCGCAATGCCGCTCTAAAACGTATTTGTTCTCTTGGCATGTGTCACGTTTCCAACAGCAAAATTGAGAGCAAAAAATATGAGTGCAGTGGACGTTATGGATGACGATTTTTTTACTGTGTCAATTCCACAGTGCTTTGGCTGGCTCTGATATATATTGATGATGCAGATGTAGCACTGCTACACAACAGAGGGAAAAAGCTTTCTGGGTCAATACTGGACATACTTGTTCATTTGTACTTCTTCAGTGGACTACATTTACCATTAGCACTGATTGGACATCCACATAATTTTCCCTTTAGCTAAAATTGTTCTGATAGACAAGAACTTATATTTTCACCACTTCTCTATTTCAGAGGCCCTAAACTCACCTGAACCGTACTGTTGAAGTCTTGCATGATCATTTTCCAGCTACTCATCTTGCAGATGTTGAAAGGATCAAAACTGATGTTTTCAAAAGGCAAAACCAGACTGTCCACTCTGCACAAAACTTCATCAATGCGTTTTGGCTCCCCGGTTACACATTTTAGCTCCGGACCAAAGTTATTATAGAACTCCTCCAAAGTCTGTACAACACAAATCAGGAACAACTCTTTCAAAAACCTGAGTTGCTTTAAATACATTCTCGTGTTTAGTAAAGTGAGAGGCTAGTATTCATGGTGTTTATGTATACAGACCTGCAAAACATTGTGATAGTCCTGGCAGACAGACGCCATGTAATCAGAGCTCTCAAACAGTCTCTTACGGTCAAATTCCCAGCGTGGAATCCTGCCAGATTCTTCAATTTCAGCACGCACCTGGAAGTAGGATGACTTCCACTGGTCCAGGACCTGCTTAGCATCATGCACCTTGGATTTGGCCACTTCTCTATCATCTCTGTCCAAGGCACAGCACATTGTTAAGCTATAATGCAACTACAAAACAACCAATTCAATAAAGGAATCTGACTGACTACTGACCAATATTTACATTATAAAACGTACTTAAACTTTAACTCTCGCTAAGCCCTAAGCCTCCAATGTAAAATTTAAATATGTCCACACATACTTGAATAGCGTGTGGACATCAATTACTTGAGTCACACGTTGACACAGCTGCCAGGCGATACGCTCCATTAGAGGGACCATACGCTCATTTGTGTTGTAGTGGCAAGACATCATCCACACAATCTGCAGGCTGGTCATCAAAGAAGGGATGGTCTCCAGGAGCACATTAAAATTTGCTCCAGTACCCAGATTCTACAAAAGACAATGAAGTGAAGGTGAGAATAGCAACATAATTCTGTTGTCATAATTCAGATTCTTGGCAAGTGTGTTTTGTAACCTCTTGTCAGTTTCACTGCTCAATCTTAACAGAGGAAAAAATATGTCACGTAAAGAATATTTTGCAATTATGAATGGTAAAAAATGCAGCTCACCATGAAGGGTCTTTCCATTGTGCTGAGGAAGCATAAATTATCATTTGATTCCACACGGTATTTCGTGAGTTCAGCAACTGTTCCTTCCAGGTCGTGAACAATGCCTGCATCTGCCTTGGTCATCACCTCCAAGATCTTGCAGACTACGGGCTGTTTGAGTTGCTCACTCAGACCCCTCAGGATGGATGCACGCTCCTGCCAAAAAGCTATCTCTGGCAAAGGGCCAGGGCCCTGGAGGAAAATGAAAACAGAATGTTTCACATTGGCCTATAAATATCACAATGCATATTCTGATAGATGTCTTCTACATAGAACAAAATCTTTTGAGCTGGTACGGATAACATTTCTTGGTAATATTTCAGAAAAAGTTAACAGTTTTAAGTTCCTTGGAATCACAAACAACATGATCCTGATGAAAAAAAAGCTCATAAATGGCTGTATTTCTTAAGGAACCTTACAAGGACAGATTATCATGAAATGTTCTTGTTAAGCTTTACATTTTCTTGTGTAGCAAAATTAGAAGACAAACTGCATTTTGTTGTGAAACCCTGTTTTATAATGGCAATGGCAGTAACCTTGAATGCTGGGCTTGACCCAACATCCTTCAGCTGACACCACCAAGCCTGCGTGGGTTAAAACTCAGAGTAGGAAGAGTCACAAACCTGTGGCTTTTTGTTTAGCTGCAACTCAATGACAATGGTAATCTGAGTCTGCCAGTTCATCAAACACGGCTCCAACTTCTCTACAATCTCTGGATTAGATAGCAATACATCCACCTCCGGCACCAGGTCTAGCTCGGGGATGTGCAGCGTAGTCTCATCTGTGACAAATAGGCTGATCTTTAGATTTTACTGTTTATTATGAAATGAGCATTTAAAAACCAGCATGAGCAGTATATTAAAGTGAACTGATGTTCACGAGGGGAATTCAACAGATTATGAATTATTCTGCAGAGTTCAATGAAATCTTTACCTGTTTTTTGAATGTCAATTAACAATAAATTCCTGAATAAAATCCTTGGTCTATTAAATAAATCAAACCTTGTATCTGGCGTTGGATAGTTGTGTTGACCACGCCCAAATACTTGTATATCCTGTTGAGCAACTCGTCACGAATCGTGAGTTGCCCACTTGGCTTCTCTGGACTCTTCTCTTCTCCCTCTCCACTGGTTTCCCCCTGAGGCGAAACTGCCCTGCTTTCATAACCTGCACCAGTTATCTTCATCTGGTGGGCAGTAATTAAGGGAATATACACCTGACAAGAGACACAGTGAAAATATTCATCGCATATTCTTTATTCATAAAATCTAATGTTTTGAATATACATGGTTGATGGTGACACTTTTTCTCTGGTTGTTATAATAGGTTTTTGTCTAACTGTTAGTGGTTGCTGCTGGATTGTTTGCCATTTTTCATTTTACTTACATGGGCAAGTTTGTTCTGCAGCACTAAAGGGGGCTGTCCATTATGCACACCAATGTCAAATAGCCTGGGCATCACCTTTCTGGCCTCATTCATGTCCATTGGTTCAACAACGATCTCTATTTAAAACACAAATGACAATATCTTGGTTAATCTTCTTTTAAGTACAATAGAGGCTTGCGCATACTTTGTCATAATACTGATCCGTCTTCTCACCCTTTGTGTTCCTGAGAAAGTAGAACACGGTGGATTTCAAAAATCTCTCTGGGTATTCGTTGACTGCCACATGAAGCTCAATGTGATAGACCACCTGAACCTCCAACCTCTGAAAACACACAACCAGAAATGACTTTGACATTTTCCCCTCTCCATCAGCAATACAAAAATAAATGATTTCAAACACAGCTACAATGTGAAAGTAATCTACACAAGGGGTTTGGAAGTGAAATGTAATCTCACGTGGCTGGGACTTTGTTCATTTGGCTCCTCGGAGCGTGAGGTCATCTCTGCTCCACTTTGAGTCCAGGTCTCCATGTCAGGATCCGAAGAGTCTCCATTTCTCTTCCTTTCTGTGATTATGGACCATGTAATGTTATTTCAACGCAGTCCTATTGTCTACACACAATCGTGTGTATCCTTAATATGGTTAAAGGGTCTATGGTGGTTAGATTTTATTAGAGTTTTCCTCTGTGACCCAAATGTATGCTAATAGCTTAATGACTGTATAATGACTGTATATACCACTGAGGATCAGAGGAGAGTTACCAGTTACACATACACACACACACACACACACACACACACACACACACACACACACACACACACAAACACACACACATATATATACACACACCTTTACGTCATACCTTTGCCAACTTTACTAGCTAGCATGATATAACTAGAAAATTTCGCAAGAAATTTTGAAAGTGTGGCGCCTACTGCCGTAAGACGTTGCAATATATATATTACCGGTAGTGAGATGTGTTGTTGAGGTTATTGAGGAGTCATTTCTGTATTTGTGATGGACTTGAGAGCAACGTTGAAGTGCTAAAAGCTGAAGCTTACATTTTAAATATCAAAAAGCTTAAAAAAGTTAAATTAAGCTGAATATAGCTCAATATAGCTAATAGCTGAAAATAGTTGAATATTGCTGAATAAAGCTCAATATAGCTCAATAAAGCTGAAAATAGCATAATATAGCTTAATATAGCTCATTTTAGGTGTAAACTGCTGAATATAGCTGAATATAGCTGAATATAGCTGAATATAGCTAATAGCTGAAAATAGTTGAATATTGCTGAATAAAGCTCAATATAGCTCAATAAAGCTGAAAGTAGCATAATATAGCTTAATATAGCTCATTTTAGGTGTAAACTGCTGAATATAGCTGAATATAGCTAATAGCTGAAAATAGTTGAATATTGCTGAATAAAGCTCAATATAGCTCAATAAAGCTGAAAATAGCATAATATAGCTTAATATAGCTGATTTTATGTGTAAACTGCTGAATATAGCTGAATATAGCTGAATATAGCTGACAGAAGGAGAGAGAGATACAGGGGGAGAGCCAGACATTCAGAAGTCAGTTGCCCTATGTGTGTGCGTGTATCTGTCAATCAAAGGTTTCCACGGTGATAAGAGCAGTTGGTCCTGTCCTGACGAGCTGGTGATTCGAAAGACCTGTGTCAGTTAGTGACTGAGAGGGAGACTGGACTGTAGATTTAACCAAAACAACCTGTCAAAGAAATGAATGTGATAGGAAAACCGTAACTCCGTATGAAAAAACGAAGACATCGTGAGAAGCACAAGACTTTTGTGAACGTTGCCGTGTACTCAAATGTTTGGGGGGTTTAGAAATGAGAGCGCAAAGGCAGTTCAGAAAATGCCTCCGTTTGCTTCATGAGAGAAGATTTTGCTCCGATTTAACATGGGTCTTAATGGAGCAGTTGGTTGACTTCATGTCGCTTTCAGGCTTGCTGACAAAAAAGTAAATGTTTGTGGGATTCCACGACACATTTGTACAAGCAAGCACAAGATTTCCTACGTTTTGTGCTATAAATTATGCCTGTAGAGTGAAAATTGTGGCAGTAATGGCAATTTACAAATATTTATTTCTGATGAGTCTGAAGCTGGTTCGTGCTCTAGCGATGACATCACGTGCTCTGAGCTGCCACATACACACCCATTGTAAAGTCAGAAATGGTCTGAATATTTTCCTAAACTTGAACAAATATTAGAGGAAAACTGTGCTAGCTATCAAAAAATGTCCAATTAGGAAAATAAAGTCCATCCTTTTGTTAACGTTTCAAAGGTTTAATCATTTCTCTACGTTAAAGTATGGCGAGTCAATATGGCCACAAAGATGAGTGTTTCTTTTGCTCTCTTCTCGCCGAAACCCCATGTAAGCGGATGGGACAATTTCTCGCCGTTTTTTGCATTTTTCGGGAAAACCGCCGGTCGAATCTCTTAGCAGGGTCATAGCACACGATTCCCGATCAGGCCGCTCGTTTTGATGTATTTTGTACGCATGAAAATAGCATAATATAGCTCAATATAGCTCATTATAGCTATAAATTAATGAACGAAGCAGAATATGGCAAAATATAGCTGAATATAGCTAATAGCTGAAAATAGTTGAATATTGCTGAATAAAGCTCAATATAGCTCAATAAAGATGAAAATAGCATAATATAGCTTAATATAGCTAATTTTAGGTGTAAACTGCTGAATATAGCTGAATATAGCTGAATATAGCTGACAGAAGGAGAGAGAGATACAGGGGGAGAGCCAGACATTCAGAAGTCAGTTGCCCTATGTGTGTGCGTGTATCTGTCAATCAAAGGTTTCCACGGTGATAAGAGCAGTTGGTCCTGTCCTGACGAGCTGGTGATTCGAAAGACCTGTGTCAGTTAGTGACTGAGAGGGAGACTGGACTGTAGATTTAACCAAAACAACCTGTCAAAGAAATGAATGTGATAGGAAAACCGTAACTCCGTTTAAAAAAATGAAGGCATCGTGAGAAGCACAAGACTTTTGTGAACGTTGCCGTGTACTCAAATGTTTGGGGGGTTTAGAAATGAGAGCGCAAAGGCAGTTCAGAAAATGCCTCCGTTTGCTTCATGAGAGAAGATTTTGCTCCGATTTAACATGGGTCTTAATGGAGCAGTTGGTTGACTTCATGTCGCTTTCAGGCTTGCTGACAAAAAAGTAAATGTTTGTGGGATTCCACGACACATTTGTACAAGCAAGCACAAGATTTCCTACGTTTTGTGCTATAAATTATGCCTGTAGAGTGAAAATTGTGGCAGTAATGGCAATTTACAAATATTTATTTCTGATGAGTCTGAAGCTGGTTCGTGCTCTAGCGATGACATCACGTGCTCTGAGCTGCCACATACACACCCATTGTAAAGTCAGAAATGGTCTGAATATTTTCCTAAACTTGAACAAATATTAGAGGAAAACTGTGCTAGCTATCAAAAAATGTCCAATTAGGAAAATAAAGTCCATCCTTTTGTTAACGTTTCAAAGGTTTAATCATTTCTCTACGTTAAAGTATGGCGAGTCAATATGGCCACAAAGATGAGTGTTTCTTTTGCTCTCTTCTCGCCGAAACCCCATGTAAGCGGATGGGACAATTTCTCGCCGTTTTTTGCATTTTTCGGGAAAACCGCCGGTCGAATCTCTTAGCAGGGTCATAGCACACGATTCCCGATCAGGCCGCTCGTTTTGATGTATTTTGTACGCATGAAAATAGCATAATATAGCTCAATATAGCTCATTATAGCTATAAATTAATGAACGAAGCAGAATATGGCAAAATATAGCTGAATATAGCTAATAGCTGAAAATAGTTGAATATTCCGTCGCGAGCGTCAACATACTCCATGTTGCTAGCCACATAGCGTTAGTTACTAGTTACTTACCAACTGGAGTTTCAACCTCAATTTCTTCCTCTCTGATAGTTTTGAAGAACAGAAGGCACAATGGCGAGTCCTCCTCGGAGACCAGGTTAAAGAAGCGGGTGATTTTCTCCTTCTCCTCTCCGTCTCCACGAGCCAACAGTTCATCCACACAGTCGGACTGGTCCGGCAGGTTGAAGCCGGCAGAGACGCACCGCAGGATCCACTCTACTCGGACGTCGTCTTGGACCATGTTTTTCAATTAGTTAACATTATGAGACCTCAAAATCCTAAATTACTTCCTAATTAGTCTGACATTTGAAACGCTGTCAACATCACAAAGCGGTTACCAGCAGCTTTAACTAACGCGAAGTTACTACGCTGCGGTTTAGCCGTTTAACGTTACCGTGGTAACCAACAAACTCCCAGCTACCGTTACCCTGTGGCCGCGGGAGCGCGCATGTGTTCAGCCAAGGGAGACCGAACTACATGAACACGCTTCGACCAGCAAGGCCGAGCTCTTCCTTGTGGCACAAGCACCCAGTGGCACGCGTGTGTCGGGCGTCAGCCAGGTGTCAGGACAGCGGCCAGCAAACATCACTTTTCAAGAAGCGGACAAGCTGAGGGTAGAGCCACATTTCGTAAATCAGTTGTATGATCATAGTGTGGAAGAGCTGCGTTGTTTTTCTTTTGTCAATACCTAAGTGTACGAGTGTATATATATATATTACATTTCATTTAGCTGAGGCTTTTATCCAAAGCGACTTACAATAAGTGCATTCTACGGTTACATACAAGAATCAGAACAACAAGAATCAAGAAGGTACAATTTCGTCCAAAAGTTCAACTACAATGTGCTATCAGTAAGAGCCATTTCAGTGCTACTATAGTGCTACATCCTTTATTGAAGGTATAGTCGGAAAAGATGTGTTTTTAGTTTGTGACGGAAGATGTAGAGACTTTCTGCTGTTCTGATGTCACTGGGGAGCTCATTCCACCATCGAGGAGCCAGGACAGAGAACAGTCGAGACTTTGTTGAGTGTTTAGCTCTCAGTGACGGAGCTACAAGGCGATTGGCAGAAGCCGAGCGGAGCGCACAAGTTGGGGTGGAAGGTTTCACCATGTCCTGGATGTAGACTGGACCAGATCTGTTCGTAGCACGGTACGCCAGTACCAATGTTTTGAAGCGGATGCGGGCGGCCACCGGTAACCAGTGAAGGTCGCGGAGGAGCGGAGTAGTGTGTGTGAATTTCGGGAGATTAAAGACCAGTCGAGCTGCAGCATTCTGGATTAGCTGCAAAGGTCGGATGGCACCAGCAGGTAGACCTGCCAGGAGGGAGTTACAGTAGTCTAGGCGCGAGATGACCAGAGCCTGGACCAGAACCTGTGCCGCCTTCTGGGTGAGAAGTGGACGTATTCTCCTGATGTTGTGCAGCATGAATCTACAGGAACGAGTTGTTGCGGTAATGTTGGCAGTCAGGGAGAGTTGACTGTCCAGAGTCACACCGAGGTTCCTGGCAGTCAGGGTCGGGGCCAAGACTGAGTTGTTGAAAGTAATCGTCAGGTCGTGAGTGGGGGAGACTTTACCTGGAAGGAAAAGTAGTTCCGTCTTGTCAGGGTTAATCTTCAGGTGGTGCGCGGACATCCATTGTGAAATGTCGGTCAGACAGGCAGAGATTCGTGCTGCTACCTGTGTTTCCGATTGGGGAAACGAGAGGATCAGTTGGGTGTCGTCAGCATAGCTATGGTAGGAAAAGCCATGTGAGCGAATGGCGGAGCCAAGAGAGTTGGTG
Organism: Cottus gobio; assembly: GCA_023566465.1. Classification (NCBI taxonomy): domain Eukaryota; kingdom Metazoa; phylum Chordata; class Actinopteri; order Perciformes; family Cottidae; genus Cottus; species Cottus gobio. The sequence continues at coordinate 17,876,953 of CM042218.1, read as the reverse complement.
TACAGGGAGAAGAGGAGAGGACCGAGGACGGAGCCTTGAGGGACCCCAGTAGTGAGAGGACAAGGCTCAGACACAGATCCTCTCCAGGTTACCCGGTAGGTCCGATCGCTGAGGTAGGATGAGAGGAGGGAGAGCGCAGTGCCTGAGATACCCAGGTCCTGGAGGGAGGAGATGAGGATCTGGTGGTTCACTGTGTCAAAGGCAGCAGAAAGGTCCAGAAGGATGAGGACAGAGGAGAGAGAGGCTTCTCTCGCAGTGTGAAGCTGCTCTGAGACAGCAAGGAGGGCAGTCTCTGTTGAGTGGCCTGCCTTGAATCCAGACTGGTGAGGGTCCAGAAGGTTGTTCTGATGGAGGAAGGAGGAGACTTGGTTGAAGATAGCTCGCTCCAGGGTTTTGGAAAGAAAGGGAAGGAGAGAGACAGGTCTGTAGTTGTTGACTTCTGACGGGTTGAGAGTGGGTTTCTTCAGGAGAGGGTTAACTCTTGCCTCCTTCAGAGAGTTAGGGAAACAACCAGTTGAGAGGGAGGTGTTAATAAGATGGGTGAGAAAGGGAAGAAGGTCAGGAGAAATAGACTGGAGGATGTGAGATGGGATGGGGTCAAGGGGGCAGGTGGTTGGGCGGGCAGAGGTTACCAAGGTAAGAACTTGATTGGGGGACAGAGGGGTGAAAGAGGAAAGCGAAGGGGAGGCGGATAATGTTAAAGGAGATGTAATTATGGGAGGGGGATCAGTAAATGAGGAGCGTATGTCATCTATCTTTTTTGTAAAGTAGTCGACAAAGTGGTTTGGTAGAAGGGTGGAGGGAGGAGGAGGACAGGGGGGGTCGAGGAGGTTGGAAAAAATGGAGAAGAGTTTTTTGGGGTTAGAGAAAGAAGATTCAATTCTGGATTGGTAGAACAGGCTTTTGGCTGCAGAGATAGAGGCAGAGAAGGAGGCGAGAAGAGAGTGATAGGCATGCAGGTCGTCTGCGTGTTTGGATTTTCGGCATTTCCTTTCCGATGCTCGCAAAACAAACAAAACAAAAAAAAAACAAAAAAAAAATATATATATATATATAATGTCTTTTTGTAGACTTAATACCTAAAATATGCAATACTGCGTATACTTTAAAAAAAAAAATTCAGACTTCCCCGGTGAAGGTGCATCTGTTCGATGCGGCCTCCTCCCCTGGATGTGCAAACCATGGATTGAAGCATCTAGCTAAGGAGATTGCAGACCTTTACCCTCAAGGCTCACTGTTTGTCATGAAGGATTTCTATGTTGACGATGGGCTCGCAAGTGTCGAAAGCACTGCAGACGCTGTTCAGCTTGCTATAGAGAAGCTTGTGAACTCTGTGCTATGGGTGGTCTGCGACTACACAAGGTTGTGCCAAACGACAAAAATGTCCTGAGAGCATACCACCCTCTGAATGAGCAACCACCGTAAAGAATATGGATCTTGCGTTCGATGAGCTGCCACTTGAAGGAGGCCTCTGGATTCAATGGGATGTGAAATCCAACCACTTCCAACTTAATGTCAGCCTCAAGGATACGTCTGCAACACGTTCCGTCGACAGCGGCCTCCTTATGATCCTCTTGGGTTTGTGGTGTCCTCCTGCTGGAGCCTGATTAAACTTGCTCACTCCTCAATACTTTCTCTGAACGGCTTGTGAATTCACTTAGTTCATAAAAGTTCTCCACCTTCTTACTTGAAGGTCATTTTCAGTTAAAAAGCATTTGTGCTTAATGTCAATTGTATACAGTTACATTATTTACTCATGATTGGTGGGAGTGTAAATTACCCTGAAAAGTTTATATTAATAGGGTGGCTATTTCCTGCAAGCCTTTACTTTGTATGTACCTTTGTATTTTTAGGGTCCTTTATTTTGAAGCCTTTCCGGGAAGAACAGAAGTATAAAAAATATCGTAACTTGTCTTCACATTGAAGGTACATTAATTGACGGTGTGTACCGAAGGAAAAGGTGTTCGTGAGGTATTTCTCTGAAGTACAACAAGAGTCACTTTATGAACGGCTAAGCACCGAGCTGGAACAAGGTACTTGTTTTATTTTGCTTTAACTATATGTTACGTGACTTTATTGTAATGAACTTGTGAAAGTGTGGCTAACTAACTAAATGATTGTAATCACATGCTAATGCTAGCTGAAATGGGAATGGCTAAATTGCCACGTGGTAAGGTTATCCTAATGCTACATTGCAACCTTCTATGTGCCTTTTTAAGAAGGAGAAAATGTTCATGTTTGGATTTATTCATGTGTTTATAAATATATATATTCATGTAGAAATGTGTGTGTAGCGGCATCCTTTATTCTTTTTGTCAGCCTGTGAAATACATTACTACTGGTTTTGATATGTGTTATATAAATAAACTTTATTATTATCAACCACACACAAGAGGCCGAGAGTTTAGACTGAGAGGGCCGTGTTGAAAGCAACTACATGGTGAAGAGCAGGTTTTACAACCTCAACCAGCAACTGAGTGTCACAAATGAGTTTTACATCAACCTTAATTCATCATTTTAGTTTTATTTTATCAACGTGGTTTTTCAGAGTAACTTTATTTGCTCTTGCTATCTAAATAAAGGGTGAAGCTTCTTCACATTCTGCGCTGAAAGCCTGCAAACATAAAATACAGCCACAACAGGAACAAACGTCTCGGTGTTCCATGAAACCTTCCTGAACCAGATACAATAAGGATGTGTTGGGCTTTAACGGAAAGAAACAACTCCAAGAAATACAATTTATTACTGACATAAAGATGATTTTGTCAAAAGAATTAAAACATTGAGTGTTTGTCAATGAAAAGAGAAGATTCTTCGTACTTAAATTTTACATTCGTAAATTGTGTTGCCAGTGAATAATCTCAATCTTGCAATGACGACAACAAGCATCCTTCCCTTTGCAAAATTCCCAATACCAATTCCATACAAAACTAAAATCATAATACAATTAGCAAATGCTACTAATGCCTGATATTAGTACATCATTCAATGTTCTCCTAATAAGATGCATTACAGCCTGTTCACATTATTAAATATGAATGAAGAATATTTCAAAGTAAGGGCTCCCGCCAGCAGAGGTGAGTCAACTATGAGTTGACTGAGTGGAATGTTAAATTGGTCAGCCAGTGACAGATGCATAGGCAACACTGTGAATGCATACAAGTACAAATCACATCCCCATTAACATTCATTTTTAATTCTGATACATTTTTAAAATATATAAATTAAAAAATTATTCTTTAAAAGTATATACACATCTCATCACAAACCTGCCCAATCACTTTTCAATACTAGATCCTCTGCAATGTTTGGGTTGCACACAGGGGAACTGAAACACCACAGTATGTTGTCATTTGGTTGTACTTCTGTAAGGCACAAAAAGCTGAGCAATAGCTATGCCACTGAAAGGTGGCCCACTACCTATATGAAAACCAGATCTGCCAGGAAATACAATATTTATTTTTTTCTAAAATGGAAAAGGTGAATGTTTAATGAGCAAATCCTGTGAGAAGACCAACACCAGCAAAAGATTTATCCTAACAAGTGTTGGCCGTATCTTCAAATCTTGGGGACACCCATTAACTTATCTCATACTAAAATCATGTTTATTTTACTTCATTATTTTAAGTTTGGCAGATGTGGTGTTCAATACAATTAATAACTGTTACCAATAATGCCTCATTAGAAAATTGAAGGTTTTAGGGAGATGGGGCATACTTTAAATTGGAACCTCACATTTCCACCTGCAGTGTAAATGTAAATGAGTACAAACTGAGTTTGTCTTCATTGTGTTAGATCACTGTGTTACATACATTTGCAATAAGACAACATTTCTCAACAGTACACTCTAATGTCTGCATTTCTTAAACTGTTTGGAGGGCAGTGCGTTTATGTCCAGTCCAAGTTTGTGAAGCAACTGTAGAATCTCTTATCATAACAAAATATACAAATCATAATCTCCTCATGACTTCTCTAGGATGTGTCTTTATAAGCACAGGCTTTTTGGCTTGGATTACCACCTAACACTATTATCAGATCGTCCCTTCACAGCAAGCCATCTTGTTCAAAGCTGGAGGGCAAGAGCGAGAAGGAAAAGGGGCATAACTTCACTCCAGTCCCACTGTAGAATTTATTCTGAAACTCCACCCTGAGGAGGAAACAAGCAGCTGCTATGAATATAAAACACAGATACATCTGAGCACTTTGGCCCCATGAGTGACAAAAGTACTTTTGAGGTTGTTGTTATCTTACCAGTGCAGCCGGAGAGCATGAAGGAATGCAGACAAACCCTCCATCACCAGGAGGATGGCAACAGTGAGAAAGGCAAACAGAGCAAACACAGGCACCAGGAATAAAACCCCGAGACTGGTGTCCATCCGTAGTCCTACCCGCATCACCATGGACCACAGCACCTCCGATAGCTCTGGGAAAGCACAGAAAAGAGCATGTGCACATTTCATTCAGGGAACTTGGAATAAGAATACACATTTACAAAAGAAACATGAGCAGGCTGCAGTGTGAACTGTGTGGATTCTTACAACATCTCCCCCCTCTACTGTAGTACAAACACAAACTGTCTAAAGCCACTTGAGGTATCAATAATGTTGTACACTCACTATGTGTTCAGTGTGTACTTGTAGGATTAAAGAGGAACAAACTACTCGTTTGTTGTACTGCAAACCATCATACTCACGGGCATGTGCCAGGCTCAGAGCCCAGAGCCTGAGGTAGGAGGCTGTGTTGGAGACGCAACCCAGGCAGTACTCTATTGTGTGGATGGCCTGATGCAGGAACTCATCTGCAAAGTCAAACTATCACAACAACAAAACAAAACTCAGAATCACAGTCATAAACCAGTGAAATACAACAATGGTTGCTGGAAGTTTAATATTAATTGACAACTATCCAGTTGTTTTGCTGTGCTGACCTCCTCCGTCTGGCGCTCCCCACTAGTGGAGAGGTCACTGTGACTGCTGCCCTCCTCCATGTCATTAGCCCTCATCAGGCAGAGCTCCTCTTCACTGTTACGCCGCACACGCTCATATCCCTGACAACACACAGAGAAACTACTCACATTTGTGTCAAACATTTTTGACTGGGTCCAGAACTTTGAATCCGCCCACGCCACCAAACCAGAGTGCAACAAGTCGACAATTCAGTCTGATATCATGCAACAAATATTTGGAAACCCATTTCACTCAGTATGCACACTGTAACATTCACAGACATTTCAAATCCTCACCCTGTACATTCCTATGCGGTGGCTTCCATTGTGAAGCCAATAAAGGTAGACAGGTTTCCCCAGGAGTAATAATGGCACGGAGAGCAGCGCAATGACCAGCAGAAATACCTGCAGGCCATTCTGGAAAAATCAAGACAACATTGCGTGCATTGTTATGGTTCGTCTCAGTGACATCTGAAGTGTATTTATGTATTAAACGTAATCTGTGTAGTATGAACAAGGACACAAGTTTATTTACACACACACACACACACACACACACACACACACACACACACACACACACACACACACACACACACACACACACACACACACACACACACACACACACACACACACACACACACACACACACACACACACACACACACACACACACACACACACACACACACACACACACACACACACACACACACACACACACACACACACACACACACACACACACACACACACACGGCTGCTGTGAAGCACCCAGGGAGTAGTGTTAAGTTCAGTGTCTGACTCAAGGAGTCTTATACATGCAGACAGGAGGAGCCAGGGATCAAACCACCAAGCTTTGATAAAAGGATGACCCCCTCTACCTACTGAGTCCTTCACATTAGCTTCTCACCTGCCCTGGATAGAGGGGCTCCACTGCATCCCCCTGCATGAAGAACATGTTTATGAAGTGGATGAGGATGCTTGGAGCATTTTTGGAGTCCTTAGCAGTGAAGGCCAGCCACTTGTAGATTATCATGAACACCAGGTATCCAAACAGGCACAGCAGGAACAGAAGCTCAGGGAGAAATACCAAGTACAGGTTGTGCTTCTTCCTAAAGTGCCTGTTTTGGTATATAAAAATAAAGCAGGCTATTCAAAATTGTAACATCCAACCCTCAGGGAATCACAAGATCATAGACAAGGGAGTACTTACAAGTGATTATAAGTGCTGAGGATGACCCCGAAGCTCATGTGTATAATGCCCACTATCACTGACATCTTCATCTTATAGGAGTTCAGAAATGTAAGGCGGTTGGATGCCAAATTCCAAATCTGTGCAAGGGAAAGACAACAAATAATAAAATTAGTCGTTTTTTTTAATAAAAATAATTTTAAAAACACATTTGCCACAGCTGAACAGCAGTTTGTTTTCTTTGAATTCCTCACTATAAGAAGTACCATTGTTGTTTGTAATCTGGCTAATGACGGTAGAGTCATCTGCAAACAAGTTCTCTTCGTGTCGGGGGTTGCAGTCGGGTGTGTCCAACGTTGACAGGAGGAGGCGGTGCACACAGCCCTGGGGGGCTCGTGGTGTTCAACACTGCTAATCTGAACTGCATGTGGGTCCGTTTGAGAGAAAGTCTAAAAACCAGTTGCAGACTGTCACTCAAGCCCAGAAGGTTAAGTTTACCAAACAGTTTTATGGGGAGATTGTGTTTAATCTTGAGCTGAAATCTACAAACATTCAGATGTTGTGTTGTTGTTTTCAAGATGATGATTGCAGAGTGGAAGGCAGTGAATCTGTGGGCTCTGGAGGCAAACTGGTCCAGGCTGGCTGGGATGTTGATTTTAAAGTGCTGGAGAACCACTTTCTCAAAGCAAAGCAAACAATGGTGGCTGTCATGAAGCAAGTGAGAACACTCCTGTGAGAGTGATATGCTGAACATGTCAGTGATGATCAGTTTAGCTGGTTGGTATATGTTTCACTCATCTGGCAACGTGACCTCACTATTGATGGTGACACTCCTGTCTTTGGTGTTGACATCTCTTCAGCTGCTTTTGGTTTGCCTTTTGATGCCAGCGTTCAGTCATGCTCTGGAGATGCTCTATGCTTCCTTATGATAGAAAGGCAGATTTTCTGGGGCTCTGAGAGGGCTCTCACCTCTCCATTCATCCAGGCTTTCTAGATGGGGAACGATTATATTGTTTTTGTGATCACCACATAATCAACGTATATTCTGATAAATTATATTTCCGTTGTATTCCTCCAGATTGATGTTGTTCTTCTCGTCATCCCTGACCATATGCCAGTCTGCACCTTCAAAACAGTGCAGCAGAGCAGCTGTAGTCATCTGTCCACCAGTTAACTGTTTTTTTCTGATTTGTTTGGACCTTTTAATCGGCTGGGATTAAGTAGGCAACAGAAGTGGGGGAATCGGTTTGATAGTTCAGGTGGCCAGGAACATTTGTGTAAACTTGGTCCAGGGTAATGTTTCCTGCAGTAGGGATGAGGACATGCTGGTGGAATTTAGGTAAAACAGAGGTTTGTTTGATTAAAACAAGTTATAATGAAAATACAAATCCTGAAAACGATCCTGCTAACTCAGTAACCAGGTATGTAACAGGGGTGTGACAAAACAGGAAAGGACACGTCGTGACTCTGGAATGCAATCAAGTAGCAAATGCAGGTGTCTACGTCACCGTTTCCAAACTTCTCCGCTCGTCCGTACCAGGATGTAACCCCGGAGTTTTCAAACGTATCGTCGTAGTGCGGACGATCAGTGTAAACGTAGTAGTGTGGACAGGGCCTTAGTTTTCTTTAAAGACTTACTCTGCCATGTCTCGTTTCATCACCCAAATCAACACTTAAGCTTTATAGTAAACAAACATGCACCTCTTCCTCCTCCAAATTTGATCTCTAACTTTCCAGCCTTTAATTTGCAGTAAATTGTGCACGGCCTCAGACACTAGCAGCTCCGTTGGTCTGTATATAAACAAACATATTATATGTTAATCACGTTGTCATATTCATTATTACTATGCATTATCAATTGGACTCTACTTACCCTCCCCCCCCTCTCCCGCCCTCCCTCCCTCTCGGTGGTTTCAAAGAGCCCTCATATGACAAATCATGTCTTTCATGATGAAAGGTTGCTGACATTCTCTACTCACCGGGTCAATTCCCAGAGGGTACGGTCCGTTGAAAACTCCCGTGACATTTGGATCCAGAGTGAGAAACCGGTTCCCACTGATATCATCATTCCTTACAGGACACAAAAAAAAAAAAAACACCAGTGTGTTAAATGTAGGTCGTCTTGAAACAAATCCACAATCACCATCTTATCTCTATATCTTCAAACATATTAGGTTGTTTATGCGATTCCTCCATCGTGAAGTACTCACTTCCAGACCCCGGCTCTGAACATGGCCGTCACATTCCATCCAGAACCAAAGATGTTGAGAGACTTTGAGAAACAGTCATTGTATATGAGGCCAGTGTAGATGGAGAACAGGCCCATCATCAGGATGATGTACCGCCCCTCAAAGAATGTGTTGCAGATCTGCAAATATACATAAAATCCCTCACTTTCACTTAACACACATTCTATGACACACAAGTGAGTATTAGGTAAAAACTTGCTTTGGAGCAATCACTCACCTCGTTCCTGGTGTTTTTAAGTTTGCGGTTGTTCTCGTACAGCACCATCCAGAGAGCAAACAGAGCCATAATAACGCCGTGACCCAGATCCCCAAACATCACAGCAAACAGGAAGGGGAAAGTGATGATTGTGAAAGGAGCTGCAAATGAGAAGAAAAAAATATATTTTAATATGGGAACTTAAACTTATTTTATAAACTGTAACAAAATAAAATATTGAGGGTATAAAGACAACAGGATATCAGAATGGAGCATCAACTCAACCCAAAAACACCAAACGAACTTTCAATTGACAAGCGGGAGTATTACAAAATGACAATAAAAGGATCTTAAGTTTTCTGTTTTTCTTCTAAGGCTGTTATGCAACACATTCCTGTTAAATCTTTTTTTTTTTTTAAATAATAATAAAAAAATCACAGAAGCCAAAGGATCCCACTCACCAGGGTTAACCTCTCTGTAATTGCACACTCCATAAGCGTCCACAATGTTCTGGAAGCCAGAGGTGAATTTGTTGGTCCTTATCAGGGTCGGGGGAGTGTCATTGGTGGGGATACGATTGACAAAGGAGGGAACTGTTGCTCCGCTTTTTCTCTGAAATAGAAAAGTACATAATAATGTATTAAAACAATTTAATTAGCACTTCAAGAAGTAAAATAACAAACAAAAAAGAAAAAGAAGAAAGAGATATAATGACTCTTTGTGGTTCAACTGTTTTGGCATAATGTAATCAGTAGAATCTTTTTTTTTTATCCCAAATACAGTCCGTCCTCTGCAGCTTGCAACAGAATGACCAGTGTCCATTCAGTACCCTACGCTTCAGTCAAACTCGACTAAAAGCAATGCCTCATTCAGCACTGGCTTTTATGATAACAATATTCCAGTTCATGAAGCAACTATCTTGTTATACAAACTCCGTTAAGGGTTTCCTCACCGATCCTTCTTCTAGGGACCTCCGCAGAGTGGGAATGTCGTTGACAGGACACCAAACCTCAGCGATCAGACACTTGTTGGTAACATCAAAACTACACAGATTCAATATGTAGTAGATGGCTTTCATCTTCTTGACCTGGATGACCCAGGTGTAGATGGATTCTGAGGCCTTAATCAAGACCTGTTTCAGGTAGTCCTCTGTCCTGTGAAGTACCTACATAAGGGAAGAGATAAACAGGGCTCTGAGTGTTGTACATCATATTAAAAAAAATATTCACACATTTAAAGAAAAATTTAAGTTTACAAACTTTGATATTTTAAAAAAATGATGATTATGATTGATATGATTATGTAATATTCAGTGAACAAAACAGATAAATATTTAGAAGCATTTGTGAGTGCTTTGTGTGTGTGACTTTGAAAAGACACAGTCAGGATCAGGGAGGGGTTGAAAACAAAACAAAAAAAAAGCTGAACTTTCAGCTGAGGTCTCATGCTGATCATGTGCTTCGGGGGGTGAGTGCAATTCACTTTTTCAGTCCCAGTGGTTGAAAGACACCAAATGATTCACTCAATTGACCCTATAACAGCGAAGACTGGCTCACGAGAAGAGACATTTGGGTTAATCTTTTGGGAATTAAATCAGCAATCTTTAAATCCTTGACCATAAAATACTGATTAAAATGAGGAATCCTGAATAGTTGTACTGTAATTCACTGAAAACTAATTTTTCTGAAAGTTTGTTTTGGGAAATGTATTCCTTTAACTGAAATCCCATTACCAGGAAAAGAAACTAGTTTATATGTTAACAGCCTTAAGTGAATGACAAACGGAAAACTTTTCCTGTGAATGATTAAACATCTACATAATTGGATACTAGACAATAGACATACTGTGTGCAGGTCCTGAATGCGAGTTCGTAGTCCTTCAACGACATCATTCCTCTCCTCATTGCTACTGGGATAGGGGTACAAGTGGCAGTGGTAGCTATAGAGGGAGAAAGTATGTTATTCACAACAACTAAACAAAAAAAACTTGAAAAACGAGGACATGCCCCTTTTTGCCATTAAAAGAGCAACCATGAGACAAAGTATTGTGGAATAATTACCAGTCGCAGATCTTCTTCACTTTCTGACCAATTTGGTCTCCCCAGTAAGAGATCAAGAACACCACACTTTTGGTCGGCTCACCCTGCAGAGGAAGTGTTGTACGTCAATGACCCAGATGCTCCATCAATAATACAAAGGGAAGGGTCAATTTGGACAGAGTAGGTTTTCCAGTGATGGAACAGCCCCATTGCAACTCAAATTGTGTACATTTTTGCAATACAATTTTATAGTACTGATATTGTTACTGCTGTAAAATGCATGCCGCCTATGCATGTTAATGCCTGCAAGTCCCTCTGCTGTTTTTAAAATATTAAATATGATTTTTATAAGCAGACCGTTTTCACATCTGCAATCGGTCCTCAAAAGCATTTCTTGGATGAGACAAAAAGTGTATTAATTCAATTAGGTTTGTTATTGTTGTAAATCAAGAACCTTGCATCTAGAGAGGAAGAACCCAACTTTGAAAGTGAGAGCTGCCTTCCTTGATGATATTTTAATATATTCTGAAGACAATACTAGCCGTGGCTAGAAACAATACTAACCACATGCTGTTGTGGTTTTTGTCATCAACAGAGGAGCAGAAGAAAGCAGCCCGACTGGAAACATTATAAACTGGCATGCGCCGTGCACGACCCAGGACTCTATATTAGGTGAATAAAACCACCCACAACATCATTTTTACCCGTCTACTGAGCATCAGTGATATTGGTGAAGAGCTGCAAAGACCCCAAAAGATATTAAAAGACAATATCCATTCCAGCCACAAATTGTGGGCAAAGTTAGCTTTGAAAAACCTACCGTATCAGGATCGTCCAAATACTCCTCGACCTCAGCATAGCTGAGGATGGTGTAGCCTTTACATACTCTCCAAAGCATTCGCTCAAAAGCCTCAATTTTTGTCCTCTTAATAAGCCCAGAAATGAAACTGCAAGAGAATGAGAAGGGCATTCACAAACAGCCTCACATACGTGTCTACTATGGCACATGAACCTTAAATTTAATGTTGATTTAATGTGATTGTTCCCCAAGACCATTTTACTATGAACTCTTGCTTACACTAACATCTTCACACAGAAATGTAAACCCCAAGGCTTCAATGGTTATTTGGGTAAATACATTTGAGAGATAGGAATGACGAGATGATGGGCATTCGTATGTGTCAACATCTACGTGCACATTTGGGCAATCTGGCTCACGTCACAGGGGCTTTAGCTTTGCTATGACCTAAACAATCTTACATTGCTGATGTCACCTTGTGTTCAAGTGAACAAATACAAGCTGTCTGCTACTTGCCTCAGTTTGCAACCTATTCTCCGTGACAGACCTAGTGCCTACTCTCAACTGTAAGTAAATAAATCAAACACAAACTTAAACATAATGCTGATATGGCCAGCATAATTTTGACCCTCACCCAAGTTTGGCTCCGAGCCTCTGCATGCTGCTGTAGTCCATCATTGTGTCTTTTTCAAGAAAGGGAAATTCCTCATACTGCATTTGAAGGGGCTCTCGCTAAAAGTAAAGACAAGATGCCAGAAGGGTAAAGAAGAAAATCAAAAACCAGAATATAGTTGCCATATCATGAACAATTAGTTAGGTCTTTAATAAACAAGATGGATATGTGGGTGTAAAGAATCCAGCGACAATTTAGAATGACATACTAACCTCCGATGTTTTCTGTACAAAGCTGCGGCTGATGCGCAGCATGTGTTTGTACTCTGTCAGCTCCAGCAGATTTCTCTGCAGCTTCTCTTTATTCCTGGTGACTTCTCCTAGCTCTACTTCGAGCCTCTGCAGCTGCTCCTGTGAACATACACACAGGCACCCAGAGATAATGGGCATTACCATTACAGCGATAATAGTAATTATAATAAATATATATATAGTTTGAAAATACATTGTGAATGGAATCTACCAATTTTACACAGACTAGAACAGAACACAGTTCAGTTCACAATTCAGTGATCTAGATAGAGAAAGTACTCCCCTACATTATTTTAGTTGCAGTGGCATTAACTCAACACTAATTTTAAAGCTCTCGAGGAAAACTGCAATCAACATGTAAAATACAACAAATAAAATAAATATAAATGATGGAACATGAGCTATTAACTAACCATTATACCCATGACATGCTTGGGTAAAGGAGCCACTGGGTTCACATCTCCTTCTGGCAGTGAAATGTCTGCTTTCTTGACTTCCCTCAGGAGGTATCCTGTTCAATATAAACAGCAACTTTCTCAGACACAGTCAAACATTTTTTTCAGAGCCTTCAAATACCATGACCAGACTGAAGAAACACTGGCTCGAAAGCAAAGCCTAATAGTGGGTTAGTATCTTCTCCTAATCTAATCATTTAGTTAGTTAATTAAGGGTGGCATGTCATTCATCTAAAACCAGCTGACATTTCTCATGACTGTAGGATCACTTGCTCGACTATCGTGGCGATTTGCCCGCCGGCTTTGCTTCTTCAGTCCTATCACAGCTTTGTCTTAATCCTGTCTGTCTCCAACTACACCTCTATGAATAGACACCTTACTGGCAAACTGTATATCAAACATATCCTTACCAAGGATCCTCTCCATCTCTTCACATTTTTTGATCTCATTGACGTGTTTCCGCTGGAATGTGTTAACACTGGGATTGAGCTGAAACGGGTTCAAGAAATATTTTAAGTCAAGTAATGCATGATTACCAATCCTCCTCATACAAACATACAAATACCTGCAGGTCTAACCATCATAATCATACAGAAAGTAACTGTACAGGCCTCTTTACAGCAGCATTTTATTTTACAATAGCTATGATCAATCAAGGATTAGTACTGTAACTAAGGATTATTGTCATTAATTATTTCCTTCTTTAATCAATTACTGGTTTGGTCTATAAAATGTTAATTGACTAGTGGTTTGGTCAATTAAATCTTATAAATTACAGGAAAAACGTCAATCAGTGTTTTCCAAAAGACAAAATGACTTGTCCACACGCCTTGGTTTGTCCAAAACTCAAAGATATTCTGTTTACTGTCATAGGAGTAGAGAAACCAGAATATATTCACATTTAAGAAGCTTGAAAGCAGATAATTTATATTTATTTCATAAAAAAAAAATACTCAAACTGATTGATTATCAATATATATATATATATATATATATATATATATATATATATATATATATATATATATATATATATATATATATATAGCTAATAACTGACAAATAATCGAGTAATCATCTGGCTGTAAATAGGATAGCTATGACTTCCTTCTGTGCGTTACAAGAACTGGCCACATCTGCTTTCATAAGAATAATTAAATGACACAAAAAGGAAACGTGCTTTCAGCAGTGAGTTTCAAAGTGAGACATTACTTTGTTTCAGGAGATTACAATCTAATTTAAAGTCTTTATTACAGTATTATACGGGACTTACGTCTCTGAACTCCACGAGTCCCAATTCTCCGAGTTCACTGATGCAGTCGTAGGCTGAGCCAGACTGTAGAAACAGTTGGGCCAAACACATCTCTTCCCCGCGGAGCAGAGAGCTCATTTTGACAGCTCGGGTTTGACCTCCCTGCTAATGGGAGCTCACGGGCTAATGGTAACAGGCTAACTCATGCGGTTTCTGTCAATTGTAACACGTCAAGGTCGATTAGTCAAGTCCTCGTCCGCGCTTTAACAGTCTTAGCTCCGGTGGTGAGACAATATTTGACTTGCATAACGCTGACTGGAGATACGTAACGTTACCGACACCGCGGAGGCTGCTCCTGCTAGCAAGCAGGCTAATGTAGCCGCCGGTGAGCTCTGTGTCTTTAACTCCTGGACCAAAAACTTGTTTCGACTAAGTTGAATGTGAAATAGTGACTCAACCGGTATTAAGAGCGCTGCCGTATCATATTCAACCATGTAGTCACGACTCGTCTAATAGTTTATGAAGTATGTCCCAGAGGTTCGCTTGTCATATCCATAGTACTCCACGTCACTTGTCTAACTGTTGAACACAATCAACTTCCACAGTTTCACAGCAGTGGATGAACCTTTGACCAATCACCGCCGCCTCCTGGAGTCTGCGCACTACACATTCCCTCTAGGAACGATTTAGGGCCCTCAGCGCAGTCTGAAGGCGAAGGTAAACACATGCAGGGCACATTGTATCCACTTTAATACCATTGGTCCAGTGTACTGTCTACCATAATCCTGAGATAAATTTAAAAAGGTCTGTAAAACACGTTGCACAATTATCTGAAATATTTTAAATTAGGGAATACTCCTCTCAGGGGTGATGTTAGTTGTCATCAATGACAAAATGTTTTATTATTCTGTAAATATGTTTCTGTTGCTCTGCAGGACTAAACTGTTATAATATCACACTAGGAGGAACCAGGTTGAGAAAATCGAGTTTTCTTTAAGTAGGTGCACTAACACATTTGAAAAAGGTACAAATGAGAGAGATCAAGGAAATAAAACAAATGAGATACATCTTAATATTTTGGAATAATACTTTGAACTAATAGCACAATTCAGTTGGATTACATATTGGGTCATCCAAACCTATCAATAAGAATGTTGATAATGTTGTGATCAAAAGTATGATAAGGAATTGAGCCTAAAAATGAAAAACATATTTTTATTACAAAATGATGCACCAATACAACAATTTACATTCTACAAATATATCATAAACATGTAAAAACTATATAATTATATAAAGTGTCTGATGTAAAAAAAGAGTATTTACATTTTAGTGACATTTAAATACATCCTCTTGTTTAGACTCTCAGCACTAGGTCCATGCCTGTCGGATCTGTGTCCATGGAGTCCCAAGAATCGAGGCAGCGATAAAGAAGAAAACTAAGATGAGGCCCTTAGCCAATGACTGAGAATATGGCTCACCTGGGGAGGATAAAAGGTGAAATTCTGTCAGGATCTAGTTTTCTACGTAAGCAGTGATTATCGCAGAAATGCATTAGAGCTGTAGTTCCAATTTAGTGACTGATCAACTACAAGGCACAAATAAACACTGGACAAATTACCTATAGGACTAGATAAATGCCCACCTGTGTAATACTTCGTCATGGGATAGGCAAGCTCAGGCCAACACACATCATTCCTGTTACAGTCATACTCTGTGAAGTTGACCTGAAACCTGGTGTAAAAAAACAACATCCCACTTAAGGTTAGAGTCAGCCAGGCAGCTCATAGATACAGGCAGGCAGCTCAATTCATAGATACAGCCAGGCAGCTCGATTCACTTAGATATATTACATTATTTTGGGTCTCAAGTTAACAACTCTCTTCAGAAAGGTCCATCTTGCCTGGTTTTTGGTGGTCCTGTGTTGATGGGAATGTCAGTAAAGGTGACCGAGGAGGTGATGGGAAACAACTTAGTCTTTAATGGGTCCATACATGGAGAGACATCCCCTCCTCCACAATCCAGTGCCCAGGTGGACAGGGTGAAGCTACAAATGACCAAAATAAGATCCATGATTCACATTGACTTCTAATACTAATGGAAATGAGGACACACAGTGACCTAAAATTATTAATAATTGCAATGTACACTGTGCATTTCGAGGAGTATATACACACCTGACTTGCAAAACACGGATATCCCGTTGAGGTATGCCTTGTACCATGCCAGTGATACGACTCCAAACATGGATATGCTGGTGGGATGGAACCCCGTGGCAGGAACTGGTGGTGTTTTCCATAGTTGTGCTTGAGTTCAGTGTCACGACTGGAATTTATAGGTTTGTGTAACATGTAGTTAGAATGTAAATAAAAAGTATTAGTAATATTAGTTAATATTAACAAATGTCTCATCACACAAATAAATAGTTTCTTGGCTTCTACTTACAGCTTATGTTCACCCAGTCCGTCATGGTTAGAGGATTTGGATTTCCACTCTTTCCCACATATGTGGCTGTAATCAAAGCAGCCTGGAGAGCAGTAACAGCCTCTCTAAAAGGGAGAATACATTATATTTTACTTCAACACAAATACCCATCAATGCATCAAATATGAACTCATGCTGAGGTACAGACCTCAGGAGATCGCACTGAGTCAGATTCTGTCGGCTGACAGGGAGCAGACATCCCGATGTTGAATTCTCCCCAAACAGAATTGGTTGCATCTCAGCAGTGGAACAAAGTCCATCACTCACTGTTAACCACAGCAGAACATGATTTTGTCTTTTAGTTAACTTGTTTTTAATCAAATATACATAATTCATTATTACACTAAATGCAATGAGCCAATAGTCAACAACATGTCTTTTACCCGGTTTCCAAACATTGATTGGCGTCCTCTGTACTGAGCCTGTATTATTATCCAAAGGGTCCAGAGTTCCAGCAATAACAGGCCTTCCCACCTGATAACCTGTCATTTAAAGTGTTTGTGTGTTACCCACTGTAACAGGCACTGAGAAAGATTTTCTACAAAACAGTTCACTTCCACAACAATTCTCAGGACCAAGTATTTTATCTTGCTCTCACCCGGGTTCCCTGAGTTGGGTTCACCCATTAACTCTCCATTTAGAAAGACAGCAGAATACCTTGTTGTTAACGTCACTGTTCAGGAGACAAAAAAAGAAGAAATTAGCCTCAATCATTTCAAAAATATCTATCCACTATGACTGCTGATCAGCCAAACCCTGGAAAAGCGTGATGGCCACTTACCACTTCTATTTAAATTGATCGCCCCAACGATGCGAGTCAGTGTGATGCTTGTAATGCCATTTCCTTTCCAGTAGAATTTGTAATCCAGCGCTAAGGTCACGTTCTCACATACCAGCCCCTCATCTTGAGAGAAATTGTTCCAATATTGAGGTTAACTGTCAGTTTAAGGTGTTTTAGTAATTATATGTTGTTATCTCTGTACCTGAAGTGGCATCTGTGCTTGAAATAAACGGACTCATGTCAATGGCTACTTCATCAATTACATCCACTACAACATCACCTGGAATACATGAAAAAAGAAAAACATTGAAGGCACATGTATTCAAAGAGCTGCAGAACGTATACAAAAATATGTATGTTCAGCAGGAAATACCAACCCCCTTGCCCATTCTTCACTTTAGAACTCAAATCTGTTGCTGGAGTCTGTAAGGGAAATCCAGTTGGACAGGAGCGTAGCACAGTTACACACTTGACATTGAAATCTTTCAAAAATGCTACAGGAGCACTGTTCACACACTGCCCGAGCACCTTCTGTGGAACAGAAATATAAAAGGCATCAGTACTTACAGCTTTGGCAACATATGCAATCCAAAATATAATAAAATATATATATAATTACAACAAAAAAAGCATACACACAACTAACCTGTGGAATAGTAAAGTACTGGTCACTTAATGATAAAATGGGACTTCCTTGAATATAAGCAGTCACTGGCAGTGGGGCTGACAAAACAGGGCTTTGGAAGGATGGGCCAGGTTTAGATGTGCTAAACAGGTTAAAGGGGAAAAAATCAATGACAAAAACATGACACAGAAATATATAAATGAATCAAACAATACTCAATTATATATTCAATAATATCTTACGATTTCTTTCCCTGGTAAAAGAGCCCAAGGTAAGGGTTGTTTTCAGGTGGAGAATTGACACATAAAAAAGGAAACCAATCTGGGGAGTTTTCAGAGGATTGCACAGAGCAGAGATAATCTGGAGCAGGAGAGACTTGTCCACCAAAGGGCCCGGGGAGACAGTTGGAAACAAACAGCTTCAAATCCTCAATGGAACAGTCCTGTTAGAGTGGAAGACAAATGTGTCATTGCTGATTAATACAGAAGAAAATACATTTGTCTAAAATGTTCTCCTGTGAAAAGAAAGTATGTTCAAGATGTAAATACCTTGTCACAGCAGCAGCGTACATCACACGCTCTGAATGTGAGGTCACAGGGACAAGTGCCCAGGGGTCGGTACACTTGGTTTGGAATGACCGTTTTATTATCTGAAATGGAAAAGAGATTATTAGAAAAGTGGATCTCTTGGTGCTTACGTCCTTAGTGTGAAGGCCCATTATTAATGAGACCAGTTCCATTTGAATCACCAGATCCAGCATTCGCAGGAAGCAACAGGGCGTAAATCTTGGCCTGGATCAGCAGTGATGCCTGAGGTGTGCCGCTCACACAGGCAGACACCTGAAGGGTCTCCAGGACACACAGTGGCTTTGGACAGCAGTCTGTGTTGGTCTCATTCTTGCCACACAAGCGCAGATTTTTTTCCAGTTTCAGCTGAACCCGAACTGCATCCTGTGGCATCAAATGAAAACATGAAACACAAAAAAAAATGGATGTTCACTCACAATATCAGCTCTATTAAATTAATTTTAAATTCAACCCTGTCTAACTGCACCTTAGTCAAGCATTATTTAAATATCTGTAAATATAATGGAAATGTTTACTGTAAGATTGGCTTTTTCTCACCTTTGCCACCTGCTCCGTTGTGAGCACCCACTGTGTTACATCACCTCCACATGATGGAGAACTAATGTGTCCTGCAAAAGACAACAAACCATAACCAACCTAATATGTCCAAAAAAGACATACACAATACATTGTTACCTTGCTTCTGGTTTTTGTGAGCCACTAAAGTGACACTTGACACTTTAAGAACAGACTTGTTTTAACATACTGTGTTTATTTTCACTTACCAAATGTGCAAACGTACATGGCAATAAATCGTTTCTGATTCTGATTTACACATAACTTACCACTGATTTCATTAAAACAAATCAAACAAACATGGCAATCTCATAGAAACAGGGTCCCAATGGAAGGGAGAGCACGAGGAAGGGTTTAACGTCACCTGTTGTGTTGGATGCAGACACTGTCCTCAGATTCAGAGATATGTCCGGCGTGTGTCCGAGCAACAAGGCAGCGATGGTTGGTCCGGTAGCAGTGACACGTGACGGCTGGAAAACTGTTAAAACACACGGTAACATTTCTATTAACTGCTTCAAGTACTAGCTTCATACAATCATATAATTAAACTAACGTTATAGATTGTAAAAAAAAATCTATTTATTTATCGTTAGCTATGTTTCGTTAACGTTAGCGTTAACTAGTTGTCATCATGAAAATATTAATAAATTGATCACGCGTTTTATATTTAGATATATATAACACTATATATAGTGAGGTCTTACCAATAATGTTTTGGGTGCACGCCAATGAAATGAAGAGTAAAACAAAGGTGAATTGGCATGAAATGAATACACGGGAGAGGAATATATGAGCCACGTTAGCCATTTGTTAAAGTCAGATTATAAAGTCGACATCGCTTCTACTCGTAAACTCTAAGGGATGTCTTGGCAACACAGATTGTAACCAATCACCATCCAGAAAAGTTCTTCTTCTGGGAAACAGGAGAAACAAACGCGTATGTAACTGCACGCAGTGACCACATCTGGTCCGGAGTGGTATGTGCATATAAATACAGTCATACACAGGTTAGATAAAAATAATATGTACACACAAGAAAACAGGTTACTGGTAGAATTCGTCATGTTGGAGTCATTTTTACGATTAGACTTTGACAAATTAACATGTCACTGCTCTCAACAATTATTATATGAAAGGTGCATGGGGGAGTCATAACACCAGTCAGTAGCTGTAAAGCAAAATCCGAACAATGGCTGCTAGATTGTGTCTCATAACAGAAAGGGATTTTCTTATTATGTTTTTATGATCTGATTCAACTATTGAAAAAAAGTGAATACCCTCTGCCAAAATATATAACGTTTGATATTATTTATTTTAAACTACATGTCTTCCTCTAGGTGGCAGCGTGTTGCAGTAATTCTACAATGACCACTGGCATCAGAATAGTAGAACAAGAGTGTTATCACGTGACTTGAGTGCCAGCGTGCTGTCTGACGTACAGTGGAGTTAATAAAACAAATATGTCGTTTAAAGACCTGCTGACAAGTCTGCAAAACTGTGTGATCACCGAGGATCAAGCCCCTGGAAATGTCAGCCAAACACTCAGACTCTTTCTTGATAAACTGTCTGAATCCTCCAGGTTGGTACAAATAACCTCAGCACGTTTGATCGCGTTTTTCACAAGGTGAGATGACTGTATGATTACGCTTGCATAAACAGGAGTATTGGGAAACGATGTAAGGAGCGCTGTTTAGAGGAGGCTGTCCAGCTGCTGAGTCACATTTCAGAGGCTCAGCTTCATGGTTTAGAGGAGAGTCGTCTCCTGCTTCTCGTCAGACTCCTCATCTCCATGCAGCTGCAGATGGTCAACATCTCCACAGCCTGTCGTAAAGTGGACCAGGTCAGCCCTACAGTGTGTCTGTTCACAGTGCAACGCTTCAAACAATCAGTTTCATTGTAACTTTAGATTTGCTTCACAGATGTTGCAGCGTTTGGCGAAGGTGGACCACCAATTGGTTTTTAGGGAAATATACTACTGTTTGCACTCCATAGCTCATACTGACCAGGTACAGAGCTCTCCCCTGTGTTTGCCATATATTTCCATAAAGGCACTGTAGATAACTTTTACCTCATCATCTTTTCAGGTATTGTCTTTTGAGGATCTGCAGAGAGGTTGGTGCGGGCTAAAGTTGATATGTTATAGTTAAGTTTTCATCAATGTATTTTTATCCTCCTTAAAAAAAAAAACAACTCTTTTTAGCCTGTATGTTCCTGGAAGACAGCACTGTTGGTCGTGAGGTGTGGCGCGAGTCTTTCCTGTCTTTGCTGAAGAAAGTGTCAGAGTTATTCCTGGTTGTATTGCAACAAGAATCCCTGAGAGATGGGCCGCTGTGCTACATTGCCGTCAAGGTACATGAAGAGCAGTGTGCTCCATGAATCATTCCATCGCATTCATCAGAGACTTGTTGATCTTGGTTACTGACCTGAGAACTGTGATCTCTGCAGGTGTGTTTGCAAATATTCCAGCGGTTGCCCAGTGAAGTTGCTCCTCTAGTGTGGACAAAGGAGCACAGCGGCCCAACAGTGCAGCAGATCCTCCAGGCCCTTATGGACATTATACTTGGACAGGTTTCTTATCAATTCACCAGTTCATAGTCACGTATTCAAAGGATAAGATACCTTTTCAGTTCTTACCTTTGCTTCATCTTGACAGTCGGTGTGCCCTGTCTTGCAGTGCTGCAACCGGGACACTTGTCTTTTGGCGGGCACTGCTGTGGCCATGCTGATCAACACTGCACCAGAGAGCAGAGCTGCAGAAGCTGCTGCCTGGAATCTGCTTCAGATCTCTCACTTAGGTAGGTAACCGCCAACACTGCTGGACGAATAGCATGAGCAAAGCCATTTTGGGAATTGGACCCAGATATGTGCACATGTGGGTAAAATTAAAATAGATGTGGTCTTTGTGTCACGTTTCTTTCTCTGTTTAACTACATCCAGAAAAACATAAAAAGCTATGTCCACTACAAAGTATACAGCTGAGTTGGATTGGCTGACAGAATAGCTTTCATCTCTGCTTTTTCTCAGAGCCCTGGCTGCTGACTGTTGGTGCTCTCCAGGTACAGTGCTGCCCGACAGGGAAGGACGGGGTGGACAGGCTGGCTGTGAGCAGGGGCCTCCTGACCTGCTGTCGACGTGGCATCCTGCTCAGTTCACATGCGGATGCCCCACAAGTACATCTAGGAAACGCTCAGGTCAAAAACATGCTTTACTTTTGGTGTGCTTGCTTTCATGACCAAATCCATCATTTCCCTCTGTTCAGATGTGTTTCCTGCTGAAAGGTTTGTTTCCTCTGGTCTATGCTTTGTGTGAGGAGAAGCTGGATTGCCACGGCTTTGCCTTTGAAGGTGAGTAAAGTCCAGGTTCTTCATTCACGTGCTTAAATAGCAAGATCAGCTGCTCAAATGTGACACGTTGCAGCATTAGCACTGTGGCTGAAGAAAGTTAAAGAATGTCTGGCTGACATCTTGAAGATGACGGGCGTTCGCCTTCTGCACAACAACAGCAGCCTGCAGCAACGGCTCATTCACATTATCTGGACCAACGCAGAAAGCCCAGTGAGTCAAATTAACAACATTCTATCATTGCAAATGAAAAACCTGAAAAAACTAAAAGTTTCTAAACAATGCAAAAGAAGTAAAGTGTTCAACAACAAAGTACCTTCCTATTGATTAGAAATAAACCACAGTAACAGCCATACTCTGAGCCATGTCACTCAGCGGGAGAGGCATCTTACTGCCAGGGTCCTTCATTGACGTCTGTCTTGCTGTGCGTCGACAGGTGGAAGGTGTGTCAGAGTTTGTGCGCAGCGCCTTTTGTCTCCTGCTGGACCTCTATAAGATGGACTGTGAGCAGTTTTGTGACACAAAGAAGACTCTTTATTCCACGCTACTTCAGCGAATAATCAAACTACCTTGGGAAGCTAAAGCCAAATATCATCGCCTTTGTGCCCTGCTGCCATATCTGGGTACTGACATGGTGAGGATTACGGGTTATTACCGCGTTATTAATGCTATCATGTCGTGCTCATGATCGTCTTAACGTTTCTTTCCTCCAACAGGTGCTGGATCAATATGCTGAAATACCCAATGATCTCCTGAAGTGCTGGTCGACCAATCACCTTTCACCGTGGGCATCAGAGCTTTACAAGTGTCTGATCCAGCAGCAGCGGCGAGAGCTGTGCGGCGCCTCACACACGGAGCTGGATCTGGCCAATCAGTGGGCGAGGCGTTGGCAGGCCGTCCTTCATGAGGCGCTGACGTCTGATGTGGCTCTTCTACAGAACAACAGCTCGAATCACTTATTACCCTACACCTTTCAGGTCTTCCCCTCTGCGGTGGATCCTCTGCTGGCCTCTCTGGACCCGGCCGCCCCTGGCCACCTCCACGCCTGGGCCTGCATCGTGAGCTCCTATCGAGCCGCGACTGGAGGCTCTCTCTGGGCTCTGCAGGGCAGCTCGACCCTTGCAACCCTCCAGCTAGCTCTAGGATCTGCAGAAGACAAAGTCCGCCTCGCTGCTCTAAACCTCCTCTGCTGCAGCCCAAAGACCAAAGACACACCAACCACGGAGGAGATGTCCATAATGAGAGTGTTCATTCCTCTGAACCTAAACTGTGAGTCTTCACCTTTTCGCCAACATTTCCAGGCTGGAGTGAAGCGGTTTCTGGTTCGTATTAGAGACGGTTGCTTGGCACATGTCAGAGGACAGAAGGGCAAAAAGAAAGGAGAAGCCGTCCACTCAAAGAGGGCACAGGACGTACTGGAGCAGGGAATAGGTGAGATACCTGACAGCTGCGGTTTTATATTCACACAAATCAACGGCTTTACTGTACAAACGGGTATAGATTTATCTTGCTGTATTTGTAGTTTCTTTTAAACTTCATATGTCTATACTAAGTGTTCTAACTAAGGGTATGTATTTCTGTATTCCTTACTATTGCTCACTCAAATTACAAGTCATATTAGCAGACGGTTAACAGATGAGGCCACTTTGCATCCGGCCAAAGCCAGTTGCATTGTTTGTCTTTGTTTCAGGAAACTTTTTCATTCTTTTGTCTATCTTCTGTTCATCAAAACCTTTTTGTATATCATGTAGGTTTTGTTGAATGGTTGGGTCAACTTCCATACAGCTATCTGGCACCAGGACACAGTTATCAGAGGAAGAAGACTGCGTTGCTGTTGCTTTCTGCAGTGCTAGAGACCTGCACGGACACCTGGAGCCCAGACAAAAAGAAGGGACAACCTCCAGGTAAAGATTGGAAAAGGGTCAAGAAAGCACATTTTTCTTTACACTACTATATGGTGCTAGTATGCATAACTCCTGTCAAATGTTAACTTAATATTGTTTTATATTATTTTGGCTTGAAATGTAAATGAGCTGTGTGAAATCATTTCTGCAGTGAATATGGGGTCTCTTATTAACTGCGCCAGACAAAGAGGACAGTGGGATTTTGTCTGTAGGACCAAACAGCTGATCCTCGTCAGCTGTTTAGAAGATTCTACAAATGAGGTATATTTTTTTATAATGTTCAAATCAAAGAATAATGAAGTTGAAGAATACTTTTAGAGCATGGATAAAGTGTTTTTTTCTTCCCTTTTACAGATCCGGGAGCTCTCAGCTGGGTTATTGTTGAGGTTTTTCCCACACAGTTTTCCAGATGACATCGCTGCAGTGCTACTCGTGCGAACCAGACAGCTGCTGTGCAGTCCTCGGGTGCAGGAGGCTCAGATGGGAGCACTGATGATAAAGGTCCTCCTTCAGAAGTAAGCCTCGCCTCCTACATACCTTGATACAGAATGATGCCTGCTTCAGATGCGAGGTTAATCAGTTGTTCTACTTATAGATCACAAGACCAGCCTGAGGGCTGCAGGTTGAACAGTAACATTACTGTCAGTAATGGGAGTAACCCCAAGGCCTCCTGCATGGTCAAATTCCTGGTGAAGGAGTTGGAGGAGCATTATGTGACAGCCAAGGCTGACCTGATGCTTGCTGCCAGAACCAA
This sequence comes from Cottus gobio, assembly GCA_023566465.1. Lineage (NCBI taxonomy): Eukaryota > Metazoa > Chordata > Actinopteri > Perciformes > Cottidae > Cottus > Cottus gobio. The sequence continues at coordinate 17,851,866 of CM042218.1, read as the reverse complement.
GCCAATGCATGGTGAGTGTTTCGATCTCCTCCTTCAGAGCCCCTGAACCGCTGCTCAGTTCTTTAAATGACATTGCATTGTGTTCCAGGTGTTCTAAGTGCCCTCCAGAGGTGTTTGCTTGAGGCACCCAGCAGTGTCTATGACACACTTGACTACAGTCTGACGGTGGAGGTGCTGGTCCTGCTGGAGAACTTGTCTCTGCTGCTGCTGGGTGTGCTGTATGGAGAGCGGGATGTGTGTGCCACTGAAAAGGGTAATGGAGCGATCTGCGGAACGAAGAGTAGTTTTGGGGAGAATGTTCACTCCATTTCAGATTTACCACACATTACATCGCTCTCTCCTCTCTTAGATGCCCCCCCTTCTTTTTGTGATATGGGAAACGCCATCAGCTCTCTTATAGCCCAAGAGTGTGGAGGAGGCCAAGGGGATGGAGAGGAGTGTGTCCTGCTAACTGAGGAGCACAGTCTTGTTCTCACTTGTTTCTGGGTTTCCCTCAAGGTAAAACGGAACCAGATGCATCATTTGAAATGCATAATTGGATACCCGAACACTTAGGGAGCTTAGCACATTTTCTCCATGTGTACTTTTTCTCAAAATGACTTGCTTTCATGTTTTCTTATCAGGAAGTAGGAAACCTTTTAGGTTCTCTGGTGGAGAAAATTCTCACTGAATCCAAACCCAACAAATGCCTTCTAACAAAAGAGGATCTAACAAGAGCATCAAAAGTGTTCAAGAATATTCTTCTCAAATGCCGTCACTGGGTATGTTTAAAAAATAAAATAAGATCCATTTCAAAGCGTTAAGTCTGAAGCACCTCAACTCGTGTTCCTTTCTGAATGACACATTTCTCTTCACCAGGGGGCGGTAGAGGGATGCTGTCCAGGCTTCACCAAGTTCTGTGCCTCTCTGTTGAGCAGCAATGATCCAGAGCTCAGTGGCATACCAGCCCACATGCTGAAACAAGTGAGTGGCCATACATTCTTGAATGTAATAAATGGAGATCCTGGATTACTGGCTTATAGATCAATTTCCGCTGCTGTCTCTTTAAAGGGCTTGCAGGTTGTGCGGTCCCCTCGCTCCACCTCGGTGACCCGGCGGGCTGCAGGGCTGCCGATGCTCATCCTGTGCGTTGTGTCAGCAGAGGAGGCCAGTAAAGCCAGACCCCTGTTGTCCCACAGCATGCAAACCTTACTGGAGACAGCCAGAACCCCTCTGCCCGAGAACTGGGACCAAACGCTGGACCTGCCACAGGTTTGTGGACACGGCAACGAGAAAGAGGATACTGGTCTTTAAAACCACAACGACAGATGTGGTCACATAATTGTGCTTTCCCTTACAGGTGTGTGCGGTTCACACTCTGCAGGCCCTGGTTCAGGGCTCTGGTCTGGCAGTAGCTGTCCTTCAGTTCGCTCCTGCTGTGGCCATCCTGTCACTCACTCTGCTCAGTTCTCCCTGCTGGGCCATGAGGAACGCCGCTCTGCAACTTTACAGTCAGACACACTTTCAGTTCATATTCATAATGTACATAATGTAATTATTGCATTAGGGCTTATCGATTCGTCTGTCCATTATTTTCTCCATAAATTGCTAAATGAATTGGTTAATCTTTCATCCTATAAAATGGCAAAACATAATATACACACTGAATAATACCCCTGATACTACACTAAATACAATCTGTTTCCAGGTTCTCTGTGCTCGCGAATGCTCGGCCAGCGGCCCAGCAGTGAGGAGGGCGGCTCCACCCCGCACGGCATGTCCCCCCTCGCCTTCTTCTTCCACTACCCTGCGCTTCAGCCCTTCCTCCTGGGCGAGCTGAGAGGGGCCGCTCAAGACCTCCAGGGTCCACCGGATGAGGCCAAGCTTCACCTCCAACCCTCGCTCTTCCCGGTCCTCACTCTGTTAGCCCAACTTCAGCCTGGTGTCCAAGACTCAACACAGTGAGAACGGTTTACTTCTCACCTGACAGTCTAGTCAGGTTTACTTCTTTAATTCTTTACAGCAATGGTTTTTATTCAGGCCGAGACGATGTATGTTTTTATTCCAACCAAATGTTAGACCTGTACATTCAATAAGTTGCTCGCGTGGAGAAACACAAAAGAAAGCTGTTCTCGTGTTTTGATTAGAATTCAAATGAACTGATTATTTTTACCTTAATGGTGTGAATGAGGACCACTAGTTGACCTTTTATGAAATGCATCAGTTATTTGCTTTCTTTCTATGGGTGCTATGAGAATATACATATCACTCTTATATCTGTTCAATAAATCTGTAGCTGGAACCAGCAGCTGGTTATCTTAGCCTAGCATAAAGGCTGCCAACAAGTAGCCTGGCTCTGTCCAAAAGTAACTGACTCCATCCCATTATATTAATGCACCCATCTCACTTGCTTGTCAAAACTAAATTGGTAATCACTCAAATCCAAGAAATGATCCAGAATGGTCCAGCTCATGATGAAGTTACACTTTTTACACTTCTTTTGTATAGATGAAACGGCAAAAATAATACTGTGTAACGTTTTAATTTAATTATTTAGCAGATTTTGTTCACATCCCTTTAATAGGTTAGCGTTGTATCCTGTGTTCATACAAAGCAGTGGGGAAGGACTTGTGTACATTTATGAATCTCAACACTGAATATCATTCGACTCTGAATGTCTTTTCTCCCAGAACTTTGTCAGACTTCCTGCCTCCTTTGCTCCAGCTGTCTGCCAGTCCTATTTACAGTGTGAGAGCGATGGCCTCGAAGGCTTTGGCTGCCATGACACCCCCCTCAGACTACATGGCCATCCTCATCACACTGACGGCTCAGCTGCCCGGCCCACAGGAGCGCTGCTGCCACAACCGGCTCCACGGACAGCTGCTGCAGATCAGAGCGACCCTGGAGAGAGCTCTCTGCACAGTCAGGTGAGACTAAAGAGCTGTTTATTCTTTCATCGGACATAGTCAGGCTTTTAAAAGGCCGGCTGTATTCATTCACTGACGCCGTCTCTGAAATGCTGCTGTGTTTCTGCACCCAGTGACCCTTCAGCTGACCTGTGCGAGGTGCTGAGCAGAGTGGACGCCTCCATGTGGCTGGTGACTGAAGCTCAACGCTGCCCCCTAGTGAGAGCGGCATACCTCGGCGTGGCGGACTCACTCAGAAGCCTCCGCTGTGAGACCTACCTGTCCAAGCTCAGTTACACACTCAGGCACGGCCTCCAAACCCCTCAGCGGGAGCTGCAGGTGAGTGACTCACATTCTGACACATTATTTCTGTGCACCAATCAGCATTTAGCAACATTTCAATTAAATGTTGTTACTTTATGTTGCCAATCAAATGTGATGAAACCACATCGACATGATGATGATGATGAAGCAGATTAGCTGAGTTGAAGGGGCCGTGTCCACCAAAGCATTATTTCTCGAGGCCAGCATCTTTGTTTTATTATTAGAGTGCCGTGTATGTATTTACACTCTGCTACAAACAGTGTGGCGATGCGCTGGGCATCTATTCTGCGCTGAACACTTCGTGCTCGCCGCCTCTTTATGGTCGCCGAGACTTTTCAACTTTGGGTAAAACGTTGTGCTTTTTGCTGTCTTTTGTTACTCCGCTGTCTAATCACAGTGGTGGTGGGGCGGGGCAAAAAGCCTCGACATGATCAAATGTATTTTATTATGAATGTGTTGTGGTCTTGTGTTTTATGTTAATGTTTTTACAGAGGAAATAATCTCATTGCGACCTTTTGGGGGTTTCATACAAATAAGCTCCAAATTTGGCAGATAGTGATGCATTCATGTAGGATCCCAATACGCTTTCAGGGGCTTTTAACCACAAGGCTACCAGGATGCCCCAGCAGATATATGTTTTCTTAGGCTTTATCTCTGTCACCTCCGCAGGTCGGGTTGCCATCCTTCCATCAACAAGCCATCCAATTTCTATGTGCAGATCTAAAGTGTGCATGTCAAATGTGGGACAGCTTCTCTGCATCAAGCCCTGATCTGAGGCTCTCATTGGTTACGTGGGTGGTGGATGGGCGGGGTTCGCAGCAGACCGGTTTGAAAGAGGTGATCCAGAAGGTGCTGCAGGTGAGACCGGATCTGCTTCGTACACTTCTGCAAGAAGAAAACAACCTTTTTAAAAAACCAGTCTAACAGGATTCAGTAGAACAACAGTCTTGCAGCATAATTTGAGGAAATTGGGGAAGCTTAAATACAATGGCATTTTAAATCTGGCAGGACATATTGTTTTTCCATTTTGTCATAAGAAAGGGTGCGTCTATAAGCTTTTATTATGTTCTGTTCATGTAGGTGATTTAGATAAAGTCATGTTACATTATCTAGACCACCCAGTTGTGCTTCCTCATGTCTATCCTGTGTTTGATTGATCTTTAAGATACGCGTGATAAGAACTATAATAATGAGTGTAAAGTTGTCAGTGTTTTGTTGAGGAAACTAAAATAGTTCAAATATTGGACTCGTACTGTTAATTTACAAAAAGCGTAATTCTTTACAGTAGTGTGATATACAGTGATGCTGAAAACAGATGTCACATTTTACATCTGTGCCACTCTGGCTTTACCTGGCATGTAAAAGCACACTGATCCTTTGACAAGTAGATTAAAAGGACTCGACTAATCCTCTTCATCTCCAGTCTAACCTGAGGGAGGCCTTGCTGAGCGTCAGTGTGGAGTACCGCAGGACCTTCCTCACAGCCCTGGTAGCAGTGATGGCCGTATGCGATTCCTCTTTGCCCCAACAGCTTCCTCAGTCGGCCCCATTGGAGGAGCCAGTTCTACTTGAGTGTCTGGATTTGTTGCTCGGCGACTTGGAGGACCAGCGAGGGGGGCCGGAGTTTCTATCCCAGGCTCTGTATGCTGCTAGTCTGCTGCTCTCCCAGGCTTCAAGCACCAGGTGTTTACATGTTTCATTGGCATGTGTCTAGTCACACACTGTACTGGAAGATTTCTACCTGCAGCTCTGACTTCCTTCTTCTCTTTGTGTCAATCAGTCTAAAGGTATCCGTGTTCCAGCGCTGGTGTAGCGTCTTGGAGGGCCACCGATGCCCAGACGCGCCGGAAGTGCTCAGGATGGCGTGCGCTGAAGCTCTGTGTGTGGCTGGAGTTCCTCTAGTGAGTCACAGCTCTCTGCCTGCCATCATGATCAGGTGTGAACAAAGTCAAATAGTGTTGTCAATCCAATGATCCTCTCTGATGAACAGAAATTAAAAATGTTGAAACTTCTTGGTTTAGGTCGATCAACACAGGCCTTTACTTGCTGCAGGACCAAAGCCAGCAGGTGAGGATGAAAGCGGCCCGGTTCACGTCCATGCTGCACCATGTGAGAAAAGGAGAACGCCAAAGGAGCGTCTACCTCATGCAGGTTAACCAGGCGTTGCCGCTCCTACTGGACCTGCTGCTGGAGGAATGCTGGGATACTCCTGGCACACTGGAGGTGCTGCTGTGTCACCTTCCCCAGACTGACCTCAGATCTGTGCTGAGAGAGGCTTCAGAGACGGGGTTGGTTAGCTCACTGAATCAATACACTTGAACAAACAGAGCCGCCTGGATTGATTGATGGTGAACTGTTGTTATTGCTCTCTCATTCAGGCGCTCCAGTCTGTACGAGCAGGATGAGGCCAACGTGTTTGCAGAGCCCTCTGTGATGGCGGCGCATGTGCTGCCTTACCTGCTGCACATGGCTGAGAGATCCTCTGAATCCTCTGCTGTGGCTCAGAGGCTGAGTGCATGGGCCGAGGAGAGCGCTGCACAGGTTCGAGACGGCCTTGCCGTCTGCAAAGAGCTCCATCCAGGTAGCACGTTAGCCTGAATATAAGAAGAGGTTTGATGGATATGTGACATGCTGTGGTATATTCAAAATGATCTGTGTTACTAATGCAAATATTTATTCTCATCAGCTGAGACCTTGACCCCGGCCTGGCTGGCTCTCCTCATGGACCCCCGTTTCCACGGCACCCTGTGCGGCCTGCTCACCAGGGCTGCCTTGCTCCTTCGGCTGTCGAATACATCCAACGGTGTACGACACCTTTGTGATCCTTCAGCGCTGCACACAAGTTTACAGGACGTCTGTAGTCTACTCAGTCTGAACGGTGTCCACCTTCCCTCTGCTGTAACCGCTGCCGTGGCTGGAGAGCTGCCGCTGTGACGGAACAAGGGCCTTTTTCTGGCCGATGAGGCCCATGATGTCATTCAAGAATGCTGAATGACAACCTCATGTGCCACCTCAGTCTTGAATGAGTAGTGCAACTGCTGATGCTGCAGGGCACCAGCGATTAACAGGCTGACTAAGTTATGTAAACGCTCAGTGGCTGCAGTCCCAGAATAGACCCAATGGCCATCAGGTGCCATGTTCCTCATATGTTTTATAGTGGTATTTTTTTCTACAATGCTTTAAATAAAAGTTCAAAGCATTGCATTTTCTTGTAGTTTTTTTATGGCATTACGCTTTTTGTATGCAGAGGTACAGCCACCAGAATAACTCCAGGTCTGTCTTTGTGATCCCCATCAATATGCTGATTATTATTCCCACAGTGGTGCCCCTGTTTTGTTGTTGTAAGTGGTCTGCCATGTCTCAGCGGCAACAGAAGCAGAGCTCAAACTGAGGCAGTGATGTGATGCGAAATGGGCTACTTAGTGCTCGGCAGGAGAATATAATGTATGTTTTAATGCTCCATTAGAGACCTTCTGTCTGGATAAGCTTCCCATTTTCCAACCACATGAGGACTGACGATGATTTACTGGATCTGATATAGGGCTGTCAGTTGCTCCGCAACGGACCACACACTAGAGCAGTCTTACATCACTGCTTTTGTTTGAGCAGGGTGGCTCTCGGTATCAACCACAGGCACAAAGTAGTTTGTTCATGTTGGGCATGTTGGGCTACTTATTCACTCTACATGGACGTTTTTATTGTTGTATTCTGACAACTTTAATTTTTTTTTCTGTAGAATATCATTCCATTTTATTGCACATAACCTTATTTCTGAACTTATTTGTTTGGTTTTCTTTATATGCATGGATTACTTGGGTTGTTACTGACATCTGGTGAATATGTCATGTCAGTAGCACCTTAAGAAATATATTTACCCATATGTTATTGAAGGGAGGTGCTATGTAGAGCTCTCCATGAGATAAGCATATGCCTTCAGAGGAAGTTACAGGTGGTTCTTGTCAACGCAGAACACAAGGTTATGTTGAACGATAAAAGGTTTTGGGCAAAACTCTGACCTCATCATGTTAGGACAAACCTTGAATCATCAAATCAAGGCTTCTCCCACCACTAAAAGAGCTTGTCTTTGGCACTGACCGACGGTTGTTATTATAAGTGTCTGACAAGATTATGGAGAGACCCTACTGAGAAATGGGACATTTTTCTTGTAATTATTGTGTCTGTGTCCCGCTCAAGTAGAAGTATTGTTATCAGAACATCGGGCAGCAACATGTGACCCTCTGGACAGCGTTCTTCCTCCGGAGGCCTCATCGGGTCACAACACACGGGTCACTACCAGCGACGCAGCAGCAGCTGGTTTGCCCTCTGCCTCCTCGTCCACTCTACTTTGCAGAAGCTCTTCATCCAAATACTTTGGTTCATATAAATACGGACTGTCCGTATGTCAAGGTTGAAAAATACGACCCTGTAATGATACCTAGATTACAAAAACAATCCTCTACAATTCAGTTTATCATTTAAGACAAAGCTAGCACAGATCTTTGAAAATATAAATGTGAGCTTGAACTTTGCTCTACTTCAAGACAAATGCAAGAAAGTCATGTGGCTTAACAGCTTGTCAGCGTGTCTGAAACCAAAGCCGTACGTTTGATGAATAGACAGGAATGCTCTCTTAATCTGCCTGAACAATGTGTGCAATTTGCCTTCTGCCTTAAACACTAAGGGTTTCATGTAAGTTTAAAAGCAAGGTTGGCAGTTTAATGGAGACAATGCTGGAAAATTACCATCTGGCTCAATAAAAGCTTTGACTATTGTAATTGAGAGAAAATGGCTCTCAGTAAGCTTACATCCTGCTAATTTGTGTGTGTGTGTGTGTGCGTGCGCATGAATGAGTGTTTTTCCACTGTTGCGTCACAAGCCAGTGGTTCCAGAGGATGACAGTAACAATCTTAATGAATTAAAAAAAGGAAGGGTTTTGTCAGTTTAATTGTGCATTCAGATTTTTTAAAGAACTGTCAATGATAAATGTAATAACGATAACTTTTGAAGTTGTCATAAAATGTTTGTTTTTCCTTCTATCACTGATACTAGTTTAATTTTCCAATTTATTTTTCAGATTTTTATTTTAGAACATTGGTGCATCTTTGGAAGACTTCCCATGCTGCACAACTCACCAGATGTGGCACACTTGTCAGGCTTGATGAAAATAGATATCTGATATAGGTGCCATATTTGCGTATTCAAAAATGTCGATATTGGAAAGGCGACACTCCTCAGCCAGTATTCTAGATTGACTTGAAATTTGACATACATGTCCATCTCTACCTGCTCTACAAAAAAGCCTCTCAAACCCCTAAACTCCGCCTCCCAAAATATTCCGCCATTTTGAATTTTGGAGAAAAAAAAACATATTTGCGAACACCTCCTAAATGCTGGGTCCGATTCATAGCAGATCATTATTGGAGCTATATCATCAAAGGTTATCAAAAACTTGTTGATATCTCATTGCATTCATAAGATATGGACCAATTAACTTCATAGGGGCGTGGCTTGTACATCAATCAGTTACACATAACTTCAAAACCATTTGGCCTAGTATCACCAAATTTGCAGCAGATGTGCATATTGCATCCTGTAACATGCCCCGAAATTATTATGCTATGCTAGGCTTTACAGTAATTCACCCATTTTGGGCTTTTTTTGTAATTTCCTCTGTAACGCATAGACTGGAGTCCATTCCACGGATGAAGATTGACAGCTCTGCAGTATCAGTCACATCAGAGCTCTCATCCACAGCAAGATAATATGCAATGAAGTCTTTTCCCTTTTTCATCAATTGTGCAAATCGGTGGCAATTTCACACGATCAGCAACTGTTTCATTTCTTAAGCTTGCATTAAAAAATGCTTGCTTTTTGTCTGGACCCAAGACGTTGCACACTTTAATAATGCACTCCTTTACAAACTCTCTCTCTGTAAAAGGCCGGTTGGATTTAGCTATTTCTTCGGCTACAACAAAACTAGCTTTCACGGCAACCTCACTTTGTGATTTTGCTTTCGTTGCATGTTGACGCGTGTTGTCAGTGGAGGCATGTTTGCGAAGCATAAAGTCAAGTGTCACTCCATGCAGCTTTAACTTTATTATTATTATTATTAAATCTTGTTTTTTTCCTGTTGGCAAAAAACTTGTTTTTGTTTTTTTAAATATACTTTTAAAATCAACTTAATGTCTATATTAACTTTTTATTAACAAGAAAAAGATTAATCTTATAATCTACTATTACATCATTTTGATTTACCATGACATTTATTTATTTGTATCATAACTAACTGATTTTCTTTTTTTTTGTGTGTTGGAAATGGGCTTCCACATGTTGGCTCAGTACCAAATGTGTTCCCTCTTTAATGGTCTAGGACTTGTGGTTTCACCCATTGCATGATGGGAGAGGCTCCTGCCCCCTGTAACCCTGAATGAGCAGTGTGATAGAGAGGGCCGGACAGATGCTTTGTGTTTGCTCTGGTAATTGCCTGAAAACTGGGCAAGCAGCTGTTTGTAAAGTGGCTTAGTGAACACTGACTGACTCAGGCGTTGGCTGCCCTCTTTACCAGTCAGCCAACAATGGCACAGGGCCTCTCTGTCACAGGGCATGTAGGTCCTTGTACAGGAAAATACTATTTGCAGCTTTCCTTTATTGGCCTCTGTGGGGTCTTCTTCTACGGATCAAGTCCAGTGGAAAAAAAAACAGGCCTTGTGTGGTGGAGAGGAAGCCTGGGAAACAGGAAGATTTGGTTTGGACAGATGCACCAAGCACTTAGATCCAGATGAGACTCTGCAGTTGGATGGAAAGTGATGACCGCTGTTTCATTTGAAATAGAAATGGAAAGCAGCATCTATTTATAGACACAAGCATAGCACATGTAATAAGCATGTAATAAGAATGGAAATGATTGTTGGACAGGAAGGACAACGTTTGAGTATGGATTATAGAAGTAAGAATTTAAAAAAAAGCATGTTGAAGAAAAATGTGAAAGAATTTTTTTGACTTTTTCTGCTGACTGTTTGACGACGTGTTTATTCCCACAAGGCTGCATGTCACGGTACGTTTTCAGACTATTTGGCAGCTGATGCGTCTGTTTGTGCGTGTTGTGTGCGTGCGCGAGCTTGGGCGCGCGCGCGCGTGTGTGTGTGTGTGTGTAAGAGAGCGAGGGAACCCGGTGAGACTTTAGGACCTTGAGGTCTGTGCTGCAAAGCGCAGCTCCTCCTCCCACAGAAGGCTGTTTACGAAGAAAGCTGGGCTCCTCTGGCGAAAACAAGGGCTGGGACTCCAGCGAGAGGAGCAGTGTGCCCGATGCAAATCTAGCACAGGCTCGTCGTCCATTTTATACAACGTGCTTTTGTATTTCACATCTTTTTTTTGTTTTTGTTTTTGAAAGAAAAAGTCAAGTAGCGCATCATGTTTTCGGTTAATTCCGCACGTCAACTCTTCAAGATGTTGTTTTCCCTGCACGCTGTTTTCCTGAGCGTGGCCATGGTGGAGAGCAGTGCATCAGATGGAAACGAAAAAGGTAAAGTTAAACATTAAGGACTATTTTTGTTCTATTTGATTTGTGTTTTAAAATAAAATAAGTATACAGTGCAGCCTAATTTGCTTCAAATCACGTACACGATGTAATGTATCTTCGGTTCGATTGCACAATCAGTGATATGCGTTGTGCTCGGGTTTTATTTTGTTTTTACTTTCAGATTGCATGAGATCCAATGGTGTGGAGTACAGAGGGGAACAACAGAGCTCCTCCTCGGGTCTGACCTGTCTCAACTGGACCAACACGAGCAGAGTCTACGATGTGAAACTCCACTCTGATTCACAGACTGGTAAACAACTTTAATACATGTGTCTTTTAATGCAGAGATCAGCAAATGACCCATTAAGTTAAGTCATTCCTCCTGTTTTCTGCTGTTGGACTCATGCTGAAGACCGTTTCCTTACAGGATCACAAACAGCTCTGGCATCTTTGTTGAGATGTTGATGCAGTGTAATAATACAGGTTTCCTCACTGTTAGTCTTACACACATGCTGAGAAGGAAACACAGGATTGATATTTACTTCCATAGATCTTTTTCTGTTTATGGTGTTAAATGGCTTCTATTATACAGCAGCTGCCATTTGCTTTCTTTGTGCATGATTAAATAATCCAGTGGTGCACCCACTCGGCAGGACAGACAGAGACGGGCTTATATTTCCAGCAGGGTATTGGTAACAGGCGTGTGCTGTTTTTACTGTTCCCCCGTAGGTGTGGGAGATCACAATTACTGCCGAAACCCAGACTCCTCTGAGAGGCCTTGGTGCTACATTGCTGGCCCAGATGGGGCAATCCAGAAACAATTCTGTGCAATTGACACATGCAAAGGTAGGTAAACACTGGACACAACAATAATCCTTCCCATTTGGATACTATAGTTGGCATTTGCACAAAGAAAATTAGATATTTAAAGAAACAGACAGAAACATAGCTTTCAAAGCCGGACCTGCAAATTATTAACAAAACAACACTAAAACAAGCACACTAAGATTTTTCAGACTACGCTTTCTTGATGCTCCCGCAAATTATTTTCTCCTTCCTCTAAAGCTCTCATGATTTTAAAAAGTGGGTTATGCTAGGGAAAATAATGTTATGGGAGTTATGGAAATGTTCTAATTAGTTAACACACAAAAAACATAGCTTGATGAGAGAGTTTTATAAAAGGTTCCTCTTGGCCTGTTTTCTTTACCACAAATAAACAATGTGCAAGATGGATTACTTGCAACAAGTGTTTTCCCATTTCAGTGTGTTGGTCTGCAGTAGGTCAGTTGGGCAGGATTAACCCAATGAGAGAAGTTTTTTCTACTTTGCCGTTAGTTTCCTTATTGTTTCTGAATCCAAACCAAGTCAATAACAAAGCCCTGCAGTTATGTCATACAGTTCATTTTGAAGAAAGCCGTTGACCACGCCCCAAACCCTAGCTCATTGGCAGAGAGAAAAAGTCTTCGCTTGGAGACAGCAGGTAATTGGCTGCTTCAAATTATGACGTCTTGCCCTTTAACTCCAGAGTTCATAAACAACAACTTGTGTGGAGGAAATGAAAAAGGAGTTAAAGAGCAGCTGCGAGCTGAAGCTTCCTGTCTCCTCAGATAGTCGAGCATGTTGAGCCTGTTTATGTCTGGCCCAGATTTTAAAATGTACGCACGTCAACGCAACGTAAAAACTGATTTACAATCCAACTTCTTGAGACCAGTGTTGCAGCTTTGGACCAGCAGTAGTTGGAAAACCAGATGTTTGATGATACACCAGAAAGTGCATTAAGTGTCCACACAATATACAAGTATTATTATTATATTTTAGAATAAAATAAAAGTACTTTTATGCAAAATTAATTGATCACACAACTCAGAGCATCCCCAATTAAAACTAATTTGACTGTTGTTTTACACTGGCATTGGTCATTTGTGTCTTTAGAACAAGCCTCTATTGTACCAGCGGAGGCAGATTCCCTCGAGCCAACAGGAAGCGCTCCCTCCACTGAGAGCTTTCAACCGGCCAAGGCTGGGGCCTCTCAGGGAGAAGTTGCTGCTGTGCAGCCGGTGATGGGAATCAGCCAGCGAGTGCGCACAGGACCCAAAAAGAAAAAGGACCTTGGCACGCTTGGTATGTTGTTATTAAACTGAAACCATATGATGTTGGTTTGAATTAATCTTCATGTGGCATTGCTCCATAAACTAAATGTCTTTGTGTTCAGTTTCTACCCTCCGGTTTTAACCTTTTATGTTGTCCTTTTGTTTTTCAGGCTACGTCGTCGGCATTATCATGATGGCGATTATAATCATCCTTGGAGTAGGCATCACATTTGGCTACTTCTATAAGAGGTCAGTATCAAAATCACAAAAAGATAATCAATCATCATCTAATTGCTCACCGTTGCTGTGTCTACGGTCTACTATATAGCATGTAAGTCGCTTTGGATTAAAGCGTCAGTGAAATGTAATGTAATGAAATGAAGAGGCCTTTAATCTGTTTCCAGGATGTCACTATTACATTGTGCACATCTGCTGTAACTGTGACACAAAGCCAAAGTGTGATGCTTCAAAGCTTCTTGTGGCTTCCTGTTCCGACTGGCACATGTAAGATGTGCAGGAGACATGCCAGTATACTTAGTTAAAACACTTGATAGCATGCATGTTTATCGGCCTCTTGAGTTTTGGGCATCAGCTGTTTAGCGATTTTAATGAAGTGGGGAGAAACAGGAAGTGGAATGCATGCAGTCTATTTTAACATCTTATTTTATATTTTTGAAATAAAAACCGGGTTGGATTGGATGGAGAAGCCTGCACAGTCACTGCAGTTATGTAATGTGACAAATGATGGCCCCAATGTTGTGATTCCCTTTTGGCACAGTACAAAATGCCCTCGCAGGTCTGTGTTTGGCTGTCGAATCTGATTAGCAGTGCCCCGGTCTTTGTTTTCTATTTCAGGAAGTGATTATTAATAAAGGAGGAGCAGCATGTTATATCAGAAGGTTTAAACCTGCCCTCAGCATACAGTGCTTCAGTAATATGACAGATGTGTGGCAAGCATGCCCATAATCTTAGCAATTCAGCTGCACCTGAACTGGCCTGGAGTGGCTGGAGACTCGTTTCCCTCTAGATGGTGTAAAGCATGCAAACATCCATACCACACTCCAATTGGGAACAGGCTCTTGACCAACCAGTAGGAGTGGGTAGTGTACCGACAACGACACAGATCCCGTGCAGGCTTCCCACACAAACACACGCACACACTGATAATAGCAGCCTCTGCATCACTGCAGAGGCTGCTATTATCAGGTGCTATTATCAGTGTTTGCGTGAGCAAGTGTTTTGAATCTATGCCATTTGGACGCCCCCAATCTTAAAAATACACATATCAGATTGTTGTGCAGTAATCTCTCTTTTAACATCTCTTTGTGAACAACATGTAATTATTATTATTCGAATGAATAGTTTGGCATTTTCAGGAAATCTCTTTATTGCTTATCTGTCCAGTAAATATGTAGCCGTGGTCAGCTTAGCTTAGCACAAAGACGGGAAACAGTGGGAAACTGCTAGCCTGGGTGGTTTGCCAGGCTACCACCTCCAGGGCGTTTCTGGTGTCTGGTACATAACACAACAACAACAAGTGGACGACACTTTGTTTTTTGTCCAGATTAAATCCATTTTGTTCCCTTTGGACAGAGCCGGCTAGCTGTTTCCATCTGTTTCCAGTCTTTGTGCTAAGCTAAGCCAACTTGCTGCTGGTTCTCACACAGCGAACACATTCTGGGCAAGAAAGCAAAAAAGAGGGAATGTGATATGCTTTAAGTTTAAATGAAGTATCATTAGTGGTGACATGCAGAGTTGCAAAATAGGCTGCCGTGAAGCATGCATGTCAGAGGTGTTTTGGCTCCAGATCAGTGGAAAGCATCAGTGTTGCCTTGGAGAAGATAGGCTGCTCGCCAGATCGCCAGCTCTCTGTTCCCTTTCACCACCTGTCCCTTGCCTTTGCTGCGGACCTGGCACTTGTTATAACAACACTTATCTACATGCAGCATGTTATCTGAAGCTCCTTTTACATTATTATTATTACATTTCATTTAGCTGACGCTTTTATCCAAAGCGACTTACAATAAGTACATTTCACCGTGAGTACAAACAAGAATCAAGAAGGTACAATTTCGTCAAGAAATTTCAACTACAAAGTGCTATCAGTAAGAGCCATACTGTGAATCAGTAAGAGACTTATTGTGAATATTTAGCTGGGGTGGCCCCCCACCAAAATCATCGCCATCCTAGCTATTTTTATTATGATCACGTCAAAAAAAGACTCAACGCTAATTGTTAATTTGCATTAAGACAGTATAGTCAGTATGATTTCTTTAACATTAGATCTATGTGAGGGGTCGTTATTGGTGAACATAATGAATCTCGGCTGTTTGTGTTTAGGGGTCAGGACCTAAAGAAGCAGCATGAGCAGCGAGTGTACGAGCGCGAGCTGCAGAGGATCACGCTGCCCCTGTCGGCCTTCTCCAACCCCACCTGTGAGCTGGTGGATGAGAACACCATCGTGATCACAGCGGAGGACGAGACGACCCCCGTGCAGGACGGCGGGGAGGGCGGGGACCCTCTCATGGGCCAGCAAGCCGGTACCCCCGGGGCATGAGCAGGCGTGCGGTCCTCAGACGCAGGACTGTAATACATTTTTGTGAACCAAAATACTTCTTCGTTTCTCCCTTCTGCCTCCCTGAGTGACCTCTGTTTTAAAAGGAGTAGGGGAGCAGTGTTGGCTCCAGAAGACAAAGACTGAATGCTCTTTTGTATCCCCTTCCCAGTGGTTTTTATACATCGGAGGCACAAACAAAATAAGCTGTGGACACAGTCCTTACAGTCCTGATTCTGTTGTTAATGAAGATATGACATGAAGTCTTTAATATTCACTTTTGCTACATTTGATAGCCAAGAAACTAAGGCCATGTGCTGTCCCCTTAAATAACAGTATGAATATCTAGTCTAATGGACTTGCCAGTGTTTATATTGGTTTGTAATGAAACAAATTCTTTAAAAAGAGATGGTGTTTGGAATGGGGGTTCGTAGCCTTTTGTTTTTCACTATGTTTCCATGTGGAGACGGTGCTCTCTCCACAGGAGCCTTCATTTGTATTGACCTGTTGGCTGTGCCGAGGGAGACGCAGATAAGAAACTTGTATGTAAAAAGACTGCTTTGTCTTGGAGACACGCTGGTGACACAGATGTGTCCAGAAATGAGGCGGGATGAGGGAAAATGAGGTAAAACCGGCCCACTAAAGACAAGGGAAGTCCTCCAACTCTGCCTTAGCATGATTCTTCTGAATGTATTTGTTCTTTCTTTAAACCAGATGAATCCTTTTCTCTTTGTACTCGACTGACAGACCTATGTGTTACAAAGCATGACGGGCGGTCAGGTCATCGGCAGACATCAGAGGACTTGACCCTTTTCTTCCACAGGTTAAGGAGTGACAGGAAATATACAGCGTGCTCTCAGGCAGCGCGAGGGACAGTCGATAGTCCCAGGACGACACGGAGCAGGAAGAAGACAAGAAAAGCTCCGTCCTTGCAGAGCAGGACAGCGAGCGTGTTGAAGGGATGCGAAAGCCAGGTGATTGGATTCAGACATTTGAGTTACGCACCTGACGCTTCAGGATGGAGAGATCGATGGAGTAGAAAAGAGCAGTCCAAAGTTTGCTGTTCATTCTAAAACACCAGTGCATGCACATGGTTACCTGCTGTATGTTCAGGGGCCATATCTTTGCATCTTAAAAAGTAGAACTACTGATTGAAGAATGCCTGCCTGGAAATAGAAATAATCGTACACAGATTTTGTTACACATGATGTTACACACACAAAGTTACTCCAGAGTGTATAGTCTTGTTTGTTATCACTCAATCACTCCACATGATCTTGTTTTGTGATTATTGCTGGATCCGCATCACTGATAATCTTTGCTAACTGCTGCTCCATTCTCTAAGTGTCTGTGTGCTAATTGTAATTCTTTTTTTTCTTCATACAAGCAACATGTTCAAAATACTGTTCAGCATTTTTATTTTGTACCTGTATTTGTATGAATGCCGATTTTGACTGCAGAGACTGAAATAAAACATCAAACTTCAACACCATGATGTGATGTAATCAATCAATTTAAAATGAAAGAGGGAGAACAACATAATGCTGCGTAATGGATGGTCGTTATTCAAGGTTTACTGCAGAACTTCCTTTGCACCAGCTCCCTCTGTTGGCCATTCTTAAACAGACTTCAGCCAATGGCGTCAGCTGAGAAAGTAGTAGGTTAAGATATAGGCACAAGTAGGTGGGAAAGTACAAGTAGGAGATGGTTGTAAAAATATTAAAACTCAAAACGGCAACAGAAAGAAAAAAAAACACCAGTTAAAAGGACGTTTGGATCTCTGGATGTTATTCAGTGACCGACACTTACAGATTTATCATTTACTCTACAAAATGTGAAAACTGGAAAATGCACGTTACCAAAGTGAAGTCTTAGATTCTTATCAAACAGAAGAAAGCAAGATATTATGTTAAGCTGTAACCACTTCATGTTCTGATATTTATTTTAATTTCTGTCAAGGACAACAAAAATCAAAATTGGAAGTCACTGAGGTCCATAAGTAAACTCCATGAAAGATATATAATAAAAAAAAGTCACTTTAATTGTTGCAGTGAAAAGAAAACTCAGTTTCTTCATTTGTTCAAATTATTTAACTTTGATTCTGAATTGTATCTGGAGATCGGATTATTAGTACACTTAACACTTTTACTGACATGCAAAATCTAAGAATGACAATAAAAGAAACTACTTCAAGAAAGTTTATTTATGAAACACTACAGTGATATAAATAATAGTGGTTATAACTGGTCATTAGTACCTTGCATGATGAGAGCAAAAAAGCCAAAAAACCTCCATAGTTGACAAAATGTCTAAAAATCTACAAACCTAGAGTTCCCATTAGAAAATGGCATTTAATTAGAGGCATGATATATACATACTTATATACATTGCTTAAGAAAAAAAAAATCCAGTTCTTCTGTACAAAGCAACTTCTTATGGTCAATTTGGGTGTGTGTGATAATGTCTGGCAATTATTAAAATCAGCCATACCTTCCATAAGAGCTTCTGCCCAGTTTTTTAAAATGATATATCTATCATGTGTTTAATTAAAACTTTAAACAAAATGTCAGTGTGGCAACAAGTTAATTCATCATTCTGAGAACTTATTAAAAATCGTTAGTCTACAAAGTACAGAAGCATACTTGAAACCATCTCGTCAAAAATGTGATCAGCGATGTTTAGATAGAAACATATCTAAAATATTATTTCGCCATCTTCAGCCAAATCTCATTGTGATGAAGTCTGTGTGTTTTTTCGTCCACCGCTATTTTAAATCACACCTGTTTCCTTCGAGCTGTGCTGTCGGTTTACTTGGAGCTGTCGATCAGCCAGACTGTGAAGCATCTGTGTTTGCTTTGTGAGTCCTCTGGTGGACGAGGACCGACCTGAGCATCCCACAACTTCAGAGCCTGATGAACAAAACTGCTGTCACATCAGACTCAGAGAATCTAATCAAGATGTTTGTCTTTTGTCGGGGAAAGGACCAAAGAAGGTTGCATATTGTCTTTAAACACCTTAAACATTAGTAAAAAACCTGTGCGTGTGTGTGCGTGTGTGTAGTGGGGGCTTAACAAGGTAGAACTAATTAGAAAACTGACACTGGTCCTTTTGAAATGTGTCGGTCCACCCCGTTGCAGTTTACTGGCACTCTCAGAGTGAAGGTGCCACACAAGGAGGTTGGTCCAGCTACCCCAGGTTATCCAGTTCTAATATGTCTCGTCTTCAACGCAATTTCCCTCTTTTTCTCATCCACATTATTAGTTCAGCAGTTCAGAGGAGTCAAGGAAGACAGGCACAGGTCCTAGGTACCACTGTCGGCCATGCTGGACGAGTCTGGAGGGGCTGCTGTTGGGGTTAAGGACTGATCTGTGCTCTGGGATGGGGAGCCGTCCTTAGCCATGTAGAGTCGACTCGCTCTCTGGTGAAGTTCATCCAGTTCGGCTGGCAAAGGGATCCTCAGCTCTTGGTTGAGGGACAGCGCTTCAATCCAGTCCTCCAGCTTCTGGAAAGGTGGGCTGAGGAGGAGGAGGAAGAGGAAGAGGAGGAAAGAGCACATAGAGGGGATTGAGGTTAAAGCTAGACTTACAAGGCTGAGAGAAAACATGAGGAAGCAATCTGGCAGCAGAGGCGTGGCCCATTGCAGGCAGGTCAACATGGCATCTGTTTTTAGCAGTTGTTTTCTCTCCCACTGCTTCTACACACTCTTGAGCTCAAATAACGTGGTCGATAACATCTATCCAGGAGAAGGCGAACACATGTCTCGTGTGGCCATTTGAGTGAGTGACAAATACTATTATTCCTAATATATTTAAAAATCATAATTTTTGCCGCACAACTGTTGCATATCTCTTGATTTCACCTTGCTCAGGTTATCGAGAAGCAGTGCTCTCCCACGGCTTATCATAAGAAAGAAAGTGAAAGCTTTGATCCGACACAATGAGAGCAGGCGCTCACCGGTTGTCTGGGGTGAGGTCACAGCAGGCCACAGTCAGGGGAAAGAAAGCTGGAGGACAGTCTTCAGGGAGAAACTTCTCCACAAACTTGCCAACATTCAGGCCAAAGTCCAGAGTCCTGGGCAGGCACTCAGGATCTGCACTGACCTTTCCAATGATCTGGATCATAAGACAGAGGAGGCGGTAAGCGGCAACACGCTAATGAGTAGACAAACACTTACACACTGGAACAGCAGCACAGGGCATGTTTCTGCCCACTAACTACAATGATGTCTAATTTACATGACGTCCTACAATGTTTAAAGAATACAATTAGACCGGTGGAGACTTGAACGATGCTCGGCAATGTTTTGACATGGGTGTGTTGTCATGGTCTAATAATACAGATGTGATGAAATTACAATTGCAACCACAAGCTAGGTCGTTATCAGAAAATCAAAAGTTGCAAAACGCAAGTTCTCACCTCACAGAGTACGATTCCAAAGGAGAAAATGTCCACCTTCTCGTCGTAGCGTTTACCTGAAACAACATCGAGTCAAAGCTTAAAGTACAGAACGCACAGAACAAATGATCTTCTGTGAATCAGTTGGTAATTAATGCTGGTCAGCGGCTCACCATTTAGCATCTCTGGAGCCATCCAGTAAGGGTTTCCCACGACAGTGTACCGCTTCTTTCGGTCGATGCGTCTGAACACCCTCTTCTTATTGGTTGGTTTTTCAGGTGGAGGCTTCACTTTGTCCTCTAGTACGAGTCGGGACAGCCCGAAGTCAGCAACAACCACAGTGTTGTCCTGTTGAAAGATGGTGCTTAGTGGTTACATTTGCACTATTTAGTTATGCAACTATACATTTTGACCTCTGTCCATGAACATTCAGAACAAAAGAAGCACGTTTGTCTTCATCACTTCTCGTCAGCTTTTAATTCAAAGCAACCTCACCCACTAGTAGAACAGCTTATACCTCTATTTAGATTATAACTATTCTTGTTCCCAGTTGTTTCAGCAAATCACAGGGCTGGGAACGTCTTTCACTCACAACTGGATGCACGCCAACTTTGACTCTGTTCATGAATTGTACAAATCGTTCCCACCCTTTAATCTTCTCGTTCAGATCTTGAGATGTGTAATGGCTGTTAATAAGCCATGTCACCTACCAGTTTAACCAGGCAGTTGTGAGAATTGAGGTCCCTGTGTATGATGCTCATTGAGTGAAGGTATGCCTGAAACAAAGAACAAAGTAAAGAGGGTCAAAAAAAACTTTCCGCACCGTCCACACATCTAATCCCTCCCCTGTGCCGAAGAGCACATTTACAAACACAAACTGAAAATAGCAGCCGAAGATTTCACTAATAATAATAATAATAATAATAATAATAATAATAATGTCTTCTCAGAGGCCAACTCACCATGCCAGAAGCGATGCTCTTTGCAAAGCTCACCCTTTGCTCCCATTGAAACGGATCCTGTTAGTCCCGAGTAAAGACAAGAAAAAAACGAGAGAAATGAATAGAAGATCCCTCAGAGGCCATAATGCAAAAACAGAGGTCAAAACTAAACCACAGTAGAGACAGGAAAGCAGTATTTAACAGGAACAGTAAACAAGATTAACCCTAAAAACCGGCCCTCCTCCACATACTACATATAATTAAAACACTCCTTCTCCTCATCTGGCTGAACTGAACTGCCAAAAAAAGACTCAGCTGTGGGAGGAGAGGAGCAAAGCTCTTTAAATTTCACCTGGAAGCACTTAATACAACTTTTCTCATTCCACAACTTGGCCACTTGTCAGCCGGCCCACTAGAGAGCAGCGAGCCCCCATCACTGCAGAGTTCCCTTCAGGTCAGGCCCCTCCCACACCCCCTCCCACAGCCCCTCCCACACACCCCCCACACCCCCTCCCACACCCCTCCTTTCTGTTGCCACTGAGGGCTGATTTGTGCTCTGCTGGGAGAGAAGAGGTTAAGTGAATCAACTTGTTCAACTCACCGTGTCTCTGATGAAATCTTTCAGGGTCCCTCCCTCAATATACTCTGTTATCAAATTGAGCCGCTTGTCCTTGTATAGCACACCAATAAACTTCAACACGTGGGGATGTTCGAGGCATCGCATTACTTTGACCTGAAGATTAGGCAGAAACAGGTAGAGTTTAAAAGAAGTTAACCATTATGATTGCAAGTTTATAATCTCTCATTAGTCCCTTAAATCAGGGGCAAAACAATCAAAAAAAAGGAGGCACAAAGTATTTATCAGTTGTGAGTATAACACATTACAGCTCTGTGCAGAGGCACAGGACTGTTTGGGCTGTGAGGATGCGCAGGCCTCCTGCTGCAGATTACCAACCTCCTTTAGGAAAGTCTTCTGGGTCTCTTCATCACAACGGATCAGCTCCTTCATCACCATCACTTCTCCTGTGGCTTTAAGGGTCACCTGTTGGTGGGAAAAAGCAGCATTTGCATGACTTGAAGCCCATTGCATGAGGACCCAAAAAGGTCACGAACTAAGTTAAATACACGGATGAGGAGTTGGAGGCTGACCTTTATAGCCTGCCCGAAGAAGCCTTTTCCCAAGATCTCTCCGTGGATGAGGTCACATGGCCGGAAGATGCGATGAGAGCAGCTACTGGAGGATCTCAAGGATTCAGAGCGGCCGATGTCTCGACCAATAAAAGGCATCTCTTTAGGAGAATTTGGCCCTGGTGACTTACATGTGCTGTTACTGCGCCTGGAATAGAGAGAATATGGTTAATAAAAAATGACAAAAATGATGTACTCATCTCTTGTTCATTACAGACCTGTAATATATACACTGTGGGTTTTGGCTACTCCAACATACCTCAAAGACCTCCTTTTCAGTGTGCTGTCATCAACCACATCAGCTCTCTCCAGGACCGTGTCAGAGGGCGAGGACAGACGCATGCGGGGTGTGGATGAGACTCCCAGACAGGTTCTTGGCGATCCCAGCCTGAGGCGGTCTAAGCGCTGCCTGACTGGATCATACTCCATAAGTAGCTGCAGCGTGTGACTGGTGCGGTGGATGAGCTCATCCACCTTAAACAAACAAAATAACAAACAAATGAGAGTTAGGGTTGAGGGAGCTTGTGGGGAACCTGGAGTCTGACCGGTTTCATAACCAGTTCAAAGTGCCTCACATTAACGTTAACACTTGAATCAGAAAAGTCAAAAACTAATTAAAAAGCGTGACTTCATGGCAGCAAACGTAATGCAACCTTTAAAATGAGAAACTAAGTGCAGCCATACCACACACACCGTCCTCTCCCAGCTGAAGAATGTATAACTGATGGAGGAATGTAAGGAATGTCAAAGAATATCTTTGCCTGTGGAAATTGCACTCAAGGAATGGACTTGCCCCGATTATGTGACACCAATTACCTTCTATTGACACACGTTCACATCTAACGAGTATCAGAGATGTGTGTGAGGAATAAACTCACCTCCTCCTGCATCAATGTCCCCACAGGAAGGCCATTAATCTCCAGGATCCTGTCCCCAACATGGATGGCATTTCGGACCTCTGGACTAATAAGCATCCCTCTGACTCTGGAACAACACAGTACCAACATCTGTATGTGAGTATCAGCAACATAGAAGGAGCTCTTACATCTTATTAAACTATCAACCATTTCACAGCACTCATGCTGCCCTGCGTAACAACAAGACCACTACGGAGACCGGCCTCCATCGGGTCCCACTTACTCTTTGACTTGAACACTCGCTGAGCCGTTGACGTCCCTCAACACGGTGACAGAGAAGCCCCTCTTGCCGTTGGCCGCAGAGGGCATCGAGATGAGGGTCACGGTGTGCGGCAGGGAGTCGAGCACGGAGTCGTGGGAGCGCTTTTCCAACATGGGGGTAAGAACCACCTGCTTGTAGCACTTTCCACTGCACACAACAGAAAAAAAAGAGATGAAGCGGTGCAGGTGTGGACATGTACTTGTTGTAAAGTTACTTTTCAATGCAGTAAAATGGGAGTCATGAAATAATGACTAACTGCTTATTAAAACTAGCTGAACATTAACTTGAGTAATAATTAAAACACCCTTCATATAAGTAAGACCAGTGAAGCGTTCACTGTGCGTAATAATGAAATGCCATTCATGCCTCCACTCAACAATAAGGTTCCTATCACAAGCACAAACTACTAAAAGGACGTTGTGTCTACGTTCAGTAACACCGTTACTTCAAACCTTTCCTTCTCCACTATATAATTGGCACGCACATTTAGAGTTCTATTTAAGGATTGTTAACCCATAGAAAAAACAGCTTTTATCTATATTGCAAAAACCTCTGGAGAGGATTGTGCAGGTGTCTTACCAGTAAAGTTTGGATCGCTCAACCAAGGCGTAGGTATCCCTGTCCTCAATCACCACCTTGCAGCTCAGACACACAAAGCACTCCGGGTGATACTTGTGTTCTCCGGCCACCTGGAACCACAAACAAAATGAGCTGATCTTCAAAATGTCTGCGTGACTCGGAGCAGAAACAAGCAATGTGCGGCCGGTGGGGCTGCAGTGCTTCTCAGCTCGTCAGAGAGGAGTGTGTTGTGCTGAGAGCTGCTTCGTGCCCTCCCCCCGCTGTGAGCGGTGACACAGTCGTAACACCTGCTTTACTCTCACGCTGTCTGGAATCTGCTATGATGTCACCTCTCTCTCGTCTCGCTTTCAACCCCTGAAACCTCACAACTGAGCGCTTTCTCGCTTATTAACGCCGGCCAATTTCCCTTTCTGAAATGTAAGTTACCTGGTTTACGCCACTCTTTCCCTCTCATGCAAGATGAGATAATGTGCGCTGCCATTCAGCAAACAGGTACTTTAATTATACCTCAGCACAGAACATGTTGATTTCATGTTCAATTATGAGATCAAAGTGTTAAGCCTACATTTTAAATGGGGCTCATGGAAAATCTGTGGAGAGAGCGGGGGGCAGAAAAGACTTTATTTTGACATTAACACTGGAATACTTTCTTTAATACACACAGGATGCGTTACATATGAAATACTAACAGAAGAAAATCTTCATGAAATACAGTATTTGCAGTTCGTAAACAAGACATTAACATATTTAACCATTTTTTAATGAAATGATACCATCCGTGCACTATTAGATATGAATCAAACTACAACTTTACTTTTATAGTAATTCATGAAGCGGTTTCTGAACCATTCATTACGTGTTTTACATTTTTCCAGCTATGAGCAGCTCTTCCATTCCCTTATATAATGTCCATCAACGGCACACTTGACTAGAAACCATCTATCACACATACCGTACTTCCAGAGCCTTAATCGGGCCATGGCCATCTTCATTTTGATCGTTCATTGAAGTTTTTATGTATCATGTGACGCAATCGTGGTCACAAAATCTGTCCACGGACACCTGGCACACTTCTCAAAACAGTTTCTGTGGTCGGTCCCAATAAAGTCGGTGTCTCCAGGACACACACACACACACACACACACACACACACACACACACACACACACACACACACACACACACACACACACACACACACACACACACACACACACACACACACACACACACACACACACACACACACACACACACACACACACACACACACACACACACACACACACACACACAGACACACACACAGAGATAAGTTGAAATCAATAGTGTCACTGCTGTGGCTGGTAAAAATCAAGTAATATTGAAGGTTTTGAGTGTACTTTAATTTGTCACTATTCTGGTATGAATACACACCTCAAAACCTGCTGAGGATTAGTATGTAATATGGATTTAGGACTCATTTAGACAGTCGCTGTCTAGTTCTATGCAATTTAAGCCCATTTAACAACAGTTAAAACCAATATTATTTACCACAGCTCAGAGTCAGTGCTGGGCTATTGCTACAGAGAGATTAAAGAGATGTCAGCTAAATCATTGTGACATCTCAGGAGTCTGTAACTCCCTGCCTTCAAGCCAAGAGCAGAACAACAGCCACCTCCTCTGGCTTCAACGGCAAGACAAGAGGCGGACAAACCGAGCAAGACAAGATCAAAGTGAAGAACAATTAGGTCCCATGTTGGAGAGGAAGACACTTGACAGCAAATGCAGATAAATCAATTTAATGCTCATCAAAATGCCCTAAAATACGACAACCCTCTTCAAACCATCAATAAACCAATCAATCAAAACCAGGACAAAAACAATAGTGTTCTGGACTTGAAGGCCTGATAAGCAGCAGCAGCTCTGCATGACGCTCCTCTGCTGATGGCCCACAATGATCCTCTTTCTGGCTGCAATGCCAAATCAGCTCTGCCAAGAACACTTGGCTTCATTGGCTGATGAAGCAGGAGGCCAATACTAAATAGAAGAGTCCATTGTGTGTGTTGCTTGGTGGCAAAAATAAAAACTCCAGTCTGGCTCCGTGTTAGACAAGCGACCCTGGTTGTGACCAGCTAGAGCTGCTGTCACCTGAATTTCCTGTATCAACTTGGCGATATTAAATCAAAGCTGGTTGACATTTTGATAAAAATCCAACATTCACCAGTTTCTCTGGTGCCAGATTGGAAGCATACTGTTGTGTATTGGTAACTTTACATCCACCTTGACTCATGCATAACCCTTGCATCATGGTTCCCAGGTGCATTGGCCTCCACATCTGACGGAATCCATTCACAGTTTTTTCAAAAACTTCAGAAATATATTGCTCATCAATCAAGCCTTACATTTGGTGAGGGAAGAATGTGTTATTTCTTCTTTTAGGTTAGATATTCTTGGAGCGCCTTTGTAGCCAAGTGGTTACAGTGCACGCCACTATACCGCAACATCCCGGGTTCAATTGAGACCTTTGTTGCAAGTCATACTCCTCTCTCTCTACACTGTCCAACAAAGGCGAACATGTAACAAAACAATATCCTTCTTGAAAGTGACAGTCTTGCTCAAACAGCAGCTACTTGCTCTCTGAAAACTCATTAGTACAGATAACGCCTTGAGCGGTGCACTGTGGGTAACATCCACAGAGCCACCTCCCCCACAGGGCAACACGATGCTCTCCAGACCCTCTTGTGTCTTCCCACCAGATCCTCTGTGTACTCTGCAAAGTGAACTGTGGAGAACTTTGGTTCAGAGAAAGCACGAGTGTGGTGTAGAGCCCAATCTGCTCCGTTCAGCAGCGCCCGCCAACGCAAAGAATCACTCATCTGTAAATGTAATTACCGCCACAAAAACAGCCCCCCTGCTTTTAATGCATGCGAGTAATATTGTGAAGCAGTAGAGAGAAACTGGACCGCCGAGAGCATTGACGCGCTCTGTTGGCATTCTGGTATTATTAAGTAGGGGAGGAAATGGTTGGCAGTTGTTGTTATACGATCACGGCGAGGCAGACCTTGAAAACCTGGCAATCGCACGTAGCAACCGACTAATAGTTTTGACCCAGACTTCATTAGACCGAAGCTTCATACAATCACAAACCAGCAAACGCCAACAGCCTGGAAGGTTGTAATGGTATTTTTAAACACCAATAGGGGAGCAATAGCATGTCACACAGGCATTCAATGAGTATTTCAGCAATTTAGCGTCACACCTCCATAAAGTTAGAAGACTAATAAGAAACTAAGGGTAATAATCAAAGATATATTTAAGAAACACAAACTTTTTAGACCCTCATTTGGGTAGGGTGCTCCAACACTTCCCTTCCTACTATTCAGAGCATCTTTTAGTTAGTTAAGTCCTCATGGGCTGGTAATCGTTCATATGCCACGCCCTCAGTTTGTATCGTACACTTGCAGTTATGAATACGTAGCCAAAAAGTTAAAAAAAGATATTGTAGAACTGCTTTCACAGGCCGTGTAGCATGTTGACGTGGAAGATCAGTTTCCTTTAATCTCAACTTAAGTTGATCAGGTTTTGGTTCAGAATTAGTTTTATAAAGAAGGACGTTGGTCTGACTCACCATGGCAGGTCCAGTCATGAGTAGGGAGCAGCCGTGACAGAGCTCTCCAAACTTCTCCCAGTAGTGCGGGCGACAGTACAGCTTGGCATCCTTCTCATAGTACCAGTTAGTCAGGTGGTCGCAGCACACAGAGCACCTGGCAGGTCAAAGAAAAACAGCCCTGGTCACGTCTGCACAGAACAAAGTAGATGAACAGAGAAGAATGAAGAGCCGAGGGCTTTACCCAACTGTAGAGCAATCATCTTCAAGGGCATATGGAGGAGACTCAAAAGCCTGCTGTATCATTTCAAAGACCTAACAAATAGTCTATACAGGTTGACTCCATCAAGTTGCATGTGAGAAACATAATAGTGCTTCAACAAAATATTTGTATTATCAATTCATTTGTAGCGTATTTTACCTTCAACGAAATAAATCACATTTGAGAGGCTGTAACCAAAGAATGCTTAGCTTCTACTTGACTTCAATGATGAATCCTTGTGTCAAATTAACAATTATTATATAATTACATAAAAAATATGTATTTATTATTAATTATTAACTATGTCATCTTTTTTGTATCATTCTCAAAACCTGATCCTCATATTACATTCCAGTGAATGACGTAAAATAGTAAAGGAGAGATCGTGTAGAAGACATAAATTACCCTGAAACCCTTTTAACTGGAGGTTGGACTGGAACATTAGCCGCGGGCATGTTCCTGACAATGAAAGCCTGTACTTTTCTCTGAGTTTAACAAGGTGAAGGGCACAGTAAATAGCTTGTTCTTGAGATGTGCTGGGACTTGTATGTGTGCTGTTATTTCTGCGGTATTATCGTGTGAGAAAAGAAAGAAGAATCTTGCAAGCCTTTGTGGACTGTGGATGAAGGGGTGATTTGCTTTTTAGCATCTGCACGCGACCAGTGAGGCAGCCACTTTGCTAATTTACAGCACTCAACAGGATCCAGTTGTTTGAGGGAAAATTGCACTCCCACAACAACTTATTGCCCGTTAAATCTCTACAGGGACAAAGCCTATAGATCCTCTTTTGTTTATTGTGCAGTTTCTGCTTGGAGTTACTTAAACTTCTCACTGTGCATTTTCTTATCTAGGTCAATGTAAATAAAAACAAAGTATCCTGAAAGCCTTCTGGTCAAAGGTGAAGAATAAATATATCAAAAGATCCTGAGGTCATTCAGGGGCTGTGATCACATGATGAATATCAATCTCACTGCACTCATTTTAAGTCACTGTCAACTCTCATATTAAAAAGCTTGAAAAGTTTTAAAAAGGTAAATATTAAGACTTTGTCACACTTGATTCTTCTTTATAGCATAAGAATACTGATTGATCCAAGCTGTGACCGGAGAAGAAACGGAGCGAATTAAGGGGACATTTTTGGCTGCTACTTAGGGACAAAATGTTCAGCGTGAAGAATGCTGATGTTGCCCGCAGACTGGATAGCACCTAAAGGCTCTTAGCTTTCCTTCAACAAGCTGGACTGGCTTTGCAAAATGGTGGAAGCAGGTTCGCCTGCCAGAACACAATCAGGGATGAACAGCTCTGTCAGAGATTAGGCTGCTGAAATGTTTGCAGGCCTGTTTTTGTGTGTGCTATTTCTGCATTCAGACCTTTTGATTTTTCCCTTGGCTTGTAGATCATTTGTGTAAAGATGATGAAAAAACATCTTTACTAGAAGTGAAGAGGTTCAGACAAATGAATCATAATAAATGATGTGCGTCAATATTGTCTGATGAGAGTGCAAAACTGTTCACAGGACTAATTTCTCCAAATAAAAAAAACAACAACTAACAGCAGGTGTGACAATACACAGGTTGCTTTTGGGAGTGCCTACAATAACAAACTTTCAACTGACACTGCACACACTTCCTGATTAACAACTATGATCTAATTCAGGGCTCTGATTTGAGCCAAGATGATTGTGAGAGCCCTTTTGATGGTTTTGTCTTTCATGAAACCGCTCTCTGAATGCTCACATACTTAGGTCTATGATGGTATTAAGTACATCTCATTTATGTCTTATGGGACCATTTCATGCTAGTATGGAAGATACTGAAGTGGTGAGGGGGAGCACAAGTTGTATTTTTACATCAAGTGGCATCCATGTTAATGCCCTGATATGAGGAAACAAACCAGCTGTTCTTCAGAGGTAAAAGCAACTCATGTTAAGAGTGAACACAGGGTCAGTGTAATAATGACTTCAGCCTGATTCATCACACTATGAC
This sequence comes from Cottus gobio, assembly GCA_023566465.1. Taxonomy (NCBI): domain Eukaryota; kingdom Metazoa; phylum Chordata; class Actinopteri; order Perciformes; family Cottidae; genus Cottus; species Cottus gobio. The sequence continues at coordinate 17,822,376 of CM042218.1, read as the reverse complement.
GTGATGCGGGGAGGCGGAGCTGAAGGTTTGCCGAGGTTAACATTGCATGAGTAATGGTAGCTGTGCTGCTGTGGCCACAGCTGCTGTGAAGGCTGCTCATCCCATTTGTCTTTCTGTGGGAAAGATGCAACACAAAATTATATTCCTGTTTATGAAACGATTTAAATCACACACACACACACACACACACACACACACACACACACACACACACACACACACACACACACACACACACACACACACACACACACACACACACACACACACACACACACACACACACACACACACACACTAGGGCTGTCAACGAATATTCTATATTCGAATATATATTCGAATAGTTGTTAAAAACCGAATATTCGAATGTTAAAAAAAAATTACAAAAATAAATAAATTTAAAAAAACACAACAGCGGCAGCAGCGGCGCGACTGTCTGCTTTGCGGGTGTTTCAATCACTGAATGAAGCCATATTTGGGACAAGAGTCGCAACCTTAAATTGCTTGCACAAAACTCTTGATCAGCACTCAGCATTTGTTTATTGTTGTCGTTCATTTAAACCGCTATGCGCAGAGAGCGCGACGGTGCGGGAGCGAGAGAGAGAGAGAGAGAAAGAGTGCGTGTGTGCGAGCGGTCCGCGGTCTTGGCCATTAGTTCATTTACTTATTTCCGTGTAGATAATATGTTGTTAAATATGTTTAAACTTAAATAAATTACCTATACAAGTAGTTATGTCTCGTTGTATTAATTTGTCCTGTTATTGACGTGCCTAATGCGCAACTTCGAATATTCGAATATGTTCGAATATATGTGTTTTTTTTAAAGCGAATATTCGAACGTCATTTTTGAGCAATTTTGACAGCCCTAACACACACACACACACACACACACACACACACACACACACACACACACACACACACACACACACACACACACACACACACACACACACACACACACACACACACACACACACACACACACACACACACACACACACACACACACACACACACACACACACACACACACACACACACACACACACACACACACACACACACACACACACACACACACACACACACACGTCAGTATCTGTGGCAGAAGAAACAAAAACGTCCACCATGTCCGCCTTGCTCGAAATAAAAAGCATTCCTTGACAAAACCAGCTGATAAACTATAACTATTGGCCATTATGTCCATATGGTAAATCAAGATAAAGTGATGCATGGGGTGCTTATAAAAACACCTAACTTCCCTCTAGAAGGACTGGTGGTGAATGGGAGGCGTGCACACTCAGGTGTTTTTCCAATGAACAATACAATAGTGCTGACTGCACAAACACTTCAAAGTAAACATTACTCATTTCCTTAAATCCACATTCCTGCAGGAGTGTATTCCTTTGTTGGATTATGAAGTGGAGATAGTAAGAGAAGGACTTCACATTGTAGCCTGGAAGACCTGACGAGGGAGTGTTTCACTTATAATGGGACCTTATCTGTGGGTGTGTGACTGTTGTGCTCCACAACAACCTCTTAGTGACAATAGCTTCTCCATTCATAGCACAAGGACAGTGTGTGTGTGTTATTAGACGTAGTGCAGAAAATACATGAGTATGAAAAGATAAATGAGATCAAAAGAACTAAATACCAATCCTAAAAATATGAAATACAATACTATTGTTGTGGCCAAGTATGATGATAATATATGCAGCTCTATAGAAGTACATGATTGGAAATATCCAACTTTCTTTGGAAAAAAGCCAAAGGATTCTGCAGTCAGAGTCTGAGACAGTGGACTCACATCTCTGAATCGCTGTCTAGGAATGCGGAGCGCAGCAGAGTGGAGCACGCAGTTACCTATAGGCCTCCAAACACTGCCAGGTTTACTGGAACAAGGTTGACGTCAGCTTGTAAGAATGTTACACAAGGTGGAGGTACACGGAGGGGAGAGTGGCAGCATGTGGACAATAGACAATAGGGGCACCACATGTTAAAAAACATATTAATTTATTTTGCTGTACAATTTTCTTCAGAGATTAAGGTCTTGAGGCATACTTGTGAGCAGTGATTAGAGTGTGTAATTGCTGTTGGGCTTTGAAAAAACATTTTGAACCTAAACTTTAGAGGGAAAAACTGCAGCACATTTAGGAGACTGACAATACTGCAGTCTGGCTTCCCCCACACACCTAAACATATCTAATATTTTTTTTTATTTTATGGAGTGTAACTGAAGATGTTTCAGACAAAGATGCCGCAATAAGAAGGATGTGAGGGAGCAAAAACGTACAAACGGCGGGAGCTGTGTGGTCATTAACACAGCCGTGTCAGGGCCTGAATATCTGGGATGATACCTGGAGCTGTCCGGGTGCGTCCCTGATGAGTGTTTGGAAAGAGTGAAGTCTCAGGTCATGTAAGGAAGGGCAGTGCTGCTGGATACTTGCTCAAAACTTCAGAAACAGGCAAGAAAGTAAATAGTTTACTCTATTCTTAAGTCTTTTTGGACATGCCAGCAGTCCTCCAGAGCCAGTCATACAAATATTTAATGAAAAACCTTTTGGGATATACTCCACTACACTATGAGGCTTGAGCTGTGGCACAGTCAGCTACATTCACAGATCCACACACCCACTTTTTAAATCATCTGTTCTGTAATGGTGGTGTCAAATCACAGTAAGAATTTTAATTGTGTCATTAAATGCTCTCGTGATCCTGCAATCAACTCAGACCTCATATGACAGTCAGCAACCATTCATCAAGAGTATCGGTTTCTTTTTATTCTGAGCTGCGTTATCTCACATGAGAACAAGTGAATGTTACTGATAAGCAAGTGGAAACCAAACGAATGACACGTCATGCTGGCATGTACAGTCAGTTGGCATCCAGCCACGGGTCCACTGCCCCACGCAGAGATAACTCACTGGGGCAGTGACCTGTGGAAATCAGAGAGCTCATAAGCTCTAAAATCATTAATGCGTAGAGCAGTAGTCAGAAAGCAAAGAGGGCAAAGTCCTCCAGGAGTGTAGGACCTTTTCACTGACCAATCTGTAGTCAACAACCTGGACCGTCCCCATGCAGAGGTTTGTCAGCCGTGACAGCAGCAGCAGCAATGCACATCCTACATGGTGCATTTTGTGCAGAGGGGCACAACACAATGGTGAATTGTTCAAAACAGATCGGTGAGGCCCATGTTGAGGCTACACAACAGAGGCTTCTGGGGTTATCCACAAGGCCATTCGTAAGTACACCCATACAGTGAAAGCAGCCAGCATGTGAACAAACGGGATAAAAACACAAAAAACATTGTCCATTTTCATGCAAACTGTACCCCTTCTTCTTTCTATGAAAACAAAGCGTTGACTTATCAGACTACGCCTAACAAGACTGAGGTCATTACAGAGGGAAGGTGCAGGCGTGTTGAAGATCATGAACTGGAAAACTTACTGAAAGCAGGCGTTGTGCCAGGTGTCCTGGAGGACTTTCATGTGAAACGAGTCCTGGATTTCTCCTCCACATCCCGCACAGTAACAATTATTTGTACCTTTAAGAAAATACAACGTCTTCACTTTAAACTGGAGTTACATTGCAAAAAATAAAAGCCTGCGGAAAGAAGATACAACTGTGTATTTGGAGAAAAGTGAGTAAACAGGTATGTTCGATGTAGCACTGAAACTGCGCAGAAATTAGCTTTAAACGTTCAACGTCGTATCAACTCACCGTGAAAAAACGATAAGACTACAACATTTTGCTAAACGGAGACGATGTACCATCAGTATAAAGTTACAACAGAAGACATCGCTCACCTTCTGGTTCCTCCATCTGCTTTCTGAGTGTCGTCGATATCCAAGACCTTTCACACACTTTTCATGCTGAAGCAGGAGAGCTGCGATGCGCCTTCAAAGGTTCCTCCCCGTCGTTCAACCAGGACTCTCAACTTTGAATGCCTCAGGGAAAAAAAAAAAACACAATTCCCTTTAATTCTCCACAGAAAAAGTAAAAGAGTAACTCCACTCCTACTGGACGAGGCTGCTTCCTTGCCGCTGGCAGGATAACTGACGTAATGCAGTCTTCAAATTCCTGTACGGAAAGCGGAAGGGTTCAACTGCAGCACCTGGGAAGCAGGAGAAAACTGAGGTTTGGTCCCAAATAGGAAAAGAACAACAGTGGCGCCACCTTCCGTCAACATGACCACATTACATTGCATTTAGCTGACTTACATGATATACAGTAGACTCAGCAACGGTGAGCAATTAGGGTTAAGTATCTTGCTCAAGGACACAACGACTTGGACTACCGGAGGCTGGGATCGAACCACCGACCCTCTGATTGAAAGACAGACTTGCTAACCACTGAGCAGTCGCCCCACTTTAAGAGTCAATAACACACAAGCAAGCTCTCTTATGGCTCTAGGGCTCAGAAGGTCCTACAGAGCACATTCAAAGAAATATTTTGTCTTGTCATATATTATTTGTATTAAATTGTGTGGCAGGGCAATCCATATTTGTATTACCTTTACCTCCTCATTCATTTCCTTTATTTTCTGTATGTGGCATTTGTTTGATTTTAACACATGCAACTCCAAAAAACTCTGACTGTGACCGTCAGATAAACCGTTCATAAATACAGAAGTTGTGATCCTATACCCAGAAAACAATGTTTTCAATGAGAAATAATACCATTAATAATGTTATTTATATTATCTTTCAATTCCCCAACACATCTTTTTAAAGCTTTTTCAAACTGCAAGAAACACATTTTGTGGTGGGGAAATAAAACATGTTTAAGGTGTTTATTTGATTTTGAAGTGGTCTGGGTTTTCCAATAGTTTTCCTACAGTAGGTGTAATGGTGGTGAAACTATGTTCTGATGTATATAAGGCAAAATATGAGTTAAAAATATTTTGTTACTGAAATTGTACACTAATTTACTGTCATGCCACTCTTGAATTAACACTAAATGATTCCAGGTGTTAATATATGGGGTAAACAACGTGGTCAAAAGTTAATGTAATCAGAAGGATGTTCTTGATAAGAGAGATAGAGAGCTTGAGAAAGAGCTTGCAAAAAGCAGAGATGGCCTCCTCTTTTGAGCGGTGTGGTATATATTTGACAATGAGTGGAACTTGTTGGTACAGTGTATATACTGAAATACATCAAGCCATGAACTCTATACCCTGAACATGAGCTGACACAATACAAGTGTTGACACTTCTTTTCAGTTGCATCTACGGTTTCCTCTTTTGAGAGGGAGTGTCAACTAATACGTTAAATCTTTTTGCCTCAATGCCTGAGCTAGTTTCTATTGTGCGGGATGATATGCTCTTGGCACAATCTGGCCACATACCACAGCTGTTGCTGTAAGGCTTTTTGACACCTTTACCAATTAATGGAAGTGGCACTCACAGTCAAATTCAGGTTTTCTAGTTTTGCCTTGCGTCTCCTTTCCATTCATTCTTCTCAGGTCTCTACGGCCTACGTGATCATGTAATCATTTAATGTGTAAAATGTAATGATTCCACCACAGCACAGTCTGGTAAAGGATGAACTAATAGGCAGTCAGCTTTACGGTATTAACCTATGGACACTTTCCCCTCTCTGACTCAGGCTGTTGTTTAAAGACACATGTGCACAGTTCACATTAGTTTACATGCGTTAATAGGTACAACCCAATTCTCTTATTTGTCATTTCCTTACTCCTCGATCCTTGCTTGAACAGGAAGTGGTTTTGACGGCTGTCCCAAAGCTCACATTTCTGCTCTGAGGAGCCACGAGCGAGGATGCACAAGAGCGGCCTTCCATGAAGCATTTTAACAGCCGACGCGTTCATCACTTATTTAACTGGACCTGCAGCTGATCAGATTTGTAGTGTTTCTGTTTGGTAGTTACACACCTGATGACTGACAACTTGATGTACATTACTGGGCCTTTATTCTCCGCTCGCTTCCACACATATGCATTATCTGCTGTCTGCTTACTCGCCCGTGCAATGCACGTCTATACTCAGGTCAGGTGGCGTAGTTCTCACTGTGAACATCACATTGTCCTTTTTTTTAAAAAACATATACCAACATAATGCCTTTACATTCTGAACCTGAGCTTGCTCTTACATATCTAACAAAACGTCAAATGTCCTATTTACTGTACTGAACATTATACCGTATGTGGCCACTTTCACATAACACGCACATTCCATGCACATTCCATGCACTTTATCTTATTTTTATATTCTACTGTTCAATTGTAAATATTCACTCTGTGTACTGTTACATGTTTATTGTTAAATGCCGCCAGGACAAATTCCTTGAATGTGAAAACAAACTTCTGATTCTGATTCTGATACTTGTCTAAGAGTATATCAAATCTGTATCACCAGTATCTCTGAACATTTACATTCCACACTATGTTGGGACACATTACTCAATATAGTGAGTTGCATATTGAAAGCATATTACATTTTTGTTCTCAAAGGAAATTGCCTAACTTCTCAAACTTGGCTACATCAGTCCCTTAGAATTCACAACGGTTCACATTAATGTTCAAGTGTGTAGTCCTGTATGTAGGCAGGAGGACGACTGTTGTGACTTGAGGAGTATCTTGGTGTTGTTGTGACTAAAGAGTCATTACTGTAGTCACAATCATCATCATCAGGATCTGGTGGGATGTCCAATAATTCTGGAGAGATCTTCTTAAAGACTGAAGCATTCCTGACAATGTCCATTTCTGGCTAATGTGATCATGGAGCCTTTGACTTTGGTCACTGTGTATGGCTGTAAAACTCGCTGGTAAGTTGTCTGAACTGTTTTAATGTCAGCATGTCGTGACTTGTCAATTTTGTGCCATGTGTTGTGTCTGATGTGAGCACTAATGTCTTGAAGGATTGGGTCTGCAAGTGTCTCTGCTTTGATCTCTGCGAGTGTCATGGCTTTAGGTGTTGACTGGCTTGCGATGAAGTTCACGTACTCCTCTGCTACTTTTGCTGCACGTGTATCCAGTCTGAGACAAGATGGGATGACGAGACATGTAGTCAGCTGGGTTGTTAGATCCCTTTCTGTATTCCACCTTAAAGTTATAGGGCTGAAGCCTCAGTCCCCATCTCTCAATTTTAGCAGATGGTTTGGACTTGGGATTTTTTCGTATGATTTCCAGTGCTTTATGGATGTCCATAGATGTACAGGTGGAAATGCTCACAGCCCCACACTATGGCCAGCGCTTCCTTTTCTGTTTGGGAGTATCTCCTCTCCACATTGCTGAGAGACCGACTAGCATATGCTATTATGTACGTCACCCCTTTTTTAAATCTTTTTGGCAGAGGATAGCAACCAGTCCAACAGGGTTAGCGTCTACAACCAGTTCTGGCTCTCTGCCTTGGAGGAAGTATGAAATCTTAGTGTTACACTGGTAAGACGGTCTTTCAGTGTCTGTAATACAACTTCCTGTTATCATACCATACCAAAGGTGTATGTATAAACTCCTGATTTCACCTGAATTGCTGACCTGCAGTGACTTTCTTGAACCTGAACCAACTTCTGCTGAGAAGATGAAACCAAAGAACTCAAGCCTTGACTTGTTGAACTCACATTTTTCCCAAATGAGTGTGGGTCCGCTTTCTCTGAGTCTCTGAAACAGTGCTCGGAGGTTGTTGTCATGGTCACTCTGGAAGGCTCCGTAGACAATGATGTCATCGCTGAGGTTTTTCACACCAGAAAGAGCTTGCAGTGTTTGGCATATAACATTTTGAAACACCTCGGTGGCAGAGGACATACCAAAACTCCGTCTCTTGTAGCGCCTCAACCAGAGGTGTGTGGTGAAGGAAGTGATGTACCCGACATCCAATAAAGCTCTAGCTGGTGGTATCAGGCTCTCAAATACAGTTTGGAAATTGCTCCATTTAGCTCGTGTATCACATCGTTCATGGTGGGAGACAGGGGCGGACTGGCCATAGGGGATACCGGGGAAATCCCCGGTAGGCCAGCGGGGTTGGGCTGGTCCTACACCGGCCCACGTCCATCACCAACCGGCCCTCCCTTTGACATCGTCGGCCCTGACTATATTCTAAGCTACACAGAACACCCTAAATGTACTCTAGCAATTAAAGCATACAAGCACTGACTGAATTTTATACTACTCCCTGTGATATGTAATCACACTCGTGTATCTTGGTGTTGTTGTGACTAAAGAGTCATTACTGTAGTCACAATCATCATCATCAGGATCTGGTGGGATGTCCAATAATTCTGGAGAGATCTTCTTAAAGACTGAAGCATTCCTGACAATGTCCATTTCTGGCTAATGTGATCATGGAGCCTTTGACTTTGGTCACTGTGTATGGCTGTAAAACTCGCTGGTAAGTTGTCTGAACTGTTTTAATGTCAGCATGTCGTGACTTGTCAATTTTGTGCCATGTGTTGTGTCTGATGTGAGCACTAATGTCTTGAAGGATTGGGTCTGCAAGTGTCTCTGCTTTGATCTCTGCGAGTGTCATGGCTTTAGGTGTTGACTGGCTTGCGATGAAGTTCACGTACTCCTCTGCTACTTTTGCTGCACGTGTATCCAGTCTGAGACAAGATGGGATGACGAGACATGTAGTCAGCTGGGTTGTTAGATCCCTTTCTGTATTCCACCTTAAAGTTATAGGGCTGAAGCCTCAGCCCCCATCTCTCAATTTTAGCAGATGGTTTGGACTTGGGATTTTTTCGTATGATTTCCAGTGCTTTATGGATGTCCATAGATGTACAGGTGGAAATGCTCACAGCCCCACACTATGGCCAGCGCTTCCTTTTCTGTTTGGGAGTATCTCCTCTCCACATTGCTGAGAGACCGACTAGCATATGCTATTATGTACGTCACCCCTTTTTTAAATCTTTTTGGCAGAGGATAGCAACCAGTCCAACAGGGTTAGCGTCTAAAACCAGTTCTGGCTCTCTGCCTTGGAGGAAGTATGAAATCTTAGTGTTACACTGGTAAGACGGTCTTTCAGTGTCTGTAATACAACTTCCTGTTATCATACCATACCAAAGGTGTATGTATAAACTCCTGATTTCACCTGAATTGCTGACCTGCAGTGACTTTCTTGAACCTGAACCAACTTCTGCTGAGAAGATGAAACCAAAGAACTCAAGCCTTGACTTGTTGAACTCACATTTTTCCCAAATGAGTGTGGGTCCGCTTTCTCTGAGTCTCTGAAACAGTGCTCGGAGGTTGTTGTCATGGTCACTCTGGAAGGCTCCGTAGACAATGATGTCAGCGCTGAGGTTTTTCACACCAGAAAGAGCTTGCAGTGTTTGGCATATAACATTTTGAAACACCTCGGTGGCAGAGGACATACCAAAACTCCGTCTCTTGTAGCGCCTCAACCAGAGGTGTGTGGTGAAGGAAGTGATGTACCCGACATCCAATAAAGCTCTAGCTGGTGGTATCAGGCTCTCAAATACAGTTTGGAAATTGCTCCATTTAGCTCGTGTATCACATCGTTCATGGTGGGAGACAGGGGCGGACTGGCCATAGGGGATACCAGGGAAATCCCCGGTAGGCCAGCGGGGTTGGGCTGGTCCTACACCGGCCCACGTCCATCACCAACCGGCCCTCCCTTTGACATCGTCGGCCCTGACTATATTCTAAGCTACACAGAACACCCTAAATGTACTCTAGCAATTAAAGCATACAAGCACTGACTGAATTTTATACTACTCCCTGTGATATGTAATCACACTCGTGTATCTTGGTGTTGTTGTGACTAAAGAGTCATTACTGTAGTCACAATCATCATCATCAGGATCTGGTGGGATGTCCAATAATTCTGGAGAGATCTTCTTAAAGACTGAAGCATTCCTGACAATGTCCATTTCTGGCTAATGTGATCATGGAGCCTTTGACTTTGGTCACTGTGTATGGCTGTAAAACTCGCTGGTAAGTTGTCTGAACTGTTTTAATGTCAGCATGTCGTGACTTGTCAATTTTGTGCCATGTGTTGTGTCTGATGTGAGCACTAATGTCTTGAAGGATTGGGTCTGCAAGTGTCTCTGCTTTGATCTCTGCGAGTGTCATGGCTTTAGGTGTTGACTGGCTTGCGATGAAGTTCACGTACTCCTCTGCTACTTTTGCTGCACGTGTATCCAGTCTGAGACAAGATGGGATGACGAGACATGTAGTCAGCTGGGTTGTTAGATCCCTTTCTGTATTCCACCTTAAAGTTATAGGGCTGAAGCCTCAGCCCCCATCTCTCAATTTTAGCAGATGGTTTGGACTTGGGATTTTTCCGTATGATTTCCAGTGCTTTATGGATGTCCATAGATGTACAGGTGGAAATGCTCACAGCCCCACACTATGGCCAGCGCTTCCTTTTCTGTTTGGGAGTATCTCCTCTCCACATTGCTGAGAGACCGACTAGCATATGCTATTATGTACGTCACCCCTTTTTTAAATCTTTTTGGCAGAGGATAGCAACCAGTCCAACAGGGTTAGCGTCTAAAACCAGTTCTGGCTCTCTGCCTTGGAGGAAGTATGAAATCTTAGTGTTACACTGGTAAGACGGTCTTTCAGTGTCTGTAATACAACTTCCTGTTATCATACCATACCAAAGGTGTATGTATAAACTCCTGATTTCACCTGAATTGCTGACCTGCAGTGACTTTCTTGAACCTGAACCAACTTCTGCTGAGAAGATGAAACCAAAGAACTCAAGCCTTGACTTGTTGAACTCACATTTTTCCCAAATGAGTGTGGGTCCGCTTTCTCTGAGTCTCTGAAACAGTGCTCGGAGGTTGTTGTCATGGTCACTCTGGAAGGCTCCGTAGACAATGATGTCATCGCTGAGGTTTTTCACACCAGAAAGAGCTTGCAGTGTTTGGCATATAACATTTTGAAACACCTCGGTGGCAGAGGACATACCAAAACTCCGTCTCTTGTAGCGCCTCAACCAGAGGTGTGTGGTGAAGGAAGTGATGTACCCGACATCCAATAAAGCTCTAGCTGGTGGTATCAGGCTCTCAAATACAGTTTGGAAATTGCTCCATTTAGCTCGTGTATCACATCGTTCATGGTGGGAGACAGGGGCGGACTGGCCATAGGGGATACCAGGGAAATCCCCGGTAGGCCAGCGGGGTTGGGCTGGTCCTACACCGGCCCACGTCCATCACCAACCGGCCCTCCCTTTGACATTGTCTGCCCTGACTATATTCTAAGCTACACAGAACACCCTAAATGTACTCTAGCAATTAAAGCATACAAGCACTGACTGAATTTTATACTACTCCCTGTGATATGTAATCACACTCGTGTATCTTGGTGTTCTTGTGACTAAAGAGTCATAACTGTAGGTGGATTCTTTATAATCATCTAAAATAATGTTAAGTGTATGGGTATTTTTCCAAGTAGGCCACTGACTGGTCAATACATTTAATGCATTGAGTGGGCAACGTGCCGTTTACTGAGGCCGTCCCCTCTCTATAGCTATGTTGGCTTGACGCATGTCAACACAATCTGACTTTGTCAGGGTTTTTAGGCTTGGGAGGTGTGACAATATGTAAAACCCATGGTGTAGGGCCAGTGACCTCCTCGATGATGTCATCTGCCTCCAGTTTCTGAAGCTCCTCCTTGACCTTCTGACGAATGTGGAATGGTACACGTCGATGTGGTTGGCATGTAGGTTTAATGTCATGATTTATGTGAAGCTTTACCTGGAGGTCTTTCAGTTTTCTGATCCCTTTCCACCAGCTCATCTGCGACTGTGAGACACTCTTGTGTGGATGATACTGCTGTGACTATTTTAACCAGTCCCAGTTGGGATCTTTTGTAGCTGAGAACGTTGAATCCGTCCCCTTTTATAACAAAGAATGTGCACTTTGTCTTTTCCCTTTCTCCACACTGCATTTGAAAACATTCTGTAAATGTATACTTGATATGGTATGTTTTTCAGATAACGTCTGGTTGGTCTCTGCATATTTGTCATCTTCTGCTGCTAGTGTGTCGTAGATATAATGCTCTTGTTCTCCTGCTACATGTAGCAATAATGCTTTGAGCCTAGCATCTCCACCAATGTTCATAGCAGTGGTGTAGTTTTCAAACCTTTGCACCCATTTATTCCAGAGAGGTCCAACAAAGCCAGGGTCAGTTTCTGTGTCAAAATGTTGAAGTGCAACGGTGTTTACTGCCATGCTTGCTGCAGTGTGCCGACTGCCATTCACGTCCGTCTGTGTTAGCTTCACTAGCTTGACCTAACGTTAGCGTTAGCCTCACTCACCCATTTGTTGAATACAATTAAAGTCATAGAGCTGGAGAGCATTTCCATTTCAATTCAGTCAAATGAGGCAGTTTATTCCAGAGTTTGATGAATTATATCCTCTCAATTTCCCCCGAAACATTGAGCCTCATAAATTAATACCAGTGTTCAGGACACGCCATAAATCATATTCTGGGTTATTTAATAATTACTTCATAATTAGATTTTCAAAACATACAGAAGCAAATAATTCATAAATAAGAAAATTCTGCCGGTATAAATCAACTCTGTGCTTATAAACAGGACACAGTACAGATACACAATGCAGTTTGTTAAACAGTTATCAGGACACAGAGAGAAAACATCTCCGTCAACTAGATTAAAGCAGAAACCTCTGCATTTTATTTAGCTCTTGCCATGGTGAATTGTGTAATCAGGAAGAGATTGAACAAATTGGTACAGAAGGCCATCAGTGTGCTGGGTGTTGACTGGGTATGGTGGGAGTGATAAGAGACAAGAGGATGATGCCTATGCTGTCATCCCTGATAGAGGTGTTGCATGCAGGACACTCTGGCATATCTGTGCAGCTCCTTCACAAACCGGGGGTGAAGTAGCCGGTTTGTGAATGAGTTGTACAGGTCCTTCCTTCCTGCTGCTGTTAGGCTGCACAACCAGCTGTGCTCCACAGACCACAAATCACTTAAAACCTGTGAAATATAAAGACACTGCGCAATAATAGTTATTCTGTCTGTATATATAATATTTCAGTTATTGTGGACTCTTAACTATTTGGTATTCCTGTTTTCTATTGCTAATTTATAATTGTTTTGATCTTGTCCAGCCAGAATTATTTGTTGCCATTTAGGAAATTCTTCCTGGTGACATCCTATGGTGCTGATAAACGAGATGCCCAGCTCACCCTCACCCTTTCCCATCAACTCAACACTGACCCTAACTATGTAGCTACAGGGGAAGAAGTGGCTTCAGGGGCTACTGGGGCTCTCCAATGGAAGCTGGACCACATTAGGAAAAGAATCCAACGGGGAAGTACAGTTCTCCATGCCGGTCTCTCTAATATCCCCGTTTACGGCAGCTGTGCAGACTGATTGTATTTATTGCACCCATTTAAATAATTGTGTAAGGTATTATTATGTTATTAATATGAAGCTGGCCCGCTTTGGCTTCATACAGTATATCTATGCTTCCCCTTCTCAAATCCGCCTTTTCTCATTTTCAGAGTTAGTTTGTGTAACCGACCTTTAAGCATCACGGCTTTTATTTTGAAAAGAGGTGTGCCTTGAGCTCGCCAACGTGACACGATCAGCAAGGACAGATGAGTGCACTTCTGTTAGTTACAAAATACTTGGTTGAGTAAGGAGGAAACGGGGTTTGATTTGCACGTGCATGTTGCCGGTCGTTGTGTTGTTAGATATCTTTGGCGCATACTTTAGGCTTTCATTCAAAATAATGATAATAAGTATGTGTGATCCGACGTCCAGAGAAGTGATCCAAATGTAACGGTATTGGTTATCTTTCGGGTTTATGATACAGTGAAGCGCTGCAGCGCAGCGTTATTTGTGTTCACGAAAACCCGTCAAGTCTGACATATTCCGCTTTTCAACACAATGGAGGTCGGCGCTGAGATTTCAAAGATACCGCTTGGTGAGCGAGATTATGCTCTGAAACCCTTAGATCCGAAAGTGATCGACGAGAGAACAGTGGACGCGGAGGCGCAGAGACCCACATGGAGTGGGCGGCTGGACTTCATTCTGGCATCGGTGGGGTACGCGGTGGGACTGGGCAATGTCTGGAGGTTCCCCTACCTGTGCTACAGCAGCGGTGGAGGTAAGACTGCCCAAGAGGTCGAGGATGTGTGCTCTAATAATCCTGATCTGTAAAATAACAAGCAAAGAAATAAGAAAGACAAGCAAATGCTATACACATTTTGCGGAGGCTACTTATATATTGTATACAATAGTGTACAACACTACTTTCAACTATGACCACAGTAATGCAGTAATAAACATATATTTCTATTTCTGACAATTTCACCAATGTCACATTAAAAAAGGTTTATGGCTGAGCTAGATTGCAATAGATTAAATTTATGAACCTTATGAATACCTGTAATATTAAATATAGGAAGTGATGATTATCAATCATGGAACAATAATAAGTCAAAGAGTGCCATTAAGTTGATGTTCATGTCTATTCTGACTGCCCTTTTAAAAATGCTCCTGACACAGCCCTTAAAGTCTGGAGCATAAATAATGGTCACATGCAGGATAGGTTAGTTATCAACTATATGAATGCTATAAATCGAACAATATTTTCCAGTCATAACCACGGAGGCTCATAACAACAGAAACTGCTAGTGGATCCCCAACATCCTTTTAGTTTGAATGAAAAAGGGAAGCACATGTATCTTTCATAATTTATCTTTTCACGATTTATGATAATAAATCCACATTTTAAAACGAGGTAAACTATGTTCTCTTCAGCTGATGACAATTATTCTGCAGACACATTATAAAAGAACATCTTGTACCTTATCTCATATAATGGAATGGATCTTGTACCGTATCTGTGTTATAATGGATAATGACTCAGCACAATTCAGCCCAGCATCTCATGGCTGTTATGAAACAAAAGCTAAATGCTTCACTGCTTTTGAGTCAGGACTAGATATATCAATTTAACTGACAGATTGGTTATAGAGTAACCATGCTCCAATTAGACAAAGACACAGCAGCTACCACGTCACATTAATGTCACGATATACCAGTTGCATAGATAACATAATCTTGTCACCCATGCTGTTTCCTGTTCTTCTCACCCAGGTGCCTTTGTGGTCCCTTATCTCATCATGGTGCTGCTGTGTGGCATTCCTCTGCTCTTCATGGAGTTTTCTATTGGGCAGTACACTCGTTTAGGGCCAGTGCATGCTCTCACCAAAATCTGTCCCTTGTTAAAAGGTGAGTGACTCTCCAGGCCAAAGGCTCATCTGTGACGAGGATGACCATCTGATGAATTTTCCTAAAATTTCACATTGTCAGTAGACCGGCAATGTTTGTTTTTTTGTCTCTTTTTGCATGAATCAGGCCCAATCGATCAGAAATGTATACATGTTATCTACATTTTATAGAGTGGTAACTTTAATTATTTCTAACTTTAAATAGTAATTTCTTTATATTCCTTTTACCTAGGGATGCACCGATACCGAGGGGCCGATACTGCGTTAAAATACTCGTATTCGTTTTCAATTGCCGATACCAAGAACCGATACCACTCAACAGTATTTCGCTACAACAAACTGGTCGCGCTTTGTGGAGAAAAAGATTTGTTGTCCTACCTGACTTCAACGTCTAGGGCAGGGGTCGGCAACCCGTGATCCAGAGCCGCATACGGCTCTTTCGTCGCTCTCTTGCGGCACTTGCAGCAAGGTGTGTACAGTAATGGTGCGTTCACATCCAACGCGACGGAAAATTACTGCCGTCCCGCCGGTTTGAATCAAACGGCTGCTGATCCACCAGAAGTAGCGCTGGCAGCGGCCTCATTCAGACGCTGTTGTGCGGCTACGGATGATATTATTGTAGCCGAGTGTCTGTTGTGTGTCTATATTTGTAATTATAATAAAATGAAAACACGCTGCAGGGTAACTTGAACCACTTTTTTTATCTCCTTCACACACGTATATCCCACAATTCCATTCCTCTTTTCCTTTCCGTTTCTCCCTCCACAATAAAAGCACTGGAAACATAACTTGGAACACAGCTTCCTATATAATTGCTCGATCCCTAATATTATCGCTTACATTATGAACCCGGACACGGGGGCGTTTTATGGTCCGACATTAGAGGGACTTCCACAAGAAGTTTAAAGCTTGGGATAGCCTTCTGTTAATTTTGTACTATAGGCTTGACATAATCTGCAGAGGATAAAATAAAATCTGCCTCCAAATTAATTGCACTTTCATGGAGACCAAATCTAAGAAGTATCGGTATCGGTACTCGGTATCGGCAAGTACACAAATAAAAATACTCGTACTCGTATCGGTTTGTAAAAAGTGGTATCGTTGCATCCCTACTTTTACCATAAAAATGTTACAACAAGCCATTTACGTCCATCAAATTACGTCCCAAAAAAGTGAATTATTAACTAGTCCCAGAAATCCAAATTGTATGTAAACCATGAGCACCACATTTTTTAAACTATATTGTTTCTGGAGAACACAAATCCAGATCATCTGATTAGAGGCTGACACATTACTGTGTATTTAATATTTGCAGCAAAAATGAAAATAAGTTACGAGACAAAACATGGGCAAAGTAGATGATCGATATATACAGTAGCTGTCAACAACATAAATTGCTTTTTAAAGGTGTGAGTTACAAATACAAATACTTGGGAAATAACATATATTACCAAATAGATTGGGAAACTGGTGGTGTGAAACTCAGTCATGGTTAAGCAATGTGTAAAGAAGCAAGTTATTTAGTTTTTACTTTGAAATCAGGAATATTTTGAAAAGTATTTCTTAATAATATATTACTTTTATGAACATTTTCACAATTTTCTTCTCAAGGCCTTACTTAATTGAGTTAAAGTATGTGGCACATGCACTGCATGTTGATCTGTCTCTGTATATTTGGTTCACATCTGGATCAGATCCAGACCAAATATCAGTGTTTTCTTTCTTCTTTTTAAAATGTATGTCTTTTTCTAACTGATGAATGGATTATTTTCACATGTTGATGGAAGGGATCTTGTCAAGTGATCATTGCAGTCACTGCTGTAATCCCATTTTTTTTAATTCTTTATCATAACCTTTGAATTATATATCCTCTGGAATTTAATTAACATTAAAATAACTGAATATCCTTGTTTGATATAATAATTAAATCAAATAAGGATCACTGAAGTCTACATCATTATTTAAACAAATTGAAGACATGGATCAGTATAATAGGTTGATTATTTAAAAGCTTACAGTTCCTATGGAAAAAAAAAAAACAAACATCATACAGACCAGGAGTTATTTGCAAAATTGTAAATCAAATGTGTGGACCTAGAGAGCACTGGCAGTCAACTGGAAGATCACACAAGAGCCCAGCCATCAACAATCAATACTTATGGGTGTCAATTGAAAATGTTCTGTGTCTTGTTCTAACTTACATTTTTTCTCCATAGTTTTCTTATCTCCTTAAAGACAGAGATTATCTACCCGATCAAAACGTATGGGTCCTTCCCTTGATTTATCACTCATTTCTCCCTGGTTATTGCTCTGTGCTAAAGCAAGGGCCAAAAGCAGGTAGTTTTTTCTCTATGTTCTTTTAAAATATTTCCCTCTGCAACTTAGTACAGTTTCCTGTGATGTACATGTGATCTGTGATTTAGATGCTCATAAATATCAATCATAAATCCACAAATATGTGTGTGTCTAATTCACTGCAGTATGCGCAATCATAGCATACAAATGTATGATTGTAATTGGTTAAATTTGCTGCCACTACTTTGTTGATTGTCTCATTTGTCCCTGTTAGAGCATCTAGTGGACAAGGGAGGCACAACAGGTTAATAAACTGATGACGAAGAGTCAGGAGAGGATAGCTCAGACTGATCCTCTCTATCTTTGTCAGCTCTGCCTTGTTTTTGACTCCAGCAGATTGATGTGTTTTGGCAGTTTGAAATGACTTCAGCTCTTAGTCTGGAGTAGCAGGGGAGCCGAGCCGTCAGCTAGATGTATAGAGTGAAAGAGGCAAACAGGCAATACCAATGGAAGGAGCGCTTAACGTCGACCATACAAAGTGGTTCAATCTGATCCTGGAGCTCAGACGTGGTTTCCTTTGGTTCGGTCACTATGATGACACAAAGCTGTTTTTCAGCCACCTCTTCTCACAGTTGATCAGATAGTCCCCCTGGATGCAGTGTAGCATGGCATTCCAGTCTACAACCAGGAAGCAAAGTTGTTATGTTCCGGTAAAAGTCAGGGACACATTGTAGACAAATATGTAGCTGGGGCTAGCAGCCAGTTATTTTTGCTTAGCATCAGGACTGAAAACAGCCTGACTGAGAACGTGACTCTGTATAAAACATAATGTTTAAACAACCATTTGCTATAACAGGGGGTTATGTGCTGGACCATTTTTTTTTTCAGAACCAGTTGAACTTCTGGTAAATTAGTTCAGAAATAGAATACAAATAGTCTGGCACCAATTTTCTTTTTACATTTCTTCTTTGTTTTAAGATGTAACAAATCAAATATTATATGTAGATTAGTGAGCTTTTAATGTGCCGGTAGGCAGAACAGCTTCCAGTCTCTGTGCTAAGCTAAACTACCCTGCTGCTCTAGCTACACATTTACCAAACATGAGACCTTCACAGCAAATATGCATGTTTGCCAAATTGTTGAGCTATTGCTATAGGTAAAGGTATCAAAATGTATTCTGTCAGATAGAAGAATTTTAGCTGAGTCATTGCTCTGAATTGTCTGAGGCAAAGTCAAGGGAAAAAATAGAAACATACCTACACAGACACACACCCCAAACTGAAATCTGACCACAGCTAATGTGTTAAAAGTCTAAATAATTTACATCTGTTGGAGGGCTTTGATCTCCTGTTGTATTCACAAGCCAAAATGACAAAGTGGAATTTCTTATCCATGGCTCGAGGAATGCCTTTGATCTTTGGCCAAGTTTGCTTAAATTCCTCTTGGCCTCAACTGACCAGAGATTAACCTGCAATGCTGGCTCCTCTCTGCTATCTTTATCTTAGATGTAGTCTAGTCTAAATCCTAGGCCCAAATAATTGAAACAGATGGCATGATTTCTGCAGAGTCGTCTCTCACGTTGTGTCGTCCCTTCCTACGTGTCACCCTGCAGGTGTTGGTGTGGCCACAGTTGTTATCTCCTTTGTGTTCTCCACGTACTACAATGTGCTCATGAGCTGGACACTTTACTATTTCTTCAACTCGTTTGGAGCGACCCTCCCCTGGACATCCTGCAACAACACCTGGAATGCTGTCGGAAACTGTTCCAGTGGTTTGTCCAGCAACAGCACCCACCTGCAGTCGGCCAGCCAACAGTTCTTTGAGTGAGAATAGTTCACTGCATTTTCATCTTTATATCTAAACTATTTATGTCAACACCCCAGCTGTTTTTATATTTACTGGGGAAACAGCCCTCAAAATAGTGTTGTGTTTCGCTTCAAGGCACTGAAAACTATTTTACTATTTTCTCAACTTACTATGAAGCGATATGGGTGCACTTTTCACATGAGAGGTTTATGTATTTGTTAGTTAGTTAGTGCCCTTGTGGTCAGAAGTGTGTGGGGCCAACCAAACATCACCCACAGACTCCTGATAAAGCAAATTAGTGCTTTTTTCCCCCTTTTCCCCTTTTTTCTTTATTGAATTTGACCCTTCAGATATAAACATTTTCAAATGAAGGGAAATAGATCACAGCAGTGTCTAGATTAGGGAAGTCCTGATGCTGATATCTGCCCTGTCACCCAGGCTGAAAGGGAGCCACAGATAAATAACACATATCTAACACTAATCTTAACTGGGCAGCCCACTAATATCATTTTAAATTGTGGAGTTGGATACACTCCTCCTTCATATGGTAAAAAAAACCATTTAGCTGATGCTAACATAATACTTAGCCTGCTTTGCGAGAAGATGAAAAAGGACTGGTCTCAGGATGACGCAGGAAGCTATACCCGACTGGGGGTCATCCGAGGTAACGGGTGACTTTGTTGTTATGAATACTCGAACTGCGCATGCGCAAGACAGAATATCCAGTGTGAAACACTGCCTCTAGCGGTCAGTAAGGATGAAGTAGAAATATGTATATATACATATGTATATATACATATGTATATAGGCATTTGGGTCTATTGGTTATCAATAAACAATACCTAATTATGTTTTAGCTTTCTTAAAGTTGAAGATACAATAATGGGCATCACTTGTTATTTGTATTTTAACACTTCTTTTTCCTTTTTTCTAGTCACAGACTTCTGCAGAAAACCAATGGCATTGAAGAAGCTGGTGGCATTCGCTGGGAACTCTTTGGTTATCTAATCCTTTCCTGGGTCATCGTGTATTTATGCATATTTAAAGGAGTCAAATCCACTGGAAAGGTCAGAAGATTTGCACAGTCGCATTTATATTTAATGTTGTACCGGTCCCATGATTTCTGTGAAAATGTTTATCTTCTGACATTTTGATGTTAGTAATTCAGCAATGTCAGAGAGGTTTATAAGCCAAGGTGATATTTTATTGTTCTGATCACAGGGTTATAGTTTGTAGGCTAAGACTTGTTGTACAGTGTTTTACTCTGGACAGTGTTTGCACCATATCATTTGTTATTTCATTTGCAGGTGGAATAGTTTTGTTTCATACTCATGAAGAGGATACATATACTTTAGTGTAATAACATACAAGACAAGCTTCACATGCAAAACAAACATTTTTGCTCAGACAATTCAGGACCCAATACAATGAAACGGAAAAGAGCGTTGAAATTGTATATGCTCCCAACCTGCATGAGAGATACTGTGTAGTAATTCATCATCCGGAAAATGTTGACCTGACTTGGCCGTTGATCAGTTTCATCTTCTCTCTTTCTGTGTCACACAGGTTGTGTACTTTACCGCTATATTTCCATACTTCATCCTGTTTGCCCTGCTTATCAACAATGTGCAGCTTCCTGGAGCTAAGAATGGTATCCTCTACTTTGTGACGCCTGTCTGGAGCAAACTGTTTGAAGTGAAGGTGAGACTGAAAAAAAGTAGGCTAACTTCTTAGATTTTGGTTACACATTGGCATCAGATAGCTAAAACCAACATTTAGTTGTTCAAATCAAGTTTATTCAGATCATTTATTGCAAAAGTCATTCATTATCTCAGACTGAAGCATTTCCTTTCAGAGAGTAGGTTGTTATCTTGTGTTTGTTTAAGCTCCAAATTCAGCAAAAGCCAGAACTGTGAGAAGGGAAGCAAGGAAGACGTCATTCCAGCAATGAACTCAATAAACAGCTTAAGTTGTATTCAGGACATCTTAGAAAGTGAATAATTGGGCTTTGGTGATTTTGAGGAACAGCTGCTAGAATACAATTTCAGGACAGAGAGCGTAACTAGATCCAGAGCAGGGGCTCCAGATGGCCCACAGTGGTCCGGACCGGCGACAGAAGTACAAGAACAAGTCAGCTCGATGCTTACTAAACGTAGGTTGAGTAGTGTAAAGGTAAAAATATCTCGCTAACATTAAATGTTCATTACTAAATGTGCAAGCAGACACATTTAAAGAAGTTAAAGCTGCAGTCAAATACACTCAAAACATGTTTGTGCTCTTAGAGGAACCCATAACTCATGGTTAGAGCTGATAATAGTTTAAAAATCTAAATTAAATGAAACTACACAAAAGTTGATCATGCTTGTGATCTTCTTTATCGCCATCACAGGTCTGGGTTAATGCCGCTGCCCAGGTGTTTAACTCCATCGGAATAGCATTTGGCTCCATGATTTCGATGGCAAGTTACAACAAGTTCAACAACAACATTCTCCGGTAAATATTATAAACTCTGTTTGGAAAAGCTGCACTGAGTCTTTGACTGTGAATACCAACTGTGCTGGTTTCTTATTGGGTCCCTCTGTGTATATTGAAGGCACTATCACAAACCTCCACAAATACAACGGATTCACTTGACTGAAAATTCAGTGAATATTTACTCTTGACCACAAGTTACTCGAAGACCATCCACTATAAACGTGACTATATGCAATCAGCTGTCTGTGCTGCAGCAGAGAACAAAGAGGGCAACACAGGGCAAGCATTTGTGGTCTTCTCTTTCCACATTTCAATTAAATTAAATTACATTTATTTTGTATAGTCCAAAATCACAAATTACAAATTTGCCTCTGAGGGCTCGTGTACAATCTGTACATATACGACACCTTCTGTCCCGGGACCTCATCGCAACAGGAAAAACTCCCCCAAAAAAACTTTAACAGGGAGAAAAAAGGGAAGAAATCTTTATGGGACTAACAGAGGATAACCCCTCTCCCCGGATGGACAGAAGTGCAATAGATGTCAGGTGTACAGAATGAACAATGTATACACACATACCACTTGACTGTGTTGCTATATCATCAGCTGCTCTCTAGAAAGCTTACTCTGTCCTGCAGAGAGCTGAAATGAACCCTGCCTGCTAGACTGATAACTACCACATCTAAGACCAGGGAGACAATGGAGAAAGTTTGAGAGGAGTCAAGTTTCATTTAGAAGACAAGGGGTGTTTTAATGCAGTATATGAAGGCCTCAGATTCTCTGTGGGATGTAGAAAACATAAACCAGAAACCCTTAACTGCCCTACATTATGTATCATTATTTCTGACAAACTGAGAGCTTATTGATCCAGTATAAAGATTTACACTCTTGTCTTGATGATATAATGGCTGCTTCATATCTAGTACCTTTTGTTTTTACTGCGTTTCTTGGATACTGTAAATGCACTAACATTGTTTATTCCGTCCTCCTTTCTTCCCAGGGACGCTTTAATTGTATCATTTACCAACTCATTCACTAGTATCCTGGCTGGCTTTGTGATCTTCTCAGCTATTGGCTACATGGCTCATATACATAACCTCCCAGTGGAAAGCATAGCGACAGATGGTAAGCATCAAGCCCAGAAAAATCATTGCATCACAGTCTCATAGCTTTGTTTTGTTTTGGACTTTATGTGATGTATAAAATGATGTCATGTTACGGAAATAGAGATGGACATACAGTTCCCAAACTCTATGCCTGTTGTACAATGTTTTCTGTGGCTGTGGAGAAGCTTTATAAGTAAAACAAAACATAAAATAAAAATAACAAAATATATCCTGATAATGTGATTAGGGTAAAGCCTGCATTACAAATTTGATGTGAAGGGTTTATAAGATGCTATTAATTAGCATTATGGGTATTGTAGATTCCAGTCTTTTTGGAGCTTGACCTGTACTAGAGACTAAAAGTAAGGACAACTCCACCTTTTCAGCCTCAAGTTTAATCTGTCTTTTGTTTATTTCACAGCAATATTAAACCGCTAAAGCACACCTTTAAGTAGCTGTTTTGACTTAAAGCCATGTGTAGCTGCAACATGAACACCATTTTGTTTTGTGTGTACTGTAGTGATATGTATATCCCTTAACCAAAGATGCCAGACGTCTGGATCAGCAGTGAGTTGAGATAAGGTTTTAGGTAACCGGAATGAAAAAGAAAAAAAACAACAACAAAAAACAGATTTTGGCTTCAATAACCAAATGCTCGTATAACATCAGAGCAGGAGCTCTCTCAGTAAAGCGATGCATTATTCAGAACAGAGACAACTTGTGTTCAGCGCTGGTTCAGATAAGGATCCTGTGAGGTGTCACTGTATATCTGTGGCGACTCTAATTGCTCTGTGGGATGACAACTGTCTCAGCTGGCTGTTCCGAAAACATGTTTTGCTGATCACTGTTTTACATTTCCTTTGAAAGAGCTGTGTTTCAGATGCACTCATAGTTGGCCAATCACTGTATTTTCTGTATTCCTCTAAATCATTTCAGTGTTAGAGTTTCAGGACAATCACCCCTACACTGCAACACTATGCATTGGCATTGCAGTATGTTTGGGCGGTTCAAAGGAACGTCATGACCGCTTGTGGGATTTTTGTTTTGTTTGTTTCTCCAAACATCACTGGGTTCAAACACAGCTGCAATTAATTAAAACATAAGACTTGATTGAGCCCCAAACTAAACTACAGCTTCTTTGGCAGTAGCAACTGGCTTTTTTAGGAATAGTTTGACACTTTGGGGTATTTGTGTGACTTTGTAACTGAAGCCAGCAGCCGGTTAGCTTAGCTTAGCAGGAGAACTGGGGGTAACAGCTAGCCTGGCTCGGTCCAAAGGTAACAAAGACCGCCTTCCAGCACATCTACAGCTCGCAAATAAACACATAATATCTACTTTGTTTAATCTTTGAAAAAATGGAAGTGTGTTGGCAGAATTTGTGTATATGTGTGTATTTGCATCTTTCAGTATTAATAACTGTATCATGTTTCAGGTCCTGGTTTGGTGTTTGTTGTGTACCCTGAAGTCCTCTCCACCATGCCGGTCTTTCAGCTGTGGGCCCCTCTGTTCTTCTTCATGCTGCTGTGTCTGGGCCTGGACAGCCAGGTAAACGGCTCTAACACTCTTATGAACAGTGAATTGGCTTTAGTTTGTCTGGAGGAAAGGAAAAACGGATGTTGTTAGCACTTAACTAATGTAGTATAAAGCAATTATAGAAGATTTTGACTCTTTTCACAACTGTGCACATTCAGACCGTTTCTCTGAAGCTCTTTTACTTAAATGAGTCCACCTCTTGGCTACGAACAAGATTACTCATTTACAATGTAGGAGGTTTGTGTCATCAAAATAAACAAAGTGCCGCTAACCCTAACTGACTGAGAGTCTCTAACTACACAAAAGTACAAATCAGCATTAGAATGACTATGGTTAGTTGTATTTCCCTTGTATTTGAGTTTAGTTTATTGATATCTCGTTCATTTTGCCCTGGCTGCGAAAAGATGAACACACCATCCAACCAGATCAAATAACAAGAGTCTACAGCCATGCTGCCAATGCCTCTGTGAGTTTGCACATATGCAAAGCTGTGCTTTGAGATACTATGCTAACCCAACATGCAGACATGCTCACAATGGTCATGCTGAAGTGCAGCAGGATAATGTTCACCATCTTAGTTTCGCATGTTAGCACGCTCACATTTGCTAAGCATAACTAAATTAAATTAAAGTAATTGAGAAATACAATTTCTGTGTTGATGGTCAAAATGAGCTGTTCACCTGACCATTTATATTCAAAACAACTCCTATCATGATACGGCTAAATACACTTTTCATTTCCATCTTTCCTGTTGGCTGCTTTCATTCGTAATGAACAACCAACATTAGTTTTAACTTCTTCCACATTCAACTCTGTTGTTATAGTTACCCAGCTCTTTGCCCAGCCTCGTAATTGCACCCAAAACTAAGATGGTGGAATGTCTCAAAGGCACGACAAGTGGAAAGCACTTTTTTTCTTTACACAGGAATTACTATTTTTGTGTTTTCTGTGTGCCGCAGTTTGCCACAGTTGAAGTGGCTATAACGTTCATAAAAGATGAGTTTGGCCCCCAAGTTCTGCGTTTCCTAAAGAGGGAGGAGCTGCTGACCCTGGTCATGTGCATCATTGGCTTCATCCTGGGGATTCCTCATGTCACCAAGGTACAGTATTTTACAGCAAAACCCTTTTACTTCTCAGAATTACACATCTGAGGATATTTGGGTCGTACAGTCGTACTACTAGTGACAGTTTACTCACTTTGGTCTCACTCTCTCTCTCTCTCTCTCTCTCTCTCTCTTTTCCTGCACAGGGAGGCATCTATGTGTTTCAGTTGATGGACCACTACACTGCTGTGGTCTCCCTTGTGTTCCTGGCTTTCTTTGAAGTTGTTGCTGTGTGCTGGATCTTTGGTAAGATCGTGCATACGTTCAAACCAATAAGTCATGTTTATGGTTTAAGACTTTGCTGTGGCTGGTTAATTATTAAAACCAAATTCTAAACATCTTTCATATTCACAATCTCAAGTGTTGAGTCAGCTCTTGTCTTTTTCCTTCAGGAGTCTCAAACATCTGCTTAATGGTCAAGAGGATGCAAGGGAAAAATCCAAACATCTACTTTCGTCTGTGTTGGCTGCTGATCTGTCCGCTATTGGTGCTGGTGAGCTTTAAAGAGCACTATACGTCTAATAATATTAATCATAATGGTTATTTAATTAAGTTTTAAGACTATCCTTTTCCTACATAGTGTATACTGATCTCCAGCATTGTCCACTACACTCCTGCTCACTATGGGAAGTACACATACCCAGGATGGGCTGAAGGGGTGGGCTGGGGCGTCTCACTGTCCTCCATAGTGTGGATCCCACTGGGAGCTATTCAAGAGATCTCTAGCCATAAAGGCTCGTTTCTACAGGTGAGTACAAGAGTCATTAATCAGACAAATGAAGCATGTGGACAGCTCTTCCGATGTTTCTTGACCATTTAACAAGTCTGAATGTTTGAAGCATGCTAGCGGCTCACTATGTATATACAGCTGAGGCTGAATGTCACTTGTAGTGCTGGTATTTGGTCACATACCAAAATATTGAAGAAAATAAAAATGTTGTCCAGGTGGTGATGCTACAAAAGAATGTCAACCTCCTTGTGGCAAATAGAATAAAACAACGAGGTTACTTGGCCTCATCCTCTGTGATTCATGAATGTCTGTCCAACGTCATGGCAATTCATCTATTAGTTGATATTTTAGTCTATTCTAGTCTCTTTGTGTCTGAGCTGTCCAGATGTGCTTGAATGATTTTTTTCTAAAAGGTTTGTTTCTAAAATGTTGCCTTCTCTAACCCTCAGCGACTTAAAACATCTATGATTTCCACAATCGACCTGGATGCTGACGATCCTTTGCCGGAAAAACTAAACTTGGAAAACCCGGCGTCGGAAACCTTGTTTACTTCAGTGGCATGAGAAGGCCAATTCTAAGCTGCATACTAAACCCGGTGAAAGGGTTTTTAATAAAAGGTAATGTTAAGTGAGGGAATCAAACATATTAACACTGAGATACACAATCTTTAAAACTATAATTGTTTTCTACTTGTTCTATCAAAGGACAGCTTTTTTTTACTGTATTTTATTTATTACTTTAACAAACTTCGATGGACTTCAATCGCATAAAAACATAATTTATACCTTGTACAAAGTATATAATGAAAATCTAAGATTTTGTCCTCCAAATAAACGGTTCATTTACTTTAAATGCATATAATTTGCACCCCT
The DNA here is from genome assembly GCA_023566465.1 of Cottus gobio. Lineage (NCBI taxonomy): Eukaryota > Metazoa > Chordata > Actinopteri > Perciformes > Cottidae > Cottus > Cottus gobio. The sequence goes on along the minus strand of CM042218.1, from coordinate 17,795,260 downwards.
GTAAGTGTTCATTCTAACCAAAGATTGAATTGTAAGTTATTATTATTTTTCCCCCTTTAGTTGATCAAAGTAAAACATATTCAAAAGCTTAGTCTATGAAGGGCTGTTTCCTATTGCAAAGTGTAAATAAGAGTGTGTTATATATCTATGGTAGAAGTTATAAAAGGCGTATCATTTTTCTGTAGACCAAATCCTTGCAGACCCCTTTTCTTTCTCAAATAAGTCACCAGAAGAGGCCTATCCCACTGGAAAGTCTCCAAATGCAGCAGGGAAATGCAGCCTTTGGCCTCAATGTTATGTCCTCAACCAGAGCTATCTGTGTGGCCTTTAAACCCATACAATTGTACTGTTGTTGTCTATTGTAGTGTTCAGGCAATCCTCTTCTATTTGTAAAGTGAGTATTTATTAAGTTGTAATGGTTACCCCAGTTAAAAACAAACATGGCAATGTGTAGATAGCATAAGGTAGACATAACCTCTCCACCGTTTGTCCTTGATGGCATTCTGATGTGTCGGTAATCCTATAGACATAACAGAGGAAAAAGTAAAAGATGAAACGCTCAAATGTCTTTTAAGTATTTATTGAACAGACACTTAGAATAATTCAGATGAATGGATAGCTAGTTCCCCACAGATGGTTCGGAGGCCTAACCATGAGAAAAGGTTTAACAGAGTATATACACACATTGTCTCATTTGCATGGCACCAAGGTCCCAGCCTTGGTGTGTAAGGAAGAGGGTTAAGTGGTGAGATCAGGATGACACAGCAAGTCAGACATGAAATACCTTTGGTCAGAACATATTTATTATTTGGGTTTGATGTTCAGGAATTAGGCGATACAAGTTATAACTCAAGAACAACATGATAAATTGCCTCAGCAACTGTTTACACACCGCTTTGTTTGTTGTTTGTACTTAGAAATGTTCAACTTTGTGATTGACGTAGACTGCCTGAACGCATCATTAGTTTTGACCTCAGGGTTTGGTCTCAGTGTGGAGGAGCAGGTTCAGGAGTCTGCACATGTGGGCCTTCAGCTTCTGACCTGGGACTCGGCTTGTGTTTCAGCCTCAACAGAAGGGGCATGCAGACAATGACACTTGAGTGTTTGGATACATTTGAGCATTTTAACTTTTAACAGCCATCAACATAAGCAGATGTGTTCAAATAAAAACTAAAGGCAGAAACAGACACATATAACCCTTTCTCAGAGTTACAAACTTGTTTTACATGCATTTTAATTGTGGATTTCTCTTAAATGCATTGTCTTAAGTTGTTTAATGCAATTTGCTGCAAAGCTTGAGAACTCACTTGTGAGTGATGTGATCCAGGCAGGTTCATGTTATTCAGCACATATGAGGGGGAATCGGTCCTAGGATCTTGTCTAATGGCTATAATTTCAGCTTTTGGCATTATTTTGAACTAGCAGGCAACTCACAATTCTTTTGGAGATTATAAATGGTGCCTTTGATCTGCTTCTGTAAAGCTGAATTGGACTAATGAGCGTAGCTAATCTTGAGGAGGGCAACCTTTCTCTATTAATCTGGTAAACCCTCCATTCAGTGTTCCATATTGTACCGACCCAAAACCATCATCTCTTGCTTTACACTTCTCGATAGAGAAGGAAAGCCAAATGACTGACTTTAGTGGAAAGATAATTTATTTTAACTCAAGCTTTAACTTTGAGATTGTTGACCGGTGTTAGGTATTTTTGTTGTTTTTATGTTTTTTAAATGATTGACCTCCTGTATCAACGTAATAGTTATACTGAGATTGTAGCAGAGCCCAACGCTGCCCGACACCGGCAGAAATGGGTTCAGTCGGTGTTGGACTGCAAGTTGAAGTGTAAGCTTTGGGTTAATATATTATGTAGACAAACCATTGCTGGAAAAGACCAGAGAGGATGTGTGTACTGTACATGTTAAAGTTGCACTTTGATACAAGAATGTAAAATGTTGTGCCCTACTTTGGGTTTTTGTTTTTTTCTGTCTTACAAGTAGCTTATCAAACTCGTTCAGGAGGCCTTTTACACAAAGTACTGATAACATGCTCTGATAAAATAAAATGCTCAAAGCACCTGAATATGAATTAGAATTGTGCAAGGAACAATGTATTACTTTCCTCAACGATGATGGATGCATTTTACACTGTATCATAATTTAAACGGTGAAAATGCTGTCACTCCCCTTTTGCTTTTGTTTTCATATTTGTGCAAACTAACTTGAGGTTTAAAAAAAAAAGGTGGAGGCTTAAAAGGTCAGTTTTTAAAATGTTCCCAAGCACTAAATGCCTTACAGCACCAAATGTTACCTGCCTCAAGTGCCTATTAATTAAATAATTTTGTTTTTAGATGATCTATGTCACATTTGAAAACCAAATTATTTTGTTTAAGCTGTTGCATGTACAGTATTTGTTGTTATTGTTGTAAGCTGCATTATCTTTCTTTATATTAGGAATTGTATCAGTTGTTTAATGTGCATTGAGGATTTAGAAGCTCTTATACAACATAATAGGCTAAAAGTTTACTCTTTTTAGTAATTGGAGTTGTAATATTAACTAAATACAGATTTTAATGGGCTAATGACAGAATTACACTTTCAAAACATCTGGTTTAGAAATGTTCAATGTTCAAATGTTTGAAAAAATAAGGTACTGTGCAACCATGTGCTATGGTGTTTTCATCTTAACCAAACACTACACCTGATGATTTCACCAATAAGTTTCAGATGATCCCCTAAGTTAGCCTTTGATCCATGAAACAAACTGTTTACCCCTCATAAAATACAAGCACATTTTATTTGTGTGAATTTTGGAGCTGTTATGTTATTTGTTAAAGTTTTTAGTGACAGCAATGAAGGTTCTCTGACATTCACACACTGTTACAGTGAACGTACTCATCACACTTAAGCAATATATATTCAAAATGCAAAACTCAAAGGTGCTTTATCACATTTTATGTTCGTTTTAGTTTTTCCTGTCAGCAAACATGTTTAATTTTTCTTATTGTTTTTATCATGATTCTACCTTTTTGTGCTGTCTAAACATTTTGTCAAATAAAAAGCTTTTATTCTTGCTCTGGTCTCAGTGACTAACTGCAAATATTAGTGTCATCTGGACCACTGCGTCAGAGTCACTGGGTGGCAGCATTGCAGCAGAGAATGCACCACCAACACCAACGCTGTTTCTTTTGTTGCACCACATATCTGATTTTAAAAGAAATATATTTTAAGGTCCTTTACTTGCTTTTAAAGCTCTTAATGATTTGGTCGAGGCCTACATTGCAGACTCACGTTGCCTTCATGAGCTCTCAGATCTTCTACTGCTGGATTTTGAATACACAAAATCATACACACAACAAAATAAGCAGCACATAATGGTTTGATCACAAAATATTTCAGCATAAGGAATTTAAAGCAACACTGTTGAAAGCAAAACACACTTTCCAGATCTGCTCTATTGCTTAGTCCTTTTTTAACTGACTTTGTGTTTTGTATTTAATATTGAAATACAATATTGAATACAACTTTTCAGAATGTCTGTGTTAGAACAACGTTCCTCGTGATGTTCTTCCTTGTCAGCATAGGCCCCCATACATGTTATGGTAAAAAAAAACATGATTTTAAATAATGTATTGCATATTATCATGCTATAAGGGAATAGTGAGACATTGTTATGCTCTAAGGGAGTATATGTGGAATTGGGTTGATGCTTTAATTTACTGTAAACTGCCTACAAGCACCATTAGTACACATACTAAATGAGTTGATGACTATACTGGGAACTGAATCCCATCTATGGTCTCAATGGGGTAAATGGTGCAGAGCTGCAGAGACCATATGAGTGTGAGAGACAACTCTCGCAGGGCTCTAAGAGCTTTGGGAGTTAATTAGACCCCTTGTTGTGGAGTGCTGCAGCAGCGCCCTCAGCAGAACTGTGCGTTGGTCAATACCCCCTTCCTGCTTCTCTCATGACAGACTGGATCATGGGCACTAAATTAGCACTGGGAGTACTGGTTGATCAATAGCCATAGACAGGGCAGCTCAAAGGGCAGTAAATTAATGATTATACATGGCAGAGGGCAAGTATTTGTGAGCCCAAATGAGCAATAAAGGGAGGGAGATGGTCACTGTCTAACTCCTTGTGTGGGGTGTGAAGAGGTGTAACTGTGCCAGGCCAACAGTTAAACCAGCAGCTACGCTTCATGTTGGAGCTGTTTCAGATCTCGTCCGACCTTTCTTGAGCAGAAGCTAATTGTTCTGTGGTCCAGAAAATCCACTGATCATAGTCGCTCCACATACATAAAGCATCATAACTGCTTGAAAAGAAAAGAGGACAACAAACTTGCACGCTGCCTATGAAGAAACGTGAATCGGCAAAAATCTGGCTCCCTTGTGACAACTTATGGCTTCTTTTACTCCTCCTCGCCTGCTGTTCCTCTGTTACCCCACACTCTTGTTTTTGATGTTTATTTGCAGTGCACTGTGCGAAGGGGAGAGCATCCCATCTGTTTCAATTTGAGGGAGTGTGCGTGTGTGTGCTTGTGTGTGTGTGCATGTGTGTGTGTGTGTGTGTGTGAAGATGATAAAGTAAAGGAAGCAGAGATCGAGGTGGATTTTCTTCTGCTACCGGCCACATACTACTTCCAAAGAGGTGAGTTTTCCCTCTTGACTCCTCTCATACAATATGACTCCATCATGTGGATACGACTGCAGCCTCTGGCTCTTTGTCTGAGGATTCAATGGCAGCTTCTTCAGGCTTTTTTAAAGCTTATTGAGATCATAAATATGCTTGTGATGAGACTTAGAATGAGAACGATGTAATGAAAATATTATAGCTGATGATTCTAGCTCATGCGGTTCACCAGCTTTAAAATGTTATGAGTCATTGATGTATTGAACAAGTATTGAGCCCAGATTTGAAAAAGGTATTGAAGGTCCTGAATAATAGAGATATTGTCAGTTAACTAAAAACAGCACAGCACAGATACATAGTTTCACTACTGAAACATGCAACAAAGTTTGCAGTAATCTAACTATCAAGCTCCCCTCCTGTGGAACCAGCTTACAGTTTCAGTCCGTGGGTCGGACACTCACCACATTTAAGAGGAGGCTCAAGTCATTTTTAAATAATGCTGGGTTGGCTCAGATTTGCCTCGGACCAGCTATATATGCTGTTATAGGCCTAGAGTGCATCATTATTATGCCTACTACTCTCTATATATTACAAATTTCTGTCTATGCATTAAATGTGTTATAACTGTTATGTTGTTTATTCTGCACACATGACATCTATGGCCCTTCTGTCCATCCTGGGAGAGGAATCCTCCTCTGCCACTCTCCCCAAGGTTTCTTCCTTTTTTTCTCCCCGTCAAAGAGTTTTTTTAAGGGTGTTTTTCCTGTATTGATGTGAGGGACCTGGGACAGAGGATGTACAGATTGTAAAGCCCTCTGAGGCAAATTGGTGATTTGGGGCTGTAATAATGCACTATTGCAGTATTTTTAGTGGCTTTTTAGAAGCACCATCTCAATAAACCTTTACAGGTACTAAATGCACACAATTCTCAGCGCCGGCTGACATTACTCCTTCGATATCTTCACAAAAATAATAGTTATTTGCTGCTTTATATACATACATACATACATACATACATATGTGTGTGTGTGTGTATATATATATATTCCACTGCACAAAAACACCCACTAACATACATCTGGCTTTTGTCTTTAGAGGGAAACGTTACAATCATTTTTCCTCCATTAAAATAAATCAGACACATGAAACACAGTCATGTCTATTTCTAGATGCACTCCATGTTTTTGCACAGTATTGTAGTATTCCACTTCTCTGAAGCGTGTACGCACTCTTACCTTGTTTCTTCTTGGTTGCTGACTTGCATGAAGCACATTTTCAGTCTGCAGGAACAAATCTCTGCGTCACTGCACCTGCAGTGGTCATTATAGTTTTGCTGTCTTTTGTGGTTTGTCTGATATGCATTAACAGCACAGGTTGCAGGGAGAACCAACAAATCTGGGCTTTATGTGGTGGCAGTTACTTATAGTGAGAGGTGCAATCAGCATATACATACATGCAAATCAAAGGTTCAAAGGTTTTTATTAGCAAACAACAAGGACGTAAACTGCTGGTGGCTTGAATCCCTCTGCTTTTTAACTATTTCAACCTGTACCATGTGCTTAGCCTGATTAAAGCTTTAACATGTCAGTCTTTACATTGAATGGATTCATGACTTGTCTGAATAAGCATATTTGTTTATTTATGCTTTCCATTTCAATCCATTAAAATGCTAATGAGAGTATTTTGCTAACTATTCACATGCAGATAAGAGCTTTTGAGGCTCGGATGCTACATTGTGTCCCTGCTGCATAGTTGCCTTTGTTTAATGAGAATTTTTGGATAGCTTTTTTTCCGTCTGTTTGGGATGTGCATACATAACAAGTCAGTCCCTAAATAGCGCTCACCTCCTGCTGGCAATGAGGCCACAACTCACGGCATTAGTTGGCCTTTCTCCCAAAAATGAACTGCTGTTATGGAAATCCAGTGTTCTTTTGTAGGAACAGTGTCATTATTGCTTTGTGCCAAAGTATTTTCACCTGCAGTGAGTCTAAACAGTCACCAAACTAATTAGCAATATTTCACTGAATTGTAAGCTTGTGTTTTAGATATTTATATATAAAGATATTTGATGGACATATGTGGAACGATTGCTTATGTTTTACCACATCCTTTTAGTGTTATTGTTAGCTTATTGTTGTTGGCTTATTATACATCTGACATAACAGATAGAGTGTGTTGTCTGAAAATGTTGAGGTCGAGGCTGAATGTGACCGAGTTTGACCGAGTCATGTGCACATCTCACTGTCTGTACTGCACCACCGCTAATATCTGGGAGGTTGTGTGCCTGGGGAACGGCATTAAAAAGCAGCAGAGATGCTGCTGCTGGAATAGATCTTGTGGGTGTACAAGAAAAGTATGTTATCTCCCAAAATGTATGATTTTTCTGTGTATCATCACAATAAAGAACTTTTTTTTGATGCAAGACTGCTTCCACCATGCTATCCTAATGAGTTTGCACAGACATGTCAATATGCCTGGTCTGCTTTCATGAAGCTGGCTGGGACTTTAATTTGGCTCTGAGGTTGATGAAGCTTCAACATTTACACCCCTTTCAACTTGAAAGGCTTAAAACTTGTGTGCCTTTATTCAATTTAGATGGATTTTTGTAAAACACAATCCCAGTTTAATCCATCTTATTCTTTCTTTTATTTCTTATCATTCTTGCAACAGCTGTGGGAGGCAGGGTATAAACTTCTTTCTCAAGTTTCACTTCTAAAACTGTCTAACAGAGTGCAGGGTTATCCCCATTTGAACAATTGTTTGTACAAACAGTGTTGTTAGTGGTATTGAAGAGTAACATCACCAGCATCTAAAAATACCAAGGTGACATCTGCAGGTACATTTGCATACTGTTTAAAGTTAATTAGCCTGCCTTTCAAAGTGAACAAAGTGAATGTTTTTTATTGCTTATTCAACAAGCAAAGGTGCAGGACAAGACGCTCATGTTTCTAAGTTAGATATGAAGGAAACCTTAGCAAGAAAGCTAATGTGACTTGCTGTTCAATGTCTCTGGCTCTTGTGTTGTGTAGCTGCTGTCTGGCTCTGCCCTTGATAGAAGGTCACTGCTTTGAGGAAGATTTGGTTGGCTGTAACGAAATACGATCTTAATATTCCTTCAATTTAATGCATCATGAAACTTAAAATATCAAATATACATTTTGTGGTTCACAGAGGAGGTATGTTTGCTGTAGCAGACAAAAAAAAACATTTACTTTCAGTTAGACTTTAAAATAGACCACCAGCAGTGATGCGCTTCACATGAACTGTGTCAAACAAACAGCACTGTCGATTCCTGTCGACCTTTATTGATTTTATTGCAGTACAGTGACAACATGGACATAAAAAAACACAGAAGTCGACTTCCCTTCCATTTTAAGGTCATTTGAATGGGTCTTATTTATGGCGACAGTGGCAGGAAACATGTAAAGAAGTGAAAGAGGCGCTTTGCAACCTGAAGTGGGTCAACTCTCTTGGGCGTTCTCAGAATGGATGATGGTGACACAACTGAGCTGCCATTTGACAGCTGCTTTGAAAACTTAAATTTTATTCCAATTCAGTCTAAATAAACAACAGACACCCATATAAACTGTAATGTGAGTGCTCAGAAGAGAAACACTGACTTTTACTTCTATTGCCGTGTGTTTGAGCATGTCTGTACGTAGGTGTGTGAAGGACGTAGTGATGTATAATTAACAATAAGAGGCTGGTGTTCTGGGCCTGACTTAACAGTTTGACACCCTGCAATTTCCCAAAGAGACACAAACCCCAATTACTAGAATTAGTTTTTGTTACACAGCTTTTTCATAAACAAACAAACGCCTCAATAAGCACAGCAAGAAAATCCTTCAGTGTAAAGTAGGTTAATGCACTGTTGGTCAGGGATTGGCAAATGTGTTAAAATCAATAAATTGGTTTTGGATCGGGAAGCATCATTGCAATCACAGTAGTTTTCATAACACATGAAGCCATGCAAATTTTCTAGCCTCATTATTTTTTTGTCAGACGGATAATGTTGCAGCAGTGTTTTGTTATTAGTGATCACTTAAGTGCCTTTGACACTATTTGTCAACTTAAGAGAATAGTTGTAAATGTCAGTAAGATTTGCATAGAAAGTCAGTAAGCACCATATGAACTGGTTTTTAAAGCAGTTTATGTTTTATAGGCAATTAGGAAAATAGTTTAATCCACATCAAACTGTTTTAAATGAATTACTAAACTACAAATAGGGCAGTGGTGGCGGCCTAAAAGCCCTAATGAAGCCCAATGTTGTGCGGGGCAGCTTCCAGGTGTAACTGTGTGAACGGGGTCGAGGCCTTTCTGAAAAAGAGAGCATTGTTCTCAGTGAAACGCCTGCTGAAGGTAAATGAATATCCACTACTATCGCTCACTTGGTCACGAATGCACACACAAAACCGCTCTCCACAACTCTTGTTTGTCTGTGTCGTCACTCGTCATACAGACTGAAGTCATTAATAATACAAGGCAAGAGTCAGAGCAGACAAAAGAGAAGAGGTGGGGCTTTGAGACAGTTTGGCAGATATGAAGGACTGCAACAAACCACTTGAAAGCATGTATCACAGCTTCGTCATTTATCAATGTCTGCAGCTTTCCCCTCGTGACGAATACTTTTGGTCTTTGAACAGAAGACAGCATCTTATCATACAGGTTGGGGAAAGTAGATTAGATGATATTAGCGTCCGCATACCCTGCTTTTAAAAGAGAACATGAATGTAAAATTAGAGCCTTTAAAAAGACAAGAAGATCTGTACCAAAAATGTGATTGTGTTGAAGCTGTAGCACTGTGTGTCACACAGGAAGCGAGACCACAGATCAAAACATCACAAACTATGTCAGACGTGTCTAATAACATACGGCAGGCAGCAGAGTCAAAAGGATCAAATGAAAGTAAGGAAAGAATCATTATTTTTTGATGGTGACTGAAAGATGTAGGTCTCCAGTAATACTACCCCCGGCTGCAGCAACGACATTGAGACGCCGCCTGAATAGCAATTACAGCGCTTGGCTGATTTCACAGCCTCGGTCTTACAAGCGGAGCATTTTTTTGGGGAGTAAATTCTACAGTAAAAAGTGATTTGTCCTTGATTGCTGGAGTGCTACTGCCAGGGATTTATGTTGAATGCTTAGGATAATCTCATCATTAATTCATATTTCTAATTAATTCAGCGTGCCCTTTAAATAATGCAGGATCTGTTTTTTTTTGTAGTAGATCCAGAGAGATTACTGAATTATTAATTTATGCAGCCATCAGCAGGTTTAATAGAGACTATTACCTCAGTAAATCCGGCTACATCTGGTCCATCCCCTCTGACTTTATGAAAAAGCAGACCAGCAGACCTGTTTTCTTTTCCCACTGGTCTACAATTTCTGTATCCGAGGGCATTTCATCACCATTTATTATAAAACAACCCAATATGTCATGTTGCCACCACGTGTTGTCCCAGAGAGCCCTAATCAGTTTCTGTCAGGGCTGCATATGCTATATGAAGGTGAGTGTTAAAAACAAACATGTTTCACAGGAAGGACAGAACATACTCTCAATAAAAACAGTCACGATTTGAGATACGATCTTAATGCAACAAAAACAAGGACTTGTTTTGTGTGTTAGTGGAGCCAAGGGAAGGCCCAGTCTAGGTCCACACAGCTCGTCTGAAGGTCAGTCGCTGTCTGACATGGGTTCCTGATTTACGACTTCCAGACCGCATCTTTAGAGTTCATACAGTCATTATCAACACATAGAACATATAATGACACTGGTGTATAATGCGGGTGGATAAAACCATGATACTAATGGCTACTCACTTCACAACATGACACATATTTACTGGATGAAACTGTATTCAGGTTTTTGAGGCTTTACTGCAGGCCGAATATAGTGCTACATGATAAACAGGAAGCTAAAGGCTGTGTATGTGTGTGATAATGAAACTGTCAGTATGAGCAGACGACAGTCACAAGAGAACAGGCGTAAAGCAGCAGCAGCAATGTCTACTCTTTAATTACTCATCATGTGGCTGATGAGTAGAATTGCTTTGCAATTATAATGCCACCTAATGGTCATCAAGGAAAACAATCTGGGAGTTGGAGCAGCATTTTATGGTTCCATGCTTTGTGTCTTCATCCCAGAGGATGAGTGGAGTTAAACATGTCGTTTATGAGCAGTAAGAGCTTAAAGTTCTTCCAGTGCTACAAGACAAATGTCCCAGAATAGTAAACTGGAAATGTATGCAACAATTGTGAACACTCAAACTAAATAATTGCTCACAATACAAAGCTGTAAAACGTGCTTATGTAATTGCAACTGTTTCCAAAAAGCTTCCCGCGGAGTGAGAAGCAAGTGTTTATTTGTTTAAAGGTCAAAGGGAGTGCACAGCAACTACACTTATCGATTGTGTTATTCCTGTGTCAAATCAATGAGAACTTTTCCAGGAAGGAACTATGAGGTTTCTCATCAGCTAAAAATGATTACCACCGAGCAGGAAAAATACTCAGAGTGGAGTTTTTCTTTCTTTCTTTAATGACGTAGGAGGTTCCACTATGGATCCCATTGAGAATCCCTGATCGGTCCCATGGGTGCATGGTCACCAGGCAGATCAAAAGATCACTACTGTGGGTCAGTGGTTAGCAGGTCTGTCTTTCAATCAGAGGATCGGTGGTTTGATTCCCGGCTCGCTAGTCCATGTCGATGTGTCCTTGAGCAAGACACTTAACCCTCATTGCTCACCGTTGCTGTCTATGGTCACCTGTATAGCATGTAAGTCACTTTGGATAAAAGCGTCAGCTAAATGTAACGTAACTATGCTGATTGATAAACCTGACACGTGATTGTCAGCTGATTGACATGAGAAAGTAGCAGTTATATCACAGTGGAAAATGAAAAGAGGAAAACTAAATCAATTGTGTTTGAGGCAGTTGGCTCCAACTATGTTGATACAGGCCTGCAGGGTGTTATTTTCTAGACTTCTTTACAATCAGACTTCCTTTTGCAACCACTAGAGTTGCCCAACTGCTTAACATCAGCATGCTAGCGTTATCATTGTGCACATGTTAGCATGCTGATGTTAGCATTTGGCTTAAAGTATCACTTTACCTATAAGTAGTACAGTGTCACAGAGCTGCTAGCATGGTTACAATTGTTTCTAACTTCCCAAATCTGAGTATTAACTGTATTTCTATGTTTTACATCGATGTACTGTAAATATTTAGGTTTTGAACTCTTGATTGACAAAACTAATTTTTAAGATATACTATAGTCAAAAATGTAATTGATCAATTGAGGAAAAGTAGATAAGATAATGAAATATTATGTTCATCTCAAGTGTAGCTACCTCATCCTCACTCATGTGCATGTGTGAAATTTTAACACCTCACTGTGCAGAACTGCTGTAAATGTTGCTCTCCGGATGATGAGTTTATTGTCCCCGATGTGCTGGAGGCAAGACTGATGTGTGCTGGTTTTTCTAATGTGAGTTTCCAGTATGAGATCTAAAATGGAATAATCATCAGGGACGATGAGGCACATCTGACAGCTAACCCCCTCATGACATCTTATCGTTCATTCTTTTAGCATCTTCTAATATTTTGAAAGTCTTCTGATGAGAAGCAAAAATGTAATCGTTCCCAAACTGTAGCTCCATTAGAGTTCTCACTGGGCTCTGTTTACAGCACAAACGCTAGTTCGGTCTCTTGGGTAAAACCTCCCTTTGAATACATACAGCAGGTGATGTGTGGGATTATGCATTAAATGGTCTTTGGCAGACTTTGGTCTCATGCTTTGTGCTTTAGGTATGCAGGGTGCTGCACTGTAAGTGCAAAACTGAAAGAGGGAAAAATCCAACAATATTCTTTTACGAGATGCTTTTGGGATTGTGCGCTATCTGCTCACAACACCATTTGTCAGATGTGACATGAAACAGGCTCACCAGAAGCACCGTTTAACCGGTCACAATCTAAAAATGAAAGAACAGTTGTTCCCTTTTTCATGCCGCCACCTACGTATCCCAATGAGACAGCAGAGATTTTACACAATGAGCCCATTATCATCTATTTACTCCTGTCCTCTGCATCTGCCACAAAACACACAATGGAGCAACTGCTGTCTTGTAATGCTGTATGAGGAGTTTTTATCTCTTGCACCATATGATGTACTCCCCACTCCTGACCGCTATCAATGCATGCATGTGTGTTTATATCCTTTAAAAAACACACAACATGAAACAGGAGTGATGCTGTGCATCTATCTGCAACTAGAGTGTGCAGTTTAATTTAAGTTTTAGGATTCTGTTGTTTGGCCGCTGTCCCGTCCTGTCTGCCTGATTCAGCATGAGTAATATCACTGCTGCACACTAGTGATTTCAGTCCATAGCTGAGTCACCATGTAGAGGAGAATAATTGTAGGTGACAGCGCTACGGGGGACTGACGGCACAGACAGCAACCAGCCCATGAATTGATGCTGCTGAAATAAGCAGAGTCATCCTCTGTCGTGTCAGCACACTATCTCTTAAGGCCAGACCAGCGTTAAGCTCGTAATAACTGAGTGGCTATTCTGTCACGACCCGGCTCCTAAGCCATGACAAAGACGGGAGACACACAGGGTTTTAAACGGGAAAGGTACATTTATTAGTAACACACGACAACTCTAAAGACATGGTGCTGGAGGAACGGAGATCCAGCCCCCGAGCACTGGGGCAGACAGGCCTCAAATACTCCTGGGACAATGGCCAGGTGCGCCCAGTTGTGCTGATTAGCTCCGCCTACTAGGGACCTGCAGGACACACAGACAAGCCAGAGTAACAACACACACCAGGCCCTGCCTAAAGGAAGAGGGCCGTCACAATTCAGACTACAGGTGATGGAGCATGAAGGGACTAAGGCTACCGCACAGGTGAGACAACCCCACACTCTCTCATTAAAACTTAATGATTTATAAGAGCCATTTTCCCCAAAACACACCAGCCAGGTGCATTTGAGGCTTTAACCTCCCTGTACACTATCTATTCTGCTTGCATCTGCCTTGTTTATTTGTGTACATGCCCTTTAAAAGATCTGTGTAATGCAGTTGCTCTAAGCCATTGATTTAACAGCCGAGACTGTCAGGCACAGAACGATAAAACTGATTAAAGCGCACGGTTTACACACAAGGAGATATGCGGTTAAACCAAATGGATGATCACCCCGAACTGCGTGCAGCAGGGAAACAGACAGCGGCTGAACATCTGGAGGTGGGTTTGAGAGGGGTGAAGCAGAAGTCAGGATTAGCTGTCACTCAAAATGCAAAGCAAGCAAAAAAAGAACCCTCTCAGAGTTAATAAAATGTGACAGTGGTGTGTTATGTTTGTCTCAGAGAAAGGCAGAAAAGTGTGAGTTTGTGTACATGTATTCACTTCAGTGCAATTCTTTCACAGCTCTATTTGGTTGTCCAATGGGCAGGGCAAACATAAAAATGGCACCAGATGCATGTGGGGCACCAGCATGCACAACGTGTTCTAGCATGTAGGGCAGCCTATGGCTTACTAGAAGGGCACTTTTTTGGGGGGCACCATATTTCACAACTAGTGTGACCTTGTATGTAAGGTCCCTCAAAAGAGGTATATGAAAAGGCAGAAACTAAATCGTAGAAAATCGACTAAAATAACAAACTACAAACATTGTTTGTGCAAGTGGGGGCGACTGTGGCTCAGTGGTTAGCAAGTCAGTCTTTCAATCAGAGGGTCGGTGGTTCAAACCCCGCCTCAGCCAGTCCATGTCGTTGTGTCCCTGAGCAAGACACTTAACCCTCATTGCTCACCGTTGCTGTGTCTACGGTCTAATGTATGCTCTATATCATGTAAGTCGCTTTGGATAAAAGCGTCAGCTAAATGAAATGTAATGTAAGTGTACAGTAGTGTCCTGTTTTGGTTTGCGAGTGGTGCTTTATTGAATTAAATGCTGCTGACAAGTGTGTCTCTTCTCCATAACTAGGGTCAAACTGCACTCTAAACTAACACTGCTATTAAAACCACTATTATTGAAATATATTGCAATCAGCAGGTGGATAGGACTATATTAGTTAAACTTTCCTTTTCAAATCAACATTATTTGAATGCTTTAGAAACATGTTGTGATGATTTATACTTTAAAGAGATTCATGAAAGCTGACCAGCATGGTGCCAATCAAATCAGGCAAGCCGCGGATCTACATCTCCTTGTGCGTCGCCCAGAAAGCAGGGCGCAGAGGGCTCCCCGCCGCGCCTCTGGGTGCTCTGCTGTGTCTCTTTAAGTACAGCAGGCAGTGCTGTTGGTCCGTGTGGGAGCGCAGGACGCACGGCGCGGCGCTGCCTCTCCGCGGCGTCAAACTGCCTCCCTTCACATCGGACAGGCGACAGAGAAGACAGGTCGGCCCTCCGCCTGCATCAGTCACATTTGAGCGTTGGCCAGCTGACCGCTGCGAGTGAAACGAGAAGTGGACCGTCTCATCGGGGCTGATGTGGACCGCTGATCCTCCATGGCCATGTACGTTGCTCCCTCCTTCTCCGACTGAAAGACAGCGCGTATCGGTTTGTCTGCGGTGCCGTACAGTACATCACTGAACAGCACCGAGTGGCTACACGAGCTACTGAGATTGCAAACCAACGTTAGTTATCTGCAGATGAAAGCACAGCACAAGCAGGTGGCCAAAGAGCATATTTGGGTGAATGATCGGGGAGATGAAACGTAATGTCAGAGCCTATGAGATCCTCAGCTGAGTTGCGTCTTGTGAACTGCATCAAACCATCTGCTGAAGCCTCCCCTTGACTCGGGTTTAAGGTAAGAGAAGCCTCGTTTAATTTGATAAGAACCTAGAAGGAAGTATTTAATAACAGTCATGTAACATGTGTGCAAAGGTTGGTTTTATTGGTGGAGTTACAGAAGTCTGTATCTGGAATGATAACTGCTGGTTTACATCCTGGAGGTACAATCCCAGAAATCAGTTGGCCCCTGTTTTACAGTGATCACTGGCATCTGCATACAATATTGTTGGGAAAATTGAACAGTGACAGCAGTTGGCTTTGTCTATTGAAATGCCATATGCTTTGAATAGACTGAGCCTCAGGTGATACAAATACCTCAGGGGTATACGTGTGGCCCTGTACACCACACAGAAAAATCAAAATACATTATTATTTTTATTGGACTAGTTGGCTAATCCAGTTGAGAGGTTTGTCTTGATATTTGCATGCTGCTCTGACAGTCGTGAAGTGTCCCTGCTCTCTACCCAAGCCATTTGCATGGTTGATTGTAAGTCGCTTTGGATAAAAGCGTCAGCTAAATGACATGTAATGTAATGTAATGTAATGTCCACGGTCTGAACAACTTCCTCCTTTTCCCCAAAGTGTGAAATTGCTGACTTTCATTAGAGCACTCCTGCTAATTGTTAACCAGAGCCGCATATCATGAATAGGCAGAACCAAGCCTGTATTTCCATCTTGCATTTGTTTCTAGTTTAAAAAACTGATTTTTATTTTTCTTGATCTTAGTGTTGTGTACAGAACCTCACTTTGCTTCTGCTTATTTGTTAATGTTTGTAACAAGAGTTCATCTGAGTTTGTTTTTTGTAAATTTTCTCTGTTTCCAGCTTTTCAGCTGCACATGAATCAATACAACAAATAACCTGCAAAATGTATCCTCAGCTGTGCAAGCATTTTACTTCAAGGTTAACTCTTTAAGGAAACTATGCAATTTCAGTAGCTTCCTCTCCCCCTCATTGTTTCTGATGACCTCAGTGTGGATCACTATCGAACCAGCCACCCAGTGTGAAGCGGAAGGAGAAGAACATGGTTGTTAAGATTGACCACTCTGCTGTTAAAATCAATTAATGTACGACACTAATTGCTCACGCTGCTGCTATTTCAGCACTTGGCGTGACAGTAAATAAAAAGCATAGAGCACGACAGACCTCTCGTTATGGCAGCGTGTGCACTCAGTTCATAGACCTAGCAGAACTGATCAATATCATGAATGTCACTGTGAAATAGAAATCAAAGCTCTAATTTAAGCTGTTTATCACATCATGTAATGTGCTTTCAGCTGCGCATAGCAGACATTTGCGGACACTCATTTAAAAAATAAAATCACAAAGATGTTGTTAACAGCGACTAGTGGTCCCGGGAGCTCAGTCCTCCCCGAGGCACAAGTGAACAGACGTCAGTGGAATATTCCAACAACTGAGAAACACATTTGTACATATGAGCGGGTTCTGTTCCCACTTCTGCTATTGCTTTAGTGAACAATCAGGGTCAAAGTCGCAGCACTGGAATCTGACTGTCAATTTGATCTATTTCACCGTAAAGGAAAAATGTTTTTGGTCAATTTGATGTTATATTTCAGAAAGGGGCTCAGATATGAAGTGTCAGAACGAAAAGGCCTCCAGAGCTTATCTCGTCATCCTCTTGGCGACCTTTCAGGGAGGAGTCATGGATCATAGCCAATGGCCTGCAGGCTATGAAGATCGCCATAGGAACTTACAGTTTGCATGCTTGTGCTAGCCAACATTACAGTGAAGTCTTCAGTGAGGGCTGTGTGTAGGTTGAGTGGTGTTCTTGCTCATGATATATCACCATCAAGAACGGATGTCAAGATCCTCATTAGAGTGCCTACAAAAATAGCTTGGTGTTAAACACTGCTGCCTTCACCAAAGACGTGCGGAAAATTTCAGACTGTTTTTAGTGTCTGATCTTCAAAAGCAGAATAGTCGTTTCACACTCGGTCACTTCAAATTCTAGTTTTTTTTTGGTGTAAAACACCAAGGGTATGCTCTCGTTTATTATGGCTTGAAATAACTTATTTTGCTCTTTCTTGAAAGAAAAGATGATTTTTGAAAGAGGATAATCTTTAAAACTGTGATACGGTCACAGAGATCCGCGGAGTGGGTCAGCCTCGTTGCATGCACATCTCAGCCAGATTTTCAGCTTATAAGAGGATTATTCACAGCACGTCTTCCGGAAGACGTATCCAGATAATCATCGCCCAGACAGGTGGTTAGGAAACATGGGCGGGAGACCAAAACCTAAACTTTAACGGACGTCTATGTGTTTTGTTGACAGATATCAACTTGCTTGGCTCAGACTCAAACCTAGCATTCAGACACAACACAGCCAAAAAAATATTAAAGTCCATCGACAGTGTAAACCAAACGCCACGTATTAAGCTTTGTTTTCCGTGAATAATTCCATGACTGAAGAAAACCTAAAAAGCCAATTATGGTTTTGAATTCAGAACCTGCTGTTCAGACTTTTCTCTCAGACAGAGAGAGGCACCCTGCTGAGGACATGCCTGTTTAATCCAACCAAGTTAATATGAAGACTTAGTGTGTGTGTGTGGATATATTGTTGTGGTAGAGCCGGGGTCCAAGGTTGTGTACTTCCAACCCCCCTCGCCCCCCAGTTTGACAACTAGTCTTGAATCAGTCCATCTATTACATAACTATGTTTTTAAAGTTACATGATTTACAGTAAAATAATTCAAGTTAGAAAAACCTCTTCTCTTCCAAGACTTTGTCCCCAACCATTGGATTATTACAACATTTGGACAGGTCAGGTGTGGCATTAACTCTGGCTCCTCTCAGTCTGAACCAAACTCTCAGCTGTGTGGACGTCCATCACTAAGCGGCTCAGAGGAGGCAGCAGGCGTGAAGAGCGATGTCGGGGAAGAGTGTGTAAGCAATGGAGAAAACGTAAAAAAAGACGAGGTGCAGATGACGAGGAGAAAACCGTGAATATAAAATCCACATTCTCTGTGGTCCACGGCCGACCTTGAGATAGTGCCGGTCGTCGAGATCAGCACATCACCACTGTAATTGCTCACCTCGAGTAGCAGACCCCCTTGTCCTTTCTTCAACTTGATCCCTGCCTCACAAAAAGGCTTTTGTTGGTTAAAGTGCTGGGCTCTGTTTTCTTTACCTGCTGCACCAACAGAGCTGTGACCTGGCAGTCACAGTGCTGCCAGTGTGTTAGTCTGTGAGCTGGAACTAAAAAACTAAAGCACCATTTATACTCCTAAAAGAGTGCCCACATTAATGGTATTTATATCCTAATAGGTCAAAGAAAACGGAATAACGTAGGGATCAAGATTACATGTAAGGAATGTGGCTATGCATGCACAATTTGACAGGAAACATTTAAAGAAGACTTTTTGAAAGCACTATTATGTCGATAAAGTAGATATTATATGCAGTGAGCATCCCTGTGGTGTTTTCTCAGCTTTCAGAACATCACCTCAAGCAATGTTAGTCGATCCGTTAAAACGCATCTATCCAAATCCACACTGCACTGTGAAGATTTAGACAGGCTTTTTGCTTAAAAGAGGATGGCAGGAGATTTTGATAAGCCCTGTCCTAACAATACTGCAATACAGCAGCAGGAGCCCCGATGTGATAAAGAGTCAGAAGGGGTGGAGCCCCCTCTGGTCTGTCAGCTGTGCAGTCGGTGTCAGCAGCGGCTTCAGATCTCCATTCAGCGTGCCCGGACCTAATTGGGTTCTCACATGCCAGAGAAATTTGTCAGGTTGCTGTGAAATGAAGTACTCGGCCAAATCAAGATGTGCATCCCTCTGTTCCACCCCTCCACTGCTGTGATTATCATGGGATAACAGCATACTCAAGCTTTTTAACAGAAAAACTACTTTTGAGGGCTTAATGGTGGTGGAGTGACTCGTACTGTCACCTCACAGCAGAGGGGACGGGTTCGATCCCGGGCGATCCTTCTGTGAAGAGTTTGCACGTTCTCCCCGTGGCAGCGTGGGTTCTCTCCGGGTTCCTCCCACAGTCCAAAGACATGCAGCTCAGGTTAATTGGAGACTCAAAAATTGCCCGTAGGTGTGAGCTTGAATGGTTGTCTGTCTCTATATGTGCCCTGTGATAAACCTGCGACCCGTCCAGGTGAACCCCGCCTTCGCCCAATGTCAGCTGGGATCGGTCCCAGCGCCCCTGAATAGGATAAGCGGTTTGGATAATGTAATGGAACAACTTTTGCTTATTTCCTGTTGGGAATAGGCCATTAAAGGGCAAACGGCAGCACATTCTCATCATGGTTTTGTGCTCAGTAATTTCATCTACTGGGATTTCATGTGAAAGATGTGCAACAGTAACCAAGCATCGTCTATTTATACACTTTAAGTAAGGGCTTATTATTCTTACACTCAGCCTTACATTTGGTTCCATTAATTTCCGGCAGCAATCAGGATGAGCGCTTAAGTCTATCCCCTTATCAGCTACTTTTCTGATCTGGCGGTAAGCAGAGCGCACACTCGAGCTCCTCTGCGGCGCTAATATCCTCCATCTGTCAGAGGAGCTGCGCAGGTTGGCCGTGATGTGAGGAACTATCACATGCAGTAGATGAAGTACGCCTGGTCAGCCACAAGCCCGGGCGCCACGCCTTGTCAACCCTCATCACCTCCGCTCTCTCTGTGTGACTGCAGATGTGACTGTGCAGACAGCGGCAACTTGAAGGCGGTCTGGCGGAGCCGTTAGACTGAGGCCACAACATAGGCAGCATTGTTTGCTTTGTTAGACCCTCTAATGTCGTGGTTACCAACCTTGTTTTTGTCTGACACAGTTCTATGAGGTGGGTTTGTGTTCATACCACTTCCGTTTTGAGTCATTTTCTAGTTTAGTTAAAGTAGCAGTGCGTGATGCTCAGGTGTTACAACAGACTGTTTGAACGGAGGATTGTTATGTCAGCCAGTCGCAGCTGGAAGGGTCCTGCTGATTGTGACAACTTCCAAAGTTCATCAGAGGAGCAATACTCTGTGATTTGTGAATTCTTTGCTAAATGAAGCATACATTGGGAGTTCATTCACTTACCATTACTGTGATCTATCCACACAGTTTCAGTTGTATCTGCTGAAATTTTATTGAGTGGGGAATTTTGTTTGTGTGCTCACAGACTTGAAAAAATGCTTTCCATAAATGTCTCAGCTACTCAGGATAATCCACAGACCTCACGGAGAAACATTTTCTTTGGAACTGCTTTCCACTGAAGAAAGAGCCCCTTTAAGGATGAAAGTCAACCTGAACACATAAACCAACTATCTGCATGGCAAGATGCCTCTACAGGGGAGAGGGGAAATAGTTTCTTTGGACATGAGTGAACCACTTTTACCTTTTTTATGTCAGTAAAAGCAACCACATTCATGTTAGACTGAAGTTTAGGTATTCTTTTATGAAAATAAGTGAGCATCCCGCTGTTGCTGTGCAACTTGTGTCTGCATCTTACACACACACACACACAGTTGTAAACACTCTTTAAACCTTAACAGTCTTCCTTATGTTGCCTCAGATGTTGTCTATGTTGCATCAGGGCAACGCTGGAACACAGCTGCATACTCGTCATATTTTATTCATCTTAGGAGAAGCAGCAGCACTGAGGCTCGCTCCTTCCTGCAAGCCCAAAGCAGGCAGCTGCCAGAAAGCCTGAATTCCCAGACACTTCTGCCCATTTCACCTCTACACATACACACATTTAAAATATAGGCACATTTAAAGCCATACTGTAGTGCTTGCCTGTGTACACACATATACAAAACCTTTCCATCATTGCAGAAGTTAACCTTTCTCAATTTCCTCTAGGTCTGTTAGGCTCCATGTGGTATAATGAGTTGACAGTTTCACATTCTGGACAATGATCATAGTGATAATTAAAATGATGAGTTGAAAGTATTACAGAACAAAGTGTTTATCTGAAACCTTGCAGTGAGCACGTTATCAACAATAGTATTCATATTGTCTACTGATAATAGATGTGTTCCTTTAGTTAAACTAACAAACAGACAAAAACAGGTTCAATAAATACACATTGTATACACTTATGCATTTATAGCCTTGTTTGTAGACATCAATACATATATATATTTCAATTCAAGAAAATCAAGTTGCAATCATGCAAAAGATGTATTCATTACAGGAATTGGCATTAACATACATTAAACCCACCTAGTTTTAGGTACATGTGTTTATTTGCTCAGTCATGGAACTGTCATTTTATGTAGAGCTGATGGGACCAACAATGAGGATGTAATGACAACTAATGTCAACAAAAACAGTTGACTAAAAATAGGACACATGAGCAACAAGGCTCCTCGTGCTGTTCCTATTTAATTGAAGAGGAAATGTTGACAGCAGGCCTCATGGTGCTGCTCGACCTTTACAGGCTGATTTGCGTGACACTGATGAGGCCCATGGTTCAGTACACACTTTGCAAGACGTGCGTACTGAGCACTGTTCTACATACACACTCATGTTCTTCAGATGAATGCATCCAGACCAGTGCACCCAGCTTGCTGCCCTGCGTGACTGCACATTGAAGAGCTCATCAAAAATGGCTAAATAGCTTTTGTCCAACAACAGTCAGAATGGCAAAGGAGCTGACTGCTCTCATGCCATACTTTCATTCTCCTTTTAATAAAAGGAAAATAAAGTATGTGACAGCTGTTTTTCTATCAAGTTCTCTACTTTCCTCTATTGTCTCTTACATTTCCCTTAGTGTTAGATTTTGCACAAATACACAAGCATGGGTATCAAATGCTTCTGATTCTACTGTGGGTTGTATGTGTAGGCGGTGAAAGCAGTATAGCCTGCATACTAATAACGAGTAGATTTTTCCAGTGTAGAAAAAAATGTGTATTTGCTGCATTATCATCTGTTCTGTTGAGGCTACATCCTGTGAAAAAAAACCTTTTGCTTTTTTGTGGTTAATTTCTGCTAACACAACTTTCAACTATATAATTCAAATCTGGAGAGGAAGCAGGCTCAAAATATTGGTTATTTCACACTAGTTTTACAATTATATTTTTTTTAACATCACTGAACCTAAAACAAAACAGATGCACTTCACATTGTTTATAAAACATATCCTTTTGTCATTTGGATCCCAGTCTGGTGCAAGGTAAGTCAGTGGGGGAAAGTAGACAAGTACGGTTACTCAAGAACTGTACCTGCAAATACAATATTATGTATATTTAGAGATTAAACTACACACAACAGAATGTAAAGTCAATTTAACTACAGAGCATCTTGTGAAGGGATCACACCTGCCGCAACGGCAAATCAGGCCTACCCTCTGGCGTCCTCGCTCGGACCCCACCCATCCTCAACCCAGGCTTAATTTTGACCCGGAATACCTGGAGAGTTTTGTGCCTGCGTCTTTCACGGTTTCAACGCTATCTCCAAACACATACCGCCTCTCCTTGGCCCCCTTACTCCCAACATGAAGTCAGCCACAAAAAATCTGGGTCTTATCCGCAAAAGCAACTGGAGCCTGGAGCA
This sequence comes from Cottus gobio, assembly GCA_023566465.1. Classification (NCBI taxonomy): domain Eukaryota; kingdom Metazoa; phylum Chordata; class Actinopteri; order Perciformes; family Cottidae; genus Cottus; species Cottus gobio. The sequence continues at coordinate 17,772,336 of CM042218.1, read as the reverse complement.
ACACTTGAAGAGAGTAGTCCAGTAGTGTTTATTTTTTTTATCAACAGAGGAATATCTCCAAAATTAGATCAGTTCTGTCTTTCAGCAAAACTGAGACAATTATTCATGCCCTTGCATCCCCCCGCCTCGATTACTGTAATGCTTTGTTCACTTGCCTAAACAAACAAACGGAGCAGCTCCAAATTGTTTAGAATCCCGCAGCTAGACTATTGACCAAAACGAAGCGATTCTCACACATCACACTGTTTGGCTTCACTACATCAGGTTCCAGTCTCTTTTAAAGAGCTCTTAGCACATCTAAGGCTCCGAATGATCTGGCACATGAGTATATAAATGAGCTCCTCACATCGTTCTGTCCAAACAGGCCCCTCAGGTCTGCTCTGTGCTTATGGCTTTAAAAGGGCCCTATAAATATTATTATTATTATTATTATTATTATTATTATCTCTTTGGTAAAATCTGTGCACAGACATAAATATAAACAACAGCCTTTGTGGTAGTTTGCGCTGCAGTAAGTGTCTACAGGACCACTTGTTTGTCACACTCGAGACTCACAAGGTGAAAACAATACGTCGCTGTAACGAGGAATGCTGTCGTTAAAGTATATGCTCTTTGTCTTAAACTTCAGGGCACTCGGGCAACTCCTTTCTCTGAAGACCATGAAAAGATTTTGTTTTCATATAAATGTCACATACAGTACTTGACAGTATCAAGGGGATACATTTGATTACATTTCCGCTTAACAAAACACTTGACTGTTCATGCTGAGATGGCAACATGCAGCGTCAGGATCTTGTATTGTCTGAAGTGATCCCAGCATGTGGTGCTGCGGGCAGGATCAGCTCTTTATTCCAGACAACATCTTTAGTAGACGCTCTAATCCTTTTTATTCAGACGTATTTACCTCTCAATGGTAGCCAAACGTTGGCCAAAATATAAAATGTAAAATCTGTTGGCATTGAGCTGAAAAAGGCACTGAATCAACAAGACAGTTGCAATGATTTTTACATTTGGAAATGGTTTCAGCTTGGTGGTTTCTCTGTTTAACCATACTGGGGTTTTCTAAAAGGAAAGAGGACTGAAGCAAAGGGGAAGTGAGATTTTGTCAATAGTGATAACTTCAAATGAAGCCAGCCTCCCCCGGCACCATCTCATTTCACCCCGACTGTCTTCAGTGCTTCTGAAGCGCGCACACACACACACACACACACTGCAATAGTTGGTGCTTTTGGCAAAGTAATTTCAAACTGAAGCGTCAATCATTCCATTTCTTTAAGAAAATATAAAAGATGCTCTTTTCACTTCCCTCTCAGAGTTTTAGCCTCAGAACAACAGCGCTGGAGGATTCAGCGTCTTGCTTAAGGACACTTCAGCAGAGTGGGAGCTCGTTGACACCGGAGCTTGAATGTGTCGAGGGTCTGTCTCCCCTCTCACTGCACCGCTGAGCACTCGGCTCTGTTTTTATGCTCTTACTCTGCCCAGCAGAGCAGAAGAAGCTGTGTGATACCAAAGGACAGTTGTGTCAACATCTTCTGTGAATAAGTTCCCCCAACAGGAGTATTATACCGTATTCATCTTGGTAAGATCTGTTCTGTCAGCAGGATTTAAAGCTGCACTAATCAATATTTGACATCACCAATGGATCAAATATCCATGTGTAATGTGAGAGGGGTGATGAGGAATTGGAACCAGCTGGTGAACATAGTGGAGGATTTATAAGCCAAAAGGTCAGATGTTTGTGTCAAGAGTGGGGAGACAAAACCAAATTTAAAAGAGTGAATATTGGACTCACCAGCTGACCAGAAACACAACTCCAAATGAATGCTCATGTTGCTTTGTAACTGCTGGATGTGTAGATCAACTGTTTGCTAACAAGTTTGCCAAATCAACTAAAAAGACGATAATTGTTTCCCCTGACCTGAAATAATAATAATAATAATAATAATAATTCAAAGTTTTTTACATGTTCTATCAGTGAGGAGATCAATATCAAACTCATATCTGTGCGTTAAGTACAGTCGGGATATGCTTAGCTTAGCTTAAAGACAGCAGCCGGGCTCTCCCCCAAGTTCAGGATTACACCTAAACCAGACCTCAAACATTTACTTAACATGACAGATTGAAGTTATATTTTTCTGTCTCTTATTTAACAGAAAAAGTGTTCAAGCTCAGAAATAGTAAATACTGAGTCACATTAATGTTAAAAAATATTTAATAGGAAGTTGTTCCAAATATAACGGAGCCAAACTCCCACTCTTTTCCGACTGTCCAACATGGAAAAAGAAAGTACCCAATTCTCAGTTAATGAATAACTGTATTTCTTAGCTGCATGTTGGTTGCCTCTGTTGTGCTTTCACACTTTAACTTAATGATGTGATGTTGAGAATTGCCTCAAGTTCCATTCAGAGGCATCTTCCCCCCAACCCACCACTACAATCCCCTCTTAAGTGTATTCAAGCGGAGAGGACTGAGATTTGCAGCAGAATTGAGCCGGGAGAATTCACTTTTAATTAAAGCAGATCTCGTCTGTGCTTACTGAAGGTGGAAGAAGAAAAGGGGGGGAAGCTCTTTTCCTCTTTGAAAAAACTGAGCTGCAGATATTCTGTAAGGCCGTGAATGAAGAGCTTTGTTAAAGTTGGATAGTGGAAGACATCATTTGATCTCCCATTGACAGCGCCTCCCTGCTGCAGAATAATTACTACTTTTATGAAGCCATTAGAGAGGACTGATTCAAGTGATTGTTTCTCAAATGTCCATCTGTGTGGCCAACTGGGTTCTGGGAGTGGCAGCATACTGAGGGTGGGTCTGAAACAGTGATCAACAGCAATCTGGGAGTTCTCTCCCCTTTCCTGTCTTTCTTTCCCTCAGATTTACAAACCGACCAAACAACTCTACAAGTAGAATAATAGGTGCTAATCCTGATTTTGTGCAAATGACTTGTTCAGTTTTAGTCTTTCTGCTCATTCCATAATTGAACTCTGCTGCTTTGTGTCCATAGTCACAATGGAGCTATTATTCCTTCAGCCCCATTTTCTTTTTGACTGTCAGTCGCTTATCACCGTGCACTGTTGGAAATTATGATCATCAGTCACTCAGTTACAATGCCGCAGCTTAACGCTACCGTGCACCAGTCAAAGAACAGGATTACATTATTTTTAGACCCTTTAATTTACCTCTTCTCTTTCAGAATAAAAGGTCACCACTGAGCTTAATGGACCATTGAGTATCATCAGCATTACAAAGAGCTTTTTTCCTGCCATCAAGGGCTTATTTTTTAAGCTTCATAGGGTCTACTTAAAAACCATAACTGTGATTGGTCAGTTCAACCGCTACAATGCCAAATGTACTCGTATTTCTAATTACCTCCGGGCTTTGGGGGAGCGTAACAAACTGGGCTAAAGGCAGCATCGCTTTCATTACAGCAATAGCGCTCTTTGGTCGGTGCCTGTCTCAATTTTGCAAAAATAAAACAATCAAACGCAAACCTAGTCTACCACACAACACACTTTGCAAATCTACTGATTTCTATCACACAGGATATGTTGCTGTCCTTTGATCATTTTAAAAATTAGTATATACAAATTATTCACTAGTGAATATATAAATACAGCCTCTAAAGCCCCTTTTCCACTGCACAAAAACACCCACTAACACCTGGCTTTTGTCTTTAGAGGGAAACGTTACAATCAGCATTAACTTCTGGAACAAATTACTCTGCAGTAGTCACAGGTTTTTATCGTGACTGGAGTCTATTGCCTATTTTTAGTGGATGTTCTTGTGTTAAAAACCTGCATACACGCACTGACTTTGGTGTTAAAAGGGTATTAAAGACATCTGGGTACTCCCTTACTACATACAACATTCCCATCTCGTCTTAAAGTAAGGATTGGCTATTCATCTGCAGAAGGAATTAAAAATGTGCAAACAGCCAAATGTTTTGATGGTTTACAACTTTAAAACCACATTAGGTTTTATGCATACATTTCTACTTTTCTTCTTTTCTGTCCAAATCAAAACTGGCAGTAATACTTTTATGTACATGTAATACATTTTATAAAATGAAACCACACAGGTAATACCTCCAAAATGTATTACCATTAATAAATCCCTTGTATCATTAACCTCTCAGCAGGTCATTAATGAGAGGTTAATAAAAAGAGTGGACCACAGGATGTCTAACCACCAATCTGCAGCTTGTCTACATTCATTACAGCATTTATTTGTCTTTTATCTCATTTGTTCCACATTTTCAAGACCTCCGGACAGATTTCAGACTAGTTTTAGTTACAGATAGCCAACTGATGAATAACATACAGTACAACCCTTGTAGTGGAACACTATTATCAGAAACTTTGGCACAGGGTATGTGAAATGGCACTTTTAAGTGTCCACACTGAAGCAGAGGGGGTCGTCCTCTTCAGTAAATGGTTAATATTCATCTTGTTTTGGGAGAAAGTACAATATGTAGCATAAGCTTGTCAGGAGTTTGAAACTGCTTTCCTAGCTTTGTATAATGTCTCACTGGAAAGAGATTCTTCCAAACATCTTTGCTGATGAGCTTCCTTTTGAGTGGCCACCAGTAATTAAGTGTATTAGGCATTGAGCCAATCACTAATGCGAGCACATGCTGAGATCCACCAAGTTTAATTAGAATGGCTGACATGAAAATGGAAAGCTAAAACTGTAGCGCATACCATGGAAATGTTTGCCAAAAACAGGCCTGGCAGTACAAGGTGGTTGTTATTCAAAGTAGTCATGTTCACACTCCAGTTTTCAGGGGTCATGCACTCCTTAGAGTGAGCTGCTTCATTCTCTTCTGCACAGCAGCAAAAGGTTAGCGTCCGACTGGTTTACTTGAGCTTTCTCATGTTTTACGTGTGAATTTGTCTCGACTGCAAATGTTTTTAAAGCGTTTTCTTATTGTTTCACCTGCACCACTATTTACAATAGTACATTCTTTTGTTTTATTCTTATGCATTGAACACATATTAAATTCTCATTCAGAGATGCTTTCTGCTGGTCTTGTGTTTTCTCATGGACCTGTAATGAGGCATCAGGCGACTCTGCAATAAGATGGTGGGGAACAATCTGTGTAAACTTGAATGCAAGCATGGCCAGTGTTATCACCGGGGGAGGAATGTGATCTTTAGTTTGATTTGATTTGACAAACACGGCTAATGCACACTGGCAGGCCAAACACACCAGGGAAGCGGAAAGACAGGCCCCAGGGTGAGGGGAGGATCAGCCAACACGGTTAACCCTTCTACTGCTGGAGAACTGAAAGCATGTTACAGTACAGTAGTCTTACAGGATGGGACTTACAGTTGAGTGTGTGTGCGCAGGGATTTTAACAGGACAATGAGAGAAGACTCAAATGGTTTCCTTTCCCACTATGACGGGGCACCTGATAACCTCTTCTTCTTCCTGCCACTGTTGACTGACCATTTCTAACACAATCATGTGTGTTTCTTCCCTCGAGAAGCCCACTATAAAGGACTCAGAGTGGACTTAACTGTGGCCTTCACTCGCCACACATTTTCCAGTTTCTTTTTAAATTTTCACCACTGTGAAAACACAGCAAGAAAAAAACACTTTAAACTATGGGAAAACTAATTTAAATCAGCTGGCGGGATTTGCACTGAAAGTCCTCACCCACGTTGGAGTGAAAAGAATGCTTTTTGGCAGCGGGGCGCTGGAAATTGATTACATCTGCAGAACCACAGAACAATGTTTCATCTGCCTCTATCAAGACTAAATATCCTACTCCCAAATATTCAACCTCTGCAGAGTTCAAATCTTTTTGAAGCTATAAAAAGACTGTCAGGAACATGCATCTATTGTCTTTTTACATCTTTCCTCCTTTTCCTTCAAACTCCAAAACAATAACACACAATTACATGGTGAAAAGTTTTTTTTACGGTCTCTTTGTCATACCAGAGCTGTGCTAAAGGTCATTGGTGAGAATCAGAAATTGATTAATATACTTGAATCTGGTCGCTCCACCCTACCCACCGGTCAATGAGTCCCAGGGCGGATATGAAGAATATGTATGATCTGACTTGTGGAGCTGAGCTGTCTGTCGGCTCGCTCAACAAAGATTAATTTTGACGTCTCCTCCCCTAAATCCGCTCTGATTAAATATTTGCTGGCTCATTTAATATGAATGTGAATTAATGGTCAGTCAGTGAGTTCATGTCGTCTCCACTTGAGTAATTGCAGTGATTTGGCAGAAAGACCTCTGCACCTCCTACTTCTGTCTGTTGCATTTCCTCTCCGTCTGTCCGTCTGTTTCACACCTGATTTGTATCCACGAGACCTGTGGTTTTTTTTTTTTAGCTCTACAGTAAATGTTGTGAAATGAGAATGGCACAAACTTGTAGTATGTGAAGCTTGAATGTGAATGCCTGACTGTAGGGATGGCAATGTTGTTCTGTCACACTGAAACATCTCATACGCTCCAACCTGCTGACCTTTCCTCTCGCGCCAGCATTACCTTCAGTTTTTTAATGAAATATCTCAACAACCAGTCGATGGATTGCCATGAAATTAGGCAACGACTTGTGATAAACTGTGATAACTTTGGTAATCTCCACCTGGTGTCATCAAGTGCACATTTGAATTCATCCATCATCTGTTAAACATCATACCTGCTCAACATTAGCATGTTGGCATCCTCATTGTTGGCGTGTTTAGCTCAGAGCCCCGCTGTGACTTCAGTTCGCACAGTTTCGTCTCCCGTTTATTTTTGACGGAGCTATGAGCAAGAGTCCATCCGCGCTCTTGTTACTGACATTTGAACCTGCAAATTATCCACGAGTTCAATTTCCTTATTGTAACTAGGGGAATAAAATCTGAACACCAGTAATTAAGCTGTGAGTGGGCTTGTTGCAGTGTAAGTGAGAGGCAGAGCAGGGAGGTGTCACTCGTTCATGTCATTTCCTCCATCTGCTCAGGCCATGGCCGGTACTCACACAGTACAGACCTTCACACGTCCCGGATACCGTCACCCTGCACGGTGAGATGGGAGGAAGAGGAAGGGAGAAATATGCAGTATTATTTTACTATGTAGGCCTTGTAACCCAGTAGGAACGCTAACTGAGATATGATTGCATTTCTCCAAGGTAAACAAACGATTGAAACAAAGACTAGCTTGTTTGAGAGTCCTGAAGTATGAATCCTTTCTGTCGACGAAGAGCAAAATCCTGACTGAGGAATCGTCATGGTTACTGAGAGAGTAGAAGAGTATGTTATAGCATACTTCTGTCGCAATGAATGTGACCAATTATATACTGTGTAACGGCATCTATGAATCCCTGTGAAATACAGGCTGCTCATGGGAATGAAACGCTCACTGAAATTCATTGGCATTTCAGACAAATGTTTCAAGGAATATTTGGGAAATGTACTTTCTTGCCGAGAGTGAGATGAGAGGATCAATAATCTTTTGTCAGTCCACCAAATATAAAGCCAGAGCCAGCAGCTGAATAGATTATCGTAGAATAAAGAAGTAGTCTGGAATATAACACACCACAAGTGTCTTTGTTTTCTATTAACTTTGACTCAACAACAACACTCTTCATCTATACATCAGTGTTTGTTATTTTGGGACTTAATTTGACTTGGGTCAAAATATATGAACTTAAGAACGAACACTGTCAATCAATACTGAATAATTAAAATGAAGACAAAGTACATCAGTAATAAAAAAATATCCTTGCAGGTGTTTGGGAGTCACTGATCTGGATACAAAGGCAAATTCAGACAGGATGTGGACGGTCTTGGGTTCAAGCACACGAGCAGAATGTGATCCATTTCTCCTTGAGGGTCCCGGCCTTGTCCCAGAATACCGGAGGGAAAAGCAGAGGGGGCGGAAAGCCAAGGGGGTCCGCTATGCCATTGAGGTTTCAGGTGACAAGTATTCTGCAGATTTGTCTCGGGGCAGACACAGAGCCACGAGGGCGAGTGTCCCTTTGAATGTTCTGGAAAATTCCCTGACCCTGAGGAGTGTTTCATTACATCTTCCAGTGTAGCCTCCCAGGCCCGTCCCAGAACAGAGACTCCTTTGAGAGATGCTGCCGAGAATTTGGGAAGTCGGGATTTAGGCAGAAAAAAAAAATGCAGTTCATCACATGCTTCAAACCATTTTCATGTCTACTACTCGATACAATTTAAATTTAAGGTCATAAGACTTTTTTTTTAAAATGCCAGCAGGGCAAGAATACGTGAAACCCATCCAAACCACTAAAACTCTGAGAGACGGTCAAAACAACATCGTTATCTCACAATCTTCACATTTGCCGTTGGCCGGTAGGGGAAACCAATGAGTCACACCCACGCTCTAAAAATAGCAGAGTTGTTTGGTCAAAGCGTTCTTTTCTGAGGCCAGTGTGCTATACTACAAATAGAAGCACTTTTTTTTATTTTGGGTGAAATGCTGCGCTCGTCACTATAAAACGCTGCACTTGTCACTGTCACTTTTGACCCAACCAATCACAAAGCATAATCGCCGGGATGTTTCAATTTGTGCCTTTATGATAATGATAAGGGAAAAAAAACTCACATGACAGTGTTGAACGGTTGAGTCTAATTTGTGATCAAGTGAGCGCGTTTGCTTTTTTTCCGGTCACACATTCACGCAAATTATCATCACCTTAGTTTCATCAGGGAAAATGCAACAGGATTAAGGTTGTTTGTTTATTCAGCCTAACTCCATGTATTGAAGATAATGAAGAAGGATGAGCTTATTGCAGTGAAGCTTTACTGTGTTGGGCACAAACTGATATCAATGGTAATTTATATATTTTTTTATATATATACAGTATATCTACACAATTAAACAGAAAAGTAATCTCCAAATTGTATTCTCGTTAATAAGAGTTTGAGAGAATATGAGTGAGGACAGGTTAACTTGTAACCCTGTAACAACAGGGGATCAGCAGCATTTAACAATAAACAGAGTGCAATAAATGGGAGCATTAATTAATATTTACAATTTAATCTACAATATAAAATAAAGTGCACGGAATGTAAGTGTGCAAGTGTAGTGAGGTGTGTACTTATTCTTTGTGTGTGTGTGTCTTTATTGCAGATGGAGTCACGCCCTCTCTCGCAGTGAATAGGTGGCCTCAACAAGGGAGACAGGCTCTCAGCTCAGCCTGTAAATAAAACCCTCTTCCTTCTACACAACGTGGGAGAAAGTGGCGGTGGGGCCGGTGTGGCGTGTCTGTAGGCTGATAACTGGAGTGAAAGCGGTGTTGAGGGATCATCTTTCACTCTGAGCCACTCATCTTTCATGCCGTGGACCCGGAGCCGGCTCTCAGGGCTGAACTGTCAGCAGGGAAGGCAGAGACACTCACGTGGATTCGATCGGCCGGCCGGCCGGCACAGGGCACAGGTGTAAAGCCTCTTCCACATGAGGCTGGAGAGGCTTACATGAGGGAATAGTCATGCTTTTGTTTGGAGGACCTTCATACAGGATTAAGACACTTTAACTGACTTTTTGTTCATTTTTGTTTGGGCTGAAGAGGGACAGCTGGTGTTGATTCTTCTGCTTTATGAGTTTTCATCACTGGGAAAGCGTGTCTGAGGGGTAGGGGGAGCCAGCATGGCCAAGCCTCTGCTGAAGATACAGCGCTATTTCCGCAGGAAACCTGTCCGATTCTTTTCCCTCATCCTCCTCTACCTGACTGCCGGGAGCCTCGTCTTCCTGCACTCTGGCTTCGTCGGGGACAGCAGGCCCGGGGCTAGAGGCGGCAGAAACTCTGTGGTAGCTTCTGAGATGGGAAGCCGTACTTCAATGGCAGGCGCTCGGGGGCTTGGCATCATGAGTAGAGTGTTTAAAGAGACCCGCAGGTCTGGACGGAGGTATGGCCCTCCGTGGATGAAAAAGGCCAGACAGGAGGGCCAGGAGACGGTGCGCAGGGGGGGAGACTATACCAACAACTGGAACCGTGCCCTTAAAGGACGCAGTGCCAAAGACGTGGACAATGGAAGAGGTGAGTTATCATTCTTCCAAATTTAACAACAGATGAATTGTAAAAGATGATTACAATTTTCCCTTGGCTTCGACCACACAACAAGAAAAAAATCAATATCAAAAAAATACATGAAGTCAATGCAGTGCTCCCTTAAACAGATCAACAAAGCATGATTATAATATACTGGTACAATAAATTAATTAAATGATGCAATAACCAAAATATGTCCCAGCAATTGCAACATTAATGACAACTCAGTGTTTATGAATGGATTCTTGTGTAAAATAAAAAGAACAATGATTATAATAACCCATTGTTTTGTGTCATAGCTGCTAATGAGAATTCAACACATTATAAGAATGTAGGATATTTTATTACAGGCTGATTTATAATGCACATTCACTTCATGCAGCACTTCATGTTCATATGAAATTGATCCAAAGTAATCTCTAATTACAAAGCGCATCATCTTAATGACTGAGAATTTCAAGTTATAATTGGTCATGTAGGAAATCTCTTGAGAGTGGAGTGAGATGATGATTATGATTAAGTCCTCTGTCTCGTCTCAGAGTGAATCCTTCAAGGGTCTCACCCACAGAGCCTCAGCCGCAGCTCGGCTTTGAACCGCTCGCCATGTACGGCTGCTGCACAACCGCGACATCTAGAATGATCTCATGTTCACAGGACTGACTGTTTTGTCTCTCTTTTACATAATCCTGACAGAAACTGTTTACATTTAAACTCCTGACTGGCATGTGACATCTTATCAAGTCACAAAAAGGTTTTGAAAACAAGTGGGGCCAGGAAGTGTCTGACTAGAGCCGACATCTCTGACCTTGAATGGCACGAATATCCGGTTGACTTATTCCTCTCCAAATAAAACATGATCAAATGAGCTGATAAGGGGATGTAATTTACACCCGACTCACTTCTCTTTTGCTCCTCCTGGCTATTATTACCCTGCCAAACTATTGGATTAAGTATACATTATTAAAACCAAAGTAAAGTAGATTTATCCAACATCTATATCTGTTAATTAAGTAATACCAACATATTAAGATACTCTGTTACTAGTAAAGTAAATGTCCTCAATTCAAAGTGTATGTGTGTGTGTGTGTATATATATGTGTGTATATATATATATATATATATATATATATATATATGTGTATATATGTATATATATATATATGTATATATATATGTATATATGTATATATATATGTATATATATATATATATATATGTGTGTGTGTATATGTGTATGTATATATGTTTTTTTTTTTACTGTTGGATGATTATTAGTAATCTATTAACATGTTGGTTGAGTTGGACGTTGGCAGTTTCACAAATGAAATGTGGTGAACTAAAGGTATAAAATGTATATACCAAACACTGTAGTTAAAGTACATTACTCGAGTACATTTATTTTTTACTTTAGATACTTACTAAACATTTTAAACATTCCTCTGATCAGATGCCATTTCCAGTCTGCCAACAGAAATAAATAAAGCGTTGCATGGTTCATGCAAAAAACCTTTCCAGACTCAGTGGTGGAATAATTATCCAGATACTTTGCTTTAGTAAAGTCAGCAATAAGACAATGTAAACCTGCTATGTTACAAATGAATTATTATAATTTTACTTAAAGTAGTATGATGGGCAGTTTAATCTATAAATGCATTATACTTTAAAAAACCTGGTGACCTGTTTTGTAAAATCTTCAGTAACTTGTAACTAATACATGAATTGTTCATTATAATGTAATATTTCTTCCTGGCATGGAGTGAAGTAGAAATAGAAAAACATTACATAATAAATACTCAAGTACCCTCAAAATTGTAGAGGAGTACATTCAGCACTAGAGCAGTACAATGCTCTTAGTTATTATTCCTCCAGTATGAAACATCTGGTCCAGTCTCAACACATGCTATTTGGGGTTGCTATTTATTCACATCCACGATGCTCTAAATTTTACGACAAGTCCATTGTGGTTATGTGGGTTTCTGGTTTCCCTCAGGACGGGCAGGTGGAGAATATAAACTGCCCATGAATATGAAACACAAGTGGAAGTGGCTGCTGCTCTGTTTGTGTTCGCATTGTGACAAAACATGGCAGCTTTCCTGATTTTTATCACTCACTCTACTCTGGGACAAACTCCAACCTCTCTGAGCCAGAAGAAAAAACAAATAACTTATTCTTTTACAAAAATCTATGAGGTACCGTACAGTATCTCGCTGTGCATTAGGATGTAGAGTATTAAAGACCAATGTTTTATAGTGCAGTGCTGAGGCCAGGAAAACAAACTTGTTTACAATGTCTATTGAAGCTTTGGGTTATCTGATAGTGGAACTCGGTCCTCCTCCTCCCCTCCTGTTCGGAAACACTAAGCTCACAGTACTGCAGCAGAAAGTGATGATGGAGTAATTAGCGGCATCAAAGCATTCGTTTGCTCCCATACAGCCAGCTCCACTCGTTACTTTGCAGTTTTTTTCTTTCCTATCCTCTCACTGCAAATGCACTCATTCCCACTGGCTCTGGATTTAATTTGGAGGGGATGATGGAGCATAAGAAGCAGACCGCAGCGTACAAACACATTTGCGCTATGTGGTGCAATGGTACAGAAATATATTGTATTGAAGGGAAAACAAAAGGAGTAGACAGAGGATAGAATACAGCTGAACAAACACTTGACATTTGTTAATGTGATCCACCAGATAAAGGAAAGTTATTGAGGAACGTTTGCTTATAGAAAGAATAACACACGTAATAGGACTGTTTCATCTTTTACCCTCATGTCATACGAAGCAGAAATACGCCACTCAAAATGAGGTTCCAGCTGAATTTAAATCAACGTTTTCCTTTATCATGAAGCTGATTATTTCCCAGCTCAACAATAGTTAGGAGGAAGATTACAGCTGAGTCCTGCAGCACACCACATGCTGCACAAATGCAGGTCTTTAGTCCAGAACAATTAAAGTGATGCGGGGGACCAGGACTCGTTCAGCTATCATCAGAGGCTTAGAGGGGTAATGGCACAGCACAGATGGTGAGATGTTTGTTTAAGGTATAGTGGAGCCTGTGCAGCTCAGTTAAACAGAGCCAGTGTGTTATGAGAAGGAAGAAGCGGTTGAAGGGTTGCAGTATCGCTCTGCAGAGGAGCACTGAAGCCCCACCCCCACACGACTGGAAACATGCAGAGACAGTTACAGTTACACGCCACTAGAAGGGGATGTGTGTCTTTATAAATAAATAAGGCGTCTGCCCCACTTTGGATCCTCTAGTGCTCCATTACTACACCGTGAACGCCAGGAAGAGACTGTTGTGGACAGCTGACCCGCTACTCTTTTGTGGCGGTTTTCAAATTGAATGTGTTGTACAAAACAACGTAAACATCGTACATGTCTTTCATTGAGTCTGTCTTTCTCTATCGCTAACATATACGTTTTCTCTTTTTCAGCAAAGTATTTCGGCTGCTACATTGATGACACACAGAAAAGAGCGCTGAGAGGAGTTTCCTTTTTTGACTACAAAAAAATGACTGTATTTCGTTGCCAGGACAACTGTGCAGAAAGGTATGACTGCAGCAAACAACACAAAACACTCCATTAGATGTCCTCTCTTTTTTTATTTCCACTGACCGGCTGATGAATATAAGTAGAGCTGATATGGAAATTAGAAATCCCTGACTTTGATTGAAATGTGTCACATGTGTGTTTTGGAGAATCACAGATCCAATGGTAGTTGAGGGCTAATACAGGCCGATCACATATATTAACACCAACATATATATTGATGTGCAAAATAATATCCTGTTCACGAGCCAGAGCCAATGCATATGCTTATGAAGATAATGTGATGCGATCAAAAGCTCCATGACATTAAATGTGCCTTAGGGTGAGACTTTAGTGTCAATCATCGTTTTTTGACGACACTAAAGGACACCTCTTGTAGTATCTTGGTTTGGGGTCTGCTCTTCTTGTATCAATGAAGGAAAATCTACATTATTTCTGAGTCAACATGTGTTTCCAACAGGTCTGTGTCAATAGTTTGTTGGAGCCCCTTTTCCTGTTTCAACATGTCAATGGCCACTCAGTGCATGAAGAAATAGTTTTGTTTGATGTGGAGGAACTTGCCGGCCTACAGAGCCCTCGCTTGATCCCCATCCAACCAACCATGACCAGTTCAACCTGTCGCAAAGAAAAAAATGAACTGCTGTAAAGCTATTAACCCCCATTGTCTCCTACTGTGCAGCTGCCCCCAGATGTTCTGTGTCATAACTTGATTACATTACATTTCATTTAGCTGACGCTTTTATCCAAAGCGATTAAACACATTCATTTAGGAATATGACAACACTGTCTCTTCAAGACAGGAGACACGTTAACACACTTTAAGGCCCATGTCAGCTGCTATTGTGCTTTTTCCTTAATCACTCCAGTAAATGGTAAATGGACGTATGCCACTCAATTTTAACGCTACATGTCATTCACCCATTCATACAGCCGTCGGGAGCAATTTGGGGTTAACCGTCTTGACCAAGGACCCATCGACATGTACTAACTAGAGGAGCCAGGGATCGAACTGCCAATCTTGTGATTGAAGGACAACCCGCTCTCGCACTGAGCCACATTTCATAGAAAAATTTCCCGTACACTGACGAAAGAAAATAAAGGAGGCTCTTGAGATGCAATCAATTTACTCCGTGCAAAACGTGAGACAATGGTGACTCTTTTAGTCACATTTTCTTACATCTTTGCACATCAATCAACCAAGAGCCTCTTTCTCTGTTTTGTTGTGTGCTGGCACATTTTCTATGAAATGAGACTAACTGAGCTAACTCTTTTGAAAAGCCTGGTTTCAAGAGCGCGAAACCCTTTACAATTCTTTTGGGCTCTGCTGCTGCCGGCTTTTCCTGGTTAATAGTCCCGCCCTGCATCTAACGCCTTCGATGATTGAATAGGAGATCCAACTGTGAGCCGGACTAACACCAATGCTCAACCTTAACTATGTTCTTCTGGCTGAATTGGAGCAAATACCTGGAGCCAGCTTCCAAACCTTTGGGAAAGCCTTCCCAGAACAGTTGCTCTTTACATTATAATCCAAATTTGCTCGTATTAGCATACAAATAAATCCAATCCTCAAGTTTGTACGGGGATAAAACAGAAACAAAATATTATGTATGCTCCAGTTTTGGAAGCATTAATCTCTCTGCTCCTATCATCCACTTGTCCTCCCGTTTCCTTCATTCCTATCTCTCCCTCTTTGCTACCTCACCCATCTTTCTTTCACCTCTTTTCACTCTCTGTGGAATTCCAGAGACGGTGCTATCGAATGCATTGAATTACACCCATCACTGAATCCCAGAGCAGAGAATAGGAGCAGGGAGAGCGATTGTTTTTAGCTCCTTCCTCCTCTTGGATCTTGCAGCCTGCTCACCTCCTCTCCCAGAGCAGTGAGTTAATAAGAACAGACAAACAAATGAGGGGCAATAGCACAGCACAGAGTTTTGGGTTTGATTGACAGCCCAGGGGATTTGTGCTGTGTGAGGGGCGTGTTGAGCGTCTAATTGCAACCAAAAGGCCTCTTGGGAGTCAAATCCTCCATGCAGCAACAGAGCAGAGAGAAGAGACTTCCTGTGATGGATTCCCCAGATGTATAATTGCCTCAAGCGCCTTGTAGCATCTTCACCAAAGAGAGAGATGTTATTCCAGAGTAACGTTTGGATGTGTTCTCATCTTTACTTCAACATCCTCTGTGCACCATTTGCTTGGTTTTATTGATTACTGCTTATCCAGTTGCATAAGCAACCTGTGAAGGATTAAGAAACACCATGAAGGCTCAGAGCAATCACTCAGCCTCTATGCCTTACCTTTACTAACGATGCTAATGCTTTTTCCCTTCTCTTCCCTCAGAGGGTACATGTACGCAGGTCTGGAGTTCGGAGCCGAGTGCTACTGCGGTCACAAGATCCAGGCTCCCAATGCTTCAGATAGCGAATGCAGCATGGAGTGTAAAGGAGAGAAGAGCAACCTGTGCGGAGGAGCCAACCGACTGTCCATCTATAGGCTGGAGCTGAGCCAGGAGTCCGCACGTCGTTGTGAGTCTCACACTGCCGGGTTTCACAGGAACAACAAGCTGCTCCACACAGGGCTGTCAAGTGAAGACAAAGCACTGACACACTTGAAATTGGGTCACAAAAAGTTTTGTTTTTATTTTTTTGGGGCTCTATATTGTCGCCATAAGTATTCTCCCACGCGCCTGTCGACCTACTGGTGAGCAAAATGTTGCTCTTTTTAATTTCATTATAAAAAATGTGAGCATTAGCGCTGCCTCCTCTTTGTCAAAATTAGTCGACTCATTGGTCATTCTTGGTCTCAGTCGACTAAGATCTCTTTAGTGGATAAGTCGTTCTTTATACTTTCTTTCATGTTAATTGGGTTATTTCCAAGAAACTGATGAGCACATTTCTGGTAAACACAATATGTTAAGTGGTGCTTTTTGTGTGATTCTTTGTAGAGAAAAATCATATTGTTGGTCAACTGAGAATTATTTTAGTCGAGGACAGTCCTGGTGCACATTGGAATTGATGTCCATGAGCTGAGTGAGCAATACCAACCTGTGTATACCAACAGTATCATCTGAGGCACAAAGGTGCTATTTGGATTCATAAATCTAACAAGCCAGGCTGTTTTATTTTATTTTATGCCACAGAATTGGTAGCAGGCTGCTTGTTTGTGTCTGCACCCATAACGCTAGCTGCCACTGCAAAACTATACGGAAGTGAAACAATGTGCTGATGTGCAAGGGACATTTTTTATACACTTCTATGGCAAATATTTAAGCACTGATCAATTTAAATGATCTTACTGCCCTCGTGCAGTTCAGTGCGGTATGTTTATTATGATTTTCATTTCTGCTTTTCTGTCCTCTACATCAGACTGCTGAATAAGCTCTTCATGTTTATTCTCACCTCTGACCCTGATCTCCATCATGTGAACATCAAAGAGGAAATGCAGGAAATGTGTCAATGTGGCTGTTTTGAGGTTTTCACCACTTGAAGACTATTACGGTCACATGGTCTTTTCAGCAAAACGTTAACTGCTATGATAATTCTTCAAAATATTATTCTGCATTCATTTCCTTTGCCTCGTTGTTATACAACCCAGATTATGTTCTGCTACATTTCACTCAGCTATGCATTTTCATCAGTGATCATATTATTTACGTTTGAATGCTGCATATGGGCGATGCTATCAAAGGAGCACAAACAAAAAGCATCTCGGGTTGATTTAAAAATCCATGCGAGTGCAAAGAAGTGAAGTTATAAAGAGGATGCAGGGAAGATATACTGCAGGGAAATAAAGAGAGCAAGGACATGACATTAAAAATGCAACTTTTTGTCAGGGAAGAAGGTCAAAAATAAATAAAACATTGGATACACGTCATGGCTACGATACGTAATGGCAGGAGCTAATTTGAAATCGGCGTAACTTGTGTTAAAGCCTCACAGCACTGATAGAAGACGAGCTCAGCAGTCGTGGGGAGGTGCAGGTTTTGGGAGCATGAACCTCAATAAGAAGAAATACCGCAGACGCACAGCTCCATGTGCATATTTTATTCAGCGCCATTTGAGCAAGCAGGCAGTTTTCATCGTGGTGTCTGTCAGTAAAAAGCTTTCTGTTTTCTTCCTCTGTTGTAAATGCTTCAGTCTGTTGAGAGCTTCATATTTGCATCAGCACGGCTGACATGTTGACTGGCTGAAATTAAGATTTCCTTCTGCAGTGACTTATAAATGCGGTTTTCAGCCTGTGATAAAGCAATGCTGCTCACAACCTTCCTGTCACAGGCCGCATATGACAATCAGTCCAATTGTGATTTAAAACCCCATCCGCTTTTCACGCTGTTTTGATGGTTCATTAGAAAAAGCGGTCCAACATTCTCTAATGTGTGTGTGCAGGAGTAGCAATTCAAAAACAAAAACAAAGGAAAAACAGACTTTTACAGCTAAAATAACAACTTCACATGAAGGAAGGAAGCAGTTCTGTTTTATTTTATTTTTATCTATCCATCTGACCTGAGGTTCTGAGATTAAAAGGTCATCAACACACAGCAGGGATGTTAGAGCTGCTATTGGTTGAGTCTGCTGGCAGGTCAGGGCCTCAGCAGACTGGGGAGAGTCCCAGTGGGATCTCTTCATGAGGGTCAGTGAATACAGGCCAATCTGATGGAAGCTGTGCTCACTAACCATAAGGCTGGAGTATTTTTGTTTTATTGTTTTTTCTTTCCATTGGTAAGTAACATTTTGGATTGTTCTGTCTGTTTCAGATGGCAGTGCCATTTTCAAAGGCTGTTTCCACAGGCCAGACAATGTCACTCTGGCACTTCCCTTCAGCGCCGTTATCCAAAACATGTCTGTGGACAAATGTGTGGACATGTGCACGGAGAGGGTGAGGGGGGCGATTGGATTTCTGCATTGCACATGTATACACCTGAATGTGTCTGCAGTGTTTAATGGCTGCTGTATTTTAGGAGAAAACGCTGGCCGTGCTGGCTGGGGATCAGTGTCACTGCGGCTTCCCGACTCCTCTCTTCTCCCTTCATGAGCCGGAGGACGAGGGCATGTGTCTCCACCGCTGCCACGGGGAAGAGTTCGAGAGCTGCGGGAACGCCGAGTACTTTGTGGTGTACCAGACACAGGTTCAAGGTAATGTTTGTTGGCTCACAGACCATAAAGAGAGCATTGAAATGAGAGCATTGAAATGAGAGCCATGTCTGCCACAACCTAAACATAGATGCAACACAGTGTGTGAATATGCTTCTTCTAAACTAGCAGACACCTGACTCCATATCAACGGTTCAACAATCTAATAGGGAAATGGGTAGGGAAGGGTTTTAAAACACATTTTGTTTATTTGATCTCAATTGTATTCATTTTTACCTTTTTTATATGTTTTATTTTACTAAAATAATACAATTTCCAATAAAATATATTATAAAAATATAATGTTATCCTATATGAACATGTCCTGTTATTTGAATGTTTATTTAGTTCACCCTGCCACAGATGTAGGCTCTCTTTATCATAACATGTAAAAATCTTGATTGTTTGTTTTCTATAAAGAAATATGATTATTTTTGTTTTATGCAGGTTTCCTCACTGCACCAGGCAGCTGTTGCTTGGAGGATAAAAAAACCACAGAGCCCAGTAAACAGAAACTGAGGTTTAACACTGAAGCAAAAAAAAAACAAGAACAGCGGGAAGTGAACTTATTGTAAATATTTTGGACAAGTTTTTCTCAGAAATCTGCAGCTATTGGCTTATTTCTTCCAGTTTTGACGTCACACTTTAATGTCAGTGTGTGGGCATTGTTAGGCAATTTGGGCTGAAGAGGAAACTGTCGAGCTGACCCACGCACAACAAAACATAACAGCAGAATGTGTCTATCGCTGTATTTTCTGAACTTTTTCACCAGTGATGTTAAATGTCTTTCCCACAAACTTCCAATATTTCAACATAACTGTTTTGTCTTTGGCCTATTATTACAAAATAAGTAGGAAGTGACTAACATGCTATATATATGCTCAATTAAGGTTAACTGTCTTGCTTAGGGACACATCGACATGGACTAGCAGAGCCGGGGATTGAACCCTCGACCCTCTGATTGAAAGACAGACATGCTAACCACTGACCCACAGTTGCCCCTTGTTCTATCACATACAATAAATGAATAATAAAGCCTCTCTCTTTGTGTTTTGTCAGATAACCGCTGCATGGACCGGCACTTCCTTCCCGCGCGTGCCAAGCAGCTGGTGGCCCTCGCCAGTTTCCCTGGAGCCGGCAACACCTGGGCTCGCCACCTTATAGAACTCGCCACTGGATACTACACTGGCAGCTATTACTTTGATGGCTCCCTTTACAATAAAGGTAGGCATTGACATTCATCTGACATACTTCACGAGCACATACATTGATGAATACACCTCTGTGGATTAAACATAAACACTGTGGGATTGCCATCGTTTCACAGGATTTAAAGGGGAGCGGGACCACTGGCGGAGTGGGAGGACGATCTGCATTAAGACGCACGAGAGCGGCAAGAAGGAGATCGAATCCTTTGACTCCAGCGTCCTCATGATCCGAAACCCCTACAAAGCCCTCATGGCTGAATTTAACAGAAAATATGGCGGCCACATTGGATTTGCTTCTCAGGCCCACTGGAAAGGGAAAGGTGAGCTAACCCCCAAACTGAGACCAGAGTGTACCAAGACAGAGACGAGACCAAGACTCTGGGGGGTCGAGACCAAGACTCTGGGGGGTCGACACCAAGACTCTGGGGGGTCGAGACCAAGACATACTGTAGGCCGGGGGAGACGAGTAAAGACACAACCAGACCAGTATGATAACCACACTTACTATACAGTGTGGAACATGCAAACCATATACACCCTCTTCACGTTGATCTAGAATATCCACATTCCCAAAAACATCACCCACAGAAAACCAGTAAAGGTTCCCCTCTTTTACCATAAGAAACGACTTGACTACTGATGTGCAGACGGCACAATGTTAGAATCTGGGAACAGAAAAATCAATCCAGCCGACGGACAAATGAGTCTCAGCCTTTGCACTCTTGTTCCTCAGCAGTTTTAATTTTATACAATCAGAAAAGAAAAAAAGCTTCTTCCAGGCCTACTGACTTAAAATAAATGAAAAACTGAATGTGCCACTAATGTTGTATGTGGTAATATTAAAATAATTGAGAAAGGGTTTATGGTGGCGTAGGATGGTTAGGAAATGGAGGAAATGACCATTAAACATCAGACTGCTTTAGTGGTTTTGACCTTATAGACCGATGTGGCTGAGCACAACATTGTGAAAACGCTCTAAAACCATTTTGAACATCTCAAAATGAGAAATGAAACCATTATCCAGCCAAACACAACCTGAGACCCTCTTGGTCAGATCATGAGTTTGGAGGTAAAACCTGCTCGTTGCTCAGACTCTCAAACAGGAAATGAGACTGTGTGGATTGAACATGTTTACATCTTCACAGAAACGTGCAAGCTGTTTCCTTAAATCCAGACGAGTTTCCAAAGAACATCTTTGTTCACAGATCCTTTGTCTAAAAGATGTTATGCCCTTTGCTGAGATATAATTACATTTCATGCATATTCCGCCTCCGCTTTGCTCGCCGCCCTTAGCGTGTCTCGGTAACCGTGGCAACTGATTTCTCGTCCACGTACCGTCTCTCTCTGACGTTCGGCGAGGTTTAATCGATTTTCCAGCGGCCGGAGAGTTGCCGACCCAGCAGTTGTCTCTCTTTGTGGAAACATCAGCACCTTTTGGCCTGCCAGCTCCAATGAGTGTTTATTCCTGCTGTCGGAGGGCAGACGACGCAGCGACGTCAGGAAAGAGAAAAGCTTTCTGACAGCTGCCTCTTCCAATGCAGCCGGGATCCAGCGTGAGAGTCAGAGGGACTGTGTTCAGGGCGCCACATGTAGGATTTGATGCAGGGGGGCCAGATGATGTCACTGATGCCCTCCAGTGTGGCTCCATGCAGTCAGCTCAGGGGCAACTTGTTTTGGAGGACATGTCCTTTTACAAAGTGCTGTGTTGTGTTTCAGTGTTGTCAGGTGGCTTTAGTTAAAGGCTCTTACATAAACCCCTTTATGTGGGCTTTTTAATGTCAAATGCTAATAACAACATAAGTATCTTAACTAAATCTGATATTCGGTCAAACATTAGCCGAACAGGATGTTCACACCAGAGCTGCAATTATTTTGGTTCCTTCTTATTTTAAGCTCCGGCTCTTTTGAACGCTCGAAAGCGAGAACAGACCCGGCAGCTCCTCAGCGTCTCTCTGCAGAGGTTGTGTTTTCAGGTGCAGCATATAATATTCTGTCCACTGTGCTTCTCTCGCTGGTTTCTGAGACAGCCCTGCAAACTCAGCAGGCTTTAAACTTTAACGACAGCCTCTCCTAACAGTGAAGATGTGTGCTGCTAATGCGGCACAGCTTCTGCCAGCAGACGCTTTTTTGTGGGCCAGTAGATTATCAACGGGTAAAAGTAGCAAGCGAAGGTTTTTCTGACAGTCCCTCTGCAGATTGACGGACAACCAAGAATGTCCCGTTATTTCAGAAAGTACTTCATGTAAATTGCGCCACACTTCTAAATCTAAATGACGTCAGTGTTTAGCCATCAAGACTCTCACTTCAACTCCATTCAAGTCCCCAATTTGTGGACTTAATTAATTAGTTTTTTCTTATTCCTTCTAATGTGTCCTGCAGAGTGGCCTGAGTTTGTGAAGAACTATGCCCCTTGGTGGGCGTCCCACACGTTGGACTGGCTGAATTATGGGAAGGTCGTCCACGTGGTCCACTTTGAGAACGTGAAGAGGGACCTGTTCTCCCAGCTGAAGGGAATGGTGCAGTTTCTGGGTTTGAAGGTTTCAGAGGACCGCCTCCTCTGCGTCGAGGGCCAGAAGGATGGAAACTTTAAGCGATCCGGGCTACGAAAGCTTGAATATGACCCCTATACTCCAGAAATGCGAGCGAACATCAATGAACTGATCAGAACAGTGGATGCTGCCTTGAGGAAAAGGAACATGCCTGGAGTTCCAGAGGATTATATGCCAAGATGATATACGTGATCCCCTCCTTTTCTTTTTCCCTTTTTTTTTAATTGGACTGTTATCAACAGACTGCCCCATATTTTGTAGGATTACGTTACCGAAAAAGTTTTTCAATTACTTCTCTGTGGACATTGGTTGAAGCGGTCTCTTTACCCTCTTATTTAGATTTTATATTCATGTTATTTCATTTTCTGTTGAACCTCGGCAGCTTCATGCATTAATAAAAGAGGCAGTTTTAACTGCAGAGGTTGTTTTTCTCTTCGGCTAAATGAAAAGCACTCCTTATCCTGCTCTATGCACATGTGCTGTGTAGGCATGAGCACATGCCTTAAAATGAAGAAGGTACAATAGCTGTGACTACGGAGAGGCTGCTCTGACTGTGCTGGCTGATTTGCTGCCAGTGAAGAAACACGTGACCCAAAAAATATATTGGGTAGTATTTTGTGCAAAAGAGAAATATAAGAAATGAAAACATTAAAATGTATGACTCTTCTGCTGCTATCACAGTTACAGAATAATACTATTTTTTACATAAACTTTAAAACATTCATCCCTTGGTCAGAGGGGAAAATGCAATATGCTGGTTGTAACTACCTGATACGGTGTGTTTTTGTAAGAAGACTTGTTTTCAATGATGAAGACGTAAATAACTCAGCTCCTCGTATTCAAGATGATGAATAATCCCTCTTGAAGGCACTGACTCAAGGAGAGAAGAGGACTTATCTCAGCAGCATTTATTTATCTCTGCCGTGCAGTGCACATGTCGAATAATTTGGTTGTGAATATGTTTTATTAACACTGGACTCGATGCAGAAATCCAAAAAGCACTTTGCTGTGCAACACTTGCCCCAAAGATCACGGAGAAATTAAGCGTTACACTTGTGTTATAGATCGGAGTAACCTTTAGCCTAGTGATCAGTATAGATTTATTTTATGACAGTTACTGTAATAAAAACTGTTTCTTTTTCATTGCTTTGTTGTAAGAGGAGCTATGAACAAGTTAAAGCTGGGGATAATTTTACTCTTTATAATTTAAAAGAATCTCCACAAACGTGTTAAAGATTCTTCTCAAATTCTCTGAGCAGCACGTCATATAAATAAACAAATGAATAAATACATGAATATATAAATAAATAAAACGCTGGCGACAGCCAGACAACATTAACTGACTTCCAATTTCAGAATGACATAAATATATTTTTATAGTGTTTGCTGACACATCGATAACATTTGTATTGCAACAATCAAAAGGGGAGAAGTTGTTCTATTTTTAACACATGCTTTAAACTTTATTGGCTCTCGTTTTCATTGACAAGCTGGCACTTTCAGAATATAAGTGTCACAAATGAATGTATTTTCTATGGAATGAATGTAATGTCATAAGGCCCAATAAATGAGTGCATAAAATGAAGTGCTATGGTCGACTGTAATTTCTGAAGAAATGTTGGAATTAAGATGACTACTAAAAAGGTGATTGTGTGTTTTTAAAGATCAAATAAAAAGTATTATATGGTTCTCAGTATAGTCTCTTCAGGCTCCTCCATTATTCAGTAGTACTTAGTGTACTTATTATACCTTAACATATGTAAATATATTAGTCAAAGTAAAATTATTACGACATGCAGTGGTTTTATGATAATTTTTTATTGTAACACGGATGAGGTTAAGCTGCTATATATATATATATATATATATATATATATATATATATATATATATATATATATAGTAGTTTTGCCTACTAGCAGGCTCACATTTTTCAAGTAGTAAACAAAATACAGCTGCGGCTCATGGGAATGTCATTTGCTTTGCAGGCATTTAAGTGTTCACCAAAGTACTGGTGGTGGTAGATGATTTTACCTGAGGGGCACAGTCATGGCAATCCATCTGATGTTTCAGTCTGAACCAAGTGGCGGACACAGGGACCAGCAGACTGAATTGTGTTACCACCCATAGAGCCGAGCCATATTGTGGCTAAAAATGTGAATATGTAGCAACTAACAGATTAGTTATAAAATAATACAGCGAAAAACAAGCTGTAAACACATCTTTGGCAAAGATACAAATATAAAAATACAGCAAATGCAGAGCAACATAATTTATTTTATGACCACCATAAACTCAAGTAATATTTTTAAATAATATTTATTTATTCTCTCCCTTTAGCTTAATTTTGTCTCTAGCAACATGCTCGAGTGGTCCAATTGTTACAATACAAGTTTGATTAATAAAGCTTTAAAAAAGGTAAACTCTACCCAAGTGTTATTGTGGTTCACTGCCAGTAACTCATGTCACCTCTGCAGTCTGGGTCGTCCCCTGCTTCCTGTTGCATGAAACAAACTACCAGGCACTCTTGTGGTTGTTATTCATTTTATGAAGTGAGAAGAATCACATTGACCCTTGAGATGTTGAATCACTTTACTTACTCACACAAGATTAGGTGATTAGAAGCTGTTGCAAGGAGCCCACACCCCTCCACTGAGAGGTGATATCTGCATTTGTTACAGCTAGTGAGGTACCAATGAAATAAATTATGCTGGCCATGAATTGCTAATGCGTGTTGGCACTTTTTTGTGTTCAAAGGAATCAAATTTAATTCAACTTGACTCTTAAATGAAAGCTCTCTGCCATAGTTTTTCAAATTAATTTTTTCATGATCATATAATCATGACTGTGGATGAATAATACATTAATACATTTTGCTTCAATATTGAGAAATTAAAAAATCAAAGAGCTGATTTTTATATGTAGAGCTTTATTTAAAAAAAAAAAATATTGCACAAATCACATTCACTGAATAGCTATCATACATGAAATAACAAAAGTGTAAGACCATTCAACACACAGTTTTTGCCCCCTGGTAATAGAAGCTGTGTGTTATGATTCATGAGAGCGAACCACACTGCCCATACTGTATCGCAACAGCAGTCCTCCACCCATTTGTATCTGTTTCAGTTTGACACAAAATACATTAATGCTGCAACGCAAAACTATTGCGTACTATGGTGTCAGTAAACATCCCCTTTTAGACAGTTGAGATTTTATGAGCAAGAACAGAAATACCATAAAGCAATTCTTGGCTCTTTTCCTTCAGCGAGTGATTTTCGTGATCTTCTGTTTGTGTCTAATTGCTTGGTGTGGTGCACATCATTTTAGTTCAGGTCAAATGAAAAAACTTTACAACAACCAAATACTTCATGAAGACTGAAGCCCCTTCCACCAAATTTGCAAAAGGTTTCACTCATCCAAATATACAGTTAGGTCCATAAATATTTGGACATTGACACATTTTTCATTATTTTGGCTCTGTACACCACAACAATGGAGTTGTAATGAAAAAATCAAGATGTGCTTTAAGTGCAGACTTTCAGCTTTAATTTGAGGGTATTTACATCCAAATCAGGTGAACGGTGTAGGAATTACAACAAATTAAAATGTGGCCACCCTCTTTTTAAGGGACCAAAAGTAATTGGACAAATTAATATAATCATAAATCTAATTGTCACTTTTAATACTTTGTTGAAAATCCTTTGCAGTCAATGACAGCCTGAAGTCTGGATTTTTTCATTTCAACTCCATTGTTGTGGTGTACAGAGCCAAAATAATGAAAAATGTGTCAATGTCCAAATATTTATGGACCTAACTGTATGCCATAAAATAGATGCATGACTCACAAAAGGTTTTCTGCAATTAGTAATCTACTGCCACCATTTGTGATCAACAATACATGCAAAATATTTCTGAAAGGAGCCCACTGAATGTTCATTTAGCACAATATAATTTCAGACAATACTTAATATAATGATGATACATTCATTGTCAGAAAGTGTCTCTTATATTTTACAGTCCTTGTATTTAACAACACAAATTCCTCATTGTGCTGCAGTTAAAACGACCTGCAAAACAACACAAAGCTGCTCTGAAAACGTTCTTTCTGCTGCACGTGATTGATGTCACCCATGCAGTGCACAGTAAGTCCATGCTCAGATATCGACTCAAGCTAGCAGATTCTTCACTACACAATGTGTTGTAAGCCTGGATTGGCAACCACTTGCTCCAACAGTAAAAAAGGCAACAAAAATGTGAATCCATACATATTTTATATCTCGTGTTCATTAATTGCATTTCAGAAAATAATATTTTTGACGTCACATGAGTCCCCTGAGTGGAACAGTTTTGGTCTAGATGTGTGTGGAAGCTCTGCCATCCATGGAGCTGGACCTGGACAGGTATCGGCTGGTGGTGCGGCCGTCCTCTCCCATTGCGTTCTCCATCTTTGAGAGCACGGATCTCTTAAACTTCTGCTGGAAGTCATTGCCCATAAAAACATACAACACCGGGTTGAGGAAGCTGTTCGCCGCCGCCATAGCAGTGCCTACTTTGAGTCCGGCAATCAAAATGCTGTTGTCATAGTTTTGATGGTTGAGCTCAAGTAAGACGGACACGTGGTAGGGCAGCCAGCAGATGAAGAAAGCAACGACGAGTGCAGACATGACTTTCAAGGGTTTAGAGGATTTGGTCATCCTGTTGGTTCGCAGTCTGAGAACGATGATGGAGTAGCAGAAGATGATGACAATGAAAGGGACAATAAACCCTGCAAGGAAGCGACTCACTGCAACCATCTTGTGACCATGTTGGTATAGTGTATAATTGTTGTAGCAAATGGTTCTCCCCATGTGAGTGCCAACCTCCCGAAAGATGACAGAGGGAAAGCTCAGTGCGATGGCGAGAAGCCAGGACATGAAAACCACAACAGACGCCTTATCAACAGTGCGATGGTTCTGAGCCCAAACTGGAAACATGACTGACACACAGCGGTCGATGCTGATGACGACCAGGAGGAAGATGCTGCTGAACATGTTGAGGAACATAACGGAGGAGGCGAACTTGCACATGAAGCGGCCAAAGATCCACTCCTCCATTACCATGTTGGTGATGATGAACGGGAGGAAGGCGCAGAAGACGAAGTCGGAGATCGCTAGGCTCAAGTACCAGGTGGTGTTGACAGTCTTCTTCATCTTGAAGCCAGAGATCCAGATGACCAGAGCGTTTCCACAGAAGCCCAGCAGAAAAATTACCACACTGACCACGAGTAAAAACACACACAAAACTTCCTTAAAACAGGTTGATTTGTGCTGAAAAACCCCCTCCTCGTGTGGAGTGTTGTTGCTATCATCGGTGTAGTTATAGTCCACAAGCTCATAATCTGAAAAATCCATTTTGACGTCCAAGAGATTTCTGTGAAAAAGGGAAATGGAAAACATTTAAAATGACCAGCATTTTATCACACTTAACATCAATTTCCAACAATGCATATTAGATGATTTTTTTTAAATTTAAGTTAACCTCGTACCTGAAGCGCAGACTGCTGTCGACTTGATGGTGTCCAGAGGTTTGTGTCATAGAGCTGTGTCATTTCCTTTAGACGTGTTAGAAACACCACACATCCCGTCTGCAATCAGCTGACCCGGTGTTTCTCAACACTTCATCACATGAACACTTTCAGTACTGCATTTCGACGTCTCAAAAGACTTAAAGGACAAAATGTATGACCTTTGTTTTCAGGATGAGAAAGCTCTTTGTATTAAATCAATTATATTAAACTCCATATTAAACCATGATACATTGACATGATTGTCACATGCTGTTGGTTACTAGTAACTTATATGAATAGTTAGTATTGAACCTTCATACTATCTTCTTCCTCTGTTTGGTGTAAAAGAGAAGCATCTAAATAAACAGAAATTGCATATGATACTTCCCTCTTATTTTTAGGTTATGCATCTCATGGTTCTCTTTTCTCTGCCAAGGCCGTCAGAGGGGAAAGCATCTAACGGCTAGTATTCATTAAACCTTAAAGCATTCTCAAGCAATGAACACGCTGATTTTAATTTAATATTTCTGCCCCAGCTTTTGATGCAGCTGTTTCTAATAATGCAACACACAAAACAACAGCTGTTGTAAATACAGGCCACAGAACTTAGCTGCCATCGTTAATGACTGAATCAGCTCTCTCTGGTTGTCCTGCTTCACACAGTGATGATTATCGAGGCGGATGCATCCGCAGCAAGATGAAGAACCGCAGATGGCAAAGTTTGAAAGATGTTATAATGAGTGAGGAGGACAGCAATGTTCTCAAACATTACCCTTGAGTCCCGATCTCATCTGAAACTCCCACATTTCTAGTAGATAATAAACTGATTAGGTTTCGTGGGATGAAGAGTCACAATCAGAGACAGAAATAGTATTAAAGAAAAACAAACATAAATTCGTTTGAATTTGGACACCTTTATCATTCATACATGTGGATGGAGTCCGGTGATCTCACATGAGTTGCAGCTTTATTTTTGCCCACAGCAACCTGAGCAGAGGTTTTATCAACCAGGCACATTAATTAACAATTTCTGTGACATTGAAAACTGTTGTTCAACAGTTTACTTTGTTGAAACTAGAAAGGCAAGTTCACTCCTCCATGATGTGAAAGCCCTTCTTCTAAAAGTAATTGTTTGGGAAGCTAACAAAGCCCCTCAGTTTACTGTTCAGTAGAGAGCATTTTTTTACATTTATTTTGCGTTTCCTCATGTCTTCATGTTCTCTTGATTATTATGATGAATGTGCAAATTTCACATGTTCTGGAAACAAGCTTATGTGTGTAAATCCAGAGCCACATGCAGCTCTCTGGTAAATTAGGAAACATTTAATTGCGTACTGAATGCCCACCTGACCTATTTAGATGCATTTCAGCAAAATCCCTTTCACTGCAGAGGACGCACAGACCTGCTGGTGCCCTGCAGATTACATTTCCTGATAAAGGCTGAGGTTATAAATAATCAAACACACAATAACCATGTATAGTCCTTCTCTGGGAAATGCACTGCTAGGCTTAGGGAGTAAATTTCAGGAGATGCTTCAAACTTTGATAAAGAACTACGGGGTATTTTACGACCTACTTCTCAAAAAACAGGAAAGAGTAATTTAGATTATGTTAAGGGATTTAAGGACAATTTAGTGCACTACGCATGTTCTTTGTTTCAAAAATATTATACTTGAGGTTTAGTAGAGTGTATTATAGAGCAATCCATACTGGCATTAAATTTACAAGAATCCTTGGTCCATTCTGCATTATATCATACACACACAGAGAGCACACAGATGACATCAGTTCAAGTATCCTTTGAGAAACTGGTGCTGTGTGTGCTGCTCTCCACCCTGAGGATACATAAAGCACAAAAATACCATTAATTTCTTTTCATCTTTAATTAGATTTTTTTCAGTATTCTTGCAGAGTTCTAGTGTAAACAGGGAGTAAGCATGTTACTACTCTGCATCACAGAGATGTACTGGAAGAATCACCATACAGAAGTGATATACATGTGATTCCTTTTTCCTAGAGAAAGGTCTTGTCGAGTGTGCTAACAAATGCACATCTTTAGAGTCCAAACACATTGTTACATCCAAAGCTCAAGTATATATGTTGTGTGTTTTGATTTCTCAAATTTGAACAGTTACAGTAATGTATCAAAGGAAACTTTTTTTTACCTTTTCTTTTGATGACTTTTTTGCCAAATCACGCACTCCTGTTGAAAACAAACAATTTCCCTCCTTCATTTATTCATGCAGTCAGCAATGTGTGTTGTTAGCCGTTGTTTTGGACACCGTCCAAAACAATAAAACAGAGCAAACCATTTTCCCCCACTGCATCTTTCTTGTGGCCCCTACTAGTCGGGGGCCAATTTAGAAGTGAGTCAGCAGTCACTCAATGGTGGTATGAAACAGGCATAAATAGTGTTTGAGAAAGTGTGAGTCACACTGCAGCCACGAAAGGTATGCAAGATTAGCCATGGATAGACAAAGATGCGCCCACACACACA
This sequence comes from Cottus gobio, assembly GCA_023566465.1. Taxonomy (NCBI): domain Eukaryota; kingdom Metazoa; phylum Chordata; class Actinopteri; order Perciformes; family Cottidae; genus Cottus; species Cottus gobio. The sequence continues at coordinate 17,741,853 of CM042218.1, read as the reverse complement.
CACGCACGCACACACACACACACGCACACACGCACGCTCTCACACACTCCTGGCATAGATAATAAAAGTTAATAAATAAACATCCATCCATCATCTGAACCGGTTACCCTGTTTTAGGGTCGCGGGGCGCTGGAGCCGATCCCAGCTGTCATTGGGCGAAGGCAGGGTACACCCTGGATAAGTCACCAGTCTATCCAGGGCTCACATAGAGACAGACAACCATTCACACTCACATTCACGCCTATGGGCAATTTAGAGTCTTTGGCCTGTTGGAGGAAGCCGGAGAACCTGGAGAGAACCCACATTGACACAGAGAGAACATGCAAACTCCACACAGAAGGCCCGCCCAGACCGGGATCTGAACCCCAGCCCCTCTTGCTGTGAGGCGACAGTGCTAGCCACTACACCACCGTGCAGCGTAATAAATAAACACTCATTCCAAAATGCAATTATAATATTTTTCATGAAGTCACTGTACTTAATGACTCTCATAATTTTAGAAATATATGCATGGTTCTTCCTAAAAAAATGATAGTATATGTACAGGCTTTCAGCTGATGATGCTTTCATGAAGCACTTCCGACATTGCTCACTGACATTTCGACAGGACTTACGTACATATGCAATGTGCGTATACACATGTGCAAACTGTGCATATACATATGCGCATCTTGACAAACATGACAAACTGGTCATGTTTCTCTCAACAGGAAGCCACAACTAGAAGTTTCTTCTCTGAAATGCAAGTGAGTTTATTAATAGTCCTATAAATGCAGAACCGTGGTTCCATGAGGTTCTACCTGATTGTGATCTGTTTTGCTACAGAATATAAGTTAATTCTTTTATTTTTGATGAAACTTGGCCTTAAACATTTTCAGCAACTTTTTCTATAACCACTGACATCATGAATATAAAGCTGTGGTTTCCATAGCATCTCTGTGGTCACAATAATGTGAGTATTAATTGTCTTCCTCATCTCCACCGATGACTGTACACAGCCTCAGCATACAAGAATACCTGCATGTAGTTCTGATTCGTGAAGCTTTCCTGTGTGAAATATACTGCGTTTTTCAAGCTTTAAAACTCAGCCAGGAAGCACATGGATGTTTTCCTGCAATCAGAGATGGTCTCCCCGAGCTCCCCTGCAGTCTGATGGAGGGTACAGTATCAGCTTCCACTTCCGCCAGCCAGTGTGCCATTTGAATTGTATTTTAAAGTAACTTGAGTATTATCGCTGCATTGGTATCTTCTGCTTGAAACCCATTATATAGATTAGAGTGTAGCAGAGATGGACCAGTCAACAGTATAAATCTGCTTACCTTAAATCCACCTCCACAATGCAGATTAAAGTGGACTTAGTCTTTGAGACACAACATCATAAATAGATCGTAATCGCGTTGAAATGATCTGTAGAACAAAGCCGTGTTATCCTCAGGAAGTGATGTTGTAACTTCATATTTCTGAACACATATGCCCAGAACCACAGTCTTTGCAGTATTTCTGCATGATGCAAAGCTACAAAGTGCATATTGGAATATGTAAAGTAGTTTTCACAGCAGCCATTGTTGCTCTTCATAGCACAGAGAATGTGACAGAGAATTTAGAAACTCAAAAAAGTTTCTCTGTTTTGCAATATCTGCCTGTTGTGCTGAACCCTTCACAACCTTTCTGTTTCACCAGAAGCAGAGATAAACTACGGCCAAGATTTATTTGCAACCAAACATTATTGCCCTCATGTCTGACTGACTGCCCCAGTCGCTGTAGAGTTTGTCACCAACAGAGCTGCAAGTTAAGTAGGCAAGTCAATCACCGGATCCCAGTTCACTATTGACCACAGAACTATTGATTTCCTCTGAATGTGACATGAGCGCCTCAGCCTCTACAGCTTTGCTCTCAAACTTTGGCAACACGAAAGGCCATTGGCAATAGCAGGACTATTTATAGCCATGCTAGCAGCGTGGCTCTGGGGTTGTGTCTTTGTGTTCAGAATAAACTAACAAATGTGAGCAGCTAAACATGCTAAACTAAGATGGTGAACATGGAGCTGCTAACCATGCTAACACTGTCACTGTGAGCATGTTAGCATGCATTTAGCATGGCCGTAGACTCTTGTTAAATTAGTCCTTTAAAACATTCTGCAACAGAATTGATTGTAAGAGTATTGCATCAGTATTTAAAACCTTAAACTGCCTTAACCCATCTTATCTTTCCAATATAGTTAAGACATGTGTCCCTTCTTGCTCAAGCATTTTGGTTTTCAAGCTTAAATTAAAAAATAAAACATTGAGAGGAAGATTGTGTTGGGTTGGGAAGAGTACTAAAACTCTGTGCTGTTACTTTGAAAAAGAAATTACTCACGTACAAGTAAAATTATGTAAAAATAAAGACTGTGAGTATTTTAAGGGGGAAAGGTGCGGGGGTAGAAGAATGATAATAAATATATACAATAATGGTATATGATAGACCTAAAGAACACGTTTAGACTATAAAATAAAATTCATCAACATGTCAACATATACGTATAGCCTTAGCAATTGACTTCCCATGCTTATTAGAAGCTGTACAGCACATTGTTTTGTATATTCTTATTTAAAATTAAGTGATGAATGGATAATAATGTAGGCACCAATATGTTTTCAGAATTGAGCTGAGATCAAGGCATGTCCAGTCATGAATGTTTATTTGACTTGTGGTTTTGTTTGGAGGGAGGCGAGGGGAAAAGAGAGACAGAAGAGGTTATTACATTACATTACATTACATTTCATTTAGCTGACGCTTTTATCCAAAGCGACTTACATGATATACAGTATACAGTAGACACAGCAACGGTGAGCAATGAGGGTTAAGTGTCTTGCATTGTATATGTATATGTGTATGCATTGACATACGTGAGTGTGTGCACACATACACACTCAGGAGGATTAGAGCTGGCTGTTTGCACAGATGGACCAACATGGTTCCATGTTAAAGCTTTACACTAACAGGATTTAATCCATCCAGACCACAGTGGGAGCAGAAGAGTTCATCTAGAGATACATCTGCCTCTCATTCATTCCAGAGACAGTAGGACAGCATCATCATCCCTAACTTCTCCACAGAATGACAACAATAAGGCTGTCATCCCACATAAAGATTAAAAAAAAAAAAAAGTTCCTACCAGGAGCAGGCAGAGCAGGTCTTCATGGAGTTCACTTCTGCTAATATTAAAAAAACGTCACATGCATATGCTGTAGCTCCTGTAAGAATTAAACTACTTAATGGATTTTCCACATTGCAAGTCTTGCTGTTCTGTCATTGTGACAAACTACAAATTCATGAGCTACAAGGAGCTGGCAGAGATTAACTGCCGGTGAACTCCCCTGCAGGAGTGGAGGTCAGTAGCTGAGGAGAAAACACTGAAGAGAAAAGATGAGCACTTGAAAGGCTGGAAAATAGCTGCTCAGCTGACCTTTAACCTCTTTGCTTTCTCAGGAGAATACAGCTTTAAAACTGAGCTTATGCCAATGTGATGGTGACCTCTGAGAGACATTAATACAGCTTGAGGGAATGTAAAGTGCAAAATACAGAGGTTGAGCAACCGGCTACAACAAAGATGAAGCAATATTACAATATTATAAAATGATCTATTATCTATTATGATTAAAGTCACCTCACAGCAGGAGGGGCCGGGGTTCGATCCCCGATCATTCTGTGTGGAGTTGCCATGCTTCTTCCCTCAGCCTAAAGACATCGGCTCAGGTTAATTGGAGACACTAAATTGCCCGTAGATGTGAATGATTGTCTGTCTCTATATTTGTGCCATGCGACAAACTGCCGACCTGTCCAGGTGAACCCCGCCTTCGCCCAATGAGAGCTTGGATCGGCTCCAGCACCCCGCGACCCTAAAGAGGATAAGCGGTTTGGATAAGGACTGAAATGATTCAATTGTATCTCTCTTTCTTTCATCCCTGTTTTCTATTGTTATTTTACTAGGAAAACTAACATTACACTTTTATTTTTCCTCAAAAAAATGACTTATCATTTATTAACACTTAATTTGCTCTGAGATAAAGGAAAATAAAAAATAAATAAAATAAATACAACATATATCAGGAGGTTTAAATCTTCTTTAATCTTCTATTTTTCACCAACTGCAGCATCTTCCATATCGCGTCTCATCATTATATAACTAAATTGAAAGCAGGCATCTTACAAAAAGCTAAGATGTCTTTACATATTACTTTGAAAATCCTCATAAATGTGTTTGTATTGCACAGCACACATATTTTGCATTACTAGCTTGTAGATCAGGGAAATTAAACTAATGGGATAGAGTATAAATGTCATAAATTGCACAGCTATGATAATCCAATATGGCTCTAGATCTGTGGATTTATGTGATCATCTGTGCCGCTTTTAACCATCTAAATCCTGTTAGAGTAATCAGAATTTTAAAATAAATCTGAGTAATAAGAGGATTCATAAATACGTATATGTTGCAAATCTTTTTTTTTGAGTAGATGGTGATCTCAGCTGAATTTTGGCAGGCATGAATGGATTACTGAATGGGCCTACCAGGCACAGACCCAGGGGCCCAAAATGCCAAAACTAACCAGAGTAGTATAGGAGTGGTACGTTTGCGCGTGCACGTGTGCGCGTGCACGTTTCAAAAGGGGGCGTGTCCCCAGACCGCCATTTTGGAGGGAAAAAGGGTGTGTGTTCAAGGGGGAGAGTCCAAAACAAAATGGTGGCCGGCCACCCCTTTAAAAGGGCGTACCTGGTCTCAGGCGACCAATTAGCATGTGGAGGAGGAGTGTAACAGGTAATTTTAAAGCACGCCTCCCAAATCTGCATATAAATCTGTATATAAATACGGATGATTTGAGCGGCGCATTCTCTTGCCTCTGGATTTTCTTCTTCATTGACCTCTGCTCCTGCTGTTGCTGGTATCGTACATACTTAGTATCTGTATATCTTCGCATTTGTAGGCCATGTATCGACCAAGTGGTGAGTAGTTTGATGTAGTGTTAATCCCATACCTGCATATCATGATATAGTTAGCCACAGCACAACATTGTTTTTCTAAAAGCGTCTATCAATAATAATAATAATAGTCTGTTTGATTATCATACTGTCTCAGTTGTAAAGAAATATGTTAAAAACAGTTTAAATGTACATATGTATGTTTAGAAGAGAGCCGTAGCAGTAGCAGGATCGGGTTAGCAGACAACAGCAGGCCCGCTTCAGGAAGAGAGTTGCTGGCTGCACCACGTGGTGAGGTCAAAACCGCGAGAACTCCGGTATGGCCCTGGTTTGACACAGGTAAAATAAAAATAAAAAAAGTGTGTGTGGATGTATCTGCGTGTGTGTGTACAACATAAATATTTTATTTCAAATGTGGTATTTTATTTTAACATGTATCCATTACTCTAGACTCCGAGGACGACTTTGCCCTTCCGTGTTCACAGCCAGCGAGACCTGCACCGGTGAAAACAGCTGTTAAGAGCGTCAGAAAGGTCCAAAAGTATGTATCGAGGGGTTTATCACTAGCACGGGATTTTTATGCTATCTAGCTGTAATTTTTATTTGTTAACATTTTATTGTCTCAAGGAGGGCGAAACGGGATTCAGAGGCTTTGAAAGAAAACGAGGAGCCAGCCCCCTGTAATAAACAAGTCGGGTCCGGACGACCAGACGTTATCAAAAACCTTAAAGAGGGGGGTAAAGCCAAACGGTATGTATAAAACTAAGAAGCTGTTTAATACATGTGTTTAATACCGGCGCAAACAGCATGAAGGTGATCTGTTTTTAACACATTATCTCTGGCTCAGGAATGTGCGCCGTGTGCCCACAGTGAAGGCACAATCGCGGGGTGTGAACGCGCAACCCCCACACGCTTCATCTGGCCCTGAACAATCGCTGCGGACAAAGAAACAGGTCGCCAAAACAGCGCCAAAAGCCAGAAGGTGTGTACCGGCCTTTAGATTAAGGGTCATTACTACAGCGACGGTTATTATTATTGTTGACGTTAACATATAAATGTTTTAACATTGTGTATGCAGCCGCCTGAACCCGGGGTCTCAGACACCATCAAAAGAGAAACGACGAGGGGTCGAAGTACCCCCCACCTACATCGACGGGGCTCTGGAGGCAACGCCGCGGACCGCAACATTAAACAGGGCCATAGATCACATTAGAGAACCGATATTTGCCTATAACAGTGTAAACTCACAAGGGACACAATTTGATAGAGAGAGGGTTGATGTTGGTATTGACCATAGTGAAACGGCCTTAGCTGTAGCTGTGCTCGAGGGGCTGTACAGAGATGGTGTTTATGGGGAATCAGCTGTGAGTGTGGCACAAATCCGAACACCTGAAAACATACATGCCATTGAGCCAGCATATATCCCCACCAATATAAAAACACCCCCTAAAGAGCCCAAGAGAAGACCCAACAGGTATGTAACAAATGAAAATATTACTATCAGAACTACATATATTTCTTATGGCTATATACGTTTTACTAGGCCATAATGTATAATAAAATAGTAATTATATTTTATAACAGACTCCGGAGACCGAAAGTGCAGACGGTCCCATCAGTGGCAACAGAACAGGCCGTTGACTCTACAGAGGATAACCCCAACAACCCCACAAAGAGACTGTGCCAAAGGTATGTAGCGAATTAAGATCGCCGTGTTTTACTACACTGATAGATGGCTTATAGATGATTGTTAATTTTAATAGGTAATTAATTGTGCTTGTGTCTTAGGAGTTTGAAGGGGCTGAACAACCCATCATCTTATGCCGTGCCAGAGGTGAACAAGCCCATCAATTCGGTCAACAACAACTACAAAAACAACAACATCAACAACCGCAGACACACCAACCATCACAACCACAGCGTGTTTACAGGTGTACTGGATATACTCCCGTACACCCCAACATCATCAACACCAGGTAACCGCGAACAGCTCAGTGCAACTGTTCCAGAAGCGGCATATGTGTGTTTGAATGCTGTTAATGTTGTGCCCGTCATACCTGTGCCAGAATTAGTGACAGTACACACCACCGAACACGACACACATAGTTTGATCACAGACAGCCTGGTCCCCACCACACATGCGTTAGAACCAGTTACCGTACACACTATTGAACAGGGTATCCAGTGTATGATTACCGATAGACTGTTGTCTACCATCCCCGCGATAGAAACAGTTGACCAAGGTACACAGTGTGATGACATACCGTCAGATGCCATTGCAGAGGAGGTAAATAGCGTGGCGTCTCTAGAAGCATGGGCAGCAAATATGTGGGACGGTAGTTACGCTAACAAACAGCATGAGGAGCTGAGATCTGGGGTCACATTGCTACAGGAGGAGTTGAGGTCTGGGGTCACAGAGTTGAGGGCTGGGATCACATCGCTACAGGCTGCCGGTGCCCAGCTATATGATATGGTAGCCGGTGTCTATGCACAACAAGATAGACAGATGCGTATAGTGAACAGGGCACTCCAGCATATGGTAGACATCAGCAATATTCCTACCACAAAGTGATGAAAACGGCCATGCTATACACTCCAAAAGTGTTGGCTTAAAGAGGGTTTTTTTTTATTTTTTTTATTTTTTGTGTGGCTATTAACGAGGGCTATCATGGAGCCCCGCAGCAAAGTGTTAAGACAGAGTATAGAGCATGTATATAGTAATAATAATAATATGTCTGACCTCTCGGCTACTCAAGACAATAACCCTATACAGCATAACGACACAATTTATCAGGAGTCGGAGGCACTCATGCTACAATTGGAAGAGCAGATGGTTGCCGCAGCCACAGCTAGATGGGTTAATGGTCATGCTGCAGCGACGGCATACGACATATGTGTGGATAATAACGATGACTCTGAGATGGATTTCAACACAATGTATCAAAAGGCAGTTGCTAACGAGGCAGCATTAAGTGCATTGGTGGTGCGTATGACCGAGCAGGCGAGGCTAAATGTGGAGGTAGCATCGTGTGTTAATGCTATGTCAGAGGCAGAGGCAAAAGCGGTGACGGAGGCCATAGCCGATGCCATGGCAAATGCAGTGTCTGATGCTATGACTGTCGCTGATAATGATGATGATGTGGTGATGCCTGATGCCATGCCTGATGCTGTGACCGGCGTTGATGATGCTGTGGTGATGCCTGAAACTATGACTGTTGCTGATAATGCTGTGGTGTTGTCTGAAACTATGACTATTGTTGATAATGGCGGGGTGGTGGTGACTGAACATGTGACAGAGCCGGGGGCTTATGTAGAAACCCATACAGTCGAGGATATAATAGTAATTGAGGCTGATGATGATGATGATGATGATGTCATTATAGTCGAGCGTCCAGTGTATGGGGATGCGGATGTGTGCGATACTGCTATGGATAATGCTGATGCTGCTAATATTCATGCTGATGCTGATGCTGTGGCTACTACTAGCACTTGCGGGATGGGTGGAGCTTATCAAGTGGGTGGCGGCAATAGGGAAGCCATGCATACGCGTGGTATCCCCAGTTTTAACGCTTTTGAAATGCGCCAACGTGTGGATTTCAGCAGTATTAACCTCAATGACATTGAGCAGGTCCCTGACGTGGTCAGAGACAGGGTGTCGGGGGTTATCGGCCAAGCGTTGGCTGCCTCTCCGGCAGGAAGCGTTTTGAATGTTGTGTTGCGTGGTCCCTCTCTGGCCAGTGATGTGCAAGCCATTTTACAAACCAGTGACGCTTACAATATAGACCTGTTTATGGAGCAGATAGCACAGGTTCTGCAGAGCAATGATGAGTCCATAGCAGATGATGAGTTGGAGATTATAGTGACTGTTGCTCAAAATAGACACGGAGGTGCAGGGAACCGTCTCAGATTAGGGCGTATAACCTATGATGAGATAATTTCCAAAAAGGGGCGTTTCCTATACAACTGTGCCAATGTAGGAAATAATCTCTGTTTTGCTATCTGTCTAGCTCATTTTAAAACTCCAACCACGACAGAGCATGACAAAATGACATATGCCGCCCAGATACAACAAGCCGCAGGTCTTGACGCCATGCATTGTGTGGCCCTCTCTGATGTTGGCATGTTTGAAAGACTACTAGGTATAAAGATCATAATATTTCATCACAACACAGGCGGCAAAAACCTGCAGTGTTTCAAAACACACGACGCTCCGCATCCACAGACCGTGTGGTTATACCTGCACAATGATCATTATTACATGATTGAGAATAAGACAGGGTTCTTTGGGGCATCATACATGTGCAACTACTGCTATCGTGCCTACGAAACAATCATGTATCACAACTGTGAACATCTATGCAATGTTTGTTTTACAGCCGAGTGTCAGACCCACAAGAGTGACACCCTGAAATGTGGCGATTGTAAGCGCATCTGTAAATCAAAATATTGCTTTGATCAACATAAGCGTCCAGACCTTGTCCATTCTAAAATCCCCTGTAAAAACATGAAATACTGCGAGGCTTGCGGAAAAACTTTCAAAGTGACTAAAAACCCCCATACATGCACACAACCATCATGTCTACACTGTGGCGAGCCCCGGATGGAGGCTGATGCTGAGCATGAGTGTTTTATACAGCCCTGCGAAAAGAAAGCCCCCCAAAACACGTATATACTGTTTGATTTCGAGACGCGCTATCACAACGGTAAACACGAAGCAAATTATGTGTGTGCTATGGATGTTGACGGTCACAAATGTTGTTTTCCCACACTGACATGTGTCGAGAGATTCGTACAGAAGTACAGAAAGCCAAAATACCGAGGGTACACGTTCATAGCCCACAATGCCTCTGGTTTTGACAACTATATACTATTGGAGTATTTTGTCAAGCAGGGTATCACACCTAGTGTCACCATGAGGGGAAGCCGGGTCATACTCATGTATGACAACACATATCAGCAGAGATGGATTGACTCATTCAGTTTTCTACCCATGCGTCTGTCCAAAACACCTGAGGCCTTAGGCTTTGAGGATCTGACAAAGGGATATTTCCCACACAAGTTCAACACCAGAGATCACGAGTATTATGACGGTAAATACCCTGATCCCTCATACTATGGTTATGCAGAGATGTCTGACAGTGACAAAACAGCCTTCATGACTTGGTATGAGACGGTGCGTGGTAAAACGTTCAATTTTCAAACAGAGATCAGAAAGTATTGTGTCAATGATGTTGAGCTGCTGCGCAAAGCATGCATCACCTATCGAGAGAGTTTTATGGAGTGCACAGAGTTGGACCCATTTGCTTTCACCACCCTGGCCTCTAGCTGCATGGGTGTGTTCAAAACAATGTTCTTGCCCCGAGACACCGTAGCGTTGACGTATGAAGGAGCATACACCCCCCAGAATAAGACATATTCTGATGTATCCATGCAGTGGCTTGAATATCTGTCCCACACGGAGAACATTGAGATCAAACATGCACTGAACCATGGCGAGCAGGCATTTGCTCCCTTCTATGTGGATGGTTATAACGCTGCGGCAAACAGATGTTATGAATTTGCAGGATGCTTCTTCCACGGGTGTGTCAAATGTCATGTACAGAGTGGCATGAATCCTGTCACCAAGGTCACCTATGGTAGACAATACAAGGCATTTATGGACAAAATAGATGCCCTGCAGAGACAGCATGGTCTAGAGGTTGTTGTGATGTGGGAGTGTGAGTGGGCAGCATTAAAGCTAACCAGTGTTGGTGTGCAGGCCTTTTTGGCAACATACAAAAAGCGTGTGCGTTTAGACCCCCGAGAGGCTCTCTTTGGTGGTCGTACAAACGCTATGAAGTTGTACCACAAGGTCAGTGCTGATGCTGAGGTTGATGAAAAAATTAGATACTATGACTTCACAAGTCTGTATCCAACCGTTCAGGCAACAAAACACTACCCAGCTGGCCATCCCCAGATCATCTTCAAGGACTTTGACTCTGTTGATAACTATTTTGGCTTTGTAAAGTGCACAGTACTTCCACCAAAAGGATTGTTCCATCCTGTTTTGCCGTTCAGGTGTCACGGAAAACTCATGTTTCCGCTGTGCAGTTCATGCGCTGTGGCTTTGAATCAGTCAGCCCCCTGTGCACACAGTGACCGCGATAGACAGCTATCAGGTGTGTGGGTTTCATTCGAACTGCAAAAGGCCATTGAAAAGGGATACACTATGGTGTCCATTGACGAAGTATGGCATTTCCCAAACAAGACAAACACATTGTTCAAGGGTTATGTCGATACGTTTCTTAAGTGTAAGCAAGAAGCGTCCGGGTATCCCGGTCACATTAAAACCCCCGCAGAGCAGGAGAAATATGTCAGCGACTATTTTAAAATGCAGGGGATCCAACTCGATCCTAGCAAAATCAGGGTCAACAAGGCCATGCGAAGTTGCAACAAGCTACTTCTAAACTCCTTGTGGGGGCGATTCAGCATGCGGAGTAACATGGCCTCATGTGAGCTGATCACAGACCCTGCACGGTTCACCCAGCTGATGTTTAGTGACCAATTTGATGTGCGGCAATTCTGTTTCATCTCAGATGATGTGGCTATGGTACAGTGGCGTTATGCAGATGGCAGGGCATCGCGTATTAAGGATGTAAATGTCTTTATAGGTGCCATGACAACGGCCCATGCTAGGCTCATGCTTTATGATGTGCTCGACACTCTGCAGGAGAGGGTGTTGTATTGTGACACAGACAGTGTTGTCTTTACGTCGAGACATGGAGATGTGGTTCCACCACTAGGGGCATATCTTGGTGACCTGACTGATGAGATCAATAGTGGTGATGTGTGTGGGCTCCCTGAGGAGGACTACATCACAGAGTTTGTGTCGGGGGGACCCAAATGCTACGCTTATAACACACGTCTGGGAAAAACAACCGTCAAATGCAAAGGCGTCACATTAAATGCTAAAAATGCGGCAGTTGTCACTCCAGCGTCACTGGCTGGTCTAGTGCACTCCTTTGTAGCCAATCAAAATGCCAACATCATTGCCCCCGTGTTAATGACCGCATCTGATACCATCAGGCGTGATAAAAAGCATTTCCACCTCAAGAACGAGACAGTTTTAAAGAAAGTCCGGGTGGTGTACAACAAGCGCAGGGTGCTCTCTGATTATACTACACTCCCGTATGGCTACTAACCCTGATCATGGTTTTGATGTGCGACTACAACATCCGTTCAGTTTAGTTGTGAGTGGACCGTCAAATTGTGGAAAGACGTTTTTTGTCAAGGATCTTATTGTGAATGCAGAGAGGGTTATTTCACATCGTTTTGATAATGTTGTTTACATATACTCTTGTTGGCAGCCTTTATATGATCAACTCCTTAAGATAAGATACATCAACTTTGTAAAAGGGTTGCCAGAGTCTTTGTGCGATGATGTGCTGCTACCTCCAACAAAAAATAATCTACTCATCATCGACGACTTGATGAATGATGCAAGCAATAATATAGAAGTTCAAAATGTTTTTACCAAGTATGTGCACCATAGAAATCTCAGCTGTATATATTTAGTACAAAATCTATTTATTCAGGGTAAGGCTAGTCGTACTATTAGCTTAAACACCAACTATCTCATACTGTTTAAAAACCCTCGGGATAAATATCAAATTATCCTATTGGCTAGACAAATGTTTCCAGGTAATACTAAATATTTTTTAGAGGCATTTAACGATGCAACCGACCCTGCCTATGGGTATCTACTGATAGACTATAAAGCATTGACCCCTGAACATTTAAGACTCAGAACTGCTGTGTTGTCAGAACAGTCAGTAGTGTATATCCCCAGAAAGCAGAAGAGGTAACAGCACAATGTCGTCACGTATGCAACGGAATCTGGCTCTGTTGGAGCTGATATATAAATCTACGCCTGCTATGAGGAGGGGCATTGTGAGTAATGCAAACAACGATTTTATCAACGCTCTGTGTGAGATATCCCTCAACGTACTGAGAGGCAATATTCCTTTGACTGACAAACAGTACGCTGTCTTAAAGAAGAAGAAGGGTCTTATCAGATCAGTTGCGGATAAAAAGATCAAACTAGCAAAGAAGAAGAAGACACTCAACCAGACAGGGGGATTTTTATTACCGCTACTAGGAGCTGCTATTCCTTTTATCGTCAGTCTTATCAATAGGGACAAGTGAAATGGATCATACGCAAAAAATGTTTCTGGTCCCTCAACATCAGATTGAATTGCTAAAACATCAGCAGCAGCAGCAGCAGCAGCAGCATCAGCATGAACCCCAACCCATTTCTATAAGAAGGTCTGTGCAAAATGAGCTTGATAGAGCTATGACTGAGGTGTTGGAACAACCTGACACAAATGTGTATGAAAAAGCCAAAAAGTATGCAGGTATTTTACAAAGATACTTGGCAGTTGTACGACAGGGTGAACAAGAGAAAACCATGCTGACACTATCACTACCCTCCAGTGAAAGTAGTGATGTCTCAATCCCCCGCTTTTCAACAGATGAGGATGATGATACTATTGGTGGCGATAATGATGATGGACTGAAAAAGAATCAGATTCTTGGCAATGTTATAAAGCACATGCCTAAAAAGAGCAAGAAACAGGCTGAATGCATTTTGGATGCTTTAAACAGTTCGAACAATATCGTATCATGGAGCGATAAAGGGGAAATTATTATCAATAACCAAGTGGTCAGAGGTACACACTTGTATGACCTTGTGAAAAGTGTCACGGCCTCACACAATGTTTTAGACAACTCTAGACCTACAGGGTGGAAGGTATTTTTAAAAACACTAGCCCATTTAAATGTCCCTCTATCCGCCATCCCCAATACCCAGGTACGCAATGCTATTGCCAAAAATAAAATGTTTGATGACAGCCTGGGCACATTTACACCTTCTGTGACCACTCAATCGCTACATAGCACACCGCTTAAGGAGCCAAAGGCCAAAAAGGCTAAAGGCCATAGGCCTAATGGCTCGTGGATGAGTTTTTAAGGATTTTACCATTTTTATATTCTCCACACACCACTAATTTGTATTGTATGACCCTTTGAATGTATTTTATTTCTGCACACGGCACCTTGAATGTAATGATTGTCTTTTATTTTCTATGAATTGTGAATGTAAAGCTATGCTGATGATGATGTATGATTTTATGTTTTTAAATGTTTTTATATTCTCTACACCCCAATGACTTGTAGTGTATGACCCCATGAATGTATTTTATTTCTGCACACGGCAACATGAATGTAATGATTTTTATTTTCTGTGATTGTAAAGATATGATGTTGTATGATTTTATTGTGTGGGTGGTATGTGTATCCTAAAGATTGTAATAAAACTGAATACTTGCTGATTAAGATGGTCTCAGTGTTTTTATTCATATCCTCATCCCCATTACACTAGCACATTGCACACATGAAAAAGTATCCCCACAACATACAGAAGGGATTATTCTGCTTACAAAACGACAGACCATGGCATCATTATTAACTACATTGTCTCTGTACATTCCTAGTACACGGGCGTAAGACACCCCTTTTTGAATATGACACAGAAAAAACACACAATGTTGTCCACATGTTGTAGACCTATTATTCTGAACCTGTTTCCTGGAATAAGACATTTCATAGCAGTTGTGGTCGAGGAACTTGATTATTTCCTCTGGAAATCTGGCATAACCGGGTGGATTCCCAAAACTGTCAAAGAAATATCCATGCTTTTGTTTCGTGATATAAATAGCCACCCAGTGCTCTCCAGGTCTATCCGACGGGTGAGTATTCACAACCAGCATCGCGGGATACTTGCACAACTGGTGCTCAGGGAGTTGGTCGCATGCTAGCACCCCTATAAAATCAGTGCCATTAACAACCCTCTTTCTAATCACACTTGTCAGCTCGATGGTATTCATGGCGTTTTAGTAGTTATCCACCAACACCTGCCGCTGATTCGATATTTCGATAACCGAGTCAAAAACAGAATAACAAATAATGTTTATTGTCCGGGGGAGAGCTGTTCTGAAACGGACCTCCAGTCGTACATTTCCCGTTTTAATTAGTGATACATTCCCTGAACAGCCATCGTCAGGTTCCAGATTAAAACAGAATAGGGAGTATCCATGGCCAAAGTCCTCTCGGGTCACTGCCAGCGATCTATCTTTTAAATGCCTCCCGGTTGTTTGAATCATGTGGTAATATTCTCGGTTGTACTGTCCGTTCTGGAAGAATGGCTGAAATGGTCTCGAAGGGTATGAATGACCATCGGCATAAATACTCAGGAACTCTGTGTCATAATGCTCGAAATTAAAAGGGTTCCTCCTATAACTCCCTGTATATCCTTCATTGTCAACAAAGCCTAAAACTATAAACTTGGGGATCTGGCCCATGTATAGATTCTCTTGGTTGCATACCCTTGTCCCAGCAGGTATGGAGAATGTTTTTAGAGCTACTCTATCAATGGCATACTTGGCATTGGTGTGTTGTAGCGCTCTGCTGTGCGCCAGCCTTACCGGCGGAGCAACAGACACTTTTTTCACAAACATGCTAGCTGATACTATGCTAACTCGGTAGGCTGCATTTGCATCGGTCATGAGGACGAATTCATCCTTTGATCGTATAAATTTCAGAGAAATATCTACACCATTAAGTAATAGTTTCTCTTGAAAAAACAAATCAGCATGTACTGGTGTAATTAACTCCACTATGCGACTTGCAGTGGTGTAAACACCCCGTGTCGCTAAGCCAGCGTTGGTTCCTTCTATAGATCGGTCGTCCATATGTGATGATGTATCTTTACTAAACAGGCCCGTGCTGAACTGTGTATCCAGTGTGTCTTTTCCATAGTTGATCAGACACTCTATTATTCCACGATATGGATACGTGTTTGAGGATTGTGATATGAGCCGATCCCCAAGCATTATGTCGACCTGTGAGAAGAGTGTGCACCCTGGATAGTTTATGAATCCTACGTTTGCATCAGCAGCCAAATCGGTACCGTTTGCATTGGTGATCTTGACACGCATGTACATATATGTGTCGTTCAGATCTAGGTAATCTTCTCCGCTTGCTGAGATGTGAAACTCCAGTGGTCCAGTGTCTGTTATCGCAGAGACGGGAGGAATTTCAAGAAATGTAGATTTCTCGAGGGATGTCTGGGTGTAGGGCACGGTAAACAGGTCCAATTCCGACTTCACACATTCTGCAGACTGATTATGAATGAGCGCCATCGTTTTTTTTTTCTTTTCTTTTTTTTTTTTTCCTCAGGGTATAGCCTTAAAATATGTCCTTTATCGAAATCCGGGAGCGTCTTATCGGAGGTCTGCCACGTCCTGCTCCAGTCTTCTTTTTGACTACTCTAGTGTTTTTACCCTTGGTTTTACGTGTTTTCTTAGCACCTGAGCGGCTACGCCCCCTCCTAGATGGTGGTCTTTTCGTGGCCCTAGTGGTGCGGACAAGCATGCCATTCCCCTCCTGTCTGGCTGATAATGCACTTTTAGTAATATTAGACACCACATCCCCCATAATGTTAGTGGCGGCTGTTTTTAAATGTGGCTTAGCCATACTAAACCCCCTTCTTAGCAGCGGTATGGCCATTCTGAATAGACTGCGAAACATGCCACCTAGTCCATTGCCATACTGGGTACTGGAACCAATAAAACCTGGTAGATCCCCACCGGCTTGATTCATGTAGTAGGTCATATAGTGATTGTCATCGCTGCTGTGTGAGACACGATTCCTCGCCATCATCAAATAGTCTCTAGAAACGCTGTTTTACAGGTCTGAAATGTAACTTTACCGACACTTTTCCGTATAGAAAGGGTATATGCTGGTTTTGATCGTCTTTTAGAACAATCTCGATGTCATCAATGACGTTTTTGGAGAGCGATGTGTAGTGTGGCCTGTCATACGTCAGAGTGGGTATATGCCGGGTTTCATCAGACACATTTATACATCTTAGGAGTGGCACATAGCTGTCCCCCACCAGCTGATAATCAACAATATCACTATATACAAATATATTATAACACCCTCCATAAATGTCTGCAGGATATGGCGCATAGTATGTCTTGAATCGTTTATCGTTGTGGATTGAGAAGGGCTGATCCGGTTTGAACCCAAGCATTGCGGCAACCTTCCCTCTAAAGGTTAAAGACAGCCCTGTTACAGCCCCCGTAATGTATATGATGTTTTTTACAACATTATAGATCATAGTTACCCCCAACATATTGTCTAACATGCTGATTCGAAAATTAAACTCTTTAACTATGTCATCCATTGTCTCATAAACACCCATGGCCAATGAGACTGATGATGTAGTTGTTGTTTTAGAATCGTATATATCCACACACGCATCGGCTTCTGTAAAACTATGCCATACTTTTGGGTACTGGATTTCTATCAGACCCACCTCATGTGGTTCACTCAGAACAATGGCCTTTGCTAGTTTGGTTCGGTAACACCATATCTTGTTGTTAGGATACACCCCTAGTGAAGAGTTACTAGGCAGTGTAACATAAAAACCGTTCTTGTCCATCGTAGCAGTAGTGTACTCCTTCAGCGTCTCGTTCGGTATGACTGATATAGCCCCCACTGATATGTTTTATCATACATCCTCTATGTCTTTTTCCAAGATCCAGGTGTTAAACTTGTCAGGCCATCCCAACCACTTAACCAGGACCTGTTTTTTACCCCTACTGCTTTTTCTATTCAAGATCTTTTCTATTTTAAATACTTTGTTTTTACCTATAACTACTGGTTGTAGCTCCTGCTCATAAAATGACCCCTTCACAGCCTCACCCGCACAATCATTTAGTTTATAAACAGGTGGCTCTCTGGCTATACATTTTGATATTGTAAAGTATTCATCCGTGAACGTTTGTTTGTAGCCCTTCCTAAACACCCCTCTGAGTTTTGATATTCTCACTGTATCCCCCTTGTTAAATCTAAAGCTCACAGCCTTCTGCGGCTTCCGTTTGTACAAATGCATAAAGACTAATTTCTCGTTGTCTTTATTGACAGCCGATGGTGACATCCTTATAGATCTATGATGAGTATTATTGTACGCCTTGACAAGTTCCTGAACCACATCTACATATCGGAGGGAATTAGCCGAAGTTAGATATCGCCACATGCGTGTTTTGAAGGTTCTGTTAAAACGCTCTACCACACATGCCTTAGTCTCATTTGATGTTGAAAAATGAGTGATTTTATGTTGTCCTATAAGCTGTTGAAATTTCTTATTATAAAACTCTGTGCCCTCGTCTGTTTGAAGTTTCAGCGGTACACGTCCTTCACTCAGGATATCTTTAAAAGCATTCGTCACCGAAGCGCCAGTCTTGTTAGAAATGCATCTCACCCACGCATATTTAGAAAATACATCGATACACGTTAGTAAATACCGCACTTGATCATTTTCCTCCGCATATTCACACATGTCTACTAAATCGGCCTGAAATTGTTTGTCAATCCCTCCGACCAAGACTTTGTTCCTAGGGAAATGGATCGCTGCATTGGCATGGAGTGTGTAGACATCTTGCTCTAACAGGAAGTTGTTGACTTTGTCTCGGGGCGGTGTAACACCGGTGCAGTCCCTGACGGCCTTACAAAGTTTAGATACACTACTTAATCCTCCAGGATGCGACGGATCATAATAAATCCTCTGCAGAGTTCTTTCCATGGTGGCGTCCGCGTATAAATGATTATAACTGCATCTGTTGCAAGGTATTTTATTTTGTTTCTTGCTGTTGTACAAAACCATATCACTACTAAAACAAAATATAAGCAATATAAAACACACAACAATGCACAGCATTTACTCAGACACGTATTTCCACCGTTTTTGAATCATGTCCAGCTCATCAAGTTTAGCCTCATCATCATCAACCATTAGCTCATACATGCTAGCAATTTCTGCGGACACATCATCAGCATTTTTTAGGTCATGCAGAACCATTTCTGCAGCTCCCTGGATTCTATCATCGCTGGCTTGAATAGCGTTTATACACAAATAAAGAGATATGGCCGGCATGAAACCACAGGTCCACACCCTTTTCAGCACTTGTTCAAAGTGAATCGAATAGAATGGATGACTCAATGGCATCAAACAGGGATGTTGTCTCTGGCTGGGGTGTCCAGTCTGGCATCCATTGCACACCTCCACACGGTATAGATTCAGGACATTGTTCAACAAATGTAACACACTGATTTTAACACTATTTAGAAACACTGGTGACATCAAAGCGGCTGTATGAGGGCCGGCGTTGGTAGCTGCCCATGACCGGTCGTCGTTTCTGGTGTCGTCATCGTCTTCAGTATTAACATACATTGATATTGTCTCGGTGTTTGAGGATGTACTGCAACCCCATTGAGATGGAGACGGGGGTGGGGCAAGCGTGGTCCATTCAGGTTGTGTATCCGTGTTTTCAGCGTCTGAAACAAATACAATAATAGTTTTAGCAATCTGTATCAAATACAAATCATGGTTTTAGTATTCTGAAACAGATAAACACATATCCATAGGTATATAACCCACCTGGCATATCTCTTCTTCTTAGACATCTGTAGTTTGGATGATTTCTGTTCTACGCATGGGAGCATATATACCAGGCAGCACACCATTCGGTGTATCATCGTACACAAGACATTTTCTAACCATCCTGAAAGCCTTGTCGTCGCTGTCTCTCTCGATGGCATCGTCAATCTGGCTAAACACTTTTTGCAGTGCTGGCCAATCGCACCATTGTATGATGAGAGCCTGGTAAAACCACATGTCGTACTCTTCATACGTAATACGATACGGATCTTGTCTCACATCATCACTGCTTCTGCGGTCAAACACACTGGCCCTGTTTTTACAAATGCTCAACATTACGTTTTCGCTCTCTACCCTGTTTCTACGATCTGCTGTAACATGGTACATTTTTGGTCCTGCATCACTGTACCACATACCCGTGTAAAGACACTCCCCAACAACAGCAGCACTATCTAGATCCACACAGACCTTGGAACGAAACTGTTGCCAGTCATTCACCGCCATGCTTCCACCCCATCTATAGACCATGTCTACCTCCATTCCATTGTCATACTCTGTGAAACTACACTTAGTCGTCACAATACCATTATCATACACAATGTTATACACATACCCTTTTAAACCCTCGAGCTCTATCTCTAATACAGGGGTCTTGCCTGCAGTAAGCCCCTCCGTCAGGCGTATCTTGGGTCCGGGGGCATCCACAACTGTATTGTTAGGCATATTGTCTGCAGACATACCTAGAACACCTCCCGTTGGTGTCTTCTCCAGATAACACGGATACGACATCTTGGCTTTTGAATCCGCAGGCAATGACAGAAATCAACAGCACCAGAAATAGCAACAATAGCCACCAGATGCTCTCCGCAAAAAGTTACGCCAACAGCAGCTGTAGCAGCAGCAGTAGCAGGATTTGCAGGAGTCGCAGAAGTATGGTCAGCAGCAGGATCAGCAGCAATAGCAGAAGCAGGAGCAGAAGCAGGAGCAGAGGTCAATGAAGAAGGAAATCCAGAGGCAAGAGAATGAGCCGCTCAAATCATCCGTATTTATATACAGATTTATATGCAGATTTGGGAGGTGTGCTTTAAAATTACCTGTTACACTCCTCCTCCACATGCTAATTGGTCGCCTGAGACCAGGTACGCCCTTTTAAAGGGGTGGCCGGCCACCATTTTGTTTTGGACTCTCCCCCTTGAACACACACCCTTTTTCCCTCCAAAATGGCGGTCTGGGGACACGCCCCCTTTTGAAACGTGCACGCGCACACGTGCACGCGCAAACGTACCACTCCTATACTACTAACCAGAATTTAAACCTGCTGGTTGAGAAAGAAGAAAAGTGGCGGTCCATCAAGATCCTTAGAATCCATCCTGTGGGCGACCAACGAGACGTTTCAGTCTTGACCAAAGCCATGTGGCTGGCTAAAAACAACATGTGTACAAGACAAGTATTTTGAATGAATCCGTTTATTTTTTGGATTAAAACCGTGGTGCTGTTCATATGATAAAATCAACATTACAGTGTTCACTTAGGTGGCATTGACCATTTGATTGGTGACATACTTTGATACCGATAACAAACTCCATAAAGCACAGTGACAACATGATGATTGATTTGTGTCTCTTAAGGCACTAGGTATTCAATGCTAACATGATGGGCTTTTATAATATTGCATATGTGTGTCTGACAGTTGGCTGCAGACAGGTGCATTTAAAAGCAATCCAAAATGGAGCTGTTAGAGCAGTTTCACTGATACAGTGTGATTAATTTCCCCTGCAACAAAATCCTGTTGGCATTTGCAAAGTCACAGATAAAGGTGAGCATACATAATCAAACATCCGGTAGTATTGTAGTGAATTTAATCGTGTTATAAGGAGGTATAATGCTATTTTGTACTCCCCCGTGAACATAACAAAAGAAACCAAACAAAGTCTCCGGCCAGTCATCGCTTGGAGGCTGAAGAAAATAATGAGCTGCCCACAGCTGCTGAGTCATCGCTGTGTGCTGGAAGATATGCCTGTTAGTGCTGGAATTGGTAGATTTGACAAAGCGGGCGGTTTGCACACCCCGTTCTCTGAACGACAGGCCAGTGTGGACCTGAGATAATAAGTGAAACAGCAAGAGGAGCCCGAAGGAGGTCCCTGGTAATGACTTCCCCTCAGTGGTGACCTAATTATTTCGGTCTCTTGTCTTTCCAACAGATCATTTACTCCTCTGTTGGCTCTGCTGAGACCCTCGAGGAGGTGACCAGCCTGAAGGACCTGACCGAGCATGTGAGACAGGGCCTGAGCTAATAAGCATGCACATGGCAATGTTGAACATGTCATGCTTAACACCAAGACCAAAGATCAGGTGCAAAAACATATTCAAAAACATAATTAAAACATGTTTTAATTCAGACATTCATACAGGGTGTTTCTATGTGAAGTGGCTCCCTTTAGGGCCTTGAGACAATGAGAAAGAGGACAGGCAGCTATATAGCATGGATTGAATAAATCATGGCCAGTCTCTCTGAGCTTTAGGCAAGAAGTCATGAGGAAAAGCCATCCCCGCTGCCTTCTATACAATCATTCAGTAAAATTAATTATCCATGATCCTCCTGCTTTATGTATTGCTGCATTTTATGGACTCTCTGAAAGATTTAAGTTCAGTCAGCCGACTCAGTTATATTGCTGCACAAAGTCTTCATGAAGCTCATGGACATGACCGACTGCTTCTTTAGGAAATCCAAGATAAGACACACAAGTGGTGAATAGCAGCAAGTGAATGCATCGCTTTGCAGCAGAGTTCAGTGAAGAACTGAGCAGGAGAGTGGGAGTGGAGAACCAACAGCTTAAACAGACAACCTATTGCAAAGGCTGTGATGGATAAACTGAATGTTGTAGCCAGTAGAAGACTCTCAAGCCCCGCTCGAGGTGTCTACCTGAAGTAGCTCTTACAATCATGTATAACAGCCCAAAGGTCAGGGACAGGCAGATGTAATTCAGAGTACAGCCTCTTGCAATAATAGTCACATTGTGTATGAAAAACGTTTGCATGAAGAAAACATTATTTTTCAAACAGATTGTATTCCAGCCTTGCAAATGGTATTTTTATATAAGGAAGAGGCTGTGGATCACTGCAAAGCACAGTATCTGAATAAACAAAGAGCATTTTCATTTCCTGAACTTAAATATATGTAAGACTTAGTTCTAAGTAAAAATCCCAAAATGTATAATTCTACCAAATATGGATGATTCAGGTTGCTAAAGTGTCATATTTTAACTGCAATGGATCTCCAACTATGTCACATCACACGACCTCATGACCAATGCAAAATAAAGTGTATGTCTCAAGAATCGAACAGAAACAGTTATTTTTACAAAATAAATGACCAAATTAGAATTGTTTAACTTTGTTGCATTGTTGATTGCAAAACAATGTGATTAGTAATGTTTCTTTTGAGTGTCAATTGTTTGTCCTGTGTTTGGTTTTGATGTAAGATATTCAGCTTAATTTAATGTGTGTAGCAAAGTCAAACTTGATTATACTGAATACTTTGATATTGACAGCGGTCGTTTGCCCAGGAAAACTGTAAAGACTGAGCTCCAGTAATTACCGGTTTGACACCTGGTGAGGCAACTACATCTCTTCGCTTTACTCTGACCTCCTCTGTCGACAGCGGAGGGGAGTCTCAGCATGCACTGGAGGAAAGAGGGAGATGGAGGAAACATCAGATTACTGCTGTTGTGAAACAAGGATTTAGAGCGTGTACACTTGTTGTTTTGTTGCAGGTGTTTTAATCTCTCGGATGTCTTCCTGGATAGGTTGTCCTCGGCTCTGGTCACCAGTCAAAAACAGACCTGACCTCCCAAATCGTCTCGTCATTGGGCGACTGACAGGTGCCGTACGAGACAAAATGCAAGACCCCCACCTGGGTCTTGCATTTTGGAGCAAACCCTCCTTTTAGATATTTTGTCTGGTGACAGTCAAGGACAGTTGTTGCTCTGCAGCTCTCCTTCACTCTGTCACCCATTGTACGGCTCCCCCATCCCTGCTTTCTGAGCCATCCATACTCAGAGTATGGAAAGAGAGCCGCCATTCCTCTGCCTTTGATTGTGTAACAAGATCCTCTATCTTGGACACCCAGCTCTGTCACCCAGAACAAAGCCTCTTCTGAGACAGAAAGGCCAGCAGGCTGATGGCTCCAGAGAGGCTGGAGAGAAGAGCATGAGCCGGTATGGGAGGGGCGAGGAGCCTCTGTCAGAGGGATTTATTTCCTGCCCTAACAGGTCATTTTTTCTAGGTGGGCAGATGGATTTTCTACCTCTCGAAGTACAGTTCCAGCAAGTAGTGAAAAGACAGGGTGTTATTTTAACAGTCTGCGACGGGTCATCTCTTGAGTGTGCTTCAAGTTAACGTGTCAGCTGGTGTGAGTACCATGCTGATGCATGAAGCAAGCTATTCATTTGCATACTCTGAAAGATATTCAGTGGAAACAACTGTTTTTTTTTGCTCACACAGCTTAATGAGAAAGCATGTAATTCATGTTCCATGCATCACAGTCATTTAACAACACTGATAAGGAAGATAAAAGCATACTGCAGGAATGCATTACAGATAACAGACGCCTATATTTTCATGTGACTGCTCCATTCTGACAATAATCCCAAAGTGACACGAGGCGTTTAATTGCATAAACACAGCAAAAATGGAATTAGCACTCATCATTGATTTTCACTCAGTTTTATCTGTTTCCACAGCTGAGGGGGTTTCAGCTGAGCATATGCCAGATGGGCTTAGAATTAGTCCACAAAATGACCCGAGGGCCGTTCATGTCATGCCATCATTTCTCCTCCAGTCTCCTTCGTATGGCCCATTCTGCCATATTTGTCCTTTTTCTCAACTAAAGCAGAGTCTAAACTCAATTGCAGACATCACTAATTGTATGCCCGTCTGTGGTTTAAGCACCTGTACTGCAGCCAGATAACACAATGAATGTCCCACACTAGTTTAGTGTCAATTAGTTGTCTTAACCCTCAATTTAAGGACAATGAATTTCCTCCTCACTTGTTTTTTTTTTGGTAACAACAGAGAAGTGAAAAAAGAAGGGTTTCACTCTAGAAATATCTAGATCACAATCACAAAGTCAGATTCACAAGAAACTGTGTTAAGCTAAACGGAAACTCACAAAACACAAAGCAAATACAAACATTCTAAAGAGATCTAAAAGTCACAGCCTAATCTAAAGCGTCGTCATCAGTCTGAGAGGCTGATATCATGACTTCTAAACTAAACTAAACTACAACAACAGTGCTATGTTTCCCATAATCCAACAGAGGGCACCTTCTTATGAGACGCTTACTGGTAAACTGGTGTCTTTCTGGTGTCTTTCAAACCGGCAGTTTGTAACTCAGGTTTTCTGTTAAATGATTGCAACGTCTTCAAATGTTCTTTTCAAGATGGGATAACCCCGATGACATCATTATGACATCATCTGGGTTATTTTCTCAGATTTGACAAAGCACCTCCAGAAAGCCCACAACTCTTCAGAGAGCACTTCTGCATTTTAGGAAACACGATTTCTGCATGACACTATCAGCAATGGTTTCACTGGAGGAAGACTGAATTATTCTTATTACATGAGAAGTGTTCTCATATTGCACTGAGTATGTCCTTCTCTCTGCATTGTCTTAGCCAATACATAACCTTATATTGACGCCCTCTGGCGATATTATCTGCATAAAATGTTTATGGCTTTTACTATTATTTATTACAAAATAAATTATTTTGTTGTAATAGAAAAAACACAAACCACTGAGACGCTTGTTTTCTTTTTTCTCACTGTACCAGCAGCTGTGGGCCTCCATGGTTTTATGCATTATGGAGTGGAAGCTGCTTCCAAGCCAAAGAGTAATAATAAAAGTGTCTTTGGTGCAAAGGCAAAATTATACAGCAGTGAGTCTGATTCCATCCACAGATACTTTAAATTCAGAGCCAGTATCCTACAGTCAACTATAAATCGTCCCTCTTCAGTTAATCATTGGCAGCATATTGATTAAAAACTCCCACTTGGTTTCTTTCTTTCTTTCATTGAATGAGAAACCAATGCAAACATACTCATGGCCACTATAACCTGCTGCAGCCCCCTCTTTGCATTGAGAATTGTGTGCGAGAGCACATGAATAACAGGGAAGAAATAATGCAGCTCAAGCATGGCTGCTCCATTATCCTCCAAGGTGAATTTGCTGTGGGTCAGAGCAGCACAGTGGGAGTCTGTGGTGGTAAATGAGGTTAGTGTGCGGCTCCACAGCTCACTGAGAGTACAGTGTGCAACATGACTTGACAAATTTTACCCTCCCCAAATTTCAGACAGACCTCCTAAATCTTTAACTCCACACAAAATCATCCACATGGTTGTTCATTCATAACTTCCTCTGCACTGTCTATGGCGTCAGCATGTTGCTGCAGTCTCGGGCTGTGTGACTATCAGCTAGCCTGCCATCTGCTGAAGAGACGTATAATAGTGTTGGCGCTGGCACAAAGCCAGGAATCAATCCTCATCCTCACAGGCTGTTCCCAGCTGGTGGAAATGCCCCAAAGGCATATTCACTATAAATAGATGAGGCATTTAAAGTATAAAAGTATTAATAAAATGGAACCTAACAAAACTGAATACCAATGACATGAAGGACAAATATTAATAAAACAGAAAATGTTAATAGAAAGCAGAGGCACGTGAGGCTGAGGAGGAACATGTGAAAATGTGTACAAAGCTTCATACAAATATAGATTCCTGTTTATGGAATTGACAAACTGAATTGCAAAAGAAGACATCTTGATGAAAGTGATTTTGAGGCCAAGGGTGCTGCTGCAGTCTTCAGAGGATAATTTGCTGGCGGTGTTGTTTGAACAACAGAGCAATGCTGCCCTCTTCTGTTTGTTAGTTTATTTGCATTAAAATGAAAGCGGAAAGACAGACTGGGAGCAAAGCTTCAGCTGCATACTCAAAGAACACTGAGTAATTTAACGTGGCATTGCAAAACCCAACTTTGTATTGCAAATTATGAAAAAAGAAGAGCAAACACTTTTTGACTCCTCACACCGATAAATTGATGCTGTTTTAATATGGATTTCGACCTTTCTTTAAATACTAACTGACAAGAAAACTGTGATAAGCCCCAAATAATACAGATCAATGTATTTTCTATATCCAATAAATACCTGACTGTATGTCATGGGAGTGGCTTTCTGCTATGATCAAATAAAGTGCAACAAGTGCCAGCAGAAACGGAGACACGTTTTGTTGCGTTGGTGCCGTGTTGCCTGAAAGGCTGAACTTAGGGCAACAACTGAAATATTGACCAATCAGAGACCTTTACGAACCATTTGTTGTATTGCTGCGTTTTCAGCCAATCAGCATAACCTTTCAATATGTTTGGACCAATGATATTGCAGGATATTCAGACGTTAAGACCGCGGAAGTCGGCGATGTCCCATGGGTCTATATTTTGTACACAACTGTTCCGACACCGAGAACAAGTCCGCCGCCCTCTCGTCGTTCAGTTAGTCGGTGTTTTGGAGTTTCATCTCACAATAAAGTGACGAAGAGTCACTTGAACCCTCTCGCGTTACTGAACTTACGAGCTGTAAAAGTTGGGTAACTGAGCTGAGTTTCCTCGGCCGTCTTGGTAAGTCATGTTGACCGTGTTTTCCTTCCTGCCAGCCGCCCGTCGGCTCGCCTAGCCGCGGTGGAAATACATGGGGGACCGTATCACCAGAAGATGGAGGATTTGACCGTAGACTGTCATGGCTGCTGTGAAGGAGTGTCGTTACACCAGCGGCCGTTTCCTTGGAGGATGGGGCCCGCTGCTGTGTGTCCTCCTCGGCTTTCTGGTGGCCGTCCTGTTGCCCCTGGTGGGGGAGGAGGGCCAGTGCTGTGCCGCCCGGAAGGGCCTCGCGCAGCTCCGCTGCCAGCTGTGGGGGAGCTCCCAGCCGCCTCCAGCTGTGCAGTCCACCAGCCTCTCTGTCCCGTTCACTGCCCTTGATGTGCTGCCTCTGAGGTCCAAGCCGAACAAAGGTACAAACAGAATTGGTGAACTCATATACAGTACAACTTGGCACTGGATGATAATAACCAGTTTAGGTTATGTGATGCAGCATGATCACATGAGGATTTCCCTAAATGCCCATTTTGTAATTCAGAGTAAAATACAGCTGCTTTTATGTTTATAAAACTACTGGAGTGAGGTCCTGGAACTCATATTTATGTTTAATATTGCAAAGCCCTAGTGTAGCAAAGACCAGCTGCACTATTACCCCTCTACAGTTTCACATGTGTTGGCATTGACGTTGCCCTTCGTGTTCTGATTGCAGAGATGGAGCTGGAGGCCAAAGCGGCACTGCAGCTGGCACTTGAGATGAGGAAACTGGGGAAGAGGGAGAAGGCTCACAAGCTGCTGGTGCATGCGCTCAGCATGAATCCAGACTTTGTGGATGCCCTGACGGAGCTGGGGACCATTCTGGAAGAAGAGAAGGATGTGGTCCAGGCAGACCACCTCTACACCAAGGCCTTGGCCATCTCGCCGTGTAACGAGAGAGCTCTGGTCAGCCGGGACCGTACTCTTCCCCTGGTGGAAGAGATTGACCAGCGTTACTTCAGCGTCATTGACAGTAAAGTTCGACGGCTTATGTCCATACCTAAAGGAAACTCAGCACTCCGAAGGGTGATGGAGGAAACCTACTACCACCACATCTACCACACGGTGGCCATCGAAGGCAGCACGCTCACTTTGTCCGAGATCCGTCACATCATCGAGACGCGTTACGCCGTCGCTGGGAAAAGCCTGCAAGAGCAGAATGAGGCCATAGGTGTGGATGCAGCCATGAAGTACATCAACACCACGCTGCTGTCCAGAACAGGAACCATGACCGTCAGTGACATCCTGGAGATTCACCGGCGGGTGCTCGGGTACGTGGACCCTGTGGAGGGAGGAAGACTGCGCACCAGCCAGGTGTTTGTGGGCCACCATATCCCTCCACACCCTCAGGACCTGCAGAGGCACATGCAGGAGCTGGTTCAGTGGCTCAACACTGAGGAGGCCCTGCAAATGCATCCTGTGGAGTACGCAGCTCTCGCCCACTACAAACTGGTCTACGTGCACCCGTTTGTGGACGGAAACGGACGCACCTCACGGCTGCTCATGAATCTTGTTCTCATGCAAGCGCGATACCCACCGGTCACTATTCGCAAAGAACAGAGGGCTGAGTATTATGCAGCTCTAGACACAGCCAATGAGGGTGATGTACGGCCGTTCATTCGCTTCATAGCCAAATGTACAGAGATGACATTGGACACGTTGCTGATTTCTACAACTGAGCATGCTGTGGGGCTGCCAGGAGCCAGCCAGGACCACGCCATCCCTGACTGCAAACAGACTATCCCGATTCACAACTGAGCTGGAGACGGGAGGAGAATCTAAATGCTCTTCAAGATCAATTGTATAATGTTGTGTTTTTGAATTGCCTCGTCCTTTGGCGCTGTCCCTTATCACCCTTTGCTTCAGTTTGGGATACGGGCTTGCTCAATTCATTGGGATTCTGCAAGATAGTGAATAAAAAAATAGATTTTGCTGTTACGTTTTTTCCTTTCCCTGATTTTTTGTGTGTAACCATATCCCCACAAGAGTGATAATGGATTTCTATTACCATCATAATATGGTCTGAAGTTGGACTACTGGTGATGTGGAGGCAAGATAGATTTAATGTAATTTGACTTGAGATGCTTCAGTGTGGTGACGTTTGTGTGTACACTCAGTTAATTATCTACCTTTTGGGATGAAGGTGATGTCTTGTAACACTGGAAAGCATTTTTTTTCATGGAAATGATTATTTATTTTAAATTAAGTGTCCTTTTAAACTGTTCAAGTATTGACAAACTTGTGTAATATTGGGAACAAAGATGATTTACATGACTTTATTAAAACAAGTTTTAGACCAAAAAGTAAAACAACTCTTTTTTTTTTTTCTCAGTTTTACAGAAACCCAAAACACGGGTAGAAATCAGAAAAAATGAAACAAGCAGTTAAATACTGATTGAACACCAAACAAAGCTCCATTTAGTATTTACCTCGATACCAAATAAAAAATGTTGACTATAGAACCTAAATAAAACGGGAGTAATGTACACGTTTTAGTATTGACACAAAAAGGAAAGTGACTTTAGAGACGACACATATTTTTTTAGATTAGGCCACTGTGGTGAGAGCAATACATATATCTTGTATTCCATCTGTTTTGAAAACTTAATTTATTTTTTATTACAAACGAGACCTTTTAGAAATGAATACACCGGAAATGATGTACACAAACAGAATTATTATCCAAACATGAAATCTGGTGGACTTCTAACATGAGAAAGCAGAACTGGCCGGATGCTTCTCTCGTGTCGAAGGAGCTGCAGACGTGTTGACGCATATGTTCACTCTCAGGTTCACTATCGGTTACAAAGACATTTATTAAACTGTACTTAAGCTTCTAAGTTCTAAGGATTCCCCTTTACAGTGTACACACGTTTCACATGTACTTTTCTAGCATTTATAATTCTATCTTTACCCTTTTTTATGCCTAAAGTAATGAATGCCTTCTATCAATGGACTGGGCTGCAATTACAACTATTTTTTGATTACTTTTTCCAATTATTTTCCTCACAATTTCTTAGCCTAAGATGACATCATCAAAGGTTAATGTCCTATCATAAGTACACCCAAATACCTTATATTTAGCTAAATGTATGAGGGAAACAATTGAGGTGCTTGGAATTGCCGATACATCTTCCATTAGAAGAATCGCCTGAGCTGTTGGGCAGAAGCTTCTAATTCGACACATTTCTTCAGCCTCCTCATCAACACCCTTCTTGAGTTTCACACGGTGCAGGGATTATGGGTAATTTCTCTCAGAATCTGTCTTTTGGTACGATACACATACACCAGACTGATGCAGAAAACAATGTAAATGACTCGATACCCTATACATGCAGGTCATATTAATAGTGATGTATGAAAAAAGATAACTCACGAGAATGTAAATTCGAGCAGTTCTGTAAATATTATAACTGATATTCAGCGTTGGGACAGTTTTATACTGTAGCTACAGGCCAAGATAAAGACAAACTAATACTGGACTACTGTAGACTTCAAAGCATCATAATACTGAGGATTTATAGCAGATGGTAAATCACAAGTTGGATTATGTAAAAATAATCATTAGCTGTACTATACAGTAAATAGTAATCACTAGCCTTGTTAATGTTGTCCTCAGAGGTCAAAAGTAAGTGTTACATAACAGAAATCCTAAGTTTCCTAAAAACATTTGACTGAAGAACATCCATCTGTACACACACACACACACACCATCTATATTACACCACATCTGAACTTTTGCATATCACCGTTTAACAACATTCAACATGGTTGGCTGTTAAGAATATTTATAAAAGAATATTCTCCCATATGCTTCTCTCAGCTCTCATCCACTTACACAACAAAAATCACTTTGCAACAATTTTAGATACAGTCTATTTACACACAAATATGATACACTTTATTTTTTAATAAAAAAAATCTGCCAAAACACCTTCAAACAAACCAAAAGAAAACAATCTGTCGCACTGGTGAAAAGTCTTTCTGATGGAGGGCAGGAGCTCGGCGATTAAGGCAAATCTCGCAGAACGAATGATGAGAACAAGACTGAGATTAAAGGGAAGCCAGTTAACCAATTACACAAAAGTCACCAACACTAATTTGTAAGGACACAAGATGGCTTTCAGTGTGTAGGCGGTCAGAATTCTTTCTCCTCTTCTCACTTGCTGAGAAGCATCCTGGCAAAGTCTGAATTCGACAATTGTTTCGTCTCTCCGGCTGCATTCTCTGCCGCGCTGGTTGTTGCTGGTGCCGCCTCCGCCGCAGTCCCATTCTCGACTTTGCTTACTGACCCACTTTGTCGGTGCAGGGATCGAGGGAGTAGTGAGAGCTGGGTGCGTCCTCTTCCTCTCCTGGGAAAAGAAAAAAACATCCATGTTTCTGTTCAGTTACAGTGCACAGAATGGCTATCAGAACGTTTCAGTTGGCGCGAAAGAGAAATGTGCCGGTAGACGTACGATCCGAAGACCTGGCGAGGCATGTCTGTCATGAGCCTGTTGGAACCAGGTTTATCCATGTTTCTGCGAGGGGGGTTACTTATGGCCACAGAGATTGTGTTGTCCTCCACACACATGCCGTCCAATTTCAGAACTGCCAGAGAAGCCTGGGCTTCATCTGCAAACTCAACATATGCCAGGCCCTGCAAAGCCACACAGCCAGAAAGGGTTAAATCAACAGCTGACTTTGCTCGGCTTCTGCAGGTCAAAGGTTGTAATCATTAGTTTAATCAGGGTGACTATTTTTAGCCAAACATCTGGACACTGTCCTCCTCTTAATGTCTCACCTTGGGTTTTCCTGAGCGATACGTGACCAGCCGAATATCCTTGACGGTGCCGTGACTTTTGCAGATTTCCTCAAGCTGCTCTTTATTGCACGAGAACGGCAGCCCAGAGATGAAGATCTTTTGTCTCTCCATGGATGTGTTGTATTTAAACACCTACGCAGACATTTAAGGGAAGTGGTCACTCACACGACACGTTAACAAGGTTTCTGCAGGGTTCACCAAGTTAAAGACTTGGTAAGGCATTTCTATTTAACACTGGTTCATAGTTATACTGGCCAAAGTGAGATTATCATCTAGAATTATTGATTACTACATCTTTTTTTGTAATACCTCCCAGATATATGAAGATGTACCCTAATAACAATTATTCATAATGATGTAATTAAATTACTGAGGTTCAACCTGGATACGTGGAATAAAATGGATAAACCAATTAGGAATAATATATTCACATGTGACAGAAAACCTTTGAGAATTTGTGTATTAAATGTAGGATTATCTAAGCCTTTTTGAGACTTGGGGCTGGTATTTCAAAACTTGTATGCCAGATCAGAATGATCCGGATAACCAAATCTCCCTGTCCTCAGCCACGGATCAACCTGATCCATCCCGGTATTTAAAAACTTTGCCGGATGGGATCAGAGTGATCCTGATACCGGCAGATTGGGATGTCCAAATCCGCCCCGCCCCCTGGATCACAGACAGGAAACAGGAAATGGAGTGAACATTTTACCGAAAAAAGGAGAAGCTGACACAACTATTGTCTCTAAAAGTATAATCTTGGTCAGTGTTGTTGCGTCCTAAGACTAGATGAAAGGCAATCATTATATTGAGTTAACAAATTACGTAAATCATCACAAAGTTGAAAGAAGAGCTCGGCGAAGTCAAATAAAGCTGAGTTCGCGCTAATGCGAGCTAACGCTGCTCCATTGACTTCTGTGTTAAGGAGCTAACAAGTTAGTAAATAGGCTAACGTCTGTATGTCGCGGTCCACAGTCCACATTTGAAAGCCTTTACTCGGAATGCATTGTGTGGATTTTAAAATGTGTTGTACATACCGTTTTAGGAAACAGTTGTCAATAAAAGGGACAGCCCTAAAACCTTAATATTGTTTTTCTTTACAGATGTTTGTGGAAAGAGAAGACAGTTAACACAGACCTGCTCCAAATGGCATAACATTTAGAGCTTTGGCTATGAAAATGAAGTGTGTGTACTGAATGCATGTTAATAAATACATAGTTTTTTATACTTCCGTTTTTCACGGTGTTTGCTGAAAAAGAAAGGAATGTGCAAAGAAAATAAACATTGATCAAACAGCAGTGAAGCGTAGCTATATCTGTATCAAACAAGGAACTTTGGGAGCAGTTACACTTCGGCTGTTACATGTAGGAATGATCTTACATGTACCTTTACATGTAATCTCCCTCAAATCCACCTCTGAGGTGGGATCAGGGTAATCCTGATTTTTAGGATCAAACTGATCCAGATTTCCCACTAAAGTTTTGAAATACTCAACAGCAGTTTTTTTATCCGGATCAAAGGCAGGATTGGATTCCCGAATCTGAATCTTCAGGATCAGATTTGCTTTGAAATACCAGTTTTTGGGATCTGATCAGGATTTAATCCAATCCAGGAGGATTCATCCTGTGGGATCATTTTGAAATACCGGCCCCTGGAGATTCTCTGGTTATAGTAAAAACAATTGTGTTCATATTTACCTTAAAGTCAGGATTTTTGTTTTTGTCTACACACGGTGACACAAACATGGGCCTGCCCTCCACCTCCCGTCTGTCCAGCTTCAAGGCTTCAGCAACAGACACAGAGGATTCAAACTGCACATAGCCGTAGCCTTTGAAGGTCCCTTTGGTGGCGAAGACC
The DNA here is from genome assembly GCA_023566465.1 of Cottus gobio. Taxonomy (NCBI): domain Eukaryota; kingdom Metazoa; phylum Chordata; class Actinopteri; order Perciformes; family Cottidae; genus Cottus; species Cottus gobio. The sequence continues at coordinate 17,708,009 of CM042218.1, read as the reverse complement.
GGGCGGATCTGTTTGATGGGGCCACAGGACTCAAACTGCGTCCTCAGCATTGCCTCTGGCTCCTCCAATGTGTATGCCAAGTTGCTGATGAATACGCTGCAGTTATCGTTGCGAAGCTCTGGCTTGTCATCGTCATCGGCCCGTTTGTGGACAGCGGCCGCCGCCCCTTGCTGGGCTCTTTTGTTGCCGTGCAGAGCAGGCTTGTAGCCAGGGGGAGCCTTCCTCCCAAAGAGTCCCGTCTCGGTCTCCATGTGCTCTTCTGTGGGTTGGTTCCCATTTCCTCTGTGCCTTTTAGTACCTTGTTACGTTACAGAGGAAAAGAAACATCATTTTTGAAGCATAGTTTTGGGTTTAAAATAAAAAGGTGCATCATACAGATCATCTTTATCTACCGGAGTTATCATTCCACTCATGATAATCATCCTGCTCTGCTTTCCTCTTCTCCCCAGCTCGAGTTCCCTTCTGGACTTTCTTCTGACCCTTCTTGTCTGCTTTGGCCTTTCGCCGCTGATCCCCTACCCCATCCTCTTGGCGAGCCAGGTTGGCCTCTTTCTCAGCAACCTAACAGAGGGGCAGAACATGGCCACATTATTAGCCAAAAGCAGTTAATGACACACCTTCCCAGTGCAATGCTGATCTTGGCTCCTACCTTTGCTCGTTGCACATTAATCCTATTCAGCCGGGTCTCGGTCTTCTGCACCGCCACGTCCCAGTCCTCAAGAGAACCTGCAGGGGAGGAAGCAAAAAACAGAGACACACTGTAATTCAAGAAAATCTTCTATATTTTTAGGCTGTTTGATTTTGTTTTACATTTTTTTAATTGGTATTCACCTTCAACCCTCTCAAATGTGAGCAGGACTTCACTCACATGCTCAGGGTAGTCTGAGGTGCACTGAACTGCTCTGTGGAGAGCTTTCCGACAGTGAACAGGGTCTCCATAGGACCTACAAAGTAAAAAACAAACAAATATTTTTTTTTTTTGAGTTTTGTTTAAAATATATCAGCACCTCAAATATCGTTTCCCCCACTCAACAATGATTCACATACCTCTCAAGGTTATAGTACTCCAGCCACATGTTGGCATACTTAGAGTTCCCTTTTGTCATGATACTGTCCCACAGTTCTCTGGCTTTTTGGATGTTCTTGCAGTGGAGGGCCTGGTGGAGAGAAGGGAAAACAGATTAGGTTAATTTGTGCAGACCATTTCAATATTACACATGTGACAGTGTGGTTATATAACTTAGAACTTATAGAAAATAATATCTTTTATAGTAAAATTCAACTAAAACTGTGTCACATTGATAAAAGTAAAGTGCTGCAAAAAAAAGACAAGCGTATTGTATTGCCGTTTACCTATGATTTAATTAAAAAGACAATTTAAATAAATAACACAAAAAAAGAACAATTAAACTCAGGGTTAAAGACAATAGAAATTCATCTTGGGAAAATGGTCGTCATAGTAACACGTCTTACCTCTATCCTCGCCCAGATCTGCATTATGATACACGAAGGATCTCCACTTTCACCAAATCCTACAGTGACACAAGACAATGAATTTCATGAAAACCAAACCAAGAACAGCACAACATGATTTCTCAGTCAGACGCAGATCCACCTACTTTCTTCCACATCTTGCTTCATGTAGTCTAGAGAGCGAGAGAAAGCTCCTCGTAGCTCCTCCAACTCTTTACTTGATTCTGAAAAAACAAAGGAAACACCTTGAGCAAGGGACCAATGAGGGAACTCAAGTGAAGTATTTAAACAAAGATCAATTGTGTTTCCCACAGAACTGCTCTCACCGTTGCTGAAATCCACACGTCTCCTCAGATAGTCGAGGTGTGCCTGCCAAATTTCCACATAATCCGTTGCTTGAATGAAACCGGCACTCAGCGCCTTTTCGAATACATCTGTGAGGAAGACAATGACACTACTACCGGGTCTGAGATATAACAAGCGCACAGCTGCATGTCCAGCAACGGGGTAATCATCTGACCAGCTTCTCGCGGGTCTCTAGCTGTTACCTGAGACTGTCTGATGGTCAGCGCCATGCCTCTCCAAAGCGAGCAGGTAGCTCTTCCACAGACCCATCGTCCAGGGGCAGTTCCTGACTGCCCGTTCATGAGAGGAGAGAACCATGTCTTTGATCTTCAGCTGACGGTCCTGTAGAGTCCAGAGAGAACAAATAGCACAAAGATTAAAGTAATCTTAAACTAAACTGAAAGATGTATTACTCAAGATTTAATGAGGTTATTGTCCAAGTTTAGTGTTTAAAACGTCAGAAACTACATTATAAAAATGTAAAGACCCATAAATCTATTTCAAGAGAAGACGTTGGAGAAAGCAACGGCTGTAATTTACCAAGATAACCCCAGTGCAACATTTTGACCATAGCTGTTAATCTCTTGCTGGCAGACGATGGAGTTGGCAAGTTCTCTGTGGTGAATAAGAGTCAGTCTAGGAGGCAGTGCCATGTGAAACAAGTCCAAACTCTACACAATAAACAGTACAGTCTGACTGGGAGCCTTAAAGAACAGCACCATGCCAAACACTGACCAATACTCACAAGATAGGTGGTGTATTTTGCCCACATGTCTGGTACAAGGCAGTTCTCTGCTAAAGTCCGCTCAAAGATCATCTGGACCCGTGCAGGGTCGCCCTCCTTCAGTTCAAAGTCTATGTAGGACTGATACTCTGCCAGTTTAGGAGGTTCTGCTACTATCTGCAGCAAGACAACAGCATGTAGAAAATATGCATTAAAAAACAATGCACATTATTAACACATACAAGAAGCAACAGACAGAATGATCAAGTCAAGACAGTTACCAGTGCTTCTTCAAAGGATTTGCACTTCTCCATCTGCTGCAAAGCCTTTTTGTACTGATGTATGACCGTCTCAGCCACGTCATGTTCAGACCACTCTTCATACTCTGCATAGGTGGCTTCCATGTCTACAAAGAAACGGAGCACAATTTTCTCAGAGTTCAGACATTTTTCAACATTGTCAATAAAGATACATATACCACATGTCCAACATTGAAACGTATTGCTTTTATGTTATTGTGTTCAATGTATACTTCCTAATCTCAGTCAAATTCTGAGGTGAGTAGTTAGTTCAACAAGTGAGATGTTTCGATAAAGGAATTGAAAGACTACAGAAATGCCTCTGGTCCCGATTCAGCAGGGACAGAAAAGACAGCACAATACGAGACCATCTGGCTACATCTCACCCACTCCTGCAACAAACTGAAAGCCTGGTCAGAGACTCAAGAGGAGGATTTTCTTTTCTAAATCTGTACCTCATTTCAGAAGCCACATCCCAACCATGCAACACTTAACTTACCCAACAAGGCAGGACTCAGTTTTTTTTTTTTTTTAAACATACAATCCTTGCAACACGAATGCTGCCTGTTTTACAGAAAAGGCGTCATGCTTACCCATAAAAGGGACGGCCAGCTGGCGCCGAAACAGTGTATGGATACGCTCAATCTGAGCTTTCAGCCGTTCCTGCTCCTCGCAATTAAGAATCCTTCCATGGGGAGGCTGTGGGGAAATACAGCGACGAAAATGCTGTCAATATTGAGCAAATTCACAGGAATTCAAATTCAGCATCAACGTTATTTATAATCATAACTGGAGAAAGGGTGATTGATATCACCTGCAAATATACAATACCGCTTTTTTGAATTTGAAAATGTTTTTGAGAACAAATATTTAAACAGCGACAAATTCAGTGCATATATCTGAAAGACAAACCTGTACTGTGGAAAGCATGACGTTCTCAAACTCTCTGTACGCTTCCCACACCGCGTGCCCCTTGGTCATGTGAAGTCCCACAGCTGTCACAGCCCGCTCAAAGATGGATCTCACTTTGTCTATCCCACCTGGTGAGCCCATGCCACCAATTGAATACTGAGCATATTCAAGCCAGATATCTGGACCTGGGGATAACGACATGGAATTAAATGTTAAAAACATGTATTAACTGAATGTCGAAGAAAGAGCTGTTCACAATGGTGGGATGCACTCACAGATATAGTCTATGACAGCCGTCTCAAAAAGTTCATATACTTTCTCCCGGTTTGGCTCCTCTTCAGTCAGACGGATTTCATCCTTGAGCCAATCCAGCCAGATCTCTGTAGGGTTCATTAAAAATGTAGTTTCAGTTGCAAATAATGGTCAGTGCTTTTGTCAACTCATACTTCTGAGCCAAATACTGTCACAGACATGCACCAACCTTCAGTGAGTGGGAAAAGTTCACTCATTTTCTGCCTTGCCTTTCGCAGACGGAGAAGTTCTCCCTCCTGCTTCAGTAGTTTGATGAGATCAACGTGGCAGTTGTAATCAAAAGCATTGATTGACAGCTAAAAAAATAAAAATCACAGAAATTAGAGGGTAAGATATTAAACAACATAATTAAACATATCCTAATTAACTCACGCTTCCTCTGCATGCATACTATTCTAGCAGTGATTTAGCACCAATTCCAAAGAAAATGGCATACCTCATTTATGACACAAAGATTAAATAATGACATCATCAATCTAACAGGTATAGTACACAATGTTAAATAAACATTGATACAATCTGTATTTATTTGACTCTCAGTTGCTGTGTTATTCAATTGTCCCTAGCTAACACTAATCTAATGCACAAACTGCAGTTTCAGAAATGACCATGAATTTGAAAATCAATAGCTCTTTAAAACTTTTCAGTATAACCTTCACGAAGGTGGGATTTGCTGCAGGCTCGTCTCATTAGCTCACATCAGTTTCCAGCCAAGTGTGTCTAACAAAGTGTGCTGTAGTAACGCTAATGATATACATTTGGTTTCTCTCAACTGTTTTTGTGGCAGCAAAGACTACATACAGCATTTCCTGCATCACTGCAAGATATTTACTTCAAACAAAGTGTTGTGAGCTGTTATCAATACAGCAGAGTAAACACTTTAAGCGTGACACCCAGTAAAGTTCGGGCAAGGTGTACTTTATGTGTGCACATGTACTTTCTAACGAAACTAAACTGAAAGTTGTAATGTCGCACTGGACAGAGTAAAAAAGGCGCGTGTGACACGGGCAGCCATTAGCATCACAGATTAGCAGGTCAGCTAATCATAACGGCTAGTTTCTGTGAATGACGTCGTATCAAACGCGTCTAATTGTTTTAAATAACAACAGCTGTCTGTTATACATTTGTTGTTTCAATTAAGAGAAGAGCAGAAGAGCTCGTGAGTTTAAAGCTGCCGTGGCTGGTTCGTCGTAGCGGACCGTGTTTAACGTCAACACCCATTCATTCTCATTAGCTCGTCGGCTAACGTGAGTGGACTGAGCTCGGCTGATTACCTGCTCCTCCAACCGTTGGATCTCTGCTTCATTCTCTTTCTCGTCTTCCGACGAATTTCCCTCTTCCTCTTCTGAATTTTCTTCTCCCATACCCTCCGCCTCCTCCTTCTCTTCTCCATCCGATCCCATATCTCTCTCCTCCATCCCTAAGTCTCCCTCTTCCATGTCTTGCAAATGCGTTTGCTCTGCGTCGCTTGATGCGGCCATATTCGAAGTCCGTCTGCCTGGTAACAACCCACGAGCGGGAGTCTCGCGAGAGTGCCTGATCTCATCGTGGATCGCCTAACGTGCACACCTTCCGCCTTCACATGTTTGTCAACAAAAAGTGTTCGCCCCCCTCGTGCTCACTCGTTGATTTCCGTTAACCGTCGGTAACGTTAGCTCAGTGCCAAGCGTTTGACGAGGGGGTTTGAGAAAACGGAAACTGAGTCAGTTGTAGTTCAGTTTAGTACTAAAGAGTTGCCCCTAGCTCTTTACTTTGGGTATATGAGATATAATGTGAGAGAGTTTACTCATAAACCAATGAGATGCTTTAATTGCCAAAAATTTGGCCATGTAGCTAAAATGTGTAAAGGGGGAAAAAGATGTGCAAAGTGTGGGGGAGCTCATGAGTATGGGATGTGTGGGGAACAAGCAGTACCTAAGTGTTGTAATTGTGGAGGGCCTCACAGTGCAGCTTACTGGGGATGTGGAGTAATGAAAAGAGAGACTGAAATTCATAATATGAAAATAAAGAACAAAGTTACCTATGCAGAAGCAGTTAAAAGGGTGGAGCATACAAGAGCTAGTGGAAAAGGTGTGAGAGGGGAAGCTACAGGAAAAGTGATGAACCCGAGGCAAGAGTCTCTTAATGAAAGGGAGGAAAAAGAATGGGAGGAAAAGAAAAAGCTAGTGACCTTCATTGCAGGGGTGATTAATGCTACATCTGAGGTGAAGTCAAAAACAGAAAGGATACAAATTATTACAAAAGCAGCAGTCCATCACTTGGGTATGAACGGTTTAAAATGGGAAGAGATCAGAGATGGCCTTAGTGGGATGCAGTCAAGTCAAGAGGGAGTTATAGGATGATATTAGTTATGTTAATTCTTCAATGGAATGCAAGGAGTTTGTTGGCTAATGGACAAGACTTTAAACAATTTATAGATAGTAGGTCAGCAAAGCCTGATGTATTGTGCATCCAGGAAACATGGCTGCGGCCTAAGTTTGATTTTGTTTTGCCTAACTATATTGCCATTAGACGAGACCGGGAGCAAGGAAATGGTGGGGGCTGTGTTACATTTGTGAGACAGGGTGTACCTTATAGAGTATTAGGTATGTAGGTAAGGAACAAGAGTATGTGGTAGTGGAGGTATGGGCAGATAAAAAGCAAATAGTAATAGTGAATTATTACAACCCTTGTAAACCATTGGAAGTAAGTAAATTAGAAGAGCTAGAAGGTCAGGACAGGAATAATGTTATATGGTGTGGGGACTTTAATGCTCATAATACTCTATGGGGAGGAGAAAGGATAGACAATAATGGGCAAGCCATTGAAGAGTTAATAGATAGTAGATCTTTAGTTTGCTTAAATGATGGTAGTGGGACTAGGATTGATGTTAGAACTGGGAAAGAGTCAGTATTAGACCTTACTTTGTTATCTAGTAGGTTAGTCCCTAGGTGTGATTGGGAAGTGCATAAAGGGAGTACTATTGGAAGTGACCATTACCCAATTTTATGTAAACTGGATATTGATGTAGGTTTGAGTATGGAAGAGAGTCATGGAAGGTGGGTTTTTAAAAAGGCAGATTGGGAGAGATTTAAGGAAACAAGTGATTTGTATATTAATTTAATCCAAGACAGTGAGGATGTTGAGAGAAGTGAAATTGAGTTGAGACAGAGTATACATAAGGCAGCAAAGGTGGCTATTCCAAAGAGTTCTAGAAAGTTTGCTAAAAAAGTGGTACCATGGTGGGATAGTAATTGTGAAGAGGCTGTTAAAAAAAGGAACAGGGCCTTTAGAAGATTAAAAAGAACCCATAATTTTCAACATTTAATTGATTATAAACAAGCACAAGCAGTAGTAAGAAGGACAATAAGGCAGAGGAAAAGATCATATTGGAGGGAGTTTTGTAGCTCGATTGGAAGCACTACGAATATAAATGAGGAATGATTAAAAAGATGGAGGGTAATCGGAGAGAATGGTCCTATCCAATTCTCTCTAGTGGAGACCAGTTGGCTATTTCAAACTTGGAGAAAGCAGAAATGATGGCTAATACTTTTAGTAAGGTACATAGTTTTAATAATTTAACAGATGAAGAAAAAAGGGGTAGGGAAGAAACAAGGAGTAGGTATAGTGAGGTTATTCAAAAGAAAGATAAATTAGAAGATAAGTATAATGTTCCTTTTACTCTGAGTGAATTAAGAAGGGCATTGAGTAGGGGAAAAAATTCTGCTCCTGGTAAAGATGAGATTTGCTATAGTATGGTGGAACATCTTAGTGAAAAGGGTTTGAAAGAAGTTTTAAAGTTATTTAATAAAGTATGGGATGAAGGGAAGATTCCTTCAGGATGGAAGGAAGCAATTATTGTTCCTATAAGAAAGCCAGGAAAAGATGCTAGTAGTCCATCAAATTATAGACCAATAGCTCTTACCTCTCAGTTAGGCAAATTAATGGAGAGGCTGGTTAATGGTAGGCTAATGCACTTTGTAGAGGAAAAGGGACTGATGGCCAGTTACCAAAGTGGCTTTAGGAAGGGGAGAAGTACAATTGACTCAATCATATGCCTTGAGGATGAAATAAGGAAAGCACAGGTTAGGAAAGAGACAGTTGTGGCAGTGTTTTTAGATGTGGAAAAAGCGTACGATATGTTATGGGTAGAGGGTCTTTTAATTAAATTGCATATGTTAGGTGTTAGGGACAGACATCGGGGTCGGGTGCTATGTAGACCGGGCGGCGGGCCGGGCAGGGGGCCTGGGCGAGCCGATCGCCGGCGACATAGACTAGCTCTAGGGACGTGGAACGTCACCTCGCTAGCGGGGAAGGAGCCGGAGCTGGTGAGGGAGGTGGAGCGGTACCAGCTAGATATAGTTGGGCTCACCTCCACGCACAGCGCTGGCTCTGGAACCAAACTCCTGGAGAAGGGTTGGACTTTGTTCTTTTCTGGAGTCGCCCAGGGTGTGAGGCGCCGGGCGGGAGTGGGGATACTCACGAGTCCCCGGCTGAGCGCCGCCGTGTTGGAGTTTTCCCCGGAGAACGAGAGGGTCGCCTCCCTGCGCCTACGAGTTGCGGGGAGTAAGGCTCTGACTGTTGTTTGTGCTTATGCACCAAACAGCATTTCGGAGTATCCGGCCTTCTTGGAGTTGGTGGGAGGGGTCCTGGAAAGGGCGCCGCCTGCCGACTCCATAGTTCTCCTGGGAGACTTCAACGCTCACGTGGGCGACGACAGAGAAACCTGGCGGGGAGTGATTGGGAGGAACGGCTTGCCTGATCTGAACCCGAGTGGTGTTTCGTTGTTGGACTTCTGTGCTAGCCACAGTTTGTCCATAACAAACACCATGTTTGAACATAAGGTGGCTCATAAGTGTACCTGGTACCAGAGCACCTTAGGCCGGAGATCAATGATCGACTTCGTAATCGTATCATCTGATCTGCGGCCGTATGTTTTGGACACTCGGGTGAAGAGAGGAGCAGAGCTGTCAACTGATCACCACCTGGTGGTGAGTTGGATCAGATGGCGGGGGAGTCGGCCAGAAAGACCTGGCAAGCCCAAACGTGTAGTGAGGGTGAACTGGGAACGTCTGGCGGAGGATCCTGTCCGGGAGGTCTTCAACTCCCACCTCCGGAAGGACTTCTCACACATCCCGAGGGAGGTTGGGGACATGGAATCCGAGTGGATCATGTTCAAAGCCTCTATTGTGGACGCGGCCGCTAGGAGCTGTGGTCGGAAGGTCATCGGTGCCTGTCGTGGCGGCAACCCAAGAACCCGGTGGTGGACACCGGGGGTGAGGGAAGCCGTCAAGCTGAAGAAGGAGGCCTTTCGGGCTTGGTTGGCCCAGGGGTCTCCTGAAGCAGCTGACAGGTACAGACAGGCCAGAAGGACTGCAGCTGCGGTGGTCACGGATGCTAAAACTCGGGCATGGGAGGAGTTCGGGGAGGCCATGGAGAAGGACTTTCGGTTGGCCTCAAGGAGGTTCTGGCAAACCATCCGACGACTCAGGAAGGGAAAGCAGGGCCTTCCCCAGGCTGTTATCAGCGGGGGAGGGTTGCTGCTGACCCAGACAGAGGATATCGTCGGGCGGTGGAAGGAGCACTTTGAGGAACTCCTAAACCCGGTCAACATGTCCCCTGAACAGGGGGCAGCGCCTGAAGACTTGGGGTTGGATGAACCCATATCCCTGGCAGAGGCCACTAAGGTAGTCAAAAAGCTCCTTGGTGGCAAGGCGCCGGGGGTGGATGAAATCCGCCCTGAGATGCTGAAGGCGCTGGACTTTGTTGGGCTGTCTTGGCTGACACGCCTCTTCAATGTCGCATGGGGGTCGGGCACAGTGCCCATGGACTGGCAGACCGGGGTGGTGGTTCCCATCTTCAAGAAGGGGGACCGGAGAGTGTGCTCGAATTATCGGGGTATCACACTACTCAGCCTCCCGGGAAAAGCTTATGCCAGGGTGCTGGAACGGAGGCTCCGACCGTTTGTCGAACCTCGGATTCAAGAAGAACAGTGCGGGTTTCGTCCTGGTCGTGGAACAGTGGACCAGCTCTTTACCCTTGCAAGGATACTGGAGGGGTCCTGGGAGTTTGCCCAACCAGTCTACATGTGCTTTGTGGACTTGGAGAAGGCTTTCGACCGGGTCCCTCGGGGCTTTTTGTGGGGGGTGCTGCGGGAGTATGGTGTGCCGGACCCGTTGCAACGGGCCATCCGGTCTCTGTACGCCTGCAGTAGGAGCTGTGTTCGTATCCTCGGCAGTAAGTCAGATACGTTCCCGGTGGGTGTTGGCCTCCGCCAGGGCTGCCCTTTATCACCGGTCCTGTTCGTGACTTTCATGGACAGGATATCTAGGCGCAGCCGTGGGGCGGAGAATGTCAGGTTCGGGGATCTCAGGATAGCCTCTCTGCTGTTTGCAGATGATGTGGTCCTGTTTGCCTCCTCGGACCATGACCTCCAGCATTCACTGGGGCGTTTTGCAGCCGAGTGTGAAGCGGCGGGGATGAGAGTCAGCACCACGAAATCTGAGGCCATGGTGCTCTGCCGGAAACCGGTGGATTGCTCCCTCCGGGTGGGGACAGAGTGCCTACCACAAGCGAAGGAGTTCAAGTATCTCGGGGTCTTGTTCACGAGTGAGGGTAAAATGGAGCGGGAGATCGATAGGCGTATCGGTGCGGCTGCAGCAGTAAAACAGGCGTTGCACCGGGCCGTCTTGGTGAAGAAGGAGCTGAGCCGAAAGGCAAAGCTCTCAATTTACTGGTCGGTCTACGTCCCAACCCTCACCTATGGTCACGAGCTTTGGATCGTGTCCGAAAGAACGAGGTCGCGGATACAAGCGGCCGAAATGAGTTTCCTCCGTAGAGTGGCCGGGCTCAGCCTTAGAGATAGGGTAAGGAGCTCGGACATCAGGAGGGAGCTTGAAGTCGAGCCGCTACTCCTTCGTGTCGAAAGGAGTCAGCTGAGGTGGTTCGGGCATCTAATTAGGATGCCTCCAGGACGCCTCCCTTTAGAGGTTTTCCAGGCACGTCCATCTGGTAGGAGGCCCCGGGGAAGACCCAGGACACGCTGGAGGGATTATATCTCCCAGCTGGCCTGGGAACGCCTCGGGATCCCCCAGAATGAGCTGGTAGATGTTGCGGGTGAGAGAGAAGTCTGGGTCAGCCTGCTTGACCTGCTGCCTCCGCGACCCGACCCCGGATAAGCGGTGGAAAATGGATGGATGGATGGATGGATGTTAGGTGTTGGTGGAAACATGTTTAACTGGGTTATGGATTTCTTGAGTAACAGAAGTATTCAGGTAAAAGTAGGACAGTTCTCCTAGTGGAGAACTGGGGAAAGAGGTGGGGTTTTAGATTCTCTATTGAGAAGACTAAAGTGATGTTTTTTACTAGAAAGAAAATTAGGGAAAGTCTTACAATAAAGATGTATGGCAGGGACTTGGAAAGGGTTAAAAGTTTTAAATTTCTTGGTGTTATATTTGACTCCAGACTTACATGGAGGGAGCATGTGTCTAAGATTATTGACAAGTGTAAACAAGTTATGAATTTAATGAGATGTCTGAGTGGAATGGACTGGGGGGCAGACATGGTCTCTCTGAAGCAGATTTATATTTATTTAATTAGAGCTAGAATTGAATATGGGTGTCTGGCATATGGATCGGCAGCCAAGTCAGTTTTAGCTGGACTAGAGGTAGTCCAAGCGAAAGCACTGAGAATTTGTACGGGAGCCATGCGCTCTTTGCCAGTGTGCGCATTACAGGTAGAAACAGGAGAGATGCCACTACACCTGCGAAGAAAACAGCTGCAGGCTAACTACTGGATCAATTTGATGGGCCAAGGGTGTGATCATCCAGTTAAAATTGCTATCCAACCAAGCTGGGAGAGAGAAGTGGCAACTCTGTCATGTTTTGGATGGACAGGGGAGACTGTGGCGCAAGAACTGTCTATTCTGGATAAAAGCTTCTGTTCAGGGGTAATGTGGCCTTCAATTCCGATGTGGCAGCTAGAGGTCCCAAAGAAAGACTTAGAACTGCTTAAATTTAAGTCCGAAAATCCTGGGATCGATTTGGTGTATGTATTCCAGTGCCATATACTAGAAAACTATCAAAATCACTTATTCATTTTTACAGATGGGTCAAAAGATCAAGAAACTGGTGCTTCAGGGGCAGCTTTTGTTGTTCAGGGGTGGAATATACAAACCTTTAAAAGAACTTCGAATTTTCTGTGTATTTGCAGTAGAGCTATATGCAATCTTGATGGCAGTGCAGTGGACAGAGCAGATTCAGGATCGTAAAGTGTTGGTATGTAGTGACTCTGTGTCAGCTATCAATAGTTTAGGGAAAGGAGCATCAAAGAGTCGGCAAGACCTTGTATATGAAATACTGATGGCAATAAGAGATGTAAAAAGGAGGGGGGTAGAAATTTATTTTTTATGGGTTCCAGCACATGTGGGCATCAGGTCGAATGAAAAGGCTGACGAGTTAGCCAAGAAAGCGGTGGTAAAGGAAGCGATAGATGTCCACATAAATCTGTGTAAGTCAGAAGGCAAGAGTATTGTGTGGCAGGAAACTATTTTAAAATGGCAGCAGCAGTGGGAGCATGAAAACAAAGGGAGGCACCTTTTCTCTATAGCAAGTAGGGTAAATGACTCCGCTAATATGTCAAAAAAGGGGATGAGACGTAAGGAGGAAGTTATTATGTCAAGGTTGAGAATAGGTCATACATGTCTGAACAGCACTCTCTTTTTATTAGGAAAACATCCGAATGGATTATGTTCCTGTCAAGAGCCGGAGACAGTGCAGCACGTTTTAATGGCCTGTAAAGATTATGAGTCCCACAGGCATGGGTTGTTCAGAGCTTTTAGAGAGAGTGGAGCGGAAGATTTATCGATGAAGGGTATTTTAGAAATGGGGTCAAATGGGAGGAGAAAAATAATTTTATTTAAGTTTTTAATGGATACGGGTTTATTTTACAGAATATACGGTAATGCGGTGAAAGTCCTGTAGTTGGCAGTAATGCAACCAGATGGGTGCCAGCTGCCGTTAAAACTCAAAAGAAGAAGAAGAAGAACGTTAGCTCAACATGGCGATTGCCTCTTTACGAAACTCTACGTCCTCGCTGTTATTATTTACCAGACGGTTGTTCAGACCGGAGCTGAATGCTCTCTGTTCATATCACACTAAGGTAACTCATGAAAGGGGTCTTTAGCTCGTCATTGAAACCTACGGATGCCACATGCGTTTTATTACAGTTATCTAACGTTTCGTGTGTTGTCTGACAGTAGCTATATTAAGCCTGGTCTTCTCAACACTCAACAACAGCGCGGTGACGTATCATCTTGTATTTATCACTTTCTTCAAGGTGGTGGACCACTATGAAAACCCAAGAAATGTGGGAACTCTAGACAAAAACGCCAAGAATGTGGGGACTGGATTGGTGGGGGCACCAGCCTGTGGCGATGTGATGAAACTACAGGTAAGGTGGAGGTCAAACGCAGCTGTCACTGCCAACTTGCTGTTGTGTTATTAGGTTTGATTGTGTGTTTTCAGATCCAGGTGGATGAAAATGACAAGATTGTTGATGCAAAGTTTAAGACGTTTGGCTGTGGATCGGCCATTGCTTCCAGCTCTCTTGCAACAGAGTGGGTGAAGGGGAAGTCGGTGAGTTTGTATGACACTGTTGAAAAGGAAAGTAGAATAAAAGCTTTACAAATCCAGGTTTTCTTTTGTTGATGTCTGCTTTCATCCTGTAGGTCGATGAAGCTCTGAAGATCAGGAACACAGACATTGCCAAAGAACTCTGCCTTCCGCCAGTTAAGCTTCATTGTTCCAGTAAGTTTGTTATCAAACACTTGAACGCTTAATAAACATCAAGATCGATGACCAAAAAATAAATAAATGTCGGTTCACATCAAGTCACTTGTGCACCGCTGATGCTCCTTTACAGACCATGGCATACACATTACTGAAACTCTACTGGAGGAATGAACACCATTATCCCACAACATAGTCCCTGCTGTGGTGTTTCAATGATGGAGGTGGAGAGCACTGTTTAACTTCTAATTGTCCCATGTATGCCCAGTTTTCATAAATTTTGACCTATTCAGTTTGCTGTTTCTCAAGGTACTAGCTGGATACATATTTCTTGGTGAGATAAATACTTAATGTCATGCTCAAAGTGTCTCTAAAACCTCCTCATTCTTTTTCTTTCAGTGCTTGCAGAAGATGCCATAAAAGCGGCGCTGTCGGACTACAGGATAAAACAACAGGACAAGAAGGAGTAACATGTGCATGCCAGCAGTCGAGAGACAGCGAGTGCGATCACTGGCAGTGACGACTCAGTGGCGAGCGTGTGGCAGTCGTCATCTAGTGTGTGGCAGTCGTCAGCCAGGCGTCAGGACAGCGGCGGGTTGGCGTGCGTCAGTGGCAATCGCCACTCAAGTGAGGCAAGCAAACGACACCCGTCGAGAAGCTGTAGGTGGAGCCACATTTCCTGGGAACACCCATTGTTGTTGCAACAGGTCAGCTGCCGTAAATCAGTTTTATGATCATAGAATGGAGGAGCTGCGGGGTTTTGTCTTGTGTCATTGCCTAAGTGTACAGATAGATAGATAGTATGTCTCTTTTTGTAGACTTACTTACAATATGCAATAAGATAAGATATTGCTGTATAATACTGCTGTACTATATTGAATATTGTTTTGCTACTACTACATTTCTCTTCATAATATATTACACTTATACGGTAACATAGCCATTAAACCACCACGTTAGACAAGAGAACATGTGTCAATTGATATATTTATCTTCATGTTGTCATTAGTACAGGGAGCCCCATGAAGAGTGCGGTGAGGCCGGGCGGCAGGTCACGAAGCTCTCTGGGAGTGAGCATTAATAAATGATCACACTAGAATATATTTATAGCATTATTGCACAATGTATAAAAGAATTGCAATAATTGGTCTCTCTCTCTCTCTCTCTGTGTTAACCCTCCTATTACCTTTGGGGTCAATTTGAACCCATTCAATGTTTAACGTCTCTAAATAAATTATTGACATTTTTTTTGCTTCATATTTCATGACTTTTCCTAATTTATTGGGGACAACTGGGTAAACATAAAATTAACAAGAAGATATGTTTTCAATTTCCTGTACACAACTTGTACGCATCGGTGTTCTTCGGGGTCAATTTGACCCCAAGCTGTTTTTCACTGTGTAAAACATAAAAGAAATATCAACATGTTATATAGCAGCACTACGTTTTAATAGGCTCAACACTGCCCCGGGGAAATTGATGACGCTTGCCAATTATAAGGATATATTTTCGAGCTTGACCCGGTCACTTCTCGTCTGCCGCTCCTCCCACAGCGGCAGTGCAGGGAAGAGCATTACCTACAAGGTGACGTGGGCCCTAACTCAATGACGCAGCATTCTGCTCTCTGTCCAGGTGTTGGGCATCGTGTGAGAGTGGGATGGGGTCCAGTGAGTGACGGAGTGGAAAATGTGAAGAATGGCTCGGGGAGACAGAGCTGGTGAGGAGCCAGGAGAGGCCGTGGAGAGCCAGGGGAAAGCTGGCGTCAGCAGCAGATGAGACGAGCGAGCGCAGTAGGATTTGACTCTGATGGCGCTGCGCTCGGGGAAAGGAATAGTAGGAACGCTCACATACAGGCAACACCCCCCTGTCCTCCTCTCACTACTCAGGGCTTCCATGACTACACAACCTCAGTGTTTCTATGACAACAAAGCCTGAATCTCATGCATTTTGCAGCAGCGGTTCAGGTGGCAATGCATCAGGTGCACGTCACTGACACTTTGCATTAAGGGTCTCTTCATCACACTTTCCTGTGACCACAGAGGTGTTAGTGTGAGAGGAACACACACATCAATAATCTCAGTGACAGATTTAGATAGGATTTACTGCCCACTGTGTGGAGGGATGCAGTTTGACTCCCTCGATGAGATCTAGCTGAAGAGAAGTGGATTTGGTCCCTGTATGTTAATACCACATTGATGCCCCTATTTTTTTTTTATCAATTATTTGATTAATCACAAGCGGCATAAAAGAGTAATTCAGTTTATTTTGTACAGCCCAAAATCACAAATACAAATTTGCCTCTGAGGGCTTTACAATCTGTACACATCCGACATCCCTGTCTCGGGACCTCACATCGTGTTATGTAGATAACAATAATGAAATATAACAAATGTGAAAACGCACACAACGGCTGGTGTTGTGCTTTAAAGTTAAATTACATATGCAGGCCACACAGTATATCTTTAAAAGAAAATACGTTATATGCATTAACTGCATTTCTGATAAAATCATCCGCCAAAATGAACCAGAAAGCGTCAGATTGCCAATCTGCTATCTTTCCCTCCAGCAGGCCTCTGAGGGCAGTCAAGGATGTTACATGTTGCATATCCTTCCACTTAACAGAGTTATACAGACAGGCCTTCCTTCACTTCCAGAGGAAAACAAAACTATCAAGGACAGAGACTGCCACTGCTTGGTTTGGTGAACACATCACTGCAGGTGGTTTTTCCCCCTGCTAAGATGTGAGAGGGCAGCCAAGCTCACCCTGAACCCGCCTGGCACTGTGTGACAGCAGGTTAGAGTCCCACTGCGAGGCCTGGCGGGGCTGTTCATCACACTGCTACAGCTCAGCCGAGGGGAATCTCGCTGGTGTTAGGCAAGGACAACTGGAGGACATCGTGGGAGAGAGGACCAGGGAGGGGAAGGGAGGGCACACAGGGTCAGACAGGAAGTGGCCACTCTCACTTGGTTTCCTGCTAGGAAGAGCATAAATGGTCACAGGGAGAACATGAACAACTCAGTCCCGGCTTTTTAGCAGAGGCAGGTACAGGAGTGTGTTACCGCAGAATGTGAGGCAATGTGCAGATTTTCAGGCTGTATGTTTTTAATAAAACTTCCCATGTGAGGCCCCAGGACTCATCATTGTGGCCTCTGCTTTTCCTCTCAATGTCCCTTCAGCGATCTGTACAGTCTCTGCATGAAATGCAAATATTTAAAGAATAGTTATTTGAATTTATTGTTTATAGTTTGGGCCAATTGGTAACAATGGTGTTATACTTTGTCTGACCTGTCTGATTATTCAACTTTATTGCAGCAATGGCTTTGTTTTAGCAAGTTGAATAACTGATAGAAATAATGGCCAAATCTACTGATATAAGTTGTAATAAGTTGAAATTATCATATTCTAAGATACACCACATTTTTCTATATCATGAGTATTTACCTTTGTGCTTGGTTTGTAACAGGCCCAGTTTGTTCTCTGCATCCATTTCAAGACGTAAGGATCAGATCTTCTGAAAAGTAAATGTTCATGGATTTTGAAAAGCTTGAAAACTGCTTCAAAATCTTTTTTTTAATGTGCAACAAATGTATATTTATCCAGATGGTTACATGAGTGGTGTAGGATTTTGGAAATACTTTCAGAGCAGCAGTAAGTCCTGTAAAATGACCTTCTAGGTTTTTTGATAAGTCGCCGGGTGTTTATTTTCATGGAAAACTGGGTGCTTAGTTCTGTAACTGAAACATAATGGTAATACATGAGTTACAAACGGGGAGTCGGCCTATGAATGCTGAGCAAAGCTCCGTCCTCGCCTCAATTTACAGTGAAGAAATCGGGTTGAAATCGGGACTGCTGAACAACCATCCCTACGAGCCCTCTAAACAGTTTATAGAAAAACTTTCAGCTGAGCACATTTCATGCATCAGGCTCCATCAGAGCTCCCATGAACAATTACCAGTTCTAATAGGCTTTCAAAGAAATATACTGATTATCTCTCTCCTCACCAAAGTTGTTTGTACAAAGATCTTTAAATTGATGCTCGGGAATAACACATCTCCACATGTTCAAACATTTATGAAGCTTGTGGTAAACTTTACCATCTAGCAGCACTGTGTAGATCTTTTTCACTATTGATCGTGGCCAGAAACATTCATGTTGAATCCGTCGCAACTAATGCATCCCTCAGGAGGTCCGGGATTAAAGGTTCAGATGTGTGGCAAGCCTTCCACCACTATGTTAAAAGTGTAGAGAAAACGAATGAGGGTTTTAATCTGAAATACAATAAGGGAAATCATTATCATATTCATTGCGGCCCTTAGAGAAAATGCAAATTCTAGCTCACTGAGCAGTTGTGTTTGTTTGTGTGTGTGTGTGTGTGTGTGTGTGTGTGTGTGTGTGTGTGTGTGTGTGTGTGTGTGTGTGCGCGATTCTCAGCAGCTCTAAATGACATTAGCCGCCAAGCAGTCCTTTAGCAGCAGAGATTCGAGGTCAGAGCGGCTGATTCTGCTGATGCATTTTATTCTCCGGAGCCAGCACCAGGCTGCCAGATGAGGGGTTATCGCTGCCCACCAACTGCTCACCTAACTCCCACATTCATTCTGCACGCACTCCCATCGCTCCACTATCACCCTGGTCCTCCCTGAAAGGTGAGTGTGCATTTACCTGTTAAATTAGGTGTGGGATGGAGGAGGTCCGAGTGCCCGGATACCCTTGCCGATGTGTAGATGGATAAGATTTCCCATGTGACTACAGTAATTGTGTTATAATGGAGGTGGGAGCTGAGTGGCCATCAGCAGAGGTACAGTGCTGCATCCCCTTCCTTCCTGTCACCATATCCTGCAGACATAGACAGCAAGGGATTATGGGTATAATTCTGCGTCCCTGAACACCCGTGTATGCAGTTGAATACAGTCAGATTCTTGAGAAGGATTTTACTGGCACCTGCATCCCAGCTTGTTACAATTTATCATTGTATCTTGAGCCGACTTAATTCTACAGTTGGCAACCACATTCCCTCAGGCAGATATAAGTGTTAGACCTCATCTCTGTCAGTTGGTCAAATCATTTTCTCAACACTTGTTAGCTCACTTGATGAACTTGAAACAGAAGCAGCAGTAAAACTACACCTTGCCTCTGCAATCACGAAAGATTAATCTGATTTTTTTGTGCTAGTTATCAGACACAATTTTAAATTCACTTCATTAACTGTTAAGTATAATGGCAATTACTCTGCTCAAGTTAACATAATTCCAATGTCATGGAATGGTGAAAAACAACCATTGTTCTGCATTTTTAAAGCAGTACCCAGAAAATATCACATTTCGAAAAATGTGCGTGGCGCTGTGTTGCAAAAGCCTATCAGCGCTGAGACGCTCGCCCGTCATCACTGCCGTCCTGCCGGTGTTGAATCAAACTGTCTACTGGTCCGCCTGAAGTAGCGCTGGAAGCGGCAGTCATCCAGACGCAGTTCCTGGAGATGTCGGTGAAATCCACCGAGCTGTGTGCGGCTACGGATAATATTATGAATCCAGACAAGAGGCGTGTGATGTTCTGACGTTTGTGGGACTTCCACAATTGATTAGATTCCCATTTAGCAAATGTATACCCTTTTTAATACACTAGTACAGTGGTACAATGAAACTGTGATCATATAGTGGGGTTAAATACATGTGAATAAAATAAATTAAATAGAACAGAAACTGTCTCTCTCTTAAATGTATGAGAAAAACAAAATAAATATATAATCAGAAATATATTCGTACAGATTTCTAACACTGTACTGCTAACGTTACCTTTTTTTAAACTATTTTTCATTTTATAATAACTTAGTAAACAAGTAGACCGTAGAAAACATTTAAATATTACCACACCGCATACTATAATATAGTTACCTGCATTCATGACTGCACATGCTCCGTCTAGAAAGACGGCATCATGTCAGTGTTAGCTAGCTATACTGGAAACAATTTTACTGGCAATAAAACACATAGAAAACGAATAGTTAACTTAATGAAAACATGGCGAATATATTATAAGACAATTGCTATCCAAACAAATAAAGCCAGCTCAACTCGTATGTACTTTTCCAATTAGTAAACACTTTATTGTCCACAGACATTCACACGTTACCTGTTGCGAATCATTCGTTGCCTTGAGGATTACCCATAGTCCTTTGCGTCTACTATTAGCTGCAGATCTAAATGTACAACAGCAGGTGGCGTAGTTTTCCCATTTAGCGGGATTTAACCTGAACCTTTTCAACTAGTTATATTACACGTGCGAGCTACTGGGCCGCCTCGCTCTCGCGAGATTATCGTTGACCATACACAAGTGAATGACGTCAGAGCAAGTCTGAATCAAAGCAAGCCACGCTCCCTTGCAAATGACGTAATGTAATGACGTATATAACCGCAAACCGTCCAGATACAGATCTGCACAAATCATCACAGATCAGTTCACAAAACCTGTTCTATATAACCGCAAACCGTCCAGATACAGATCTGCACAAATCATCACAGATCAGTTCACAAAATCCGTTTTTTTTCAAGTTGTAATTGCATAAATTACAGAACAGTTGTTCAAAATGGGAGAAAATGGAGATTATGGTAGAAATTACAACATATTAGGAGGCTTTTTTGTTCCAAGCGGAGATTACAGTTACGAGGCATCACTTCACTATAATAATTGGACAGAATTAGGTTTAATGCTAGATCTTTTCAACAGACACATTGAGTTGAACTTAATTAATGCTGAAAACCAGGACCACAATGAGAATCTTGGCAATGATGATATTCTCTATGATGACGATCTCAGCTCTGATGATGAGGATGAGGACAATAGCAATGACAGCCCTGATGATGAGGATGAGGACAATAGCGATGACAGCCCTGATGATGAGGATGAGGACAATATCGATGACAGCCCTGATGATGAGGATGAGGACAATAGCGATGACAGCCCTGATGATGAGGATGAGGACAATAGCGATGAGGACAATAGCGATGACAGTCCTGATAATGATGAGGAAGAGAAAAGAGAAGAAGACAGAGGGGATTTCAAAGAGGGAAGCAGTGAAAAGGACAACAGAGAGGATTTAAAAGATGGAAGCAGTGAAAAGGACAACAGAGAGGATTTGAAAGAGGGAAGCAGCGAAAATGACAACATAGAGGAGTTCAAAGAGGCAAGCAGCGAAAAGGACAACAGAGAGGATTTTGAAGAGGGAAGCAGCAAAGAATTCAGATGGTGGGACGAGTTTGCTGACAGTGACAATGACAGCACCGACTGCGAGGAGACCAACAAGAAGCAGGAGGAGCAGGACCCCTGTCCAGGTGGATCTAAAAAGAGGTCGAGGGATGACGATGACAGTGCGTCACAGCACTGTGACGATGCTGAAGTTCCTGAAGAAAGTCCTCTGTCTGGTCCATTAAGGAAAAGGACCAAAACCATAAGAATAGTGGAGGAGACCAGCGTGGAGCGGGAGGAGAAGGACCCACATCCAGACAGATGTAAAAAGAGGTTGAGGGAGGACGCTGACAGCTCCGACTGTGACGATGCTGAAGTTCCTGAAGAAAATCCTCTGTCTGGTCCATTCAGGAAAAGGACCAGAAAGACTAACAGAGTAGTGGAGGAGACAGACGAGGAGACAGACGAGGAGCAGGAGAAGAAGGACCACGTCTAGAAAGAGGTCAAGGGAGGACGATGGAGAAGAGGATAAACCTGACCGCAAATTCAAACGTTGTGCTGAGACCACAAAAATTCACCATTGAGTCACAGTGATTGTGGCTCAGTGGTGAGTGACCGTGGTTCGGTGTAGAGCCACAGTGACAGTGAAAAAGTGTGATATCTCCTGTTTTGGCACCCAAGTGATTTGGGTGGTTGTCAATTATAATTGATTTATAATCCTCTGTAAATCGCTCACCATTGAGTCACAGTGATTGTGGCTCAGTGGTGAGTGACCGTGGTTCGGTGTAGAGCCACAGTGACAGTGAAAAAGTGTGATATCTCCTGTTTTGGCACCCAAGTGATTTGGGTGGTTGTCAATTATAATTGATTTATAATCCTCTGTAAATCGCTCACCATTGAGTCACAGTGATTGTGGCTCAGTGGTGAGTGACCGTGGTTCGGTGTAGAGCCACAGTGACAGTGAAAAAGTGTGATATCTCCTGTTTTGGCACCAAAGTGATTTGGGTGGTTGTCAATTATAATTGATTTATAATCCTCTGTAAATCGCTCACCATTGAGTCACAGTGATTGTGGCTCAGTGGTGAGTGACCGTGGTTCGGTGTAGACCCACTGTGACAGTGGCTCATGTGTAGACCCACAGTCACCGTGGCTCGGTGTAGACCCACTGTGACAGTGGCTCGGTGTAGAGCCACAGTGACAGTGGCTCGGTGTAGACCCACAGTCACCGTGGCTCGGTGTAGACCCACTGTGACAGTGGCTCGGTGTAGACCCACAGTCACCGTGGCTCGGTGTAGACCCACAGTCACCGTGGCTCGGTGTAGAGCCACAGTGACAGTGGCTCGGTGTAGACCCACAGTCACCGTGGCTCGGTGTAGACCCACAGTCACCGTGGCTCGGTGTAGACCAGCGGTCGGGAACCTATGGCTCGCGAGCCATATATGGCTCTTCCGGTGACGCCATGTGCTGTTTGGAAGATTGGTCACCATACATCAGATATTTCAACCTCTTCTAAGCGTGAAATACTCTTTAAAAATCTCTTTAAAAAATCTCAGATGTTAATGGTGTTTCCTACACAGAACACAAATAATATCTTGAATCCAACTATAGGCCAGAGTGTGTCTTCATTTTATTTTTGGCATTTAGGCAAGGCAAGGCAAGGCAAGGCAAGTTTATTTGTATAGCACATTTCAACACAAGGTGATTCAAAGTGCTTCACATAAAACCATTAAAAGCATAAAAACACAATGCAAAATAAAAGATTTAAAAACAATTAAAAGCATAAAAACACAATCAAAAATAAAAGATTTAAAAACAATTAAGAACAGTCATTAAAACAATAAAAAAAACAGTTAAAAGGCAGAAAGCAGTACAGTTTATTTTATTTATTTACACGTATCCTTGGAGGCCAGGAGAAAGGCTGCAATACCCAATACAGTGAACTCGAACGAGAAGCTTCTACTGTATCAGAGGGATACAGCGCTCGATCGCTGAGGTTTATAACACCAGTTCACAAATATTGTTTTATTTCTCCTTGCTTCGTAGTACCATAGACTATGATTTTCCCTTTTATTCCCCTTTAATCCCCACAGATATGTAGTCGAACACTTTCTCCCGAGGAATTCTCAGTCCACTTTTGTGTTCTGATACACACGCTTTCAGATTTCGTTAATTCACCAAGACTTACAAAAACCACCCACACATTCCATGAAAAACAACAAATCTATCCCTGTGTCCTTAACCTTGCACCTCTTGGCATCGCTCCCTCAGCGGCATCGCTCCCACAGCGGCATCGCTCCCACAGCGGCATCGCTCCCACAGCGGCATCGCTCCCACAGCGGCATCGCTCCCTCAGCGGCATCGCTCCCACAGCGGCATCGCTCCCTCAGCGGCATCGCTCCCACAGCGGCATCGCTCCCACAGCGGCATCGCTCCCACAGCGGCATCGCTCCCACAGCGGCATTATCTAAACCCTAAACTGACCGCCACCTTCATCGCTATATCGCTCCGTGACTTCAGTTACCAGAGGTATCAACGTGCCACACGGATTCAACTTGGATTTCTACCGACTAGAGTCGACCTCCGGTAGCTCCAAAGAGCATCCCTTTGTCCTATTTAAACTCCTTATTCTTTTACCTAAATCCCTAACCTTGCGGACACTTATTCTCATTCCCTACTAAAAAACCCGGGGAAATATGTGCTTTCACTTTACTTGTGACAAGGTACAATTTTGTAAAACTTCTCTCATTTTGGTAGATTTATTTCTCTGGTCACGAGCAAAGTATAAGCGCTGCACTTGCAAGAGCAGGGAGTCGTTTCATCAACACGCAGGTTGGAAACCAAAACAAAAGATGTAGAATCTGGTTTAATTAAAGGCAACAGCAAACAGAAAGGTCTTCAGTCTGGCTTTAAAGAGGCTGAGGGTCTCAGAAGACCTGCAGCTCTCTGGGACCTTGTTCCAGATGTGTGGAGCAGAAAAGCTGAACGCTGCCTCTCCATGTTTAGTTCTGACTCTTGGAACAGAAAGTAGGCCCGTCCCAGACGACCTGAGGGGTCGGGATGGTTCATAAGGCAGCAGTAGATCACTAATGTATTCAGGCCCTAAACCATTCAGGGCTTTATAAACCAGCAGCAGGATTTTAAAGTCAATTCTTTGTTGGACAGGAAGCCAGTGCAAAGACCTCAGAACCGGAGTGATGTGATCCACTCTCCTGGTCTTAGTGAGGACTCGAGCTGCAGCGTTCTGAATCAGTTGCAGCTTTCTGATTGACTTTTTACTGAGACCTATGAACACACCGTTACAGTAGTCAAGTCTACTGAAGATGAATGCATGGACAAGTTTCTCCAAATCCTGTTGAGACATAAGTCCTCTAACCCTTGATATATTCTTCAGGTGATAGTAGGCTGATTTTGTAACTGTCTTGATATGGCTGTTCAGGTTGAGGTCTGAATCCATAACTACTCCTAGATTTCTGGCTTGGTTTGATGTTTTTAACGTCAGTGATTGTAGCTCAGCGCTCACTTTCAATCGTTCGTCCTTGGAACCAAAAACAAGTACTTCGGTTTTATCTAGGCCATATTTGGTTCCACATGGAGGAGTCTGTTTGTAAATGCAGTTAGGTCAGCAGCTTAAGTACATATACAGAATATTGTATGAGACTGTGTGCTTATCGTGACTCAAAATTATTAAAAACATTTTCAGTGCGTCTGTGCAGATGTCATCCACCAGATCCTACGTCGAGTGGAGCCACCCTCTGTTGGCGCAGAAGCACCTTTTTCAGTACAAGCAGCACTGCCAGCATTAGGAGAGTTACTAATACGCATAACACAACGAGCAGAGAGAGGACCACTGCAGAGTCCTGTTGTGGGCTGCGAGTGGGCCTGAGTGCTTCTCTGTTTGTGGAGAGCAAAGACCGTGTCCCTTCCGCTGAGGTTGCATTATTCTGGGGGGTCCGACCTGTGATGTTGTCTCTACATTTCTGTTCCTCATCAGGTGTAGGAGTAGTGTTTTTTAAATGGGGTGTGCAGACTGATTGCGTTTTATTTAGGGACAAACACTCTTCAAAGGTAAGGGTCTCTAAAGAGTAGTAGTTGAGCAACACACAAGTCTTATGAACATCTTTGAAAAGAAGTCCAACAGTGGTTTCTTGTGATTTTCGGCCTGACGAGCTTCCCAAATACCTGTTGTCTTTAAAAGCGCTTGGTCCTGTGGGCGTCAGCTTTCTTTCCAGTGCAGAGTTAAGGTCCAGTGTGTGGCTCCTCTCATTTGGCTTCAGGACACGAGGACAGATAGCCACGACAGAGAGGTTAAGAAGCAGCCGGTGAGCGAGATGGACCGGCTCGCTGCACACCAGGTCTGTGGCCATCTTCAGCCGACCACTCAGCAGCCAGCGGTAGAGATACAAGATGTCACACTCGCACACCCACAGGTTGTTGGTGAGGTCCAGGGATCTGAGACGTGGCAGGCTGTCAAAGGCGCTCTCTGGGACTGAACGCAGGCAGTTGCTGTTGATCTTCAGGACCTGCAGGTTGACCAGGGCAGACAGCGAGGGCAGGTCCAGGACAGAGATGCAATTTGCAGAGAGGTCTAAATGGGTCAGTGATGGAGGAAGATTCAGAGGGAGGCTTGTAAGCCTGTTCCCCTTCAGAGTCAGGACCTGTAGCTTGTTCAGACCCAGAAGTGCTCCGGGTTGAATGGCACGGATGCGGTTGTCTTCCAGATCCAGGCGAGTGAGATTCCCCAGTTGCCGCAGGGCACCTGAAGTGATATAAGTGATGCGGTTTTCTTGCAGCAGCAGGGACTCCAGGCTTGAGGGCAGGCCGCGAGGGAAGCGGGCCAGCAGGTTGTGACTGAGGCTCAGCTCCTGCAGGTCAGAGAAGGGCCGAAGTAGGTGGTCCACGTTACAGAGCTGGTTCCTGGCCACCGATAGAGCCGAGGTACTGAGAGGGACAGAGCGAGGAAGTGACCTGAGACCCAGGGACTCGCACAAAACCAGGAATCCTGGACGAGGACAGCAGCAGCCGGGAGGACAGGGAGACATTATGAGGCAGGCCAGAGGACAGAGTACCAGGAGGACACCACATCTGCACCAAAGCATGACTCACTGCCAGGAGTAATGGAGAAGAGACAACCACATTAGACTAATTTCTCACTTGCTTTAACAAAAGGAAAAGAGGTATGACTTCATACTAAAGCACCCTTTATGTACGGGTAATAAGTTGTAACAAATGGCTTTATGTAAACCCCCGCCAGAGGGTGATTTATTAGAATGCAGCACCAAAAAATAAATAAAGGCTCAGCACTTACCATTTTCTCCTCCTGTATTATTTGCTCCTCTGAGGAGATGAGCAGGCTTGTCACCAAATGTTCCCTACATGATCCGTCGTCTCGCTAAAGATATAACCACCGCTGTTGTTGAATTCCCTCAGATGCTCATCAAAGTTTAACGACAGCCTTAAGGTGCTGTATTACCTATTCTGGATCCTCTTCACCATTCAAATTGATTGAGAGCTCATATTGCTTGTGAAAAGGGTCAAAATACAAACTTCAAGGGGAGTTTATCTATGCAAAAAAGATGCAGGTATATCAAATACTTCCTTATCTGAGGTTACCAAGGTTCCTTGACCTCAAACAGACAGTGAATGTAGCAAACAGGCTGTGGATGAAGAGCGTTGGTGGGTGGTCCCGTGGCCGTGGGACTCCCCATCACCTGGTGGGATAAGTGAAAGTGAACAGGTAGTATTTGCTCGAATTATTTAGCACCTCATTGACAAAAGAGCGGGGAATCTGACCCTGGAGCACGGCACTGCCGGGGCTCGCGTTTCATCCACCACAGGGTTACGCTTGCTGTTGGGCTGTCGTCTTTGATGTTTGATCTTCTGAGAGCCGACCCACTTATGATTAAGCTCAAACCTTATTTTAAACACGTTTCTGCTTCAGAGATTTTAGCAATGCTTTATCACATTTGTAAATATTTTTAAAAACAGATGCCCCCATATTTGAAAAATACAAAATGTTAAATACAATGTGCTTCAACATACACAACTGACAAAACAATGCTTGCATGTGGGCAGAATTCTTTGCTTTTTCAGAATACGGAGGCTAAAAGATATGATCGTTTGTTTGAACTTCACTGGAACAAATCATGTCTTAAGATTTGTATAGACAACACATGCCATGAGCTCTTGTTTTGGAGCAAAGGGCTCTGTATGTCTCTGGTGTACTGCTGTTCAAATATTTAAACAATCTTATACAGTAGCCAGCGAAGAACAAAGGGGCTCTCATCATCTCAGGCTCTAATACCTTCTACAGGCCTGTGTTTGGGTGTGATGGTGCCAGCGGCCTCACCAGGCCAATCATACCCTCAAGTGGCGGAGTTAGTGTTACTGTGTGTGTGTGTGTGTGTGTGTGTTACTGTGTGTGTGTGTGTGTGTGTGTGTGTGTGTGTGTGTGTGTTATTGCAATCTACTGTTACACAGCATCCGCAAGAGTCTTGACCAAATCCAAAAGAACGGCCCACATCACTCCAGTTCTTTAATCCCTCATGTTACTTCCCCAAAGGCCCCAAAAGAGCATACAAATAGGCAACTCAACTGAATACTACTTCCAGTTTAACATTGCATCTATTTTAGAGGACAAACATTGTACAGCTATATTTACCTGACAGCGAGATTCTAATCCCCAAATCAACAGTAGTTAAGTTATCATTTACTGTTATTCATTAAATAACAGCTAGCACCTGACTGCTAACGGTGCTAACGGCACAAACAGGGCTGATGAGTTGAAAGTGTCGACCTGTGGGCACAACGTTATCAGCAGTAACTCGACCGCAGCACGATGAGCTCAGTGCAGAGCGGCCGGCGGTGTGCTGAGCAGAGTTACGTTGCTGGTGGCCGCATCATTTAAATGTGTCTAATGTCCAAATGGCAATACACCCATCAACTGTGAAGAAGATGGGATGGTGCTCGAGATATTTGAGAAGCATACACACAGACAGGAAGACGGATGCCTTGCTTTAAGTTAGTGCACGTAGCAAGTATCCTCTTTTTTAGGTTTATTTTGGCCTGCATTGTCTTTCATCATTAAACTGTATCCACTGTTGTGAAATATCAAATGCTCTATGATAATGTTTTATATTAATTTGCTTTGTGTGGTTTGTATATTCATTTACGTATGCAAGACCTCTTACACAAGCAGAACTATGTCTGTGGGGCAGGGAGGCCACCAGAGAAAAGACCTTCATAAGAGGCAAATACGGAGATAAGAGTGGTTGCTTATGATGAGCGAATCCTCTTGTTATGTTGAAATGGAATTTTGCAAAGTTCAAGGACTAAGAACTGTCTTGCTGAATAACAGAATGTCAGAAGGGGGAGAACTGTGCTTCCCCGAGAGTAGACAAAGAGCGGCGGTCACGTTGACATGTCTCAAGGAAACGATCTGCATGTGATGTGGGCGTATGTGGGTGTGTAAACTCTCTGTGTAAGAAATCTAATAAAAGACGTAGGCACGAGAGGGAGGACAGATATTCCGTTTGCGAGGCTTTGACTACGGAGTCTTTGCAAGAAACGATTATCTCCTTCAGCTGAAGCTTGGTAACTTGTATACTTGGTCTTGTGTCTTATTGTCCATTACAGAGAACCTGAAGAAGTTCGTACGTGGGTGTGCACGTAAGAAGCGCATCAATTGGGGGCTCGTCCGGGATTCATTTAAAGACGGCTTCTTCACGAATTGGTGGTCTCTTGGTCCAAAGGTGAAAAGACTCGTTGAACATCTGACGTCATAAGAAAGGGTGAGCAGACCATTCTTCTGCATTGAATACAGCTACATTTAAGGGTGTTCAACGTCTTAGTAACCCGCAGACTGCTAAAATAAATGTATTTTCATTTCTGAGTGGACAATAAGAATTATTGTAATCACTAAAGAGGTCTGGGACCTCAGCGGTCCCACCGTGTAAAGTCTGAGTTTGGCAACTCCGCCTATTTCCTGACGAGGGATAAGGTTTTGCTGGGTCGTAAAAAACCCAAAGAAGTAGGGCTCCTTTAAACCCTAATCCCCTAAACTCTAACCCTAATCCCCTAAACCCTAATCCCCCTAACCTGGGACCGCTCATAAATAGAAAAGGTCGGGGACCTGACGGTCTGGGACCGGTCATAAATAAAAAGTAAAAAAGCATGAATGAGATGTGTATGATTGCTGAAAGACAACAATTGAAGCAGCAGTACTGACCGAAACCTCACGGTGTAAACAAAAAGCAGTAGTCTGTTGAAGTAGATTGTGGCCATTCGGATAATAAAGCTCTGCTGATAACCATAAAAGTGTTCTTGGCAATCTGATAACATTCTTAGAAAGTTGTGGCAGTTTAATAAAGTCCCTTAAACTAGTTTTGCAATTTAAAAAAAAAAAAAATCCCTGGCAGGTTGATTAAATTCAAAGATAGAAGAAGAGAAAGCAGAGCAAGCGAGAGAAAAAGGGAAAGTTTTTACCGGGTGTCATCCCAATCTCCCAGGAGCACAACAGCAGTGGTACAGGACAGCCGTCTTAAGCGGGGTTCCTGAAAAGGTGCGTGTGGCGATAGAAGAAAATCCAGACATGGCCGCAGCTGATTCCACTAAATGGGAACGACACATAATTTTTCATATGACACGTGCACAAGACACTATAGACACTGAAGAAGCAGACCTTAAAGAGCTCCAGGCTCAACTGCTCAAGTTACAATTAGCTGAGGCCAAACAAAAGGTCAATGAGGGAAAGAAAGACAAAGATAAAAAGGGAAAGCATGTCATGGCTATGACTGCCAACTCCCCACAAGGGGACGCTGATCTTTTCCCAACTCCTGATTGGGCCCCACTAAGCCCGATGCAGCCACCTGTCCAGTACTATCAGGCACCACCTCAGCAATGGCAGACACGAAACAACTATAACGGGGGAAGGGGCAGAGGGAGACAAGGGAGGGGGCGGGGAGGTCCGCCCCGGGGAGGAGCTTTCGGTGCCTGCTTTAACTGTGGTCAGATGGGTCACTGGCAAAGAGAGTGTCCGCAGAACGGGGGTCGGCAGCAAGGGGGCAGGGGACACCAGCAGGAAGGGCAACAATCACAAGGCCCCCCTCAAGGTCAGCAAGGCCCCCCACAGTTCAAGGGGAGGGAAACGCACCTCTCACCGCACAAGCTTGTAACTGGTCGAGCAATGCCAGGCCCACCCAGAGATGGAGGTCATATGTCATCCCTGGATGTATGTCAGATTGAGATGATTGACTATATGCGCAAACTAACATCTCTGGTCTCAGCCCTATCTAACCAGGTGGAAGGCTTGAGAGAAGGAGCCAGAGAAAGAAGAACCGAGGGTCAAAGTAGGTGACTGGGTCAGGGTTAAGGTTCACAAACGCAAGTGGACTGACCCCAGGTGGACTGGACCGTACGAAGTGAAGGAGGTTACGTCACACTCGGTCCAGGTCAGAGGTAAATCAGGCGCTCCCTGGCATCACCTGACACATTGTGCCCCAGCTCCTAGCCCAAACAGAACACTCTAGGAAGTGCGTGCTGATTTAGCACAGAATATCAATTAGACAATGGAGGATTCATTTCCTCACTAAGAACAGAAGTGTGTTGTTTGCTTCAAAAGCGTTGTATATGTCTCGGCTGCGACAAAATGGTGTGCTTTGTTTAATGTACACGTATGTGTCATAGAAGAATCATAGATAATGTTAAATAGTTTGAAAAGTGTATGAATGCAACCACACACTGAACTTAACAATTTGGTGAACCTTACGTGATCTTTGTGGTGAGTTGTTGTTGAAGAATAGTGATTTGAACAAAGGACCAGACTTTCCTCTGGGACCCCTGGGATGATCCCCCCTCTCTGCTCACATGAGGCCTCACTAAAAAGGTAATGACAAGGACCTGTTGATAACCAAACCTTGTTTAGGTAGACCTAGGACAATTTAGATGTGAGCAGGGGGGGATGGTCTGACGAGGTAATAAATTATTAGTGTAAAATGACATAAGGATAATGTTCAATAATGAAAGTGGTGCAGTATTATAGAATTGTAGACAGAGATGCTGAACTGCTGATACGCGTGGTAAATAGTGCACTGTACTAATTGTTGTGTGTTGTATCTGTTGTACAGGGTGATTACCTGTTGTGTGTCTTATGTGTGGAAGTGCTGTTTATTGCTAAAACTTTAAAATAAGTGATATAGGCTCTGAGAGAAGGAGCCTTCCTCTGATTTATACGGTTAAAAGGATTTATGGAGTTTCCTCAGAAGTCAGGGTGAATAAGCCATAAAAGGGTTAAATGGTACTATACTATAAGTAATGCAGAAATTATATTTGGAAAAGGAGATAGAGGGAAAATTATTAATCATGGTTAATGGGAGTTGGCCCTCCACTGATAAAAGGTAAATAAGAGTGGTGTGGGTCCAGGGTTTTTTTGTTTTTGTTTTGAGTGTGGCAGGTTCGTGTGCTGCAGGAAAAAGACTGACGATGCTCTCACACAGTTATGATTGACATATAATTTTTATTTAAGACTCAAAATGTTAAGCCGGGCAAAGTGAGCTTTTAAAAAATAGAGAAAACTAAAATAAAACTACGTTGGTAGTGTTGTGCGATATAAACTTTGAATTAGATTAAAAGTATGTGTAAAAGTTGGAGCAGGGTCAAGCATGTGCAGCCAGTCTACTAAGTCTTATCGTAGGGATAAGAGGTATGTGGGAGGAGGACAGACAAACTGTCCAACAATGGGAAGAATGGATTCCTGAGACAGGCAGTTTCAGCTGCAACAACTGAAGCAGCTCGGAGTGTGTGTGGAGCGGAGAGAGGAGGGGCAGCAGAAAGTAAGGAAAAAATTAATTAAAAGAATGAGATTAATAATAAATAACATTAATGTGAATGGATGGAAAAAGAATGCACTGCTAAACTGTGTCCTTCTTTGTCCGAGGTACATGGTCACGAGGATCCTGATCTGGACTCCGTGCCGCCGCCATATGCTCTAAAGGGGGAAGCCGTCCAACCACCAGTCCGAAGAGGAAAAGAACCGACCCTTCACACGGAAAGCTGAGCTGGAACCATGCCAGGACACACCCAGAGCCTGCTTGCCCCTCTCCGAACCCCAGGATGAGATAATGCCCATGGGGAGGAAAAGACATTGAAGACGTAGAGAATTATGTGACAAGCCCAAAGATAATCTGGTTGAGGTTGAAAGAACTCTTCTCTATTTTGTTGGAGAATACAGGCCAACCAGGCCACCTGATGAGCAGAAGGATCAAACTGGACATTGACAAAATTACAGTTGTGTTTTCGAACAAGATTTCCACCCAAAAAGAGAAGAAAGGGGCGGCAGAGGAAAAACTGAGGGCCAGAGACTTTGACCCACATGAACCAGAGACTTTGTGTGCCACCTGTGGCTAAGATGGACATCGGCGAAGGGACTGCCCACAAGCTCCGTGGAATAAAGACAGGACTGGTGGGAGGACCCGGCAACAATCCGACTGAGGGGAGCGGAAGGTGGCGGGACGGACCCCAGGGAGGGACCACGGGACGCACACACATCTCAACACACAGGGTGAGCAAATTCTGATTGGGATTATGACAAGCCTGTTTATGCAATACACACATTAGAAGTTAGGAACACAGACACACAAACATATATATTTGAATGAAAATTAAGGTTTTAGAAAATGACCATAAGTCATATTAATTAACTATTAAAAGGTAAATATGTTCCATTTTTGGTTGACTCAAGAGTCACTCAGTTTAGTTTCTAGTGGTGCTGCCATATACATTTATCAGGCCGAGAATGCTGCTGCTGTCTCTGTTTCTCTGTCTTCTGCACAATCTGAGTTGTTCAAGGGGGAGTTTCAACATGTTGGAATGGAGTGAGGGACGTGGCTGGTTGGCTGAGCATGCAGACTCTGCTTCCTGAATTGAGGCCTACAGAGGATCCTGTGAACCGGTACAGTGTAAAAGGCAATGTATATAAAACAAAATGTACATTAATAATAGTAAAAAGAGAGTGATACAACGTATGTTCAATCAAAACACAGACACCATGGGGTCTAATGTTCCATCTGTCGACATGGCTGAGCTGTCTGAGGTGCCCACCTCTCTGTGGTCTGCGCATAAATATGACGTAGGACCGATGAGGAGAGCGACACTCAACAGTCAACAATCATTTCCAATGTACAATTTAATGTATAAATATATATTCTGATGAATACAGGTAAACTAGGACATGTAAGACATCTTTACTAGAGATGTAAGACATCTTTCCCTCTCCTCAAAGGAGGAAGAGGTTTAGAAAATAATTATTAAGACCTTATGGTCAAAAGGGGGAGTAGAGCCTGTGACTATAAAAATAAAAATAGGTTTAGGCCTTTCCAGAGATAATATCCAATACAACCAGAGGCTGCTGAGAGAACAACACCAGTAGCTGAATAATCATTCTTTAGACTCAGGGGTATTGTAAAAGTTCTAAAAGCCCTTCTAAGAGAATGGCTGCTAATCTAGCTGAAGTTGAACCTCCACAGTGGAGACAGATTTGACTTTATGTTGATGACATGTTCCAAAACACAAGATACGCGCAGAGAAGACACTCTGGAGCTATTGACATTCCTAGGCGAACAGGGACATAAAGTAAGCAAAAGATAATAAATTAACTGCAGCTGTGGAGAGTAAAAGTGAAATATTCTGAACTTCTGAAGCTGACAAAGCTTTAGTGATATTTAAAAAGGTTTTAGCTGAAACAGAGTCGTGAATTACAGAGAACTAATTCAGCAGTGAGAAGCTGTTCCACTGACGGAGTTCAAGATTGCCAGTCCAAAGCTGGAACTAGAAAGAATCTCACCCGGTGAGAATTCTGTTCCATGAGAAAGTCATTTGAGATGCAACAGATGTGTCCTAGTGAACTAATAATAAATAAGATAAGAATAATAATAGAGCACTAAGGGAAGATTGACAGTCACATGATGTCAATATTTGGTTCATCAGATTGAACAAAGAATAAGAGGGAAAAAGGAAGTGAGAGAAGGATTGTGGGAAGTATAAATGTGGTTGGTTGAGGCGTGGAGACGCAAGTGAGAGACAGGTATGAAAGAGAGAATTAGAGAGAAGGACACACACACACACACACACGCACACAGATAAGCTGACACAGACTGTTAATTCAGGATGTAAAGCTGTTTAGAACTTTAGAAGTAGAGGGATGTGAAGTGTTTTCGGAGCATGCAGATCTGTCATTTTAACACCTGAAAGTAGAAAACTAAATTGATAGAGCAAAGAGATAATACCATCTCGTGTGAACAGCATTTGTAATCTTAAATCCTTAAACATGACTATAAACAAAAGTAAAACAGTTGAAGTTATCTTAGAAACTGTCCAGTACATTTTAAGCAGAGAGCATATTGGTGACAAAGTTTAGGATGTTTGTTGGCAGGATGAGCACAAGGGGAGCTCAGCGTTGATTTTAGAAGGAGAAACTGGTTAACAACTATTGACAACAGACAGACAAATTGTTACATTTACTGTGATGCTGAGAAAGGCGGAGCCTGTACAGTGTTTGGATTTGCCTGTTTTATTTTCATCCTAAGCAACACAGCTCCTGATGGATCAGTGACCGAAGCGCTGACTGGTCTTACGGCATTGAGTCACCACCTTGCAGAGAATGCTGAGATTGATGATCCCATCACAAGCTGGTTGGACACAGCTTATCCATTGCTCTCGCTGGGGGCCACAGATGATGCTCCGTTCTCCAAAGGAGAAGGACCGCCTGAGGAGACGGCGGACTCCAAATCAGACGGAGGCATCATCCGTTCAAGACCTTCCAGGCTTGGACTCGGGAACACACTGATCACAGCCGGCAAAATAACAAAAGCTGCAAGGCACAGTCTCTTTGTTCTCTAAGCAGGTAGCAGCTGGCCAACGGGCAGAGGAGCCGAAACCAGCTCCAGAATCAGAGTGGGTGCGTCTGCGAGTCATCAAAAGAAAGTGGTCGGAGCCACGGTGGTTGGGTCCATTCAAGGTAACAGCCCGAACCACGCACGCTGTCCAGCTCCAAGGCGAGGGAACGCATGGGTATCACTGGACCCAGTGTACACCAGCGCAAGAACCAGGTCGTTCCGTTGCAGAGGTAGCCAGGGATCTGGCTGCCAATACAAACAACTCTCCGGTTGACACTAGGGCAAAAGAGGCAGAATAATCCTCTCCAGTGTCCAACAGAGTACAGGGTAGTCTACCCCTGGTACTTGAAGAAAGAAGACCTGCAGAAGAATCGACGCCGACGTAACGTATATTGTTGAATGTATAGCATGCTGTATTGCCAGAGTTGTAACTAGAACCCATAAAGGAAAGTTGAAACCTTATTTACAGAGTCCTACTGCTGTAATAATCTTGTGAAAAAGGAACTAGTTAAAGAAAATTTGCTTGCTTAAAATAATACCCGTGTGGACATATGTGTGTAAAAGTAATTGTATGTGTGGGCATTGTGACTCTAACCTTCGGGTGGTACTGTGGGCTCCCTAGACAGGAATGTTAATTGTATGGGACCGGTGGAGGCCATACACACTATGATGCCCTTGTTGGCTGAAGGGGAGGCCAGTGACCAAGTAGAGGAATTGGAGTTACAATGCTGAATGAAAATGTCATGTTGGGTGGACTCTTGTTAGAGTCCAAAAGGGGGAGTGTGAATTTTCTTAAAATTACAACAACATTGCTATTGAAAGTGTAAACATGCTATGTATGCTAGAAGGCTAAAAGATAACCATGTTTCTGTCTCCTATCATAGTGTGAACTCTTCGTAGAGTTCAAAAGGGGGATTGT
The DNA here is from genome assembly GCA_023566465.1 of Cottus gobio. Lineage (NCBI taxonomy): Eukaryota > Metazoa > Chordata > Actinopteri > Perciformes > Cottidae > Cottus > Cottus gobio. Next base: position 17,672,192 of record CM042218.1, on the reverse strand, counting down.
TGTGAAATATCAAATGCTCTATGATAATGTTTTATATTAATTTGCTTTGTGTGGTTTGTATATTCATTTACGTATGCAAGACCTCTTACACAAGCAGAACTATGTCTGTGGGGCAGGGAGGCCACCAGAGAAAAGACCTTCATAAGAGGCAAATACGGAGATAAGAGTGGTTGCTTATGATGAGCGAATCCTCTTGTTATGTTGAAATGGAATTTTGCAAAGTTCAAGGACTAAGAACTGTCTTGCTGAATAACAGAATGTGAGAAGGGGGAGAACTGTGCTTCCCCGAGAGTAGACAAAGAGCGGCGGTCACGTTGACATGTCTCAAGGAAACGATCTGCATGTGATGTGGGCGTATGTGGGTGTGTAAACTCTCTGTGTAAGAAATCTAATAAAAGACGTAGGCACGAGAGGGAGGACAGATATTCCGTTTGCGAGGCTTTGACTACGGAGTCTTTGCAAGAAACGATTATCTCCTTCAGCTGAAGCTTGGTAACTTGTATACTTGGTCTTGTGTCTTATTGTCCATTACAGAGAACCTGAAGAAGTTCGTACGTGGGTGTGCACGTAAGAAGCGCATCAATTGGGGGCTCGTCCGGGATTCATTTAAAGACGGCTTCTTCACGAATTGGTGGTCTCTTGGTCCAAAGGTGAAAAGACTCGTTGAACATCTGACGTCATAAGAAAGGGTGAGCAGACCATTCTTCTGCATTGAATACAGCTACATTTAAGGGTGTTCAACGTCTTAGTAACCCGCAGACTGCTAAAATAAATGTATTTTCATTTCTGAGTGGACAATAAGAATTATTGTAATCACTAAAGAGGTCTGGGACCTCAGCGGTCCCACCGTGTAAAGTCTGAGTTTGGCAACTCCGCCTATTTCCTGACGAGGGATAAGGTTTTGCTGGGTCGTAAAAAACCCAAAGAAGTAGGGCTCCTTTAAACCCTAATCCCCTAAACTCTAACCCTAATCCCCTAAACCCTAATCCCCCTAACCTGGGACCGCTCATAAATAGAAAAGGTCTGGGACCTGACGGTCTGGGACCGGTCATAAATAAAAAGTAAAAAAGCATGAATGAGATGTGTATGATTGCTGAAAGACAACAATTGAAGCAGCAGTACTGACCGAAACCTCACGGTGTAAACAAAAAGCAGTAGTCTGTTGAAGTAGATTGTGGCCATTCAGATAATAAAGCTCTGCTGATAACCATAAAAGTGTTCTTGGCAATCTGATAACATTCTTAGAAAGTTGTGGCAGTTTAATAAAGTCCCTTAAACTAGTTTTGCAATTTAAAAAAAAAAAATCCCTGGCAGTTTGATTAAATTCAAAGATAGAAGAAGAAAAAGCAGAGCAAGCGAGAGAAAAAGGGAAAGTTTTTACCGGGTGTCATCCCAATCTCCCAGGAGCACAACAGCAGTGGTACAGGACAGCCGTCTTAAGCGGGGTTCCTGAAAAGGTGCGTGTGGCGATAGAAGAAAATCCAGACATGGCCGCAGCTGATTCCACTAAATGGGAACGACACATAATTTTTCATATGACACGTGCACAAGACACTATAGACACTGAAGAAGCAGACCTTAAAGAGCTCCAGGCTCAACTGCTCAAGTTACAATTAGCTGAGGCCAAACAAAAGGTCAATGAGGGAAAGAAAGACAAAGATAAAAAGGGAAAGCATGTCATGGCTATGACTGCCAACTCCCCACAAGGGGACGCTGATCTTTTCCCAACTCCTGATTGGGCCCCACTAAGCCCGATGCAGCCACCTGTCCAGTACTATCAGGCACCACCTCAGCAATGGCAGACACGAAACAACTATAACGGGGGAAGGGGCAGAGGGAGACAAGGGAGGGGGCGGGGAGGTCCGCCCCGGGGAGGAGCTTTCGGTGCCTGCTTTAACTGTGGTCAGATGGGTCACTGGCAAAGAGAGTGTCCGCAGAACGGGGGTCGGCAGCAAGGGGGCAGGGGACACCAGCAGGAAGGGCAACAATCACAAGGCCCCCCTCAAGGTCAGCAAGGCCCCCCACAGTTCAAGGGGAGGGAAACGCACCTCTCACCGCACAAGCTTGTAACTGGTCGAGCAATGCCAGGCCCACCCAGAGATGGAGGTCATATGTCATCCCTGGATGAATGTCAGATTGAGATGATTGACTATATGCGCAAACTAACATCTCTGGTCTCAGCCCTATCTAACCAGGTGGAAGGCTTGAGAGAAGGAGCCAGAGAAAGAAGAACCGAGGGTCAAAGTAGGTGACTGGGTCAGGGTTAAGGTTCACAAACGCAAGTGGACTGACCCCAGGTGGACTGGACCGTGCGAAGTGAAGGAGGTTACGTCACACTCGGTCCAGGTCAGGGGAAAAACAGGAGCCCCCTGGCATCACCTGACACATTGTGCCCCAGCTCCTAGCCCAAACAGAACACTCTAGGAAGTGCGTGCTGATTTAGCACAGAATATCAATTAGACAATGGAGGATTCATTTCCTCACTAAGAACAGAAGTGTGTTGTTTGCTTCAAAAGCGTTGTATATGTCTCGGCTGCGACAAAATGGTGTGCTTTGTTTAAATCTACATGTATGTGTCATAGAAGAATCATAGATAATGTTAAATAGTTTGAAAAGTGTATGAATGCAACCACACACTGAACTTAACAATTTGGTGAACCTTACGTGATCTTTGTGGTGAGTTGTTGTTAAAGAATAGTGATTTGAACAAAGGACCAGACTTTCCTCTGGGACCCCTGGGATGATCCCCCCTCCCTGCTCACATGAGGCCTCACTAAAAAGGTAATGACAAGGACCTGTTGATAACCAAACCTTGTTTAGGTAGACATAGGACAATTTAGATGTGAGCAGGGGGGGATGGTCTGACGAGGTAATAAATTATTAGTGTAAAATGACATAAGGATAATGTTCAATAATGAAAGTGGTGCAGTATTATAGAATTGTAGACAGAGATGCTGAACTGCTGATACGCGTGGTAAATAGTGCACTGTACTAATTGTTGTGTGTTGTATCTGTTGTACAGGGTGATTACCTGTTGTGTGTCTTATGTGTGGAAGTGCTGTTTATTGCTAAAACTTTAAAATAAGTGATATAGGCTCTGAGAGAAGGAGCCTTCCTCTGATTTATACGGTTAAAAGGATTTATGGAGTTTCCTCAGAAGTCAGGGTGAATAAACCATAAAAGGGTTAAATGGTACTATACTATAAGTAATGCAGAAATTATATTTGGAAAAGGAGATAGAGGGAAAATTATTAATCATGATTAATGGGAGTTGGCCCTCCACTGACGATGCTCTCACACAGTTATGATTGACATATAATTTTTATTTAAGACTCAAAATGTTAAGCCGGGCAAAGTGAGCTTTTAAAAAATAGAGAAAACTAAAATAAAACTACGTTGGTAGTGTTGTGCGATATAAACTTTGAATTAGATTAAAAGTATGTGTAAAAGTTGGAGCAGGGTCAAGCATGTGCAGCCAGTCTACTAAGTCTTATCGTAGGGATAAGAGGTATGTGGGAGGAGGACAGACAAACTGTCCAACAATGGGAAGAATGGATTCCTGAGACAGGCAGTTTCAGCTGCAACAACTGAAGCAGCTCGGAGTGTGTGTGGAGCGGAGAGAGGAGGGGCAGCAGAAAGTAAGGAAAAAATTAATTAAAAGAATGAGATTAATAATAAATAACATTAATGTGAATGGATGGAAAAAGAATGCACTGCTAAACTGTGTCCTTCTTTGTCCGAGGTACATGGTCACGAGGATCCTGATCTGGACTCCGTGCCGCCGCCATATGCTCTAAAGGGGGAAGCCGTCCAACCACCAGTCCGAAGAGGAAAAGAACCGACCCTTCACACGGAAAGCTGAGCTGGAACCATGCCAGGACACACCCAGAGCCTGCTTGCCCCTCTCCGAACCCCAGGATGAGATAATGCCCATGGGGAGGAAAAGACATTGAAGACGTAGAGAATTATGTGACAAGCCCAAAGATAATCTGGTTGAGGTTGAAAGAACTCTTCTCTATTTTGTTGGAGAATACAGGCCAACCAGGCCACCTGATGAGCAGAAGGATCAAACTGGACATTGACAAAATTACAGTTGTGTTTTCGAACAAGATTTCCACCCAAAAAGAGAAGAAAGGGGCGGCAGAGGAAAAACTGAGGGCCAGAGACTTTGACCCACATGAACCAGAGACTTTGTGGGCCACCTGTGGCTAAGATGGACATCGGCGAAGGGACTGCCCACAAGCTCCGTGGAATAAAGACAGGACTGGTGGGAGGACCCGGCAACAATCCGACTGAGGGGAGCGGAAGGTGGCGGGACGGACCCCAGGGAGGGACCACGGGACGCACACACATCTCAACACACAGGGTGAGCAAATTCTGATTGGGATTATGACAAGCCTGTTTATGCAATACACACATTAGAAGTTAGGAACACAGACACACAAACATATATATTTGAATGAAAATTAAGGTTTTAGAAAATGACCATAAGTCATATTAATTAACTATTAAAAGGTAAATATGTTCCATTTTTGGTTGACTCAAGAGTCACTCAGTTTAGTTTCTAGTGGTGCTGCCATATACATTTATCAGGCCGAGAATGCTGCTGCTGTCTCTGTTTCTCTGTCTTCTGCACAATCTGAGTTGTTCAAGGGGGAGTTTCAACATGTTGGAATGGAGTGAGGGACGTGGCTGGTTGGCTGAGCATGCAGACTCTGCTTCCTGAATTGAGGCCTACAGAGGATCCTGTGAACCGGTACAGTGTAAAAGGCAATGTATATAAAACAAAATGTACATTAATAATAGTAAAAAGAGAGTGATACAACGTATGTTCAATCAAAACACAGACACCATGGGGTCTAATGTTCCATCTGTCGACATGGCTGAGCTGTCTGAGGTGCCCACCTCTCTGTGGTCTGCGCATAAATATGACGTAGGACCGATGAGGAGAGCGACACTCAACAGTCAACAATCATTTCCAATGTACAATTTAATGTATAAATATATATTCTGATGAATACAGGTAAACTAGGACATGTAAGACATCTTTACTAGAGATGTAAGACATCTTTCCCTCTCCTCAAAGGAGGAAGAGGTTTAGAAAATAATTATTAAGACCTTATGGTCAAAAGGGGGAGTAGAGCCTGTGACTATAAAAATAAAAATAGGTTTAGGCCTTTCCAGAGATAATATCCAATACAACCAGAGGCTGCTGAGAGAACAACACCAGTAGCTGAATAATCATTCTTTAGACTCAGGGGTATTGTAAAAGTTCTAAAAGCCCTTCTAAGAGAATGGCTGCTAATCTAGCTGAAGTTGAACCTCCACAGTGGAGACAGATTTGACTTTATGTTGATGACATGTTCCAAAACACAAGATACGCGCAGAGAAGACACTCTGGAGCTATTGTTCAATAATGACAGAAACATCATTATCAACAATTTTATTTAACATATGCAAATAATACGGCCTTTTTGTAAACAATAAACATGAATCATCTGTGGAAGCATGTGAAGACATCAATCTGAGGTTAAAGAGTTTTAAACATGACAAAAGTCTGGCCCTTAATTCATTCAAAACTCATACTTATTTTAGATGCTCAGAGTCATGACCTTCATGGGAGAGTGAGTTGGAGTTTCTCGAGTGTAATCTGAATTTTTATTCAAATTCAGATAAATTTGACGAATACGTCTCAGCTTTTGATTTTTAGATATTGTTTTCAGCCATCATAAGTTAAAGTTAAACCTATTACACCAACAAAACAGGCCAACTATCCATCTCGGTATTCAAGTTGACTCATTACAAATTGCATTAAAAACAAAACATACGATTTATCTTAAACATAAGTATTAATTCTTATAAAAAACAAACCTGATTCACAAAGTGTTTGTACCCTACGTTTCATGTTGAAGGCACATCAGAACTATCAACCAAATAAATATATAGACAGATAGATAATAGATATATATGTATGTTTTTTACTTAAACTTCCCAGAAATAACAGTTGCAAATCTTGCTTTGGTGTAAAGCTTTGTGAATTAGGTTTGTAAAGTAAAATACAAATAACATTTAAAAAAATTAAGTAAATATGAACGTAAATATAAAGAGATAGTTTTGTTACTCATCCAACAAATCGAGTTTACTGGAGTCTCACTTTGCTTTATTTACAGCAGCAAAGGTTTTGCTTTAAAGGACACAAACTGGTTCAGCCCAAAGAAAGATGCCACAGCGTACAGCAGGACATACTGAGGAGATTCCTCTGTCTATCGGCAGGCATATGGTTTAATATACAACTCGGTATTAAAAACACACAAATACTTTTTTGTCATTTCAATTTGAGAACATGGCAAAATACAGGATTCTCGCTCTTAATTATTTTGAAAATATTGCTTTTCTTGTCTTTCTCCTCTTAAAAACAACAGATCCATCAGAACATGTTTTATTTCGCAGTTTCAAGTGATGCTACGTCAATGGCACAGTGATATGATAGTAGGCGGTTCAGACTACTCACTGTGGTAATCACTAATAAAATCATCACAGCTAGACAAATAGACCACTGAGCCATCGTAAAGGTTGTTGGCATGTAGCATTCAAAGTGTTTTTTTTTTTTTAAATCTTTGTATGTATCAAAAAAAGTGACATGCTACATTTATAGACAGGATTTATGCAGCAACACAATTCAGTAACATATCTTTTATCAATTAATTATTTTCAATAATCTAAGAGTTCATATACTCTTAGATTTAACTGTTTAATCATTGGGTGTTTGTCAGGGCGGGAGCCTCACCAATACATTTCTTGGTGGAAGTTGTAAATGGGCATACCAGATTTGAATCACAAATGCATTTATAAATGTATTTTTCCGTATGTCTGCAGCATAACCGACCTGTCTGATCTTGTTTTTATGTCGTGGTTGGAACATTTCACCTCTCAAGCCGGCATCAGCCTTGACCGTGCCCTAGTGGTGGGCCTTCTTCAGGTGGCAGGTGCAGACTGAATGACCAGCGCTGGAGCTCTGCTGCGCCTCCTCCTTGTGCTTGGGCTCCTCTCTCCGCTTTTCCACCTCCTCTACCGCCCTCACCTTCCTGACCTCCTGGCGTGGCGACGACCTGACGTCTCTGCCCCTCTCACCCACCAGAGCCTTGGAGGGCACGCGCAGGTGCTTGGGGGAGGCCATGCTCTGAGTCTGGACCCTCTTCACGTGGTCGACGGCGTACGGCCTCTCCTGGGGCTCGCTGGAATTTTTGCGAGCGCCTGTTTTATCAGCCACCTGCTTCTTGTTTGGGTTAGGAGGGGGTTTGTAGGCCTCCAGCTTGCGCTTATGACTCATGGCAGTGGCACAGCAGATGATGAAGACCATGACGATGAGAAGAGAGGTCACCACGATGATGATGAGCAGATTCTCCTGCAGGAAGTCCACGACTCGAGTCAGGACGAAGTCCTTCAGGCGGATCATGGTGGTGGTGATGGTGTTGGTGATGGTGTGGGTGAGGGTGGGCGCTCCAGTGGCAGCAGAGATCTGAACTGGTGCTCGAGTGGAGAAAGAAGTTGGAAAAAGGAGCTCCAGCTCTGCTTCATCACCACTGCCATCAATGGATGTGTTGTAGAACAGAGGAGTGGCGTGACACAGTGAGAGCAGGGCCACACAGCTGACCAGAAAAAACAAACGGGACTTCATCTTCTGCTCTGAGTCCTGCAACAACAACAATGGCTTTTAGGCTCAAATAAGGACACATGTGTATTTTCATATCTAATCTAACAGAGGTGTGAGACCCCTAAAGGCTTGAGTCATGATGTAATTAGCTTAGTAAAAGACTGGAAAGGGGGAACAGCTAGCATGACTCTGTCCAAAGGATACAGAAACCATCTCCCAGCACCTTAAAGCTCACTGATAAACACACCATCCACTTTTTTTTTCCCCTTCTTTTTAATAATCTTGTTATCGCTTAGATTTTTCTCAGACATAAACCAAAAAAAATGTAAATAGAAAACTGTTTCCATCTGAAATGAAACTCCAGGATGTATCTTCACTCTGGTTTCAGCCGTTCCTCATCTTGGACCAGATCTATTTTAGCAGGCAGTTGAGCAGCCATTACTTATTTGGGGTGGAGACAGTGAGTTTGGTGCTGAAGGCCTTATAATTTGTGAAGCAGAGGGAGGCCACCCATCCACCACACCAAAGCCAGGAGGAAGCTATGTTCCAGGGGAGCACAGAGGCTGTGGCTCTATATTTACACTGGGCAGCAGCTGCTGTCGGCTCCACCAGCCCACAGCAGCACAGAGCCGAGGAAGATATTTCTGCTTCCAGTAAAACCAGCATTTACTGACAGTACAACTGTCGACTGAATAAACTTCCTGACCCAATATTACTTTTCTTCCATCATTCTTCTTTTCAATGTGAAGTGAAGCTCTAACAAAAAAAAAAACAGTGATGCAGGGCTCAGTCTGTTACCATTCAGAAGAGACCGTATAATTACACAGTGCCAAGCTGTAAAGACAAGCTTCTAATCAGCATCATGCTATAGTGAACCTGCTGCTGCTCTGATTTACACTACAGTGTGAAACCCTCCTCCCTGTGTGGTCGAACATACATGTGCACTCTGCTGAACCACATGGTAGGATGGGTCTTCATCCTCAGATGTGAAGCCATAGGACAGCACTGCCCCTTGAATCTTCATAATTATAGCCATAATTACAATCCCCGTATATCATTGGAGGGTCCACATTACCTTCAGCTGAAGGCCACCAGACACCACATATGCAATTAACCCATTTCATGACATTTTAGCGCTTAATGTCTCAACTCTTGAATTTTCCTTAAATTTACAGCAGCATTGTTTTGAGGCTGCATCTTTACATCAAATAGAAATATCCTAGATGTCTTGCCCATTATAAATTACACATTTACTCCTAATTCAATCTGACAGATGTGATAGTTTTGGAAATCTCAACCGTAAAATGAAAATAAGCATTAGGTTGCAAAGATGGCAGAGGTTAGACCATTTCAAAGCATATTCTTTCATATTACCAAATTATAAACATACATATTACATATTTAGTAGCCTACAGTACAGTAGATTAGACACATGGGATAAACATGAATTTCATCATTATACATATTTAAAAAGAATGAAGAAAAAACCTTGAGGGTTAAAAGAAGCATTCAGAAGTAAAAGTGGCCTTTTAGCAATGTAACATAAACCAGTACAATTTAAAGGCCTGCCTTATACATTTTAATTAAGTAAAACTGCAAAAGTATTAGCAAAATGCACTTAAAGTATCAATCTTCCTCATTTACCGAATATAATAAACTGAAACTCTATAAAGTAACTGTAGATATTAAATAATTGCAATGGATTATATACAATATTCCTCCCTGAACTGTAGTGGAGTGTAAGTACAACGTGAAATGGAAATACTCAAGTAAAGTGCAAGTATCATACAATTAGAGTACTTGAGTAAACGTACATTACATTCCACAAGCGCAAGTTCATTTAATGAACTAACTTTAAACAACGAGTTGCATCATATTTGAAACTGTACTCGACATTTCAACATGTTGGATACACAGACTGCTCCGACATACACATTAAATATTCGTCTGTGCCAGTAACCTGCTTTACATTCTTCACAAATATGAACACATACTTACAGAAAGTGTTATCCTGGGTTTCTCCTCTGAACAGCACAGAAGACAGAGAGGAAAATAAAGGGGAGGCAAAGTAAAAAGAAGAAAGTACGAGTGAAAGAGTTTCCGAGCATCCGTCCTCCTCGCTGAGTGATACTGGCTGTTTTTTTACTGAGCTCTGAAAAGTCTCCTCAGTTCAAAACGATGTCCATCCCTCTATTTCCAACCTCTCCTCCTCCTTTCTGTCTCCCTTCCTCCCTTCCATACTCTTCTTCCTCCTGCACTTATGGAGGTGTTCATTTGGGATCAAACCTTTTCATTAATTTCTGAATTATGAGCGGAAATAGCAATGTAGTATAAATTGTGTAAATAATGACATTTTCTCATACAAGATATACATAAATAATACATAAGGTCTCTAGATAGTCGTTGCATTTGTATGATTTTGTAACGCAGCACAATGTGTGTCGATTCATTCAACTTAAACTGAGCTTCCAGCTTTGGGAGTCGCTGCAGAGACTTTGCAGTGAGAACACGAGTCCCATGTTTTAAGGAAATGGGTATTTCTGTACTTTGTGGGGCGAGTCCTCCGCCTCCCACCGAGTGCTCTCTAATTAGGTCATGTTGATTACAGCCTGTGTGTACAGGGTGCACAAGAGCAGCAGAGAGAAAGCCACCCATTTTATCCCAAAACACACGTACAGAGCGAACATATAAACTTCAAGGTCTTCTAGCAGCACTCATCTCTGGACGCGTCTCTAAATATACAGGTCGTCTATTTCAGGCTGCAGGTGGTGTGAGCTGTTGATATTCTACCTGATCGGCATGAGACTTAGTGAAGGGGAGCGAAGAGCTTCAGGATGCGAAGAACCTTGTGAGGAGAATTTGGCAAACTATTTTTGTGTTGAGATTTGTGACTCACAAAAGTTCCATTTACATTGTTTTGCTGTACCAGACGTGCACTGAAATAGTGTTTGGTTATTTTTGGTGGCTCAAACACAATAGCAGTTATTTGGATTACTTTATATTAAATTAAATCAACTGTACACTCCAACTAGTACTTTTGGCCGTCTGTTTTATAACCATCTGCCACTGGAGTTAGGGTCAGAGAATAGCAATAATTAAAACAAAGAATATATTGTTTTCTCAACACTGATAGTTATCTGACTTTTAAAATGATTAGTCTGATAATATTTCACTAAATCTAAATTAAATGAAAACCAAACATGAAAGGATCCTATAAATGTGCAAAGTATTTTCCAAATCCGTAAACTCACAGGAGCACCGGAAGTCTTCAGTTTAAAATGGCCCAAAACAAATGTCCTCCTGTCGGAGTTATGGCTTCAAAACCAGTGCCCAGATGTTTTGGGAAACGATTACACTGTAAATATTGGCAACCTCTTTTTTAAAGATGTATGTCTTCAGAGGAACACATTGGACAGGACAAGAAAGTTATACATTATCGTGAGTTAGACTCCTTGCTGATTTTGGTCCTTTTGGTTTGACAAGAAAAGAGCGTCCAACACCGGCCTCGACCTTCATCCGTCTGAGGCTTTGCTCCCGGTCTTCCTCTTGGTTCCAGTTCAGATTGTTGAACCCAAACTGTGGCCTTCGGGCTTACATTGAAAGGCTGAAATCTGTCAAACACTTTTCAGTAACAACTCCAAAAACATTAATGACCGAACGCAAAAGATACAATGAGGCCATTTTAAAAAGTCTTTATTATTTTTTTTCTTATAATCAATGTTTGATGCTTGAAGCAAGAATAATGAACAGAAACGCTGAGCAGACCTCCAGCATGAGGCGTCATCCCGGTTCATTTTGGTCTGATTTTCTTTCTTGATATTTGTACGACCTCCGACATTAACAGAGGCTCTGCTTTCCTCATGATGCATTATGGCAAGGTGCAGGGAACAAAAACAAAGAGAAACATTTAAAACACACCTCCCACACAAAGACCCTCTTCAGCACAGCCACAAAAAAAAAAAAATTATTGTCATGTTATTTACACAGCTTTCACTCAGTTTCCTAGACCTACATAACAAACATACATCTATCTTTCAACTGCACATTTCTCCAACCTACAATGTCCCTTTGGATCGCTATTCACTACTCCTCCTCAAAACGTCGCTCTCGTGCCAACAGTGCTATGAAGAATCCGTAGAGTGGCAGATAGAGCAGTATAGTTTGTGTCAGACACATTTCTAAAGCCCTCTTGTCATTTCTTGTTGCTAATGTTCTACGACTCGCTGCTCAAATTGCATCTCGGTTTGACATCATTTTTAAAGATGTTTTTAAATACCCGTACCGAGGTGGAAAGTGTCAAAATGTCAGGGGCACCTTGTTTACTAACACACCTCGACCAGTAATGCTGCCTGGTGTATTGTGGGATGGATTGGCAGGACTTCGTGACGTCATCTGCAAACAGCTGACAGTACTTGAGGAGCAGGGTCCTTTGAACATCGTGTAAAGCGTAGCACCTCAAAGTGGTTTTGAATCCGGGCACCCATCAACTCCTCCATTTACTACACACACCTACTCTCAACAGTCCCTACAAACACTTCCATGGTCACCTCTATGGCACTTTCAGGTCTTTACAGTGGTAACAAATATTGAAGGCAAACAACAGAGTGAACCATTACCCGCCTCAGCTTTGCACTGAGAAATAAATCTAAAACATCAAGAGGAGCTTGTCGGGTCAGAACAGCTCAGACTGGACAATTCAATAGTTGCTTGGTTTTGTGATAACTATACTGAACAGGAGCTTATGAGAAATAAACCATTGGAAAACAAGTGGAAGTACTAAGAGGGAAATAAGCACAGCTGGAACAAGAAACAGGCTAAAATTAACAGTGAAGCAATACCCAACTATTCAATCCATCCAGGTTTGAGGCAAGTCTTGGACATTCTAGCGCGAGTCCTTTTCATAACCCTCCCCGTCCCCCGACAGAAACCAAAGCAGGAACATCCACAGTGACAGGTACCCAAAAGACCAAAGACATGAGGCACATATTCACACACAATCTAGGCCTTTAAAGTCCATCATGAACAGTTTCTGTAGCAATCTCCAGTTTTATCACCAGAAGGTTTTAAATAGTCAAGTTATGCAATTGATGTGTAATTTCATGTCAAATCCCGCTTTGTTTGTACAGAAGATCTGAGATGGCATACAATGCAAAGGAACATAAGGGGAAGTAATCCCACTACACTCGCCTAACACTGGGGTCGCTGACTGAACAGAGCGAAGGTTAGAAAGCCACAAAGCTCATGTTTTTCATGGGCAGGACGTAGATACCCACCAACCCGTGTGACTGTCACTACAGTAGTGTTCACAGGAAGAAGAACTTTGCACACTTTCTGTTCCCCGACACCAAAAACTGCCAATGAGATTTGTGGAGTGTGTTTTTATCCCTTTCTCCAATAAGCACACAGTGCATGTTGTTAATGAAGCGAGACGGAGAGGAATGCTCGTTTACGTGGACTATTGTCCAGTCAGAATGACGGGAAGCAACAGGAATGAGAAGAAATGGCAGAAAGCGGGAGTTCATTTGTGCAGCTCTAACACAGACAGCAAGAATTGTCGTTTATGTATCGTCTGGGTGTAGACTGTGGCGGCTAAATGGGTCCTTTTTACGCCTCATTACAGAGTTTGAGATCTAGCATAACCATTCATTTTATTTTTATTTCATCGTTAATCATTGATGATGTCCTTACATAACCAGCTAACTGCATTGGGTGTCCCTGTTTGCATTTTGACTCGTCCCACAAAGAGAGAGAAAGAAATACTGATAAGGAGGTGTAAACAAAATGTAAAATTTGGCAACATTATAATTTTGGGGTAGAGTAACATGAAACACTGAGACCTACTTAAAAAAGATTTGGGTACGCAATGACCAACGCTGACTATTGATATTGGTATTTTCTTGGTCGTATTTCTAAAACGCAAAGGAATATGTAAGACCTTTTTTATACAAGTAGACAAAATAAAACAAATGACTGCCAAAAATTAAAAAGGAAATAGAGAGTCCTTGGTCACCGAAAGAAGAGTATTTTGTACTAAATTTGCCACACGTCCTTATTCCACCTGTGTTAAACTGAGGATCGGGGGCTTGCTAAGAAAAAGTTCAACTGGAATGTTGCTAGGGATCATTGCTAGGCAGGCCTCAGAAGAAACACTGTCATTGAGATAGGCAGTGACTGATCCCGCCCACCCCCCAGCCAATGGAACGTCCTGAATTGTAGCGGGTTGGGTAAAGGGTCCCTACATGGCAATTTTGGACATTTGATCTTCAAGTTTGATGATTCGCTTTTCCTGACTGCTCACCAGGTCCTTGAGAGATTTGATTTCTTTCAAGATCTCCTCCAGCTTGGCCTCAGATTTCTGTGGGAGACACGAGACACAAGTGAGACTTTTTGTTGCGTTTGTCCATCACATCTGAAACAACGACAACAGAGCGAAGGTATGTCACAATAGCGCTCAAGACACTCCCTGCCTCATAGCCGCGACCTGCAGCCTCGGACTGTAGCGGCTATGTGGCCGGTCCGGGGCTCTGAGGGTTAAATGCTTTGCCAGCGCTGGAGTCCAGTGGGCTGTGATTACAGAGCACGGCTGCTGAGAGACTCATGGGCTGGGCCCCAGGCGGGCGGCTGTGTTGTGGGCGAGGTGGGGCAGGACGCCCAGCAGCAGGCGCCCAGAGCAGCAGCAGAGCCCTCAGTTTGTGGGCTGAACAACATTTACAAACTGCTCATGAAGACAGCAGCAATCTGCCTGCTTAACATTGTGTGTCCCAGAGAGGCAGCTAGGCAGTGCTAATGGTGAGGGGCATTAAAGATGTATAGAAATATTACTATTAACTTTTAATTGTTCAACATCCTAATCATGTCAAAGCTTGTTCTTCATCAATTATTCATATAAAAAAATAAAACACTACAATGTACAGTATGTTAAAAACACAAATGTTCACCAAGACTTCCCAATATTATGCAGTCGGTAGATTAAACGGTACGTTGATCAACAAAATAAAGCAGCAACAATTACATGATAAATGACTAAAGGTAAACATGCCCTAGTCCCAGTTTCTCAATAACGGGGATTTGCTACTTTTCTTTGTCATGTGACAGTAAACTGAACACGTTGGGGTTTTGGACTGTTGGTTGGACCAAACAAACTGTATCAAGATGCCAACTGTTCGATTTTTATGATAATTGAAATAATTTTTAGTTGCATCCCTAATCCAGTCCACAATTAACTCCCTCTTCGGATAGTGATCCATATCAGAAGAAAATCTGTCGTTTAATATTCTCCAGCTCGACTGAGTGGAACATTGACTATTTAATTGATACAAGAGATACATTTATTAAACCCTCTGGAGATCTTGGAAAAAGCAAATACTCACAATTGATGGAGTCGGGGAGGCGGCCTTGTTGGCAGGGCTCGAGTTCTCTGTATTCTTGGTGTCCAAAATGTTCTTTTTGACCACCTTGAATTCACGGTTCTTGCCCGGGGTATAGCCGTCCTTGAGGGAGATGAGGATTGGGTCTCCATTCTTGCCATCAAACCACTCCTCAGCCTCCAGGGCATGGTCGGGTCCAGATGTGTCTGGGTACAAGTCGTCCTGGAAGAGGTCCGACTGACGAGAAAAAGGAGAAAGTGGCGAGTCGTGACTAAAACACTAAACCCAGCACATTATAAAACAAGGCCTCACTGGTCTGCCAGTGATCCAACATGCAGACTAGAGGTCTGGCAACGAAGTGGGACTAGGTCTCACCTTCCTGGGTACAGTCATCACGATCGGCTCACACTTCCTTTCATGCAGTTTATAGAACCTGGGAACCGATAAATTCAAAACAATTACTTGAAATCCAGTGAATAAACAAACAACAAAGGCAGCAGAAAGTTTACTGTGGACTGCCCCAAGAGGGCTTAACGATTATGTCATGATCATGTTCTGCCTCCTAGTGGTCAAGTTAGAAACTTCTTATTAGATCGGTTTGACAAATAATACAAATAATTATAATAATCTCTTAACACCAGAATTTGTTTTTAGCCATCCATCTTAGTTTACCTCGCAATTTCACACTTATTGACATCAAGGCCCCTTTTGGGCATGTAGCCCATGCCCCTCTGGGGCTCCTTGGTGGCAAAGGTGCTGAGGAAGTGCACATACGGAGCCTCATCTGTGATTTCAAAGTAACGGATGCTGCTGTCACCCTGTGAAGAAATAAAGTAGTGTTTCATTTTCGTATTCAGCTATGTGGAAACTTAACTACTGAGAGCTCACAAAGGAAACCTACCTTCCCACAGAGGTAAACGACGTTGGTGTCTGGGTCATAGAAGGGCAAGAGCACTCCGTTGCTGGTGTCCATCTCATTAACGGTCATGGCCTCCTCCATATTATCCTGAGAAAAGCATGAGAAATGATCAATATGTTCTTTTGCGGAGGCTAACAATACAGAAATGTAGGGCAGAATAAATGGCCTTCAAAAAACAGGAAAAAGTGTTTTTAGGTTTTATTTTTAATAGCTGAGAATAATGTAGCAGATTTCCTTGTCACAACATTGTGAATATAGTGTGTATTTTTGTAAAACCTCTGTGTACCATTTTATTTATACTGTTGATTTAAATTAAAAGCTTGCTCTCTGAACAGTCTTAAGAGTGTTGGGGAAATCCAGTATTGCCAGTCCTTAGGACAACTCAAAGACCTACATTTCAGGTAATTGAATAGAATATAATAATAGTTTGAGACGTGGAACCCATAATCACTGAACTGATGAAGAGCAGTCGGCACACATGAAGCAGCTTACCGGGTTCCAGAGGGCGAGCTGCCGCTCACTCATGCGACTGAAACCTGTGGTGAGGACGTTGCCATTCGACAGGAAAATGGCTCTCATGGGTCGAGCGCCCTCGTGTGCCTTCTCCTTCTCCTGTGAAGTGAAGTTTACAGGTCAGACTAACAAGTCACATCTCCTGAGCAGTTTATTATTATGTCCATGTTTTAGTGTACGCTCGACTTTTAGAAAAGTGGCAACACAACGCATTTAATTCAGATTAAACTTAATTGCTTTGACTTGTTTGTCATACAGCAATGCACCTACATGTAGATAGCCTGTCTAGCAACATTTGGGTGTTATACTTAAAGGGAATAAAGTTGCTGAAGGAGTTGTACTACTTGCAACCCCATCTTACTGCACCGTGATTAATATTTATCTCTCATAAACAATCAAATAAATAAAGAGAAATGGTCACAATAAAAAATGTTTTTTAAAAACTGCTTACAGCAACAATCATCTCCTTGCGGGGATCGATGACACGGATGGACTTGTCCTTGCAGGCAGTGCAGATGAGGCTACCGTCGCGGTTCCAGGTCACGTTGTAAATGACATCGGGGTGCATGTCCTCCAGGGTGATCATCGACTCTCCCGTGCCCACGTTCCAGATGATGATCTGGTTGTCACAGCCTGAAGACAGAGTGGTATAAATCCAAATCAAACAATACGTATTGGCCCTATGATGATATGTTACAATGCAAAGAGCTCTGTTCAAACAGAATTTCAGCAGGTTTTGTAGATTTAGGGACACAGACAGCTCTTACCTGCACTAAGAAGGACGTTGCGTGCTGTTGGGTGCCATGTGATGATGCCCACGCGCTTGGAATGGCCCTCCAGTATCACCACTGGCTCGGCCATTGAAGTCACAAGGCCATTCTCAGGGATCTGCCAAACCTGTGGGGTCATAAACAGAACAGACAGTGAGGCCAGAAGGACACCTATTTTTACCACGGTATTGGACAAAAAAAATCAAAAAGATTTGATTGGGAATCCATCAACCACACCCTACCAATTGGGGCGACTGTGGCTCAGTGGTTAGCAAGTCGGTCTTTCAATCAGAAGGTCGGTGGTTCGATCCCCGGCTCCGGCAGTCTGCGTCGTTGTGTCCTTGAGCAAGACACTTAACCCTAATTGCTCACCGTTGCTGTGTCTATGGTCTACTGTATAGCATGTAAGTCGCTTTGGATAAAAGCGTCAGCTAAATGAAATGTAATGTAATGTAATGTAATGTATTACACCACAAAAATGTAGTTACCAAAAGGAACCTGGGGGGGGCAGCAGTGACTAAGAGTTCAGTTGCATCCTATTTAGATTTACATTACTTTTAATTTAATTTAACTGATTTAGTCAAATACAGAACAAATATAGTCCTAATAAAAAATAAAAAATAAATGCAGTCAGCTCATCCAACAGGATTACTGATGATTAATTAGTTAACTTGTTGAGACATGAAGTGGTATAACAAAACAAATAGCCAATGCAATAATAATACAGATATTGTGTATGTAAATACCTCAGTCCAATTGTTGTCCGCATTGTGTGTGTTTTTTATATTACACAACTCTCGTCTGCATATTTAATTTAAACTAATTTACAGTCACAACAAGTTATAGCCAAACTAGGAGTGAAGCACCTCATCTTTAACTGTTCATCAATACCTCTGTAGCGTTTATCTCCATTTATTCACCCACCTTTCTTTGAATGTTGACAAAATAATATAAAGGTCAGAACTGGTTGACATGCAGAGTTGTGCTGATGTACACTATGCACTTTATGTGATGTGACAGTTCAAATATATTCTCTATTGTACATTTTATTTTTGAATGAATGGTGTAGCCACATCACATCATGGTGCACATCAGTCTGCAGTCACAGCGCCTACTTCCACCTCATGCAAACTTCAACAAGAGCCCATTCAGACAGAGTTTCCCCTTCCATGATCAGATGCTATGAAGAGAAGAACCATTGATGGTTTCTCTGTTCATTTCATGGCTTATACTTCTGCAAACATGAACTAAATATGGCATTGATTCTGAGACGGTTTAACAGGAAGTCAGGACTTTCAGGTGAGGAAGTAGCAGCAGCAAACAAACAGCACACTAATCTCACTTCACTGCCCAAATAAGGACATTTGGAGGAGAGTACAACTGCAGTCTCAAAAAAGTCAGTGACCTCAGCTCAATAAACAGCTAAATCATTCTCCAGCTCTGATTACTACAACACATATCTGAGTCTAATCTAATCCAGAGGGTGAGGTCTGCACCCATCCCTGCATTACAACAGCCTGGCCCTTTTCAATAAAAGCATGTAGTCTCTCAACACTTATTAGCTCAAGAATGTGTGTTGCATTTACCCCAATTAAGAGGTCTGAGTTCAGGTGCAACGGGTGTGGCAAACCTTACCATCACTGTGCAGTCCTCCGAGCCGCTGGCGATGACGTGATCATTGTGGGGGCACCAGTCGATGTCTAACACCGGGCCGGTGTGACCACACACTGTGGGGTAGGATTTGTCAATGCGTCCTGTCTGTAAAGACAAAGATAAACAACACAGAGTAATGAGATTAGTCTTACTCTGATCCTGCTCAGAGAACATTGTCCATGCTGGAGGAGTGAGCATGTTTTGAAACAGGTCAATTACAAAATAATCCTAAATCCCACCTGCAAAATTAAGCTCACACAAACAAAGACAAATGCAATGTCTAAGAAAAGAAGCTTTTACAGATTAATTCCACAAAGAAAATGAAATTACGTGCGAATGACGCAGCCTGAGCTGAGAATCAAGACTGAGGGAGACATGGCAGAATTCACTTCATGTCTGTTAAAGTATGATGAAGTTATCTTTTTGAAAACCTCTTTCATTGAATTTAATACAATACAATATTAGATTTGAGGATTTGGGAGTCACTTAAAAAAAGAGATGACATGAGTTTATTCAAAGGAACCATTAACAATTTCATGTACCGACATAGTTTGAATATTTTGAAGACGGAACCAAATGTACTGTAAATTGGATTTTATTACACAACATGACAATACATTTTACCCACACTAAGTTGGTGGGAGCACTTTTTAAATAAGACCAACTGTGTCGTCAAAGGTTTTTAAGCTGCGAGGGGAAATCCCAGTCAAAATCCTGCCAAGTGATGTAGACAAGGATTTCTTTTTAATATTTAGTCCTATAAAATGGCCTAAAGCCAGAATCTCAGTTTGTCACTCCATCGCTCAGCCAAAAAAAGAAGCTACGTTTTTTTTTTAGTGCTGCTTAGAAGCAAACAGCTTAGACTTAGCACTTATTAGACCACCCACAGTAATGAAGGAAAGTTATTAGTGGTGACGTCACTATACAGTAGACGTGCCAACAGATGCTGAGTTTTCCGCAGCATCTCCTCACTTTAAAAACGGTAACCCTGAACCAAACACTCAACGGCAGTCTTTACATAACACGCTTATACAACTAATGGACTAGATGGCTACAAATGCATTCCTAAAATACACAAACAAACATACACACACAAAACCATTATACCGTACACCCTCCTCTATCCTCAGCTGGATTTGACCTCTGAACCCTACGAGCCAGGTGCTCCCTCAACCCGGTGAGGTGACCCAACAAACCCACGCTACACGGATGGCCGTCTAAGACACACCGTCTGTGTTGAATTCAAGTACCGCTGCCGGGCTGAAGAGATGATGTCACGTACTGTGGAAAGAGTCCTGCTGCTGCAACCCTATTTAAAGCATGATGGCTTGCCTAGTACAAAAAAAAAAAAAGACTCATTCACGACTCAGAGCTCTTCTGCCATTATGTTGGGAATTAAACAAAATGATGGCTTGAGAAGAGTGACTAAATCTAAGAATTGTATATTCAGTAAAGAGTAAGAGGTACAACCACAACTAGACTTAAACCTCAGGAGTACATACAGTACCGCTCAAAGGTTTGGGGTCACATGATGTTTTTCTTCTTTCCTTCAATAGTTGTAATAAAGACAAAAACGTATAATTCAGACACCAAATGTATTATTAAAATTTGAAAGGTTTTGGGCCCTAAGAAAGAATGAAATTATTAAACTCACATTTAGCCAATGTCCCCATAGTGTTACATGCTAGGGGAGAATGCTGTTGTCACCAGCTGTCCCCAAATACCCCTTTGATTGTGAATTTGTTTTCCAGTCCAGAAACGCATCAGTGACCCGACATCGTTACTGAACCACAACGGTGCATTTGGGCTCTAAATATTTGGGTAGCATTTTTTCCTTCGTCCCCGCCTGCAGTCGACTCAGTGGTTATGTTGAAGCGGTTTAAACCCCTAACCCGACACTAACCTTCTTTTATCTATTGTGATGTTCTTAGAATAACTTTGCTGAAGCAACACACTAGTCCAGCTTGTTATCTGCGTTATTTTGCACTCCACACTGAACAAGGAACCTGTTCCTAGTTATATCTGCATACACTTTGATGCTAAACTTCCAGTCGCTTTAACCAATGACAGGATTTCTTCTTTTATAATTCAACCCTTGTTCAGAGTGATCTTCTGCCCCATCAACTGTCAGCCTGGTCGAACGGTTGTACAGCGTCTTGTTCGCTTTGTCCAAAACAGGACTTTGCAAACCCCTCGTACAGAAAAACATCTTTTGTAAGTAGGACTTTCTACAACCTGAGAGCATGAACGTGCTATAAAGTCGGCCTCTCAGCCATCTGACAGAGGCAAGCATGCATGCACAGAGTATGCTCAATGGATTTACACTGACGGTACACTCCAAAACATTTGGTGTTCACACAGCAAAACGGCCCTTTGACCTTAAAAGAAGCACTGCCTTTGACACATGTTATTACAGCGTGTATTGACTGTCCATGGCCATCCATCACGAACACTAATCCACTGCTACCTGTATCTGTATGTTATGTACTTGTTTGCGTTTCTTTAGTGGCCTCTTGGACCAATTCTTTGAAACTATGTCTACCTCTGAGTTGAGTCGTCTCCCACCACAACTTTGCCTCCCAACTGGTGTGAACATCAAACAAAATGGATTTGTAAGCAGCAGTGAGTTTACTTGCAGCGCTGTATGTAACAGCAGTTTAACACCAAGCCAAATATAATTAACATTGATCAAACAGTAATGTAGTAAAGTAGAAAGAAAGTTTGCCTTCAGGGTTTTCTACCAGAAAGGGTTCATTTCAACCCAAATGACAATCTTTAACTAAACATAACCAAGTGGGGTTGTTGCCTAAACCCTATGAGAAGGCAAACTTCTCCCATGTGCACAAAAGGCTACTGGTGTGACGTTCCAAAGAGACAGAGTTCACCCTAAATTGTCCATTATGGCTTTTGAAGCCAAGTGATTACTTTTGATTTAAAGCTTTCAAAAGGACAGAATGTCAGAGAGATGCATACTCATGGCAGTGAATCGTGGCCTTTTAGCCTCTTAGTGCAATTCCCGGTCTGCAGCTCTAAATTTCAAAAAGAGCCTAAAATAAAGAAACGTTTCCAGTAATTTTGATACAAAACAGATTGAGGAACAAAAACTTAGAGACAAGCATGTGGTCTGGGCCATGGAGGGACAGTCCAGTCCCGGATATAAAACGTTGCTCAGACATTTCCCTAGCAGACACAGAAGTCTGGCAGAGAGGTACTTCAAGCCTGCTGCTGTTACAGTGCACATCCAAAGTGGGTCGGCTGATATCACCAAGTACCACGATTCATATCGCAGTGGTTTGTTCAGTGAGACTGAACAGATGTATACGTTTCATGTACAGCTGGAAACAAATCACAGGAAGTGACTCTGTATATGAAAATATTTGACCGTAACCATGCAGTCACCTGACGGACAGAGTAGGGCCATGACACATACTCCATCTCCAAGTTTAGTGATCAAAGTCCAGTGTGTGTGAGAATGAACTCTCTCTGTGTGTGTGTGTGTGTGTGTGTGTGTACTCTGTGTGTACGTGTAGTATGTGAAAATCACAAGATCTTGTCTAAACCTCACCCTGACTGTTGAACACGCCCTGAAGCGGAGTGTAAAGAAAGCAGACTTTGACACTGCTGTCAATAGGGATATGTGAGCCGCCTTCCATTATCAGATAACGTTACCACTGCATTTGAGACTGGTGACCTCCCTCAGCAGCTACTTCATTTTCATTTAGTTGATCACAGAACAAGAAAAATGTACATCATGAGATAGACAGGATATCTGTGCATTAATGAGTTCACTGGACTTTTCCTGCACATGATTTCCTGCAGACAGTAGGAACAGGATGTAAAGCAGGAAGGAGAGACTGAGGACCAGGTGTCGCAACAGGAAGAGCACAAACAAATCTGACAAAGAGCTAACTGAATTGTTGGCTCGTGCGATCTCAGCGATCAAAGTTATGACTTTTCTTCCGTTAATAACTGTGCAGAAATAACTTTACACCATTTTCATAACATTAACAGATCCAAAGTGTTATGGATCATGTTCAGTATAGTTCAATTCTCCTCCCGTGGGCTTCAGACCGCCATCTAGTGGGTTTAGGAGGTACTGTCACATTGTTAGATTCAATTTATTTTTTAACTTGTGGCAATTTAAGAATTTAATTATTTATATGTATCTAAATGTGTTTACGAATTCACACGGATAAAAAGGTCAAATTTAAACATGTCATTTCAATGACATTTGTGTATCACCATCATGATGATGGACACATCAGCTACACACTCTTGGATGCAGTGTCATAAGAAAGATGGGACATGTGAGACAAGCCTGCGCCGGTAAAGGCATCAAAGCTTTTCTTATTCAATTGGTAAGATGGTCTTCAAGTTTTTTTTCTTTTACCAAATTACAAAAAAGTTGAGAACTACACGTACTGAACACACACACATGTTCATTTCAATAACGTAAAACAGTCTCTACCAATTCAAAAACAATGGTGCAATACTACTGTTACATTACACAGATGGGTAGATGTTATACTACATACAAAACAAACAACTTAGGCTAAGCTAATAAAACATTATGGCGTATGTTCACGTGGCTCCTATTATGCTGTAAACTAGCAAACACAACAGTGTTGGAGAATTACAACATATCTGCTAGTTTATGCTCAAGAGAACAAGGGAGTAGACCGTGACCAGGGCGTGTTTGTTTGTTACCACTGTTCACTACGAATGTACATGTGCTGTGTGAAGATGTTTATGATAACCGATGAAAGGTTCTCGTTTAAAGGGCCTTTCTTGCTTGTACATGCAATTAGAAGTATGTAAATAGAACATTTATGATAAGCATAAATTGATGTTTTCATCTTCGTCCTTGCAGAAACCTGGTTGGCAGAGTCCACACAGATTAAGACCTACCGGAGCGATCAGTGTTTCACTCAGACTTCTCAGAACAGCCCACGTCAACTCCAGTTCAGACATGCTGCAACGATTCCTGCATGACCTCATACATTAGTCTCAGTTTCCCCACTATTTGCAATCAACGATTTTAAGTCACCTGCATGAACTTAAAAATATACTTTATGAATGAATAGTTTACATGGTTGACTTGCAGCAATTAGCCACGAGGCCCCAGCAACACTCGGGCTCAGCTCTGGACCTCCTGACCAGCCCGAGCAGGGCAGGAGACCGGCGGGTCGACCATGAGCCAGGCGTTCCTAACATTCCACACCGCGGCCCCAGGCAGCACTGGTATGGCGATGACTAATGTGAACAAGAGGGCCGCCAGGGTGTCAAATGTAGCACCCTTTGAGGTGTTAATGGTGTTCGGGTTCGATGTACACAATTTGAATTCCAGGGTATGAAGAGCAAACACAAGTGGATCTTGCCTCGAGTCTGCATAAACATCTGATAACATGATGCACAGGGCATCTGATCATTGGAATTGTTCACACTGCCAAATGAACAGTTGAACTGAAAACGACCCAAAGATATATATACCTGTGTCAACTTGTTGCATTCTCCCTTCGGTCTCTCAGGAAAAGCAGCTCTTCAGGCACATTTGCAAGTCTGTCTTTGTCTTAAAATGAGGCATTTGTACTAAAACATCAACCAGAACGCCATGTACCAACCACAAGCACAATGAGAGATCCCTCAGGAGAGGCCGAGACGAGATAATACATCTGACAATTAAGTCACAAGGGGATGAAAGGTCGTTTGGCAAGGCCACACAATGGACACATGAAGAGAACCGCTAGTGGCCAATCGGGAGCTCAATGAAAGCTCAAACGTTAGTATGAACAGAAATGTCTGGATGCCTTGGTCCTCTCACAGATCCATGGCTAGTGGATCCTTCTTATAGCCCTCTCATACCATACTGTAAATAAGACATTTCAATTAGGGATTTAATTTAATGCTAAATGATACTTAGACTAAAGGATATTGTGAAATATAGACAGCACAAGTGATGCGTCAGAGCAAACATGTCATGGCAATTGATTCCCAGCCCAAATAAACCCGACCGTAATCCTTCCTCCTGCTCAAGAGTGGATTTTTTTAGAGCCAAAAGCCATTTGAAAGAAACTCCCACTGATTTAGAGTTTACACAACCATTGTCCTCAACATCTTGATAGTATTGAAAAGTAGTCACATCCATCCATCATCAGAAGTGACAACCGTGACTGTCAACAAAACGTTTGTTTACTATTTGGAGCAATTTGAACCTGGAGCAGAATTCAGGGTCATCTTGTCCAACAGCTTTTTGGCAGCAAACAGTTATTTGGCAGCAAAAAGCAAAAGAAAACTGACAAAAAGGCAACTTTACGTGGGATTATCACCGACTAGGAACCAGCTGGCTACAGCGAGGTAAGCAGACGGGATGGGGAGCTCCGATTCGCTTTAGACTGCATCACATCCTGGAGATAATACTTCTGGGGATAATTATTGTCAAATGATTGGACTACAACAATAGTTAAACAGTAATAAAATCTTCTCAGATTGAATCTGCTATAAATATTCATTTGACTTCCTGCTGAGATTTGTTGAGATTCCTCCAGTTTGTAGTCATACTTCAGGTTTTCCATATTTATCAAGACCTTGGCTTGCAGGTGAGCAGCGCTATAACACGGACAGTAACGTCACACTTTCACAACACTTCTTTTTAAAAAATAAAATAAAAATAAAAAAAAACTAAAAATGGGCCCAAACATACTGAAACAGCCAAGCAAGAAAATCATCTCCAAGGCAACCAGCCTACGGGTATAGGGAGCATGCTTAGAAGAAGTGAAAATGGTGTGTCCAGAAAAACCAACAACCCACCCACGCCAACAGAAAGGGGCTCAGCTCAGCAGTGGAGCACCTAACAAGTCCATAACTACAGACGTCCGGATCCCTCCAAAGGAATGTCTGACGCCTAGAAAACAACCAGTTGCATAGCAACAAGTCAGGCTGCAGAAAACGAGTGAATCACACATACATAGACACAAAGCTTAACATTGAAACCCAAAAAATGGATGGACGACATCCCTCAAGGCAGTAGAGGACATTCTTTTCATTCAAAGCAGAGGCCTACACACTTCCTTTCAGATCAACATGTGATTCACACATGCACGCCACGACAGGGTCGGCATGCCGGCCGCTGCTCAGTGCTGCATGGAAATTTCCACTTTTACTGTGTGTGTATGATAGGGCCGGAATAATACAGTGCAGCTCACTACCGACTGAAACCTGAGCTATATATAGCGAGAGAGAAAGTAGAAGTACCTGTACAGATGTGTACTACAGGTAAAGGACTGTATAGTTTTGGTACATGGCTAGTGATACTATCTAGGTCATAAAAACTACTACTACTACGTATTTGGAGCAGCTGAAATTTTGAAACCCAGCCATTAGTATTCAGGTTCCTACAACAGGAGATATTTGCCAACAGGCCATTGAATTGAGCAATGCTGGTTAGTGGTTGCTGATGACGGATGACTCAGGATCAGTGTTCCCAGTACGTCTACGCCGTAGGGATTAGTTCCACGCAAGTCATTTTAAAAATCTCAGAAAAACATCAAATGAATATGAGGGTGTTATTAACTTCCGTCATCTCTTTGAGGAGACTCTCTGGAGGATGGCCATTTGTCTCCCCAGTGCAGGCTGTGATACAGCACCTGTGGCCCCAAAAAGGAGCAACCACATATTAATGAAGAGATCATTTTAAACTTAGAACATATAAAAAGGCAGCCCACTCAAAATAATTCTGTGCCAGATTGAACTGTAGTGAGTTTATGATTTAATTGCTCTTGCAGTTAGTAGACTTTAAATGCATTAAAATGACTGAAAATAGCTTTGTACAGAACATCTGCCACCATAAATGTAGCATATCTTTGTCCTAAGGTTTGCAGCAAAAAGAAAGTCTGCTTTATTTAAAAAGCTACTTGGGCTCACTGCTCTTTATCAATGTATTATAAATAGTGTTCAGTATTCCAGCAGTCATACTGATTATCACATTACAACAATTATTCTAATATGGCACTTGGATACAGTGAGTGACGCTGTGACAGAGACAACATCTGACTTCAACCCAGTTCTCTAATCTTGGCCGCTCTTCATATTTCGGCCTATCCCAGAATTCACATGTGTGCCGACACTGCACGAAGCAGCCAATGGCAAGGCAGGGAGGAAATGGTCTTGGAAGGCTGTCAGGCAGGGAGCAGTGAATGACCATATATGGTAAAATCTGCAGTCAGCAGGACTGAGCGGCAGAGGCGGCACAGGCAGAGGGAACTGAGCAGTATAGAAACTGACCAAAGTATGGAGAAAGACACTAGATATCATGAGCAAGCAGTGTCTTCTTGTGAGAAACGACGGAGAATAGCTTAGTTAGCAGCCAGACCAGTGCATGTGAGACGACAGAAATAATACGTCACTGTGCACACCCTCAAGGATTACCAACAGCAAAGGTTGAGCACTGGATGAATGGTGCATTGAGGGAAGAAATCCAAATCAAAACACACACCTGATATCTGATCATCCATTTCTGAACAGAGGCAGCCTTTGAAGCACTAACGTGGAACAATGCTCTCTGTGGCGTTAGTTTAGGTCAATCTTAAAAAAGAAATGGACAAAAGAGGAAACGACAGATGCTTACAACTGACAAAATGACTAACCCACCGTCTGCATGGAAAATAAAAGATACTAATGGCTAAAACAGGACAGACAGCATGGTATTTTAAACAATGGCATGCTTAGATAAATAAAAAAAGGGATATTAAACACAGCAACTGTAATAATTCACTGAAGCCTCTCTTCTCATACGCACAGCAGACAAAGAGGAATTATCAGGAATGTTTCACTGAACACTTGCTAGCTGCTACTTTCATTCCCACAGCTTCCTTCATATGGAAATCAAGGAATAAATTAGCAGGCATCCTGCTAAGAAAGAGAAAGGATGAGATTGAAAGCATGAGGCAAGGGAATGACATGAGTTGAGCTGGACATCTGATGCCCTCTCTATAAATCCCTGTGTCCGACAGGAGGAAGCAACAATACTCATGGCTGTGCTGAGTCACGGCGGCCTGCCACAGTAACCTCACCCTACTGAGTCACACAAAGACATGGCTCCATTGGTTGACAACTCAAAATGAGGCTCAGACCTCAGGTCTGTGCCACAACATCAACCTCTGAACATGAAGAGATGCGTTGGCATCCATTTTTACATCCATAAAATTAGAACAAAGAGTAGGTTTTTCCAGAATACAGGCTGTGGGAGTGCAATGCTTTTCAGGGAGGGGGGGCTCATTTCAATAATTCGACCTCCTAACGTTATTGCGTCACTTCAACAAAGACGGTGCACAGTTGCATATGGCTTAATTGTGAAGGGGGAAGGTGCATCATCACACTTCTGCCTCCCCCCAGCCAAAGTGTGGTCATGACAAAGAGCTGCGCTGGGAGAAAGCGTGGGACAAAGGCCCCGAGCAGCTGGCTGCCCAGAGACTGGGAGCAACACAGTCTGGGCAGATGGGTGAGCCGGACAGATGCACCCTCACATTAGGGACGGAAAGGGGTGGGAGGGTGGGGGTGTTTAGGGAATGTGTGCCCTTGAAACGAAATAAAATGTGGACCTGGGTGATTCAAACTGCACGTGTCCTTCAATCAGAGCTTCATCCGCAAAGCAGAGCTGTGTCTGACAAACGCTATTAAAGTAAAACAGTGGAGTCGGCACAATACCAAAAGCATAGAGTAGTTTAACCATTTTCTAATTAAGAGGCAACATACTAATCCTTGTTTAATCAGAAGTTATCTTTGCAGCTAAGAGCAACCCTGTTTAACTGATCCACTGCAGAGGTCTCGTCGTAGTGTTTGCACTCGCCCCACTTTTGAGACCAGCATTGCCAGCAGAGAATACCGTGGTGATAAATGCCAAAAATAGATGTTAAGAAAAAGAATAAAGCAAAAAGGAAAAAAGGAAATGCCTATTAATTCATGATCGGAAATTAATGTTGTTATTATTATAATATTATTATTACATTTCATTTAGCTGACGCTTTTATCCAAAGCGACTTACATGATATACAGTAGACCGTAGACACAGCAACGGTGAGCAATGAGGGTTAAGTGTCTTGCTCAAGGACACAACGACATGGACTGGCTGAGCCAGGGTTTGAACCACCGACCCTCTGATCGAAAGACTGACTTGTTAACCACTGAGCCACAGTCGCCCAACATGTCCCAACAACTGACTCTTTATACGCTAGGTTATACAACTGGTTTGGTATCAACACATACTCGTCACTGTCCAAAGACCAACATACACAGAACTATTATAATAACTACCAATATTCTTAAATAAAATGGGATTTCCCTTTCAGCTCCAGTGTCTCAATGCATTGCCTGTTGAAATGAGGAAAACACGATATATGAAGGATTAGTCTATGTCACGCCTGCCAGATTGTATGTGGGAAGATCTAAAAATCTAGTTGTTTTTTTTATCTTCAACTTGAGGAAATTGCCTGAGGTTTGCTCTGCCCATTAAGACCTCAGTCTCTCACAACTGGTTCAGTTCAGCAGTGAAAGTAGACTTTGTTCAATAGACACACCATTACTGTGCTGGGACATGCCATGCAGAGGGCAGATTACTCAAACACAGACACAGAAGGGAGGGCGGAGGAGTGTGAAACTGCTCGAGCCTGCAGCCCACCTCCAACACAAGCTATTGCATTGAATGACGTGCCGAGAGGTGTAAGCTGTGCGATGACAGGCCTGAGGATCCGGTCCCCGATGCCAGAGCCTTCTCAGATGACATGGCAGTCTACTGGTGTACACTAATTACAGGCCCAGGTTAGATCTGTCAACAATACTGCAGTACTTATGTCACTCACTATGTCAGGATCTGCCACTTGGCCAAGGCTTGGAGTGGCCAAACAGAAACTACAACAGTTCACCACTATGGCACCCAAGGGCTCCCTAGCTCCCTGCTGGATTCAGTCGGATCTCTATTGCACTTTAATTAGACCAACTAGACAGCAGGGTTAAAACAAATAGGGAGGGATGTATTCACCCAACTAACTTGTTTACAGCTCAACACTCCTCGAATGCCATCTTGCCGATCCCAAAAGTAATTCAAGATGGAGGTGAGCGTTTCCTTATATGGAGGCAAGGATCAGGAGACCGTTCGCTGCAAGGCTTTTCAGAAGTTTCTGCTGTACACATGAGGGTGTGTGAAACAGCCCGCTGCTAAACATTAATCCCAAGGTACACCGGCACAGAGTAAACAGTCCCGCTTCGAGAGGTAAAGTCTCCAATGCTAATTATGGGAAATGGGCCATTACTCTCAGAAAATATGAGAAATCATGATTTTCTTTTGTTCAACTCACCCAACCTCTTACATTTGTTATGTTTACATTGACTTCAGTCCAAATATGATCACAGAGAGAAAGGCATTCCTTCCCTTTAGGTCATTACTGATGTGAAGACTATATCATTTCACCCCCATCCCCCAATCTAAAAATATCCAGACATAATTTGATCTACTTAAATCATCCAACAAAAACATGACATGCATAACTTCACTCTAAAAAAACCTTGCCCTCTAAAGAAGGTTAGCATTACACTGATTTAATGCATCATTTTTGCAGAATAAAAGACATTGCCAAATTAAACCAGTTCCCTTTCAAATGTTTCAAATTCAAATGTTTTAGGGTGATAGACATGTTGGTTAACTTAACCATCATCGAGATTGTAGATCAAGACTGTAATCTCAAAAATGTGTAATTAAACAAATGTTTATTTCACCCCACAAACTTCAGCTTTTGTATAGAGGAGACACCACATTGATATTAAAGCAATTGTTATTAAAGGAATATTAAACAATTGTAACCAATGAAAGCTAAAACAAAGTACCTAAGAACCCTGATTAACAAATGGACTGAGGCGGTCCTGGCAGCTGAAGAGGCCCTGGCAATGCAGTGCTTATCCCATGTGACATTACATACTCTTACATGATACAATAGAAACTTACCTTTTGAAGAGGAAGAACGAGGAAAGCTCCTCCACCACTGGCCTCAATAATTAAGGCAACAAACTTGGGGTTGACTGCACAGAAGGAGCTGTCCCATGTGACCCGTGACACCCGGATATCATCGTAGCATTGGTCATTTTTTACCGCCTGGCCAAAGACGTGACGGAATTTGCTCTGCCGTACAACTCGTTTCATATCTGTGCAAAGAGCAGAGAGGATGATTTAACATATGCTTGTAATCAGGTGTGTAGAGATCTGCAATATAAAGACATACATATATAGACTACTTGAAAGACTTGAGAGCATAGACAGCCCACCACCAAACTGCAGCAAAGCTTTGAGACCATGAGAGACCATGAGAGCCCATGAGAGCCATTGCGGTGCTGACGGATTCAAAGAAGAGTATTCCCAACACATCTTGTAGCTTGTGAATATGAATTTGACTTGTATTTATTTATAATATTTTCATTGTGTTGCTTTTGTTTGAGTTGCGTGGATCCTTGTGGAGCTTCATGCGTTTTTGTTTTTTTTAGGGTCCCC
This sequence comes from Cottus gobio, assembly GCA_023566465.1. NCBI lineage: Eukaryota > Metazoa > Chordata > Actinopteri > Perciformes > Cottidae > Cottus > Cottus gobio. The sequence continues at coordinate 17,640,784 of CM042218.1, read as the reverse complement.
AACCCCATGATACCCATTTTTCATTTTATGAGAAGTTCTATAGGGTAAAATAAAATACTTCAATTTGCCTTGTTTTGTTGTATTTTAACATATTTTGATGAGAAGTATATTTTATCATGTACTTTATATCGGGTGAAATATACCCAACGTGATAGTGTTAGTATTTGTAACGGTAGTGTTCTAGGGTTGAATGAAAGCTACTCTGACAAAGCCATTTCTAAAGCCATGACTAAAATCTTCTGTTGGGTAAGAACAGGGTAATATGACATTTTCAAGCCAAATCCCTAAACAACACTCAGTTTGATCAACTATCTTCTGTGTGGGTTCTCCTCAACCCTGTGATCACAGAGCAAGCATCTAGAGTTCCTTCAATCACAAATAAAAGAAGCAATACACCACCGTTTACCAAGAACAGTCTAAGTGTATGCCTTTGTCGGCAACACAATGTGGCTCAATACCATGAAGAGACACAGAAGCGGGACCGGAAATGAGGACGCTTCATAGTAGGGTGCCTTTCAAAGAATACATGCCACCTTTTAAGCCATATCCAGAATTTAACCAACATGTCTCGACAATGGAGACGCCAATAACCAGGATTTGAGTATCTTCTGTGGATAATATGGCAGGGTTTACAAAGACCGCAGATTAACAACCTGCTGGTGACTAGGGGCCGTAGAGGGAGCAGCGCAACGAAGTGGATTGAGAGGAAGAGTCGGCATTAGGACCACCAGAAACCCAGCTAGAGGAACCCTGCAGTGACAGAACTGCCCAAACGCTGATGGACAAGAAGAGCGCGCCCGAGTGGCCGCTGCAGGCACAGCAGAAAAAAAAGAACGTGCGCTGGAGCTTCGGCTGAGGCCGCTGGATGTCTCAGGAGCAGACGTCGCTGGACAGCGAGCAGGATCAGAAGAAGCTCCAGATATGACCTTCCACCCACGGCGAACACGGATGCACGTGTTGAATCCCACATCATGAGATGAGTTCATAGCTCAGATCTTCCTGGCTTCTGCGGCTGCCGTGTCAATGCAACTGGACAGCAAGGAGACCCTCCACAGCGCAACAGAGAGCGTACAAGATCTGCTTGAGGTTAGTAACTTGTCAAAGCATGACCTTTCTTAAGCAGACAGTTTTCACAGGTCATGGTGATAGCAGGAAAACAATAGTGATGTTATTTGTATTCCCTGTTGGCTAGTTAGTTCCTATGTTAGTATATGAATATTGAACAAAACAAACATGCTTGATGAAATTTCATGACTCTTCATATGTGGCACACTTACAAAGAGCCACTTCCAAGGAAAAATAGGACATACCCAATACAAACAGAAACAGACTTTGTAGCTGGTTCAGCTAAAACCATCACCAAGACAAGAATCTGCTGGCAGACGAGTGCTTTGGAAAACAAGCCCATTCAAAAGCTACAAGTCCCCGTGCTGTGCTTAAAATAACAGACCACTTCCAAAGATAATGGGAAGCTGGCCAGTTTCAGATAAACTATGGTTACAACCGAGGTCCAATCCAATCTATAACCTGAAGAAAGACGAAAGCGCTTAAGTGGTCTTTGTTTCTTAAAGCTCCTCAAATCATTTTTTGTTTTTGTGGGACACAGCACATGGCAACACTTTCCCAGCCTGAATCCCCAACATGATAAAAGCACAGCACAGGATGTGTTTTGGACGTGGTTTTCCATTGTGTGTTTGAGTGAGAAAGAGAGGGAGCGAGAGAGAGCAAGAAAAGCTTGTATGGCAAGTTTCTGACAGCACAAGGATAACAACACAAGCAGGAAGTTCTTCCTGTCGGGGTGTGGGAGTGTCCCAACAGCCTTTCTGTGAAACACATCAGTAATTACAACCGTTTCCAAACACAGACAGAGCTAAAAGACACATCTGCTTCAGTTGATGACACTGAAGTGTTAGGTTAAATCTTCCCTAAATTGAGGATTTTCCAGTTCTCATTGAGTTACATAAGATTGTCTAAATCCTTCTCTAAATCTATCTGGATCAGAAGGGCATTCGTCTAGGAAACCGAATTTGATTACTCCGTGAGAGCCTGCCTGATGCCCACCCAGAGCAACGGACTGACATCCAACTATTGACAGTCTCAAGAAATTCTGGTATTATAATTATAAATATATATTTTATTTTTTTTAAAGGCAAGAAATTGATTCTCTCACAAAAGGTGTTTCAAAAATCTAATTTTTCCCTTATTTCACAGCATGTCATTGGCAGAAAATAATAAGCATTTCCTCTTACTTTATTTGCATCTGCTATAAACAATCTAGCCTGCCATAGATACCCCAATCAAAACTGTCTGGCGCCACTGCTGTGTGTATGTTTTGGCACGCATAAGCGTGATTATGTGAGAGAGATGCATATTGGCCTGTGAGTCGGGGCCTGTATCTGTATCAAAATTCCTGTATTGTGTGCTTCCCTATGGGACTATAATGATATATATGGCTTGTATTTGGTGCCGCAATAGACATACAATTATACTGGCATCATGAGTTGTTGATACATTATTGTATGCAAATTCAGTGTGGCAAATGTTTGCAATGGTTGGACGGGGCAATAGCTGAGTTGTGATGGTGCTTGGGGGAGGGGCTTGAAAAAGTAATAGTACTTTAATGTGGCCCTGCTAAATCACATTTCTTTTCATAATTTAGTTTAGCAAATAAGTTATAAAAACCCATTAACGTAAGATATTGGGGGGAAATATCACATGATTGGAAGAAAGTTGAATTTGGTCTAATATGTTAAACTAAATAACTAAAATTGCCAGCAACAAGAGACAGGGCTGTGTCAGGGTAAAAAATAAATAGCAGAGTAAAAATGTACTTTATGCCATGGCCAACTGCATGACGGTTTGGTTGGCTGCAAGTGGTCTCTAAGACATGTTAAGCAACATCAGGGAAATACCACCACAGGAAAGAAACACAAAACAAGAGTAAGAAATACTAATAATATTGCTTATAATTTTAAACAACTGTCAATCAAGTAAAGTGCAGTACAGTTTCATAATTACGCTGCCAAATTCCCCTTTAAATCACCTGTTTGTTAAGTAAAAGCTGACCTAATCATCTACAGAGTAATTCTTATTGATGACACACCTAACCCACATTAATGCTATTGAGCTCAAGCGGTGAGGTCTTGGCTCTGTAAATTTGCAGTGGAATAGTACATTGTTTTATGCAGGAGATCTTCATAAGATGTGCTGTTTTACAACAATAGTGTGACTAGCCTTGACAAAACAATCACTGCATTCTTGAGGTTAGTCTGGGCTTGCACAAAGATCCCCAGTCACACTATGATTTAGCTCCACTAACAGCAGGAAATGTTCAACATCATACGTTACTGTTGTTACAATCAACCACTACCAAGGAAACAAATCAGGACCAGTATGCCCAAGATGATAGCTAAATGTGACTTATGATAGTCACAGAGAAAAACATGAATAAGTCTTCTCCAAGATTGCCAAAACTGACAGTCTGGATATTAAACCTTTATAAAGAGATGCTTGGGCTATTTCAGTGTAGGTCAGAGCAGACTGGGTTGGGTCGCAGCCGACTATGCAACACTGGGTCTTTGTGAGTAAGCCGTGTTGTGTAGCCTGACGATCCTTTTCAGGAAGAAATCACCATTTCTTAGTCACTGGATGCTCACCCTGGTTAGCAGCCATTCCAACTGATACATGTGGCAAGACAGAAAAAGGAACAAAAAAAAAAACATTAGGGTTCATTTTTGCAGGGTAATCACATATTTGTATACAGTTGGGGAATGTACCATATATATCAATTAATACATTTATATCAGGAGCACAGGGCTGGGCGATATGGCATAAAATAAAAATCTAGCTGTTTCTGTTTCAATAAAAAAGGAATAGTCCTCTAAGTCAGATATTGGTCCTCCGCTCATTAGACTAACTACAGTGAGCCGTCCTGTATCCTTTGGTGAAGCACAGTGACCAGAGGGGCTTTTAATTCTGCTCAAAACTAGCAGAGACCTTATCCAAACGGCAAACTTCCTGTTAGACTATCTACCACAGAAAGACCAGGAACTAATATTGAACAGTCACACAATGTAAATATCTATATAACGAACACGAGTGGACAACACAGTTATGAATAATTTAAAATAATAAAAAAGTTAAATAATAAAAGTGGCATCTTTTAAAATAAAAAAAAACAACTTGAAAGACAACCTCCATATAACTGTAGGAGCCAAATTAAAGTCAAGTCTAAATCAATTATTCAATATTCAGCTTTAATGACCCACCCCCTTTCCCAAACATTAACGTCATAATGACCACAGCGGACATTTGCACGCAACACTGTCAACAGGGGCCGTGTTGAGGCGGTAAAAGGCTGGCACCAGTCGGACAGCCTCAGACATCCGGCAGAGAGAGAGACAGACACACCTTGGGGGAATGCTATGCTACTCAGTGTCACTCTCCTGAGATTTACAGCTCACTGATCCAGCCACAATTCAAGCAAAAAGACTATTTGTTGGGCGAATCAGATGAAAGGGGAGTTATGTACCTCATTGCCTCCTGAGCCAGCAGAGCTGACCCTGATGTGCAGCGATAAAAGGAGGACCCCACAGCCTGAGGAAATGACCAACAGGAAATGGGACCAGTGTGACACACTTTCCAGCATCCTTCTCTGTATTCATAAAGTCCATTTATATCTGACAATTCTGTTGAGGTAATGTGGGTCTTATGAAAAATGTAGTGCTATACTTCACTTTCATTGGTTATTCAGACCACTTACATACCAAGACTACAAACACAAAGTACATGGTTGTCCTTTTCCTTGTAATTTCATGAAATGGCAATATTGTCATGAGTCAGTAAAATAAAATAGACATTCCTAAATTTCACCAACATCGAATATGATATGAAAAGGAAGGTGATAGTGGAAGAATTCGGACCGTTCTTGCTCGCCGTTGAGCTCACCTCACAGTACAGACGGCTGCCTTCCATTAAAACAATAGGAATCTTTTTTTTGCTGCACTTCTGCATTGGTTTCCCTTTTCAGACCTGGAGCTTGCCACCTACTGAAAGCTGCAGGTTTGGTGTTTTTATTTTCTCTGGACCCCGACAGTTGAAACATTTTCAATTTAGGCTAAATCACTTCTAATCACAATGGAGGAGGGGCGGGACAAACAGGCTACCACAAAGATCCACCGTGACAGCCGACATGAACAAGTGCTCAACAACAGCAAAGAAGGAGAAACCCTCTCTCCCTGCACGCCTCATACAGAGCAAGGACCAGAGAAAGTACTCTACCTTGTGCCGGTAACCCACTTAACCATTATTATGAAAACTAAAAGATGATGGATTATTCTGTACAATGCAAAAACTAGAGTGAACTATATTGATCAACAAACTGCATCACGCCTTATATCTTTTCACCAACTTGTTTACGGGGTTCAAAACTGTCCTTGATGCACTGTGTTTTATAGTGCGCTTGGTGAGTGAGATGTGATATAACGAGAAAATCCCAGGCACAAATCAGGATGAGCTGAAGTAGGAAAGGGAGGGACCGCAGATTTAGAGCAGCATTATGACAAAGCCGTCAGTCTCTACAACAGTTATTTTAGAAAACTACTGTTTAAAAGGTATATGTACATGGAAGTATTTCCATTACTCTTCCATAAGTTTTTATCATCAAACATGCCATGTGTAAATATTTCTGAGCCGATTCATCCTGAGGTTGTTGCCCTGAATTGGCATCGCTATATGTCTTGTTGACAGAAAATAGACCCGTTTCTAAGAACTGGTTGGACGTGACAGTAGAAACTCTCACAGTCTTAAAGGTTAAGTCAGAGACAATTACACTTTCAAACTGAATGAAAAAAATAAGCTTTATGAACCTTTATAGTTGACTAAAACTAGCTTTTCAGAATTACTCTCTGAATTACAATGTGAAGCTTGTTTTGACTGAAGCAGTATTCCTGTGATTGTCTGTTGTTCATCACAACCCAACATTGGTCTCATCGTGAGCCATTAATTAGTCTAAAGCTGAAGTCACTGGCATGCATAAAGCCCTATGCAGATACACGCAATCAGCAAATAAAACAAGGGCTCAACCATGTTTCTCAACAAGTCTTATCTGCTACACGTTTAATTTCGCAATTCCTTTGTTTGTTGGTGCTTTTCATCAGTGTTGTTATGGCCGACTTCCCTGCTGTGTGGCTTCTAGCGTCTTGGCCTCCAAAGTCCAGGTCCCTCCAAGGCAGGCACTAACAAATGGCCGGCTCATACGTCTACAACACAGGGTGGAGGCTGCCTGTGAGTAGATCTACAGTATTAAAAAGTATTGTCAGAAAGTTTCATATTGTAACTTTACAGACAGCGAGGTCAAATACTTTTTTCCCACACTTTGCCACCACTACACACAAACCAGTGATGTCGCCTCAGTGCTCCCCATACACTGGCTGCCTTTTGTCACCGAGACGCCACCTAAATCCCCTTCCTGTAACCAAGGCCACGGACCACCATTGTAATCAGATTCCAGCTACATTCCAGTGCTTTTTGAACAATGAGATAAGGTGCTGCTTTTTCACCTTTCTCCCACCCCAAGTGCCCATGTAGTCGGCGCTCTGCTCAGTTTGAGTACAACTGGAACAATTTACGCACTAGTGTTTCAAGGAATGTTTCTGTATTCTTTATAGGAAATGAGAATAACAGACACAGGAGCAATGTGGCTCAAAGTCCAAGTCAATGCTAGATAACACATAGACGGAAACAATTACCAGGTCCAATCAAATGCCTCCATGTAGATATAGGCTATATACACACGTATCAATAGAGTGGCGTGTCAGACATTTACAGATTAAAGGATTTCAACACCAAAAGTCAAATGGAGAAGTTTTTCAAATGTCTCATTCCAAAAAAGGGGAAACAAGGGCTACAACAAAGCAAAGAGAAGCTCGGATAACAACACACACACGGGGAGATCAACTTTATCTGCTCAGGTGGACCTAACTCTACTGTATCTTTACACAGCCAATGGTCGATTACGGATATATTAATGTTCTGAATGTTGAACATTGCTTCTTTAAAAGAAAAAAAGAGACCAATGCCTAAACCTTTTATCATAAAAGTCTAGGTTTAAAGAACTCATTTTAAATCCTACAAAACTACTCACAGGAAAAGCTCTAGTTTCATGAGTGTTTGTGTGTAGGATTACTTTAGTAACTACAGCAGCACAACTGGAACATATACTCTACTTAGTTTGTTACTTGATCCTTCCTATCAGGTCATCAACATAACAGACACCACAAGACAAAAGAAAAATATAGCTTATTATTATATATTACAGATTGAGAGTACATAGAATGTCCCTTCTTCCTGTTCATCTTCTTCCCCCTCCCCCAATGAGCAATGCACAAACCACTGCTCCATTTCAACAGATGTTGTCAGCTGTGGTGGGAAAGCCCAATGGAAGAAATGGTATTAGTCTGTGTATATGTGCAATTGCTGAACTGTAAAGCATTAAAGCTAGAAGAGGCTCGTCGAAACAGGAGAGGGCATCAGAAATTCCTCCTTGATTCCACGCAAACTAATTTCTAAAAACAGCATAACAGATACAACAGGGGGAGAAATCACAGTTTACCATGTATGGAAAACCTGACAAGCCCAGACAGACAACCATTTAGATTTAAATATGCAATACTTAATCATGGCTTATTAAAGAGTGATGGATTGTATCCTTAAACAATTTTAGTTCATACAACATCCACTGTGCTCGGGCCATGCGTTTGTTCACCAAATAAGAATGAGTGGCGTGTGATCTTCCATCTTCAGCCTGGTCCAAACCAATAAACACACTGTAACAAGGAAACCCATCATATAAATCAAAAATCAAGAGTCTCTGGCAGAAAGGCCCAGAAAGTGTGGATTGAGAGAAGATCTTGGACAGACAGGACTGGACACAAACTGGGGTATTTCTGTTAAAAGAATGCACTGACCAAATATTTAGCTTATTTCCACATGATTATTTCAGTAGCGTGATACAAGAACTAACTTTAACAAGGGAGATATACAACTGCTGCTGAGCTAGTTCTATCTAAAGTACACATTCCTTAATCCAAAAAACGAAGCCTGTCTGAACCTGTACTTGTTAATTATGTCAGTACAATAATGAACAATGTCTTTAGATGTCCAGCAGGAAAAAAATGGATCTCCAACAACACTGATAAAGTAGAAGTAATAGTTTTGAATACCAAACTTCATGATCTTCCTGACATTAAACCAATTCAAATTGTTAAAAACGCACTTGTGATTTCACCACAGCCCACATCAGCGCTCCTTGAAGCAGCTGATAGGAACCAACACTCCTTCGCATCTTGTGCTTATTTCCCTCTGCTTCCTGACCCACTTCCTCCCTAGCTCTGGTAAAGAAAGGCAGGCTACACACTTCTAAAGACCTTGTACTGCAGCACAACCACCAGAGGTTGATGTGCCTGGAATGGCCAACATGCCCAAACACAGCTGTAGTACTGTTGATTCTTCACCCTGGGGTCACCCTTCAACCTTCACCTGCTCTGCATCCCACAGCGAGTCCCACCAAGGGAAACTCCTGCAACCCCAAAGCTGATTACACACGCAGGTAACCTGGTTCAAGACTGGGGCCAAACATACTAATCATGTTGCTCTTTCGGCACACTAGACAGTCATTACAAATCAAACTACTATATTGTCATGAACAAGCAAATGAGTCGGTGGTGGTGTACAGAAGGAGTGGGGTGGGGGTCACACAGACTAGTTGGGGCATCACTCTCCGGGTTCAAACTACTCAAATGTGAGGATATGCTGCTTGTCTCTACTAAATATACTAAATATGAATGGCACGTTGGGATGATGGTTGAACAAATCCTGACAATATTCCTTTACTTCACTTATAATAGCCGACACCATGAATAACTACAAAGAAAATCAATTAATAGTATAAATAATCTTAAATGGCAGCCCTACTCATGACATACTACAAGATTACATTGTCCTGTCAAAACAATGAGCAAAGCCAATTTGATCACAACATATTTGGTCCAGTTGTGGATACACGCATCACTGCTAGTAGGCTAAATAATGTACCATCTTACTTTACATTAAACAAAACCCTTGTTGTTCTGCAAAAGGGCTACGAATAAAAACACCTGTCACCATAATACCGATGGACTCAGGTGCAGCGGTTCTGTCTGCCCACATTGACATCAACGTTGAAGCAGATACCTGCAGAGATGCTGCTAAATTTAATCCCAGCAATTCTGCACGTGCTATGTATGGCCCAACAGGCATAGCTGGTGGAGGACACACTGGTTCTTCATTTGGCTTACATTCTCAGTTGCTAGCATAAAGCAGCGACCGCTTCACTGCCATGAGCCTTTTTCCCCCATTTATCTTCCATACCAGTGTGTGTTAGTGGGTCAAACCTGAACCCGGCATCTGGATGAATATTGGATATTGAAATGAACAAAAAAACTAAAATCGTCTCTATAACTGAAAGAGTTAATCTTGGATATTTGAACGTTGGAGTCTTTTCGAGCCAATAGTAGCAGCCGGGGTGCCAGGGGCCAGGGCGCGGTTGTGCTGCCTGCACCTTCTTGCATGTATCGTTCCGGAGATAAGTTTTCCTGCCGCACTGTGGTTAGCTACCCCACCCAGCACCGTAACGTGCACATTCATGTCCTTCATTATCCACCCAACAACAAAAGGAACAAACACTACGGTTGGAAATTAGCAATTGCTGTGATTATTGGTGAGAAACTTTTTTGGCAATTGTCAGTTAACCGCCGTTGAAGGGTCGTGCTAGCTAAAAAAAAAAAACTGTTCCACGGACTATCCCGATTCATTTTAGCTCGCGCGTGCACTTTCGGCTGTAGCTTGAAAAACGAAGACCGATTAAAAACAATTTAAGGGTGGGGTGGCAACAAGCAAACAGAGTCTAAACAATCCACATTATCTGTAACCTACCTTCTGAGAGGAAAATAAAAGTATTCCCGAAAGCCGAATGATAGCACACAGTAGTCCTACGCGTATCCCTCTTGATTCCTCCCTCTGCCGGAGCCGCTGCTGTGCTGACACCACCCTCTCTGTGTGCTCTTTGCCCACTCTGACGCTAGTCCCGCCCCCTCGCTTGGCTTGGCGAGGGTTGTGTGGATCAGGGGCCTTTGATGGACGGCCCCATCGCCCAATCGGAGCGACGTTTTGGATAACAAGGGAACAGAACTCACGCCTCTTTTCTTCAGGTTCCCAGATACCGAAAATCACATCAATTGTGTGTTCATGGCGGCTTTATGCCATTATAATCTCATGTGGTACTATAGTGACACTCCCATTGTCTTATTTTTTGTCTATTTACCATCTTTTTTAAATCATTATCTCCCTATTATTATTAAAAATATGAAAGAAAGTAATTCCTTGATCCTTATATTTTTTATGAAGACTGCTGCTAATTTCCACTAACACAAACTGCAATATCCAGTTTGTGATACGCAGTAAGATCATAGAACATGCTTATTCAAGATTACTGATCTCGATGTAATTTTATAATATATTCCAATTCTCCTGAAGAACACAATGTACCACAAGCGTATTACAGCCCCACAAGATGGCGTTATTTTACACGTTCAGGGTGATGCAGAACTTTGACAGAAGAAAACAGCTGTATTCCATCATACCATTTTGTTGTGTTCCCCCTCTTCCAGTCTTGTACACAATAAAACATATTTGTATAGCACTTTTCTTAACAAGGTTACAAAGGGCTGTTACAAGTGGCAGACTTATCATGGTTGATGGATGAGTATAGCAGATGTCATAGGTAAACTGTTTTTGAATAACAAATGTGTCTGATTTATTTTCCTATGATTCATGTGTACTATTCATTTGATATTGTAATATATATATATATATATATATATATATATATATATATATATATATATATATATATATATATATATATATATATTGCAGTATCATAGATTGTACTCCTACCTCTTCTCACTGATGGTTTCCTCTCGACTGCCTTGTCTGGGGATTTCTGAACTGAGTCGAAAGCCGCCTTCATCTGTGCCACCTTCACAGACTGGCCCTGCTCATCAGACTTGACTTCAGCTGTCTTTGGCCTGTCTTGGTGCTGAAGCTTTTCGTGTAGTTGAATGGTCTCCTTTATAAGTTCTGAAACCGGCCAAGATTTGGGAGTGCTTTGGGATTTATTTCTCATTGAGACGCTGTCATCGCCCCCTTTGCCAAGTTGTTCCTCAACTGGGTCTGACAGCATATTTTCTGTGTTCAGTGTCATGCTCTGATCCTGCTTCATGACCCGGTGGCTTTCTTCCGAGATAACGGTGCCGGCTGCAACCAAAACTGAGCCAGCATCCACAGCTGGTGCGGCAATGTCCACAGTAAAGTCCTTCACCTTCTTCCTGCTCACAAATTGAGCAACGGAGCATGTAGAGCCAGATAACTGCTGATCAGTTTTGGGCTCACTGTCACACTTTATTTGTAGAGGTGGTCTCTCGGTTACGTCGCCTTTCTTCTCGCCAGCAAGGAAATAGCACGAGTCTGCAATTTGTCCGTCACTGTTTATGGTTGGAGACTTCACATCAGACGCTGATAAAGGTGCAGAGTCCTCAGCGATCACACCACTCACTTCACATGACATTCTCTCATGAGAATCAGCTGACTGTAAGTTGTCTGAAGACATGCTTTTAAGGGGGCCCATGTTCAGCTTCATCTCCATATCCTCATTGACCGAGTTGATGTTCTCCTCCGCACTCTGACAGTCAGCTTTGGAACAATGGGATGTTGTGAGTGAGCTCTCACACGTAGTATTGCAACTCTCTCCATGCTGGAAACAATCTGAGGTCACACTGTCAGTAGCAGCTGTCTGTTTCATAGCCGTGTCCTTAATGTGATGATCTTTGCTCGCACAGTTTTCTTTAGGTGTTTTTTCCTTCAACCCCTTTATGCCACATGTTGACAAAAGTGTATTCACACTGGCCTGGTCGATTTTACCGGTGAATAGCTCTGTTGCGGCACAATCAGGGATCTTCTTTGCAGTGACATTCATGGTGCCCTTGTCGTTTGTGTCAACTTCTTCTATAATCAAAAGAGCCGGGGTTGTCTCTTTCTTATCTCTCTTCAGTAACTTCTCCAAAATAGAACTGGGTGCAGAGGCTGGATTTGACGCTGAACACGAGTCTATCTTTTGATTTGGGGTTGTTTCAGTTGTGTCTATTGGTAGATAAAGCCTCACGGACTCCCTTTGATCATCAGTGTCAGTGAGCTTTGGCTTTTTTGAAGAGAAGTCATTCCAAACTGGCTTCACCTCACATGTTTCCTCTTTTATTTCATTGTCTGCTCTCTCCTTTGGAGGTCTACAGTGAATGCTATCACTCATGTCTAATAGAGACTCTCTCTGTAGACTGTTTTTCAAAGGATGCTGGGGTTGAGCTGTAGGCGGGTCTTTCCTCTCACTCAAGTGGCCCACTGTTCCTGTGCAGAGTTTAATATCTTCAACGTCAGCCATGATGGTGCCATCCTGATCTTGCTGAACAGACAGTAACAGCTCACTTCCTGCATGAGCGCCACACCTGCTCATCTTCGCCATCATCACTGAGTCCTCTGCTGCGTTTTCAAGTGAGGATTCATCCTCCGAGGTAACAGCAGGGCCAGACTTCTTATATGAAACATCAGCTGAGAAGTTTTCCTCCTGGATCTCCTCATGTTGGATGCTTCCATCATCCTGATACTCCATCTTGATCTTTGAGGATGTGTAAAGCTCCTCCTCAGTCTTCTTCTCCGCTGTCTTGATTTGATTGAACAGCTTGTGTGCTCCAGCTCTTTCCTCAATCTTTGCACTGCTCTTTTGATTCTTGTCCGTCTTCTGTGGAACCAGTGGAGCGGTCCTGCCTCCTTCTCCTTCTCCTCCCTCCTTTCCTGCAGCCCCTCCCAGTCTCACCTCCCTTGCAGCGAAAGGACTAACCCACAAATTAATGTGCTTCTCACTAGAAGGTGTTGTTGGCTGCTGGCCGGGGTTCTCGTCCAGATCCTGAGCGTCTGGCTCCCCTGAATTTTCCCTGGTGTTACCGGCCTCCTCTTCACAGGAGCTTCCTCCCTCCATGACATCACCTGTATGTCTGCCTGCTGCTCCAGAGTCAGGGCTTAGCCCTGTCTCCTCTGACCCTTCATCGAGGGCCTGTTCTCCTCCTTCTAGTTTATCCTGGTTCTGTCCCATATTTCTCTGTGGAGAAAGATATGTTGTTAACCAAAAGACCAACCCTCCCAAATAATGCCCTGTGTTAGGAACGCCAGCCCAGAAGTTGTTTATTGTGTCTGCTGATCCCCACTCATATTTCCTCTTTGTATAATACACAAAAAAAGTGAGAGGAATGAGCCACTACCTGGAATTAACATCCCCATCTACACGTTAGAAAGGGTTCCAGTCTTGGGACGAAGCCATGTAGAAAACCACTCATAGTCCCACAGAGAGTGGTGAATTAGATTATCTCATAACTTTAACTGCTATAGTATATCCTCTGTTGGGTAATGCATGCACTTTTGTTGTCCACAGCAGCTCAAGTCAGTCCCAAGAATTTGCAGCAATCTCACTTTGGATACAACAGTATCAATATTTAAGATATACAGGCCTCATCCTCAGAATAACAGTGTTGATATAAAGTCTGTGATCATTGTTCTGTGCTCATCTGTATCACAGCGAATAGGCACAACAAGAACTCTGTCTGACCAATTGATTAATCACTCTCAGTTAGTATTGAAGGTTCACAAAGTCTTACGACCTACCCCACAGTGTGCTTTGTAAGTCAACGTTTCTGACACGTTTTGTGTCAGAAAGGTGCTGATTTGGTTTTAATTTAAAAAAACATGTTAATGCAAGTATTCCATCCACTGAACAAAAAGTATGAATTTAATAAAGCCCTGCATTATTTTAACATATCGTTGTGTATGTTTTGTTTTCATTCAGGCTGCTCAGAGGAAAATATCCTGTGCTGATGACTGCAGTCATTGCTCTTGTATTAGTAGAAGCAGCAGGAGGTATAGGGAATGAGAGCAGCTGTTGTTCACGTTAAAGCCAAACACAGGGCCAAACCTAAAGCACCATGTTGCAGCACCCAACTTTTCCACGAGATTGTCTAATTGTTTAAATACGTTTTTGCCCACTGAACTGCAGCCGTAAACAGAGAAAATGGTGCTGCACAATGAACAATGATCTGAGTCTGTTTCCTGTCTGCAGCCTCATGCCTGTGTGACAACGTATGACTGCTGTTGTCTTATCATCTGACACATGCTCAGGGAGCTAATGTTATCACCCTACAATGGGGGCACAGCTGTGTGGGAAGATACAAAACATGTTGTCTTTCATGCTGTGATATTGAGAGAGCAGAAATACAGGACAAGACAGAGCCATACATAATAAAAGCTACAGAGCGCATCAGTTACATTCAGTGGAATTTGCCATCATTGATTATCAACCACCTCCTTCCCTTTAAACAGTCCACTGTTGACGGTTAACAACTGCTCTGTTATCCTGTCTCACCCCCATGAGAGCCTGAAGCTGATCAGTTGATCACCATGTGCTCTGCTGCCTCAACATACTCAGACATAAAGGAATTCAAAACAAATAAACTAAGAACTTCTCACAAGTTTTAGCATCTTGAAAATAGACAACTTATAAGCTATCTTGAGCACCGTTTAGTACAACAAGCTGGGCACAGGCCTCCACACAGGTCCCTACTCTTACAATGAAGATTCATATAATATTGATCTCATCATATGTTGCAGACACTTACCAGGTCGACGTCGTAGCGGAGTTGTTTGCTCTCTCTCAGGACCGACAGAGTGCTCTTTGTTGGTTGTTTGGATCTGTTCAGTCCTCCCTCATATGCACAAGCAATGGGAGCCTTATATTACTTTCACGTGATGTCATAGCACATTTGACTAATACAATCAGGGGAAACTCAGAATTGTAGCTTTACTTTTTGCTGCCTTGAGAAACCTTGAAGAAGTTATCATTCATAGCTCCATATCTTTGTTTTGCTTGTGAGATTCAGGTCCATGGAGAAGGTGTTTTAAGTTTGATCCTGAGTGTAGATAGCTGTTACCTGTTTTCCCTTGTAGCCAAGAAGAAGACAGGGGACTGAAACTTGAGGATTTAGTCAATGACCAGTGCAGACTCTGATACCATCTTTGTTTCCTGTGTCTCTTACCCAACACTGTTTGCATGCCGGTGTCGTGTTCTGCACAGTTCATGTTGCTCCACTCCAGCAACCTAATAAAAATAAGTAGTAGATGGTAAAAGGATGCTTGTGTCTACGATAAATGGTGAGTAATGGTAGCCAACATGGGTACGTCCAGGAGTGAAGGAAATTGCCTGAAAAATAGCTCAGACCTTATTCTTTTGTTTCTCTTGGTCTCTATGGTGACGTCCAAAACAGGATGCGTCCTCAGATAATAAAACTAAAGTGGAGGTACGTCATCCAAGAATTCAGCAGCAGCAGAAGAAGAAGGGGAAGAGGGGCCGGCACATACCCAGAGACTGTGGACTGAAGGCGGCTGTGTGGACAGACGAGCAGCCTGCAGTCCTCCTGCTTGAAGTGTTTCAGGTCTCGTCTAGACAAAAGGCAATCTGTCTCTAATTTAGGATCACCGTTAATTAAAAACAGACTCCAAAGGCTTTTTGGCACACCATTAATGAGTTTTACGAAGCTTCGTATTTAGTCCATCTGTCATTTATATGTTTTACAAGTTTACAAGAGCCAGACATATTAGTTTTACATTTCACATTTTTTGAAATATTAGGTTTCTGGTACAAAAACAGGAGCTTAAACTCTTCCTCCGTTCACACACAAACACAAAGCAACATTGTTGATGCCTCAATGCCCCACTGCATGCTCTACACAGCGCCTTCCATTCATTATATACAGACACGCACGTAAGACAGGAGGGGCAAGAGTATATGACTTAAGTAATTCACTGAAGTCATGCAAACAGTGACAGGAAGCCACATGTTATATAACTTGGCTGTTAGAAAACGACTCTCTTGCCAAAGCATACAAATGGGGGCACGATGATGTAATGTCAGGATACACACACCATCAAGGTCGAGTCACAGCCCACATATTTAGTTATGCTTGTGATAGTTTTCCCATTCAGGAAGGTCTTAAACAAAACATGCAGGGTGATAGAGTATATAATCACAAATATTCTTATTTGTCTTTCCATCATGTCATATCACCTACACCATTAGTTTGGAATGAATTGTATTAATGAGAAAAACACCGATCCATAGTTTATTATGTAAAAGAAATGTTTATTTCCATAATTAACAAATACAGTACATTATTTTGACCAACATAAAAAGTGCAATATGCATTCAAACTACAGCATTGTACAGTACAAAAGTTACTGCATACTTAAATATAAAAAGAAAATGGTTACAAAACTGTGAAGTAACCGATTGTGATCGTTGAGTCTGGGTCACACAAGCTTTCAGACTCACTGATGATCTGAGCATAGAAACATAACAGCTATGAGCCTAATGACTACACGAGTCTCTTTCAGTTCTCCCAAAAGGTGCAAAAATATGTGTATATGTGTATGATATGTGTATGGTTCACATATTTAGTACAGCTTCAATGGTGTTTTCAATTTGTTGAGACAGCCAAAGAACTTTGGTCTTTCACATTTCAAGAAGCACAAACGAGTTCAGAATGTTGCGGATCCTCAACGACGAGCTAATTTAAGGTAAGGAACGTTTTGGATGTTAAATGTTTCATGTTCATATTTTGTCAGAAATATTCAGATAACTTAAGCCTCACATACATTATATGATTTGACTGCTTTAAATCTTCAGTTCCTGTCACACTAAGCGATGTCAAGCCATGCAGCATGACTCCTCACTCTGCTCTCCCAACAACATTGAAGGGAATGATGAGGTCAATAACATTACTCTGATGTTATTTTGGAAGATAGCTAGCTTGTGTCCACTCATAATAAAAAAGCAGTGCAAAGGAACAACAAACTCAGAAATGTTTCTGTCCGGCTTGTTGAAAACAGTGAGCGTGCCTCTGGCAACACAAAGTCACAACCTTCTCTCTTCACTTTGATCCCATTCACTCACTCACAGACTCACAGTCACACATTAATGCATTATCATACACCTCAAAACACATTTCCTCACTTTAATTCGACATCGGCAAATGAACGGAGTTTAAACTCTTGCCCCAGAAAGGGCTCCATGAACACAACATGAGGTAACCATTAATTGTAAAACCCTCTAGCATCTAATACATAAAGTGTGCGGTAAACAACTCTACATTTATTAACACTTTGCTTTCTGTCAACTTCCATTGAGGAAAGTTTATCCACGTGAGCTACCACTTTGTTAAAGTTAAAGGTTATAGAGCGTCTTGTACCGTCTCGTGCTGCAGTCTCTGTGCCTCTGTTCTCATAGCTAAGGCACTTGTTTGTCCATGAATCAAACAAAGTTAGAGGTGAACTGATGGCTTTACACACTTATCAGATACAGCAATATGACTTGTATCACTGTGAACAGCAGTTTGAGAAACAATGTGGCAAAGGAGAGTGTACACTATAACAACAGTTGGCATTGTTTTATTCATTAGTTTCCTTTGACTCAACTATCCAGCAACACAGGGTGACAGATGAGCGGATGGGTGGAGTGTATATATCCTCCCTTTGATTTGTCAGCTTCTGGGCTCACCTGGCAGCGCTCTCTCTGGAGTGGGCAGGTCTTTGCAGGGCCGGGGCAGAGCCGATGTGGTGGGGGAGTTCCACTCCAGGCCCGGGTCCGGCTCCGGGGACAGCGAGAGGAGCAGTAGAGTTCCTGCGTCTGAGGAACAGGCTGAACACAGGTCCTCTGAGGAGAAGTTGAGGCTGCCCAACTTGGCCAGCGAGTTGGACCGCTTCAGCTTCGAGGAGACAGTTAGGCCTGCCAGCCGCATGCGGGTCTCGATCTCCTGCGCCCTCTGACGCACGAGGCCAGGTTTTCCCCTCACGCTGCGCAGACTGTCACTGCTGGAGCTGCGTGTCAGTGTGGAGCCATGCGGCGAGGAGGTGGGCGTGAGCAACCCAGACCCCACCACCCCTAACAAGGCTTCATTGGTCAGTGGCACCACCAGTGGCTCTAACCACACTTGGCGTGGTGTAGAAGATTTAGGGAGCTCTACGGTGAAGCTGGAGCACTTCTCTTCCTCCTCGGTGTGAAAAGGGCTGTTTAGAGGAACTGTGGAACTTTGGCATGCGTGCAAAGGCTTCAGAGAGAGCAAGCTCTCCGGGGATAAACCTGAAAGTCTCTCTAGTCTCTCTGCACGCCGGCGGACCAGTCCAGATCTCTGCAGTTGCAACAGGGATTCCTGTTGTTGGCCGATGTAGCAAGCCGCAGCAAGCTTATCTTCCTCCAAGTCCATTCCCATCAGCTCAGGGAGAGCCTCTGAGGCAGCTGCAGATGTGCTTTCCTCACTCTGAGTCTGGACTTCCAATAAACCCCCATCGTTCTTCAGCTCCGGTAAGTGCAGTGAGTCTCCTGGCTGCTCCTCTCTGTCAAGTAGAGCTGTGGGTGGGAAATCAGCACAGTTGGCACAGTCACACAGAGGCCCACAGTGGCACCGCAGTACCACTGAAGATGTGAGGCCTTTAGAAGAGGTATGGGACAGTGGGAATGAAGCACTTGGAACGTCAGGTGGACTGGGGTTAAGGCAAAGCTTAGAAACCAGGGGTGGAAAGTCTTCTTTCAGTTTAGACGTAGAATCCCAGCAGGACAGTGCAGAAGCATCAACTGAAGGGGGGAGGGGGCAAGCTTTTTCCTAAATAAAGACAGAAAAAAAATTAATGTCTAAGGGAGTTTTTTTCTCTCTTTTTCAACCTGGATTCATGACATAAATAACAGCATTTTCATTCTAAAACGTAGGTTAATCGTACAAATCAAACTTACATTGAGGTTACGTGGTGTGCTCAAATGGTTGTTATTGTTGGAGTTTTCATTTAGGGTTGCCAGGTCCATTCCATTACCCTCTGTATCCCCTTCTACCTCCACATCTTGCGTTTCCTCTCCTCCGCCTCCTTCCCCACCCCCCCCATCATCTGGTTGCATGAGCACCTCCATCTCTGCCTCTTCCTTTTGCACCTCCTCCTCATCCTCCTCCTGCACTGTGCTGAACTCCAGCCTCAGACGCAGCTCCTCCAGGGGCTCAGGCCCCCGAGAGCTTGTCTGGGCTACAGTCCCCTCTGCTGAAGGTCCAAGTTGGGTGAGCGGCACGCCTTCACAGACCTCATCATCCAGCAGAGCGTCACGCTCCACATCTTCGATTTCTATAAAGACCTTTTCCATCCCGAGAAGGGGAGGGCCACGTACGGGCGTTGATGGTTCGCTGTCCAGTGCTGAGTCAGAGAGTCGGCGGAAATAGTAGTTGTTGTAGGCGGGGTCGATCTCCAGTGCAGTCCTGCACGGGGAGGGACCTGCAGCCCCCTTATCAGACAGCGCCTCCTCACAGCAGGGAGACATCCCTGGCTCTGGAGTCAGGTGGCTGCCCTCCTCCCCTCCACAACACCGAGCCAACCCCTGCTGCCCCTCTGCCATCTCACAGTCTATGTCTGGATGCCAAAGCTTGTTGTGACGCTGTTTACTGGAAATATACAAATACAGTGTGCAGAAGAGCAGAAGTAAAAATAGGTCCACTGAGGGAAGCGCACACACACACACACACACACACACACACACACACGCACACACACACACGCACACACACACACACACACACACGGCTGTACCTAGCATCCAGGATGCCCTCGTACTCGGCCAGCTGCCTCATGAAGCCTGCGTTGGGTCTTGTGATGCTCCTCTTTTGCTTGACGAAGTTGTAAGCCTTCTCTAGCGACCAGCCGAACTCCTTCATGGCGTAAGCGATGACAGTGGAGGCAGACCGACTGACACCCATTTTGCAGTGAACGAGACACTTGGAGCGGTTCCTCCTAAAAAAAAAAAAATAAATCAAAAAAACGTATTTTGACAAAATAAATCTTAACTCAAGGTCCACTAAATAGCTCTAGGAATTTGGACCGTGAGTTCAGATGTATTTTGACAAACTACTGCTTCCAAGATCAAGAATGAACTAATATAAACAGTTAAAACATATCCATAATATATTAGCAATAAAGTTTAATAAATAAAGCTACAGCACATTACAAAAATGCATTAAATTCTTGCGAATAGAGGTAGAAAAGTAAACTGGTCCCTCAAATAAAAAGTAAATGTGTGAACTGACATTAGGACCATTTGCCCAGTGAGGATGAGATATCTTTATAGACTGGTACATCCATGAGCAACACATTTTCTGTTCCAGGACTCACTTTGCTTTCACAATAAAGTTGTACGTCTCATTCCAGTGAGCCAGCAGGTCCGTGGCGTCTTCATCGTAGACGCGTATGTTGTGATAGCTGAATGTGCCTGGAAAGAAGTTGTCTATCTCCCTGGTAACGTTGAGGATGTAGCTAACCCTGGGGAGGAAAGATAATGTTAACGCAACAACATTCTTTCTTGCTCAAATCATAGTGAAAATTGTTTTTTTTGGTCTGGTTATCTTATCTCTTATATATAAAATAAATCACCCTGACTCTTGCAGCTCCTCCAAATTAGATGCGTTCCATTCCGATCCCTACAAACAAATGAAGGAAAGTACTGTTTGACTGAGAATCTTTTAAAATCTTTGCAACGAAAGCAATCTTCCTTTGGGATAGAAAGGGAAGAGAATCTTTTTGTATATCAGTAATTTACAGGAAATAACAGATGAAACAGATATGGTGGGGATTGTGAGAGATATCAGTTGTCCCACCAGGTAGACGTGGTCAAAGATCAGTGTGGCTTTGTCCATCTGACCCAGGATCAGCAGCATCTCATTGTCGATATACTCTTTGTACTCCTTCAGGTTACAATTCATGTGTTGTTCCAACTCTGTACGGATCTGTAAGAGAATTTTACAGTATATGTTGATTCAAGTGTGGAGTTTTCTTTTTCTTGTGTCATAAGGTACTCAAATGTTGGAATATGAAAGAACACTGTAATACATCACTACCAGAGTTTGGGTGGGTAATAGTATGAAATCCTTTTCAGGGATTAGTGAAAAACAAACGATCAAACCATCTTAAATAAGGTAATCATAAATCACAAGGTCCCACTGCATTAATAAAGAATACATAAATTAAGTTATTTCTAACACAATAATTCCAGTAATTATGTTCTCTTTCTTTCTTCATTCATCACTTCTTTAGCATGATATCCAGCTAGACCACATATTAAAGTCACTCATGTGAGAATATTCATAATTATCGGTCTTCTATCCACAGGACATCAACAGAGTATCTTCCAGACAAGTCAACTCCCAGGTTTGACCCAGAGAACTGAGTTGTGTCTCCATCTTCAGAGAGCAAACTGTAAATGCAGCCACTAAAAATGAAACAATAAAGAAATGCAAAGCAGTGCTTTATTTCAGTGTGAGTGTGTGTACTACTACTACTACTACTACTACTACTCATGCATATTTACCTGTTTGCAGGTGACATTCTCGAGGTCCTGGCACGTCATGATGCTTCTGAGTTTGGTTTTAATAAGGCACCCGGTCCTCTCTCTCTCTGAAGGCCTACCAAATGTTAAGGCACATTGAGATCTGTCAACCACCGGTGTTGGTGTCTTAACAGAAAGACTGCAACTTCAGTTGTTTACTGACTTGTCCACAAACATGGTGGGGGAGTCCGGCCGTGTGGTCTCCAAGTCCTTCATGGCGTTCCACTCGTTGATGCAGCTCTGGTCTGAAGCGATGCAGCTGTCATAGTAACCCATCCAGGTGAGAGCCATGCCTCCGGGGAAGTAGTTGTACCTGCGTGATACCTCGCATGCCTTGTGCAGCACCTGCAGGGCTGACCTAGATTGAGGTTGTTTTTTTTAAGATAAAGGTTATAGGAATAGCAAGGTTATTCCTGGAATAGGATAATCTTAATTTGTTAAAGGTTCTAGGCATCTCTCTGCAGATGCAGCTTCATGTCAGCAGGTGGCAGAATAAATCAGCATCGCTTCAAGCCGCCTCACTGCAGCAGAATGGCACATCTGTTCATGAGGAGATTTATTGTGGTGTGTCATGAAGCGGCATTTCTTTCAACAGCGGCTCCAGAGGTTGTTTATTACTCACCACATAGCCTGCACTGACACGGGCTTGAAGACATGAGTCCGACTTGCGGTGTTCACAGTAAAGCCCCTGAGGAGGAAACACAAACAGATGGTCGTTCCCCGGAGTACAGTGTCGCTATGTGTGCACCACGTTCATACCAAGTGTCAGGGGGAGCTGCAGTGTTGGCTAAAGAGGGGGATGTCACTGGGATAAACGCTGCAGCCGTACAGCAGCGGCCACACTGACAGAGACCACTCACCCATCTCCATCCAGATGGATCTTTGTGTCACTCCACAGAGGTAGCGCCAGGCCGATCGAACAGCTTTTGCTGGCAGAGGAGAGGGTAGAAACAATGTCTGATCTACTGGAAACAAGCGAATCTCACTTTCTCATGTACTCACTGGGAAAAGCAAACACAAACTACTGTAATATGTTCTGACTGTACAGTGCTTGTAAAGGAGCTCCAGTTGGAGGCAGAATGTTGGATCACATTCCTACATGTAGATGTGTTCATCATGTATAATAGAAAATACAAAGCAAATGAAGATACCAATTCATAAATGGAGCTCTGGTTGCTTTCAGCCGCCGGCTATCTGTCTGGCAAACAACAATCATAAAGCCTCACGCACAAGAAGAGTTTACGCTCACCAGTCTTTGGTGGTAAAGTCGATTCCCAGTAGGATGTTCTCCTCTGTGTCTTGGCGTCCACTGGTGTACACAACCACCATGTACCGCACGTGCTCTGACCATGCACTCTCCAGCCGCACCGCCTGGACAGGATGCAGACGTTTTACTTTTAATTCAAAGCCAGATCGTTTGGGAGAGTAAGAACTCATTTCCTGTTTTAGCCATAGTACCTGAGAGCTTCCAAGCAAAGCTCAATTACTTTGGTATTTAAGGCACAGTTAGACTGAAAGGTACTTTTGGTATGAAATATGTTAAATACAAGACAATATCAGTCACACTTAAAACGTGTGGGTTGTTTTTCAAATTAATCTTGTGTGGCAGTTTTTTTCGCTTTTCAGAGCTTAAAGTCAGAATGTATGCAACAGCGAATGCTCTCGAGAGGCAAACACACTGACCCTTCTGCTAAAATATACGAGGAACAAAGTGTCACAGCTGGATGTGAAAAGAAGAAATTTATAAAAATGTGATGTAATTGGGTAACTGAGTCCTCAGGGTGTAGAACACAGAGCTGGTAAACATAAAATGAAATAACTCAGACACACACACCCACACACACACACACGGAAAGATGTGGTCATGCTCTCCTGAGTGTGTTCAAACCTCCTCTCATAACATTATAATTACAGTGAACAAATAAGCATCTTAAGTGCACAATAAAACGCATTCTGAAGGGTCTCCCGTGCCAGGTTGTTAGTCACTTTCCTTTATGTGTGTGTGCATGTTTTGATGCATGAATGTACACTGCTGTTGTCTGTTGGCTCTCACCAGTTTAATTCGGTCCTCCGAGCGAAGAAGGTTTATCATCACCTGCAAGTGTTGAGGTAAGTCGCCTGTTGAAGAAGAGAAGATCATAAAGTAAATGATCCTTAACGAGCAGACTGGCTGCCCCATGTCAGTGATTATAAATCCAAATCTTACATACGGATACATTTTGCCTTTGCCTGATAATATTGTTATTTTGGCTACGCTGATATTCATGAAAAATAAAGCATGCCGGGAACATGTACTCAAATAATTTTAGGCATTGCAGTTGTTCAGTGAAGGTATGTGAAGTTAAACTGCTCCTGAGGGTTTAACACTAAATACTTTTTCCTGGAGACAATAACATGTTTTTTTAAATTTTTTATCACATGACATGATTCCATTGAAGAGTAATGAATTGACAATAACATTTCGCACGAGCACATTTATGAGCACAAAAGCACAATCCAAGAGCTTGTCTTTGTTCATTTTACACCCCTCAGTGCTCCCTTTGCCAGGTCTGCATGTACGACGTGTCGGGGAAGCTGGATAATGAAACGGGGTGTGGAGACGGGCCAACAGCAATGCAAAGCAGCAGCTGATGCAGAGCCAACTATGTTCAAATATGTCACAACCGGTAGGCAAATCCAGTCATCCAGACTGGTTTTAAATGACAGCTAATGCCAATAAAACAGAAAGTGCGTGACTCTGCTTGATCACGTAGTCCCTCTATCTCGTGCCACAGCTGCTTATCTCTTCAGTAAAATAAAACATGCAGTTCAAACATTAAAGCGACATTATTGTACACAAGCTTCTGGTATGATGGTATGATATCAGTTCACAGAGCAGGAATACCTTTAACGATCACTTGGCCAAAGTCAGTTTCTTTTCTGAGGGCCAGAGTTGCTGGGAAATCCTTTCCCCAACCAAATGTTTTTAAGAACCAGCTTAAATGTGGGTTTCCTGACAAAGTGGCTGCTCAATTGGACAAAGATGCCAACCACAGCGATGACATGCCAAACGACTTGGCAGCATTCTGGCTGTTGGCTGATTTCTCATCATGCCAGTAGACCTTCGGGTAAGGCGTATGTCTTTAAGGCAATAATTGTGGCTTTCAATAGTGACAGCCTTTGATTAATAATGCCGACTAGTTCATTGTCCTCCAACTTGTCATGCAACCTTAGCCTTCAAATCAATAAAATGGTGCAGTATGTCACCAGGTTAAAGTTGATGCAGTTATCAGCTCTCAACCAGCCATCACAGTAAAACGGCCATCAGCCAAGACACTCAGACTGGACACTGGTAACCTTCTCATCAATAAACACCAAACTCTATTCCCTTTAAAAAAGGATCCCGGAATGATGTGGCTTTGGTAAAATCCATTAAATAAAACTATAAATCAAAGCTGCGAATAACTGAGAATAGTACTTTACATTTACCTTTTGTACTCTTTTACTTTAGTTAGCTCAGTGAGAAAAACAGAGGACCCTTTTGGCAATACACACAATAAGGGCCTCCTTTAATCATCAACAGAAGTCAGGCTAGATGCACTAGATTTGAACACTAAACTGCCAAAGCTAAACGCCTGGAAGATGCTTATGAACAAAGCAGCCTCCATCCTTCCACCTCAGCTACAAACACCTGCAGTCATGTTAAAGACGCTGACGAGACGATTAATGAGATACAAACTCTAACAGGGTTTTCTTCTTTGGTGT
Organism: Cottus gobio; assembly: GCA_023566465.1. Lineage (NCBI taxonomy): Eukaryota > Metazoa > Chordata > Actinopteri > Perciformes > Cottidae > Cottus > Cottus gobio. Next base: position 17,615,439 of record CM042218.1, on the reverse strand, counting down.
TGTGCCTTGTGTTTCTCACCTGCGTGTTTGTGGGGAGGATGTGCTTTCTGGCCCTGCTGACTGCTCCCCTGCTGCAGGAAGAGAGCAGCACCCTTCACCATGAAGAAGCTCTCACTCAGGCTGCGAAGCAAATGGGAGAGAGGCGTTACAAGGACTGAAACATGGACTCTATACATCAGACGCCACGCCGCGGAGCAACAGCTCAGCATAATTGTTCCAGCTTGTTCATTGGACGGCGAGAATGAGAAGCGGGACACAAGACAAATGAGATATTCAGTTTGAACAGGACCGTTCAATTTAGTCGACACAGCCAGCGAGTTGAGCATAAACCGGTGAATTACCTCAACAGCTGAGTGGAAAAGCCCAGCTGCCACGTTACAGAAGCAGACCTCAAGTCTGCAGCGGCCATGAATCAAGCTTTGATCCTGAATGCTTATCTGTCTTTTTTCAGCTGCAAGAGCTGCACTCAGACTTGACTTGTCAAGCCTCTGCTGGCTTCATGTGATGCAGCACAGACGTAAATAACTGACCCAACTGCCGTTGTTTGTGATGATTAACTTTTACAGTTGTTGAAGAACAGCAATTACCAGTTCACACCTGCCAGTAAAAACCGTGAGTTTTTCAGGTTCGGCTTCTTGAGCTGTCAACAGATGACATAAGCTGGGAACTGCAATAAAACAAAGTGAAGTGTTTCCTCTTGGCTGAATTCAATCGTTCTGTTTCACTGAAAAACAACGTGAGCACATTCATGAATGTACCTGGCAGCAGGTGGAGCACATGCACCGTATAGTCTGTGTGCAGTCCAGCCAACCAGGACATCATTAGCAAAACAGGGGACTGAGGACAAGAACAAAGCAACATCCAAACAGGGAAAAAAGATAGACCGATCTCTAAATACAGCTATTATGAAATCCATTTATTGATATAGTGGCATCAATACTAGCTAGTGTCAGCTTTAAAGAGCAAAACTGTAATCGGCCTAATATGGTATATAATATACTCATGATAATGTAAGATTGACATGGCAGAAGAGCATCATCTGTTTTGCATCTGCAGTTTGCACCTCTGTAATACTAATAATCTCTATTTTCCCACCAAGTGGGAAAATGCTGATTATTGGAATCATCTTCAACAGCATAACCTACATAAGTGCATATCCTGGAAAAATGTCAAACCTTTTATATGGATACATGCCCTACATCCCCAAACACACAACCCATACAAATATTTATGAAAGTCCTCAAGCTTTCACCAACACGTTTCTATCCAGCTCTGAAACGCTTCCCTCAGCTCTCTCTGATAAGACTTTCAAAACCCACACCCAGAAGAAGGCCGGGGCCAAACAGATGATTTTGTGGGAACAATGGACTTCGTTTTGTGCACCTCACAATAAATTCCCCCCGCCCCCAGCAACACCACAGAAAAAAGTTCCACAGTGACAAAGAACGGGGGTGGACACTTCTCAACAAGAGCTTTTGTCCCAACTTTGGTGGATTTCTGTTTCAGTCTCTGTTCCCTGTTTGAGATTTATGAGTCTGTCAGGAGGGTCCTTTGGAAGGGAGTGATGGATAATATGAGGCAAAGGTGGCGAGAGCAAGACGAGGGCTACAGCCTCATACTGGCCATTATCGTGTACAAATCCCTGCTGCTCATCTTGTCCGGTTTCAGCTAGTAACCCAACTTTAGGTCCTCAGGTTACCCTGTGATCCCTGATAACCTCCAGCAGAAAAATATATAGATTTTAAAGGGGCACTCTGAGACGTCTTTATGTGTAAATCAAGAGCTGCCCTACTACTTTACTGGCTGTAGTCAGACGTCCTAATTAAACAGCCTCAGCTCTACTGTCTCTTGCCCCGCAGCATCTCCACAAACACTGAAGCTAAAAATACATCAGGTATCAAAGTGAACAAAGACGAAAACAAAAAAGCTCTCAGATCGCCAGACCAATATAGTTATGACTATCTCATATCAGCTGCACACGTTCAGTGATTGACTGCTGGCCATAGTATCTGTTGCCAAATGACCCAGCCCACATTCAAACTCTTACGCTGAACTAATATATTCAAAGTTACAACAATACAAGGGCAAATGATTTTAAACTCCAATCTGTTAAAAAAAACAGCAACAACAGTAAGTCCAGACCGTATTCAAGTGTTTGAAGGTTTAAAACCCATTTCAGTAAACAAACTTAACTCACATGCGGTTTATTTCACTCTGCGTCACCACAGCGTTCTCCATAAAATACGGGAGCATCTTCATCACGGCCTCCTGAACGGGTTCTACAACCAGGTGCATCCTGTTGATCGGTAGGAAACCCACGCCTCTCGTCCTCCGGGAGCTACTTCCTCTTCATCAGCATCTCCAGAAACAGCGAAGCAGCAAAGTACAAAAGAAGAAGAATGGCGGTTTTGGCCTGCCGCATTTGAGTGACAGGCTGCACTCATCTGTGCTGCTCAGCGAAGAAGAGCCGTCTGTTCAGACGCCACTCCCTCCGCGTCCTTCTCCTCCCTCGTCTGAGCGTGTGTTTGAGGGCGACTCAGACTCGTGTCTGGAAGAACGCACTGCAGTCTCCACCCGCTGCTTCGGGCACACACAACTGTGCCTTCAGTCTGGTTTTGTCTGTCACTCTTTTACAGTTCACTGTAGATTACACGTTCAAGAGGAAATGTCATGATAAGCCCGTGTACACTTTACTTAAGAGACACAAGGCCACCACATACTCTCTTTTGCTTTTCAACCAACACATGAGCAAAAAGACTCTTTAGCCAATGAATAATATGTTGCTTCCAGTAGTGTGTTGCTGTCCAACACAAAAGTGTCTCTCCAAAACACACAGAGCATGCTGCTTTCTCTTTTTGTCTTCTGGGAAAAGCAAGACAAGTTACTCAATTGGAGGAGGACAAAAAAGCAGATGGTAGAATGTTGGCCCAAACTTCCTTATGGGATGTCTGCATGTGCATGCCACTTTAAGGGTCAACAGAATCCAAGGAAGTGCCTCCAGGGAGCTTAACACACAGCCAAGCATTGGTGGAAAGGGCAGTGAGAACTGGCAATCTCCCAAACTCCCAAATCTCATTATACCCAGGCTTATAAGGGAGGGATTATCTTTTCTCTTACCTTAAAGTGGCCAGCACTGGCTGTCACTCTCACAGATGTACCACGGACGAACAACAACGTGTTAGACTATTAGAGAGTATTATGATTAAGGTTAACTAGGTTAACTAGAAAGGTTAATATACTCCATGTTGAATGCATCTGCAACAGCAGCAAATAATTAATTATTTTCAGATGCGTGGAAGGAAAATGCACAACTGAAAATAAATATAATCATGCGATGGAAGTCAGAAAGAAATTATAACATTTAGCCTGCAGATTTGGGGCGACTGTGGCTCATTGGTTATGTCCTTGAGCAAGACACTTAACCCTAATTGCTCACCGTCGCTGTGTCTACGGTCTACTGTATATCATGTAAGTCGCTTTGGATAAAAGCGTCAGCTAAATGAAATGTAATGTAATGTAATTTGTCTGTTTGTGGGTTGAAAGCTAATATCGGCCATAGCTTTCCTTCTCATCTGCCCTTTCTCACTAAGCATTCAAACCTCCACACACACACACACACACACTCAATGAGATGGCATGACTCTGTTAATCTGGGAGGATTTTCTGACAGACGTTGACAATACTCCTGCGTCACAGATAACAAGATAGCTCTCCTATTGTTCTCGACAATAGAACAATGTCTGTAACACCTGGTCACTAGCAGACTCTGTACTCTACAAGCTGAAGTGGGCTCAGTCGTGTCCCAGGTGGAAACTTGGCCAGCTCAGTGTGTCAGGTGCATGTGGGAGCCTCCTCTGCATATGAGGTCAAGCGCCTGGTGTATTGGTATGTGAGGGAGGTGCGCTGGATAACACCAAGGACTACCTACAGAAAGGCAGTAACCACACCAGTTTATTCATGGTCTCAGAGTGATTTGCTCACACCGGCACAGCCATGATAAAACAAATCTCCTCTCGGAGCGGCCAGTTGCATAATGCTGCCATTCTCTCACTTACATCACTGAGCGAGAGAGGGAGGAACAGACAATCCTGTTCAGGTGTCAGTGGAGAAACGGAGGGCCTGACCAGGAAAGTGAACGACGTCATCCTGTTACTGAGGAAATGAACCTACAATAAAGACCCAGAGATGGTGATTCTGCTACAGTTTCTCCTATCCACACATATTGTACATGCAAACCCAGAGGCAGAACTTTGACTTATTATGGCAATTAAATCACGACAAGTGTGCTATTTTGACTGAGAAGGTAATGCGGTGAGTTTAAATGGGCATTTGTGATGATAATAAATCAGCCGATTCTTCGTGTTACCGTACATGCTGAATCCCTCCTCCTCATTCCAAACTACCTCGATCCCCCATCTTCACACAAACACACACATTTCTCCAATTGTACCTCTTGCCCAACTCTGCAGTGTACAAGGTGGAAAGATTAAATAATTCCTTGGTTCAGAGCCACCAACACCTGCACGATGTTGATGTTGGCCTCCGTGAACCCCTTCGGCTTGTCATCATTATGAAGGTCAGTTGGGAACAGCAAATGCAAACACTCCCACTTGGCAGTCGAGTGGATGTCTGTCAACCAATGATGCTATCTATCTTTTGTACGAGATCAGTATTTATCTAAAGATAAATATGTCAGTCAAAAAACAGACAACTCAATATGCCTGAATTTTATAAAACATGAATTTACAGGCAATATAATTGCATAACGCGGCTTACCAGTTTCTAAAGCAATCTTGAGGCAAGACAGGACTCGCTTCATGCATAGATCGTTCTCACACATGTATTGCTTGGGGATATTGGAACGGCTGTTGCATAACTGACAATAAACTCAACTCTTGGAGTGACTGACGCATTCGCTTATCTTAGGGTAATAAGTGTTCTGCTTCGTCAAAAAATTCATCCACTTCACAATTATGCAAGGGACATTTTTTAGCAATAAAGATTTTTAAAATCACAAATACAACAAAAGCAAACCGCAAATTCAAAAGAAGATTGCACATTCACAGACCTACTTTGTCATCAGTGCCACCGTCTTGTCAAGTGGATATTATATGCGGGACTGAAAGACATGCAGGCTATTACAAAAGCTATTGTACTGATCAAATCTGAAATGAAATCTCTTCAGAAAACAACTTCACTGCAGTTGGTTTACAAGAGCTCTTGTGGGTGTTTCAGACAACAGTTGTTCCAAAGCCATTGAATGCTTATTGGAAGATAACATAAAGAAAGAAACATTTAAGTCTACAGAAGAAAAATGTACTTAGTGTATCATATTATTAAAAACCCAGAATGTGCCTATTCTCTCTTTTTTTTTTTATATCTCATCACGCTGAAACTGCCGCAGAGGCTCTGCTACAACCTTTGACAGAAAACTGATAAGCTCATACATACTGGGGCTTCAACTATTCCCATCATCAAATGCACAAAACACAAGTCACTGGAGGCAAGTGGTGTCTTGAAATAATGTTCATAGTAATAGTATTCTTGATCTTGTCTCACTAATGGGAACATATAGAAAATGAAGATACAAATTTTGAACTGAAAAAGCTCTGATTGCAACATCAAGGGCTGTTCACTGACTGGATAGTCATGGTAGGTTTTTACCAGTGAAACAACAGCTGTCTTGCAAACAGATTGATTGTGTGAACAATCTAGTGCTGCTTTATAATTTGCTTCTGCCAATATGTCTGCCACCAAAGTCTAAATATGACATAGTGCAACATGTCAGCTTTTGTTCGACAAAGACAGACAGATCTTTTATTACACTGACTCTTAGTCGTCCTCATCTGTTGATGCCAACTAGCCTGCCGCCACTATAGATTCCACCAAATGACTCAAAGACAGATGCAGCCAATCAGTCAACAACACCTGCGTATAAAATCTGACTTGCTTTGCCACGTACCATGCAACAGGGCCGAACTGAAATGAGAGTAAACTTACCTCTGATTTATTCGCCGTTCATCTTCACTCCCAAAATCCTGCAGAACAGATAAGGGGAGGATTAATGCCACATCAAACCTATTTTGGCATTAATAACAAACAGTTCAAGATTGGCATTTAAACAGAAGTGTTGGGTGTAAGCTTTGATAAATAAAATTGAAAACAGAACCCACAACAAAAATGCTTTACATACGCATAAAGTACAAGTGTAAAAATTGCAATGATGCTAAATGACAATGTTGGTATATGTGTTATGGCAGATACCAACATTCTTGTCATGAAATCATCAGAGAAAGCTGCATAATTGTGTTATATAGTGATATAAAACCTGATGTGTTCACCTATTACTCACCCTCAGAGTAGTGAAACTGGGCTCACTAATGTTTTATCAAACAATGATTGTAGCACAGAAGACTTTGACTTCAGCCTCAAAGGGAGCAGAGGAAAATGTACTGCCAAAACTAAGTCTGGCAGTACATTCAACTCAAAGTCAACCCTGTCTTCTGTTCTCATACTGCTGTCAAATATGGTGCTGCAAGCAAATACCAGTGACATCACTGCAAATGCAGTGTGTGTGTGTGTTTGTGCATATAATAGCATCCACCCCACCCGGAGGAGCTTTTGCAAAGCGCAGAGGGAGCAGACATGACTTGAAAGGTCCTCAATTTAAGAAATTAGGGAATACAGATGTATGGAGGAAAGCAGAGTCTACAACAAATGCCATGCCAAGGATATAATGGGGGCTGACAAGCAACGCTGTGTAAGGATTTTCGGTCAGCTGACCGGCCTGCACACACTTCTGCAATCAAAGTCAAAAGCATTGCTTTGGGTCTGGTCTTTTTTGCCTGAATAAAACATACTACATTTAATATTATTTAGAGCATATAATAGAATAACAGTGAGGGACGATCAGAGAATGCAGGAGCATGTTAAGGCCACTTAAATAAAGCAAATATCCAAATGTATGTCAGATTAATTATGTTTAGGATTTTCTAAAACTAGCAACATCCCCTTTGGCTAATTTTGAGAACATTTGTGTTTAATTGCAAGGTTTCATGAGAAGGTAAAAATACTTTTAATTTAGAGATTTAGAGGCATCTAGCAGTGAGTGAACCTAATACCCCTCCCCTCACCTCTCCATGACCAAGCATGTCGGAGAGCTATAGGGTTGGGCGTTTGGATGAATATATCGCTATCGGCAAATGCCTGAGTACATTGCCAATTCTGTTTTTTGGGCAATTTATGAGCAATGTTTGCCATTTTATTTCGCTAATTCACTGGTCTGCCTCTGAAGAGAAAGAGCCTCCGAGCCACTGCTCAGCGGCCACAGAGATGTACAACAAAACAAGAGTTGGTGATTGTTGAAAAGACTAACCCATATTGTTTTGATGAGTTTTAATTTGTTTCTGTTGGGTTTGAATGAGGTGTGTTGATCCAACAGCTAACCTGTTGAATATATTGGCAATCATCCACACAGATCATCAGCCCTCAGCCCAGTCGTTGGGGAAATTAACATATTTAAATAATCTCATGCATTCACTGCTCCTCCACCACCCCACCCACCCCTGGCGAGTAGATGACATCATAGCTGCAGCAGCTTCATCTATCACACATCACCACGCTGCTGGACTCCACCAATTGCTCCAGCAAGATGCTGAGGTACAATACATACATGAAACTTGGTCAAAGCAACAAAGTGAGCAATCTGTTTGCAATAAGTAACAACTATGTAGGACACTTATTGCATGTTTTTATTGCATCTGTGAAAACTAAAGTTGTCCTTTCTAGCTCAGACATAGATTGTTGTAAATAAACCCAGCCATGTCATCTCTGAGGCCTCTGATTTGGTCACGCAGAGCAGAACAAGGGCAGCTGGTGGTTAGCGCCCTCGTCTGGCAGTGGAGAGAAAATACTTGTACTTGAAAGTAGCAAAGGAAGTTATATTTGAACGATTATAGTTTTGAGACAATGAAAATAACTTTGTCTTGCTGCGGATACTCAGAAAACGAATACCTCGAACGGCGACTCTCTACTGTGATAGAGGAGTTAATAAAACCTTAAAATTGACTCTTTTGCCCCACATGGCTGCTTACCAGCTTGGAGATCTCATTTACTAAAGGCACCAACAGGACAGCACAGTGAGAATTGACAGAGATATTCCGTGTAGTAAAGAGAGTATAATCTCAATCAAGCCACCAGACTGAAACGTAACCTCCGCAGATTAAACATGAGGGAACCCGTGTGGGTGTAGCTGTGTTGGGGCTGCAGCAGCCTCGTCAGCGCCCTGTCCCTGTGGTGCTGATGGTGTGACACACACACGGTGTAGTATCACGTTAAATATATAAATGTTGAAGAGGACACTTTTATTCTATTTCGATGTCAGTCACTCGCATCATCCCCAGCTAACTTCAGCTGCAGTTTATATCATTCAAAGGGCACTTGTCAAACTCAGCTAGCTCTTACATTAACGCCACATTTAACAGGTGTGGGGATATATTTTAAATTAATGTTATAGTATTTTAAAAAGCACATGTCCCCCCGTCGTGTTGTTGGCACAGTGGTGTAACGGCACAGAGGTATCTGACCATCGGTACCGAAGACGTCTGCTCGCTGCCGCTAGCTAACGGTTCCTAACAGGGCTACCAGCGGGCCTCTCCCACACATCCTCTCACACATCCTCAGCCTTCACACCGACACCGGAGCATCGTTTCTGTTCGCCCGGGACCAAACTGACCTCCCCCGCCGTGGTGGTTGCTGTGCTGGCGGTGGATGCGGCGCTCGGGGTCGGGGACCGCTGCAGGGTAACCAACGCCATGGCTGGAAGCTGTGGACGCACCGGCCGGCCGCTGGGCCTGGTGAGCTGCTAGCTGCGGAGCTAGCGATCCATACAAGTGATGGACGGATGGAGCGAGAGGAGCCGTTGGTGTCTTGCAGGCGGTCCGGGCAGGAAGTGCTGCCTGCAAGGCCCTGGCCATCCTCATGGCACTTCAACCATATAGTGATATCATAATTATAATAACAACAATAATAATAATAATAATAATAACCACTTGACAAAACAACAATTTGTATTCAACATTTGAATATGGCTATAAAGTATAGAACTACAGAAAGTCCTTTATATTTAACTTAAATACACTTAAACAAGATATACAATTAACCCAAAAATGAAAAAGTACCCCTAAATTTGATTTAACAGAAGGAAGGAAGTGACAAACAGAAAAGTAAGCCAATAATAATTGTAAAAACAGTAATTATATTTATTTTATTATTATAACTCTAAACTGTGGCTGCTGCATAATGTCCCATGAAATCTGTGCCTTCACTCTGTGTGCTGTATGTGACAGTAGTCAAACTTGTACTTGTTGTACTGGAGGCAGTGATGTGATAGTCATATCATTGGATGCAGTCGTATGAGCACTAGCATTGCAAGTGTACTCTTATAGAGGTTAATTGTCTATTATCACATGCATCCTTCATGTTATTAACTCTGTTATGCTACCCTAACTTGTGTGATATGTCATGTTGGAAAGGACATGAAGACGGCCTTATGTGAGGTGCCAGCATGAACATTGGACAGCACTAGATGAGGTCAAGGATTCATTCATTATATCGGAACACCTGTGTAGTTGTGGTTCATAAGCGTTTCATACATGTGGACAAAATAAGTACTACGATAAGTGAGTGTTGTGGCCCTTTTCATGGCCAACATATTGATCTTAATGTCTTAACATAATAAGCACACGTGTAATATTATAAATAATTTCAGTAATCACATAGTGTTTTTTCATTGTCTGACCATGTTGTAGCAGTATAATATTCTTTTTTTTTTTTAAAAGGTACATGCCAGAAATGTTCCCTCCATTGTGACAAGTGAGCTACGTGACAAGTTTGAAAATATGCAATTTTACAAGTTAAAGAAAATGGTAATTTCATGGTCTAATTATGTTGAAATCTGTGATGTGGTTAAACATATCATACATAAATAACATGTGTATAAGTGGCTAAAAGACTAAGATGGTGTTTTTCTTACATTGGTTACTTGGTTCTTTATTGTGTAAATTTAGATATACTGGTGTTAAACTGTGATCTACAAAGTGGTCTGTCTTGATCTTGAGTCTGTGATCGATTGCTTTGGTCTCCACAAATTTACCGCGGGGAAACTGTTTTCTCTTTTCCTCATTGCCAGTAAAGTTCTTGCTGAGGAAAACAAGCATCACAGTGATTACTTATCCCCATTGTTCGCAGGGTGTAACATAGACAATCGATTCAAATAGAATTTAGACTATAAACTATATTTTTCACCGATGCAATTCACTCTAGATGATATAAAAAGGTAAGCCTATTTACATTCACATGATAACTCACGGAAAACAATGTGTGAACACATGCATGTCCACGAACAAATAGTGTAAAAGTAAAAGTGGCACTGGTACGTGGGTTGATAGCGGAGCTTTGAGATTGAAACCTAATAACTATACTGCGTGTGAGAAGTTGCTGGCTCCTCCACCCTTTTCCGCCCAGCCCACGTGACAGCAGCGCCACATAGCTAAAGTCCAGACTTCAACCACTCCGTTAGTGGTGGCAGAAGACTAGACTGAAGGTAAAGCAAGATGTTTGGGAAATACTGATCATACAGATCCGGTTGTGAGTGGATCATCTGTAATATTTGCATTTGATCTGTTCTATTATGCAGCTTTTACATAACTCTTTTTCCACGTCAGCGATTTGCTCCGGACTGTTGCTTCGCTAAATATATTTATTGTCCGCTGGCCTGTTGCCTGTTAGATGATGTTCTTCTCTCCGATTATTAGCTGTATAGCTTTAAAAAGTTTTACTCTGGTGAAGCCCCAACCCCTCTTTCTATAATTAAGTTATCACAGTGGGACATGTTTATTTTGATGTGATCAAGTCTTTGCAAACTTAAATGATGTTTCATGATGTATGAAATAATCAAATCATATTTTTCATCACATTTTTTCTTGTGTACTATAATAATAATTTAATTTTATATATCGCTTTTCTAAATACTCAAAGATGCTTAAAAATGCAATACAATTAGAATGCAATATAATTCAATGGGGATCTAGATTGTATTCCTATAAGATGTTGGCCTGTTCACATACACTCACCAAAAAAAGAAACGTCCCTTTTTCTGGACTGTGTATTTCAACAATAATGTTGTAACAATCCAAATAACTTTACATATCTTCATTGTAAAGGGTTTAAACAATGTTTTCCATGCATGTTCAATTAACCATAATCAATTAATTAACATGCACCTGTGGAATGGTCACAGGTCACAGTTCTAAAAACGCAGGACACTAAAGAGACTTGTCTACCGACTGTGAAAAACACCCAAAGAAAGATGCCCAGGGTCCCTGCTCATCTGCGTGAACGTGCATTAGGCATGCTGCAGGGAGGCATGAGGACTGCTGATGTGGCCAGGGCAATACATTGCCATGTCCGCACTGTGAGACGCCTAACACAGTGCTACAGGGAGACAGGTAGGACAGCTGATCATCCTCGCAGTGGAAGACCACGTGTAACAACACCTGCACAGAATACTTCAAGCAGCTGGTGGCCACACCAGATACTGACTGCTACTTTTGATTTTGAGCCTCCCTTCATTCAGGGACACATTATTCTATTTCTGTTAGTCACATGTCTGTGAAACATTTTAGTTTATGTCTTATGGTGTTGACTCTTGTAGTGTTCATACAAATATTTACACACATTAAGTTTACAGAAAGTAAAAACAGTTGAAAGTCAGAGGACGTTTCTTTTTTTTGCTGAGTTTACGATGCATTTTAGTGAGTCTCATGTAAATGTCTTGTGTCTCATGTCACATCTTCTGACGCAAACTAAAAACACATCTTTTTCGACTATACCTTGAATAAGGAAAGTAGCACCGTAGTAGCACTTTAGTAGCACTGAAATGACTCTTACTGATCACTTTGTAGTTGAACTTTATAGAAGAAAATGTACTATTTGGATTCTTGTTGTTCTGAGTACTCATGGTTGAATGCACTTAGTGTAAGTCGCTTTGGATAAAAGTGTCAGCTAAATGTAATGTAATGTAATGCAGACATGCGGGTGGCAGTGATTGGAGCTGGAGTCATCGGCCTGTCAACAGCTCAGAGCATCTACGAGCAGTATCACTCCATCATTAGTCCACTGACTATTGAGGTGTATGCGGACTCTTTCACTCCACTGACCACTAGTGATGGAGCGGCTGGCTTCTGGCAGCCGTATCTCTATGATAAGGGCAACGTCCAGGAGACGTAAGTGTATTATTAACTCTCTTTTCGATACTCCACTATTTCTGTAAAAAAATGGCCAACATTTGTGTGCTGTATGTTGTCCTCACTTTTAGAAAATGGAATAAAGAGACATTTGACTACTTGCTGAGCTTCCTCAGTTCACCAGAGTCCATACAAATGGGTATATTCCTTCAGTCTGGCTACAACCTCTGCACTGAACCAGCCCCCGTGAGTAGTGCATTGTTCTTGGAGCCAATCTGGCCTCAAAGATAAGACCTGACCTTGTTTCAGAAGCCTTACTAAGAGGAAAGGGAAGGTACAATTAGTTAAAATGTAACCTCATATAGCTTGATCATAAATGTGTCATATACCAATCCAATATCTACCATAAACACAGTCCATTAGGGTTCAACCTGACTATGTTTAGTCACACAAAGATGGGAAAGATTGGGATTCTCCATTGTGACAGCCAGTACATGTTTAGGACATAAATTATAAAATCTTGACTTGTTTTTGTTTGCAGGATCCCTCATTTAAAGATATTGTCCTGGGCTTCAGACAACTCACAGAACGAGAGCTGCAGCTGTTCCCCGGATACAAGTAGGTTTTCCTGCTGAAACTGCCATGAAAGCAAAACACTGAACATAAAGCAGAACTGCAAAAAGTTCTGTTTCCATGTCTTGCCAAACATAACATATGTTTTATCAAACATCAAGACAACAGCAAGACATATTTTAATAACACATGCACAAAACCAAAATAAAAAACATAATTCCTAACATTTTGTCTACAATTTAAGGTAATAAATGCTTAGAAAGAAGGAAATAAACTGTTAATGCTAATTCTTTTCATATATTAAAACATCAGTGACGTACAATATTACATGGTTCCCAATAAAAGATAAACATTTGTATGGATGGATGATCTGACTGTCTCTTCTAATATGTCCAGTTATGGGTGGTTCAACACTGCTCTCATGGTGGAAGGTAAAGCGTACTTACCTTGGCTGATGGATTGGTGAGTCAAGTCCTGAGTTGAACTTATAGCTGTAGCTGTCTTCTCTGTCCATCTAAAATTGTTCACTATTGAGTGTGTTTCTGATATGTATTATTCTACATAGTAAACTAAAATGATCACACAGTGCAAAGAAAAAAGTACCTTCAGTGGTCACTGAGAGATAATTACCACCATCTTGTACATATTACCACCTTTCTTCTGATTTATAGTGTGTTTTTAATTCCTAAACTGTTGACACTGAGATAACCCTGCACAATAATTCCAATGTGTCTGGACTGTTGGTCTATGCACAAATGGCAAATAAAAAAAACCTTGAACCTTGAACCATGTATATTGTGCAGGCCGGGGAACAAAAGGAGCTGCGGCATGTTTCCATCTGACAAACTACTCAACACACAGTTCCCTATATGCGGTGTAGATGTAAATGGGTTAACCACCAGATGTGCTCATGTTGTTTAGGATAACTGGTTCAGTTTGTCTACTTTCAGTTTAACAAAAATTTAAAAGTGTATTTTTTCAGGAGTCGTTTTCAAGTGCTCATCATAAATGTCTGGTTTTGTGTTATTCCCAGGTTGCAAAAAAGGGGTGTGAAATTTTATCACCGGAAAATAGCTTCCTTCAAAGAGGTTTGTGAAGGCATTACAATATTATACTTGCATAATTTATTCTTTATTGTTGTGTTTTATTTTTAATTTTAGGATTATTTTTTCTGTTATATGATAATATTCAGGTTGTATTTTCCTTCTTACCTCCAAACAGATGTTATCACTTGTCGTATTTGTTATGTCTTATCATGCTTCCCTGTATTTAGCTGGCAGAAACTGGGGCGGACGTGACTATCAACTGCACTGGGGTGAGATCAGGAGAGCTCCAGCCGGACCCTGAGCTCAAGCCAGGCCGTGGTCAGATCATAAAGGTGAGAGGGATTATATAACCAGATATAAAGGCACCATGGGAACAGTGGTTGTAGCTGTAGTGGTTATTCTTTGTTTTTCAGGTGGAAGCTCCGTGGCTGAAGCATTGGATTCTTACCCACAATTTTTCCACAGGGGTCTACAATTCACCGTACATCATTCCAGGGTAGCCTTTGTGACACAAAACACTCATGATTGCTGTGGATTTACAGTTTCATACACATAATGCATCTTGCCAGCAAAAGTTGCAGTGGCTATACTGTGTGGTCCACACTGTAGTTTTATGTCATAAGATGTGTAATGAGATTACAGTGTTTTTTTTTTTCAGAAAGACAAAGTTGTTTTTCTGTTTCTGCAGGAGTCGCCTTGTGACAGTTGGAGGGATTTTCCAGTTAGGAAACTGGAGTGAAGAGAACAACTCCACTGACCATAAAAAAATCTGGGAAGGCGCTTGCCAGCTCGAGCCTAGTCTCAAGGTGAGATGATATCAAAGTGTTTGTTTAAGAGCCCATATAAAAACAGTTTGTGTCAACTGTAACACATGATTTACAACCAGTCTGCTGTAAGGGTAACGTATTTAACATTTAATTTTATGTTTTTAAAATACGTGTTGTGTAGTTAAGTCTTCAAACATGTTGGTGACAACAACAACTTGATTCTCCAGCAAAATGTCAAGCTTGAGAAAGATGTCTGTCTTGTTGTTGTCAGCATGCCAGGATAGTACAGGACTGGTCCGGCCTCAGGCCTGTTCGCAGCAAGGTCCGTCTGGAGAGGGAGACCATACAGTCTGGTGCAACTACAATAGAGGTAAACTTCAACCGCCCAGCTGCACTTAAAAAAATAATTTTCAGTGTTTCAACTTCTAAAATGTCGTGGCTCTAATTCAGGTGATACACAACTACGGCCATGGAGGTTTTGGACTCACCATTCACCGAGGCTGCGCCCAGGAAGCTGCGAGGCTCTTCGGTCAGATCGTGGAACAAAAGGGAAAAGGTCCAAAAGCTCGCTTGTAAATTTGTAGTGATTGGTGCACTTTTTTTTTTTTTAATTTCAATATCAGTGCCTTATATACCATACCTCACAAACGGCTCTTGTTTTTAACTAACATTCAGAGGAAATATATATTCAGAATCGTATACCTTTGGGTTACTTACATCACTTTAAAACTATGCAATATTTCTAACTTGTATGTAACTTTAAAGAGAAGGCACTACACCCGTCCATTATTGATTAACACATGGCTCATTCACAAGTAACAAAATCATACTTAAATACTTGTATTTGAGGTTTTGGTAATTAAAATATGTGTACAAATCTTTGAACATTTTCTCAGTAAATGTAGAACATGGAGACAAGCTTCCTGATAATGATTATAATTTACATAATCCCACTGTTTATAATAACAACAACGTGAATCCACTACTCTTTTTAAAAGATTATTTACGATAATATCATACACATTTACATCCAGTGCATTGACAATAATCTGTGCACACAGACACTTAATGCAGCACTATATATCAAACACTGGCAGGTAAAGAGTTGGTCTGCCGGACCTGAACTGGTGAATCTCTCTTCTTTTTTTTTTTTTTAAAGACTGGGCAATGACTGGGTTAAAGTCTGTCTCCACATCACCTTTGTTACAAACAAATGCAAAGACAACAACTAACCAGCTATTGGGTACATTATTTACAGAATGGCAGAATGTACTTCCTGCTAAAAGGTTGTGTATATGCACATGTAGGTCTGTGTCTGTGCAGAGAACATAACACCAAATACGTTAATGGAATTTAAAAAAAACATTAACACTCGCTACCTAGGTTGAGTCTGCTTTGATTTTCTTAATACACCAACGTTAATGTACATAATTTTGTCATATGCAGCCCAGCTTCTGTGGACTTGTTCCGATTGTGCTATAATTATGAAATATAGTCGGCTGTATGATTATTATGCTCTGATGAAGGCTTTGGCAGATTTGTCAGGTTGTTATACTATAACAACTGTTATACTATATACTGTAAACTGCAACATAATGATCCTCGATTCTTTAGCAGAAAACAATTATCATCCATGTTGAAAAGTGAAATAATATTGACACGAGAATAAAAAAACATATTTAACACAGATTTGAACTCACTGCCACTCTGTGTAGTATGTCCTTTCACTGCCTGAACACACGTGAATCTTCAATACAGTAAACCCAGAACGTATTTCCCCTAATTATCTATTGATTTGATAATGTGGAACTGTTCCTCACACCTGCAATATACAAGATATAACACTTGCTTTTCTTTAACAATTTGTGTGCACAAGATGGTGCTCTTTCCTAACTTCATGTGCACGATGCTAACAGACACAGATTTTCAACGGGTTAAGAGAAGTTCTCTCAAACACAAACCGGATACGTAGTTTTAAGGCTCTTTGAAAAGAAGATCGGAAGCTAACACTTGAACCCTCTTTATTCTCCTTTGCTTCTTTTGCATTAGAAAAGAAGGATTCAAACACTTTGCTTCAAGTATTTGAATTCTCACTTGTCCATGAATGTTTCACGTTGTCCACCATTTGTTTCTCAATCTTGCACTTGTGAAGGTCATTTGGTCTTTCCAGTTGACCCATGGGCAGTTTTTCAGTGGCAAAACTGTGACAGCAATGGTAGTTGAAGATGATGTAATATGGTATATAATATTGTGCTGCCTGGCTCTCTGAAGCCACGGTGGTGCCTAAACTGAAGAGTCATGGGATGGGACTGGAGATGGACACCGAAGCTGGATTAGCTTTATTATTTTCGCCTCTCCTCGCTTCTTTTCCTCACTGTAGTCACCACTCTCAGTTTCACTCCTGCCTACATGTCCTCAGCCCTGGGAAACAGAGCTGGAGGGAGGGATTACTCCTGAGCTTTCGGAGGAGGCCCGGCCCACCATCTCCTGGCCCCACTCGCGGTGACTGGACTCCTGCATGCCCCGACCTGTTGTCTCAATTGGCAGTGCACAAGAGGCGATGGCAGCTAGGAGGCAGCAGCAGCAGTACACGGAAAGAGCCAGATAAACAGATGACTCCAGCATCACCTGCAGGTGAAAAATAATGAGTCACTTTATTGTGCTGTGATGTGGTAAAATGACCAAACTGACATGTGGGTGTTACCTGTGCAACAAAAGGTGTAATTAGGGCACCGACTCTGGCCATTCCACTGCTCATTCCCAGACCTAAAGCCCTGGTCGCTGTTGGGTACACCTGCAGATTTTCAGAGAATACTGAGTAGGCTGCCCTGATGCTCCATTTAACCAGCTATTGATTGGATCTGAGCTCTCCTAGTCACTAATCGAATTTTACACAATACAAGCAAAAGAATAAATAAAAAGGCTGGCAGCTCTGGTTAGATGTCTTACCTCTGGAGTGTACACATAAGCAGCCTGGAATCCTCCTGAGATGAAAGCTCTGGCGACGAATATCAACACTGTCATGGATGTTCTGCAACAGAGAAGCCAGTATAAATGGATAAATGGTGGACCACAATGTCATGTTTAACATTCTACTGCATATCCACCTCACCTCCCAACGCAGCCATAGAGTGGAATGATGCACATAGAGAAGACGAAGAAACACAACGCCATGGTCCTCCTCCTCCCCAGTCGATCTATAGCCCACAGTGTCACCAGCAGTCCTATGTGACAATACAAAATCCAAGGTTTGTAAAATATAATATGCTGCCTTGCTCTTTAAATGACAGTGGAGTAATTTCACATATTATGCGTTAAATTATTACCATGACATTTTGACACGTCATCGCAGGGAAAGCAGAGGTGTGACTAATAATGTTAATTATGGCTTCATTCTCTTTAGCTAAGCCAGTAGTTTTGTCAGTGAGCCGGCCTGACAGCAGGGCCCTGGCACACCTAAATGGAATGGGGCCATCATTAATGTTATTTTTAACTCCTTGTCAAAGTGTCCTCTGTGAAAACACTCTATTAACATTATGATGATAATTTACTTTTAAGTTATAATAAATATAAAGTAATTTTGGAACAGTGGAAAAACATGCCACCAAAAATAATTTTAAATAAGTCTCAGTGAAGAGAATTAACTTATGTGTACCTGGGAATTCAGATAAGGTGGTCCACAACAGGTCTTTGTAGTCATCAGAGTTCAGATATTTACACTCCAAGTTGCATTGCAGCTCCTTCTTGTTACCTTTGGACACTAGAGGGAGATATAGAACAACAGAAGGTGGATCGTACGCACCCAGCACCAGCTTGATCTGTGATGTTGCAAAAACATACTGTACACATTTGGAGATCTTTTTCATGGCAGACATTTAGACCTGGCAGAGTAGTTAAAGCACAGGTGTAACTAATGACATTAACGATGGCTCTGTTCATGTTATCTGTTACACCTGTGCTGTTCCTTTCTGTACACCTATCTCCTGGTTTAACACACAGGTCAATGAACTGCAAAGTCTCTCTTATCAGTGTATAGAAAATTAAAATGTGCGTGTCCTTGAACGTGGGCATCGGCCGGTGTCGGAGCAGTGACTCACTTCCACAAGCACCTTCCTCCTGAAACAGCTCTGTAGTGAGCAGCACCAGCCCATAGTAAGAGAAGGCATTAGCGAACCTGAGGAGAGAAACAGGACAAAACAATGGCGGTTCACGTGATGTGAGAAACTTCAAATAAAACATTGATTAACATGTGTGTGCACTTGGAAAACATTAAGGTTTTGGAGAGTAAGAAGAAAAAGGGAATTGGTGAGTAATGACTCAGCATGTGAGTGGGTGGCATTATCATGCTCTCTATTTACCAAATAAACCACAGCAGAACTGTGGTCCAGCGAAAGTGTGATGAAAATAAATCTTGAATCTTTCCTCGTTCCTCCTAATTAAAAGAGCAGACAAAACCAACATGAGAGGGGGCATACATTAATAACATTCAGATGATTTTATGTTCTGCAGAAACTGTCTTTCACCTGTCTGGCAGCAATGAGTTTTCCCAGTGGCATGGGTGCTCCGTTCTCTGTAGCGATGCGCTTCAATGTGGCCAGAGCTTTTTCCTGGTTCCCTGTCAGCACGTCGTATCGAGCACTCTCTGGTAGCCACTGTTCCCCCCCACCAAAAAGAGACGTGTCAATTGTTTAAACTGTTGTTTGTTCTGCTTACATAACATCATACTCACAAAACACAGGATGGAGAAGATGAAGAGAGGAATGGTGGAAAGGCCAAGCAGCCAACGCCAGCCTAGAGTGGGCATCACCAGGATGGCTAGGAGGACCTCAAACACAGTGCCCAGTGCCCAAAATATCTACAAGGAAAAGTCAAAATGATGTAAAATTCTGCCAGAAAAACAACATTTCTGAGCTGTGCAGTTATGGTTCCATGTTTTGCCATGTCTGTATATTAACACTATGGCTAGATGGATGTATATATGGTAGTTCATACCTCAATCAGCAAGATGCACGTAGCTCTGGACTTCATAGGCAGAAACTCAGAATACAGTGTCACCCTTATAAGGAAGAATATCTCACAGTTAATCCAAACTCACATCATTAATTATTAACACTTTGCTTTTAGAGAGATGAATGAGCGTTACTCACGACTGTGGGGCTCCTCCAATGCCAAAGCCCACCAGTGCACGGAGGACGAGGATCCAACCATAAACAGGTGCAAATGCACTCATCACCCCATAGAACATCGTCCACAGCACACTCATCTTGAGACCCTGTGTGTGCATACAATCAATACTTACCAAGCTGCTGGATACATTACAGGGATCTGATAAGGCTCTTCATTCAGAAAAGCTGAACTTGCAATGCCTCTAAAATAGATGAAATGTGTCTTACAGAAAACAAAATAGAAATCATCACTTGTACAACAAAGGCTCTAGAACTTACTGTCTTTCTGCCGTATTTGTCAGCTATGTTTCCCCAAAGAGAAGAGCTGATCATCATCCCAATAAACACTGCCTGCACCAATGGAAAGAATATTGTTTAATCAGATTACGGCAGTTTAAATGTGCACAAGATAGTTTCACAAAACATTGCTGATGTTATGCACATCCTGTCATGCATGTTTTTTTAAAGTGTAGACAGGACCGCAGCTTTTAGTTGCAGTGAAATCACTGCACTAGAAATCACTGCATCTAAAATTTGTATTAATTACATCTCAATTAAAAATGTCCACCATTCAAGGCCTCTCTTTGCAGTGCTTTAGTAAAATATATTTTAGGTCCCTGTTTGCTTTTTGTTTTATATCGTAATCAAAATCAATCACGTAATCAAGTAATTAAGCTTTTGATGATCATTGAAATCATAATTTTGCAACTCACACAATATTTAATAGCATTAGACACCTTAATGTTTCCCACATGGTTGTCACAACTCAATACAATCAATTAAAACAACATCTAAGTACTTAACTAATAACTATCAGGACAGTTATTTAGCTCTGCAAGTAAGAGCACTTTACAGACAATAGAGAGCCATTACCGATGTAAGCAGTGCCACCTGGAGGCCAGGCAGCCTCCATTCACAGTGAAGCTGTGGGGCTAAGATGCTGAGGATCATCATCTCCATAGCATCAGCCATCTGAAAAACAGAAAACAACTCAGAGACACATTCTATAGCACACACACACACACACATACACATACACAGTGTATTGTCAACAAAGAGCAGTTCTCACCCAGGACAGACCAGTGAGGATGGAGAGTTTCCATTGAAATGTCCCAAAGCCGATGGCCTCTACGGCATCTTCTACCATGAATGTGTCTGAGGGAATGAGAAAGTACATTTCGCTGATGCTTGTATCCAATGCGACTTACATGCTATACCGTAGACACAGCATCGGTGAGCAATCAGGGTTACGTGTCTTGCTCAAGAACACATCGAAATGGACTAGCGGAGCCGGGGATCGAACCCCCGATACTCTGATTGAAAGGCATACTTGCTAACCACTGAGCCGCTTCACAAACCTTCTCTAAATAGTAAAGAGCAACTACAAGCAACTAAAGTTGTGTCGGTGAGGTAGCGAGTACAGTGCCTCTGTCATTTTTTGAAGAAACTCTTCTATTATACGATATTGCTTTTGAGATTGAAGTTCAGTCTTGATGTTGGACACAGATACAAGAAGATATTACTTGGCTGAAATCATGCTACTTTGGGGAGGCGAGTAGGAGTTCATTATGAAAGGTGTGTAAAACAAAGCCATACTGTACCATCAGTTGGGTTGGCAAACTCCCGAGGAACTGGAGCTCCGTCTGTGAGTGCCACAGACTCCAGATCAGTCTGCTCAGCCATCCTGACAACCTGTTCTCGGTTCTCGCCGTCATCCTCGGAGCGCGTGCTCTCACCTGTGCGACGGAATCGGACGATACTACAAAACAAACACAAAGCAATTAGAATAAGTGTTTTAAAAGCCCAAGAGGATTGACTTATCCACATTACGTTTTCAGAGGTCTAGTTCCGGGGCAAAGCTGTCGGGGGCTGTTGCCTAGGTGATTGTTTTCTGGCTATGATTTTTGTGAATGGGTGGTAATTGTGTATGGGGGAACCAGGGCAACTGACAGCTCTGCAAACCGCACTTTACTGTTTGGCAAGCTTAGAAAGCCTAAATACCCAGACTCTTAAATGTTGTCCACAGATGAAAGGTATAATCTGCTCCCACATGAAGATAATTAATGGTGCATTAAGATTAAAACACTATTAGTGACCTCTGAGAGCACAAGTGATGTCCTAATCACTGTAATTACATAACATAGACTTGCAATTGGAAGTAGTGATACAGATGAGTCCATGAGATGCAGAAATGTCTGTCTTCTAAACATATCCAGCAAAACTGTAAAAACTAACTGGAATACTTTTGTAATGCTTATTTAAAATCCTCAATTGTTACTGTTTGATGAGTGTCCTATTTAATTTAGAAAATGTGTGCATCATTACTCTTTATGTAATTCTTGTCAGAAGAGTCTATATATATTGGTATTCTACTGTATGTCTTTGAGAAACGTCCCTCATGAGGGCCAGACTGGAATGGGGCAACCTTTACATTAACGTATTTACAGCAGAGGTTGAATAAATCAGGCTCGGTACTGAGTCATGACAGCAAACACAGTTACAAGTTAAGACGGAAAACTGAATCAGCTTATAAATGACAGCAACCCTGCTTTCAAGCCTATAAATAAATAAAACCAAAATAGTCTCCTTAATAAAATGCAATAGCTTTTGACTGTAAACAAATTGCACCGCCAGCTGTGTCTGTTGCCAAGTTGTTTTTATCATTCCCTTAATGTGAGCATGTCCAGGTATTGACCGGATAGATGTTGTTATTGAATGACTGATGCTTTTAAGGAATTTCAAGCTATTTGTGGTCCAGAGAGCTAACCAAACAGAGGCTGCAGGATGCGAGGCTGTCAGAGGACAACGCGTCGGTCGAACATGCTGTCACGGTTGAAAATGGACTGAATCAAAAACAAAAAACGGCGTTAACGTGCAGGTTGTAAGTTTACTCACGGCAGCTGTCTCAGTTGGAACAGATCATCGTCCATTTTGGTGTTTACTGGCTGGTATTCTGTTTGGTCTCATCGCCGTTTACATTATAGCGACGAGCAGCGATTTCAGCACCGAGGAGAGCGACCTGCTCCGGGTGTCCGCCGGTAGCCAATGAGAAACCGCCCTGCGCGAGTCACAGCTTTGGTCACAGCACGAGACACTCAGAGAGGGATGGGACGAGCTCCGGAGGATCTGACACTATGTGAATGTATAATTACTGTCGTCCTCCACATGGTGTATCAACACTCACATGGACTTAATGAACCGCTAAGCAACATTATACAAAGCTGGGACACAGATGATGAGGATAATCAGGGTGAAGATGAGATGTATAATGTAATAAATAAAAATAAATAGGCAATAGACAATAAATAATAAACCAAAGCCACATGATGTATACGGTATAATTATGATTGGATCGAAGAAATTGTGACTCAAAATATACAGTGTTTGGTATTATGTATTAGAATGATCAGAATATTATCTTTAAACATGTTTAATAGATGCAATGATTTGTTAATTATTTTATTTTTAACAATCCTTATTATTTTTGGGTAAACGTTGTCACATATTCGCTTGACAAGGCTGTAGCGAATGATTGAAATTCCTTAAGAAATGTGCGCAACAAACATTTTGTCGGTCGGAAGGTAAACCGTGAACACATCGGTGCGCTGTCCAGCTCGTCCCCCCTGCAACATGCCACCAAAGACGAGGGTTCCGCAATGAAAGCAGGATGTGGTGCAGACCAGAAAGCTCGGATAAGCTTATTGGAGAGTTCCTTGGCACTGCACCCATAGCCAGGTAAAACCTCTCCGCTGGCAAAGGACAACGTCATGTTATTTATAGCGGGGTCAGAGGTAAAGTGGGTCATGACGCCGCCGTACGTTGGCCCCGAAGTGTAACATGCGCAGACAGCGTCCGGTGTAACGTCTAGGTTACAAAACCTGCGGTGCGGACGCAGATTCAGAGCAATCAGAAATGTCGTCGATATTTCAAGAAAACAACTGGCTTATTTTTTTAATTGCGGCGACATAGGACGCCGAGGGCAGCCTGAGCAGGTTTGTCGGTGAGTTAGCCTCGACGCTAAAGCTAGCTCCTCTGATGAGGAGGCGTGAGTTAGTGAGCTATCTGGTGAACGTGACACATGGATGAAGTTGGGCTGCTTAGTGGCGTAACTCGAAATAACGTAGCTAGCCAAATAAATAACATGTCAAGCTAAAGTACTGTGACACTCGCAGATGAGGTTAAGTTAGAAGAGGCTTTTTGTTTGAGCTGAAGATAAACGGCTCAGAGTTTAGTAGATCACATTATTAATGCATTTAGTTTGCACTACGTTACGTTTTGTTTTGCCTGTGTCTTAAGGGAAGAGAGTATTCAATAATGATAGGCAGAATAAGAAAACGTAATGATGAGGCTTCCCTAAAATCCCAAACCCATTAACAACAATTAGGATACTGCAGTTCTGGTACTCTCACCAAACCATGCAAGTCAGGTGGGGGATGAGTTTGTCATCCCCTTCTATGTCTCCAATGGAGTGATAACATGTGGACATGTGATAAGAGATGACCTTTGTGATGATGATGATGTGCAGCGTCAGTGTGGGAATCTGTATGGGCAGGCAAATATGCTGGCACGCAAATTCCAAATGTGTACCCCTGATGTAAAAATCTCACTCTTCAAAACATATTGCACTCCACTGTACACTGCCCACCTGTGGTGTAATGTTAGTAAGTTGAAAATGAGAAAGCTACAAGTGGCTTACAATGATGCACTGAGAATTGTGCTTAAAGTTCCTAGGTGGAGTAGTGCCAGTGAAATGTTTGTGTCTAACAATGTGCCCACTTTTAACGCTGTTTTAAGAAATTTGATGTATAGATTCATGTGCAGACTGACAGATCTAAGAATATGATCATTGTGTCCATAGTTGACGTTTCTAAGAGTGACACAAGGTACACATCTTGCTTCTGGAAACATTGGACTCAAAGCTTATATATGTTTTATTAATGATGCCTCATCGGCTCCATTCTTAAATGTTTTGTGTTTTTATTTTATTTTTTTTTATTATTATTTTTTTTTTGTGTTATATTTTTTTAGGTATATTTATATTTATATGTATTGTGATGACTATATGGACCTCTGTGTCTGGAATAAAGTTGATTGATTGATTGATTGATTGATTGAACCCTCCTCCCATATGAGATAGATTGTTAAAATCAATCAGCTACAAGTTACAACGAGCTGAAACTAATGTTGTCAACGACAACAGAACAGCCCTGCAACAAAACTGTTTCAGAGAGATGTTGACTGGAAGTTGTGTGCCGTTGAATTGTATTTATATTATATTGAGAGGTGACGCTGACATTTAGAGTCAAATCTCAGTCAAACAAAATGCAATTCAACATCAAACTACCTCCTCCTAAATGACTATTACATTGCATCAACAATGCTCAGTGTTGAGAGGAGGCAGTAGGTATGAAAGGGGTTTTTAAAGTATTGATTTTGTCTCAGGAGACTAAAAGTTCAACTTGAAGGCAATGTTTGAAGGTCTGGTGTCACAAATATATTCAGCTATATTTTTTGTACAAATTCCATTTCTGATGAATGCCAGTGATTTTACATATACAAGAGGGAATCTTTTAAATGAAAGATCTATGAAACGTTGACAACAGGAATTTGTCTTTCACGTAAACATTAGCCATTTTCCTGACAGAAAAGACGCTGCAGGCTTTTCTTACATACCATGTTGGTATTACTGCCAAAGATCCACTTTTTGTCAATTATGGTGCCCAGATACAAGTGTCCTCTCCATCCAAAGGCATCTGTTATGCTTCAATAACATAAGGTTGTTTTTTCAGAAACAAGATGATTAAAAACTGGGGCATCATTGGTGGGATTGCTGCTGCGATTGCAGCTGGAGTTTACGTTTTGTGGGGCCCGATTACAGAGAGAAAGAAGAAAAAGAGAGGTAAGAATCAGTATAATACAGTATAATACACAAAGTGTATGTTGGGCCCTGGTTATAAACAGTAACTTACAGTGACTCCTGTTCTCTTTCAGGTATGGTTCCTGGTCTGTTGAATTTAGGCAACACCTGCTTCCTGAACTCTTTGCTTCAGGGTTTGGCAGCATGTCCATCCTTCATCAGGTGGCTGGAGTTGTTTTCAGGTTCCCCTATGATCCAGTCATGCAGGGACAACCAGCTGTCCATGACACTGCTTCAGCTTCTCAATGGTATTTAAAACTATGATAAGTTACGAGAACGTAGTGGACGTGCAGTGCATTTTTTGACAAGGATGATGACTTCTTCTGCACTGGTAGCTCTGTCCAGTGATCAGCCTGGGGAGGAAGATGTACTCGATGCCGGGTGCCTCCTGGATGTTCTCAGACTCTACCGGTGGCACATCAGTTCATTTGAAGAGCAGGTTAGTCAATAATACTGTTGAGTAGTATTTTTTGTTTATTCCTATAATATTTGCTGCAGTGTTAAACTTAAGTCTTATAAGTTCCCTGACTGTTGGTTTATCTGCTCTCAGGATGCGCATGAACTTTTTCATGTCCTTACATCTTCTCTGGAGGAGGAGCGGGATCGTCAACCCAAAGTCGCTCCCTTGTTTGACATGCATTCCCTCGAGGCAAGTTGTCAACTCCCCAGTTGCATTGTTTCTAACACAGCACACAAATATTGTATGCATGACGACGCATGCAGTATGCTCTGCAGTTCAGATCAGCACTGTGGAGCAAATGTGCAATCTGGAGGGATGTTTTTTTTCACCATTTTAACCCAAACTCTTTAGCCAGTGTTGTAGAAGTGTTAAAATGACAAATCTGTTGCTCTACTAACGGTTATATTGTATGTGTTTGTTTTATACCAGAGCCTTCCTGATCAAGTTGAGGAAACTATGACCTGCAGAAGTCGCGGTATGGAGACAAAGACATTATGGAGACAAGATTATCAAAACAGGATTGTGTTTAATCTGTATCCATTTTTCATTTTGCAGCCCCTCTTCATCCTATACCAAGTCCTTGGAAGTCTCAGCATCCTTTTCATGGTCGTTTAACAAGCAATATGTCGTGCAAGCGCTGCGAACAACAAGTGAGAATGTTTGTTGTTGTTTTTGACAGTAAAGTGATTAGCAAGCCCAGCTTGTGTCATTTGACTTTGTACTTTTTTGAGGTGATTTATACCTCTGCTTTGCTTTTGTTTAGAGTCCAGTGCGGTATGACTCATTTGAGAGCCTCTCCCTGTCCATCCCTTTACCTCAGTGGGTAAGCAAAAAGATCAAGAACATGTGAATATTTAAAAGTATTATGCTACCACTTCTGAATATTACATGTATGTTTCCTCAGGGAAGACCTATCTCTCTAGATCAGTGTCTTCAGCATTTTATCTCCTCTGAAACCATCAAAGAAGTGGAGTGTGAAAACTGCACTAAGGTACATTCACTGCAGTATCTGTATTCTGGTAATGATGTTTTATTGAATATGTGAGGCACAGAAACCAATAGACAGGAAACCCTTGTGACAAAACTATCATCAAGTTACTTACATTCACAATCATATGACTGGTATATTTTACACCAGAAAGGGATTGTTATTGTGTTTTATAACAAAGACAATACTTGTCTGATTTTGGGATAATTTCACCTCAGCTTCAAAAAGGGGACACCGTAAACGGGCAAGCTCTGAAAAGCCAAAGGACAACATTCATTAAACAGCTAAAACTGGGAAAGGTAAGTGTAATTTATGTCAGCTAATTATTATTTGCCACGATGTTAATCACTATCTAGACAATAGGTACTCTGCTAAAGCTTGTCTGTGTCTAATTTATAATTAATTATAATTATACTTTTTTGACACATAAAATGTTACATACTGTTTCGTTCTTTCACTGTCTAATATCTTCCTCCTCCTCCTAGCTCCCCCAGTGCCTCTGTATCCATTTACAAAGACTGACGTGGTCCAGCGAAGGAACCCCCATCAAAAGACAGGAGCACGTGCTGTTTACAGAGTATCTATCGATGGACCGCTACAAACACAATGCTTCCACACACAGAAGCCAGCGAATCAGATGTGCTCCGATCCCCATAAAGGCAGAATATTCAGATGATTCCATGGAAAAGCCGTCTGCTAATGGAACTGGTGTGTGTTGTAAACTCTGTAATATCATTATTGGGTCACATTCAGTTTGTTTTTGTCCTAATTTCTTTGTTTCATTTTGTTTTCCAGAAGCCGAGCATCAGCACAACAACAACAAACCTTTTTCCAACGGAACATGTTCGTCTGTACTTCTTCAGTCTCCTGGTGTGAACCCCCAGCTCGGCCTCACATGTGGCTTCAGGTAAACTTCATGTCAAGATGGAACAATACACGGAACTCCTGTAAATCAAGCATTCAGTGTTTTGGTGACAATCAAAGCCGGTCCGAGTTAGAAGTTATGTTGTTTTTTCTTTTATTCGGCACCATCTGTACATTTCATCTAATCGTACCGTCCTTCCTTACAGTTCTAAAGAGTACTTGTTTCAGCTCACGGCTGTGCTGGTTCATCACGGTGACATGCACTCAGGACATTTTGTCACGTACCGCCGCAGCCCTTCCTCACCTCGCACCTCTTCGCCCACCAGCTCCCAGTGGCTTTGGGTGTCAGACGACTCTGTACGAAAAGCCAGCCAGCATGAGGTGCTGTCTTCCAACGCCTACATGCTCTTCTACGAGAGAGTCCGAACCTGAAGCTCGTGACCTCACAGCCTGACTGACTTCTGCCTTTCCAGTCAAACCAAACTGTCACAGCTGAATATGCCAGTTACAACACGGATACCAACAGGTGGATTCTGACTTTGTGACAATGAGAGGAAATCCATCTCAGAGTTACTGGAAAGATAATTTTGCATTATGAGTCACAGCAACCGGTTGGAGGTCATTGAATGATGTAATAAATCCACTTTGCCTACTTCTCTGATCCAGAGGAGAAGATTCTCAATCCCAAAGATTATGGACCTGCAGTATTTTTAGTTAAATATATTT
This sequence comes from Cottus gobio, assembly GCA_023566465.1. NCBI lineage: Eukaryota > Metazoa > Chordata > Actinopteri > Perciformes > Cottidae > Cottus > Cottus gobio. The sequence goes on along the minus strand of CM042218.1, from coordinate 17,586,688 downwards.
TATCACGTAAACTATAGCAACTAAGTGCAACCATTTTTGTAATTCAATAATTTGGCTTCTGTGGAACAAAAAAACACTCAACGATATAGCCCTTGCCTGCAATACATAGTTTATGTGTTCCAGTTTACTAAATTCTGTGGCATTTTCATGATGCAGTAGATTGGTGTTAAATTCACACGCAATACACTTTAAGGGGTTCCCTGTTTTATAGAAGATTATAAATTCTTGGAGATGTTACTTAGAAGTTGTCCTATATTATGAAATCAAATAGGTAAACATGTCCCCCTGCCTATGGTTCTCTATTGTCTAATCTAATTTGCCTAATACTTTCCAGCAGTGTATGGTATGAATGTTTCAAGAGGCCAATAATCTTTTCACTGTCGTGATTTGCAGAGTTGAGGTTAAAGTGCCATGTTGTATTTAATGCTCGAGATGTATTAACACAAAAAGCCATTTGTGCGACCACTGATATGATGCCTCAGAGCCATTTGTAATGGTGTTGATGTTCAACAGATTAACAATGATCAGCTCTCGGTAAATAAAGCCACAGTACGACTGCAGGTTTTCGGGCAAGTTATTCTGAATATTTGTAATTCTGTGTAGCTGCCTTTGCTCCTACCAAACCAACTAAATTGAGAAATGGCCTGATGCAAAACTCGTTAATGTTTGCGATTTGCACTAATGTATATTCATGTGAGATTGTGTGTATTTTTGTGCAATCTGTAAAGGTGATTGTTTTCAGGTATTAAAAATAAACTAGAGCAAGACTAATTATTTGGTTTGAGACGATAGATATTGTGACAGCAGACTTCCTGACGTGCCCTTGACCCAAACACTGAACCTCTGTAAGCTGGTGAAGCAAGCTGCCTTTACTAAATGTTGTTTCTTTAGAGATACAAAGGTACATTTTATTCACAAGAATGAATACTAAACATTTAAAGGGACAAATGCTCCTTAGTGCCAGAGGCCGAAAATAACAAAATTATCGTTTGGTTTAGTTTACAGACAACAGTTCAGCAGTTATTTTAAATCCATCCCATGCTGAGTCTGACCAACGTGTGTCTATAGGCCATTGACCATAATACAAATATGTGATTTTCCATCAGTGTGGAGTGCCCTCACGAAGAGCACCATTCAGTGCAACACAAGATGCTAAATGGAGCCTTCATGGTCTGCACTCAGCAAGAGTGCAATTTTTCAGGGAGATTGAATTTGAGTTTATGGTTTCTTTCTTCAGGGAGATTGCCAGCTGAGTCACAAAACTTAACCTGATGAAAGTAGCTGAAATGGTAGATTGTCCTGAATTTGTGTCAGAAGTTTGGACCTATGTCATTTTAATCATGCCATTTAAACCACTGGCTCCCTATACAATGTGCTCATTCTCCAGTCACAGTTGACGGGTCTTCATTTATTTCACATTGTGCTGTTATTTAGTCGCCCAGATTCAGCTGCTACATGAACAAATGCATTTTCAATTTGTGATATTTATCCATGTGCGCAAGGACAGTTAGGTTCGTCCTCCCTTTCTTGAGCACTGGCCCCAGAGGCCTGGGTGATAATGCCCACTTGGTCATGTCTTCCGGTCCAGTAGGATGCGTCTGAAGGTGAGGTTAATACGAGGAAGGGAAATCTTCTTACGGACAGGGAGGCTGTGGTACCAGAAAGTGTTGGTCGGAGAGTTCATGAGGAGCAAGCTTCCATGAGCGAGCTCCAGCTTCACAGGGTTGATCTGTCGGCGGCTATGTTTTCCCCGAGCGTCTCTGTGACGAAATATAAAGTCTCGTGCCGCTCCCAGAGAGACGGAGGCGATGGGACAGAGGGGGTGCAGCTCCTTCTCATCGTCACGATGCTCACCCATGTGATCCTGCCCATCTTTGTACCTGGTGGAGCAAAGATGACTTTCAGCAGGGAGACAAACATCGAACTGATCTTAAAACTTCTATTCAGCAATGTCTCACCTGTTAACCAGCACAAAGTTAAATGTTTGTCCAGTTGCTTTTGTGACAACATCCCGAATATATTCCAAGGTTGGAGTCCACGGGCAGGCTAAACGTGTCACTCCAGAATAAGTGTAAGTTAGACCTGCATCTCCATAAGTGGCCTGCTTTCTCGGTATACTGTGCACCTTCCCAAACACCTGGACCTTTGCTTCTTCCCCTGGAACAAAACATCCACGATCAATCAACAACTCTGCTAAGGCTGGTCATAACTTTTCAGAAGAAGGTTAATGCTGTACCTGTTGAGTACACCACCTCCTCCTCCAGCTGTCTAAAAAGGTGGTCTGCTTCCTCTTTGGAGAGCAGCAGAGCATAGTCACAGTCCAGTCCCTCTGACTCTATTTTCTGCCAGGGAACAGGATGAGAGAACTCGTCTTCCTCATTGTCCTCCAGCTGCTTCATCCTCTCATCACTCTCCAGTTTGATCCTCTTCTGTGGACATCTGGCTTTCTTATTGCAGGAGAGTTTATTCACATACCTTTCCATTTCAGTAACCGGTTGTCTGTGGGACTCTAGAGATCTCAATTTTAGGATTTCTAAAGACCTGGAGGATGCAAAAAAGGTGGAACATGATCCATTATTTAGTAAATAAATGTCGAAAAATAAATCTTGCACCATATCTGACCATATTCAAATATAAATAAAAGGCAGGGCTGCAACTAACAATATTTTAACACTATTTCCACAATTAATCTCTTTGCCAATAAAAGGTAGAAAATAGTGAACATGACAATTACAGTTTCCCTGAGCCCAAGGTATTCGATATTAAAACAGTTCAACATATTCAATATCATGTAAAACAAATAAACTGTAGCAAATCCTTATATTTAGGAACATTGAAGAAAAGAAGAAAATAACTTTTGCTTTCAAAATGCAAAATGTATTTATTATCAAAATAGTCTACGATGTTCAATGACTAAGTTGACATAACCCCATTACACAATACAGTATCACGATATGGAAACATTGCTGAGAAACCGTATATGTTTCATAAAGGTATGCTTGATACTTAGAAAACCTCCCTTTGCAACAGTTGGTCTTGAACAGCGCGCAGCTCTTTTGCATAAAGCAGTCTCGTCATTTCTTTTGGCGCGAACACTTCAATAGTTAGAAAGCTTGTGTCTCGTGAGGGGACCACAGCGCGCGAACATTAGCTAATACCTTAGTACTTTAATATAATTAGTTTACTGCAGCTTGCCGCCACGGACTTCTTCAACAAAATGATTGGACAAAAAACTATTAACTCATTTTTTTCGCCTGTGTCGAAGAAGAGACTTTCTCAGGATGTATATGAAGCCGAGGAGGACGCCAAGGTCCCGGTGAGCGTCCCCTCTGTTTGTCAGCTCATATTAAACACGTGTCAACTTGTGTCCTTATAGCACAACGGTAATAGTAATTAAACATTACCTACACAGTACTTGTAGGACTATTTGGGACGCGGTGGGATTTGTAGTTTCCCGCAACAAGTGATACCACCTCCAAGCTGCGTTCACGAGCACTGCTGTGTTCTCGGTTGTTGTCAAACGTGGCGCGTGCAGCTATCACAGCATGTTTGTACGTCACTGTCGACGGTTTCTTACGCCAGTCTCGCGCTTCTCACCAGCTGTGTGTTTGGTTGAAAATGCTTCAATTGTGCAGAAGAAGCTGACTTCCTCGGCGGTGGAGCCGCAGCTGAGCAGGCCGACGCCTGCGCCTCTTTCCCCGGAGCAGCGAGACAGGATCGCTCGCAACAAGAAGGCAGCGCTGGAGAAACTCGCTTCTGCTCGAACACCTCCGGGGTTTGGGGGAAGTTGGAGAGAAGGACTGTCGGAGGAATTTGGAAAACCATACTTTAAACAAGTGAGAGAGAAAGCCTTCGCGCTGCACACGGTGTCTCTGTGGTTGTGAACATTTTAAATAACTTCATATCTCTGTTGCAGTTGATGACGTTAGTCTCTGAAGAGAGGAAACGCTACACTGTGTACCCACCTGCGGAAGACGTCTTCACCTGGACTCAGACGTGTGACATCCGGGATGTAAGTGTATCTGTGGTGGCACTTTCAGTGACCTGTGGCCTTGTGTCTGACGCACAACATACAGCATTTAATATGGAAAGAAACGAGGAAACGCATTTAATTAAATTGAAATATTCAAAACAGAAGTTGCAAAGTGCTGTAAGGGAGAAAGAACAGTTTAACGCAGTCCAAAATATAAAGATTGAGATTGGCACAATTTGGCTCTTCTTAGACTTTGGTGTTCCAGAGACGATGACGTTTGCCACAATCAACTGTTCTCTGGTCTGAATGCTCTGAGGCTCCTTGCAGTGAGGACTCAAGTCCCTTATTTTATGTTGGGATCAAACATAATCTTAAAAATATCTTAAGTGCCAGTTAAGTTTGTGTAATGTGCATAACAGTATTTGGGCCAATGCAGATACTTTCTGTTTTGTCTCAGTTAAGTTGTTGAACATTGCCAGACATCCTCTCTTATCACACAGGAAGTATTAAATTCTGCTTCAGCTATTGTGACATACGTTGACAAACACATTTTAGAGCCTCCCACGCGATAAACAGGCAGCAAGCCGACTACATACCCAGCAGGCGTTGAAGACTTCACATGCAATTTGAATTTGCAAAATAAAAGTGTCACACACACACACACACCCCATGCCACCAAATTGACACTTTAGATTGTCTAATCCCTCTAATTGCAGGTCAAAGTGGTGATTCTTGGCCAGGATCCATATCACGGTCCTAACCAAGCCCATGGATTGTGCTTTAGCGTCAAAAGACCAGTGCGTCCTCCGCCCAGGTAAAAATCTTTTCAGTATCTCTGCCTGTGAGCTTGTCCAACTTTAAATCAGACAGATAGTGTGCCCTCCTTTCGACATATTCATCACACCCTTGATCCCTTTCAAACTAGTTTGGAGAACATGTACAAAGAACTGGTGTCGGACATTGAAGGATTTCAGCACCCAGGGCACGGAGATCTGACTGGATGGTCCAAACAAGGTATTTTAATAATAAGCACTCTGTTGTGCAAATGTATACATAAATGTTGAACAAACAAGCGTGTTGGTCTTCACATTACCTGCCTCAATCTGTCACCTCGCCCTTCAGGTGTGTTGTTGCTCAACGCTGTGTTGACGGTCCGAGCGCAACAGGCCAACTCCCACAAAGACAAAGGCTGGGAGACCTTCACTGACGCTGTGGTGAAGTGGCTGAGCAACAACCTGGAAGGCCTTGTCTTCATGCTTTGGGGAGCATACGCTCAGAAGAAGGGAGCGTCTATTGACAGGGTGGGTCTACGCTGTTGTTTTCAACCAATGCCTTTTCATAACCTTCATGCATCTAAGTTTCTGTTCTCTCCGTTTGTAGAAACGCCACCACATCCTGCAGGCTGTGCATCCCTCTCCCTTGTCTTGTCATAGAGGATTCTTTGGATGCAAGCATTTCTCAAAGGCCAACGAGCTGCTAAAGAAATCCGGAAAGTCTCCCATAAACTGGAAGGAACTTTAAGATTTCATGTTTTCTTACATGTATTTTGGTCACCTACAAACCAAAACCCACCCATAAGCTTTCACAGTTCAGCAAACAGTATGTGCAGAGATTTCTTTATGACGGAGTTCATGTTTGCAGTTTAAACTGCAATGTTTGCTGCTATACATTGAGTTTTCTTGAATGCCTTTTCTAAAACTTTGTTCAACATTGTAAATATTTTTGTGTTTTTTTATTTTTTTTAATATACTTTCTATTGAAATATTGGTTCTATTAAAGTGGTTCCAAAAAGTTGTTGTCTCTAAATGTGCTCAGAGCAGTCTAATCTAAAATAGGCTCACTTCCTCAGATCTCATAGAGCAGATGTAGTTGGTGCTGTCCATGTTCCCCTCCAGAGTGTCAGGACCACTTTGTCATCTTTTCTGAATATATCAAATTTGCACATACAAAAATAACTTGTTTAAAGGCACAAGGAGTTTCAAAAGCAAAGTAGTTGGTGGGAAATATACTGTGCATGTAGAATTCCTGAAGAGAAACATAAAAGCTGTAATTATTGTTTGTCTTTCACACGGTTTCACTTATAAATATGGCTGCACTCTATTTGGGTGGCAAGTCAAGTTTCTGTTGTATTTGACATAAGTAGGTTAACATGGGGTCAATTCAAATTAAATGTTATTGATGAGAGAATGGGTCAGATCAGCAACAAAAGCACTATTGACATATAAGATGGAGTGACAGTGAATGAAGTGATTAATGTTATTGTCAGTGCAACTCCTGCTATAACACGTAAACAAGTGTTGTCATTTAGTTGAAGTCACTGTAATACGATCAGGAGGGCCACAACAACTGAAATAGTACGACGCATACTTTCACACACGTGACCACGCTTGCAGGTTTGCAGTAAATTATATTCTTAAACCGAAAATCTTCGTCGGCTGTTTGGTGACGTCGACCTGAAGGCGTGGCACCGTCAGTGACGCAATGCGGGTGGCAGGAAGTAGCAGCTTCTTTTCAACTTCGCTGGTCTGTGCTGTCAGTGCTGTTGGTCTCGTGGTGGTAATGTGTGTACATTTAGATACCTGACAATGCACGTGGAAAGCCTGCCGGTGCGGAATGCGTCCGTTCATGTCCGTTTACTACAACAATACCTGGTTCTTCTGAAGAAATACCCCATCCTAACTAAGTCTGTAACGAGGTCTGTAGCTTTGCTTATTCACTGACTGGAAGGGGTCGGTTGTTGTTCTGCAGCCTGGTGCTTTATCTGTGTTGTTTCTTCTGTTTGACGTGCTAAGACAAAGAGCAAATGCAGTTTACTAACTTACTGTTTGCTACATGGTAACTAATGTCGCCATCTGTTATCGGCTCTTTCTTCAAAGTGTGTCCAATAGGCCACTTGGCTTGCACTGATCACAGGCTGCCCTTTAGTGACAGTGCTCTGGCTTTAGCCAATCAGCATCTGCCTGTAAAACCTCCCCATACAACTTAATGACTCGTATTGATTTGATATGGAGCTCCTTATCAGTGTACCTGTTGCATATTAATAGTTTGTTGTGTGTCCTTGTTGTTTCAGTGGCATCCTCACAGCTTTAGGAAATCTTCTGTCTCAGATTTTGGAGGCCAAAAAAAAAGCCAACAATGGAGCCCAGGTCAGCCAGATTGACCCAGCTGGAGCTGCACGCTACGCCATTTATGGGTGAGACTAAATACAGAAACATAATTGGGCGTTGAACTGCTAGTCATTGCTCATGTAAAATAAAATTAATGTCATGGCGTGTTCCTGTCAGACTAGAGTGCCAGATATTGTAAAATATATAAAATACATAAATGTTTGTCGTAATATTATTCCCGGCTGTCTATTTCAGATTGGTTATTACAGGACCGCTGAGCCATTACTTTTACCAGCTGATGGAAGTGTGGATGCCCACCACTGACCCGCTCTGCATAGTGAAACGTCTGCTTCTGGACCGGCTTGTTTTTGCCCCTGGCTTTCTGCTCATTTTCTACTTTGTGATGAACATCTTGGAGGTAGGTCATCTTAGAAAGTGTCCTTCCAAGTTATCTGTTATTGAAGGGACACTCCAGCAATTTGATAATGCCTGGCATAAAGTTGATGTGATTGCAGAGACATAAAAAATGTAAAACAAAATGGTGAAATTGTGCTGCATATGATGAATAAATGTAAATATATAATCATCCCAATCTATATTAAGGCTAAAGGGTGGAGAGACTTTGAAAAGAAGATGAGAGGAAGTTACTGGACTGCTTTAAAGATGAATTGGAAAGTGTGGACTCCCTTCCAGTTCATCAATATCAACTTCGTGCCTGTGCAGGTATGCATTTACTGGCATCCCGTCATTTAACAAATGATGAGTCACATAGTGACACTACATAAAGATTAACCAACTCTCTTCCTGTATTTGTTTTTGCTGACAGTTCAGAGTGCTGTTTGCCAACGTGGTCGCCTTATTTTGGTACGCCTACCTTGCATCTGTGAGGAAATGAAGCTTCCCTCCATTTCCTCACTGAAAATGAATCTGGAGGAAACTTCACTGTGGCCTCGACATCTGTCTGTTTACTGTACTACTGTTTATATACTGGACATTTTCCTCACATACAGTAGAATTAATTGATTTGAGTTTAAGCCATTACAACTCTGTTGGATACATGAGTGTGTTTGTAATTACAGAGGATAATAATGTATTTTTTTCAAAAATAACACAAAATTGTGTAAAATATAATGGTAAACATTGAATTATATTTTTGAGAAAGTCTCTTAATAACTGTAATAATGTACAGTTTAAAACAGCTTCACTGTGCCTTTCTGGTTCTTTCCGGTTGTGGTCTGTATCAGGTACAGCTCCACCCCTTACTGGAGGACATGGTAGGCTCACAGGAAATGTGAGGAGACAGGCAAATTTACATTAAAGTTTTTTTTTATTTGTTTTTAACAGGGTACAGTTAACATAATCACATGTCGTGTGAATAACATATTTGTCCTGCCAAAACCAAATAACAATTTAAGCCTAAACAAGTTTTTAAGATGTTATGCAATTCAACAGACTATGGAGGAATGTCATACTTTTTACAGATGAAAATACAAAATAAATTAAAAGAAAAAGGAATTTGAAACGTGTGAAAAACAGTAAAGGAATTTTAAGAAAATCAAGTGTCCTCAGCCACCTCTCAGGCGGAGATTAAGGTCGATGGTGCTCATCGCTTTGACGTTGTAGTCCGAGAGTTTATAATGCGCCTCCGTCATCTCTCGGCTCTGGTGGAGAAGACTCTGCTGGCTCACCGGGACCCCCTCTCTGCTCTCGACACAGCTCTTGAAGTGGCCCACAGTCTCGTCGGGTTTGACGTCATAGGTGCTGATCTTCCCCTTGTCGTTTTTGAGGAACACCTGGATGGTCACAGCTGCAGGCTCGGTCACCAGCAGGGACACCGTGGCGCCGGGATGCAGGCCGTAGTGGCTGATGGTCAGCGAGTCGTCGCTGAGATGAGTGCTCGAGCCGTTTGTCAAAATCAGCTTCTGCGTCTCACAGCGAACTCCCAGCTGCTGCTGGATCTTCATTTTCAGAGAGCCCACTGTGTCCGTGGGGTGCACACTCATGCGGTGGGAAGGCCCGCCCAGCATAATGATGGTTATATCCATGATGAAAGAGACCTGAAACATCATTCAATGCATAAATAAGTCGAGTAGAAAAACACTACTTCCACTGCAGTGACACGGTGTGTTTCAGTACAGAGTTCAAAGACAGATGCTCACCTTGTGATCACTTTGGCAAATTGCTCCGGACAGCTTCAAGTCTTCAGACGATGCTCAGGAGTCTCTGTGGAGGTTTGGGCTCACCAGCTTATATACAGTCTGCCTCAGCTGGTCGACACCTCCCCTTTACAAAAGATTCGTTTTCCCTTCCCTGGCCCAATAACTTTCGGTTTCCTTTCTCCAAACATGAATCAGCTGCATTGTTTTGATCACAACACAGAGTCGTGTTATGTTCATGAGGCCAATTCATTGCTAGTTTAAGGAGAGGCCAGATCATTTCTGATGATACCTGACAAACACGTCATCGTCTATTTTAAGCCATAAATGTCACATGATATCACATTTTCTCTGGAAACAAAACAGAAGGACAACAGTAGTATTGTTTTTGTTTTTTATTGAAGTGAAACAAAGCTAGAATGAAAACCGGACACACTCTCAAGATCATAATTTAAATCACAAATCAAAACAATGTACTGTCATTGCAGGGAATCCCTTCATATCACAGACAGTTCATAGATTGGTTCAATCAGAAAGAGTGTGATTTTTCTCTGTATCTTTGCTTGCATTCATTCAGTATAAGATAACAGAAGAGACAGAATTTCAGGGTCATTTACTATGAGCTAAACTCCTTGGCTGTAATCCTGCTGTCTTGATGAGAGACGTTACTTGGCAGAGTGAGAAAGCCAGCGCAGCAGCGATGCAGACTCCCCGAGGTCCTAGTGCCCGGCCCTTATTGTTAAGTATGATGAGAGGCTATTGGATTGTAATTTGAAGGGGGAGAAAACATACAAACCAGAAACGCACTCACATATGTAGCATGTTAGAGTTATAAATAACTTGTCCATGTGTAAAACAATAGTTTAATTTGAAAAAAAATTACAAAAAGAAAAAGAAAAGAAAAATCCCAATAATTATTTGGGGGGGCTGAAGAACATTTTAGGGGGGCTTCAGAGGGATATTTCCTGGAATGAGAAAGATAAACAGTACACTGTAAAAAAAAAATCGTGAAATATACGGTAAATTACCGGCAGCTGTGGTTTCCAGAACTTTACCGTAATAAATAAAGTGACACCGTACAAGACATTACGGTATATTTTTTTGCACCTGTAAAATTCACAGTTGAGAACTGTCTTTTGTTTACGGTAAATTACTATAAAGAAAACGGAAATATCATAAACGTGTTTACGGTTATTTTCTTTAGAAATAACAGCTATGTTATAAACGTGTTTACGGTAAACTATATTTAAAAAAACGCACTTATACTGTAAACCTAATTACAGTCTTTTTCAGTTAAAAACACAGTACAGCTGTATGATATTTTACGGTGCTTTATTAAAAAGTTTAATTTAACGGTAAATTACCGGCAGCTGTGGTTTCCAGAACTTTACCGTAATAAATAAAGTGACACCGTACAAGACATTACGGTATATTTTTTTGCACCTGTAAAATTCACAGTTGAGAACTGTCTTTTGTTTACGGTAAATTACAATTAAAAAAAGGATATATCGTAAACCTGTTTACGGTTATTTGCTTTAGAAATAACAGCTATCATATAAATGCGTTTACGGTAAATTATTTTATAAACAGCAGTTATACTGTAAACCTAATTACAGTATTTCTCAGTTAAAAACACAGTACAACTGTATGATACATTACTTTATTGAAAAGTTCAAATTAACGGTAAATTACCGGCAGCTGTGGTTGCCAGAAGTTCACCGTAAAAAATAAAGTGAGAACGTATAAGACATTACGGTATATCTTTTAAAAACAGCAGTTATTCCGTGAACCTAATTGCAGCCTTTCTCAGAGATAAACACAGTACAACTGTATGAGTTACGGTATTTTATTAGAAAGTTCAAAGCAAATTGAAGGCAACTGTAGTTGCCAGAATTCCATTGCAAAAACATATGGTACAACGTATTACAATTGGTTGGCATACATTTCCCAGTCAACATCAGGAAATATTAAATAAAACGTATTGTAAATCAAAATACAGACCATCGTTGATAAACCTTAAGAAATAAAACATTTTCTGTGAAAACCAGGTTGATCTGATCTTATAACTTGCACCGTATACTCACAAAGCATTGTTGAGATCTTGAAGAATCAGCATGTGGACATGAAGGATTATTCATGAATAAACATGAAAAGGTTAGCCACTTGCCCCAAGTTGATCAAGAGTAACGAGCCGCTGTGTCCAGACTTGACTGAAGAGGGCACCCAACATGGTATAGTCTCCACAGACCCAAAGTTCAGGAAGCTGAGCGGTTCAGGACGTCCTGCTTGAGGACTTGTATCTTGATCATCAAGCGTTCACTGTGGATCGGGATGATCCTCTCTGCAGCACAAAAACAGAAACAAAAGGCAAAGTTAGATTGACGCAGCGCTTGAGCATGATGCCTACACAGAGAAACATTCATTGCCTTATGGTGTTAAACTGAGCTTAACTGACTTAGAAAAAAATAAAACACACCTTTATAGTTAATACAAATGAATAAGTATCAGGTCGAATGTTAAGACCGATCTTTGCGCAAAGGCATAAACACGTTAAATTTCTGTAATATTGCAGCCTACAGATGCCTCCACTCAAGAATATCATCAAATTTCACATAGTTCATGTTTTAAAAACCAGGGTAACAGCACATCTAATTAAGGATATAAATAAAAAGAATGTTTGTATTTTTTCAGATTCAATAACATAGGACTTTTAAATGCCTCTAAAAACAATAACACAATTATTGATGCAAAAAAAAAAGAAAAGCTGTTGTGGAGTTGTATGGCATTTTAATAACTAAAAATACTCAGTGTGCAATAGCTAATACCCCTTTGCCATACAGGAGACCTAGTCCAATGGGAAACAATGCCCCTGCATTTACAAGACAGTAGACATGAGGGTATGTCCTAAATCTAATGACATGTTACTGCTACATGAAATTAAATTTCAGAGTGATATCAGTTCAGAGCACAATATATATATTTTTTTTTACTAATGCAAAACTATCTTACAGTTTTATGATTTCTTCTATGTTTGCATGAAGCTGTTGTCTCGGGCCCTGGCCCTGAGAATGATCCATTATGTGAAGTTATGTTTGAGTTGTGCTTGTTATAGTTTGCTGAACTGAACTATATCACTGCTTACCTCTAGTTAGGCCTTGAAAAGACTGGTGTCTGAGTCATTGGTCCAGAGTGAAGACAGGTGAGACAGAATCGCATACAGATATGGCATGATGTTCAGGAAACTGGAACTTTAGGCAGGTGTTGTCATCATTTCTGCTAGAAGACACAAGTTAATCTGGTGTTTGTTGTGGGCTGACATGATCCTCTCTACAGCCAGAAAAAAAGACAAAATAGAAAACATTAACAGTAATAACAGTAACAACAATACCAATAATATTACTTTATATAGCACTTACACCGTTGCAAGGTTATTCACATAATACCTTTTGTATGTACAAAATGGTGAGAGAGTAGAATAAAATATTTCATAAAAAGACAAGTATGCAATGCCTAGATTTATGCAGTGTTTAACACTAACAATACATGTATACACTGTTTGAACATGAAATGGCAGCACAGTACTTACAGAAATAGATGAGTCTAAAGCCTTCTTTTGTTAAATTAACATACATTGAACTTTACAACAAACTTACCATATTTATCCTTGACAAAACTTGGATCCGATGATACGGTTAGACTAGTAGAACAGCAAAGAAGGTGATGAGGTCCATGTGAAGGTCCAAGCTTGTAGTCGTAATCAAACCTGAAATAAAGACTAAGGAGATAAAGGAAGAGAGGAAGACATCCTCTTCCATAAAAAAAAAAAAAATCTTCTCAAGCATCAAATTTCCTCTTTTCAATGCAAAGGTTGTAAATTAAATTTACACTCACGTGTCACATGTTATCATTGCAGTTTGATTTCCGGTGGGCTCTTTTCTGCAGATCTTTTCCTCGGTCCACTGTGTTTCCTGTCTCTTTCTCTCTCTATTTCTGCTGTTGAGTAAAACACAAATGACATCTTTAAAAACAAAAAATGCTTGATTTTGGCATTTAAATGGATTAGAATCGCACCGTTTTTCTGGGTGTCATTAAGGCCAGCAAGTTGTTCCCATCCAAGTCCACAGCCAAGTTGGATTGCAAAGCCTGAAAGGTGGCAGGAACAAATGTATTACATTTTACAAGATTAAAGTAAATATTAATTATCTGTACCAACTGGTCTTGCATAAATTTAAATACTGACTCTGAGGGAGACATCCTCATCTGATAATGTGGGCAGTAAATGAAGATCTGAACATGAAAACGTGTTTGCATCCACTCACTGGACAGCTCACTCGTCTTCCACACGGAGCTCCTTCTCAGGAGCTGTTAGCTGTTTTGTGTCTTGACAAAAGCTTCACACACAACGCTACAGCGTGTTTATAAGCGGTCACGTGGACAGCCGGGAGGTCAGTCACGTTAACAGACAGTAGAGATGTTAATGTCATGCCTCCGGTATAAATTAGCTTTAAACCTTCATATCTAACACATGTCTGCTTGCAACCAGCTTTAAAGCACTTAAATAAAAACGTGGTTATTAGATAAAGTATGTAGCACGTAGGCCCTCTGTGTCTTAACCGACCTGCCACAGTAATAAACCTAACCTATAGCAAAGCATTACATTAGCTAACCTTTGGTAAAGTAAGCTAATGTTAGCTAACGTTTAACACATAAACCTATAACCTACGTTACATTGACGATGTTAAAGAAAAGTAAACGCACTCCACTATTAGATAACTAAGTTAACTAAGCTATCTTGACGTCCAAGGCGACACAGAACTGCAGAGAACCAAGCCTCAATTGTAAATGTAGCTAAGCGCGGCTAACGTAACGTTAGCTCAACCCCTTACTGGAGAGGTTAAGCTAACGCTACCGTCACCTGATGTAGACCGTTCAAGAAAGCGTTTACTCTCTGACAAATACATTATGTTGGTATTCTTACCTCAACAAGAGATGTCATGTTCCCAGGGGTCCGGCTGTTGTTGCTTCAGTGGTGCTTCGTGAATCACCGGAGAAGAAGAGCTGCAGCGCAGCGCGCGTAGATCTGGCGCTCAAACGGGTTCAAAAGTTCAGCCTCCGATCGTTTTTTTTTTTTTTTTAATTGCGCTGTTGGTTTGATCACTGACACCTGGCCCTCTCTACTTTGATCTCTCTCTCTCTGTCTGGCTGTCTGGCTGTCTGTCTGCCTCTCTTTGTGAACATTTGGTCTCTGAAGGACATTCTGTGTTCAGTCAGAGACAATGCTATTAGGTTTAGGTTTATTTATTTGCACAATTCAAACAATAAAATAAAAAAAATGAACAAACATAAGAGAGATAAATTAATATCACTGTGCTGGAAGATGCAAAAAGCCAACTGGTCTTATTTGAAGCCTCCATCTATATAATATTATAATCTTTTACAAAATTGCAAACATAAAAGGAAATATGCATAAGATAGACAACAAAAGAAAAAAAGAAAGAAAAGAAAAATAATGTAATTGTGTTGAGTGTGTGCATGTGCTTGCATGTGAAAGTAAGCATGGCTTGTTCAGGGATGTTGGGTTATACCCCTGTGGTATTTCCTAAGCAATAGGAATGATAAGTGAAACATCTATAAATGTAGATATAACAGTTCAAACAAGAAATAAAATAAACACTAATACATAGAACGCTTACAAAACAGCAATTAGAATTCATTTTAGGCAATTTTTGAAAAATGTTATAGAGGGACATTTCTTTGTTAGGTGGGGAAAGTTCCATAATTTGGTTCCCCTAAATCTAATAGAAAATTGACCTCTGCTTGACGTGTTGAGTATGAGTGAATCTGTGAATTGACTTTGAAAGAATATTTCTGTAACCTAAAAGTATCTTGTACATAAAAATGCAAGTTAAATAAATATTAACACCATAAATAGTAAGAATCTACAGTTTGTGAAATAAAGGAGAAGCTGAGATGTGTGAACATGTTTTGCAGAAAAGTAGGAAAAGTACTTCCCCAAACTATATTACAATATGAAATATAAGGATAAATTAAACTCTAATAAATAATAAGGTTGTATGGTTCTGAACTTTAAAACTGTAAACAAAAGTGATTTAGTAATAAAGATATAAACAAAAATCTATCTCTGTCAGCCTCTCTCTCTGTCTGTCTGTATCTTTCTGTCTGTCTGTCTGTCTGTCTGTCTGTTTCTCTCTCTCTTTCTTTCTGTCTCTCTCTCTTTCCCTGTATGTCAGTCGGTCAAATCAAGAGAAAGTGTGGTTTGAAGGGATCTTGAATTTAAATGGTGAAACTGTACATGTCATGTCTGTGTATAAATATAATGGGACCGTAGTGACAGTGAGTTCATTGGGACATTGACACAGGCAGGAGATACCTGTGTTCCTGCCCCATGTGGTCAGGTTATTTACTGAGACAGGCACCTGTTGGTCGTTAAGTATCCAACAGAGATGAAAAGAGGGGTGGGGGATGGTGTGAGATGCATTTTATGCTTTGCAAAAAAAGTATGCAAAACAAGGAGAACTTATATGCAAGGTTTCCCTCTCGGTTGTTAGCACAGTAGTCCGTACATTTAACAGTGACAACATGTATTTATTAAGAGTTAAGAATGTAGAAATTACGGTATCGATTTTCTTTCATATTACGGTGTATTTCCGTTATTAGTACAATGCTTAATGCAATTAACAGTGACAAACTGTAACTTTTACAAGTAATAAATGCAAAGATTACAGTGTTGGCTTTTAAATTCATCTACCAGTATATTTCCGTTATGAGCCCAGTGGTTTGTATATTTAACAGCGACTAAATGTATATTTTACAAATATTATTTGTAAAAATTACAGTGTTGGCTGTTATATATAATACGGCCTATTTCTGTAATCAGTCCAATAGCTAGTACATTTAACAGTGACAAACTGTAACATTTACAAATAATAAATGCAAAGATTACAGTGTTGGCTTTTAAATTTATCTTCCAGTACATTTCCGTTATGAGCCCAGTGGTTCGTATATTTAACAGCGACAGAATGTATGTTTTACAAATATTATTTGTAAAGATTACAGTGTTGGCTGTTATATATAATACGGCCTATTTCTGTAAACAGTCTAATAGTTAGTACATTTAACAGTGACAAACTGTAACATTTACAAATAATAAATGCAAAAATTACAGGGCTGGCTGTTATATTAATAATATTTTATATTTCGGTTGTTAGCACAGTAGTCCGTACATTTAACAGTGACAAAATGTATTTATTAAAAGTTAAGATTGTAGAAATTACGGTATCGATTTTCTTTCATATTACGGTGTATTTCTGTTATTAGTACAATGTTTAGGGTAATTAACAGTGACAAACTGTAACCTTTACAAATAATAACTGTAAAAATTACAGGGCTGGCTGTTATATTAATATTATTTTATATTTTGGTCGTTAACACAGTAGTGCGTACATTTAACAGTGACAAAATGTATTTTTTAAAAGTTAAGATTGTAGAAATTACGGTATTGATTTTCTTTCATATTACGGTGTATTTCCGTTATTACTACAGTGTTTAGGACAATTAACAGTGACGAAATGTAATTTTTACAGGAAATACATGCATAAATTACAGTTTGGGCTGATATATCTATTTACGGTGTTTCAATGTGATAGATATGGAATATAACCTTTTTTGAATTAACGGTCTTTTACTGTTGGGATTTAACAGGTTTTCACCGTAAATTCTACGTACTTTTTTTACAGTGTAGTTAAGGATCTTCACATTTACAAATATATATACACTCACTCATATAATGAATAGTAATGTGTAGATATGAAAAAACTAAGATATGTACAGTACGAGCTGTTCTGAACATGAACAGGAGTTGTTGAATTATAAAGTGCAGACAGCAGTATAACTAAAATAAAGGTGAGATATACAGTGAGGACCGTAGTATACATATTCATGGGAGGGGCATATACTACAGGTAAGTGTATGTGTGTAAGTCAGCAGGCAGTGAGGCTTTATTTCGTTTTTTTATTGTAGTTTTATATATTTATCATCTTAATAATCGTGAAATCAACACTGCTGTTCCAAAATGAATGTATTCAGTTTTTTCCCTTACCTGGTGGTGCCACAAAATATTTTTCAACTGTGTTTTTGGAGAGCTGAAGCAGTTCTTCAGCACAGCCCCCTTCCATCACGGCATCGTCCCTCAGTTTTAATGCCCTGAATGTGCAGACAAAACATAATCACATTAATACAATATGCTTCAGAAGAGTCGAGCTCCAATTGTTGGTCACTTGTTATGCTATTTGGTTATAACATGTACGATACAGTGTTTTACATTAACTGTCTGTCACTGTCCTCCAGAACTGAATCCATTGGTTCAACCCCCGACGTGTCAAGAACATGAAGCTGACCTGCAAATCGTATAGCTTTCTCCAAACAGGCCACTCGTTCCAGTTGGTCCACCAGATCAGCAGAGAGATGGGCAGGCTGTAAAGTCCATAGTGTGCTGCTTAGAAGCGTTACTCACAACTAAGTTATACATGAAGAAGACCTCAGTTTTGAATAAAAAGTAGATATCAGGAAGGTTTTTCAATAGTTTGAAATGTAGAGCAATCTTTACTAACAAACAGACACATTCTTTTTTTTAAATGAACTAAAAAAGCTACATTTAATGTACTAAAATAAAAAATACATTATTTATTTAAAAAATAATACATTATCATTGTTTTATATATATATATATATATATATATATATATATATATATATATATATATATATAAAAACAATGAATATATACAATACTGTATATATACAGTATTTAATTTAACTAAATCAACCTAGTAACTGTCCTTTTCTCTTGTAAATGTTGCTCTGGGCTAATTCAACTAGGCAGCGGTATAGAGCAGGAGTGTGTGTACACACACTACACACACTTCTAACTTTTTTTTGTTTCTGAGGTCCCCTCTGAAACTTTGAGAGAAGCATTTTAACACCCTCTTGAGGCTATAACAGTGGAAAAAAACTGAGGACCAGCCTAAAAATCCCCACTTTGCATTTCGGTCTTCAGTCCAAAGGTTAATAACCCTCGACACACACACACACACACACACACACACACACACACACACACACACACACACACACACACACACACACACACACACACACACACACACACACACACACACACACACACACACACACACACACACACACACACACACACACACACACACACACACATATCCCATGCCACCAAATTGGCAATTTAGATTGTCTAATCCCTCTAATTGCAGGTCAAAGTGGTGATTCTTGGCCAGGATCCATATCACGGTCCTAACCTAGCCCATGGATTGTGCTTTAGTGTCAAAAGACCAGCTTTCTGCTCATTTTCTACTTTGTGATGAACATCTTGGAGGTAGGTCATCTTAGAAAGTGTCCGTTCAAGTTATCTCTCATTGAAGGGACACTCCAGCAATTTGATAATGCCTGGCATAAAGTTGATGTGATTGTAGAGACATAAAAAATGTAAAACAAAATGGTGAAATTGTGCTGCATATGATGAATAAATGTAAATATATAATCATCCCAATCTATATTAAGGGTGGAGAGACTTTGAAAAGAAGATGAGAGGAAGTTACTGGACTGCTTTAAAGATGAATTGGAAAGTGTGGACTCCCTTCCAGTTCATCAATATCAACTTCGTGCCTGTGCAGGTATGCATTTACTGGCATCCCGTCATTGAACAAATGATGAGTCACATAGTGACACTACATAAAGATTAACCAACTATCTTCCTGTATTTGTTTTTGCTGACAGTTCAGAGTGCTGTTTGCCAACGTGGTCGCCTTATTTTGGTACGCCTACCTTGCATCTGTGAGGAAATGAAGCTTCCCTCCATTTCCTCACTGAAAATGAATCTGGAGGAAACTTCACTGTGGCCTCGACATCTGTCTGTTTACTGTACTACTGTTTATATACTGGACATTTTCCTCACATACAGTAGAATTAATTGATTTGAGTTTAAGCCATTACAACTCTGTTGGATACATGAGTGTGTTTGTAATTACAGAGGATAATAATGTATTTTTTTCAAAAATAACACAAAATTGTGTAAAATATAATGGTAAACATTGAATTATATTTTTGAGAAAGTCTCTTAATAACTGTAATAATGTACAGTTTAAAACAGCTTCACTGTGCCTTTCTGGTTCTTTCCGGTTGTGGTCTGTATCGGGTACAGCTCCACCCCTTACTGGAGGACATGGTAGGCTCACAGGAAATGTGAGGAGACAGGCAAATTTACATTAAAGTTTTTTTTTTATTTGTTTTTAACAGGGTACAGTTAACATAATCACATGTCGTGTGAATAACATATTTGTCCTGCCAAAACCAAATAACAATTTAAGCCTAAACAAGTTTTTAAGATGTTATGCAATTCAACAGACTATGGAGGAATGTCATACTTTTTACAGATGAAAATACAAAATAAATTAAAATAAAAAGGCATTTGAAACGTGTGAAAAACAGTAAAGGAATTTTAAGAAAATCAAGTGTCCTCAGCCACCTCTCAGGCGGAGATTAAGGTCGATGGTGCTCATCGCTTTGACGTTGTAGTCCGAGAGTTTATAATGCGCCTCCGTCATCTCTCGGCTCTGGTGGAGGAGCCTCTGCTGGCTCACCGGGACCCCCTCTCTGCTCTCGACACAGCTCTTGAAGTGGCCCACAGTCTCGTCGGGTTTGACGTCATAGGTGCTGGTCTTCCCCTTTTCGTTTTTGAGGAACACCTGGATGGTCACAGCTGCAGGCTCGGTCACCAGCAGGGACACCGTGGCGCCGGGATGCAGGCCGTAGTGGCTGATGGTCAGCGAGTCGTCGCTGAGATGAGTGCTCGAGCCGTTTGTCAAAATCAGCTTCTGCGTCTCACAGCGAACTCCCAGCTGCTGCTGGATCTTCATTTTCAGAGAGCCCACTGTGTCCGTGGGGTGCACACTCATGCGGTAGGAAGGCCCGCCCAGCATAATGATGGTTATATCCATGATGAAAGAGACCTGAAACATCATTCAATGCATAAATAAGTCGAGTAGAAAAACACTACTTCCACTGCAGTGACACGGTGTGTTTCAGTACAGAGTTCAAAGACAGATGCTCACCTTGTGATCACTTTGGCAAATTGCTCCGGACAGCTTCAAGTCTTCAGACGATGCTCAGGAGTCTCTGTGGAGGTTTGGGCTCACCAGCTTATACAGTCTGCCTCAGCTGGTCGACACCTCCCCTTTACAAAAGATTCGTTTTCCCTTCCCTGGCCCAATAACTTTCGGTTTCCTTTCTCCAAACATGAATCAGCTGCATTGTTTTGATCACAACACAGAGTCGTGTTATGTTCATGAGGCCAATTCATTGCTAGTTTAAGGAGAGGCCAGATCATTTCTGATGATACCTGACACACACGTCATCGTCTATTTTAAGCCATAAATGTCACATGATATCACATTTTCTCTGGAAACAAAACAGAAGGACAACAGTAGGTATATAGTATTGTTTTTGTTTTTTATTTAAGTGAAACAAAGCTAGAATGGAAACCGGACACACTCAAGATCATAATTTAAATCACAAATCAAAACAATGTTAAATGTATGCACCTTCCCGCCAGGACAAATTCCTTGTATGTGTAAACATACATGGCAATAAATGGTTCTGATTCTGATTCTGATGTACTGTCATTGCAGGGAATCCCCTCATATCACAGGTTGCCAACACACTGCTCACTCACACTTTTGATGAAATTATACTGAAACCAAAACAAGATGTATCAATACTGCATCTGTCAAATGAAAGTGAAAAATAACAAATATAAATGCATATCCAGCAGGTATTTATTTTACACAACAGACAAGAACAAATGAGTTATAAACGTCATAATTCGGAGTGTTTCAGCATGGTGGCCCTCTCCTCCCTCTTCGGTAGAGGGATATTTCCTGCAATGAGAAAGATAAACAGTAGTTAAGGATCTTCACATTTACAAACAAAAACAGCATGAAATAGGTACACCATCATTTAATGTGAGATTAGATTAAACTTGGTCACAGCACTGCAGAGTAATGCACAGAGTGAGTATATATATATATATAATAAATAGTAATGTGTAGATATGAAAAAACTAATATATTCACAGTACGAGCAGTTCTGAACATGAACAGGAGTTGTTGAATTATAAAGTGCAGACAGCAGTATACATATAACTAAACTAAAAGTGAGATATACTGTGAGGACCGTAGTATACATATTCATGGGAGGGGCATATACTACAGGTAAGTGTATGTGTGTAAGTCAGCAGGCAGTGAGGTTTTATTTCGTTTTTTATTGTAGTTTTATATATTTATCATCTTAATAATCATAAAATCAACACTGCTGTTCCAAAATGAATGTATTCAGTTTTTTCCCTTACCTGGTGGTGCCACAAAATATTCTTCAACTGTGTTTTTGGAGAGCTGAAGCAGTTCTTCAGCGCAGTCCCCTTCCATCACGGCATCGTCCCTCAGTTTTAATGCCCTGAATGTGCAGACAAAACATAATCACATTAATACAATATGCTTCAGAAGAGTTGAAGTTGAGCTCCAGTTGTTGCTCACATGTTATGCTATTTGTTTAAAACTATTTGTTTATATACGATATATGTACGATACAATGTTTTACATTAACTGTCTGTCACTACCTGTCCTCCAGAACTGAATCCATTGGTTCAACCCCCGACGTGTCAAGAACATGAAGCTGATCTGCAAATCGTATAGCTTTCTCCAAACAGGCCAGTCCCTGTTTGGTCCGGAAATCCACCAAGGCCAGTCGCTCCAGTTGGTCCACCAGATCAGCAGAGAGACGGGCAGGCTGTAAAGTCCATAGTGTGCTCTTTAGAAGTGTGATAGTGTCTTTTAAGCGTGTCTTTAACTGTCAGTAACCTTTGAATAAAGTTATTACATCCATTTATAACATCTAATCAGCAAAACTGTCACGATTCAATGCCCCATAAATTGACCTCTGGTCTTTGTTCATCTCTATCGTTTTGTTGACATAATTGTGTGACTTTGTCTTGCTGTTCCTCAAAACAAAACAGTGAAGAAAAAAAAAATGAAGTTACAGCATTTATAGTAAGGAAGTCCCTTTGTCTGTTACTAATCCTCTGCTGCAGCTCAACAGTGAAATGCTGTCTGTGGAAACAAAAAGAGTGAACTCAGTACCAGATTTGATTTGTTGTACTGTGGAATCCTCTTTAGCTACAGATAAACCTCCGAATACATTTTAGTACACATAGAGGAATTAAGGAGGACTTTTTTATTGGCCAGTATGAACCACAATTTTGAACCTATATTTAAAATATGTCATGAATTTGAAGTTGTTATAAGGTCAGAGAAACAACAATAACTGTATTGTGTTCACATTCAACCAGTCGTGAGGATATTACCGGGGGAAGCTGGTCCTCTGGTATTAGCTCCCATGTAGCAACCTCTGGTACCTATGAGAGGAGACACAGGACAAGTCAATGTTCTGCAGTGGCTACAGAACAAACCGACTGTAAATCAAATAATGATCATTGACCTTTAATTCACCTTGGAGTGACGCGTTACATTTGTGATGTGGCTCTGCAGGCAGCTGTTTCTTTTGTGGAGGTTCTCCACCTTTGTTACTGAGCGTTCATCGTTTGTTAACAGGTTAAATGAAGGCCGAGGCATTTTCATTGACACTGCACGACATGTGCATTTAGCAGCGAGACTAAACAAAGACATTTTCAAGACAATTAGGTAACAAGCTACGCCCGAATGTATTGAATACTCACCCAGCGGATCAATGCTGGGGTCTAAGCCATAGACTGTATATAAATCTAAACGAGGACAAACATAGCTAAAGCCTTTCCGTAGCGAGCCAGGCGAGGTAAAAACCTCCGGGTAACTGAGAGGTTATACTCCCACTTCCTTCCGCCTTCGTTTACAGCTCACAGTGATAGAACTAGTAGTCAATTCATCTCAGCCAAAGGACTTTTGCAACGTAGAGCGCCCGGATAGCTCAGTCGGTAGAGCATCAGACTTTTAATCTGAGGGTCCAGGGTTCAAGTCCCTGTTCGGGCGTAAATTGTTTTTCAACTAGTGTTAGTGGTTCATAGAAATAGTATTTAATAACTAAACAGGAGCATCAACTCTCGCTTAAACGTTTCTACAACTTGACAACTAATCACAATGGCTCAACACCATCTTACCCATCAGCTTTGAGTATCTCCAATTTTGACAAAGCTGCCAATGACAATCCCCGAAATAGTAAACCATAAGTAACCAAAACAGCAAAACAAAACGAGAGTAGTGTCTGATGGGAGAAGCAAAGAGTGAAAGATCTGCACCATTGGTCCAAGGTGGTCCAGATTACGCCAATCTATCAACTGCAGAGACACAGGTTAGACTCAGATGGCACACTATATTTATGATGTAAGCAAACTATTACGATTTTGCTTTATGCCATTCACACAGTAAGCCCCTCTTCTTTTTTCAAATTTTCATTTATCACATACTAATTGATATTTCACGAATAATTAACATTTCATCAAAGGTGATCCACCCCGGGGATCGGACCACCTACAAATAAACCAGTGTCAGTTGAGCATTTCGAAGCCCGGATAGCTCAGTCGGTAGAGCATCAGACTTTTAATCTGAGGGTCCAGGGTTCAAGTCCCTGTTCGGGCGGAATTGTTTTACTTTCAAACTCATGGCAACTGTGGATCAAATTCTGACGAGAGCGTATACTACACACAATGATAATGCTAGCAGTGCAAAAGTCAGTAGATTATATTATATATAACATATATATATATATATATATTGTAAAATAACTATGCCATAGTCTTATGTTTTTCTAGTGTTCAGTCTTTAAGTTAGGGAGTGAATCTAGTTCACACAGCTTATCATAAAACCGTATTTATGCAATTCTTCTAATTAAATATTATTGTTAATGGAATTAAATGCCTTTGAAAGGGCTATGAACATTCTGCAAATAAATTCCTTATTATCAAGTGCAGAGATAACTTTGTCAACAAGGTGAAGTAAAGACTTTTCCAGAAACCATACTGGTCCTTAGATCTTTTTGTTTATTGTATGCTAAAGAGGTAAGAAGTTCTAACCTCAATCTAATATGCTTTTTATTGTTCATTTCCGTATTTTTGTATTTATTTCAGCATTTATTTCAGTATTTATTTCAGCATTTATTTATTGACACTGTTTTTGTTCTCAATAGATAATATGAAAAGAACGTAATACATCACCAAAGCTATTCCATCTTGTGGGGACTGTAAATGTAGTTCTTTAGATATTTACTCCTTGACCAAACGTGTCTTGATGTTTAGCAACCTTATACTTACTTGATATGTTTATGATTCTCTCACCTCAGTTTGATTAAATTGAATAAAGTACACGTAACAAGATGTTTGGAAAAATAATGATCATTCCATTTTTATTGTTTTATTATAAAAACATATACCATTTACTATATACTGTATATGAACTCTTAATATATAATTTGATTGTTTTACAAGACACATTTAGAACTGGCAAAAAAAAATATATCAGCGTCACAAACAAAGCCGCATCTGAATGTGAAAATGAATGAATAAATAAATAAACACTTGCCAAATAAATTTTACATTCTTAAAAAAAAAGTTTTCTGGCAGCAGTAAGCATTCACAGAAACACCAATATTAAAAGCAATTCATCTTACCACATTCATGAAACAATACTTGAAGACCAACTAAGTTTTAGGCTATGAATGACGAGCATGAATGTCGGTCACTCAGGGCCAACATTAGTATTAATTTAGGGTTAAAAGCATATATATATATATATATTGAATGTCCTCACAAGCCCCAAATCTGCCAACACATCAACACAGTTTCCCTCATAACGTCATGTACCTTTCATTCTCATCTCTATGTCTGAGTCACTCACACGTTAGAGAATCTCAATAAAATGGCGCCAAAAACGTTTAATTTGGTCGCTGACTAACGGTTTTCACTTTCTCATCTGATCTTCCAAATTCATAGTCACATTCAAGCTGAAATAAAAATTGAATTCAACAAATAGGCGCCAGACGATACAAGACAAAAATCATGGTGAGTAAACTGCACACTTTGCAAAATATACAGAGGTAAACTGGATAAGGAAACATAACTTAAGAGGCTTGTGGCTTTATGTAAATCTCCTCACATCCGTAAGTCACTTTAATATTAGGTTAGGATTTTACATATTATAATCCTCATGAGTTAAACACATTTTTCTCGCAGTACAGTACAATTCGCACAAAACAAATAAAGACAATATTTGGCAGACGAGGCAGTTCAATTAAAACATTTTAAACACTGTTGGATGCTAAATCACTGACATGGCGGTAAACACTAAATCATTCCTAATGTTGTGTGTAAAACAGAAATGGAGTTTAAGGATTACAAGCCAGTGTTCTGTCACCAGCAGAAAGTAATTCAATTTTGGGGGTGTTGCATTAAAGGAAAACGAAAAGTCTGCTGACATTCTGCCCTTCATTAGGCGATAGGAATAGGACTATAACGAGCCGATATCTTAAAAGTAAAATCTTGTAGACTTGACTATTAAATAAATTATTATAAACTATCATCACAATGTATTCTTTGCATAAATATAGTCTCCGGTGGAATTTTGCAATATAATTTGGTTTGAAATGTGCAACTAAAGCCATTATTATCTCAAAAGTGCACTCGGATTAAGATTGACACAAAATAAATTTCTGGCAGATATATTTAGAAATTAAAGAAAAGCTTTTTCAGATAAATTTGTTTACACTTGA
This sequence comes from Cottus gobio, assembly GCA_023566465.1. Lineage (NCBI taxonomy): Eukaryota > Metazoa > Chordata > Actinopteri > Perciformes > Cottidae > Cottus > Cottus gobio. The sequence goes on along the minus strand of CM042218.1, from coordinate 17,560,592 downwards.
ACATACTGACAAATATAAAGCATACTATTCTCATACATCTGTTGACAACACAAACAACATTGTAGATAGAGTAAATAAGGCTCATAGCAGCAAACTGTGATTGTAAAGGCGTTGTAGAGTATGTGTGTGAGTGAGTGTGTGAGAGAGAGAAAGAGAGAGAGAAAGAGACAGACAGACAGAGAGAGACACAGAAAGAGAGAGAGCCAGACAGAGACAGACAGACAGACAGACAGACAGACAGACAGACAGACAGACAGACAGACAGACAGACAGACAGACAGACAGACAGACAGAGAGAGACACAGAAAGAGAGAGAGCCAGACAGAGAGAGAGACAGACAGACAGACAGACAGACAGACAGACAGACAGACAGACAGACAGACAGACAGACAGACAGACAGACAGACAGACAGACAGACAGACAGACAGACAGACAGACAGACAGACAGACAGACAGACAGAGTGAGAGAGAGAGAGAGAGAGAGAGAGAGAGAGAGAGAGAGAGAGAGAGAGAGAGAGAGAGTGTGTGCTCAGATGTATTAAATCTTGTGCTGCTACAGCCGGTCACACTTTACTTGGAAGGAAGAAGAAGACAAAGAACACAATCACTTGTTCTCTATCAGCATTTGCACCTTGCACAGCAGATCTCTGGACATGGTCAAAATCTGCTTTATGTTGTGGTGCTCAGCCATTTCTGAAAGACAAAAAACACATATGGGCGATATTATTTCCTAAAATGTCTGGAGAACATCCGAACAGACATGGGACAGCGCTTGTAAATCATTTCATTGTAGGTCGTTATTTGACATTCAGTAACTCTAGATATTAAATATACCGCATCCATAAAGTTGGAGCCTGGATCCAGAACTATGAATGTTTTCTTTCATGTATTCAAATATGGTTGGTCTTGTGCTCACTGACGGCTGTTTCCCTGGTTGGAAACACAACCAACCCAATCAGAGCTTCTTCCTTTGGCAAAGCTCAAGCAGGACCTCATCTCAGTTCTATTACCAGGCTTTTAATGCTGGAGCACAAACCCGATAGCTCGTCTTTGTTGCATTTCATGCATGGAAAAGACATTGTACAACTGTTTTGGCAAGTCAAACAGTATTACTGACAAGTTAACTGATTTGTAATATCTAACATCAGTCGGAGTCATCTTTAACTGGTATGAGGAGATATTTATGTGAACGTCAGCTGTAAAGTGACATATTTTACCATTGAAGAACTTGATGATGTCAGTAAAGTCCATGTTGTTCTCCAGGATTATGTCCCTGTAGATCTCCACCAGCGCCAGGGCAATGAAGAGGACAAAGTGACTAGAAGACACACACTTGGCTGCCCAGATGGTTTCCCAGACTGCAAACACGTCATCGTACACGAGCTCTGGAACACAAATCACATAAAGAAAGGGAAGGTCGCTCTAAATCTGTGTTTGAGGACTCAGATGTTTGAGGACTCGGATGGGAGGTGAGTTTGCAGGAAGGGAAGTTATCAGTGGAGAGAGATAAGAGTGGAAGGGGGTGTTAGCAGGGAGGTTATACTGAGATACCTTGGTGAGAAAACAAGCCGTCTGAATAATAAAAAAATATCTATGCAGCTGCAGTCCATGGCAATTATTTCACAAGCAACTCCTATGAATGGTTTTCCAAAAATATAACTGTCTTACAAATCCTTTCCAAGTCTTGATAATAACTAAATGTCTTGTTACCAAACTGCATGGGGCCAACTCTTTTGCACCATGCCGTCACTTTACCTCGCTTGAAGTCTAGCAGAAACCAGCGGTAGCAGAAGTAGAAGTGGGTGTAGTCTCCGTTCTGGTGCATTAGCTCAAACAGCTCAGAATCGAGGATCTACAGAGAGAGGGGATCATAGGAGATTCAGGACAATAACAAATGAGGGAACACTAGCACTGTCGCCTCACAGCAAGAGGGGCCGGGGTCCCGGTCTGGGCGGGCCTTCTGTGTGGAGTTTGCATGTTCTCCCCGTGTCAGCATGGGTTCTCTCCGGGTTCTCCGGCTTCCTCCCACAGCCCAAAGACATGCAGCGCAGGTTAATTGGACTCTAAATTAAGGTGTGAATGTGAGCGTGAATGGTTGTCTGTCTATAGATGTGCTCTGCGATAGACTGGTGACTTATCCAGGGTGAACCCTGCCTTCGCCCAATGACAGCTGGGATCGGCTCCAGCGCCCCGCCACCCGAAAACAGAATAAGCGTTTCGGATAATGGATGGATGGATGGAACAGTGTAGCACTTGTTGGTAATAAATGGATTTAGTGATACCTGACTGCTAAAGTATCTGTAAATACTTTACTAGTACTGTGTCACCTGGATTAGAGAGCGCATGTTGGCAAAGTGAGTATCCATAGCTCCTCCGTGTGGAAAGTTTTGATTCATTCTCTTCATGAGCTCAGTGAAACAGCTGAAGGCCATGGCCTCTGAAAAGAGGGAACAGAGCGAGGAAGCTGGGGTGAGAAAGTGAGTGGGCAAGCTGTCCTCTGTTGTTCCATCAATAACTATACAAATACACCAAATGTCAGATAAGAGAAGTGATTCAGTGTTGACTCACCATCATCCAGAATGACCAGAAGTGGAGCAAGCAGATCACACATGCCCTGTACGTAACCGATGTCGAGGTGCCTCCAGATATAGCTGTAGATGTACAACCAAGAGAAGTGAGCTAAAATGTCAGTTGCTTTCATCTGAGTCACAAGCTGCTCAGGATTCAGAGGTATTTCCACTTTTTGTTATCAATGCTGTTACATATATATATTTTTGCCAGTCTTATCCTTTAAAGTATTATTTATGGCGCACTTATAATAAAAAGATAAGCAGTGAAAGGTTATGATTTAGTGGTATGAAGATGGGGGTGGGGGCATTATTGTAAGCCAATCACTCATGAGCACATTTACATTCAAACCATAAACCTTGAAAGGTAGATAAGCCATTTATATGAAGATGGGTATAATAATCATAGTCACACTCTTTATTACCCGTCGATGTTTTACCTGCACATGATGTTGCGCAGTTTCTCCAGGTTGGCAGGAGTGAAGTACCAATAGTTTCTGTCACAGCGCTGGACATCCTTTTCAATGCGGTGCAGATTTAATGTATACAAGTCCAAAAGCTCTTGCTGAAACAAACAATAAAAACAACAAATGAATCGATAAATTCAGCTCATAATACTGCTGAATTGCCTCAGCATAAATTAATATGAACACTTAAAAAAATACATGTGCATACAGAGAAGGGGCTCCCAGCAGATTCTTGAGAGGTGGCTTCATTCTTGGTTTTTACAGACTTGGCCAGAGACTCAAATTTAGGGTAAAGGCTCTCCGTCTCTGGCTCCTCATACAGGATGGTCTTTCCCTGCTCCTTCTCCTGCCTGAGCTCCATGTGGGGGGCCGAGTCCTCAGAGAAAGACAATGCTTCACAGCGTCCCTTCCTGCTCAAAGGCACCATGGAAACTTTGGCTTTTGGGATGTCCTCCATCTCTATGGCTGAGGGAGATTCATCAGACTCAGTCATAACCTGAGCCTCTTCTGTCTGGGAGGCAAAGTAGGCCTCTCTTGCTCTCGAGACCCCGGTGTCGGATGAGAAAACTAGGTTCTTTTTAACTTCAGGGGTCTTGTGTTCAACGGATATATTTTCTCTCCAATCTGCCAATAAGACTTCTTGTGGTTTATTTGACTTTGATCCGTCCATTTCATTCGTCTTTTCTACATTTGTTTCTGCAGATTTCTCATGCTTTGAAGTTTCCTCAATACTCACTTGAACTACTTTTTTAAGACTTTGCTCAACAGGTTCTCCTTTTGACCCTGTAGCAGCGGCTGACACCATCATGGTATCCTCAGTAGGCACTTCTTTTTCACACTTGGGCCCCTCTGTTTGAATTGCTCCTAACTCCTCAACAGTTGCTTGTGTTTTGGGTTGCAGACTTGTGTCTTTATTGGCCTTCACCAGCTCCTCCGTCTTGGTATTTTCTGCAGATTTGGTCACATCAGGTGCTTTCTCCTCCTCCTCCTCTTTGTTCTTCAATTTACCTCTCACTTGGCTGTCCATCTCAGCTGTCGGACCTTCACTTTCTACCCCTGCAGGTTTGACTGTGCTCTGTGGTTCTTGAGGAACAGCTGTAGATCTCAGGATTGCATCGGGCGCAGCACTGTCCTCTGTGCTGAGTGAGCCGTCCGACAGGCCGGAGGTGACTGAGAAGTTGCGGGAGGAGGGATGTCCGGAGTCAGGAGAGTTTATCCCGTTCTGCAGAGCTCCATTGGGTATCTTTGGCACCTGTTTGGCCTCCTCGCTCTTGGGCTCCGTCTCGATCTGATCAACCTCCTCTACAGACTCAAACACCTGAAAGAACAAGCCAAAGGGAAGCAGGCTAATCCAGGGGAAGGGATGGGAGGATGTGAAGAACTAGCAAGGGAGAGAATGCAGGGGTGAGGAGTATTGGTTCAGAAAGTTGAGATCACATGCATTACTTTAGGATCACGATATTAGAAGTCTAAAAACTCTAACAGAACTCTATTCAGTTTGCATAAAAGACCATTTTCAGACTATTCAGACTATGCAGGCTGTAACATGAGAGTATTTGATACCTGTGTGCTGCTGCTGGAGTCACTCTGCAGGCGAGCCAGACTCTGCCTGTCTGAGCTCTGGGGGGACTGGGACTGGGTAATAAAAATATTTAGACCAATATAATATTATATAAAAATATGTTTTACTGATATGCATCTTTGTTATCGTTGGCTCATGACATGTGTTGTGCTCACATTAAATGTATACTCTGGTGAGTATTGGAATTGAGTACAGTTGCAGGAAATACGGTTAAAAGTTTCAGACATGGGCCAAGCTTCAAAACTGTCAGATTCTACTTTTCCCATCATGTGACCAATATTCTCTTTAGAACTTTTCAGCTTGATAATTGCCCATGTTTTCAATCATACAGATCTGTTATAAAATAGAAAGCTACAGAGTTACCCAACAGTTATGTAACTGTATTGCCCGTAACTAGTAAACACTTTTATTATGTGTTATTATTATTTCCTAACTCTGAACATAAGTGTGCATTACTGCTTCACCTCATTGCTGACAGTGGAGTTGTGGTGGATCATCTTCTGATTGGAACTGTCCATGCTCGCTCCTGAGGAGCACTTTGCTAATGCAGCAGCATGCTGCTCCTTCTCCCGCTGGCGGACAATCTCCTCACAGCCGAGCCACTCACGCATGGTCTGTTGGTAGCACACTTGGACTTGTTCGTCCACCTGGGGTGAGGGTGAGCGACCAAGGGTCAGTGGTTAAGGTACAAAATGCTTTTAATGCATAGCCATAATTGTGCAAACTACAAACCTCTTTCCTCTCAGCTTCTGACATTCCAAACTGGTAATGGCCCAGCAGAAAAGGCCACACCTCTTTACGCAGCGAGGCGTCCACACCACCGAAGTAGACCAGGCGAAGCAGCTCCTGCTCATCGTATGCCTGAAGACACAAGATACAATTGCTTTTTACATTTTTTTGTATCAATCTTTGCATTTGCCTCTTCAATAAAAATACAATTATGTTATGGTAAAGACTAATGCAGGAGAGGTTGGTAGATGGTAAAGATGGCATGCACTGGAGCATCTGTCAGTGTGATTATACAGTATGTATGTGCTCAGTACTTTGAATTTGATTCACAGGAAGATAAATACAAATAAAATGTAAGTTAAATCCAGTTTAAAAGCAACTGTCCACATCTGTTACTCAACCACTAATCTTTTGTTTAAATAAGTGTTTAAAGGATTACGTTGCATTTCTCCATATTAGTTACATTTCATACAGAAATGTAAAGAAAAATACATTAATAGCAACTAATTGGTTTAAACTAATCATACAAGTTTAATTAAGCCACATATGATGATGTTTCCATAACAGAGCAGACATATCCACTAATCATGGGATGAACTAATAAGTGGACCATTGTTTGTTGAACTACTGTTTCTAAGCTCAATTAATCAGAATCAGAATCAGAATCAGCTTTATTGGCCATGTGTGTTTACACTCACATGGACTATGACTCCGGTTACACGTAGCTCTCGTTGTACATATATATACATATATATATATATACACATTTACAATAAACAACTGAGTCACTTTAGTGATGGCTACAATAAAAAAGGGTTTTAAGACAAATATTTGCTTTTTTTATGTTCAATTCAAACCCTCCATGGCTTTAGGTAAATGTAACTGATGTCCAAATAGATGTGGACTTTGAGACTGACAGGGCCATTAGTCACGCTTCATGCACACTGTTGTGAGACTAATGGTGTGAGCCACATGATTAGCAGAGGATGAATATGGATGAGACAGAAGACAGACAGAGTGAAAGAGAGAGCCTGATAGTTGACATGCATGTGTGTGTGTTTGTGTGTGTGTGTGTGTGTGTGACACAGCATACGGTCTGCAGCAAAGTGAGGTTTTCGATTGCAGTGCTGCGACACCAGCGATGCTTACTGTGCAGTCCTGGAGGAACGTCTGCCACACATCCGTGGTGAGCCCTTTGTAGGCATCGCACGGCACTTCGGGCGCCACAATGGTGTGATTGACGAGAGCAGAGAGGTGTGTACGCACAGTGGACAGGTGACGGCAGTATGCCAACCCTGGTTGACAATACAGTTCATTACTGAATGGCTCTGAAGATGGTAGTGATAATTGAAATGAGGATATTACGTACTGCCTCCAACACATTTTCAAAGTGAATGTGAATAGATACTAATATTTAAGGATTGTCAGGGTAAACATTAAGCAATCACTTACAGCCATAAAACGCCCGAGAGATTATCTGATTCTTCATGTTGTCGCACAGCAGCTTCAGAGGAGCCCTGCAGGAAGATACAGCACAGAGCCTTATGTCGAGGATTCACTTTTCTCTTCTCTTTCCTTAAAAAACAATCATCAGACCATCATGGAATTAATCACCTAGTGCATGAGAAGTTACTCATATTGTCCGGAGATACTGCATTTAATGTAGAGTTTATTACAGTCTAACCTTTTATCTTTCAAATGATTACCTGACATATGGAACACATTGGCCCAGAGGCTTGTCTTTGTTTCGTAGCCTTCAACCATCTTATCGGCCTCGCTTATCAGCTCATTTCAAAGCGGTAAATGTCAGATAATTGTCTTCTGGGTAATTGCAAGGTTCTTGTCTATTTGCTTCTTTCTGTTTTGTCTCTATTGTTGAGGATTTCTGGTCGGCACTGAGGGATGTCAGGTGTGTTACTTTGTGTCTTCAGCAGTTTCTCTGTCACAATGTAGCACAACTCTAGTCAAGCTTGAAATGTGCTTATGTCTAACCTCTCATGGTTGCACCCCTTGGGTGTTGCATCAGAGAAGCTCCCCCGAGAACAAGAGGAACAAGAGGACTTCCTGAGAGTGGGATGCCACATTGTTGCTCCCTGATCCATCAAGTCTGGAGGAGTCACTGCCACATAGACACACACACACACACACACACACACACACACACACACACACACACACACACACACACACACACACACACACACACACACACACACACACACACACACACACAAATCATTGTCACTTAAAAATAATTATGCAACAGAGGCTTTTAAACAACATACACATTTGCACTTAGAAGATTGAAACACTGCTGGAAACTCTTTGCATAAGCAGAATCATGCTCATCAATTGTGATCAGCTGAAAGCACTTCAGAGTGCAATTAGTTCGTGCTTGATTCCTGTCGGAGCAAAGATACAGCATAAAACAAAACATTCATACAATCTGGAATAGATGCACAATATTATAGATCAATAGATCAGAACCTTTCTCAATCCACCCATTGGCTGTTAAAATGTTACTGCGCTGTAATGCAGTAAAAAGGTATAACACAAGGCGGCAGGGATTGGGAGGGGCTTTAATAACAATGCACATTTATAAACTTTGCCTGAGGCGTAGGACAGGTCAGGAGGATTTCAGATGCAGAGACTTAAAGCAAGCTGACAGACAGACAGACGAGCCGAGCGTAACAGTGTTACAGCCGCGTCCTGTGAGTGAGGGGATTCTTCAGGACAGCTGCAGGACCGCTTAGGATCCCTGTTTTGGAGAGGCTGTGCACTCAGTGGAAGGGAGAGGGAGGAAGTCAGATGGGGAGGATGGATTACAGTCACTGTAACAAACAACGAGTAGCATTTTCATAAAAATACAACAGTTTGGAGAGGCTTGTGGGTGCTGCTCATAATTATTTGCTTCTTTGGAAGGAATCTCACCAAACTCTGACTGGCTGTTTGGAAAGAGGATGCGGAAGACATAGTCTGTGGCCTCGTCCTCCTCCTTATCTGAGACTGAGTCTGAGGATCCAGATCCCTGAGGAACACTATTACGCAGCTTGGGAAACACCTTCCCCTGCAATGAGAATACAACTGATATTAAACTAATGGCAACAACCAAAATGTATCAACCATTACAGCCAGCTAAAGCATCAATGTGAATTAAAGATGATGAGTGTCTGCATGCTTCAGCTTATTAATAGCGGCTGAGCATGTGTGGGTGGTTTTCATTATTCTCTTTTGCTGCAGATACATTGCTATAGTCACAACAAAAGCATACATTTTTTATTAATTTATTGATCAGATAGGGCTGATTTCTGGATGTGAAGCCAGAGAGCGACTCCAAAGAAAAAACCTTAAGTGCTGACCTTTCCCCTCTGGGACCACAGCGGAGGGTCCAGCTGGCCGTGAGGAAGCAGCCCGTTCTCCAGGCAGGAGAGGAACTGGAGCAGGTGGCCGCCTCTAGGGAAGCGAATCGGAGGTCTCTGTATCCCATCCTGACTGACCAGCACCACCGTGCCCCCACTGTCAACTGCGGGAGATGTTTTCTTGGTTTAATTATTCATGATACCATGTAATTTGAAAGCCGTGTTTAATTGCAGACATTGTATCAAATACAAAAGGCAGTAATTACACGCAAACACAGAGTCAAAATTGTGCTGTAAAGGTCTGTGAGGACCCACCTTGTTGATGACAGTGTAAGTAAACTATCTCCCCCAGAGGGATGGTCATGGCATAATCCCAGTATACACTGAAAAACATGAATCAAATATATAGTCAGTAAAATAACGACCCAGACTAGTCTTCGGACCCCGCGTGGATCAGCAGCGAATAATGAAAAGCAAATCCACAGGGAATATCATTCTATGTAAGGTAAAATCGCAAAGAGAATTATTAGTATTCATTGCCAATAAAGAGAGTAGTCGGGGGAGTGTGCACAGACTAGCAGGAGCATAGTGGACTAACGCAATAAATACATTTTTTGGTGAGACGAACCATGCACAGGCAGTACCTCAGTCAATAAACCATTTGCTGGCTGCTGTGCTCAAAATAAGCATCAGCAGCATTGACTCTGCATACTGAGCCCCCGAGCCACGCACAAACACATTGCGTTATTCAGTAACAACCCCGTGTTACACAAACAGCAGATCAAAGACGTTAAGATTGCAAGTTTTTAGATATTCTTATAAGAGAAGCATTGCTAATATCATCCAACACAGGCTTTGTAGACATACACAATCACCATAATCATGATCCATTTCGCAACTGGATAATTTCGCACCTGCATTCGTAGTCCAAGTCTGCAACAGAGCCGTTCATGAGCTGGTTGGGTGTCCACTTCAGGGTCATGAGGTCAGCATTCTGGTGCAGAGAGAGGTAACCTGGGATAGCCTCCATGTCGTCCCTCTGAAACAATCGTGAGAATAAATACGGCAGTTGTGTGCATGTATTCACATTGGTAACACATCCAAACAAAGAATAACTCCATTACAGTTCTCGCAGCATAGTCATACATTTTACAGTTTGGGCGTATTAACCTGACAGCATATCAGGCTCTGATACAATGTTCGTGACACTATTTAGCTGTGACATTCCTAAAAAATGTCAGACAGAATTGTTGTCAGTCAGCCTGTTTATAAAATGTTTTATAGAATTTGGTCAGTATAGAGAAACAAATTATAATCTTCTGTAAACCTGTAGCTTTTAAATTGCTTTTAAACTATAAAAGATTAAGAGGCACCAGACAGTTACCGGTTGTACAAGCACATTGTTTTTGCCAAACAGGAGGGTCACTCTGCTGTTTTGATGCAGCGACTCCACATATTCACGAGCTGATGGCGAGGGGGAAGGGCGTTCATCCATGCTGCTGCTGGAGTGCCGCTTCTGAAACTGTACAACACACACACAAAATATATCACATCAAATAACAAACATCGTAAACTGGTCCTAAACTGATGACTTTCTTTGCAGAATTAATTACAGCTGGCCAGTCACAGTATAGCCATTTCCCATGAGTAACGTTTGTTTTCACATGACTCAAGATAAGAGAAATATAAGATTCATTCATGTGCACCAATGCCTGCGGTCTCAGATACACTGTTCTTTCTCCTGGGACACATGACTTCACTTACTGCAGTAATCTTAGCAGATTCTCTTTAATCAGACAGGCAGCATGTCAGAATGAAACTGATCACACTAAAAGTCTGCCGGCATGACATGTGTGATAAACTAAAACGAGCCTGGCACTAATTCTGCATGTGCATCTGCTGTATTACCAGTTTAAATACTCACACACAGTGCAGGCCTCTTAGTGGGAGAGTCCTGTCTGCAGTGGCCACCATGTATGCGATGTCTTTGCACCAACTCGTCAGCAGACGGGTCTGTCCAGAAGTGGTCGGCTGTCTTCATCTTTGTATATTCCAAAGCACAAGGTCCAACTGTTGAGTGAAGATGAGCAGTTACGTAGAGCAGACACTAGCTTTTAGGTTTCACTAACCAGTGATCAGCACTGGACTATCCGAAACATCAATGAGCAGCCTAAAAGATAGAGAAAGAGAAGGTTACATTTCTGTCGATTTTCAGGGACGTATTGTAACCAAAAAGGTACAAAGAATGTTATGATAGTTTAGAGCAGTAGCTACTAACATTTTTGGCTTCCAACCCTTAAAATAGGTTTTGTATATTTGTGAACCTTTTTTTTCAGGGATTATCTACTAATTCTTTATAGGGAATCACTGCATTGCTTTAGGGTACAAATGATATCAGCCTAATTTGAAAAGGTAGAGATCAAATTGATAACATTGTCTGCCTGATTCCATGTGAATGCAGCGTTAGTACAATTTGGGAGCCATATGAAAAAAAGGGTACCACAATGTCCCTGTATAGGATACAGATCCAGGAACAAGCTTTTGTACTGAAAGAAAAGTTAAATTACACCGCCATGATCTCCCATTTTCATGTAAACATGAGCCCAAACAGAATGAGGCACAAAATGCAAGATGACAACATTAAAAGACACAAATCCTTCCAATGTCACACATAATTACCTAACAAAGAGGCAAGGATAGGTCCGTCCACAGGGTCCATGAGAACAGCTTCTTTCTCGTAGTATTTACTGGAAGACAAACGTAAAAGGGGGATTTTGAAGGGACGTAGACTTCTAGCACAAACAGTTTGGCGTGTGTTTCCCTGACCCTTCTCAACATACCTGCTGTTCTCCACCAGGTAGAGGACAATCTTGTCCAACACCTTCTCAAATAGAGCCGTGCGGATCCACATGTTCTTGACTCCCTTGGGAGTGAGGCTGGGCAGTCGAGGCATCTTGCGAAGGCCGTCCTGACTTTGCAAGCTTTGACTTCGTCTGCAGGAGGAGAGTCACAAGTTTCAACACAAACAATGCGAGTATAACATGGTTTTAAATTCCAGGGAGTAAAACTGCATCTGCAGGACGCTAATGGCGTCAGTGGTTCATGATCCAAAAACATGAATTATTTAGAAGCTTTTTATAACGAAAAATAGCCTTTCAAGTGAGCAGACAGCCGTTTGTTTTGAGCGCTGTCGGCCCCACCGGGCTTTGATGTAAGCTTTGAAGTCTGCTGTGATGTGAGTCAGGACGTCTCTCACTTTGTCTCGATGATCTGCTCGAGCTCCTGGGCCTTCCTACACAGCTCCTCCGCTGGGACGAAGCTCTTCCCCACCTTCATGAAGAGCGCTGCTATCTTGTTGCTGCGCAGAAAGCCTGCTGCTCGCCGTTTCAGCCCGTGCAGAACACACGCCTCCACCGCAGCTGTGTGGACACAAACACATGGTTGAACAAGGTATAATATACTCTTTACCAAAGTGCACTTTACTAAAACCAGTATGGCGAAACAGCATATCAATAAAGGACAGCGGCCACCTTAGTGTCTCCTTTGAGCTTCACTCTGGTCTCCCTCCACTGCTGGGAAAAATATCTGGCTCTTCAAAAACAACGTTGGAGTAAAGATTCAAAAAGTACAGCTTTAATTTGTAACACTTAAAATCACTCTTTGGGATATTGATTGTGACTCAAATGTTAATTGGTGTCAATAATTTATCCAGCAGTTTTGTAGAACAAAGTATTTGCCAGACATGTCATGTCATACATCAACTTCAATTCAATGAACTTTAAATTAATTTAATTAACTGTCTACATCACTTTCCAGGGAACAAAAGCAACAATGCACAACATTTCAGATGTCCAGTGAGTTTCTTCACCATCCGCACCTCTGCACAGTGAATATCTACTGTATACTGGGCTTTATATGGTGTTTATATGTAGCCTACATACATATCGCTGTGCATATATATATATATGAAATGAAACTTGCAGCAACTGGTGCTATAAACATTTCTTTACATATTTTGAAGATGTGTGTTGTGTATGTGGTCAATACATAATGAAACCATTCTGCTACATTTTCTGGAGGTGTTTTTTCAGAGTTTATGAGGTTAAAGACTCCATATTTCTTCAGTGCATTTTCCAGGTGCGGAAAAAACCATTTGATACATTTCAGGCTTTGCATGAACTACATTCATCCAATAAGCTGCAATGGACTCAAGTCGATGACACACACAAAGCATGCATCCCTCTCTCAGGCCTACGTGGTAGCACCTGGAGCTGTGTTGACATTTGAGATCCCTTTCAGGACTAATCCTGTGGCTCTGTTCACATGGGGTCAGGGGGAAGGCTGCTGTTGCCATGGGAACCCCTGTTGATGGAGCTGCGGGAGACGAGGGGCGGCGGCAGCTCATCATCAGTATCACGATCTCTCTTTCTCCATCATCCTCACTCCTTCAAACAGCTTCTGTCCCTTTATCCTGTCGCTCAGTCACTTTCTCTGTCACAGCTGTGAGCACGATCTCTGGTAACTGGGTTTTACTTCTTCTTGGGCAATCAAAGTGTCATCACAGCCATCAACCTTCAGTTTTCTTTTTATCAAAATATATCAGGTGTTGCTCTGTCTCTCTCTCGCTTCCTGCACTTTGCTCCTTATCTGTCTGTGTTGTTTCCCCCCACATCATTATAAGAGCAAGAAGCTAAATGTCAGAACATTTAAAGGTCTCCAAATACAGTTCATCCTCCTTACTCTCATTGTTTTAGTTAATCAGTCTCAGATGGCTAAAGAGCACAACAAAAAGCAACTCCCAAAGGTTTAAACTTTTTTTAATTGACTGTCTGTCCACCAAGCTATAGAGAAAATGTCCATGTGTCAAAAGAAGTGTTCAGTAGAGACACAAGGCATGGAGATGGACCGGGTCTTTTGTAAAATGAGATGTTGGACCTGACCCATGTTCACAAACAGCAGGGACAAGGACATGAGCATCATGTCAGATAGATCAGTCCTTTGTGTGGCCCCTCCCGGTAAAAACAGCTAACATGGTAAATTAGCTCTAACCATCCTGTATCTGTGGCAACTGAGTGCATTAAAAGACTCTCAGACAGACACAAAGCTGAGCAACACTCACAGCCACCAAAGGCACTGATAGTCTTAACATCGACAATGCTGAAAGAAAAGTCAATAAGTCAATGTGGATCCACAGAAACATTATCAAATGTGTTTTTAATCAATTTACCATTTGTGTTCTTCATCTAATATAATAACAATATTTAACAAACTATTGGTGACCACAGCTTTTGATTTGTGAGCCTTTGCACATTAGTAACTTCATGGCTTTGACATTTCAAAAACAGTCATCAGTTGATTTCTGATTAATAAACAGCCTTTCGCTGCAGATCGAAATATGTATGATGCATCACCACAAATATAATAATATATACTTTTCTAGCATTTAATAGAACAATATACAACATCCATAGCATTAATAAACAGCAAATACCTATTTGCTATGTAAAGATATAGTGGATGAATGCCTATCTGAGAATGACGTGGATCTCTCTCTGTGCGTTGTTATCCGAGCTTCTCTTTGCTTTGTTGACATACAGCCAGCCAGCCGCACATGCTTTTTAGTGCATATTAGTGCATGTGAGCATGTCCCACTGGCTCAAGATAGCCGCCAATCACAGCTCTCATGCGGCGGTTACAGAATATAATGCCGTCCTGACCACGGCGGCGTCACTGAAGCATAGTGCCCGCCCTCATGTCCCCCCTTCAGGTAAACACTGTTAGCGCTAAGATACGAGCTTAGTGCAGAGCATGTGATATACAAAAACATATTGAACTGGTATTACATTTATGATAAATTGGTTATTTGACAGTGTAAATAAGTCAAATGTTGCTTTAAAAACATGAATATCACTGATCTAAATGGCAACTATAGTGAGATTAATTTCAACTGATTTTGTGAGTAAATAAATAAAATAATCTATCAATTAACTGAACAGTTGTCTCTAGCTTTGCTGTGCCACTTTTCATTGCTTCATAACTCAAGTCGACGGTGGCTTTCTGACACACATTCCCTCCCCAGCATCCACATTTCAGCCTCTGCCTGGGCACCTCATCAAAGTAGCCGTAATGGTGGAGGCTAATTGCTCCCCGGTGAGCTGGCCGAGCTCCTCTCCCATCCTCCACTCCCTCTCATCTCTAAACAGACCACAGCTGAAAGAGGACAAAGAGTAACAAGAGCCGCTGTCTATAGGATCACAGGAGTCAAGAGGAGGAGGAGGAAACTGGCTGACAAATAAATAGAAAGATGAGAGGGTATCCGTAGCTTCTTTTTGCCTACTGGGACGTATGATAGTAATTGAAGAAAGACAGGCCTCAGACTGACCAGCAGCTATTACAGGCTGGTTAATGTCCACACCGCAGGCCAAGAATAATGAAGACACACAGTCTTAAAAGCCTTTATGGAAAAACATAAAGCACATACAATGGCCACATTGATTGATGTATATTGATATTGATTGATATTACATAGGTGGAGGCTTCAAATAGGCCTAGTGCCATTGTGATCTTATTTTAATTTCATTTTTTGAATTGTGCAAAATAATTACATAAATGTAAAAAAATAAATACTAATTAAATCACCGCCAACTACTTGTTTTGCAATTTACGCATTTCCAAAATGTCATCCCTTTTGAATTCGTATCATTTTAGACATTAGTGTGAAATTATCATAATTAGCATATATCCTTTACGGACAAAAAAAAGTGTTTTCTAATGTCACATTCACCTTTGACCTCCAAAATATGATCAAGTCAGCCTTGAGTGCCAGTGGATGTTTGTGCCAAATTTAAAGAAATTCCCTCCAGGCGTTCCTGAAATATCACGTTCAATGCATCACATGGACGGACGGACAGCCAACTCATAAACTAACGTCCCGGTCATGACTGTCGCCGCCATAGGGGCATAAAAAAGACTAATAAAAATCTGTGGTCTGTGACAAATTATTTTCATTACCGTCCAAGGGAAAACAAAACCATAAAACGATATTTGGGTGAGCTGATAACATAATTTATTTTGCTGATTTAATACATTTTGTAATTATGATGTACATTATTTTCACATTATGAAAGGAGCTATAACAGCTGGTAAAACTGTATCTTATACGAATTCAGATTTTAACTTTTATTTCTTACATTCTGTTACTCAATATAGTGCAGGGGTCACCAACGCGGTGCCCGCGGGCACCAGGTAGCCCCCAACGACCATATGAGTCGCCCGCAGGCCTGTTCTAAAAATAGCACTTGAGAGCTGCGTCTGAAATTAAATTTTATTCTGTTGCTATTCTTTTTAAATCACACATGCATTTATATATATTTAAAAATGACAATATCTTAAAAATATGTTTATTATACATGAGTTTAGATAAGTTTAGGTGAACTCTGACCTACTCTAGTTCAAAAGTATTTTGCGCGAGACAAAACCAGTGCTCGTGGAGAGTAAGCTAGCGGGCACGGGCGCGACGAAGATGGTAGGTACGACTGAAAGAAACTTGCGTGTGTCTCATTTGCGGGGCGACTGTGGCGACGGCACAATGTGGAGAGACACTTCACTACATGTCACAAAAGCTACCATGCTAACTACCCACCGGGAAGTGCACTACGGACAGAAAAAGCCCGTGAGCTAAAGGCAGCTTTGGGTAAGCAACAGTCTTTTTTCACGAGGCCGGCGAAAAAGTCACAAAAAGCAACCGAAGCCTCGTTTAGAGCTACACATTTTCTGATCAAGAAGAAGAAAGCATTTTCAGACGGAGAAGTTTTCAAAGAAGCAATGATGATAATTGCTAACACTGTACTTAAAGACGAGAAAAATGGAACCGATCTAATCTCCACTCTCTCTGACGTCCAACTGGGTGCATCTACGATGGCTAGACGAGTGTCAGATATGTCTGGTAATTTGGCCGATCAGCTGGACCGGGATCTGGCAGAGTGCAGCTGGTTTAGCATCCAGTGCGACGAGTCCGTGGACAGCAGCAGTACAGCGCAGCTGTTAGTTTTTATCTGGATGGGGTTTGTCAGTGGCTAGTGAAAATGGGACATTTTTCCTATGAAATGTAGTGATGTAAGTGATCATCGAAAAATGTAACAATTACTGAGATTAAAGTGCTGAATAGTGATATCTGTTTCCCTCCTTATTGTCATTGTTGCTAATTATTGTGAGAAATCATTTACGTGATTAGTGTCTTCACATAGATGAGTATTATTAATAATGTATAACTAAAGGCAAACTGAGCAAATTTGTTATTTCAGAAGAGCGTATCAAACTGGTAGCCCTTCGTATGACTCAGTACCCATGAAGTAGCTCTCAGTTTAAAAAAGGTTGGTGACCCCTGATATAGTGGCTTCTCCCTTCGCCGTACTTAGTCTGTGAGTATAAGGGTGCCATTACATTTTCACAACAATAAAGAGCAGACAGGCCTGCAGAGATCTGACAGTTTCTCTGTAAGTGCGTTGGTGCATCTCTTTGCATATGATGAAGACAAATTATTGAAAGAATTTTTCTAGATAGTAACAAGAGTTTCTGTCTAGGAAACTTTTCATCACTGTTCACTCGTTTATGAATACAATTTCCTCCACTTCCATGGCTTTTTCGAGAGTTAAGAAGTAATTGTCAAGTCTTTGTCTGCATGCAAGGCTTCCAGCTAGTAAAAATATCCCATTTTCTGCAAGCTGAAAGTAATTTTATTCACACTTAAATCCCAAAATATATCTTGTTATCGATCACAGCTCTGGACTGAGCCAGACATCTGACTAATGTGAGCGCCTGCATGTGGGCAGCGTGTTTCTCACAGTAATCATGCTGCACTCTGTTAGTGCATTTAGAGCCAAGAACAATAACATTTGGTGAAATACTGAACTTTAAATGTCCTTTATTTTTATATCACACTGATTATATGATTGTGCAAAAGTTAAGCTGATGATGTGATGTTGGGAAAATACTTGTATAATATGAAAACCAATCCAATAATAAGGACTACCAGATTACTCTATCCTGTCTGATGGACTAAGATTGGTGTTGCCAGATAATCTAGACTACTGCATGTATATTATGACAATGATGGTTGGTAAATGTGAATAATTTGTGTTCTATTATGGAGCATTTGTCCACATTAATTTGGTTCTGTTAGAACATATTTTGCTTTCTGTTTCTGTTTCCACTGCCTTTCCTCCGAGCTGTTTGTCTGTTTCAGGTCTCCTGCGCCCCCTTTCAGTGCCTGCCGCGCCCACATCTGAGCTTCATCAGTGCGTCAGTGGAGCTGCATTTCAGCCCCTGAACCAGTGCTGCCCTTTCTTCATGGCCTACGATGAAGCATGGCCAGTTGAACTCCTAATTTCTTGGAGAACCTCATGTCCTTGCTTCCTTTTTTTATTTGATTTATTTCTGTTAAACATTCTTCTGTCAATAAATGTTGTTCCATGTTACTCTTTAAGTGTTCCAGTCACCTTCTCTTTTAATTTTATTTTGTTTGCATACACTAGTTACTCCCTGTAACACAACATACAGGTAACACAGGGTCATTGATGTCTATTAGGAGAACTGGAATGTTAAGTAAAACCTCTAAATTTACATTTGACTCTGGGTAACATTTTATTCTTAAAAAGTCTGCAGAGTGGAATTATAAGATCTGTCAAAACCACGATGTACTTAATTGCCTTCCTGTGTATTAGTTTGTTTTATGGACTTCATTTTGTCCTGTGATCAATAAAGTTAGACCGAGGAAGATGTGTTTTGTGTAAAGTAATTTGTGACCACAGCTAAATACATATGTATGATGAAAATTAAGAGAGAACTTACATTTAAGTAATTAGTTTTAAGTTAAATAAAGCAGTTAATGTAGAGAAATAAAATCAACAGACTAAAATGAATCAAAGCAATAATAGCAACCAACAAATATATGTAAGGTAATAGATTCAAGATTACAATATAAAGGTGTCACAAATAACTAAAATCACTATCAGGAATGATTTGAATTAAAAGAAAAGACTCAGGCTATTTTCAGCATGGCAGAATTGTTGAAGCTGAAGTCATAAAGGAGCGAAAGCCGCGTGACTCATTGGTGTTTGTTGGTTACTCACCACAAAAGGACACAATATGGCTGCTGTCTTCGTGAACAAACTTCCTGGTGACGGATTCCTCCATAATCTGCTTCACCTGTCAACGACATGCCAGAAGATGGATGACCCATTCATTAACGTGCCACAAGTGGTACACACACAGTCAGTGAGGGGCGAGTTGGTGAGAGTTGTACCAAAGTATCTCAGAGAAGAATTATGAGAAATTATAAAGACGTGTAGACAAAACAAACGGTACAATTATGTAAAGAGTGGGGTTGATAAGTTAAGATGAAGAAGAACACTGAGTGGGAAGAGTGCATGCTAAGTTGGTTGATGAGTCACCAGCTTTCATCCCAAGGGCCTCTACTGGGAAATGGAGGTAGTACAATTGGGGGTGGAGAATAAAGGGAGAGGAGGGGCCTTCCTCTGTCACAGACCCCTTCACAGTTTGTGATCCTCGGTGGGAGCAACTGATTCTGTTGCGTCAAAGGCTGATGACGTCTTATTCATGCAAACCCAACTTCTTAAAAAAAAAGAATGGAGGCCACACTCATTAGTTCGGTTTTATCGTCACGGCAATGTGTCCCTCTCCCAGTTGGCCTGGCAACAGCCACAGAGCAATATTAAGAAAACGTTGTGAGCCCGCTCTGCAATCTGCATGGGGAACATCAACCTCCGGACACAGTTACGCAGATAGCTGTAATTTCCTGTTGAAATGAGTCTGTCCACAACGGCCACAGTACACTGCCGAGTTCAGCCTCTACACACACACACACACACACACACACACACACACACACACACACACACACACACACACACACACACACACACACACACACACACACAGCTATTCACTCCAGTGGCTGACGCTCCCTCGTCTCCATTTCACCTTCCTTCCAATCCGCACATTGATTCAAATCTTCGGTGGGGGGAAGACGTTGTTCCCTGTGAGGCAGTTTAGTGGTCAAAAAGCAGCCAGCTGTCTAACAATATCAGTTTTCATCATTTATAGCTTGATCATAAAACGTTGAACACGCTGATCAACCTGCGTGTCAGAGAATGACGGCGGCCTTAAGGTAACGTAAAATAGTGTTTGGTGTTTGGTTTGTCCATTTTGGGCTACTGTAGAAACATGGCTGTGTCCGAGCTGACAAATACAGCACGATTCTTAGCTTCAGGTGTACACCAACATATGAATATTATATTTCATTTCTGCAAATAGATCTCAAACATCCTATCCACTGGACCTTTACGTAAAAGCAGTATGTATTGAGAGAGGCACAGAACAACTAAATAAAATCTGCTCACTGAGCAATGATCGCAACCTCACTGTTAATGCAAGCTCACTAATCTCCAAATATAATGTATCTAAATATGAACATTCACTAATTAGACAGCAGTCATTATGCAAATGCTGCCTGTTCGCAGCATCGTTATCTTCCGAATCAACAGAAATGATTCACGCTGCCAACACAACAGAGACAGTGTCAGTCTGATGTGATGCACTCACAATCACACTTATATAAAGCCTACACACACGACTCCCTCTCTTTCTCTCGCTCTCTCTCCCTCCCTCTCTTCTTTCACCTGGGATACAGATCAGGCCTCTCAGGAATTCATATGTCGAAGTGTGTAAGCTCAGACAACCTGCAGGTTTCTATGGAGACGGCACATGTCTCACCCTGCATCGCTTTTGCCGAAGAGGATGCATCAACAGCATTCAGTCACCGCTCAAATAAACAAAAACATTATTGCAGTTCTCCAGGCTGCAGTATTTAATATGATATCTAGATGTGCTGTGGGGTCATTGTTTCACGTATCATCCTAGTGTGTTCATTTGTTATCAATAAAGCACAAACATACAGGGACCTTAACATTGAGGGGCCATACCTCCTGAAATGGCACCACAGAAAAGAATATTCATAAGAATTTACAGATAAAACAATGTGCGTGATGTGACAACCATTAAATGTCTTTTACAGCGGCCACGCCTGATGTGAACTAACGACTGCAGCCTGTGGGCCTCACCAGAGTGATAAAAGACATTCAGAGTATTCCAATTAGCTCATGCAACAGCCGAGCCAAGAAATACGAGTCAGAGAGAAAGCCCCGGCCATTAACAACCGCCCTTCATTATGCATCATCTTTTTGGCCTATGATAAATGAAGGGGGAAAAATCCTCATTGGTTATGAATGTTAATCCATGCACAGAGCCACACTTCTGAATTACGACTCTATTATTTGAATAACAATTAAATAATAAATAGACATAGATTAACCATCAAGGTAGTGATGTCATAACAAAAACCATTGCAACCACAGTACCACCTGGCTCACCACAAGGTCCATTCAGTAGCTGTTCGGGACCTTTTGATCATATAACATGATCTTCTTCAGTGGATGGGAGTTGGCATAGAAGTGCAGATGTTCAATTTTCATTTTTTTTCTGTGTACTTTTCCATGTTGGCTCCACCTTGTAGTGACATTATTTTGTCAACTTCTTAGTTCCAGAGTGAACTTTCCATCTCAACTTGACGTGATGTTAATATAACACACAGCCCCCTCCAGGTTGGACCCCGACGCCGCTGCATATATCACCTCAACTGTCACGCTAACAGCACCTTGCACTTCACTATATGATTGTAGTTGAGCACAAACTCGCCCAGTAATCTTATGTCCACTCGTACCAAAACCTGATCATGAATACATTCACCTAGAACGCTCAAAAACTGTATAATCTCAGTGTAACTCTTTCAGTTTCTATGACAACAATACGATTTGATGATTTTCCAGCAGCTTGTTCCTGCATTAAGAAGCAACCTTGTTTTAATGTTTTCTATTAACATGTCACCAGCAATCAGAAAACCTCCATAACACAAAACAATACTGGTGGGTTAGTTTACACCCCACAGCGTGAAACCTCATCCTGACTCTCTCTCTCTCTCTCGCTCTCTCTCCTTTAGCAAACACAGGTGTGTGTGAGTGTTTGAGGGAGCGAGCAGCATAATTCAGAGGTACGCTCATTACTCGGGCAGGCTGAGAGGTGTTCTGCACCAATAGGAGCTCTTATTCAAGCCAGTGTGAGCCGGAAGGTAATTCCACAGACGTCCGGCCCTCTCTGGATAATGGCCCACGTCCAGGTATATCTGAGCAGACTGGTGGCACACAACCAGCTGGACAAGGAGAGCGTGAGAACACACAGCATGGAGACTCCATAAGGTATATCCCACACAGAGTAATAATAACTACAAACTAAAGGGAAAACAGCACAAACAACAACATCTTTATTTCATTAAAGGGGAATAACTCATAACCACTTAATCAATTACAATTATGTGTTAACCCAACAAGAGTCATGCTGGTTTTCCATAAATCAGCACACAGGAGGCAGGAATAATTATAGGAAGGGTCTGGTCTCCACTGATAAGACTGCAAACAGGGCTCGGAGGAAAATCAGAGCAAAGTCTCTTCATTTCTCCTTTCACAAGATCTAGGAGGACATTGTTTATCATTGTTTGCTTTTCAGAAAGTCTTGTGAGATGAAAGTAATTAAATCAATCCATCACCTGTTAACAAACGGATGTGAAACAAAGTGGCCTTGTCTTGGATAAATCTGGCCAGAAAAATGGAATGAGTAGCCCAACCCTCTCTAAAAGACTACTTACAATGGTCCACTTATAATGCTTCAGTTTACAATAATTACAGGTACAATCGCAGTACAATAGTTTAGGGCATGCTGGGCTGACTGTACTTTACTGGTAATCTGTAAATGTTAGGTGAGGTGCTAGTGCGTTTGCGAAAACCTTCCCTGAACAAACAAAGGCAAACAAAAACCTCAACAAAGTAAACACTGTACGACCATGGAGACCTAATGGAGTGACACACACACACACACACACACACACACACACACACACACACACACACACACACACACACACACACCAGTTTCCTAATACATTATATTAAGCTTTCATTAAAACATTATCTATCTCCATGAGAGTTGTATGTATTATAGTTATATAAATTGATATATAATAAATGAAATGTAATGACAATATCTATTATTATAAATATCTGTGTTTCAGTGATGACTTATAGTATTCTGCTGCTGCTATTACTAGGTTAACTAGTTATTATTAAGTAATTGTTTACTAAGTGAAAATGTGACGCTACACACTACATAAGACACGTTCCACCACACACAAACTAGTTATAACCCACAGTAACTGGCAGGTGGGACTGTTGGGAAGCTAACGATGGCTTGCTAATGTTCATAAGACGAGAAGTTAGTAAGAGTAAAATAAGTATGGTCCACACATTGGACCTGACACAAAATGCTATTCAATAATCATGTAAATATTTATGAAATTTCATTTAGCAAATGTCTGACCATTATCGTTGAACCCTGAGTGGTGCAAGATTAAGATTTAGTAAATTGAAGTTGAAAGAATTTATAAAGAACAAACTTAGTAATGGATTTATAAATATCCATGGTGCAACCCAACCCTGTGGCCTAAATGCAGTGTTTAACCAATAATGTTACACAGAAATAACATAAAAAAAAATAAATAAAAAAATAACATAAACTCATGTCAGATTCATATCAGATTAGTTTCACCAGAATAACAGTAAGCACCCACAGCTATGTGATAATGTGATCATATTAAGCTGTAATAACCAGGTCCAGAAAATGATTATCTTAAGCAGTTTTCTTTAGATATAACAATCATTATTTTTCTTCATTCTAATGGATATTCATGCAAATTCAGCATCAGCACTACTTGCTCCCATGCAACGGGCTTCACGTGTCAGAGATCTTTATGCTCCATATGTCCTGTCTCCAAGGGTTGGGACATGAAATCTACAGCAAAATACTTCGGTAAGCTTTCTGAGAATTCACAAAGATGAAGATCTCTAAAAAGAAACGTAATTTGTGGTTTGAATGTCAGACAGACTAAATGATAGCGATGTCTCATTTGCTGAACTCTGGTCTTCTGTTTTACTGCAGCAACCTCAAATGATGATGAGTGACATGAAGTGCTGAAAACCAGCTGAACAGACCACCAGAGCTGCGTCCATATCACACACACCACACACACACATACACACGCACACACACACACACACACACACACACACACACACACACACACACACACACACACACACACACACACACACACACACACACACACACACACACAGACACACAGACACACACACACACACACACACACACACACACACACACACAGACACACACACACACACACACACACACACACACACACACACACACACATACACACACACACATACACACACACACATACACACACACACACACACACACACACACACACACACACACACAGACACACACACACACACACACACACATACACACACACACAGAGACACACACACACACACACACACACACACGCACACACACACACACACACACACACACACACACTTCGGCAGAAGGCGGATGGTTTGCTCTGCCATAAACACCACAAACACAATCTGTTTCCTTCATGCTGCTTCTCCACCCGTATGATTGAGCTGCAACACCAACACCCAAAACAGGGAATAAGATGTAAAGAGAGAAAATGATAAATACTTTGAGACTACTATTAGTAATCTGCTATTTGACATGGCCTGGTTTTCTAATCTTTTCAACGAGGTTGAGATTCAGTTGAGCATCCAAGCCATTTATCTCAGGTGTCATCGTCAGGAATAAACTGATCGTTTGGTGCAAGTTTCACCAAAAAGCATATTCATATCTGTGCACAGGGTGAACTGTGCAGCTTCATACACACTAACATGTTTGTTTTTCCGATTTGATAAGTGCTAAGTTGAAAACACCCACCTCCTTCATGACGGTGCGCAGCAGCCTCTGTCGGGTCTCTGCCTCTGAAACACAGCACAAACAGACCCACACGGCACAGGTTTACATTCTGCCACAACTTCCCTCAGCCGGTACCCTCAAAACAACACAAATGCAATTTTAGTAAAATTGTTTTGTTGCTCCCACCTGCCATGATTGTTGCCATGGATCCTGTCTCCAGTCTGCGAGCCTCTCATCAGCTGAGTGCCGCTCGTACACTGCGATCAGCTGCTCCTCCCCCAGCACGCCCCTTAAAGACGCACGCGCTGCTTCCATTGGGAGGCCCGGGGGCAACAGGGAAGTCGTATATTACTCTTTTTCTTTTACGTTTGCTTCAGCACTATTAGAACAACTGGGCCAATTATGTACAGACACGACACACAATTCACACAACTACACACACAAAAAGCGAAATCCCTCAGATATTTTCCTAAATTAAACATTTAAAACTAATCCATGATTTATAAAAACCCAAACTTGTCAGCGTGTGGCACACACACACACACACACACACACACACACACACACACACACACACACACACACACACACACACACACACACACACACACACACACACACACACACACACACACACACACACGCACACACACACACACACACAAACTCATACGACGTGATTGTCTTTGAACCAGATAATCGTAACTCAATATTTCTAATATATATAGAATATATATATTCTCGGTTTGATTATTCAAAGATATTGTTAGAGCATCAACACACACAAGTGTTTTCTACTTGATATCTATTTCTCTCCACATTGTAAAATCAATCAATACATCAATTCATTTCCAAAGGATGTATTTTGTACTGATTATTAGCATATTATAAATACAATATAGTACATACAAAGAAAAGTAATTTGTGGAGACAAAAAAGAAAGCATGGATTACAGGTTTATTTCCCCACAATCCCTGCTTTGTTGGCTTCCATTGTTGTTGTGAACAGGAACTCACCTGTGGTCTTGTTTATGGTACTTAATGCAATGCACAGTTCATTTAAGGGTGCAACACTTGCATTCTGATTGATAAATTCACAATCAAGCAGTTAGGTGTTCGGCCTGGTGGCACATTGGGCCGAGTGGCATTTTGAATGGCATTGTTTGCAAATGCCAGAGAGAGAGAGACGTTATCAGATTCATGTGTCTTATGTAACAAACTGTGTGTTGCAATACAAAAAACATGTTGACTTGCAAATTGGGTTAAAAGCAGAAATTGTGTTTACATTTTGCAGACTTGAGCTGAGGATTTGACAACATCTTTCAAAATAAACGTCAATATAAGTTTTACTGAATGAGAGAAAATACTGTGATCTCCTGATTGTAATATTAAGGTAAATTAAAGTAAATAAGGGACCTAAACTAAAACAAACATGGACATGGAATACATGGAGAGTCTGAGTGCTTGTTTAATATTTTCCTGACATTGGAACATTTGAGCTTTACGCCACCTTGTGGTCAAGACAAGGAAAGACACAATCTTATGAAGAACAATTGTGTCTCTAATTCATAGAGATTTTTTTTTTACATTTAAATGTATCTGGTTCAATCATTCAACATGTATGATTCAGCATCTATGATATGCCATCAATGGAATACACAGCATTTTGAAGCAGATATGCTCCGCTGCTCCACTTGCAGAGCACCTGTTGCTGCACTCGCCTGGAGTTCAACACATGGGGCATATCAGGTTGAATTTCTGGGTCAACATTAACAGCGTCTTTAAACAAAACACTTTAAATCTGTGTTTGAACTCATAGAATTGAAAGCTGTCAGGCTTCTACATTTTAATTGAATACATTTTGATGCAAATTTACATTTTTAAACACTTTTGTTGGAGAAACATTTGAAAATGTGCCAAGCAATTCTACAAATGCGTTTAATCCTTATGATTTGTTTGATTCTACTTATTATAAGGTGTCAGTTACACAAATGTCATATCCCACATTTTCCAGAAGATGGCGACTTTGCCATTTTTTGACACCCAAGACTGAAAAAAGACCAGCTATTTCCATATGGACATCAGCATTTCAGCTTTAATCTAGATAAGAATCAGTGTTCCCATCCAGCAACACTTTTCACATTCAAGTGTGTATTGTATGAGTGAGAACAATCATTGCACGTGTGAGGGAAAAACACCATCTGAGCCAAAATATGAGCAGGAGGGGCTGGTAGGCGTCAGTGCACCAGAGTGTGGAGCTTCTTTGGGCCAGGAGTCCAGTTCTGCCTGCAGGACTGAGCTGTCAGGTGGATCAGGTGGTGAAAGGAAGGAGGACTAACACAGAGTGACAGCCTGAGAGGAGCTGGGCTGGACCCCCAAAGCTCCCCTCATAGTTTCAGAACAAACAAAATCCACATGTTCCGTATTCTGTGAATGAACATGTCAAGATGTGATGCCTTGTCCTAATTAATGTTGAGACCCGTAGTCATACAATTTTACGTGATAGGACTCGACCAAACAACAATTACTAGACTTTTTCAGACAACCAGGAGTAAATATGTAATTTAAAACACAGTTCATGTGTCCTTTCCTGAGAGAAAGGACCGTCCCTGCTAGAATTGTGACGACTGCTTCTCTTGTTTCCACTCAAACATCCTCTTCAACCCAAGATCCCCGCACTGGGATGACTCACACCTTGCAGGGGCTTTAGATAATGTGAGGTAATAGCATGCTGTGTTAAACGACACATCAGGACTTCTGCCTGAGTAAATAACACACAAGAGATCTTCTTCGGTTTGCCTTCGCTTACTTGTCAATTGGAGATCCAGTGTGTTTATTTATATGTGTTTGCCAGTTCAACGCTCACACTAAACAAAAGCCTCTGTTAACAGTAAAGAGAGGAACATGGACTCAACTATGTGAATTGATGCGATCACATTTCATCAGATGATCCGAAAATAAAAGTTGTATGTGCTCTGGATACAATAGAGGTGAGAGGGATTTGCAATGAGGCCTCCAGAAAACAGTTCAAAACTAAATCAAATGTTACACAATCAAAAATTGCAGCGCTGTCATGTCCATGTCTGTTTGTCTGTCAGAGACGGTCAGCATGCACATGTCCATGTGTGATTAGACACGACGTGCTCTAACAGGCACAGGGCACGCAATAGAGGCTCCTGTCAGTCTGATGTTCTTCTGCCCATATGTGGCAATGCAGATTGACAGGATTGTATATTAGAGAAGGCCAGTGCTATATGGTTTGTTGTTATGTTGTTGTGCTTTTGACCCTCGGGGGCCACCACACCTCGGCTGAGCAATCGCAGCATTTCCCCCCGGCTGATTGTTTACCCTTCCCCGTCCTCGCTCTGGCAATGAGAAGACATGTTGAATCTGGAGGAATCTGAGCTCTCTCTCTCTCTCTCTCTCTCTCTCTCCCTCTCTCTCTCGCTATCTATCTATCTATCTATCTATCTATCTATCTATCTATCTATCTATCTATCTATCTATCTATCTATCTATCTATCTATCTATCTATCTATCTATCTATCTATCTATCTATCTATCTATCTATCTATCTATCTATCTATCTATCTATCTATCTATCTATCTATCTATCTATCGAT
The DNA here is from genome assembly GCA_023566465.1 of Cottus gobio. Classification (NCBI taxonomy): domain Eukaryota; kingdom Metazoa; phylum Chordata; class Actinopteri; order Perciformes; family Cottidae; genus Cottus; species Cottus gobio. The sequence goes on along the minus strand of CM042218.1, from coordinate 17,532,296 downwards.
ATATTTTGCAGGCTTTTGCATCTCCATCGATCTCCATTATAGACAATTACTGAATTAACTGCCTTTTCCATCTTCTGGTATAAATACACACACCAGGTCAGACAGTTTGGCTGCCACTTGGTTTCATTGTAAGTGACAATTTGATGGTGGCACTGGATCCTCCTATCTTTGTGTCGTATCCATTTCCCAACGTAACCTCATTTGATGCACTCTCTCTCCTGCTTGACTGCTGGTCTCTGAATATCCAGTTAGCAGCCTTTTTAAAGTGCTCAGTGCTAAAAGCTGTGGATTTGATTACAAAGTATTTTTATTAGGTTTTTCTTAATGAGTGCAGTATAGCTGCTGTGATTCTCTTCTGCTGTTTTCCCCAAACTATATTAATATGGGATAAGGAAGCCAAGATGGCTCAAGGTGCTATTTCCAGGTCTCTGTACAAAACGTTTGGAAGTTCAAATGGACTGCCAGCTTTCTGGTTTGAACAGGACCATGACCTTTTATTTTACCAAGTTACAGTTTTTTCTAATTGTCTTGGAGGCATGGAGGCCATTTTGTGGCAAATGTCTATGACTTTACACAAAAGATCAATGGTGACTTTTCTGTTGACAGAACATGAAACACATTGTAACACAAATACATCCAGTACATGCATACAAGTGTCCATGTCAATTGTTCTGTATTGCACAGTACACGTTTAACTATGGTTGATATCTCGTAGCAAGCTCGTAGCAATACACAGCAGCATTCAGCTGCACAAAACTGACATCATCGTACATTCAGTGTAAGAAATATCTCCAGGGTTGACTGCCATGGTAAAAAAGACTCACACTAAGACAAAGACACACACACTCAACTTTTATCTTGGTGGCTATAGCTTTTGGATGAGTTACTACCTTTCGCAGACATGGAATAAATTTGTAAAGTCATGAAACAATAATGAGAATGTTAAGACAAAAGATAAGTGAGAAGTGAGAAAAACTGTATTGCACGTTTTATCATAAACTCACAATTTCATTGTGAAAATCCCTCTGAGCATTTAAAAGCTTTTCAGCATGTAGAAACGTTTTACAGGACATTGGTCACTGTTTTTCATATATTGTTGGAATTTCAGAACTCAAGTTGAATTAATATATCTCATTTACCAGTTAAAAAGGCCCTGCCACATGATATCAAATGTTATATTCAAAGCCTCTTGCTAAATACTGGAAAGTCCAATTAAATAATCTGGTGCATGCTCTTCATGTATGTGAGTTGCAACAATGAAGTTGATTTTAGCATAAGATGACCATGGTTAACACATCAATGTGATTGAAGGAAAACAATCTTTGTAGCCAACATCAGCAAATTGTCTGGACATCCTGATGCTGTTAAATTGGCTATAAGCACATCAACTTACTAAAATCCATCTTATTGATCAGCAATAATATATGCCGGTCCGCTAAGTCAGCTCGTCCCTTTTTGGTTGTTCAAGTGTGTTCAAGGCGGCTGTCAGTAAAACCCTCCTTTCATGATCTGTCTCCTCTCATAGGTAGCCCAAGTGTCAGCTGCAGCTCACCAACTCCTCCCACTCCTCCCTCTCATGACCACAGGGGAGAGACCCTCTCTATGGAGCTGCTCCTCTCGCTGACTTTTCACAGTCCGATGCCCCGACAGGACTCAGCAGTCATGGCCGGCAGTCTGACCCGCCAAGGATCCCCTAATCCCGGCTACAGCTCCAACAGTGCTGTCCCAGTGCCGGCCATCATACAGACGGGGGACAAATCCAGGGACAAATGGAGCAAAAAGATGGATTTTCTCTTGTCTGTTATTGGTTTTGCGGTGGACTTGGGAAATGTTTGGAGATTTCCATACGTATGTTATCAAAACGGTGGCGGTAAGTGGTTTAGACCTTTTATTCCATCGCCATTCGGCTTCATTTCATAGTATTTGTGTAACTTGAAATCGTATCTAAGTACTTGGAAAACACTTTTTTTACACTATATCTGAGTGTAGAAACTATCCATGGTGCTGAAATGTGAATCTGGAGCCAAAACATTACATTTAGCTGACGCTTTTATCCAAAGCGACTTACATGCTATACAGTAGACCGTAGACACAGCAACGGTGAGCAATGAGGGTTAAGTGTCTTGCTCAAGGACACAACGACATGGACTGGCTGAGGTTTGAACCACCAACCCTCTGATTAAAAGACTGACTTGCTAGCCACTGAACCACAGTCGCCCGAAAACATACATTTCACAAACATTGTTGAACACTTTTCCCATGAGATAGCCTGTAGCTAATTTTCTTTTATACTTTTTTGTATATAATTGTTTACAATACAGAAGCATCAAGCGTATTTCACAAAAACATTGTCTGTCTAATTTTAATGAAAACATTTTTTTCTTCTCATTCTGCACAGATTGGTTTAGTCGTTATGCATTTTGTTCCAAAAAGTCTGTGTTTTGCTTAATGTTTAACATCAGCAACTAAGGGTTATATTGCAATAATATGTTTATTTATAAAACACCTTTCAACAAAACAATTCAAAGCACTGAAAAGAAGATATAAAAAGGGATCGAGACAAGACAATGTGAATAAAGAAAAAACGCATAAAATTAAGATTGTGTATACATTTTATTTTATAATTTTGTGTTTGTGAATATACAGCAAATCTGTGAAAAGTGTTTTTGTCATAGCTCTAATGGTGGCTCTTGTTCCTGGTTGGATCAAACAAAGATTTTGATTCTTGTAAACCCCTTTTAGAGCTGAAATGTTTACATAGTAAATGCAAATGTAAAAAACAATTTGGCCAATGAGAAGTCTAATTTTCACATTGTTGTTCATATTTCATTTCCTAATTGGATTCAAGCCCCCTTAAGTCCTTGTGATTTTATGAATTTGCTCACTTTCTTTCACAACCTTCGTGAAAAAGCCAGACATAACATGTTCCCTCATGCATCTCGGTGCAGGTGCTTTCCTTATTCCCTACATTTTGATGGCCATCTTTGGTGGTGTGCCACTCTTTTACATGGAGTTGGCATTGGGACAGTTTCACAGAACCGGAGCCATATCCATATGGAAACACATCTGTCCCATTTTCAAAGGTAAGGTCTCAAACCACAGATATTCAGATTGTTCAGAGAGCCAGTGAATCGTTTTGGAGACATTTAACAGGTGTGTCTCTCTCCTCTCCCTCTGATGTTTCAGGTGTAGGATATAGCATTTGTATCATTGCCCTGTATGTTTCCTTCTACTACAACACCATCATCGCCTGGGCCCTGTTCTACTTCTACTCCTCTTTCTCCACCATCCTGCCTTGGACAAACTGTGACAATGTGTGGAACACCCCCGACTGCACCAACTATTTTGGTGTTGACAACGTCACCTGGACGAATTCCTCCAGGTCTCCGGCAGAGGAATTTTACACGTAAGTGCATGTAAGTGTGAGTTACAGAAACCACATGTATGGCTTTACAGTACGCTCTACACAAATATTGTCGGTCTTGCATGCTGAAACTGTGATGGTGTGTGTTATCATCGCAGGAGGAATGTTCTTGAGATCCACAAGTCATCAGGGCTGAAGAACGTCGGCGGAGTTCGCTGGCAGTTGATGCTCTGCCTTTTTCTCATCTTCACCATCGTATACTTCAGCCTCTGGAAGGGCGTGAAGACTTCAGGGAAGGTAACGCGTTTTTGTTGCGTTAAAGTGAATCTTCTGCATCACATATCTATGATCTCGGTTTTACTCGTCCTGATTTATCTTTTCTCCCACACCAGGTAGTGTGGGTGACCGCTACCTTCCCCTACATTGTGCTTTTCATCCTGCTAATTCGAGGCGCCACTCTGCCAGGAGCCTGGAGAGGAGTGGTGTTTTACCTGAAACCCCAGTGGGGGAAGCTGCTGGAGACCAGTGTGAGTTGAACAAAGTTGGTCAGTCCCCTGTTTTTTTTTTTAGAAGAGGATACAATTCAGTCATCTCAAACAAGAAAAACATGGCCATGCCCCTTATGTTTGGTCCTTTGAGAATCCTGTTTTATACTCCTAATTTAATATTCTGAACCGATACTCATCTTGTTTGTCCAGCATTTCTCTCAGAGATTTCCCCCCCAGAAGTTTATATTCATAGTTTATATATTTATATGTTTACACAATTCACTGTGTATAACTTGTCAAAAGGACCTTGGGTAAGACCAGATGATACGACTACGATGTGTTTCTGCCATGTGATTCAAATTTAACTTCCTGGACTGGTGTCATGAAATTACACATCTGGCTCTTCCGAGCATGGGAGGCAGTAGTTTAATATGTTTCTTCATTAATTTCTACGCATAGTCCCTGGAGAATCAGCCAATATTTTTTACAGATCTATGTAACATCCTCATTTTCCTCTGTAGCTCACTGTGGTTGTTTGCTAAACATGTGTGAGTGCTTTGGTTGGAAGAGAATATGGATGAGACAAAATGAGATGCATAAATAAGCCACAGAGCAGGATAATAAGATGCATAATTGGTTTAGATTTTCCCATTAACAAAGGCCTCTCTTTCTGTATCACTCACCAATATCCAACGCTTCGTTCTTCTTTTTAAAGCCGAATGCGTGCTGCTCTTTAGATCTCCCTGCGTACAGCTGTGCGGCAACTAGATTTTTATATGACTAAATAAACACCTCTGCTTGGTCAATTATACTGAGGGATCAGAACACAAAAATAAAAAGACATTAACATAATTTGGAGGGTGACATTAAAGGTAAAACCTGGTTCTGAGAAGGACAGTATATGTATGCTTTTAAATGCCCAGAGCAACCCAAAGCATCCCAGAACATTAAGCCTCAGTGTCTCTTTCTGTCACTCTTATTGTTTTTTCTAGGTGTGGGTGGACGCTGCTGCTCAGATCTTCTTCTCTTTGGGGCCGGGGTTCGGGGTGCTCCTGGCTCTCTCCAGCTACAACCCTTTCACAAATAACTGCTATCGGTAAGAGTTGAGCTTTAGACCTACGACACACTGAGTCATGTGAACCTACATTTGTGGCTTGAACATCTACTGTTGAATTTAAGGGTTGAGTTTATTGCATTTAGTGCACAGTATGAGGTCAGAACTCTAAAAGAAGCTGTGGGGTTTACTGCTCATGCTTTAAATAAGATGGTGTGGTCGAGACAATGCTCAGGAGTGGTAAATTCTACATGGTGAGTATAAATGCCAAGCTGTACACAGGAGAAGAAATTAAACTGTACAGAATGACTAATAGTGTGTGTGGCTGATGTGATTAGTGGAGCAGAGGTGTGAGGAAACGGTATAAACATACAGATCATGAATGAAACTGTATACTGCCGCCTTTTGACCCATCAAACATAATACAAACACAAAGATATAATGCATCACTCCTCAATGTGATAATGATGTTTTTAGATTGCACTGACTTCCAGATCTTTAATGATTTGCAATTTTTTATTTTTTATTTTAGCCTTCTTTTATAATATTAGAAAAATACTTTTCAGTTGCAAAGTACCTGACAAACTGCCAATTCTGGTTCAAAACATAGTTTTTCTTAAATATAGAAAATAAGAAATGCTGGCAGGAATTACTTTGGGATTGTGAGTTTCAAAAGATGTTTGTTTAGTTATCTTATATGACTAATTCTGCGGAGGGTGCCTGGAGATGCAATATGTTTCTCCACTTAAGCATTCTGCCCATTGACACTGGTTATGGCTCCAGAGACTGTTCACATTTGACATTTCCCATCACTAATGAACACACAGCATACTGTAACGTATTCCTCATTGGTATTGTTGTCAGAGGTCAATGGAGTGACCTTATGTCGGACACAACGCTGAAGAGAAAAGGAGTCCATTAAAAGGTTAGACGGGTCAGCAAAGCATCGAACAGCTTCCAACTCAGACAGAAATTCTTTGTAAAAGTGTCTCCGATAGAAATAAAAAGTTAGGTTTAAAGAATTGTTTTATGATTGACAATTATAATGCTGCGTTTCCCTGATCAGGTTTTCATTTCTTCTTCAACAGTGACGCCATTGTGACCAGTGTGGTGAACTGTCTGACCAGCTTTGTGTCAGGGTTCGTGATCTTCACAGTGCTGGGCTACATGGCAGAGATTAGGAAGGTGGAGGTGGAGGATGTAGCAAAAGACAAAGGTCAGAACATTTATTGTATGTTGAAATATATTTTCATTTAAAAGAAGAAAAATTCAATAATAAATCAAACACTGACCCTGCTCTCTTCCTATTCACTACCTCCATGCTTTCAGGACCAAGTTTACTCTTCATCACTTACCCAGAAGCCATTGCAAACATGATGGGCTCCACCTTTTTTGCAATTATCTTTTTTGTGATGATGATCATGCTGGGACTGGACAGCACGGTACGAATTGTGCATGGTGGTCACTTTATGTCTCACAGAAAGCTATTCAGCTGCTGTATTGATGCTAATTTGACTGACTTGTATGTCTCTGTGAGTGGTTTATGCATATTTAAATATTTAGAAGCGTCAAAATAATACAAGAACAATTGTGTGTTTCAGTTTGGTGGGCTGGAGGCCATCATCACTGCTGTGTTGGATGAATACCCAGAGCATTTCGCTCAAAGACGTGAACTTTTTGTTCTGGGCTTGGTAATTGTCTGCTTTTTGGGCTCTCTAAGTACCCTTACAAATGTAAGTTCTTCACATTCTAAATTAGTTTAACCAATGAGAACAAGCAACCTCTTATTAGATCAGACAATTATCTTAAATCACATTTGTTGCAATATTTAGGTTGTTCTAGACACATTTGAGTGAATTAAAACCTGACCTCTGCAGTCTGGTGATGAATGCTGTTATTAGTCAGTGTACATGTCATTGCCAGGGTGGTGCCTATGTGGTAAAGCTACTGGAGGAATTTGGAGTAGGATGCTCCATTATAGCTGTGGGTTTCCTTGAGGCCATTGCAGTTTCCTGGTTTTACGGTAAACAAAAGATTATTATCAAATTACTGCCATTCGGTTTCTACTGTCTGTAAATGTGAACTGATGACCCTTGATAATCAAATACATTGTTAGCATATGAAATACAAATCTTGTGTTTATTTTGTTGCTTTCAGGTATCAAAAGATTTAGCAACGATATTCAGTCCATGTTGGGCAAATCTCCAGGATTATTCTGGCAGGTGTGCTGGGTTGCCATCAGTCCAGCATTTTTGGCGGTAAGATTATAAATATTTCAGCTAAATGTCTGCAATGCTAACATTTAGGATACATAAGAAGCACAGGATAAGACAAATTCAACATTGTGTCCTTTAATAAGATTGAATAAGTGTTTTCCATTGCAATATCAATGGGTTGAAGTGGACCAGGTCAAAACAAGTTCTGATCAACCAATGCCCTTTTGCAAGCCAACATGTGACCCTCCGCTCCTATATCTATATGAAATATCCTCCTCAAAACATGTACATGTGCCTGTACACTCAGGCACATATAAATGAACCTCCTCGACATCTACTTTGATCTCCTTCTCTCTTATTAGCATCCATCTCTCTGATTGTCTTTCTGTCGACATTTTGAATGATTACACTATCAAGACTTCTTTTATATATTTATTGTATAATGTATGGAAGTGTGACAGATATATACCCTTCCTCGATATTTTTTCATATATAAGAATATAAAAGTTACATTTACATATGGAAATGTAAATATGTAAATATTATGTACCCCGACTCCTCTCAGTATATCATAGTGAGCTCTCTGCTGAAAGCGCCGCCCCTCACGCTGTTCGACTACAAGTACCCTGACTGGAGCATCACAGTGGGATATTTCATTGGCCTCTCATCCTTCATGTGGATCCCCATCTACATGGTCTACAAGCTGGTGTGGACCCCTGGATCTCTCAAAGAGGTCAGTGAATGGTGGCGGGAGGAAAGCAAAAAGTGTGCAAATTCTGAAAACATGAACTGCCTGACACGTTTTGCTTTAAATGACCGTCTAACTGTCTGGTTTTCCACAGAGGTTGGCCGTGTGTCTCAGACCAGAGAGGACCATACCCGACATCCATGCTGACAGCCTCAACATGGCTACTGTGCCGTAGCAGGGAAAACACCGTAACAAATGAAAAATACCCCTGCGTGTAGCTTCTATTCAAACAATTATACTTAAGTTCTTATTTGTGATCAAACCGGAAGATTATCTGACCTTGTGACTGTTACCTGCTGAGGATGTCCAGCATGTCAACCTTTACTGCACATGTACACTCTGTAAAATGGTAAACGCTGCTGAATTTGAATTTCCAAGAGGAACTGAAATAGAAATACTCATACCTTACTGTGTGTGTTCAGAGTCAGTAGCAATTACCTCAACTTAAAGGTTTTCCCCCTCAATCAGCTGTCTTTATCTCACAAGAACAATATGCCAAGGAAAATAAATGTAACTTTCTATATGTGACATTCAGCATATCATTTAAATTGACTGGGGCTGTTTTCCCTTGTTAAGTTCTATACTTTCTGTTGTACGTTTAAGCTATGAAACAATAGAAACACCAGTGTTGCACTTGGAGCAACAGTGAGGTCAACACCGTTTCTTTGCCACTAGAATAATGGCAGCAGTGTTTTTACATGTAATTTCATGTAATAAAGAAAACTTTACTCAGTGGACAACATACTCTCAGTATGTCACACCAAGTGTTACCAGCTCTGCTGTATTGTTGTGTGGCATTTGAAAAGATATTGTGTGTGGTGTGTATTGGACTTAAGTCTAAACACCTGTTTTGTTTTTGCTGGACAGACAGAGGTGAGAGATTAAATGGGACAAACACTTAACACAGTGGTCCCAGTAGTTATACAGTGCTTCTATAGGATATAGCTGCTGGATATATCTGATACAAATGTTCTGTTTTTTCCCTACAAGTGTTTGTAATGGAGATACCTGAGGCGCTCAAACAAAGACCATCAATTCATTTTCAGAAAAATATCTTTTTAAAACTTAGAATAAAGTGTATTGTTTTAGTATTGGCATATAAAGTAGAGCCTATATGTCCCTGGGAGATATAGTACAATATGTACAGTGAGTGACAACTTTAAGTATATTTTAGTTCTTCATATTCAAAATTATTATATTCAAATGTTGGATCTTTATCTGATGCCTTTATTTATCTCAAGATAGACTATTTTGCCTTAATCTGCCTAACTATTATACTGTTTGTACACACATTGTAAAGGTTGTATTGCTATTGTGTCTCTCCAATGTTTTCACTCAGATTTAAGACTGTTAAATGTTGTTGGTTTTCTTGCTGACACAAGGCATCATATTATTTGTGTCTCAACTTATTTTAAAGCGCTTTATCCTTTATTTATATTCAGAGAGTAATGTGATGAGCAATTTGATGATTGTTGTGTAATTTCAGTCCTTTTCAACCTGGTTTATGTACTAATCAGATGTGTATGAATTAATTATAGTAGTCATTACATATTTCATTGTTGTGTTTCTCTTCATTCCTAGAGGTTAAACATAAATATGAACAAACAAAACAAAAATCAGACAACATTAGGTTAAATTCCACTATCTATATAACAACAATAACTGCATTTTTGGTATTGTAAACATGTACTGTAGCAGACCAGGAGAAATGTGTTCTTGTAAATCTCCATATGGTGATCTTCATGTCTTTGTAATGGCTGTCGGCTGGTACTGCTCACCTCTATTAGATATTTTAATTAACAAGCTAATTTGCAACATCCAGAAGCCATCAACATATAGGGAAATAAAGGAGCCTCCACCTTCAAACACACACACGCAATTTCATCAGATCTTTACTTATTCAACTGATTTTTATTCCTAGGTAAACCAGTCCCGATCACTTCAAGGACGACAGGTATGAACGCATACGAGAGTAGAAAGTGGTTTGCAACATTTGATTCCCCATAGAGCTGCTGGTTGATGGACATGCAGATCAAAGCCCTTTTGTTTCACTGACTGCCATTGAAGTATAGAGAACAAGCAAGCAGGAGACACATAAAAGAGACTCTGCTAAATAGACGGTTTCTTCTCAACCTAACATGGACAGCTCAACAAACCGTATTTTAAGGGAAGAATTACTGACACTGTGCTGCAGTGTATCCATCCCGATAAAACACAGAGCAGGAGCCATAATAGTGCAGAGGAGATAAAAAGGGGAATTACAGGTTTTATACAGGTCTGTATGTATACTGAAGCATTATAACTGCCAGAAGAACATCCTATATCTTATATATATATATATATATATACATATCATCTGTATATATATATTTGTCATCAACCATTAAAGCCATCAATTAGGAATAAAACTCACAGCTCACATAGGTGCTCTGAGCTGAAACTGTTGATTCCTGGATTTATTGTGTTAATAAAGGACTTCAGTGTGCTGCAGATGAATCAATGTGAAATAATCATTTGAGGAGTAAGAGGTGGTGACAGGATCACGTCAAGTGTAACTCTGTGATTATGTAATGCTCTGATACATGTGCTGTCATGGCAATGTTCAAATCCATTAATGAACATACATAAAACAAAAGAACACATATAGGCTTCTTGTAGTTTATAACAAAAACGACTGCATTACCTTATCAGGCTATTTTTGTTATCTTAAGGCAAGCATGTCAAGTGTACATTCTTGATTCAGCATGAAAAACTGTTTCATTCAGATTAAGTGCCCTCTGATCTGTGATTAAAACAGGATCTTTGAGTTCATGCTGTAACGAAATGTTTTCTTGTTTTGATTAATTTATCTCGGAAGCCTCTCCATTAAAATTCAGGCCATCGTGAGTGAAATTTCCTAACATTCATTAAGCTTCTCTGGCATATAATTAAGAGCCATAAGTGTAGCTGTGGTGTGCGCTCTTACGTTCTAGGATGAAGGCAAAGGCCATATACATCAGTCATGCTGCGTAATTATGTAAGGATATAACCGCAAGGAGCTTGACCTTTATATCTATTCTTCATTGCTCTTTGACATTTCAGAAATGTGATGGGGCCCTCACTTGTTTGATGGCTAACAGTGAGGGAAGACATTTTAAACACTTTGTATTTTCATAGTCAAACAACTTGGAAACACCTGCAGCTTCCAGTACCTCGGAAGAGTCAGGGCAGCGTACTTAACTTGTTGAAAAGATTAATCAATTGTTGATTGTCAGAAGAATATCAATTACATAAGTAATTTCAAAATGGTCAAAGAAATCCACTGGTTGAAGCTTCTTAAATGTGAATATTCCAGTATAATATTCCAGTTGTATTATGGTGTGTTCACACCGAACGCGACGCGAATTTTTCGCGCGACCAGATTACATGTAAAGTCAATGCACAGACGCGTTTGGTTGCGACAGACGCGAAATTTCGCCGGGCGGCGCGTTAGACGCGTTTGGCGCGGCGCGTTTGGCGCGGCGCGTTTGGCGCGGCGCGTTTGGCGCGGCGCGTTTGACGCGAAATTCGCGTGAGTTGAAATTTTTCAACTCGGGCGAAAATTCGCGTCGCGAAAGCCAATCAGCGTTGAGAAGCTCTGCGCGTCATCACCGCCGTCCTGCCGGTTTGAATCAAACAGTTGCTGATCCACCAGAAGTAGGGCTGGCAGCGGCCGTCATTCAGACGCTGTTGTGCGGCTACGGATGATATTATGAACCCGGACACGGGGGCGTTTGATGGTCCGACATTAGAGGGACTTCCACAAGAAGGTTAAAGCAGAACTAGTGGTTAGTTTAATGGTGGATGGCGGAAACGGTACTGTTTTTACGGAGATAAGCCACGGAGATAAGCCCCGCCCGCGTTAAAGCGAATTTGCGTTGACGGAAATTAACCACATAAAGTCGAGCGAGTAAACTCACGCGAGTAAACTCACTCGAATTTCGCGTCGCGTTCGGTGTGAACACACCAATAAAGTCGAGCGAGTAAACTCACGCGAGTAAACTCACTCGAATTTCGCGTCGCGTTCGGTGTGAACACACCATTAGTCTTATTATTATAATAAACTCAAAATAAAAATATGAGCTACAGTTCACGATTATTTTCATTATTGTTTTCTCATTTGGTTCATAATTTTTTTTTTTTTTAAAACAGTCATAATCCCTATTTGCTAGGGCCCAAACTCACACCTTCAGATTGATTTTTTACACTATACATATAACTACTATGGGCTTAGAAACCCAGCAAAGCCAGAAATTTGTATCTGCAGTTTACTCACCTGCTTCTCCTTTCTTCATTAGCTCCTTAATACTGGTTCACTTCCTTTATTATTTGCCAGATTGTCTTTTTCATACTGTCTTAGTTTTGTTTATTATTATCCTGATCTAGTTTTTTGATTCAGTCTGTTTAATTTTGGGTTTGCCTCTGCCTTTAAGTCTGATATACAAAAATGCATACAAAAAAAGACATCAAAGCAGTACCTAGTTTATAAAGAACAACATTTCCAATAATGCTGTATTCATCCTATTCATGTATTTACTTTTAGTTACATTTTTTGGGGATGTTGACTGGTCAAATACAGTATTTCCAAAAAACAATCAAATGATTAATCTCTTATAAAAATAGTTGTTAATTAACTTTGCCAATAGATACAATGATAAATCAACCAGGGCTAATAATAATATAATACATCACCTCTGGCAAGATCCTCTTTCTTGAATTGAATCAATATCAACATCAATAACCCTACCACTTTTGTCATATACACTATATGCATTTTTGCACTTTCTTTATTGTTTTATTTTCTTAAATTGAATATGCTCTGCTATTTTATTGTATTGTATATATTGAGCATTTTTCATACTTAATATTTGTATGTCTCCTATGTATTTGCTTGCTGCCGTTACAAACAAATTTCCCCATGGGGATGAATAAAGCATCCATCAATCCATCCACCCACCCACCCACCTATCATCCATCCGCTCCGACAGTGACTACAATAACCCAACGGCTTTAGGACCCAGAACCGACAGAGGAAGAAGAAACGCCTCACCGTCATCACCACCACTATCATCATCATCACCACCACCATCACCATCATCCCCATCCTCCTCCAGCCTCCACCGCTATGACGCCGCATGTCATCCCACAAACACTAATAATGTGTCTCGGTGTGTTAGTTCACGGACAACCGGAGGACTCGCCACTGACCGAGAGAGCGTACGTAGTTCTCCAGAAGCAGAACTTAGGTGAGGCTTCATGCGCGACTAGAGGCGACGTCAGGCCCGGTTTGACGCTGACATGCTGCCTGCTGTGAGGCGTTCACGCGCCTCAAATGTCTGACAATAGGAGACTTAAAAGCAGTGATGCCAGTTACTCGCTCACGTGACTTGTCCGCGTGTCTGACGTTATTGTCGTGATGTGTTCTCGTGCTCACAGTCGCTCTGGGGAGCGTCCTCGCCGTGCTGCTGGTGCTGATGGTCGTCATGGCTGTCTGCGTCTACAAGCCGCTGTCTCGTCGCTGAAGCTGGACCCTCACCTGGAGGAGGTAAAGCCGGTGAGGCGCACGCGCTCCGAGGAGCTCAGTCTCCTCCTGGCGGGGAAGCCGCGCTGCGCCATCCCAGCGACCTGGAAACACTCAGGCTGCACGAAGGCCTCTGGACGGGGCTTCGGTGTCATGGCATCGGGTGGTTGAAGAGTAACTGTATGTTCTCACCTGCCTCGTTGGATATGCTGTCATGTATTTATTGATTTGATTACCTCTGTAAACAAGGGGACATGGGAGCAAGGGAAATCATTTGCCTAATCTTACTCCCAATAATCTAGGCTAGATATGACATTTATTTTATTTATTTATTTAATTGGACTTGCTGTTAATGTGTGTAGTTCGTTAGCTTTAAGTAGTATTATTTAAGGGAAATGTACTCCAAAAGCCTGGAGTTTTGCAAACGTTAAATAAATATAAAGTATTTGCGATTATAACGTGAGTGGTCATTGCTTTATCTAAATATGGAAATCTGCACATCACTTCTCTGAAATCAATTTGCTTGTGTGACACATAAGGACTTTAAATATCATAATTGTAAATAAGTACATTTTGTTGAACCTTTTCTTGCAAACATTTAACTGACAATAGTGGGATTACAAAGTGAGAAGGCATCCATTCAGATTAAATCCAGTGGTACCAAGAAATAACCTTTTCCCTTGAAATAAAACTTCACATCTATGCACACATCATCATTTTGTTCAGGGTTGATTAGTCAGATGAAGATGACCTTTTCCTTCTTTGCATTTGATGTTGGGATCATCTCTACAAACAGTTAGTTAGTTGATCGAACAAACAAAAATACACAATACAATTAGAATGAGGAAGTCATCATTATCCATTTAGAAACCATTGAAACTGGCTCCCAATCTAAACTATAATTTTGACAATAACATTGAGTCAGTTCTTATAGTTAGCAGTTCATATTTAGCAGCTAACCAAACATACAATCTATTATATGCAGCTAAATCATGTCAAGATCATGTTATCCTCAAGAAGTCAATAACTACTGCAATAAATCCAACTTATTACGGAAGAAAAGCATACAGTATGTCCTTTGTAAATAAAGCACATGAACAAAGTTGCATGGAAATAAAGTGCTTTTATTTTAGAACATTTTCTTAAAATTTAAAACAGAATTAAAATAAAAAAAACGATGCATTACAAAGACCTGCATTAAATTAATCAACGCTAACCTTTTTAAAGTTGACGGTTCAGCAGTTTGGAAACTGGAGCGTTACGTAATAATGAGTCCTTCAGACACAGCTATGCAGAGAGACCTTTGATAAGTGGTTGGTTGTCAGAGAAAGCAGCTATAGTGGTTAATGCATGTCACGCAGCATCACCCCGGTGTAACTGAAGCCTCTTCTTCTTGTTTTGAGTTACAAAATTGAAGAAAAAAAACATTTTGTTCAAAGTTTTCATGGCACCACATAAAATCATCACCACCTCTTGCCTCCACCACGCGGTTTCAGATCAAAGCAATCCCATGGCACATGCTGAAGTAACTAATCCTAAATATGGCAGACATGCTTGACCTTGAGAGTCTATGCTGTCTTTTCTTTTGCACAGAGGTCAAGAGTTGTTTGTGGCTACAAAAAGCTCATCGTCTGCCTTTAGAAATGTGAATAATCTCTGCAGCATTGGTTGTGTGACTGCATGACAGACAGACTGTTTTCTGCAATTTAGTTTTTTTAACTGAGGTGCAGTTGCTCAGTGACGGTTAACAAAACTATGTTCTTTAACGTTAACATGCATCGGATTAAAGGTTTCTCTCACAGCAGCATGCCTCCGTTTACCCGTCTGCAGAGTGTACATTCACAAAGTACGAGAAAATGCATTTACTTATGAACCCTCGACTCCACGAACTCAGCTGTCTGAATGCATATAGATATGCAAGAGGGATACCATTTCGCACCAAAGAAAGCATTTCCGATACATTTACAAACTAACTCCGAAGCAAAGGGGAAATGTGTAAAATTAAAACCCTGAGATTTTTGTTATTCAGTAAGCCAACGGTCCTCAAAAAAGTGACTCTGTAGAAGTGACCACATGATAGTGAACACACTCAGATCCGTCTCTTTAGGTCCACAGTACTATTAGCTTTTTATTGTACAAGGCTGTTTTCATTATAGCTATCCAAACACCAGGGACTGATGAAACAGGTAGCGTAAAAAAAAAAAAAAACAGTGCTCTGGACCATAAGTGCTACATTTGAGTGTCAAAACATGAAGTCACCTTGAGTTGTCATTTTGTTCATAGAACCATAAGTACACTGATTTGGCCCCACTCTGGACAACACGGGATCTACACACGTGGGATGCTGCTGTGATTCCGATTTGGATAGGAAATTAATAAAACGTTGAACAGACCTGAATTGAGATTGAGGATGGAGACACACTATGCTGAGATATAAATGTACAAAGGAGTATGCTCTTACCAAAAATACCTTTTGGAAAATATTGGATAGCAGGAATCTGATATTGCCTGTGCAAGAATGATCCGCTACAGAAGGAAACCTGCAGTTGCATAGATGACTACAGTAGTTAGGAAGGAAAATTGAGGTGTGGTGGTTTCTTCTGGATCTGGAAAGGTTGCATTATTATTCCCTCTTATTCATTTTACTTCTCAGTGAGTGATAGCTGCAAGATCCTCTCCAGGTCCTCTTCCTCCTGCTTCCTCATCTTGTCCTCTTCCTCTTGAGCTCGGGCAGAGAGCTCCATGGCCAGACGGAGCTCCGAGTCGGGGCTTGAGGCAGGGTGGGAGCTGACAGGGCTGGGGGTGTCTCCATATTCCACTAGTATCCCCTCTGGGATACTCCTAGAATGACATTGACAGTGAGATCCAGCTCTGGCTGCTCTGACACATACAAGAGGTGACCTGATACAGTGTCATCCAAATCCTCATAGGACAAGTGAGTAGCAAGGACTGTTCCTTTTATCACATGTGACTATGTAATTGCAAACCTGTGTTCCTACCTGTCACTCTGGCTACTGAGCATTACATCAGTTACTTCCCCATCAGTATCATCCCCTGTGCCTTCCTACAATGACACAAAACGTAGGGACATTTAAAGAATGCCGCAAACTGAGGACAGCAAAGGAAAATGATGACAACGTATCTGTATGTGTCGAGGTATTTGCAAGAGAGCCGAGTGACGATGGTTCTGACCTGGCCTGGCGCGGCGCGGGTCTCCAGGAGGCTCTGATGGATGGCGAACTGCAAAAGCTCCTCGTCGTTGTTGGACATGGGTGTGTGTCTGCTGCCTCCTCTGCGATGATAACTGACAGGCACCTCAAACACTGAAGGACAAACCTGAAACGGAGGCAGTGCTGGAAGGAGGGACAAAGATAAGCGGTTTAAGAATCACAGACTTGGGACTATTTTAAACATTGAATGACTAAACTGGCTATACTGCGACCTGCAACTTCTTCCTCTTCTCCGGAGGATGTTGCTGTGGCTGCAGGTGTGGCTGCCGGTGTGGCTGCAGGTGTGGCTGCAGGTGTGGCTGCAGGTGTGGCTGCAGGTGTGGCTGCAGGTGTGGCTGCCGGTGTGGCTGCCGGTGTGGCGTTCGCCTCCTCCTCAGTACTGCATTTATTGACATTACCAAATGTAATTCTGGCATTCAGCACATGAAACAGGGGAATCTCTGAAACATATAGAAGGACAACAGATCAGATATATAAAATAAAAGATTTCAAAGGGAGGGGAGGGGGGAAGTGTAGCTTCCATTAAACTTGACAGGAATGTCACATACCTATTTTAACAGGAAACCCAGGAGGAAACTTCAGGGTTACAAAGTCTCGTAGACGTGCAAAATGGGAACTGGTCCGAGCCATGAGGTCGATAATGGGGGTTACCTGCTCCACCAGAGACAGAGGATGTTCCTCGCTCATCCACAATGTACCTTTGAACCTGAGTGAGACAATATTAGAGTGAAACACTGATGCAATGTGCACAAAACTTAATTAATAATAAAAATAACGTCCAGCAGTGGGGAATAAAGTATGATGTTTATGTGGCCTTGAAGCATTTTCTTACTTCTGTGTTCGAATGCTCAGTTCAATGGGTCGGCCGATGTCTCTGTTCCCAAGGTCAAAGTCGGGATCAAAGTATTCCTCTGGAGTGATGGCAGTGGGATTGGTGGCAGTTGCATACTCAAGAGTCAGGTCCTATAAAGTTGAGCACTCGTATCAAATCAGTAACCAGGTGGGAACAAAACAAATAACTTTAATGCAGACATAGAATGTGAGTCTTACCCCTTGTGCACTTATGTGCTGCTCCACAGTCCCAAGCAGAGACTCCAATATGTTTCTTTCACCTTTGAATGAAAAAGTTTGAATTCAGAACTCTGATTCAGTTTCTGTCAATTGTAGGTTATATAGTAATACATGTATAATATTTTCCACCTACTTTTTATCCTAGCTTTCTCCTCGTCTGTAAGATGCTCGGTCCTCGTCCTGATTACCACATTTACATTGTTCACACTGAACACCTGAGAAAACAACCAGAATATTAACTCATATACTATTATAAGTGTGCTGCACAGTTTTAAGTGGAACTAATATTTAGTTGTAATGAAAAAGAAAATATTTTAAACCCTGTTCACCTTTGCTTCAAATCCATCAACCATTTCTGTTTTGTCAGCTCTCCAGCCCCAAATCCCAGACTTGTTCCTGTGAGAAACAAAAACAGTTTGTGAAAACTAAAGCATCATTACAGGCAAAATCCACCATCATATCCTTTAGAGATAACGCAGAGAATGCAGCAAATAGAAATGGGATATTTTAAGTTAATGTTAATGCATTTAAATAATTTGCATTCTTGCAGCCCATCGTTACGTTTTGGTTTTAGTAAAGATACGTTTCATATTGCGTCAAGAATTTATGAATCCATGTCAATAAGAATGATATGCTCTCATCACGATGTAACATGGCGGTATGTTGAGAAGGAGAAGCACAGGTGTAATTATAACGATGACTTCGTTCCATTAAGCAACCTAGCCACAAAACAGGATGTCAAGGCCGTGCCACCGAACACCTTTATGGAGTGCAGTTATCGCTAATGTTATTAGTTGCACCCATGTTTGACAAGTCAAAACCAACGGCCGATTATTCATGACCACTATAATCACGGTTGTCTGTCAATTGCCACTTGTGTTTGAGGACATTATCCAGATTAAGATAAGCAAGGTTATATAGAGATAATATGTGACCTCAAGATAATTACATGATGAATGACCAACATGCAGAGTTACATTTGCTCACATTATTGATATCTATTAGTTAGTTTGTAGATTTACACAGGGTCAGACAACCTCTGAATGAATAAGTGAGTATAAATATTATACCAGACAAACAGCTGCCAGAATTATATTGAATTATAGACATCAGAGCAAAAATAATAATTAATGAGCTAAGTGGTATCACTGTTTACACAGTAAACTCTCTCAGGGAGCAATGACAATAAGTGTGAAAATGCCATGAGGTGCCAAAACTAGTTTAATCTGTGCATGTTGTGAGAAAAAAAATCTGCAGAAAAAGATGTGACTTGCCTCTCAAAGGCAATGTCCTTGGTGTCCAAGTAGGTGTTGACAATAGAAGTGGTCAACCTTTTGGCAACTTCCTGCTCAGCTGGCTGCATTGACTCTAGCGTGACGTCCTCGATTTCTTGGGATATGTTGAAGCGTTCAGTTTCCACGACTTTATCATCATGGTTCACTTCCATCAACTCGGCACACGAATCTGTAAAGATTCATGCAGGGATAGACTTGTATAACTTCACAAAAATAGTACAAATCAAAGAGAGAACCCTTTTTGTGCACATACCATCTCCTCGGAAGATGTAGCTTCTGCGCCCTCTGATCCAAGTCATGTTTTCAAAGCCAAGAAGAGTGGCATCCACTCGCAGGCTGGCCCCACTTTTCCAAATGCGACAAACATCACTTGGACAAACCCGGGACAGAAGAGGGACTGTGAAGCAACAGCATATGAATGTCCCACACATGAAAAACAATGTCACTCATAACTAAACCAAAGCAAACACCAAAAGGCAGGTATGCAGTTTTTCTGCAAACCTCTTAACTAGCAACAGATATTTAATTGCAGGGTACAACATTATAAAACATAGATATACTTTATTTTGCATACTGAATATTGATAACCAGCCTGTTTGCACTACATGAACAGGTTACTATGCAAATACATTCCACTTTACTTTCATGATATACATCCACGCATACAAAAGGACTTACTCCAACTGGTGAATTCCCACTTCATTTCCATGTAGAAGTCTGGAGACTATGTAAGAAAAGATGGACAGAGCAATTATTTCCTTGGCCGGTAATTGTTTACTGGCACTCAAACAGATGGATGACAAGAACAACAGGAAAAAGTATGAAGTAAAACCTCTCGGATCTTTGACAGCAGCTCAGGCACTCCTCCCAGAGCAGTGGAGGCTTTGAGGTAGTCTCTGCGTTGAAGCACCAACTGAACCATCTCTGGATCTCCGGTGCTGACGGCCTCCTGCAGCACTACAAATAGACAGACAATTACAAACTAACAAACCACTAAGCCTTTTAAGCAAAGCATTTGTTCTTTAGAAGTAGCAACCATCCATTAAAAAACCTCAACAATGATGGCATTAACCAAGGAGAAAGCATTTCACTGCAGTCAGAGGGATAGTTATGTTTGATCAGAAACCCCATTACCAGCAGATGATGTGGAGAAAAATGTGAGGAGGGCTTTAAGTGATAAAACAACCCACAGATTCTCAAAAAGCATTTCTGCAAGTGAAGGAAACATGCATCGCATCACAGCATTCTGTACTTGTTATGTAGCCACTTCTTTGTGACTAACCTGTCCAATTCATGCAGTTTTCTTTAGTCACTTCAGCACCGTGTCTCAGAAGGACTCTCACTGACTCCAGGTGTCCGAGCGACACAGCCAGGTGAAGAGGTGTCCGCCCCCTGGGGTCCACAGCCTCAATTTCATTCTGTGAAAAACAAGGAGAGACCCACGCGTTAGGTTTCCCCTGCACCTTCATGTGTATAATAAAATCGGATTACCCAGTTAAATACTGCAGTACAGACAAGACAACTTGTTCCATGAAAAAAGGAGCATATTATGCTGGCCTTGAAATATTACTTCCATTGTAAGTGAAGGCCTTTATATTATACATAGACATAGTCACGCCTTTAATTTAGGTCATCACTGGTAATTATGTAGGACTGCAACAGTCAGTTGCACTGACAAGACTGAGCATCATGTCTGGTCCTCAAATGAGTCATGCTACTGAGGTAAATGTTTTTGTGATCAGCATTGCTACAGGCAGTCACAAATATAACGACTGGTTCATAATAAACAATATGAACTGTGATGGGTTGCTGAAAGTTAAAACACAATGAGATTAGAGATGCTTTTGAAACATGAGTAATACTTAGAGTTAACTTGTGAGATTAGTCAGCTACATGTTTGACAGGAATGACTCCGACAAGACGACGAGACATAATCACCACTATAATAATAATAATAATAATAATAATAGCACATTCATATTGTGTAAACTGTCTGCTAATACACCACACATATATACATGTATTTGGAAAAGAGTTTCTTATCACATCTAGTCAGGTTATAAATAAATTCGAGTTAGAAGACTAAATGAACAGCTGCAAACAGGCTTTCGGTCTTTTTTTAGGTAAACTTCCAAACCTGTTGATCAGTGAATCGCTGTGTCCGTGTAGACACTGCAAACATGGTGTTTGTGTGTGTGTGAGAGTGTGAGTGAGAGTGTGTGTGTGAGAGTGTGTGTGTGTGTGTGTGTGTGTGTGCGCCACAGAGGAGCATCTGTAATCACGTATGGCCTACTTTTACTGGATGGCTGCGGATGATTTAACAGCTCACTCCGGGCTTCTTTTAGCTAGCAAGCATCGGTGAACGGTGATACATACATTCCGTCCTTTACCAACCTGAGGTATCGTTATCTGCTCCTCCAGCGTCCTGTAGTCGTTCTCCCACACGGCGGAGTGGAGGGGGAACTCCCCTCGGATGTCTTCGCTAACATTAGCCGTGGACATCTTTCCCTCTCCGGAGCCACTCAGTGCAACGTTAGCCAGCTTCTAGTGATTACAGCCATGGGACACACGGAGAGAGCTACACGCTACTTGGAAAGAGTGTACGACACATGATCCATGCCCGTAATATTCGACAAAAACAACGCCGAGGTGTCGAAAACGGTGTCCAACTTTTCACCAAGCTATCCTCAAAATAAAACTTTTGAACCAGGAAGTAACAGGAGCAGTAACGTCACTATAATGATAGGGGTGTCCTATATAGAGAGAGGCTGACCATCTAATTAATGCTATCGCCTTAACGTCGCCCAACGTGCCCTTTAAACGAAATGTTACTTATGTGAAATAACAACTAGCTACTTATATTGGTACATAGATACACGACAGAAACAGATAAATAATACCATTGTCTTTAGAAAAAAGGAGTCGTCGGTTCCAGTTGGACGGAACCATTCAACGTATCTGCATGGGGGTGTTCCAACATCCGACAAAAGGTAGGATTCGTATAACCGTAATTCCGTGTCCCACTTTTAAACATTCAATATCTTATATAATTAAATTTAAACGTATTTCCCCCTGCAAACACAAACAAAACTAATATTGTAAATGTTGTATCTAGACAATACATTGGATGTGGACTATAATCAGCGCTTTTACGTTTCGGGGAGGGACTTGAGAGGTTGAGGAGACTTTACCGCCAGAGCGCCACAGTGTAGTAGACGTACATTACGACATTTAGTAATTATACCTATGCTAATTACAGGTTATATAAGATGACCAGTTGCAGTTTGCGCTATTAATGTATGCTTACCCAGTGCCTGTTGCTGATCTACACTGCGTTAACTGTTAAATGTGTATTGTTAAATGTTAAATGTTAAATGTATGCACCTTCCCGCCAGGACAAATTCCTTGTATGTGTAAGCATACATGGCAATAAATGGTTCTGATTCTGATTCTGATTCAGATACATAGTTAGACTTTCGGTCTGTTGATTCAACCTGCCTCGAGGCGGAACGAAGTTGTGTAATACTGTTGATTTATAGTTTTCTCGATATTTTAAGTACAAGTATTGTAGTGAAACTGATGAGCGAATGATGTTTTAAGAGATGGCTGCTCGTGGATGTAAATCCAGTTGGCATCTCCCCATTATTAGTTGTAAAAAGTATACATGTGTACCGTGTCAGGAAGGTGCGTGGATCATACTTACTCAGAGGTGAAGAATTTGCCCTCAGCAGGGTCTATCGGGTTGTGGACCGCGTAGACTCACAGCAAACTCAACCAAACAAACTACGTGCTTTGGGTTTTATTGTAATTGTAGCTAATAAAGTACAAGGACAACGATTGGAATTTACAAATTCAAACGAAAGAGCCATGGTCGCGTGTATATCGTGGGAGCCAGGGAGAAGTTTATTTCCTGAAAGGGTCTCTTCTGGGCACAGTGTGCCCTGTCTAACAGGTCGCAGTCGCAGCTGCGCAGCTGCCACTGTGACTGCTCGCGCTGCTCCTGTCGATTTCGAGCAGAGACTGAAGAGTAAACTGACAAACGGGAACAGGCTAGTTAGCTAACGAGGGGGTAGGTCAGCTCACTTGCAGACGAGCAGTGCCTTACTATCGTGGGGTAACGTTATAATGGTTGTAAAGCAAACGCGAGCCAAAACAAAAAGGCGAGCAACAGTTTAATGAAGAGGCAGGTCATTCATGTTGTTTTTAATTAGCTAGGTGTAGCTAACGCGGAAGGCATCCACACAGTAATCAATGGTTAGCCCAACGCAACGGACTTAAGGCTGGGCTCATTTTAAAAGGAAAGGATGTCTAAACGCCTGAGAAACACTGAGCTCTGCGCTGACTGCAATGTTCCAGGTGAGCAAATCCACAACATCCATGCAGTTTTTAGTTGCTATCCCTTAGTTATTCACTGGTTTGGTCCCTCAAGTAACGTTGAGCCCAATGCTTGCACTTTAAATCAGATCGTCAGTGCTGGCCCATGCTGCTTTCTTCTTTACAGTGAGTAAAATGTAAGAGTACTTTTGTTTTGGATGGCCAAGTTGTATGTTGTGTTGACAGGCCACTAACGTTATAGCTCCCTGGTTGAGGATGCAATTAGACCTGAAGCAGCTGTCGTTTTTAACTGTTTCCATCCGGTGTAACTAGCCTTAAATAATCAGGCAGGCTTTTCTAATGCGGGTTAATATACTTTCACAGTTGTTTTTCACAGGTAACACAATGTGTGGATATGAAATAATGTCTGTGGCATGCAAAAGTTTACAGCACTTTTTTAATATAGTCATTATGAAATCTCATCATGGAGCAGCATAATTCAGCTATATACGCGCTCACTGACTGCATCATTCATAGACCGTTAGTGGGTACTTTTTGTGCGGCACATAAAGAGGTATTGCTCGTAAAAGAGAAGCCTATCCCATATTGACAATGTGTGACTGAATGTAACCAATTGTGTTGATGAGGAATGACTAAATGAAAGGAAAGTTTGTTTTTTCCACCACTGAACTTTAAAAAAAAGTGTCTTTCGAAAATAAATTATTATATTGAAAAACATTAATATTGTCTATTCTAAATACTTTTATTTTGTGAGTTCACTACACTCTGTTATGTGAAGTCTAGTGATTGGAGGGTTAACACTATTTCAGTCTGTTTTAACAGATCTGTATCTGTTTGATAATGATAGTATTGGGGATGAGAGAACAAAATATTGAAGGTTTTACAATTAAACGTTTACGTGAAAGCCGAACAAGTATTTGACTAGTTTTATTGTGTGTGAGGTACTTTTCAGGAGTCCCATTTATATAGAAATGACGTGATTTGTTTCTGCAGGCACAGGAAGCAAAACAGGATGCTGAGTGAATTGACTGCAGTGCCGAAGATATTTTTTTTCTATTGTGGCACCACAATTTACAGTAGATGTGATTCACTGCAAGAGTGGAACTTGAATTGATTCTATAAATGGGCAACCAATTTAAAGAAAATGTTATGCTGTTTTCTGTCCTATTTCACAATAAAAATTAAGAACAAACATTAACAAGTATGCTAAATATTCAGTAATATATTTTAGTTTTAGTGCCTTGTCTATTATCACGTTGAGGCTAGTTAAACCCCTCAGGTCTCCTCAGCAGCTGGCCTGGGTTGCCCTTCCATACAACTGTTACCAGTTGTTGGCATTGAATATTTTTAGAGTCAAGATGTGGTATTAAATTTAGCAACACTTGTTGAGGAAAGGGTAAAAGAGGCATGTCAGCACCAACTCTCAGGTTTTGGTGGAGAGAAAGGAGGAGACACTGGACAGCAGAATTTGACCAGCAACCCCTTCAGCTGTTCCTCCTACACCTCAGCTGCTGCTAAGACACTTACAGCCTTCGCTGTCCTGTCACAGAGCCAGCCACCCAATCTGCTTAACAGTTTATCGGCTATCCGAGTGTCATATGATTTACAGTATTTTTGGTCTTGAGATGTTCACTGTCAGAAGCGTCTCTGTGTAAACAGCAGACGGCACAACTCTGTGGCATTTGCATTAGATGAAGTGTGCTAAATAGGTCGAGGTTAAGTAAACGTGTATTTTGGTAACAGAGAAAGAGAGACAGAGTGCATGCATTTCCTGAAAGCATTCTCTGTTTTTTTGCAATGTTTTGAAAAAGGAAGTTGGTCTATTACTTGACAATACGGTTGAGGTGCTTCAAGCTGCTAGTCCTCACTTCCTTGTTACACAATGCATGGCGGCCCCTAAATCTGGTGTTGAAAAGGTCTTTTATTTCCTCAATCTAGTTAGATGGTGGTTCAGGCTCCCTATTTGCAATATTTGCAACCTACGTTGTGTTAACTGTTTATGTTATATAGCCTAAATAATGCTCCCAGTGGTCTGAGCTTGGCAAAAAAAAAGACCAAACCAACACGCTTTCGGTTCTCAGCACTTTCTCCTTCCCCATTTCAGAAGACTAACATTTACAAAAAAGTTAAGTTCATTATTAAACAGTAATTTCCTAACAGCTGGACAATGTAGTGTTCAGCAAATGTTATACTTAAACTGAATTAAATAGTGTATTTGTTAGGACTATCTTCAGCCAAGGTTTAATGCACGTTTGGTTCTCTTCTGAGTATTTTCTGCAGCAAGACAGTTTATGTGGGATTGACTACAATTCCCAAGTTTATCAATTATGGTACACCTCATACAACGCTGTGGCTCACTGATGTGTGATTGTGAGTGTTTTCTTTTTTTACAGAGAACAATAAACTGTATCACAATTAGCCACACAATACTTTTTAGTATGAAGTGTGGGTTTTGTTCTTTTTCTGGGATTTGTTGACAAATGTAGAACAGCGCCAGTATTCTCCTTTCAGCACCTGTCTGTTGTCATTTTGACACCATAAGTAAGAGTTTCTCCCGGTGCAGTCAGTCAGGAACTTAAAAAGGAGAAGTGGCGTGCTGCGACCTAGAATGCAGTTTATTTGAATAATGGTACTGAACGTGAAGAGAGGAGGACATGACTTGTGTTACATTTCATACTCATTTTAGACCACTAAAAATAAAGCCAGAGCTAATCAAACCAGTGAGAGCCGAGTGATACAATATTGTACAATTAGCTGTTCCTTAAATTACATTCATTAATTGGATCACTGTCATGGTTTTAACTTTGTGGTTGTCTCTTCCCTCTTAGAACCTCGCTGGGCCTCCGTCAACAGGGGTGTGTTGATATGCGATGAGTGCTGCAGTGTTCATCGAAGTCTGGGTAGACACAGCTCCCAAGTCCGTCACCTGACGCACACACCATGGCCTCCTACGCAGCTACAGGTAAGAATTCCAAGGGGAAAAAAATATATTGGTATTCGCCTGCGTGAAGCTACATGTCTTAATGCTTTCAGCTGTGAAATTGTCTTCTTTCAATATTTGATGTGCTATAATGCTGACTTGTCGCTCCCCAAAATGCAACGTTATCCTTGCACACAATCACTATTGCTGCAGTTTTGAATTCAGCAGGCCTCAGTCTTTGCGCAGGATAAATCGTTTGACAACAGTTGTATTGATTTTGTCCAAATATAGAAAGTGTTTGTTCAGGAAGGGACCTGTTTAAAACCAGTCAGCATTCTTAAGTTTAAATCAATAAGACACATTTCACAGGTTTCTTTCACATTTCATCCTAGATGGTTCAGACATTATACAGCAATGGTGCAAATTCAATATGGGAGCACTCTCTTCTGGACCCCGCATCTGTGATGAGTGGGAAACGCAAGGCCAACCCTCAGGACAAACTGCAGTGAGTCCTTATTGTTTGAGAATGTTAACGCAGGTGTTAATTCAAGAAACAAAAAGATGACTGTTGAATTCCCAAATTCAGTATTAGTATTAATTCCTTCTTATTTTTTGTTTGAACCTTTATGTTTCATGGTGTCCCAAAAGTCCAAACAAATCAGAGTTTATAAAAGCCAAATATCAAATGCTGGCATTTGTCCATCGCATGCCTTGCCGGGAGGACGACAGCTCGGCTAAGGATTTAAGCAAGGTGAGGAGAAGTAGCTGCTCAATGTGATGAAGACAAAGCTTTATTCTTAGGCTTTATCATTTCATTATAATTGCCTGTTTTCTTTTTCTTTCAGCAACTTCATTCAAGTGTACGCACCGGGAATCTCGAGACTTGTTTGCGGTTGCTATCCCTGGGAGCGCAAGCTAATTTTTTTCATCCAGTAAGATTCATCTGCTGTATTTAAACCAGAATTTTCCTCTTTGCATTTACCTTTCTGTTAATTTTAGACCATAATGTTTTGTCCTGTCCCTCTAGGAAAAAGGAAACACTCCCTTGCATGTAGCTGCAAAAGCAGGACAAGTGTCTCAGGCCGAACTGTTAACCGTTTATGGAGCAGATCCTGGGGCCCCGGACAGCAATGGCAAAACCCCCATTGACTATGCAAGGTTAGTTATTTTAAATACTTTTATTTGTTATGTATTTGTTAATGTTAACAAGGAACATCCCATTGAGAGGTGAAATCTATTTTACGAGTGGGTCCTGGAGTACTTTATAGTTCAAGCACAAAATATTATGGGCCTTTTTAATTTAATTTTTTGAAGTATTTAATTTTCTTTTTAACACTTGCCTTTGTAGAGAAGCTGGCCACCATGACCTGGCAGATAGATTGGTGGAAATTCAGTATGAACTAACTGATCGACTGGCGTTCTACTTGTGTGGGAGAAAGCCAGGTATGCCTTGGGGGAGAGATTTATTATTTAAATGAGGGGTCAAAGAATATGTGCATGTTTGGTTGGAGATTTAAATCATGCTTAATATGAAATGTTAGTTTCCCATACGTATCGATGATGCTCATCCAGAACATACTTGTTGTTCCTTTCAGATCATAAAAACAGCCAGCACTTCATTGTTCCACAAATGGCTGACAGGTAAGAAAACACCAGCTGTAAGTCAACATGATGCATGTCAATATGAAGTCATGTGTCTACGTTAACTTGATGTAACAAAGTGAGCAGTTGTGGCAGTTGTTTATGTACTTCTGCTCTGAGGCCTGCTCTGCATGCTGTTGAGAACGCTGCAGCATCTACTGTCAGTGTGAAAGGATACAGACCCAGTGAAGTAGCTGACATACCCAAACAATCCGTCATTGAGGCAAATAATGTTATTATACATTATACATTAAAATGAGCAGAACAGCCACTGTAAAACAACCAGTTTGCCTTTTTCAATTTAAATGACACATTTTATCTTTTTGTACTGCTCTCTTTTGATGGATAAGGAACATGTAAGTATTACTTATTAGAATGAATTGTGCATTATGACAGTTCAGCACTATGTGTTTATGAAAGTTTTGCTCTGTTTGTAGCAGTTTAGATATATCAGAACTGGCCAAGGCAGCAAAGAAGAAACTGCAGTCTGTAAGTGTTTTTGCAGAGTTTCACTGAGGTATCTTTTCACTCCTTACTTAAGTCTAACCAAGTGTCATTTCTATGTTTTAATGCAGCTCAGTAATCATTTATTTGAGGAGCTGGCCATGGATGTGTACGATGAGGTGGACAGACGAGAGACTGATGCAGGTAAAGTAGAATTATCCAGTAAAAGCTCTCTTGTGTCCTGAGAAGACATTTCTTCATACTTCTACTGGGCCTCATTCACCGATAGCCTCCTAAGATTATTCTTAGATTTGTTTCAAGAAAGGTCATAAAAGTCTACCTCAGATTTATGGCAGGTTGTTAAACTACAGAATTGTTCATTCCTGTGTTATAATGATGAATCCCATTGTTCTTGTACATTTAAGGCTTGTGTGTGCTATTCTAAATTGTGCTTATTTGCATTGGTTAACGCTCTGCTAATCCACATAAAAGGGCATAAGACTGCAGGGCTGTGTGCACACAAGTTGAAAGGAAAAGTTGAGAGAATTAAGTCAAGAAAGTCTGAAGAGGGTGGTGCACAAGACCAACGTTTATGATATTTGGAAAGTCAGTTATCAAATAAAAATAAAATAGGAAGAGTGTACGAGAATACATTTACGGACATAATAGTTGATCACAAATGATGTTGGAAACCTCACATACATAAAGTAAAAAATGTGAAAAAGTGTCAAACCATTGCAATATTACTTACTAAATAACCAAAAATGAATAAATCTGAATTGAAGAAAACCGAATAACCGATTGTTTTGATTGTGCTCTTAATTAATGCGTAGATTCTGTTCTTTTATAAATTAAATAACAAAAAATGGTGGATATCAGAATCTTTGTGAAAACTGCGTCGGTTGGTTTGAAGGAGACATTTAGGGTGTGACAAAGCGGCGTTGTTTGACCAGGGAATGCACACCCTCTGCTTATTGGCTGTGGGTTACACGTTCACGTCCAAATGCTCAATGCTGACGCCCAGAAATGTCCTGAACAGCAAAATATAATAGAAAATACAGGCAGAGGGCAGGGTCCTTGCTGATAGAGACACCATCAGAACGTTATAGTGGGTCACAAGTTTTGTTTAAGAGATTGTTTACACTTGTTTTTAGACAATTGTTTCATATTAGACCTTTTTAAGAAAGGTTGGTGGATGAGGCCCACTAATACTTGAAATCCTGGACTGGTGTTGCAGCTGTACTCTCATTCTTACCCTATTACTTGTAGTGTGGTTGACTACCCAGAATCACAGCACTCTGGTGACAGAGACGACTGTGGTGCCTTTCCTTCCTGTGAATCCAGAGTATTCATCCACACGAAACCAGGCGAGTCAGCTGTACAACTCCCATGCAAATGTTGTATTGTTTCCCACAGCACACGTTTCTGTAGTGATTGCATACTGCTGATGTGGCTTTGTTTTTCTTATTTAGGGAAGACAGAAGCTGGCAAGATTTAATGCACATGAATTTGCAACTCTTGTGATTGACATATTAAGTGATGCTAAGCGCAGACAACAAGGGAATTCAATAGCCAGTCCCAAAGGTCGGCACCTTATTGTTACATTACTCCAAGATCCTCCTGGCGCTGAAGTGGAGCACAGATATAAAACCGTTATTTCACTCTGTCCCTTCAATCCAGACAATGTTGAGTTCATCCTGAAGGGTGTCAGGCATCGCAGTGACAGCCAGGAAAATGACCAGCCTGACTACGATAGTGTGGCGTCTGATGAGGACACAGACCACGAGCTCCCCTCAAGCCAAGGAGACAGGACAAAGGTATCGTGGAAAAACACAAATTCGAACCCTGAAAGTCTCACTGTAGGTGCCTTTACCGTTTTGTTTTCAACCCCTCCATCCAACAGAGTCTGGACTCTGACCTCTCCGATGGACCCATTACTATGCATGAATACATGGAGGTGAAAACTGCGCTGTCAGCCTCTGAAGCCAAGATCCAGCACCTTATGAAAGCCAACAACAACCTGAGTGATGAGCTGAGGCTAATGCAGAAAAAGGTATCCCCCGTGCTCCACCAATAAGATCACTAACACCGGGGGCCGGACTGAGGGGCGGGCCACAGTGGTCAGCAGAGCTCTTCTCCTGCCCAGTGTGATTGCTCCTGGGTATGGGAGCCGAGCTATCTCAGTGGGAATGCTGTGTTGCAAGATAAGGCCGCTGTGACGCCCTGCTGGTCCACCCTCTGTTTTGGCCAGCATGTTCGATTTCAAAGCTCAAGATTTTCTTTTTTTTCTTGGTTTGTTTTCTGGATTTGAAAGGAAGAAATGCACCTTTTGTCCAGTTAATAATTGTTCAGCCCACCTTTTGTAATACATTTGTACTGTCTAATGTTACTAACAAGCATGTTTTAAGAAAAAGCATGAAGTAATTGACAGTGGTTTTTAATCCCTTCATAGTAACTAACGAAAATTGTATGTGTGTGTCTTGCTTCATCACATATACTGTGTTTTCTGTGTAGACTGTTTTTTGGATGATTTCCAGCTGTTGTTTTCGGTAACAGCCTTTTAGTACATGTATTGTTTGATGTGTTGTCTAAGTGGTCCCATTTCATAGAAGTGTCATAGAAAGCATACTCCTCCGCTGATACAAACCTGGAATATTGTTTCTGTTACACCAAACTGCTGATTTATAGACATGACGATGTTAAGTTTGAGACTCTGCACAAATGTATGCAATGTGCTTCAACCTAGCAACCCAAACCCTGCTGAAACAAACTATTTTGAAAATTATCCTTTATAGATGTTTAAGCATGTTATGGCTTTTTATTGTGTGAAATTGAACTCCTGTCAGTGAGGTTAATTTTCTTATTTTAAGCTGGCTGTTTTGAAGGAGCATGCCGATAATTTGTCTCTCAAGCACACTCGAGGTCATTGTGACAGTAGACGTGCTGCACGGTAGTGTACTGTGTTGCTTTAATGATGTGATCTCATGTGGACCACAGTCTGATGAAGATGTGGAGGAGAAAACAAATGATTGTACAGTACTGTGCAAAGGTTTTAGGCAGGTGTGAAAAAATGCTGTAAACTCAGAATGCTTTAAAAAATAGAAGTGCTAACAGTTTATTTTCATCAATTAACAAAATGCAAAGTGAGCGAACAAAAGAAAAATCTTGTTAATTGATGAAAATAAACTGTTAGCACTTCTATTTTTGAAAGCATTCTTAGTTTACAGCATTTTTTCACACCTGCCTAAAACCTTTGCACAGTACTGTATATCTTTTAACTTTAATTGGAATAGCAGCCTTTACCAAACATAGTCAGTCATTATGGCAGAAACCATAGCACACTGGTCTGCACATATCAGACCAGTACACCAGATCGTATCTTCTCATAATTCTTGAGTTCTTCCGTCTGCACTGTGTCTACATCTTTGACTTGAACTGCACCTGCGTTGCTCACCTCTGCAACAATCTTTTGCTTGCTTATCACTTGCTTTGCTTTTTTTATTATTATTTTTTTAGACCAAGAAAAAGTCCCTCCCAAATAAAAATTCATGTTATTCGTATGATTTTTAGGAGGTTGATGGCATACACACGTTTTTATTTTAGTCGTTATCGTCGAAGCAGCTTCAAGTTTTGTAGATTGGGGACATATCATACATTTTTGTGAAAGCGTTATCCAAATATTGACTTTATATATCATGGTAATAACAAAATTCAAAGGTTAGATTTGCAAGTTTTATAGTATAACAAAGATGTGTTTTATTCCTGCCAAATGAAAGCCTTTTCCAGAATGAAATGACTATAATCAGGCGGACAGTGGTAGGCTGTCAAAGTATAATGTGAATATTTTAGGAACAATAGAAGCTGACATGTTGTGCTGTAAAGACAGAGTAGACCAGAACAGGAACACAGCTTGCTTTGCTGAGAGCACCTCTTAGTGTACTGCTGACCGTCTCTTCCAGCTGCACTCTCTGCAAAGCGAGAACTCCTCTCTCAGACGGCACGTCCCAACCAATATCTATCAGATCCCCAGCGGGTCAGACTACCCCGACCCCTCCAGCACCTCAGCCCTGAAACGCCGGCAGTCTGCGCGGGCCAGTCGGCCCATGTCTATGTATGAGACCGGCTCAGGCCTGAAGCCCTATCTCCCTAAAGGGGAAACTCTCTACCCAGAGGAGGGTCTCCCCACCCTGCAACCCTTCCCACCTCATGTGAGTAAGACCTGTTCCCTGCTCTCCTTTGCCATTTCCTCTCCACTGCCCTGACTTTCCCTCATGTCTTCACCCTGTCTGCAAACCTTTCTCTCTGCCTTTTTCTTTTTAATTGTTTTCCCTCCTCATTTGCCACTGAGTGTTTTTTTTTTCAGCATCGAAGACGGAGTCATCAAAACCACAATGTCATGCATTTAGACACAGCCAGTCACATCTCATCTTGTCCAGATCCATTTTATCTGCTTATAACTGCTGTTTACTGGAGTGCTGCTTGTTTGCCAGATAAAACGTAGCTGTAACCCCAAAGAGATGCTGTTATTATGATACACGTTGAAGGTTTGTACTGTGTTTTATGTTGATGAAGCATTAAAACTACCATACAAATACTCTGTGTTTTTGTAATGCATGATACCTTCACAAACTCACTTTATCTTCTCATCTTTTTGGATTCTCTCTACGATATTACAGTCAAATTTGATCCTGTGAATCATCATTTTCTGGTACTTTTCTCTTGATGGATTAACTCACAGGCTCTTCAGTCATACGTTTTCTAGCACGCAGTGTTAAAAAAAGAAATGTTTATGAGCTCAGTTAAAAACATAAGAAGGATAATCTGTACAAATAACCAACCACATGGCACAGATCTGTCTTTAAATCACCCCTCCAACATAATAGAATCTTCTCATCCCGAATTCAATGGTCATGTTCCTTGCACAGATAAAGTTTTCCTCCAAGTAAATTCTCAATATACAATTTACAGTTAAGACGGCTTGAAGAGACTATTGGGACATAACATGATCTCATCTCATTCATCTCACTTTTTAGTTTGTTTCATTTCAGTCTAAGAAATGTGTGTCCTTAAAATGTGATTTGAACCCTGTCTTTAGACGGAAAGGGGCGCATTTGTGACCACCTCTTCATCCCTCCCCTCATTTCCATCCACCCTGTCTTGGTCGAAGGACGAAAGTGCTCAA
This sequence comes from Cottus gobio, assembly GCA_023566465.1. Lineage (NCBI taxonomy): Eukaryota > Metazoa > Chordata > Actinopteri > Perciformes > Cottidae > Cottus > Cottus gobio. The sequence continues at coordinate 17,498,769 of CM042218.1, read as the reverse complement.
AAGGTTAAGTACATCCTCACTCGGTCCACAGTTCGTGGGACTCAGCAAATCCACTTGGAGCCATCTCAATCTCTTCCCCCTCCCTCACATCAGCTCTGTCCGCCATACACTCCTTATCCGCCCCGCTGCATGAGCCGCCCCTCACCATCAGATCCCTGCCTCCATCAGCATCATCCTCACAGCGCTGTTAAACAACTGGAGTTGTTTGGTTTTGTGAAGGCGAACCTCCGTCCGACCGCTGAACGTTGAGCAGAAGTTGCGCTTGTGATGCAGCTGCTGCTGATTTGAATGCTTGCTTTCTTTGCTCCACACACCTGGGCAGCAGATGATGTTGAAAAAGTTTCACCGTACAAAGTTTGATGGTCGTGTTTGTTTCATTTTTGCAAAACAACCTCTTAAAAAGAAAGGAAACAAACTGAGTAAACTTGATTGGATTTAAATGTGATCACACTTGAGCTGCTGAACTCATGTCTTTGATTTCCAACATTCTAACAGTATAAAGAGAAGTCATGTTTTAACCCCGTCTCTAACAATCGCTTGGCTATTTTGCACTGTGAGCTTCCAACGGCATGCTCTGACTTCTTCCAGTAACGCTCAGACAACATGGCGTTCCAAGAGTTGTGAACAATCTCAAAAGATGTTTCTTCTGTTCAGCAGAACAAAGGTCGATCTCAACATGTAAGTGCTATTTGCATTTCCTGAGGCGAGCTTATGTTTGCATTTCATTTTTTCTGTGTATGAGAGGAGGATTATGTTTAGCTTCTTGGACATGGATTGAAAGACATGTTGTACAAAAGGTCCTGTGTGGCCTGAGTGTACGTGTCTCTGCTTTCTGTTTATAAATTGGCTTTGAGTCTGAAGGGAATCTGCATGAAGCTTAGTTCCAGTGAACATCTCCGATGACTGTAAAGGCAGTCGGGTGTGAAGATGAGGCATTCCTATTTTGTGCGATTCAGTTTCTAGTTGTGCTCTGTGGGATTCAGTTTAATTTACAAACTCATCTGAAGCTTGACTTCCCATTCTCAAACAATGGCCTTCTGCATGGGGGGTCTTCTCTTAAGTTTGGAGAATGACTAAAGCTTGCTTGGCATCACCCGTGAATCCGTCCCTATTCCAACATTTCGTCACGTTTGATGATCATAGTCACTGAAGGCTGACGGACATCAGGTCGATTTCATGCAAGTCAGCATTAGTGATTCTGTCATACGGATGTGAGTAAACTATATGAACTCTGCGTAATGTGTTTACTAATCCTCTATTGAATGCTTTATATTGATCATGTGCTCTTGCTTCACAGCTGTATTGGCTTGTTTTAGTCGGAGTCATCTGCATCGCTTTTACTTGTTTATATTCCAATTTGACAAGCAACAAACAGCAAGATGCACCTTCCAATATATGTTTTTCTGGACCAGCACTGAAACTGGGATTTCACTAGAACTGTTTCCGGGTTATATCGGCAGTGACATGGGATGTCTTGCATGAGGTACATTATCATTTTTTTGTCTCCTCTTCCCTCTAGGCTTCAAAGTTAGAGAAGCAGAGCAGCATGCCGGAAAGTGACTATGACAACACATTCAATGAATCTGAGATGGATGATTCGGGGTAAGAGCACCAAAAGTTATGGTGAAAGACAATAGGACAGTTTTCTGGCTCCTAAAAACAATGAAAAGAGCTATTCAAGTAAAATATTGTGCTGTTTTAGCTTCAGAGTAAAAGCAATCAGGGATTTTTTCCCTTCTTTTTCTGAATCTCCCGTTGCAGTATGTGCAGGAGAGGGAGGCTGAGGAGCAGTGGCTGGCTGGGGGAGGGCAGCTCCATCCCAGAGCTGGATGATCTGGAGATGGAGTCAGACCCCATGCTTCCCACCACAGAGGACGTCATTCGCAAAACGGAGCAGATCACCAAGAACATCCAGGAGCTGCTGCGAGCTGCTCAGGAGAACAAACATGACAGGTCAGAATCAGACGAGAACGGGATCCTCTATCAGTTTGAGCTCTTTAGCTTTCATTCCCTTGCTTCCATTTTAAGCCCCAAGTTCCTCCTACATTCATCATCATTCTGTTATGTTTAGCTGTTTTTATCTTCTATCATTTCCCCTTTTTCTTTGTTATCTTCACTCTTCCCTGTTATGTGGTTTGGGTGTCGCTCTGTGCCGTCCCTCACGCCTGCGAGCAGACCACCATGTGAGCGTGAAGGTGTACGCCGGCTCAGGCACAGCCTGGGATGTTTCAGCACCCTGGTGCCCTGGGCCGAGAAGGCCCCCCCTCCCCTTCAGCCGCTCAGCCTGCGGGCCCCTGACCCCACCTCCTGGTACTCTGGCCTCTGTCCCTGCCTCCCAGGCACAGTGTTATTGTCCGCTCCCTCACACAGTTTCTGCTTCACCTGCTAACAAGCTGTCTCTTTTGCTTCCATGTGTTGACCTTGAATGTGCTTCACTTAATTGATGCAAAGTTGAGTGACGTCTATGCAGTGACTTGCTTTACATTTTATGGAACACATTTTTCAGGTTGATGTTGTTTCTACCGTGTAGCCATAAAACATGTGCTATTGAGTAAAACTGCCTTCTACTTACAACGCTAAAGATGTGTGCAACAAATGGCATGTTGTGTTGACAATGATAACGCACGGTGTGGTGAGAATACTATATAGTACAGTGTCATGCATGTAAAGGCTTTTAGTTCATTTATACGATATCCATGTTTTAATAAGTGTGAGATTTGTATGACTGACATCAATATGTTGAACTCAACAAGTCTCTTCTCCCCCTCACAGCTTTATACCCTGTTCAGAAAGAATACATGTGGCTGTAACAGAAATGGCGGCCCTCTTTCCCAAGGTATGGAAACAAGTTAGATGTTTTGCTTTAAGAGAAAGGATCAGTTAGCCATATCGTTTTTATTTGTTATTATGAAGCTATCACAAGCATATAGCATGTATTATTGTACTGGTTTCTTTAATAAAATCAAATAGCAAGGAATTGCACCTAATAATGTTCTTGTCTTTTAAATTCAGTGTGTTAAAAGGAGAGCACAGTAGACAAAGTATTTTCAGTCCAATTTCAAGCCAGCAGAGGTCAATTGGGTTCTCAGGGATCCTTTCTATATCGCATCTCTTTGCACACTACTGTTGACTTATGGACCAACACTGTCCGTTAGTATTGAGGTATTTGAACCTTCCTCTGCAGAAGCCACGCTCAGACACTGTGAGAGGCTCTCTGCGCTTGCTGACCTCCAGTGCGTACCGGCTTCAGAGTGAGTGCAGGAAGGCGTTGCCTTCCGAGGGCTGCCCCGGGCCGGACATGCAGCTGGTCACGCAGCAGGTCATCCAATGTGCTTATGACATCGCCAAGGCAGCCAAGCAGCTCGTCACCATCACCACAAAGGAGAATACCAACTAACGACACTTACAGGCTGCAAAGCAGTCAGCATCTCAGTTTTGTTCTTGAATATATTTTTTAATTATTTGTTTTGTATTAGCAGTATATGCATGCATCATTTTATGAATAAATATTTAAAGCCAAGTCTGGACAAAATCTGAGTGTAAGAGGAAAAGAAAGCAACTTTACTTCGCTGTTGTAACAGCGCAATTTTTCTTATAATAAAATAAATAAAATAATAACTTCCATAAATCATGTTAAATCAAGCAGCCGGCCTGGGGACTGTCATGGTTTATAGATTACAATTTCAGTACAACTTGCTTAGTTATAAATGATCAGGTCATAATGTAAATACCTATTATTGAGAGAAGAAATTAAGCACAGTAAATCCACATGATGATATTGGTTAATGTTGTCAGTCCAGAGCCATAAATGGATGCTGAAAAACCATAAATGAGTCATGAACCTCCTGTCATCGAATGCTAATGCTAACACTCTTGTGGCTAAAGGAGCGTCCACATTAAAAGCACTGCGCAAGCGCCATCATACTGTAAAGTATATCTCAAACAAAATTACCGTTATGTCTGAAACTTCATCAATGCACACATTGTGGCTCTGCAATGCAAATGTGTGCTGCATCAAAAAAGCTATTCATATGGTTTGTCCCTGTCCAAGTGAAATCAGTCAGCAGTGCACTTATGTGTGCCCATTTGCCCATTCAGTGAACGCAAATAACGCTCCTTCAGGGGCCAAGTTGTATTCAACAGCACCAAGATGTTGTAGTATTAAGTTCAAATGTTTCTTCACACTGCCATTGCAGTGTTGGTGATGTTATAAGATATTTAGAGCTAATATCCATACTGTGTGTATGTCCTGTTTTATGTGACTCTTCCGTTGCTGCTAGTTATGTATTTAATGTGCAACATATGGGATAGAAGTCTTGACGTCTCCTGTATAATTGTGCAACCCAATGTTCATCCTCGCCAAGTGTTTCAGAGTTTGTCATTTTGAAAACTGATTTTAGGTAATGTCACTCTCTGTACAGGGACGTATGTGATGCAGCTGTTAAGTTGCACTTCGGAAAAGTGATTATTTTCTAAATAAACTTAATTTATAAATATAGCATGTTGTGATTTACATTGCCTTAATACAAAAAAACTGAAGTTATTTGATTTAAATAGTTTTATTTAATCTACAAATTCAGGATAGAAAAAATATACAGCTAAAGAAAAGTGCAAAACAAATACATTAATTATTTTCTACATATGCAAACAACCGGCATTAAATTATTAACATAAGGATGGCACAATATGACCTCATAACCTACACCATTGCATCATTATTTAAAAGGGAATAAAGGATAAGCATTTTTGTGCGTATGTGAGAATGAATTCAGTCCTTGATCTGTTCAAAACTTGCATTTAAATATTTCCCCTAGTCTTGTTGTCTCTTCTCCGTGGCTCAGCAAGAAAACACTATTGAAAGAAAATGTCCCAACTTGGTTTGATAAAGGTTGAAATGCATGTTTTTGACATTGAATGAGGACTGTGGATTTTGTCAGATACTTTGAGTTGCAGTAGGAAGTCTCTTCATCGACAGGACTAACAATTAAGGTGACCACTAATTGTTGCACACTACATATAGGCATGTGAGCTTTGTTTTAAGACACACTTGGAAAAATTGCAAAGCTGATTTACAGGTAGAAAAATAAACATCTCACAATTCTGTTTTGACTTCAGTCAGGTTGCTCATGTCCATGCTGATCGAGGTCGGCTGTGAATCTGAAAGAGACCGTTTCAAGCGTATTTCAACATTAAAGAGCATTTTGGACCTTGGAAAGTTAACGTTCAACTTGGCTCATCTCTTACCTTCTCCTGGTACCCTTTCTTGGCCATCCTCTGCACCTCTAGCCTCAGCTCCTCTTCCTGAATTTGAAGGGCCTCCCTGTCCTCCTCTTCTTCCTGCTCTGTCCTGCACTGCTCCTCCCACTGCACTTGGCGCTGCTGCTCCACCTACAATAGATGTACAGAAACTTGTTTACATTGTTTCATTTTCTGTGTGGGTCCAAACGTTCTATGAAAACCACTGCACTCTGCCAACCTGAGCATTTATCTCTTGCATCCGTGCCGTCCTAAGCTCCTCTTCTTGCTGCTCCTCCTGGCGCCTGGTCTCCCTCTCCAGCTCCAGCTCCTGGATCAGTTCTTCTCGTCTCCTCAGGGACTCCTCCTGAGCCCCTCGGTTCTTTTGCATCGTAAGCTCCAGCTGCTGCTGTCTGCCCAAAAGTACCTTTCCAAGAAGAAGAAGATAGGAGAGTTGTTAAGTAGTCATATCTTTTGAATTACGTTCAAATAGAGTTTCATTTTAAAACCATTCACCTCTTGCATGAGCCGTTCTCTGGCTTCCCTCTCCTTCTCCCACTGTGCTTCTCGTTTCTCCCACACACGTTGAGCTTCTTCTCTGTAACGGATGAGATGGTTTGTATTTGAGGAGAAGCGGGAGTCCCTGCCTGCGGAGTCAGAACTTACTGAATCTCGGTGCTTACCTGTGTAGGATGTCAAACTCGGCCTCCCTCTCTTGCTCCAACTGAAGCTGCTCTTCAATCACACGTTTCATCCAGGCAGCATCAGCGATGGCCCTTTCCCTTTGTGCAGTCTCTATCTTCCTGTCCTCCTGCTGTCCTTCTAGCAAGGCTGCCAAGATCTTACGGTCGGCCTCCTGGAGGCCACAGATGACATAGAGGAAGGTGTTGAAGCCGGTCAAGTTGGATTACATGTAGTAATATGTACTCAAACAAAAGGGGGTGAAGTAGACCAACCAGTTCCTCCTGCACTTGCTGGGCTCTCCTCTTCAGCTGAGCACGGTATTGACGGATCAAGAAATGCCTGGTGCAACACAAATCCAATGAACCCAATGGCTCATGAGAAAGAAGTATCATATTTATTTAGATAAGTTAGCTACATAAAGAGCTTCTCTTACCCCATCTCGGTCTTCTTCCGTCTTTCCTCCACCTTTCTCCTTTCCTCCTCCAGCTTCTCCAGCTCCCATTGTTTGACCAGCAGAGCTTCCTGCTCCTTCTTCAAGCGAGTTGCCTAAAAGAGAAACAAAGCTTTAAAAACACATCTGTGATCATTTTTCTAAGCAAAAATACTTTGTCCAAGTCCTTAATACCTCCTCTTCCCTCAGCTTTAGTTCTTCCATCTGTTTGCGAAGTTCCTCCGCCCTCTTCAGCTCCTCTGCGTTCCTTTTCTCCTCTGCTTGCTTCAACCTCCCCAGAGCCTCTTTTCGGTTCCTCTCGTACTCATTTTCAAAGCGTCTCTTCTGCTCCTGCTCTGCCACTTCCTGCTACATGTTTGGAGAGAAGGTCACTTACAGTAGGTGTCTAACTTTCTTAATTATGTACCATGTTGAGCAGATTAACACGAGTAGATTTCAGACTTGATACTGTGCTCACAGATGACATGAGCACTGTTTAATTAAGCATGAATTTGTTCCATAAATAATTAGTCACCTAAAAGGATAATAACTTGTGGGTCCGATGTGTCATCACTGACTTGAGGGATATGTTGCTTAAATGTACTGCAGAGCAATTTCTACATATTTTGTAAAATTGAGTAAAAACCATAGAATGAAAATGATGCACATCACTGTAAACGGACCATAGACATTTACAGTGCTGTTACACATTGATATGAATGGGAATGTCCGTTGTCTCTGTCAGAATAATGAGCTTATAAAGTGTAAAGTGCTTTGACCTGTCGACCCTTGTTGTGAGTTGGAGATTCCTGAGGCCACTCACAACAAGGAGCTACAGTTCAAAAACACTTGAATAAAAAGACAATGAACTATTTTGTCTTATAGCTGTGATGGGTGTCTTACCTGTTTCTTCTCAGATATCTGCTCCTGCCATTGGCTGACAACATGATCTTTATGTAATGCTGACTCAACCTGTGGACAGATTCAAAGAGCGAGAAAGGACATAGATGAGACGGATATACTGATGAACGTGACCCTGTGCAGAAGGGATACCAGAACATTCTCTTCTCTTAGGTCAACACTGGACTCAGGTTAACAGAAAGTCATGGAATAGCTGTATCACAAGCCCTATTAGTTTCCAGATTGAGTGGACGTCTTGACAAAAAAAGTGTCTGTTTTCTCTTCTTGCAGAGCTCTTGAGACACTCAGGATGGTTACAGGATTACAGGAGTCCATTTATCACGTCACCAACCGTGAGACTTTGAAGTCAGAGGTTTTGCAACTTGTTGCTTTTCCATTAATAGTTGAAACTTAGCTACCTCTCGCAACTCTGTGGTGTTTTTCTTCCAATGCTCCCTCAGCAGCTCTTGTGCAAGCTAGGGATTTAAAAAAAAGAGACATAACAAGGATTATTCCCTTATGGCAGAGCACCATAATCGGTACTGAAAAAGGAAATATACAACAAATTCAATAAATGTAAGTAAAACTACCTTTTTTCTTCTTTCCTCTCTTGTTGTTCGAAGCTCTTCAGTCTTTTGCACCAGCTGACTTTCCAATGTGCTCCTGTCAGGAACTACTTTCTTCAGCTCCACCTCCAGCCGGTCTTGCTCCTCTTGAAGCATGGCCCTGAGCCGATTCCTGCGCTCCTCCAGGCTGGCCTTCTTTTCCTCCTCCAGTCTTTGTTTATGGTATGCCGACATACTGACAAAACGGAGGAAGAGAGACTTTAGTTATGGCTGTATTTTCTGTCATTTGTCTGCTGAAACCAAGAACAGACATACTACTAGAGAGAATAATTATGGTTTATTTATGCCCTTCATTATTCATGTACATTTATAAACACCACATTTATGTAAGGTTACATAGATTTATGGGGATACACACTGATATTGAGTTACTGAGCCAATACTAAACATTGAAAACAAGGCATTGACTATTGCTCTTGGTGAATATAATCAAAACTATATTACTATGATATTTCACAGTGGAATGATTATTAATGCTGGTAGTCATGAATGTACATTTTGACATGACTTCATTACTTGTAAATACTTACGAATGTTCTCTCTATGTTATGTTATTACAAGCCACAGAGCAATTTGGGAACCCTCACTATTTACACATGTCAAATTAAACCATTCAATATGTATTTTGACATTCGATGATCAGACAATTGATTGATCTCTCCCCATATATGATGCTAATAATACTAGTATTTCCCTGAACACCTTCCTTTATGTGGCCAAGTTTACACTGCAGGTTAGTCAGGTTCTAAGAGAAAAACCCCAACTGTTCAAAAGTTTGAATACAGACACCTTATATCTAAAGGATTGATTACTTACATATCCGTCTAGTGAGGGGCTGATATAGCCCCTCGTCAATCATACAAATAAACATGAACATGGAACACAAAACACAAGTCTTATTGAAGCAATTGTTTGAATCTGCATTGCTTTGTTTTACCGCCCACTGTTGCAGTGATGTTTGGAATGAAATGATTAGAGAAAGCTGTGTGGTGACTGAGTAATCAGTCCAGTGGTGCATAAGTTACCTCTGCTGGTAGGACTGGCGGGAGCTCCACGCCGCCTGTCTCCGGCTGCGGACACCCTGTTCTCGAAAGTACTGAGCGTGCAGCTCCCACTGCTGTCGACACCGGGCCTCCTGCTCCCGCTGCCGGGCCAGCTGTCCGGCCAGCACCCGGGACCGATTGGGCACGTGGGCCGAGAGGGTCGGAAGAGCCATTTACCTGAATCATAGGATTAACATACAATATAAGAAGAAGCCAGCTCAACCAACGTTGCTTGATGTATTGTTCATTAGCAACCTGAAGTCGAGGCTCATTCATTCAGAAAACGGAAAGGATCCAGTTATGGCTTTGTTAATGTTACGTGTTGTGGGCCATATCGTTTATTATGTAGCTAGCTGAGGCCAATAAAGGAAAATCAAAACGGTAGCTAAACAAAACGCTAACGTGACAGCTCTAACTAGCAGCCAGCAACACTTAATGACCATTTCCGCTCGATAAATAATACGAACTTACCTTTTAGAAGTAAGCTGAGTCGCTTTCTTTCGATGTGTGTTCAAAGCAGTCTACGTTTTTCATTACTACACAGACAAATTGCCGTTATTCAAGTATTGGAGTGGAGTGAATCCTACAGTTTTCATTAGTTACCTAGACACTTCCTAGTTACTCCCACGCTACGGAATGAAATAAAGGTCAAAATTGTTAAAGTTGAATGACAAAGCGAAACGCCTTTCCGCCAAATATCGGCGTACCCATTTTATTGTTGAAATAAAGCATTGCAATATACGTGCTACTTTATTTTCTTTTACGACCATTTGTTGAATAACCTATACCGTTTTATTTTAAAGACAGTTTACTGAGTAGATGTAGTAGTAATGACCATTGATAATGTCTTTGGACATTGATTTTTATTCACAATTAAATCTCTAATTAACCAGTTAGTATTACTGTTATTATTGTTGTTGTTAGAATACATCACCGACTACACTTGGTCAGAATTAAATAATTAATGAACTAATAAAAAATTCATGAATACACATATTAATGAAGTGGAACTAAATGGCAAATTAAGTCAAATTATCAGGCTACCAAAAGTGTAATTGATCACTTAAAGATGTTCCGCAGAAATCCATTAGTTGGCAGTAAAGTAGCATGTGATTGAACGCAGAGGAAGACCAGTGTCAGCTGTTTAAAGCTCATCAGGTTCTTGTGTTCGTGCTGGACTTCTGTCTCAAAGCTGTTTATCGGTCCTTTTGCCCGAGGGTTCAATGTAGGTGACTGTGTGTGTGTGTGTGTGTGTGTGTGTGTGTGTGTAAGCGTGTGTGTGTGTGTGTGTGTGTGTGTGTGTGTGTGTGTGTGTGTGTGTGTGTGTGTGTGTGTGTGTGTGTGTGTGTGTGTGTGTGTGTGTGTGTGTGTGTGTGTGTGTGTGTGTGTGTGTGTGTGTGTGCGTGTGCGTGTGCGTGTGCGTGTGCGTGGATGCTTTCGGGGTTGGGTATGGCACACAGTTTCTTCTGGTGTCACTGTTAATCCGGAGTGGAGGTTTGAGAGCCTGTTGCTATCTTTTCAGAGGTACGAGTCTGTCCGGACTGAAGAGATGGCTCTGCTAATGGAGCACCAATTCAGACAGATGCCAGCTGACAGACAAGTGGAAACAAGACCGTTTCTGGAGGCTGTGTCATACCTTCCACCCTTCTTTGGTAAGTGAAGTTTCCACAGTGTGACACAGTTTAAAGACCAGGTAGACTCCAGTCGTTAAAGGATAATATGTTATGTAGAAATAAATGTGAAAAAATTAATTCCCAGATCTGCCAGTGGCTCTATTCAGCTTCAGAGTTATTCAGAGTTATTTGAGTTGTGCAGTTACAGACCAGACTGTCTCCGACAAAGTGATATTTATTTGTTTTAAGCATGTAGATTCACAAAACTGTATGATTTCAGCCTGATGACTATTACATTGGCTTGCCACGCACATACATGCTGTTTTTTTATGACAGAAATCCCTTGCAGTGGACCTTTTTCCACCATCATGCATCTTTTATGTGGGATTTGTTCAACTTTGATTAATAAACACTAAACTTGATGTGAGAACAATCTGTCACAACACTTCCATCAAACCTAATGAAACGATCTCACTCTTTCCAAATGATAATCTTTTTGGGATCGTATTTCTCACCATCAAGCTGTCCACAATCCTTTAGCATGCATAATTTAATCCACTGGCCTAGATTTTTAGTTGTGAAAATTGATTAGTGCGGTGTTGAGTTCCCCTTGCCCATTCACCGGCGGCATGGTGCACCAGGGCATCTTTGTGCAACTTCATTCTGTATTAATATGCTAACGGTCCTCTATTGAATTTGCCATGTGAAACCCTTAAGAGGAACCAAGTCTGATGTCAGTATTAAGCTCTTTCCTCCTTCTCGCCATTGTTTTACCTGACCTCGAAATTTATTGGCCAACTTTCCTACAAGCCATTAAACTTCTGCTCACTCTCATAGTACATTCACTCAGGTGTTTTAGCTGAGTTTGTCCACTTAGACCTCTTCTTCAGGACTACATGGACAGTACTTCCTGAATCCCCTGTTAGGTTTTAACATGGAGTAACACCTGTGTGGGTGTGCAGGGCCATAGCCGAGAACTGAACAAACAATGTTGTTTGTTAATACAAAAGTATTGAAGCACTTATTCTTTTCAGAGATTGATAATAGTTGTATTTCAGTGTTTTCGTTAAATAGATTTTACTGTAACTTTTCAGATAGTGTTGTTGTTTCCGTATGCTCTGTGTCTTTGTAACTAAAACATTGTGAAGAGAGTGGAACATTTAGACAGAGCCATACAACATGAAGATGTTTCCGAAACAAGATACGTTGCCATTAGTGCTGTGGTGGTGACATTAGCACAATAGCACAGACTTTTTCACGAGTAGTTTCCACTAACAGCTCAGGAGCTGAAAACTCTCTGTTGTGTCGGTGGGTCAATGGGAGTCGTGTGTGGTCGGGACTCTAGATGTCTCATTGTTTGCCAACCCGTCACCAAATACTCACATAATGATAATACTGTGATAATGTGTCGGTGTACAGCAGACACTGAAGACCTAATCTAGCATGTAGACTTATTGTTTTATCCACTTTAGTATGTTTCCAGTATTTCACTTGAAGAGTAACCTGATAGAAATCTTGCTTTCCCTAACCTCCAGTGGTTTGACTTCTCACCTCGCTGCAGTGATGTCCCAGTTTATTCCAGGACCCTGTGACTTAACTGTTGGGTGTGGTTACAGGTGCAACACCCAACCACATCCATCAATGATGAAATTGGCTTGAGAGAGCAGCAACAACTTGTTTTCAGTCCGCCTGCTTGGTCCACCACTTAACTAAAGCTATGTCATACATAATGTAAATCAATTGAAATATTCAGATCAAGGAATAAATGTAGTAGCTGCACAATTTCATCAATTAAAAAAATTTGAATCTCCCTTTAATCCTGCTTGACATTTCAATTATGGCGTTTTGACTGGAATGTGTTGCAATGTGAGGTTTTAAAGACACAACTACTAAAGAGAATGTAAGATGGAAAGGTCAAACTTAGTTTTGTGCCCCATTTACATGTATAATAGTATTTACCAATATGAATATATTATATATTATATGTTATAGGGATTTCTTTAACTGGATGTTTTCTGTTAAGCTATACATTTAATACATGCACATGCATTCCAGTGTTCTATTGAACCAATATTTAGAAATGTTCATGATTAAAAATGCAATTAAAAAAATATACATATAATACATAACAAAAAGCCACTCATTACATTTCATTTCATTTAGCTGACGCTTTTATCCAAAGCGACTTACATGATATACAGTAGACCGTAGACACAGCAACGGTGAGCAATTAGGGTTAAGTGTCTTGCTCAAGGACACAACGACGCAGACTGCCGGAGCCGGGGATCGAACCACCGACCTTCTGATTGAAAGACCGACTTGCTAACCACTGAGCCACAGTCGCCCCCCACTCAAGTTTTGATAGTTATCTTTTAAGCTTCTATGTTGATAGAGGTTTGTGGTCACCATCAGATGCTCTAAATAATGTAATAATATTCTCACATAGGCTCACTAGGTTTGTTTACATGTGTAGAATTTCACTCCCTAAATTCTCACTGTGTAAATATTCCTCCTCAGACTGCCTTGGAGCTACTATTTTTGCCCCAATAAAGGCAGACCTATCTGGTAACATCACAGTAAGTATGATTATTCGGTCATGTGACCAAAGTTAAATCTGTGTAAATCTCAGTAACGTTATAAGTTAAGTTACAATACAATAAAAAGGTTCTGATGACCTCGTAGAAAATCAAGGCGATTTACGATACCAACCCTGGACGGTTCAAGACACTCCAGCATATTTTGGAGGCAGAGAAAGAAATACATGGAGCAGAATGGCCCAAAGCTGGAGCAACGTTGGCACTAATGTGGCTTAAAAGGTTTGAGGAATGTTACATTTCAGGTTTTATGGATTGTTGGGTTTTGAGTGTGCATTACATGTTAAACAGGGTCTGCCCCCATAACCCCTGTGCATGTTTTCCTTTTGGCCCAGGGGTCTACGGTTTATTCAAGTCATCCTACAGAGCCTGGTGGATGGTGAGAAAGATGAAAGCAACCCAAACCTCATTCGAGTCAATGTCACCAAAGCCTATGAAATTTCCCTTAAAAGGTATCATGGCTGGTTTGTGCAACAGTTCTTCAAGGTGAGTTAAGAGTTGTCTTCTATGAGAGATACATATATAAGAGAGCAGTAATATAATGTTGTCTATGTAATGTATTAAGAAATGTATCGCAGAGCACAAATTTGGAATTTTTAATTGCTCTTCTAGGCAGCTCTTTTTGCTGCTCCATATAAGACAGACTTCCTGAAGTCCCTCTCCAAGGGTCGGGATGTCAAGGAAGAGGAATGCTTGGAAAAAATCAGAAAATTCCTCATCAACTTCACTGCCACTGTTGATGCTATTTATGAGTTGTACAGTAAGCTGAATGCTGACCTTGATCACAAAGTGTGACTCCAAGACATTACGCTTTACTCCAGTGATCCGCTTGGTTTACAAAGCACTTTACATTCAATCTACATCTTGAAGAGGCTCCCTTCAAGTCATCTGACAGCTCGCTGTGGGAATGTATTACAATACTCTGTAGTTACACCTCAAATATTTGCACACTTTTAATCATCTCTGTGCCTGCTCTGGCTTTCTTGTTAGTACTTTTCCTCACTCTTGGTCAACCCTGAGGCTAGTTTCCTAAAGCAGCAGAAGATTTTAACTCAGTATTTCTTTGTTTGCCAGATGTGCGTGATCAAAAGATGATTATACCAAGAATAAAAATGCAACTCAACAAATATTTATGTAAGTTTCACGGAAGGGAGGGAGGTGTCTGATGTTAACAGATGAGCCAGATCATGATCAACACTGAATATAAAGCAAAAATGTAATTTCTGTTGTTTTACAGTGGATTTTAAATTCTTAAATTTTAAATTGTGGGGTTCTTTATCCAAACATAAGATACGGGCTGTGTTTACCAATGACAAAACAATAATTAAAAATGTGGTATGGCAATGGCTTCTAGTTTGAAGTAAAACTATCAACATTTAAAGCACATATTTCACACGATTTACAAACAGGTGTTTTCATCATACACAACCACTGTGGAGTTGTCCATGTTTTTGGGGTAATGATTTATAGTTTTTAGTTTTTAATGAACAATTTTACTTCAAAGTTATTACATACTCCTGAGTTATTAATTTAGTTATACAAAACCTACAAAACACATGAATAGAATATGTTTTGGCGTAGTTTTTGAAAAGCTCATGAAGTACAAGACGCTGTACATACACGGTTGTAAACAGCTTTTTATAGTGTTTCTTTTAGCTGGAACTACAAAGCATTTAAATAAAAATCTCAGCTTTTCTGACTTTTGTTCTTTATATTTTTATACATGTCACTTTTTGTAAACCAGGCAGGCTAATTAAAAGCAAAATGTTAATTATTTCTGAAAGTGTGGTCTCTTTTATACTTGCATGCAATGCAGGACTTGAATAGGTATCTTAACTATTGTTCCAAAGCACTGCTTCATCAGCAATAAGTGCCTTCTCTGTCCACTCTGCTCTCAGGTGCTTACATAAAACTGAATGTGAATTTTCTTTAAATCTCTTCGTCAAGGGGATATAGTGTTGCAATAACGTGTTGCCTTCTACATGGTAGCTTGATAGAATTTAAGATGCTTGGAAAAACTAGATTAAATGTCAAACGGGATATTTTGACGGCATATTGACCTTGAATAAATGTTGGTGGCCTTGGGTCAGTCAGTACTGTTTTGAGTTGATGTGCTGAAAGGCTTGTCTGATGTATCTTTTGTGGCTGAAGTTATGTTGCAGTGCATGTATAGTAAAACATAACAAAGCTTGTATTTTCATCTTGTGTAAACCATATAATTTGCAATAAAGGTATGTGCAATATCTAATGTATTTGCTTTACTTCTTGGACATCTCTGCAATTTCCCACCATAGTTTGCCCGATCAGAACTCCATTTACACTCTTAGTACAATTACGATTACTAATAATAATACTATTACATTACATTGAAAATACACATTTTATAAGTCATATAAAAATACATATGCTACAGCGACAGCACATAATTGCAGAAATAGTTGTCTGATATTTATCCAAATCACACAACAAAATAGTGAACAAGATTTTGGCCTTGATGATCAGGGGGAAAAAACATGAATGTAGCCAACATAGATCAAAAACTATTACATTACAGAAGCCAAATGAAATGTGTAAAATTGACTAAAAAGTGAAAAATAGAGATTATTGTAAGGAGGAACATGATGTTTTATATAGATTTTGTTGTACCTTGCCGAGGAAATCAAGGCAGATGGGCATGACCAACAACACAAACACAATACTAAAGAATCACAGTTATTTAAATAACAAAGTATTTGAAGTTAAACAGCTAATATGTGTGGCTTTAATTGTTTACCTTGTGGGATAGTGTACTGTACAGACTTCATACATCATTCGGTTGATAGATTTTCTCTTGCTAAAATGAGGTTTAATAAGGTGAATACAGTGTAACTTCACCCCGCTGACCCTAATACCTGATTTATACTCGTATGCATTCTGGTGTGTTGATGCGGTCCAGACATACAAAGTTATGACACAGTCAACAAATATGGACAGCTACAGTAGCTTGGAAAATAGCAATATGGCATGAATGTACCTAACAGACTAGAAATAAGACCAGGATTACACCCTTTGGTTCCTCTGCCTCATTCCCTGCAGTTGAAAGATAGCGCCATCTTTGGAGATGTACTTTTGAGGTTGTAGCAACTTGAATTCTAAAGCATTTTTGTAACCAGTGTAATATGAAGACATGGTGTAATTAGCAAGCTAAATTTAGCTAGCTAACACCAGCATCACCAGCGTTTCATCACACTACAGTTATATAATTTAGTTTATAGCTTAAAACGTTTAAGTGTGCAGTTACTCTTTAATCTTTGCATGTGTAACATGTTCACCAGCAGTTTTATTATTTATGAAGCAGTTTTAATGTACAGCACAAGATGCACCTAATTCTGTCATAACCTCAATAACTGTAAAATATGCTGTGGGGAATTCTTTCATTTTAAGAGGCTGACATTTTGCTAGTGAAGCTTATTAGTTTACCCAGTGATATCAATTGTGTGGAGATATATACTATATATACAGTATTTATATTTTAAATTGGCAAATTAACCCCTATTTCTGTCACCCATTTCATTGTAGCATTGTGATAACTGGAATAATTCTGGACAATATTTTAAGATATTGTAGACATAGATAATAAGTGAAGGTACCCAGGGGAAAACCATATTATTTCCCTGAAAAATTCCACAAAAGTCACCAACAGCAGAAACACAGCAAGACCTACAGTTTGTGACTCTTGTTACCTGATGTGACAGCACCTGTTTCTCAAAGCATGCAGCCACGCCCTTAATTATGAATGCTTTTATGCCTTGACATAATCATAATGGGTTATGAGTGTCGTGTTTTTAAATACACATGAGACGTGCGACCAAACTGCTCTTCATTGTGACTCCTTTGTTCCTCGGACCTCCATGCTCTGAACTCCGTCACAGGTTGGGCTTCCCACCTGAATACCCCCTGGGTCCTAAGTCCCTACATGTACTATTTGTGCATACCTGAACGTCAATGTACCAACATGCCTGTGTAACAAATACCACAATGAGTTACAATGGAACAACTATGTGGCTATAGAGACCAAGCCAGCTGCTGTATGAGGCCGTGCAGCGTGTTTATTCTGCTGTAAAGGCTTTAACTTGGGTCGATGGGGGTTGACTCCCCTTTGCAGCGGCATCAAGTGGACATGCGATGCACTTTAGAGTTTTGGGCACTTCCTGGTTGGTTTTACTTTTCAGCCTCGGAGGTTGCCGCTGGGGCGGGACGCACGAATCAGGGGACACTGTGATTTAGTCAAAGCATTTCGTGTCAACCCGAGGAGCCGCGAACAGGAGCAGCCCGACGCACAGAAAATACGTTTCAAACGAGGGAGAAGAGCTGCGGACCAGTTTATTTATTGAAGACACTCAGAATAAGACCATCAGATTAGATCAAGGTAAGTAACACATATGACGTATTCCTCATTAGATGCCATCGAAGGAAATCTTATATATTGTTTCAGAGACAGTTCGCTTTTAATGATAGGCAGCTCTTTTTTCTGCCCCATATAAGACAGACTTCCTGAAGGCCCTCTCCAAGGGTCGGGATGTCAAGGAAGAGGAATGCTTGGAAAAAATCTGAAAATTCTCATCAACTTCATTACATTACATTACATTTAATTTAGCTGACGCTTTTATCCAAAGCGACTTACATGATACACAGTAGACCATAGACACAGCAACGGTGAGCAATTAGGGTTAAGTGTCTTGCTCAAGGACACAACGACATGGACTGGCTGAGCCGGGGTTTGATCGAAAGACAGACTTGCTAACCACTGAGCCACAGTCGCCCCTAACTTCACTGCCATTGATTCCTCAAGTGTTTTGCGATAATTTTACATTTGAACTCTGTTTTATGTCACTTGACACACACACGGGTGTAATGTGCCCAACCTGCTCTGGATAATGTCACATCAGCAGTGACAGTGAGCAGGAAGTCCCACATCTCTGAGGCTACTAGAAACCCACATTTAGGAACTTTCTCAAGTGGATTTCTACTTCCCGACCCAGTACGTGGACAATGTGAGCTTTGGGTCTACTTTTTGTTATTTCATTTCATGATCCCCTTCAATCACAGACTGTTTTAGTACTCAGTGGGTAATCTGCTGTCACACAACACCACCTACAAACTAAATCCCTTTCTCTTAGTCTGTTATACTAGTTTATCAAGGGCAGCCTGTCTTTTTCTCTCTGTCTTTTTACAATCAAAAGCCTGTTGAGGTGTAACGGTATGGTAATCCCTGTGTGTCAGCCAGCATGTGAGTCATGTCTCCCCTTAGTGGGACCCCCGCTCCTGTTTGTGTTGCTCCTCAGCAGCACAGTCTGGCTTAGATAGGTTGTCAATGTCATGAACAAACGCAGGAAAGTGTATGATTTGAAAGGAAGCTTCAGGGGGAACAAGTGAGGATGTCATCTTGTCCAAATTGCACTGTAGCAGTAAAGTGTGTGTTTGTGTGTGCTGAGTTGTAATGAGTAAATATGTCTAGTTTTAAACAGACATGTGCTGTGATTCTGCCTGCAAGAGAAAACATATTATGAGCCATGACAGGCCAGGCTCACAGCCATGTTATTGATGTTGGCATCAGTCCTTTCCCACTTCCTCTCATATATTCCATCCCCAAATGACTGAGCTCTTTTTGTGTCACTTAGGACCTCCAGATTTGGTTGTTTGACTCTTGTTTGTTTCTACAGGACGCCCACATGCTTCAGCATCATTTCCAGTTTCCCCTGAAGAGGAATTTGGCACACCATTGTGATAAAAGGGATGAATGAGGTACAGAGGGGTTAAATGGCAAATTTGCTTTAAGCTTCAAAAGTGGGAATTCCCAGGGTTCCTTTGGTAATCATCACAATACAGTTAGTTGTCCACTTTGCACTCATCATGGTGGCTGGCATAAAAAATACATCTTTCTCATGTTGCTATTTCCTGTAGTTGAGGTGGGCAGATACATGACAGTGACATAGATACATTAACTGAGTAAATAAAGAAGTCTTTCAGAATTACCTGAAGTTCTTAAACCCTTCAGTACGCAACTTGCCAGCTACATCTCTTATTTATACATCCCCCTTCCTTACGTTACCTGGAAATGGATCAGTTCCACCATCAATTAAGGACACACCAATTATCTTTCCCCTGATCAAATAAGCAAGACAAACATTCAAGTGATGAAAGACAAAATACAAGTTCTATAAATGAGAAGAACCAAATGCTTAATTGATGGAATTGACAGAAGACTCGCCAAATGATTTAAGCTGACAGAGTTATGACATATGTAGGAAGGGAAACGTTCCTATTTCACACAATCACAGTCTGATTGAATTTGAAGCAATTAAATGCTCCCTGTGGAGTTTTTATTTATTTAACTGTTTATTTCTTTTTACATCTAGAAGCGCTATAGAGCGGTCTTTCTATTAGGTTTCCAGTTTTGTGCACTGGTGTGACACGATACACAGTCCTACCATTGGTGTTCCACTAGGCCTGACAAACAGGGGCTTCAACATGCCAAGATATGCTGGAATGTGCCAACAAAGTTAGGGAAGAATACTGTATAGGGAACATGAATGTTAAATATAAAAAAAAGGTTTTATGTGGAAGGAAATACATTTACCATAATTGTTACACCTCTATGATACACTCAATGCTTTTTAGATGAGTAACTGAATGTATCGTCTATAACTTTGGTTTGTTTACAAAACTCCACAGGGCACCTTTAAAACCTAATTTTAAATGAAGACTTTTCTGACATCATGTTTATTCCAGGGCCGTTCTGCTCTCCTCAGAAGGTGCCACCTTGCTTTGTCCAAGGCCGACACCAAAGCTGTTGCCTCCGTGGACTCAGAAGATGGCGCGGCCGCTCCACCTGAGAGCGATGCAGCACTGGCCCTGTCTGAGCTCTCCCATTTGTTTGAGAACGAGGATGGCTCCCCGGCAACTCAAGACGCGAGTCACGATTCAGCACCGGAGCTGGTCCAGCCCGGCCAGCCGGCGGAGAGCAAACAGAACCTGCGGATGAAGTTCCAGGATGCTTTCAAGAAGGGCATTTCTACCCCTATGGACCTACTGGAATCCTCCATGTATGAGTCAAATGTGGTTCCGGGTGCCAAGAAAGCCCCCATGGACTCGCTCTTTGACTATGGTACCTGCAGGGACACCAGCAACCAGAAGCGACGCAGGAAGAAGCTCCTGAAAGGGTGAGAAGGACATTGCCAGGATTTAATGTGTTCCTTTAGACCTTTTAGTTTAGGGGTTCCTGGTTTAACAGTAGTGAACTTGGACCGGCTTTTCTCCCAGGGAGAACAGGGCTGGTTTGGAAAAATGTTGTCATAAAAATGAAAGCCTCCTACAACTACCCCTCTGTAGACAGAGGTGTGCCACATGAGGAAGTATACACACACACACACACACACACACACACACACACACACTGGACCAAAAAGTTCCTCTTTCAGCCCATTCACTGAGCGAACAGAGAGTATGTTGTTGGTCCCTCTGCAGCCATTGAGGTAATATTTAGTCTGCCCTACCAGTCCAATACACACACAGGTCTATTTACTGAAGCACTCAAGGGTGTGGATGATCGCTTAAAAGATGGTTTGTGCATCAAACACCCATTCAATTCTTAATTTGCTGTGAATGAAATGTAAAAATAATTGAAAGGGAATCTTACAGTGCATGTGTGACATCGTGTCATGTTTCTGTGTCTCCTCAGTAAAACTGAGCTGTCCTGTGACGACGGTCAGAGCTCAGACCCACCAAAAGTAATGAAAATATTCAACCGCTCTCTCCTCTTCGACGGCGTGTCCCGCGCAGACCCCGAGGCCCTCGAGGGCCTGTTGGAGTACCTGCAAAGTCACGACAAGAGGTTAACTGATGAGGAGTTCAAAGGTGAGACTGTAGGTTGTCACTTGCATCAGATGTCTGGACTGCTGTCTAGACCAACTACTGAAACCTCTCGACTGCCAGGGAACACAATGGGCTTGGGTTTGGACAGGGGGGCATTTGGTGATACAGATGTCACTCATCCTTTGCTCTAAAGCAGAAACTCAGTTTCAGGGAGTGATGTTTTTACCTTTGGCCTTTTGCATTCCCTTGCTCCTCCCTCTCTATTGTTTTTGGCTCAAACAATGCGCTGCTCGAAGCCGGCCCAAGGAGCGCTTCCTGTGTGTGTCTAAGAAGTTGTTTCAGGCTTATAACAAGGAGCAGAGAGAAATCACAGCAAACTGTCATCTCCTTTAGATAGTTAAACAGGGCTTTACAGTGTTTTTAGTTTTATGTTTTAAGACAAAAAATAGTGAAGTGTTTTCTTGACCCTCATTTGAATTCCAAAAACTCTGTCTATCTTCTGTTATTACATAACCTACTCATTCTCAGTACATTTAGGGCAACACACCAGGAGGTCACATTTTAAATGACAGTAGATTCCCAACCAGGGGTCCTTCTATTAAAGGACTTCTGCAGTTGCCAGTTCGTATGTGGACAGATTTTATAGTACAAATAATAATTCAATAAAAGGAATAACCATTTGATTTGAATGAAAACAGCTGAAACACCTTAACACCATGTGATGCTATTAAGAGTGTGTAGAAATAGTTAACTTAAGGAAGGAAGTGGAGACATCTAAACAGCTACTGTACCTAACAGTAATACCTAAATGCTCAAAGCATTAAATACATAGTTCAAATTGTTCGCTACATTTAATGGATAAACTGTTAAGATAAAAAGCTAAATCTAAATGTATAATAGCTTAACATAATGACTAAATGGATAAAATCATTAGAGGGCTACTGGATAAACGGTTGAAATGCCCAGCTTCTGCCAAACCAATGCAAACTTGACTAAACCAACCTAAACATGAATAATTCAATTCTATGAAAAGATATTCTAACAATATCCACTTGTATTTAGTTGATATCAATTTAATTTTATATCAATTAAAAATGAACATATTTTTAACACGGTTGTTAATTTTGCACTTTAATACAAATTCTTTTAATTCCATCATTCCACCAGAGCTGTCCACGGGGAAGACCTGTCTGCCTAAAGCCCTGTTGAACCTTTACGGTGGGAAGAACGTCACCATCCCACTGCTGGTGGACATAGCGGAGAAGACCGGGAACCTCAGAGATTTCATAAATACGCCCTTCAGGGATGTCTACTACAGAGGTATGGACATAACACAATAGGTTACATACAACATCCTGTTACATACAAGGGATTTGTCATTTAAAGGAGATCGCCCACCGAGTTGAAGCTGGCAGAGACAGAGACAGTTCTGTGGAGTTGCTGTGTGTATATATAATATGTTGAGGCCCCATTAAGGGGGAAGGACAGTACATTTCATTTAGCTGACGCTTTTATCCAAAGCGACTTACATGCTATACAGTAAACCGTAGACCCAGCAACGGTGAGCAATGAGGGTTAAGTGTCTTGCTCAAGGACACAACGACATGGACTGGCTGAGCCGGGGTTTGAACCACCGACCCTCTGCTAACCACTGAGCCACAGTCGCCCCAGTATTTACAGTATTTACATTATGTATGTGTACAGCAACTATGTACAGCTCTCTAAATGAGAGGACCAAGGCCTCATTTGTTTGGCTTTCATCTCTTACATTGTTTTGACGAAACAGCCTTTGCAATAAATAGGTTTCAACTCAAAATCGGGAGTTGCTCTTCATGGCTTACTCCATGATTTTATTTCTTTCTTTATCACTGTACTTTTCAACCCTTTGTGTGACATAGCTTTTATGTCGACACATATAAAGGGTTGTTTCAATGCGTTTTGACCCCCATAAATACAACCTGCATATAAATATGTCAGTTTCTTTAATTCCCTCAAACTCACAATTGGACTTGTAATAAATTATCTATTGGATAACCTCATTCTTTCAGCTGGTATTTATTAGATTGAACACATACCAATAGCACATACCAATAATAGTTCAAATGTTTTACTATTATTGTGTTTTTCTTGCGTTGTCAGGCCAGACGGCTCTCCACATCGCCATAGAGCGACGCTGTAAGCAGTATGTGGAGCTTATGGTGGAGCATGGAGCTGACGTTCATGCCCAGGCGAGGGGGCGCTTCTTCCAGCCCAGGGACGAGGGGGGCTACTTCTATTTTGGTAATGACCTTCGTCAGCACATAAAGAGTGTGGAAACAAAAGAGTTCATTGTGCTTCTGGATTAATGCTTTCAGCAAACATTTAATCTATCCTAAGTGATAAAACACTGTGGGCAGATGGTCACGGGAAGACGTCTGGAAAGCTGTTGCTGTATGTTCTGCTTTATGTGCTGGTAAAGATGTGGTGTGTCTGTGGTCTCAATGACTTCAGTGGTCACTCTTTCCGTTTCCACACTGGCTCTGAGTTTCTGTTTTACTCACAAGCGGTTAGTCTGTTTACGGCATTGACATCAATGCAATGTGCACTACAGCAACTGCCAAGATAAAATAGTTGGTACATGGTCCTGGCAGGGAAACCTGCTGCCAGGGAGAAATGACGTGACATAAGACCCCGCCCTTTTAACGTGGCGGGTTTTGACTGAGCAAACACAGCCAGGATTCTTCTGTGGTCCAGAGGTGAAGCCCACCTAGGAGCCAGAAAATGTTTTCTGAAGCATCGTACGAGAAACCGTCATCAGTCGTGCTCCAAAGACAAGACTATACAAACATGATGTCATGTGTCCAAGGAGCTGTTCAGGGAAAGGTGTCAGTGTTCCACAGGGAAGCAAAGTCAACATCCTCTGCGGACCCTTCCCTGGGCAGGACTTCACCGACCTGTAAGAGAGGGAAACTAAACTCAACACTGCCCTCTGCGGTGTCTGCTAAGGCACAACCTCCCGCATCACAGGAGGCTGGACCCTGTTGTGTTCTTTTAGCCTCCAGTAGAGAATTATAGCAGATGTAATTGATTTAAATGTTACTCTCCTAAAACACTGAAAGAACGGTATCTTGGTATAAACTATGTTTAATTTTTTACCCAACCCAATTTTAAGAATAGTTTATTCGATTACGTTCATGCATTATTTTTCTCACTCATCACAGAGGAGATGATTTCTATTTGCACTTAGCACGGTTGTCATTCCCAAATCCCAGCGTGTCCGGACGCAGTGTGAGTAATTTGCTGCGGAGCTTTGCAGTGAGGTGAACAGGAACCTGGCAGGGCTGAGGGCTAATGGGATTTAGACTCACGCTAACACTCTGCATGCACCCGTGCAAATCCATGAAGAGGAGCGTCTCTATGTGAGGTGACAAAGTAATCTGTCACCCATGGCAACAGCTCATTTTCTGCAGCTGCTTTTGGCACTCTGGCCCCATTGCACCCCTCCGTCAAACAACTGCTAATTGTCCTGTTTTCATAACAGGGATTTAAGTCAGATCTTTGATCCATGTATAGTATGGTTTGCAAAAGCACAGCTACAGTTCTTAAGTAACCCTCTTGTTGATTTGCTTCTTTTTAATCTGAAATACAGTTCCTTTAATCTGCTGGGAACTCCGTTTGAAGTCGGTCTCTCGCTCTCTGCCTAGGTGAGCTGCCTCTCTCGCTGGCCGCATGCACCAACCAGCCTGACATAGTGCACTACCTGACTGAGAATCCACACAAGAAGGCCGACCTGCGACGCCAGGATTCACGTGGAAACACGGTGTTGCACGCTCTGGTGCACATCGCCGACAACACCAAAGACAACACACGTTTCCTCACAAAGATGTACGACCTGCTGCTCATCAAGAGTGCCAAGCTCTACCCAGACTGCAACCTGGAGACGGTGTTCAACACCGATGGCATGTCCCCCCTAATGATGGCTGCCAAACTGGGCAAGATCGGGGTAGGGTTAGTGACGCATTAGTGTGTCAAGATGCATAATACGTTTTCATCATGCAGTTCTACAGGCCATGATATTTTTAAGTAAAAAGGTCAATAGGTCAGTTTCTCCGTATTCCTACAGGTTTTTCAGCACATAATCCGACGTGAGATCAAAGATGAGGAAGTCCGTCATCTGTCACGCAAGTTTAAGGACTGGGCCTATGGGCCAGTGTACTCCTCCCTCTACGACCTGTCTTCACTGGATACATGTGGGGAGGAGCCGTCTGTGCTGGAAATCCTGGTCTACAACAGCCGCAATGAGGTGAAGAACAATATTAAGCTCAAGTTCATGCTTTTATTATATAAAAACATGATACATACTATAACAATACACAGCTGAAATAAATAATTGTTTCTCTCAATCAGAATATCAGAATATTAAGAGCAGCATGACACCAGGCGTGATATAAAACATGCAAAAGCTTGAGTGTGATGTAAGAGTGTGTGTGTGTACAACCATGATATCAGTGTCACGTTTCTGGTCCTGTTGTCAGAACCGCCATGAGATGCTGGCAGTGGAGCCCATCAATGAGCTGTTGAGGGCCAAATGGCAGAAGTTTGCTGCAGTCACCTTTTATATCAGCGTGGTTTCCTACCTCATCACCATGATCATCTTCACCCTCGTGGCTTATTACCACCCAACGCAGGGAACGGTGGGTGGTAATGACTGAGACTGTTGTCACAGCGTGGTTACATCCAATCGGATCATATCAATACTTCATGATCGAAATTGTGGAAAGTGCCCATATAGCATTGTCAAGATGCCAAATGAACAAAGCAGCAATTTAACTTTTCCTTTTTATATATGCTCTGTACATCAGATAGCATATTACTGTCTGGACATGAAATGTTAATGTATCATTCCAGCAGCAAATTGGTAAGTGACCACTTCCTGTACTGTATTAAAGTCATGTATAAATGATTTGCGAAAAACACATATCTGCTTTCTTGCATTGAGGTAACGTTAGATAAGATTGATACCATTTACATTTGTACACTAACTAGGAATCTACAGCCAACAGCTAGATCTGCGTATTTAAAAAGAGGAAAACACCACAACACTATTCTTTGGTATTCATAAATGTGAATGAAAGCAGTTTGAATAATGAATGCTGCAGACAAAGTAAGCTTTTAAAAGATATTAGTGACAATTGCAACCCCAACATCTTGCTGTTGAAGCTTTCAGGGGGTCTCAAGTATCCCCCCCCCCCCCTCCCAGTAAATATAGCACTTACTGGATGTAGTGGAAAAAAAAGTCCCCAAAATATTGAGCTAATCCTTAACATTTTACCTTTTTATTGCTTAAACCTTCAGATTCAGTAAATTCTCGTCCTTGTTCCTTCCAGCCTCCGTACCCTTACACGACATCCTCTGACTACTTGCGTATGGCAGGAGAGATCCTCACCTTGGCATCAGGAATCTTCTTCTTCCTCACCAATGTGAGTCAATACACTCTGGTTGGACCGTTGGTTGCTCACTGCTGTCTCCGAGTCTCTCGCATCAACTCAAAACTATAAAGACAGTGTTGTTGTCATTATGGAAATGTCTCTCCTTTTCTTTGCAGCTTAAGGACCTCTTCATGAAGAAGTGCCCCGGGGTGAAGTCTTTATTTGTGGATGGATCCTTTCAACTGCTGTAGTAAGTCTGCATCCTCTGTCCTTGCGCCCCCTCTTCCTCACCTCTGCCATCGTAGCTCTTGCTGACTTTCACTTGAGGCAAATTTTGCATCCTCTAAATTGAGTCACCTAATTAATTTCTGAAAATCCTCTTTGGCATGTTCTATAGTTTTCATCTTTAATTTAATCCATGATCCAAATAAAGAGCAGAGAATGTCAAGCACTGAGCCGTGTTGATTTAAGTCCTTAGCTGTGATTTCTACAGTGTAAAAAAATGCCGGCAATCAAGTCTTCCTGCCTTCATGTATTACTTCAGTATCACGGACTGAAGCATTGGAACTGGGTCCTTGACAAACTTCCTCTCTGTCCTCTCCAGCTTCATCTACTCAGTGCTGATTGTAGTCACAGCTGCTCTCTACCTGTCGGGCATTAAGGCCTATGTGGCTGTGATGGTGTTTGCACTTGTCCTGGGCTGGATGAACACTCTTTACTTCACCAGAGGCCTGAAGCTCACTGGCACCTACAGTATCATGATACAGAAGGTTAGAAAATGGAGGAAATTAATTAATGAGAATGAATAAACCTTTCATATCACCACCCATGTAATCTTTCTTTCGGGTTCACAGATTCTTTTCAAAGACCTTTTCAGATTTCTGCTGGTGTACGTGCTCTTCATGATTGGATATGCATCAGGTACAGTGCTCGAAGTGGGCCGGCCTTCAGCGATACACAGTACCGGCACTAATACATATTACTCTTTGGCATACCGGATATTTTTCTTTCCCTCCTTTGTCCTTTCAATGTCAGGTTATTTGGTTGATTCATAATGGTAATTTATAACGAACAAAAAAACTGTGTGTTTGATCCGCACAAAGATCATAATTGTCATGTTGTGGTTTTACTGGGTTATGAGCCAGTCTTTATGCTGAGCTCGCTGTCTCCTGGCTGGAGCTTCATATTTAACGCACAGACATAAACTTGGCATTCATTTCCTCATTAACTTCTGGCAAGAAAGCAAACGTTTCCCAAACTGTTGACAACATAACCCAACCTCCTGTTCCTACCTCATAGCGCTGGTGTCCCTGCTGACGATGTGTCCTCCACCGGGCACCGAGTGTGAGGGGGCCTGCCCCACCTACCCCAACTGCAGGGACCCAGGTACCTTCAGTTTGTTCCTACTGGACCTCTTTAAGCTGACCATTGGGATGGGAGACCTGGACATGATGGGCGGTGCACAGTATCCTGCAGTCTTCCTCATCCTGTTGGTTACCTACATCATCCTCACTTTTGTCCTGCTGCTAAACATGTTGATTGCGTTGATGGGGGAGACGGTGGGACAGGTGTCGAAGGAGAGCAAAAAGATCTGGAAGCTTCAGGTGAGCTGGAAATAACCCTTTTTGTTTTTTTTAACACATTGTCTCATTACCGCCTCTGGTATCTATCCATCCAGATAGATTTGGTTTATTTTGGCAGGTTTTATGACATTCACCTCTGAGATTTGAGTTCACAGTTTCTGGCATTTTTCTTTGTGCATTTTCCTGCAACCAAGCGAGGGACTCAGTGAGACTACATCAGCATGCAAACTTGCTCATAAGGCCAGTGCTAATGTGCAGATGTCAGCTGGTCTAATATTTCCCATCTCAGTGTAGCATGTTAGTATGCTATGTGTTGCCTGTGCAGCTGAGGCTGACAACATGTCAGTGTGTTTTCCCCTCTGTGTTCAGTCAACAGCCAAAGTAATGGACAAATTCAAATGTTTACCTTGATAAAAAGTTAAAGGTGCTACATTTTAAATTCAAAGCATATTTATTACTTTCACACGACTCAACATGGCGACGGCTGAGCAAGCGGCTCATAGCTAACACTGCAAACAACGGAAACAGTGCTGAGCAATACACTTGGCATGCTTGTGGCTCGTGCACCACATGAGCACCACAAATGCATTTTCATTTACTTCCACTGTTTCTCATTTGAGGCAGGAATCTAAAATATGAATAGCCTGTTTTATAACCTGGAAAAATACTATACTATACTATATGCATGGCTAATTGCCATAGAATAACATATTTTGTTGTTATTCGAGTGAGTGAAATAGGCTAATTAAACATAATGTTTATTCACAGTGGGCAACGACAATCTTGGACATCGAGCGCTCTTTTCCAGTCTGCCTTCGCAAGTCTTTTCGAGCCGGGGAGATGGTGACCGTGGGGAAGAGCTGGGATGGCACACCTGACCGACGCTGGTGCTTCAGGTATTATGCATGACTCATAATCACAGTCACTCAGCAGCGCCAATGCCTCTTCAAAGAATTCTGTCATTCCCAATGGTGTCTTGTTATATCAGGGTGGATGAGGTGAACTGGTGCCACTGGAATCAGAACCTGGCAATAATCAACGAGGATCCAGGCAAGAATGAGACCTGCCAAGCCAACGGGCTGCAGCAGAGTGTCAGAGCCTTGCGGAGAGGTGAGATTCTCACTGTGCTCTCATGAATAAATGCATCGACAAATAAGTATATATTCATGTGGAGCTCACACTTACTTATTCATAAAGATCAAAGAAAATCCTTCATTTTATCCCCCTCTAGACCGCTGGTCCACAGTGGTTCCGCGGGTGGTGGAGTTAAGTAAGGGTCCGCTGCCTCGTGATCTGGCGATAGAGATGGAGCCGCTGACGCCCAGGCACTGACACCTGCAGAAGACTCGTGCAGTCTTTCTCAGACAGCTGAGAGCCATCAGCACCAGTGAGATCATTTTTCAGGGGATGATTTGGCTAATTACTAATAATTTCAAACAGATTGTATATGCATTTTGTTCATAAAATGTATAGTAAATGTTACAGTTAGTGAGTGTAATAGTACTGAGCGCACGGAAACACTGGATGTATAATGTCTTAAAGAATCAGTGATCTGAAAAACACCAAATTAAGTTAAAAACATCAAAATTAGGTAAAAACAAATCTATCTGGTAGAAGCACAGTTACTGTATGATTGCATTCGCAGTCAAAACAAAAGCATTGATAGAAATGCCATCCACAGACATAATCACAATGGGAGGTACTGCTTCAAGAAATTGTTTTAATAAATATTGACAGGCTTATAGAATATCATTTTGCTTTTATTTGCTAGCTTTACATAAAAAAGCTCCCTATATGAGATTATATTGTATATGGTAATTTTTATAATGGTTTGTTCAGATTATGGGGGTCCAGTGTATAGAAAGAGGATATATGTATTTTATGAAGTGTATTTTGCTAAACGTTCTATATCATATTAATCAAATAGTTTCAAAGTCTCAGCTAGTTGCCGCACTAGCTCAGGCAGCGCAGCTTTCATTTGATTGGAAACAATGGAGTATGCCAATTTCTGATGTGTGCATTATTGTATGAACACAATGACATTGTTCTGAACAAGATGGGCATAATGAGCAGGTTATAGTTGTCAAGCAAATATGCAAATGCGAGACAATAGCCTCCCATGTTATGGCTTGTCTTTGAATTTCTAGAGTTATTGTTCCTTTGCAGCTGGGGTATTTGCATAATCAACTCTCAGGCCTTGCCATTATGTGCTCCCCCTATTTGCTGCAGTGTTTTTATTGCAATTGGCTCCTTGCCCTATAGAGCATCTTGTTTATGCCCTACTACTGTATGTATACATGTATTTGTGTTCTTGTACTACATGACATTTTTACTGATTCATTGCCGTTGAGGGTCACGGGTCATCGTTCACTGTGTGTATATTGCTTTTATAAAGAGACACTATGCATTTTTATATTGTTTGTACATTAGTGCAAAGAACAATCAACATCAAATTGATTTGCAGAACCACACAGTAGTCTGTTTTCTGATTCCTGTATAGAATTATGAGATTATTTTTCTGAAGATATTTTTTGCAATCAGTAATACAATTATTTCATTCTAGGATATTTGTTACTAATCAACATCAGCCATACATGATTTAATTTGACCAAATGTCCCAAATTAATTTGTGAAGGAAGGTTAAATGATAAAAAAAAATCCTTAAGGAAAGTGCGAACAAACATTACCCATAAACAAGAAAGAATAGTTTAATATAGAAAATGTAAGATTATTTGAGAGATACAGTCTAGTAGGATGAAGCTTTAAATGTCTCACTAATATCACAACATTGTTCTATAATGTATTGCATGCAATACAAATGTATTTCATATTACCTTACTGAGAGGGACATTTTTTGGTGGCCAACCTTCTACATAAACTTTCTCAGAAGGTTCTGATGACATTACTTGTGACGTGTAAAGATGTGTTATTTATGTTCAGTGTTTTTTTTTCATAATGCACATTCAGTATACTCTACACATTACACCTAATTTTGAGCTGTTAATTATCATTTGCAGTTCCTTCTCTGACCTGTTGATGGCTGCAGAGGTCTAAATTCCTGTGTGGTGTTGTATGTGGAGATCCCAGGTTAGGCAGACCGGTCTTAGCTGTGTCTACTCCGTCAGAAACTGTAGGGCACGAATACATTCATATATGTATAAATATATATTTATTTTTAATTATAGCTGTGAATATGGAATTGTCAGTGCTAACTGTTATTAGCACTATAACCTTTAATAGGTTATATTTTTGGAGGATGCAGTCCGCTTATGAAGATTTGTCTCATGTGGATCTCAGGTCCCGTGGACCTCGCTGTAACACCCGGCCAGAAATTATGGGCTTTTGCCTAATGAAACCACAAGCTGGCAACAATTTATGAATTGCTTCACTGCTTTCCACCTTTTATCATTACACCTCACCTTTGCTTTTTCGTCTTTAAAATGCTACAGTGGTGATTCTCACTCATGATAACTAGGGCCTCACCCCTCACCTCCCATCCTCCTCCTCTCTCGCCTCTCTGAGGCCAGCAGTGCTGAAGGACACAGGGAATCTCTCACCACCTCAGAGAAGAGGCTAATCCTCTTTGCCCCAACTTTAACTGGGCCACTAATCCTCCAGGTTTATCTAAGCAGTGAGCACCTACGCTGCTGACAACTTGGCCTGCCCTCCTCCCCGCAGCCTGTTAAGTAGGGCAGGGCTTGGTCCTGCAAGTGTCACTGTCAGCAACTCTGGAACCGCACACTTGCACAGGAAGTGTGAGCTGTTAACAAAATGGCTTACTTGCTTGCAGCATGTGTGTGCTCGCTGCCACAAATGTGTCTCAACAAACCAAAGTGAGAGCCAAGCAGGATCAAGTTGTAACGGCCCTCATTTAGCAACAGCACATAAGGGAAAGTTGACAGTCTCAGCCAGAGGTCTTAAGTACACTAACTAGCTTAGATATTGGCAGTACAAATTGTTCAGCTATTGTCCAGCCAGTTAAGCCGTAAGGTGTTTAGGTTGATGAGTCTCAAGCGGCTACTGGGGTGGACTGAGGCCAACTCATTCTTTATTCACTAAACAAGACTCCAAACTGTCTGATGGCTTCATGTATAACATTTCTTGTCTGCCTGATGT
Organism: Cottus gobio; assembly: GCA_023566465.1. Lineage (NCBI taxonomy): Eukaryota > Metazoa > Chordata > Actinopteri > Perciformes > Cottidae > Cottus > Cottus gobio. Next base: position 17,466,683 of record CM042218.1, on the reverse strand, counting down.
CTAGCAGCCTGACGGAGAGAGGGAAACCCCCCTACATATTGGTCACACGCTAACTAAACATTTCACTAACTAATATTGCAAAAGAGGTGGATGGATCATCACTGGATAAGTATAGGCTAACACCGAAAGTCAGGAGAGCAGGTTTCTCACAGATTTAAGTCAGTTCTAATTTCCTTCCCTGACATAATTCCTTGAAATTCCCTGCATAATCCCCAGTGGTACAAATATTTCACCAAGGTGTGGTATTTCTAAATGGAACGAGCAATCACTGGAAGCACTGGGACATGAGGAGCCAGAGACATATTGGTGAGGCCGACGTGAGATGACCTTTCAGTTCATCTAAGATGAAACAAGGCTGCTGAACCCGAAATGATTCAGAGTGTCTAAACTGACAGGCGAGGGCACGGCCGCGGCAGAGCGTCAGCCTGCTGCCCGGCCTCTATAGGCATCTCTCATGATTTATTGTGAAATTGCCAGGGACTCAATGTGGCGTGCAGGTGAATGAGTTTTGCTAATAAGAGAAGCATTTCTGCTCCATAGAGCTCTTTTTCTGTCTGAGCGAGCGTGTATGAAATCAGTGTGCAGTCTCCCAGTCCCACACGCTCTGGTGGAGGCAGCTGGCTCGTCAGTCTATGGCTTATCTGATGTTTTAGGTGGGTGGAGAGGTTGGGAGTGAGGAGAGAAATGAGGAAGATGCGTCAATATTGAGTTCTTGGAGGTACCTGTGTTGTGAAACATTTAAATTGGGTGTATGTTGTGTTCCTTATCTTCAGGAAGTAGAGTTGTGAGACCATGTCATATAAGCATAATCCTAACAAAGAGAAGGAAAAGAGGTTAACAAAAGTTACATTTTTTTAATATCCTAACATTGTTAATGATGACATAAAAATACAATCAGAACTAAAGCACAATGTAGTTTGTTTGTCATTTTCTTCAGAGGAGGCTTAGGGAGCAAAAAGGTGTGAGCCACAGTAAAATAAAAACTTTGTTTTGTAATAAAATTGGTTCAGGTATGTGGAAGCTGAAAGTCCCTCATTGCATGACTTGAATGTCACAGCCTCAGAGACATCTTGTCTTGGTCACTTTGAGTAAATTGCATGTGAAGAGACTAAGCTTGCCTTTGCCTCTGCTTAAGAGTAGTCTCTCCAAATCCTTATCCAGGAAATCATTCCTAGCGTAGAAGGGTACTGTCCCCGTCCACTGTGGGTTGTTTTCCAATGATACTTTAAGGCCTTAGGCACGCCACAATACACTGCTGTAAAGGTGAAGAAGGTCAAGTGAACAACAGGATTGTAGGGGCCCGGCATATGGCAGTGTGCAAAGCGAATCCTTAGACTAATATGCTTACCTTCGTTGCAGTAAGATCTCGTCCAGAGTCTAAACAATTGTTGAAGAATACGTTTACAGAAGGGGAGGGAGAAGAAGAAGACCACAGATGAGTATGGCAACAAGACAGGCATAGAAGTCATCTGCTTTATTTACTTACACAGAAGAGGAGAGGTCAAATGAAAACCAACCATCTACAATAAAATAAAGAAATTTCAGTCCTGAGATTGACAAAAAGCAGGGAACAGACAAAACATCTACTGTGGTCATTGGGATGGAGGGGGGACAATGGCAGTTTCAGCAAATTGAAGATGATGATTGTGGGGAGATTAGGGCGAGATTGCAGAAGTGGAGGGGGCAGAAGGTAAGCAATCACTGGGATGCTTGACTGTAGGCACATTCAAAAGTTGAAAACCCCACGACTAAAGGATTTTACAGCTTTTTTTTTAATATTCAGACTTCTTGTTTCGAAATCTAAGACTCATATATTGTCATTTTCCAAAAAGCAAGGTATTCTTTACATTGTTTTATCCTGAGGAGAAAAAATCATTTTTTAAACATAAATACAAGACTGCAGGGAGAACAATAAGAGAGATGCTTAATAGATTTCCCATTTCCATATATATTATTTTCTCAAGGTTGCGGCACCCTCAGACTTTGGCAGCATTGGTGCATTTGAGATCATTCGGGGAAAACAGCCCTGTTTGTCCACAGGAACATTCTGAGAGCCACACAGACAGTAAAAGGAAACAGGAAAAAAAAGCAAAATCCCCAGACTTTTGTGTTTAGATTGGATACAGCAATATACCCACCACATAAACTAGATGAATATTTGGAGGCCATAAGCTTTTTCAGCTGAACATACATAGATGTGACGTTAAAGAAATAGAAAGCTGTAAGCTCCAGCAATTACGACCTGCTGCATTGCCTTTTAGAAAAGGGTTTTGGGACTGTGCCTTGGGAAGAAGATATTTTGTGATCTGTGCTGATTTTTTTTAACCTTGGTTTGTATTGAATAAATTCTTAAAACAAAATTGAAATGTAATGGTCCATCCAGTGTTATTCCGTAGCACTATGGCAATGTGATGTAAGTCTGTAGCAAAACACAACAAATCTCTTAATGATATTGTGCGATACAGCTATAAGGCTGGTGGGTTAACGATACAAGCCTCCTCAGGACCATCTGTATTATTGATTAAAGTATTATTTGCTAGGTAGGAGCCAAATAGAGATGACTGGCCTAGTGACTTTATCTTTTGCAGACATTGAGGAAGGGATGCTGGGAAGGACTCTGAGATGAGAGCCCCAGGGGCCCAAGGGCAGCCAGGGGACAGGACCAAAGTGGTGTGGAGGGGACGTCACCCCCTTACCCACTCCCCTCTGTCATCTGTAGGTTAGAGAAGCAGCGCCAAGACTCTACAGAGCGAGCAGCTGCCTTTATTTTGTCCCTCCCGTCTCCTCAGTTTTGAGAGTGAAAGAGCTGACCCTGCTTTGAATGGTCCGTCCGGGCTGCTTCCCTCTCAGCAGTATTTGAGGTGCATAATATGCGACCAGACCTTTGCACTGGGTAAAGGTCTTCATGGACTTATTGGGATTTACTAAGGGATTTTACAACCAGCATACGTCAATTCCCCTCCACTTTGCCCTCAGGCCATCCCCGAGAGCGTCTCATTGCCCTTGAAAACGTGCTAACAGTCGATTGCCTATAGCCACGGAGATAAATTATAGATCTAATGTCCTCGTTATATGGTGTTTGATTGCTGTTATCTATCCTTTCCTGGGTTATATTAAAGAACATTTTTCCCTTCTAAGATTTTAATAAATTGAGGCACAATAAAAGTCTTTCAGTGAAGAATGTGATTTCCACAAAGCTAGAATCTAAATATGAGGCCGCAGAGCCAAAGAGGGGAGGCTGAAACCAGCACCAGGAACATGGCAATTATCCTGATTACTGATGCTTCGGGGCTCCTCTGACCCCAAATCCCTCCCTGTATCTCTCTCCCTCTTTCTTTCTTTTGCTGAGATCTGTCACATTGCAAAGGCCCCCTCAGCCAGGCAGGGAGCAACCATGTATAATCCAACAGAAAACAAATCCCCTCGATCAAACACAGCCCAGCTCTTTAAAGCAGGCCTCTGAGCCAGGCGCCATGGTGCGGTGCTGAGGCCCTCTGAGACGCTGTGGAGGCTGTGATTTAGCAACCCCCCTTTTTTTTTAAACCCCACTGCACTGTCCTCGCTTTCAACGCCAGCCAGCCAGTCCTAACCTTCAGTTTGTTTAAGCACTGCTGAACCCTGTTGGCCCTGGACAGGGGAGGGTGGGCTTAGATAATGACATGCCATATGCCACTCTGCCTCTGCAGCTGAGTGAGCCGTGCATGGATCAGCTCAGGCACAAATCTATTTGAAATTTAATTCTATTATCCTAACATGGGCTAAGCGTCCATTGTCCAACTCAGGACTAAGATGCATCCCATCAATAGGAGCTCATTAATGTGTGTGAAGGACCAAGGAGACAGACAGTTTGGAGCCTGTATAGAAAATGTGTCAACAAAGCAAAGATGGTAAAGTATCTAAATACCACCTTATATCTTATAAAACATGTGAATAGATAAGTAATATATTAAAAGCTTTATTTTGTGTCACCCTTTTTCTGTTCCTCAGTTAAACCTGGCTCTAAAGGGACAGATTCCTCACAGTATCGAATAGGAAACCTCTTGCCATTTAAAAAGGGTTTGATTTCAACCCTTTGAGTGAATGAATACTCTCTACTGGCAGTATCCAGCAGCCAGGCGTCACCCAATATTCCCATTAGCAGAGAGGCCTGGTGCCTCAGACCTGCACTGGTGGGAAAGGCCAGACACCAGAAACTCCACTGCCTCAAGTGTCTTCTCTTCACTTCAACATCATGTGACAGGGTTTAATGCTTGGATGCAGAAGCCAAACGGAGGGGATTTAGGGACGGGATGTATCTGTAAATCTGTCAAAATATTTCTACAAGACAGAAAATATGCTGGAATCACAGTGTGGCTGGGATATTAAGCTGTTGAAACAACATGAAAAAATCTTCACTGGAATGTTAAGGAGGCTTACTGTGCAAATTTAAGCCAATGGGCTTGGTATTCTCTCCACTGAAATCTTTGTCAGCATTCAAAGACAGTAGCGTGTCTAAACACCATTAGCTCAAAATGTAAGGCTCATATTTAAGATTAAGAAGGGTTATCTTCAGGGTCTACAGGTGTGCAAATGATCATAACATCAATTTCTGCTTTGTCTTCAATATCATTGTGTAAATCCCTTATTTTTACAACAATGCTGCCTGTCCTTTATCTTTGGGTGGCCAAAATATTAACATTAAAAAAATGATGTATGTTTTCTCAATGGCAGTAGTTTATCGCTAGAGTACAGTAAAGGATCTACATCACACGTCACGCTCCGCTCTGGATCTCACAGAGCTGCTGCTGAAACAAGGGCCACATTTCCTACTGATTTCTAGAGGACATACGTTAAAAAAAAATAATGACAGACTTCAAAGCCAAGATGTGGCTTCTGAATATATTCTTAAAGAAATTTATTTTACACCTCAAAACAAAAAGGGATAGGGATTAGGGATGTGGTACATTGGGAATGTATTGACAACTGTAGTTTACATTTTTTTGGTGTAAGCTCAGAGAAAAATGTTAATACAGTCATAATAATTGCACTTTATAAATCTAGACTGATGCCAGTATTTCCCCATCACAAAGCTCCGACTCCCTCTCTCCAGTTACTAAATTCAATTTACCATTGAAATTTGACGGACAAAAGAAATGCTAATTTAAGACCAGAGGACTGCTGCACTGATCCAATTTTTCTCTTTCACTCGAGTCTCACAAGGCAATAAAACATTGCAGTAATTTAAGTGCAGTACATTTAAGGGAATCTCACAGTCATAATAAATATTTCACTGCTCTGAATCGTCAAGTTAAGACTGGCCTGGGCTAAATGTATCCCAACCAGGGGCTGAAACAGACAAGGGAAAGCAATGAGCCTTGTCTCATTTCATCTGATGCCAGAGGACAGGGCATGATTGTTTCCATATTGTATTTTATTTTGCAGGATCAGGGGTGACTAGTACCCCCAAACAGAACTTTGATTTGCTCCAACCTTTTTCTGTCATCATGATAAACATGTGACAGCAGGAGGGGATGTAGGACTGTAACTACAGCAAGAAAGGAGTCATGTGGGATTTTGAGCTCTACTCTAGCTCCAGAGAATATCTAAAGCTTCGGAAAAAAAGGGAGCGAGATTTGCAAAATATCTCCTGTACATTACTAGAGATAGTAGATATGGTTTATGGGACTGGGGAATCAGTTTTTCAGTCTTGGTGGTTGAAATCTTATAATGACACAGTTAAAAAAAGTCTGAGGATTTTGAGAAACACAAACTAAAATGCACACACGCGCATGCACTCAGCCACATACACGCATAAACATACACGTAAGGTTATGTAAATAACCTCCCAATCACAATCTTCATTGTAACATTTCTTTATCATGTTTTTTTGCGACATTTTCTTTTTTAAATAAGTATTTCAAGATTTATTGTAGATTCCAGTGTTGTTAGGAAAAAGAGCTCTCTGACCAGATTCTTACAGAACCAAAGCAGCAACTATGCCTCACATCAGGACATAAACTGCACATTAGCTTGAGGAGGAATTATCAAATCAAAAAAAGAACAAAAGAAAAGATTTAAATAAGAAAACGCATTTGAGACACTTTTCCCCGTAGCAGCCAATGCATAAAATATACCTACAAATATATAAAACAAAAAAATAGGTTCAAGTTTTTCAAGTTTCTTAAATATATCATATCCAAACTACCCAATTCCAAACTTCAAAGTTAACAAGATTCAAGCAGTGCAATTTATGTATCAATTATAACAGCAATAACAACTAATATTGTACTATGTTTTTAATTCAACCCTATGATCCTTGTACATACACACCCAAGTATAATTTAAGTCTCCTCACATATCAGTACATTGTGTCTCTGTATGCGTTTGTCTATGTGTGTGTTTATATGTGTACTGTTACAGAGTTTTGGATTTTGAAAGCAGCCCTAAGCTTTGGCCCTTTTAAGACCCTTTCAGTGACAACCTACACAGTAGCTTCAGCCTTAGTATTTGGAACGGGGATACAAGTGCCATATGCACTTCATGTCAAGCTATGACTCTAATCAAAAAGTTCAGGCGAGTAAAACGACACAAAAAAATGAAGAAAAAATGAATAAATCCAAAATTCCTATTGGCAAACCACACAATGGAACATCTGGAGAATCTTGAAATCCCTTTTTCTTTCCCGTTGGCAATCACTACCACCTTTCATATTTGGGATTGCCACAGCCTGCCTTGAAACCACCAAACCAAAGATCACACAGCACAACAACTGCTCTTCTCTAAGCTCCCACACTAGTTAAAGCAGTGCCACTTTCAACAATCTGGACCTAGAAAAAAACATATATGTTCTTTAACTTTGATTTTCTTCACAAATTCCCAACTCTTGATTCTCTTCCTCCTCTTCTTCCCACTCTATCTGTAAACAGGGAGGCGGATGTGTGCATGCTGGTGGTCTAACAGACGTGGCACAGACACAGTCTCGTAGCCTTTGCCAAGCATCTGCTCCTTGATGCAGGGTGGGTGGATGTCGTTGATCAGGTACTCCAGAGACTGCAAGCTGCTGCTCAGCACTGATGTGTTGCACAAGCTCTTGCCGGGCAGGCTGCAGCACAAACCTCCCCCGCTGTCTACAGCAGGGTGATGATGATGGTGGTAGTGGTGATGGTGGTGGGGGTAGCCCATCTCTCTGTGCCCCGTGACCGGTCCTCCTGTGGAGGGGGCCAAAAGCTCCTGGGGGTTGTAGCAGTCACTGTCAGGTGTCACCAGCACACTGTTCCATGGCGGGGCAAAATATTGACCCACTGAGAAATTTCCATGCATACCCACACAGTTCAAAGGGGAGGAGCTGACTTTGTCCATCCCGCCTCCTCCGCTGGCACCCGCTGTCAGGTGGTAAGGTCTGGAGGAAGAGGAGGACACTTGTGCCGCCACAAGTCCCCCTGGAACACAAGTTTCTGGGGACTTGCTGATGGCGCCCCCTCCTCCACTGCCTCCGCTGTACATGCGGAGCACAGCCTGTTGATGCTGCTGCTGCTGCTGCTGCTGCTTCTGCCAAAGGATGTAGTCCATACCGTCTGCGTACACTCCAGCCTTCAAAGCCTCTGCATTTTGAGCCTGCAGCCCGGGCCCTGTGTACACCATATTGGCCTGGGGACCCATTCCTACCACGTATCCTCCACCCGAGGAGCTAGAAGAGAGCCCCATGACAGTTGTGCCCTGCTTGGATGGGCTGGAATTTGACGGTGCAGTGGCAGCCCCTTGGCACACCTGCTGCAGAGCCTGGGCCTGGCAATGCTGGTTGATCTGGTAGATGATGCTCTGGATGGAGGGGAGGTTGGACTGTGCAGGCAGGGCCAGGCCTCGACCCCCTTTTACAGGAATCACTGAGCCAGCTACAGTAACATTTGGGGGAACCGATAGTACGGGGCCTTCTGGGGGCTTTGAGGGCCCAGTGTGGTATACCATTTGGCCGTGGCCACTGGCTAAAGTGCTACTACTAGGTGGTGGGTATGGGGCAACAGCTATGTGGGCAGGAGAGAGCTTAGTCCGTCTGCCTTCAGAGTTCTTGAGTACACCTTTTGAAGGGACAAAGGTGGCTGTTGATGGGGATGACGAAGAAGAGGACATGACGATGGCCAGCAGGCCATTGTGGCCCCCTGTGTGGATATGTGGATAGGAACTAAAGCGTTGCCCTGTGGTGTCATATCCATTCACAGTCCGATTAAGGTGCTTGTGCTGGGGAACCCTGATGTTGGTGGGGAAGATCTTGATGGAAAGAGGGCTGTTGGCCGTCTTCTGAGCGAAGGCATCAAGGTCTGCCGCAGTGGGATAGCGTGGGGAATGTGTAGGAACCACAAGCTCACCTGCAAGACAAACAGAGAAAAAAGTATGAGTGAAATGAATGATCAAGATAAAACAAAAACAAAAAACTAGATGGATGCATGTGTTGCAGAACAGAAGATCCGACCAGGAGTTTCATTCCCAGAAATATCAAAGGAGCAAAACAGCAAAGGGAGCCACAAGGTCAGATCGATCAATCCATTGCAATAACCACTACTCTGCTGCAACAGTAAAACCTGGCAGCATTACAGTGACTACATCTAAAGCACGCTGAAAAATGGTAGTGTTCAACAAAAGCAGGTGAATAAAACCAGATGCAAACAGCGGGCACACTGCAGTACAACCCAAACAGAATTTGCAAATAGTAAATCAGGGCTGACACTCATTTATGTTCCATCCCTCCTTCATTTGAGCTTTCTTTCCATCTCATTTTCACACCCTCCTGTGGAAGTTCTTCCCTAGGCAAATGGATCTTTTTTAAAACTCATTCTGTCAAAGCCTGGTACCTTAGGCGCTGTTAAATCAGTGCATTGTGAAATTAATTCAGACTCTCTTTAGCATTGAATTGGGTTAGCCTTGGATACCAGGCAAGCAGGGACGAAGGGGAGGGGATAAAAGCTTGTTTAATTGCAGTGGCACATTTGAGATTTATAAGTGGTATCATTTACTGGGTCTTACCCTTGGCCACTGCATTTCCACATTTATTCAATCCAGGAGAATGTGGAGAGGCCTCACAAAAAAAAAAAAAATTAGACATCCACGGGGAATTAGTAGCCTGGTTAAGGTGAACTACATCAGACTGGAACCAAGTCAAGAATTTTACACTGCTGCTATTTGCAAACTTGGTCAAGGATAAAACTGAAATTGGTTTGAAGATGAGCACACGCTGTTTTAAAAAGCATTAACAAAAGACAGAAACACATCATTGTGATTGAATTAATCAAATATAAGACATGTCAATGGTTTGCACTTGTGTGACTCTGACATATCGCAGTCGCAAATTATAGGCTTTTCTGTTCATGTTATATAGATTGTTATTAAATGACAGAAAAGACAATAAGGCAGGTGAGGAGACATTGCCATAAATGCACATGTGAATGCTGTGTACTGTTTGCCATATGAAACCAATCCAAACCCAAAATTCAATTCAGCAGTAAACACAGCGAGTGTGACTAGCAATGCCCCTCGCTCAATGAGCCAAAGCTTGGCCATTGTGAATTGAGGTGGCAAACAGGAAAATGGCAATTTCTAAAAACCCCACCATGTGTCATTGTTTGGAGGCTGGGCATGGAGGTGAGAGGCAGCGGTGAGATTGGATTTAAATGACATTATTCAGGCAATTTCATGGCTACTTAGCTCAGTGTAACAAAAAGGGTGGGGGATGGGGAAAATAACTCAATTTACAAGCAATATATCAGCAGTTGTATGATTGCAACACCTTCAAAAATTACATTTTTATGCAAAAGCTAACAAAACGCACAAAAATTAAGTGCCATAACTGTGCCGTCAGCAAATGTCCTAGCGACCTAAGGAGTGTGCGGGTGCAGGCTGTGACTAGGACTCACTCCATTTCCTCTCCGATTGCAAAATCATTTTGAAGAGACTCCACAGCCAAGTAGTCACAATTCTCATTTCTTTGCTCCCATTACAGAAAGCATGGGGAGTTCATTTCCACAACCCTATGGGTCTCCAACTGTGAAAATGATTAAATCTACAATATCCATATCATAAAAAGAAATAAATTGGGAATTTAACAGCAGAGGGGGAGACAGAGAATTTCCCAAGCCAAATTAAGTGCAAGACCTATTCTAGTTTGTCAGTTTGGTTCATCCTGCAGACAGCATCCTCCTCTAAATCAGAAACACACAACTTCCAATTAGAAATGACATTTGTAAATATTTCATTTTGATAATCATTTAATATTGGATTGAATGACTTGTTTTAATCAGAGTGAGGGAACCTGGTGCCGTTCTAATGGGCAGAGCTGAGTGAGCCAGTCCAGCATATCTGACATCTAACCAACCTCACTGAGGCAAAGCTCTGCTTCCCTGGTGACGGCAGTGTCATTTGCTTTGATGTTCTGACTTGCAGTGGAAAACTGACAGAAGACTTATTTAATTTGCTCAGAAGATAAAAACATGCTCATTTCAAAGCACATTGCTGGTCCACATGCAAATGGAATGGCAGCCTTTTTTCTGATCTTCTTTACATGAGAGCAAAAAAAACCCATCTTTGATCATCACATGGTCTAAATGAGGAAAGATACTTGGCTTTCAGGCATATCAAGGGCCTGTGCCCTGCCGTCCCTGCAAGCCCCCAGCTGCAATATGCCCATCATTCCAACTAATTACTGCCACATGAGGAAAGAAAACTATAAAAACAGCCAGGAAATTCATTAAAGGGTGGCTAATTCTATTCCTTCTCACTGACTGGGTCCATATTTTCCATGCCCGAGCCTACAGTTCTTCTTAGAGAGACGAGAAAGCTCTCTCCCTCCGTCTTTTCCCAGCTTGGCCCTTGTTTGTCAATAGGCAGAGCCTTTGGCACACCAACCTGGCATCAAAGGGTTTCACACTTCACAGGCCACAGGGATTAGAGGCCTTTCAGGCCTACAAAACCCATCTCAGCTCCACAAAGGCTTCCGGTTATTAGAACCCACATGCATAAAGAAAGAAGAGGAGGAGGAGGAGGAGGCAAATGAGCATCTGGATGCTTCTGATTCCAGCTTCCTCAATGAAAAGTTTCATGGTATACATTTTAAAGCAAAGTTGATTACAGTAAGTATGGCCACAAACTGGGGTGTAATTTCCCTCTCATACATACACTGGTATACACTGTGTGATTGATGTGCAGGGTCTCCACATCTCTCTCCTCCAGAGCAGTAAGTCTATAAGTGTGGACATGGAGGTTAAAGGAGAGAGTCTCTTTTTAGGTTGGCACTTTGTGACTTATTGGTTAAGGCTGCAGTAGATCATAGCTATGAGCAGCAGCATACAGATGGTGCTGGCTGATAAACACCCTCCGAGGCAGCCAGCGCTGCCTCCTTTGTGTGAGCCCTCAACCCCTCATAAGGTAGGGGGTTTCCTGCACCTGTGCACATTCTCCAGCGTGGCCGTGCATGCAAACACTATGCATGAAAACTAAAAAGAGAGGCAAAAACATACACACACAAACCTGCATCTGCAGTTGTGTGTCTCATTTGCCATCAGTGGAGCATGTTGTTATCCTCTGCTCAGCTCTCACTCATGAAATGTAGGGCAGGGACAACAACAGGTGCCTGTGCGGGCGACAGCCTGCAATGCCTCCTGGGCTAAATGCTTCACACTCGCTTCATTTCGACATGCGACAGCCTTGTAAGGATTAATTATTTCCCTGGGGATGGAAGAATATGGTTTTTCCCTTCCTGTGAGCAGGAAGCTATGTGCACTCACAAGCACATGAAACAGCGTATAGTAAATGAACGGGGAAACCTGGGCTAGCACTGCTTTAACAATAAGCAAGAAAAAAAGTTTCACATGAAAGCAATATATAAACAAACCACACATATGATTGAACTGCATTGGAGATGAGATAAAAGCTCAGGCAAACACATGCATTAGTTCTGAGAGATCACGCGCCAGGGAGCGGAGATGGCAGGGAGGCAATTAATGGGCTGACCTTCGTCCTTAATCACCCAGTGCCTGGCACACAATGCCCATGTGTCAGAGCAGCACATCTCTAAATGCCACCCCTCATTAGCACGATGCACATAGTGAGAGAGGCTATCTGTGCAGTGTTACACTCCAGCGGTGAGACAGAGATAGCCAGGCTGGGCGAGGAGAACATGGTAGCAGAGAGCCGGACTGAGCTGCAGTAGGCCATGATATGATCTAGAAATCCCATTTCACTTGGAGGATGGGCACTCTCCTTTCTCTCCATCTTTGATTGGCATGAAACTCCCCAAGCGCAACGACCTTGGTGTACCCAGCACTGTTACTGTGATTGCATGTGTGCTTGTGTGTATGCGCGCGCGCGCGTGTGTGTGTGTGTGTCTGTGCGTTTGTAAAAAGGGGTACCCAATTCTGAACACTCAATTAACACTCCTTTAATTAGCCAGCAGTACATTTTGAATTCTGATGAACTAATTTTCTTGGGTGTGAGGGTGGAGTGGTGGAGGGCTGGTAAAGATGAGGTCCACTGGGTACAAAACAGCAATAAAGAGGGAACTGGTTAGATTAGACTGTAAAAAATCCATTAAATTCTGTGCACTTCTTTCAAGTGAGAGGTCAAATTGTGTTGATCACAAGAAGCAAAGGCAGACAGAGAGAATATGAGAGCAGGGAGTTAGGTGAGGTGGAAAGAGGAGGGTGGGGGTGGTGGTGGGGAGATAGGGAGTCAGAGGCTGTGCGAGAGTGCAGCACCAAATCCAGAGGACCATGAGAATGCTTTGCATTTTAATTAGAGGTTTAAATGAATAAGCAGAGGGAAAAGTCTGCGAGAAGTGCCTGAAATGCCCTTGCTCCCATTTATTAGTGTTCCAAGTGTTCTAAGATTAGGAGCAGGTTGGAGAAGTTTCTTATTATTAGTGGAGGAAACGCTCAAACACATCAAAAAGCCTGCGGCGTTTCCTCACTCACTCCTACAAGCCCCTATCCCTACTTACCGCATGCTTTGTTCCCCTCTGACCACGTACATTGCTGAGCGGTGGAAAAAAGTGCTTATTTCAATGGAGGGAGAGGAGCATTTGGTTGAAATGCAATTAAGTTTTCACAGAAGAACGAGTGCATAGTACACATTAACTTTGGTCAAACAAACAGCCGCCTGTGAGGAGGTTTGGCCAAATAACAGGAGCAGAGATGAAAGGGAATATGAGGTCAGCTTCAGTCCAACGTCAACCATGTTCACTTGGAGCCATTTCCCCCAGAGGACCGTTAAATGTGTGTGAGCCAAGAGAGGACATGAGCTGCTGTATTGATCACGGGTCTATTCAGCCTACATGCAGCTATGTAGGATGGGTCTCTTTTTTTCCACAGTACTTTTTTTTTCGGGGGGTTGCTTGCGATCAAGGGTCCTCACAGGATTCAATTTCAGGATTCTTCAAATATGGGATGTGCATTTTAGACCACCGGGCCGGCAGGTTGTCCCTTTTATCCACACGTCCTGTAACACATTCCACCACTAATGGCCACTTTGCCTTTAACCTCATCGTAGTGAAGTTATTCAAATTAATAATTCATGGCTAAAACAATCTTCAATCCCTCAGCTTGGAAAATGTCTGACCTGCCAAATGTGTTTCAGTCTAGATAGAGCCGAGTCAACAGCATTGCTCCATGGAGGAACCCATGACCTGTGCTATTGTTGAGCTCTTAGCAGATAGGATCAGGGTCTTCTCCTGCTGTAAACGGACGGGCAGGCGAGGGGAAGCCAGAGGCAGCTTCGCATCCTGAACAATACCTGCCTTGTGCTAATGGAGGTGTCATCTGGCAGAGGGCTGATTAGTCAGCGATTACAGCCAGGCCTCAATTGCCGTGACAACTGCTGCAAACACAATAGGGCCTGATAGAGCCAGCTGTTTGGTCCTCTGCAATTAACCCTGCATCCCACTCGTCTCCGGCAGTGCGCTGCCTCTAATTGACTATCGGGCACACAAAGCAGGGGTTGTCGGCCAGACCCCCCTGGACATAGACCCCACCCCTCTGCCGAGGTAGAGATGATAATAATAGAGGCGTCCTGTGGACTCGGCCGCCAGTCAATCAAAGCCTCAGCGCCCCACAGGAGCTTCCTGAGGAGAGAGGGTGCAGAGGAAGCACATGTATGAGCCAGTGATCAACAGGGTACAGCAGCCTCGCAGGGGGCAGACATGTTGAATATGCCCTCAGCTGGAGTACTAATCAATTCAAGTGCACGTGAGGGGAAAGGGAACCCTGCTGCTTGCTTGATATCAGAAAAGCCATTTTTAGGAACACTCATCTCCCTCTGTTCATCTCAAGGTTGATTTTCTGTGCAACAACACAGCGAGAAGAAAATCAAGGCAATTATTTGTCAGGCCTTTGCTATCTATAATTGCAAAGATAAAAATCAAACTGCCGTGATTTCTCAGAGGATAGAGCAGTCTGAATTCACGGCTGCTTGTGTCATCATAATCATCAAACAGATGCACATTGTAAGACAGTGGAAACGGAAATGCTTTCTTCACCAAACTCCTGCCTTCTCTAAATTCTTCACATTTATTTTTAAAGGAGATTCACTTAAAGATCGTAATGCTGCATTCTATTTGAACGGAGTCGCAATTTCCCAGTTCCCAGTAGGAAATTTAAAATGTCATGCCGCCTCAAGACGCATTTCCGAGTCAGTACAGACGATCCCCAACAACCCCGACCACAAAATCGAAGACGGCTGCTCTGCGAATCAACAGTAAAAGCTCTGTGGTAGTGTTCTGTTCATTAGCACTCAGTCACACATACAGTACTGTCCTACTGCATTTGTATGTGCAAACTATGGCCATAATATGCTGTTATCAACGGGTATTGCTAATAATGTCTGACCTGACTATAGAAAATATGCAGCATCATTTTTAACATAACTTATTAAATAGTAAATCAGACAATAAACAAAGCATATGTTTCACAGTCACACAGAGTTACATTTGAATCAAATGTCAGACACAAGGCAAATATTCAATCATTTGAATCACTATGTAAATATAATCAGTAGTTGGACAACACTTTTTAACAGAGGGTGTCATGCTGCAATCACATTGGGCTTTTAACCTGCCAGCATGTTTCACAAATAGCAAAGACGATAATGAGAATGTTAAAGCAATCTGCACACTGATCCTTCACAGGCACGCAGATGTGGCAAAATGTCAAACATGGATTTAATCATTAAAAGAGATTTAAAAAAACTTGACCAAACTCCCAAATCTAATCTTTCATTTCATTAAAACCAATCTAATCTCAGATTTAATTTATCTATTTCCTGCATAAGCAGATGGAAGAAATACCCAATTGAGAGCCTAATTTGGGCTTCATCCTCACACAGACTGCAGCATGAGGTCATTTAGTTATCCAGCAGTGAGGCGGCCACGTGTGCGGTTAACACAGTACACTGAGAGAGAGATATGGTACAGATAACATGAGGACGGGTTTGTCCATCAATATTATACGTCTTTTTCATTTTCTCATATATGTAATATGTGATGGTAAACAATGTGTTTGATCAAACCAGCTAATTAGGTTTCTATTATAAAGTTTTTTTTCCCAAGAAATGGGAAAAATTATACCACCAAGACACTGCTATGTTTACATTTTCTCGTTAGAATTTATCTCTAAAGCCAGATGTTTCGGAATCAGCCATGAAAATTAATTAGCTGGTTTGATGTGGCAACCTCATGCTCCTTCCAGACAGACCTGGCTTTTATGAGCTGTAGGGGAAATTACTGAGAATTGATTGATCCTGAAGGACTCTTCTGTACACATGGACTGGCTGGCAGACACACACACACACACACACACACACACACACACACACACACACACACACACACACACACACACACACACACACACACACACACACACACACACACACACACACGGAACCTAACCCTCGTAGATCCTGCTAACAACAGCTGATCCAAACATTTTAGCCTCCAGTTAAACATCCTGTCTCTTTAATAGCTACAACATTGATAACCATTAATCGACAAAATCCACAAGCTCCATACATTATTTTTAGTTTAAAAAAGCAGGAGAATAAATGTGATGAACAAATAAAACCAGGTGGATGTCACTTCAGTCTCCCTCTCTGTCTCTTCATCCCCCTCTCTGTCTCTTCAGTCTCCCTCTCTGTCTCTTCATCCCCCTCTCTGTCTCTTCAGTCTCCCTCTCTGTCTCTTCATCCCCCTCTCTGTCTCTTCATCCCCCTCTCTGTCTCTTCAGTCTCCCTCTCTGTCTCTTCAGTCTCCCTCTCTGTCTCTTCAGTCTCCCTCTCTGTCTCTTCATCCCCCTCTCTGTCTCTTCAGTCTCCCTCTCTGTCTCTTCATCCCCCTCTCTGTCTCTTCAGTCTCCCTCTCTGTCTCTTCAGTCTCCCTCTCTGTCTCTTCATCCCCCTCTCTGTCTCTTCTTCCCCCTCTCTGTCTCTTCTTCTCCCTCTCTGTCTCTTCCACCCCCTCTCTGTCTCTTCATTCTCCCTCTCTGTCTCTTCATCCCCCTCTCTGTCTCTTCTTCTCCCTCTCTGTCTCTTCAGTCTCCCTCTCTGTCTCTTCATCCCCCTCTCTGTCTCTTCAGTCTCCCTCTCTGTCTCTTCATCCCCCTCTCTGTCTCTTCAGTCTCCCTCTCTGTCTCTTCCACCCCCTCTCTGTCTCTTCCACCCCCTCTCTGTCTCTTCATCCCCCTCTCTGTCTCTTCATTCTCCCTCTCTGTCTCTTCATCCCCCTCTCTGTCTCTTCTTCCCCCTCTCTGTCTCTTCATCCCCCTCTCTGTCTCTTCATCCCCCTCTCTGTCTCTTCAGTCTCTCTCTCTGTCTCTTCAGTCTCCCTCTCTGTCTCTTCAGTCTCCCTCTCTGTCTCTTCATCCCCCTCTCTGTCTCTTCAGTCTCCCTCTCTGTCTCTTCATCCCCCTCTCTGTCTCTTCATCCCCCTCTCTGTCTCTTCAGTCTCCCTCTCTGAGTAAGTGAGTTTCATCTGGGGTGCTTGCCGGGCGAAATCACCTCAGGGCGAACACTTTATTATCTGTAGTCAAAGCGTCACCACAAATACCATTCTACACACACAAGTGTCACTTTCCATTTGTCTGCACTCCGGCTGCATTAGCGGAGCCTAGCCGGCACAGAGCCTCGTCTCAAACGCGCCCAGCAGAAGAAAACTAACAGCGTGGGAAAGCACTTGTCCTGCATTCCTGCCCCATTAACACCACTGGCATCACCGGAGGAGGCCTACTGCCTCTCTCTGGAAATAAACATTATCAGCTCTAACCGTTGTCAAGATAGCATTTGACAAAGACAAAAAGAAAAAGATGTTTAGGCAGACTTATATTCTTGTCCCTGTATTTTTAACGCAAAAAGTAATATTCAGAGATAACTTAACATAACCCCCTTTTAATTCAAAGCAGATTACTGCATGTGTTAATTACTGATGATCTAGCTGACCGTCCAGCAAAAACAACACTTGGGTAGTTTATGTCCTCTTTGAGCCACAAAGGAATGCAGGCCAGCAACTTCTTTTGTGGGACACCCGTGCACCAAACAAACACAGAAAGTGGGGCAACATGTTTAGCTCACACTGCACTCCATAAACAAAATGGACAAACAAAAAGAAAGGACTCCATGTTTGTCCCCATGCCAGTAAAATACAAGAATAAAAGCATTTCACTGGAAAGTATCAAGCTTGAATATTTCACGCTGTGAACAGAGCTCTTTACAAACTCAACCTCATTTCAGGCACAGGTTTCACCAGCTCTTTCCATTTGCAATAATGTATAGTCCTGAATAAGCAACTTTTATAATGGGAAAAAATACCTATATTCCTCACAAAAAACTGCTTTCTGTTTCATAATCAAGTCTGGCCAAAGGGCTTAGTGGAGAGCATGGTTCTGTATAGATGGGCATGGGTCTGTGGTCCGCCTGTGATGAGCTAGCCCTCAGGCCTGCCTGGGCCACCCTCATTGTGCATACAGCATGGTCTAGAAAGAAGGGCTTATCAGCAAATACCCGAGTCAGCACAAGCAGCGGGGTGGTTATGCGTTGCGACTGGCACACCAGCCGATATTGTCATGTGCGATTAGGTCTGTGCTCATGGGCCTGTGAACTCATTCCTATGGCATCATAGTCAACCCCACCCCCTCCTCTCCTCCAGTTATATCGCTGCCTCTTTGCGGCCCTCTCCCCCTTCTGAGGTTTTTCCATTTTACACTCAGCCCTGCCACTTCACACTGTACCCTCGCTGAACCTTGTGGAAAGCTGTGGTCCAGTGCAAACAAATGCAGAGTCAAACTGCATTAACGGGTTCGACTGGTTTGATTTTCAAAACAAATCTATGTGTCTCAATCAACTCAGTCCACAAGGGTCATCCACAAGTTAGAGCTAGTAGCCAGTGCACAAGAAGCAGCCGGTACCAGTTGTTTTGTCTCGGTACACCTCTCCAGATGACAAGCTGATAGAGAGGAACAAAGGCCGGCTCACAGAAGAAAGAAAGACAAACTGTGAGGCCAGTTATGGGGAAACATCAAAAAAAAGAAACGGAGATTAAAACATTCAGTGACGAAGCAGAGAGCAACACAGGCTGCACAGCCAAGAAAGACATATAAGGAAAAATCCTGACCTGAAAGATTTATATTGAGCCCTCCCTGTCCTGTTTTTAAGAGAATATGCCACGCTGTGACACTATTTTCTCAAAGGGCTACATGTACAGCCAAGAGCGAGCAGCATAGTCATGCACAAACTCAAATGGACGCAGCAACAACACACACACACACACACACACACACGCACACACACACACACACACACAGGCTTGAAATACGGAACACCAGAGGTCGAGATTGTAAGCGCATACAGAGATAAGAAAAGAAACCAGTGCAGAGAGTACAGAAAGAAGAAAAAAGGGAGAGAGTGGAGCGAGAGGGAGCGATGAGGAGAGGCTGGAGGCGCCTGGGCCGGCCTGTCAGACTGGAGGAAGTGCTGCTGCACAGGCCTGCAGGTAAATGGAAGAAGAAAGGCGCCTGCAGGCTGCCTGAGGCAAGCCTGGGCCCTTCTGTTCTATCATTTAGGAGACAAGTCCTCCACTGATTCCCAATTAATATTTAACACTGCACAGACAACAAGGCACTCGGCTGCAGTACACATGCCAACGAGAGGAGAGGAGAGGAGAGGAGAGGAGAGGAGAGGAGAGGAGAGGAGAGGAGGAGAGGAGAGGAGAGGAGAAGAGAGGAGAGGAGAGGAGAGGAGAGGAGAGGAGGAGAGGAGAGGAGAGGAGAGGAGAGGAGAAGAGAGGAGAGGAGAGGAGGGGAGAGGAGGAGAGGGGAGGAGAAGAGAGGAGAGAAGAGAAGAGGAGAGGAGAAGAGAGGAGAGGAGAGGAGAGGAGGGGAGAGGAGGAGAGGGGAGGAGAAGAGAGGAGAGGAGGGGAGGGGAGGAGAAGAGAGGAGAGGGGAGGAGAAGAGAAGAGAGGAGGGGAGGGGAGGGGAGGGGAGAGGAGAGGAGAAGAGAGGAGAGGAGGAGAGGAGAGGGGAGGAGAAGAGAGGAGAGGAGGGGAGGGGAGGGGAGAGGAGAGGAGAAGAGAGGAGGTACATATAAAAATAAATAAATGGGGGAGTTACATTAATTTTGTTTTTAACTGATTTCATGTCAATGGATTTGTGAAAGCAGAGATTTAACAGAAGCAATGTGGTTTATTTTAAGTATTGCTTAAAACCACAATCTGCAATGTTTCCTAATTATCCAGGAAATATATCTTCCACTACTTCAGAAAAGTAATACTTTTGCATGTTACCTCCGTTGATTGTGCCTGGCAACATCAGAAAGCTAAAACCTTTTAAATTAGACACTTGCTGCTCCATGATGAGCTGACAGATACAGGCCTGAGTTAGGATTAGTGAAAAGTGGTTGTTTTTCACTACCTCTGAACCTATAACCAAGTGAATGTAATTCAATATTTCTGAAATTTAAAATGACGACACAACAAATGCATGAGAAGAAGGCCATCATGAGAATGAGCCTGTGGAGCAAAGCCCAGAAACTGTAGTAAAATGTCCCACAGGAGCGATGCTGTGGTCAGTTTACATTCCCACACTTTCTTCACAAAACCCTCTACACTATTAGAGTGGACTAAAATAACCACAGCCAGGGATGGTAATACAATTCAGTGCAAGTTAATGAGCGCTTCGGACAAAATCATCAAAGGCAATGGTGTTGGCTCTGAACACTTCTTATTGGCGCTCTTTACAAAAGACCCAGAGCAACAACATACTGATCAATATTCACCTTCTGTGAGGTTCAATCCCGGCCGAGAGGTTAGAATCCGTGAGACAATTTACTGCAATAAAAATGAACAAATACAGTATGTAGCTATGGTTGATGTCATTTATGTAACAATAAACTGTAATAAAACATTGTACTATATTTGTTTAGCAGGTACATACTATATACTATAGTATATAATATATTTGTTTAGCAGGTATATACTATAGTATATAGTATATACTATATTTGTTAAGCAGGTAGATATAATACAAAAATGAATGTATTATTTTTAAATGTGCTGTAATTTCTTCATGATTTGGATTTAGTAACAGGACAGAAATAGAGTAAAGGTTGGACATCTAAAAAGCTAATGGAAGCTTTCTTTCTACTTACACTTTGTAAGTCCAAATGTTGGCCTCAAACTCTCATTTTCTATTTAGAGTTTTGTTATGAAGACACAACTCAAAAACACTGAGCGTGCCAGAAGCGTGCAACACCTCCTGATTGCCTCTCGTGGTCGGTCTGTGGTGGGCTCAGCTCGGCGTTAAGATGGCACAGGCTGTGTGTCATTTCCTGTGGGACAGCGAGGGACTGCGGGCACTGCCTGTACCCTCGCTCACATCCCCCAACCCGTCCCCACTCTCTGGCAGGCGAAGACAGAGGGTGTCCATGCCTTGCACCTGGGACGCCCAAATGCCAGCTCGGAGGCTTTGGAACCAGGAGCCTGTTTTTCAACCCAAGTCCCGCTGTGACCAAAACTAAAGCGGAGCCCCTCTTCCTCAAGCTCACCTCCCAAGGCAATAAGATTGCTTCGCCCCCCGTGTTCACAGCAGAAGGCAGAGGGCAGAGGGAAGGCATGGCTCTGTGGGATGCCAGCAGCCGGAAATGATCTTCCGTGTGCCAGCG
Organism: Cottus gobio; assembly: GCA_023566465.1. Classification (NCBI taxonomy): domain Eukaryota; kingdom Metazoa; phylum Chordata; class Actinopteri; order Perciformes; family Cottidae; genus Cottus; species Cottus gobio. The sequence goes on along the minus strand of CM042218.1, from coordinate 17,445,524 downwards.
CTAAGGACGCCAACATGACAGAAGAGCCAGTAGTATGCACGAGGTAAGACTAGTACAGCCAATATCACAGGGCAGTCCCTATGAAATAAGTGAAACTCGATTAATACTCTGAATTCTGCAATATAGCAATGTGATAGAGGTGTGAATTACATATTTCATGTGGCTATGCAAACGCGGTGATCCCCAAAATGAGATCGCATAAGTAGGCACCCAGGAGGATGCAGGCCATGGATAGCTGTCAATCAACTTTCACTATGAAAAATACCTCATGACCTCTGCTTCCCTGCTGCAGCCTGTGGAATAATGGCAGTCTGTGTGGGCACTCAGCGGAATTCCAAATGGGAGTTAGGAACGAGGTAGTTCAATCAGTGGGGAAAGGTCAAGTGCATGCAGATTCTCTCTCCATTCCTTTTCCCCCAGTTCCACTTTATGCCCTCCACCTCCACTTTATGCCCTCCACAGAGGCAATCAGGGGAAAGGTTGTTATTTCTGCTGCTGCTCGTGACCACATTTAAATATTCAACTGAAAATGCGTTGGTTTCAGGGATTTTTCCCCCACCTAACAACCGTTGGAACATCATGCCGCAATTTGATATGGCCAGCTAATTCCCCTGTTATGTTTTGCACCGCCTCACACAACAGTGGAAGAGAGATGGCTGGAGGTCATTACCTGAGCATATTCCCTCTCACTGGTAGTGAAGCTTAAGAAGAGAAGCTGCTAAAAGTAAAGCAAACTAATGGCTCCTGCAGCGCCGACTGCAGAGGGACAGGGCTATTAGGAAAGCTACAATGCCCAGGTGAACCCCCATATCTTGTCCCGGGGCTGTGTGTGACATACCCAAAATGTCCCGGTCGATCAAGCGCGAAGAGGGCTGAACGTGGCCTGACATCGCATGAACCTGGGACATCAGGCCTTCTGGGAACGTCTCATCTACACCTGGCTGACTGGCACCACAGGCCTCCTGGGTGGTGTCACAGTGGCTTACGGCTGCAGGTGTGCTCGTGTGTGTGTGTGTGTGTGTGTGTGTTGGTTGCAGCCAGGCCCTGCTTGAGTTAGAGACACGAGGGAACACCCAGGTTTAGCCCAAAGTCGGATTCAATCACAGAGCACAAATGGGCAGGGCCGCGGGCTGTGTGATTAACAAAGCCAGGACCCGCAGCGGGCCTGGACAAAGAGCACAGACATGCACACCCTATAAGACAATGGTATTCTCATAAAATGTCATTCAGACACCAAGTAATGAATAAACAGATGAGAACCTGTTGAAATCTAAAAATATATAATTTTGAAAAATAGCCTGGCATAAATATCCCCAGTGTCAATTGAGTGATTCTGGCCCTGTTATTCTTTAGCTGACATGTGGCAGAGTACTTGCTGTCTGGGAGGAGGCAGGGTGGTGGTGGGGGCAGCCGGGCCTCCTGTCCAGCCATCTCAATGTTACTCATCACTGGACCGGTGCACCTCCCTTCACCCTCCTGGACCAAGGCTGCTATGCCCACCCCTGCTCCCTGGACCTTCAGACCCACACAGTGGAGGACGACGATCAAGGAGAGGGATGGGTAGCGGGGGAAGTCGCCGCTGGCCGAGGGTGGCCAGGGTCAGTGGCATCCATTCACCCCACCTTTCTCTCTCATCTGTCTGGATGGGTGCCCTCTCTCTGGGGCACAACACGATGAGAGGCCCTGGCTCCGCTGGCGTCTCTGCCTTTCATGTCTCCATCTAGGGCAGTGGTAGAGAGATGTGGAGGGGCGGACGGAGGAGGGGGCAAGCTACAAATGTCACCCATAAGGGGGGGATTTAATTAAAAATGACAGGGGCTGGCACTGGAGAGTGCAGCCACATATGCGTGGAATTTGGGCGCAGTGAAAGCAAGTGCCTATGATTTATAATTCAAGTAATGATCTGCACTCTTTTTAATTCTATGGCCAAAGAAAAAAAATATCAAAAGGCCGCCTCTGTGAGGCTAATCCAATATGATATTTTTAAGGGCAGGCGGTCAATGGCTTTTTGAAAAGCCAGCTTCTCCGTCTCTCATTATCTTTCTCTCTCTCCCCCACTTGTCCGTCTTTTCCCATCTGCCTCTGCCACTCCCTCCTTTCTCTCCCCTTCCCTCCCGCTCGACAGTACCTCACCCAACCCCCCCACCCCCGAGTCCAGACACCGAGCGGGCTGTGATAATGGAAACATCCCGCTCTCCGCCTCCCGTTTCTCCCGCTAAGCTCTGTGCGCTTGGGGGAAATTGATTGTCTGGCGAGCCAATCTGAACGCTTCCAGCTGATGGTAGAGCCAGTTAAGTCCTTTTTTATTGGGGGTATGAGGGATTTTTAATGGGAGTCGCATCAATGATCTGTGCAGCCACTCGGCATCTGCATGCGGGGGCTTTTGCTAAAACCCTATTCGGCCTTTCATCCCAAGCGCTCTGAAGCCCCAGTCCTCACACCATATGCACACACACGCACTACTGTTGCGTAAAGGACAGCAGATGCAAATGACACAGCTCACCTCTCCCAGGTAATCCCCCTCCTGTGCTCTCACTCACTCTGTCTCTTTGAGGGGTGTATTCTGGTATTCAGCCTCCTGTTGAGAACCCAGGTCACCTTACTCACAACCCCCATCCCACGTTGGCACAAACTGGGCCACGAACAATCAATCATGGGGACCTGCTCAGCGTGGTGACCTGAGTGTGCCCACTTCTGCAGCCAGACCCAGTGTCTGCCTTTCGGCACCCCTTCTGGGCCCGGATGAACAATTGCCGTATTGAGGCCAAGAACTGCACAGTGGTGGAAATTCAACACTTGCTCCCCTCTTCCCCCTCAAAGGACAGAAAGGAGGCTATTATGTTCAAACATCCTCATTATGAACCTCAAGCCAGTCGCTGTGGTAGTCATTCAATCAAAGGGTTTAACAGGTGGAGACAGAGAGGGTCAGTAAGAGGGAGTACAACGGGAAGACTGGAGACTGTTCTTTTTCTCTATTGATTTGAGTCCTGACTCCCACTGGCTGCTCCTCAATAGAGGACCCTGAGAGGAAGTGGGCTAATCCTGCGAAATTGGAAGGAGGGAATCGATTAAGACGACTGTCGAGGACTCCCTTCCTTTCCCTCCCTGCCTCTCCTCATCTTTACCTTCTCTAATTCTATTTTGAGCAGTTTCTCTTTGTCCTCTCTTTCACTATACCTCTCTGAAACCTCATTAGTGAGGCCGGTTGAACCCCACTCAGCTGAAGAGCTGCCCCTTCCAAATGCACATGGAGCTGTTTGTGTCTCTCGTTTCCTCTCTGTTTCACTAACATCCATATGAGACATCCCTACAAACCAGTAAAAAACAACTCAAGACCTGACATAGGTAGCACCCAGTCACCTTGTTGATTGTGACTCTCCTCTGTCGGAGGCGAGGTGAGTGTGATGTTGAGCTGAGAAGCAACTAATTGGCCAGTCAGAAGCAGAGAAAGAAGAAGGCAGTGCTTTATTTTTTGTCTTTCACTGGGCTGGTTACAGGTCAGATACAATGTCCCACTGATGAGGAAGCACAGAACCTGCAACTCCCTCCGCAAGACTCTGAAGCTGAGGTAAAAACTGGTAGGTTAGTGCTCCACTGCTCTCCGTCCGCCAGTCTGCTTAATCAACTTGAGGCAGCTCGTCGGCCTGCCGTGTAAACAAAGGCCACTAAAGACTCGAGGTGCATTCAAGAGAGAGAAAAGACATTTCAGAAAACAGACTCGCTGTAAAAAGCTTATGCAAAAGCTTCGACAAAATTAGGAAGACATTCACCTCCCAGATGCCTGACTGACGCAGCCCTCTCTAATCCCAAACTGGTTAAAACTAGTTCTGCTAGCTCTGTAACAGTTTTCAGCCCTGGCTCATCTCCGTCCTTTTACACCATTTTGTGAGTGGACACAGGGTGGTGCTCGGGGAGCAAACAGAGTAGCTGTCATGCTTTACAGGCGGCCGGCACAGCCAGGGCCAGACACTGTAAATGTTTACAGACCCTCAGGGTCACCCAGGGCCAGTGAGGCACGTTAAACACTGTCTGTTCAGCCCTGTTGCCACGACTGCACAATCAGCACAGCTAAACAGCCCCCTCACAATGAGTAGCCCAACAACATGGCAATCCAAGGTCTAAATGCAGAGCGAATGCAACTGTTTAGAATTCCTCGGAGTAGCAAGCGAACACAGCGGCAAACAACAGAAAACGGAAAGTCTATTTTCCTTCACTTATTCACAGTGGAGGTTAACTACCCGGTTCCATCACTCACCATGACCGATAGATTAACTACAAATGCCGAACACAAGCCTCACTCATTTCTTAGCTTTGAGCGAGCTGAACTCTTGACCTCCACCGCTCCCAGTCACTTTGTTAACTCACATTTCCGCCCAAGGGCTTGCAGAGGCTCCAGGGTCTTGCTGGCACACACCGGGTGCTGGGGTGGAGGGTTTTGCCTCCTCTGCAGACAGGCCAGCATGGCGAGGTGGGCACAGTACTACAGCCGGGGGAGTTATGCGGCCAACCTGGAGCAGAAAAAGAGAAAGAGAGGAGCGTTGAGTGTGTTGAGCAGGAGGATTCGATGTCGGCGCTTCGTGGCCGTCTTCAGTAAGCCAGCAGCAGCTGGCTCTGGGCTAGTAGGGCTCGGGTTCTCACCCAAGATTTAATGGGGAAAGAATGCCTCCAGCTGCCTGCCTCTCAGCTCTGTGTGCTGAATGATAAACACACACCTGCACTGGGGCAGCATGGTTGACACGGGTTCAGAGCACAGTCCCGGGCAGTCACTCTGCAGCTTCAAACAGCACATCCACACAGCCATTCGACCGCATCTCCCGTCTCAAAACAAACACACAGGCACACTCAAAAAGAAGAAACGCCCGGGCACATTCCTTCCAGGGCAGTGCGTACATGGTGATTGATGGCGTTATCTATGGACAGCAAAAAAAAATGGTAATGCTGAAAAAACAGCAGTCTGTCTCCTGCAACTTAACATGCAACAGCTCTTGGGGACTGTCAGGAACGGCCTGGGGACTGAACGGTGTCTGGAAGTATGTGTAGCTGTGTGTTGAACTGTATAGCTGCATGTGTGTGACTGTGTGTGTGTCTGTGTGTGAAATGTGATGGGTTGGGCGGGAGAGACTGCCAACCGTACATCAGGGCTAGTGACGGCACTAATCAATCTCCCTCTAGGCTATAAATCTCCAGCTCTGTACTCCCCCTTTTCCCCACAGCCACCTTCACTCTGGAACAGGGAGGCAGTTGCTGCTAGTTTCCTTTCAAAAAGCCCATCGCAGCCCCACTGTGTATATATCTCTCTCTATATATATATATATAGATATATAAAAACCTACTGTTCCCTCTCACCAAGAACCCTCAACAATGGAGCAGGATAGCAGACCTCATTCATCAGCAACATACTAGTGTACCATAACACAATGATGACTGATTACCAACTTCTACTGGGATTATGTGCCGGATGAGAAGAGCTAAAGCAAAACATTTAGGTTCAGATAGGGTTTTCATATGATAAGGATCGAGATTCACTCTTCTATAGTTCACTTAGCGGATATTGTTTGGATCCCAGGAAACAATGAGCCCTTACCGTATGACTCTGCAGAAGCCCAGTCTCACCTAAAAAGCATGGCTGCCTCTGTACAAAGCATTGGGGGCTTAATCTTAGCTCTGCATGTTAGAGCCTCATGTCCAAAATGCATCGATATGAAACACTATCGTTTCCATCTGGGCTGGTCTCCTCTCATATTAAAACAAAGAACAGAGGCAAATATTTCATCCGTGCTGTCAGTGCCAGCGTCTCCTGCCATGATGCGTGGCAGATTATTGAAAAATTATTTCTCATGCGCCTGTCACAGGCTTGTCCCCTGTTATTTATTTTCTCAGTGAATCACTAAATGAACATTTAGCCACCTGCCATCAGTCCATTACTTAGTTTTATAGATTATCATTTAAAGAAAGCAATTATAATAATTACAAGATAAATTAATGGCAGTTCATAAAGCGCCAGCTCCTGTTCTTTCTCATTTCAGGAATAAAGGAAAAATATAGATCACCAATGAAAAACCTCCCAATTTTACAACATTAATAGAAGCATTCAATCAAATTAACCTTTACACAAAACCACAACTACGAGTTTAACATTTGATATATATAGGTGCAGTTTTATAGAATGAGTTTAACAGAAACAAATAATTGACATTCTTTCTTTTTATCTTTTCAGTTCATGCTAAAGCATCTGACCTTGAACAACAAAACATCTTACTCATATTGAACACACTGAATGTGTTAACTTGTCAAATTAAAGTTAAAATGAATAATATGATATAGTCAAAAGAGGTGTATTTGTATAAACTTTAACAGCCTTCTTTACACAGATGGTGTGTAAAGAGCTAAATTGTGGATTGAGAACTTGAGGAAGGAAGCATGATAGACAACCACAACACAATTTACTGCCTCTAATTAAGGTTGAATGACTTTCCTGTTCTGAATAGTTAAAAGATTAGAAGCAGGTGTTACAGAAAAAAGCACCAACCCTGCAGAAATTCAGTCTTTCAGTCTGAAAAGAAATTTTTGTATAAAGCATTTTTCACAAGACATTTCATTTGACCTCAGACCACGAAGCTTGTATAAAACACTTAACACTCAAAGTCAAAAATATGTATTTTTCAAACGTGTCAGAAACAGCACAAAACATCACTTCGAGCACAAACCTATGAAAATGGTGTTTACAAAAAAACATTTTCCCTGATAAATTTAAGAAAAAATGACTCTTTACACCCATGTGAAATACACAGTTCACACTCACACACACACACACACACACACACACACACACACACACACACACACACACATGCTTACACACAAACACACACGCTGCAGATGGAAGAGAGGGGGCACTCTATTTCTCGCCAGGTGCTTGAGCAAAAAAGGTCGCTTGCAGTGCCATTTCCTCTCACACACGGGCAGGCCTGGCCCAAACACACTGGCACTTTGAGCTCATTACTAGCTATTCACATAATCCTTTCTCTGTGTCCTCTCTGTGAGGATACTAATTTCACAACGAGCCCACCCTCACACAGCCCATTTGTTAAAAGATAGTGGTTGATAGAGAGGAAAGGAGCACATGGTGTAGATTGAGACTAAAAGCTAGTCTTAACTGGGGGATACCTCCACAGTTTTCCCCTCACTGAAATGAAATACAATTGTGTAACTACCCTCCATTTTTCTCCATTTGCTGCTCACCAAATGCATTCTGAGGCATTATACTTTGCTGAAAGAGACCCACTTTTTTTCAATTCAATTTTCAAGAACCAATTTTCTCCTATTATTGACTTTAAGAGCGAGGCAGAAGGAGCAAGTCTTTGGCCTGTTTGTCATGTTCCCCTTTCCCCTAATCTCCTCCTATTAGGTTAGTGTACTACTTAGCAGATGTCTATCAGAGGCAGGAAATTATCTCCATACCAAAAACCCTGTGACCCATCATCCAGCTGCCCTAAAAACAGCCTGTCGTGCCCAGGTCAATCCTTGTGATGGTGCTGGTGGGAGCGCACACACACACACACACACACGCACAAAAAACCACCTACACTTCACTCACTCATCAAATCCACTCACAAGTCTCCTATTACACCAGTGTGGGGATATCTCAAAAGCCAGGATGTCTATCGGCTCTTTCCCCTTCTGCCAACGCTGCTGCAGGGTTTGCAATGGGGGCGGAAGATCAGTCCCCTGAGATGAGGGAATAAGCTGGAATCAAGAGGTGGTGGGCTTGGCAGAGGGCTATTTCTAAGTTAAAAGGTTCTTAAACTGCAGAGGAGATCAGAGGAGATGGCTCCCCACGCCCAAAGCTGTCTGCCCAGATAAGCATCCTGCCAAGTGTGGGGTGTACCAGGGTGGTCATGGGTGAATAGACGGCAAGTATGTGTGTGTGTTTGGAGCTACACGTGTTTCATGTGAAAGAAAGAATGAAGCAGCTGAGACTTGGGTGTTGAAGCCCAATATTTTTAGGTATGGACTGAGAATGAAAAACTGTACCAACAGATGACAATGAGTGTTTGGTCAGATTCATGTGTGCAGAGCTCTTGTATAGCTGCTTGTGTTTAGAAAACATTTAACATTTGTAAACTGTTGTCAAATGAAATTAGGATTTGTAGCAAAACCTCCAGCCTAGTATCCTTTAAATGATGATCATATTAGACATACAGTATCTGGACCTCAGGATTAATATCCAATGTCAGGTAGCTTTCCATATATGTAGCCAGGCTGAAAGCTAACGAGTGTAGATGGGCATGTAGGATGTCTGACAGTGACAACATTGCAAAACCCTAACCATACTGTCACCATGTTTTATTTATCCATACCACAATCTTTACAAAACATTTACCATATCATACATACATGCAGGAATTTAATTAATTCATTAGCATTAAAAAAGAAAGAGAGTGAGAAATGTTGTAGTTTCGCTAAATCGTCCAATACCAAAGGACTGGCGATAAATGTGTTAAAAACCTTGCTAATATTTTTCAAAGTAGGACTTTTATGGAAAACCAATTGCCAAGCTTGTAGAGGTTTAACTGTCTTACTTAAAGTGTCTCCACTGAAGTTCAATCTCCCGGTGGAGGACCAGCCGTGGTCTGGGGGCCTGGCAGTCAGCCTCCACAATGAGCAGAGGCGGGGCTTCGACCTAATTGAATGGTGACCCTGCCGTCTCACTGTGGGACGCCCCATGCAATGCTTTTAACAAGCTGCTGTGTCTCCCCTCTTAATAAGCCCAAACAAGTTAATCCAATCGACACACTCAAACCCTTTCTTTTTCTTTAACAAGGCACTGCCTCTACCCCCTTAATCCCCGGCTCCCCCTTCTCCGTCACCATACCGTCACATGAATAGAGGGAGAGTGAAAGGCTCCATTAGGAAGGACTGCCAGTAAACCCCTTCAGCTCCGTACTTTCCACACATCCGCACTAAATAATTTGCACCCATACTGTATATTCAAAAGACACACACACACACACACACACACACACACACTAATGCTCACATGTGCCTGATAAAAAACTGGTCCACTTGGATGTGACACAATGAGAGGGTTATGTTCGCCGACCCCGATCCACACACTAACAACAAAACACACAAACAAAAATTCTGAGGGAACGTTTGCCGACAGGCACGCACTCTGGGACATAAAAACGGCATTGTTAACAAACCCTCCCAGCTCCACAAACAAGAGCCACTGATTCCCAAACAATACAAGCCCCTGGATGCACTCACCCACCAGCTCTGCACAACCTCACACCCGCACAATAAATAACCTGCACAACAAAAGGCCATTGTGTGTAAAAGCCTACAGTTTAGGCATTATTGCCATGATATACAGCGTTGGAATAACATATTGGCAGCTGATTCTTATATATACGATGCAGCATATCACTGTTATTGGGGCTTATACAACCTTGTATGCTGTGCAGTCGTATTTTTTAAGAGGTTTCTCTGCAGATGAAGGGCATCTTGGCAAATACACTCGGCTGTTAGCTTTCTATATTCCAGTCAGCTTCAATAGCTTCACCCACGGGATGAAGGGTGAGGAATGTCTGGCAGTCCAATAGCAGCGAGTCGTCTGTCATCTCTAATCAAAACACGCCTGCCTAGACTAATGTCAACCCTGTAATAGCAATGAGGACTAATTGACTTCGCAGCCAACTGCTGCATCTTTGTGCTGGCTGAGGTTTCATTAATGGTAAATAACCGCCTCAGAAGGCAGCAAGTCCTCATGACTGTGCGGCAACCACATTCAAAATGTTGAAAATGCCAATAGCTTAAATCCAGCAAATTAAGATGAATGGAAATCAAATTCAGATTCATCTGGATGTGGTACAAATAATGGAGTGAGTGAGGGCTTTTGAAGCTCTGGGAAAATTGTTATCATTATAATTCTGCATTAAACTATATATTCCCAGCCCCAACCTGAGCAGCATTCAAGGTGAAATGTAATCCTTAGTGTGGCATGTCCAACAATTAAATTGTCTAGTTAGATAATAGCCTCTAGGTGTAGTGGATTGAAGCTAGTGAGCCTCCCCGCTGTGGTCCAGCTCACGCGGTTCCATCAACCTGACACCTGCGCCGCAGATTCGTAACATACTCTGCTTCTGTGTGTGATTTTGAAATAAAACTTTATTGCAGGCTTGATTATCTACTACAATGGCTCACCAAGCTAGTGAGGAAAACACTGCAATCATAGGAAAAACAACTAGAGACAGCAATTTTCAAAAATATTATGTGTGCAGCTTTTGATAGAGTTTACCACAGAATAGGCAAGTCTTTGCATACTCCTCTTTTTACACCTACGCTATAGCGAGCAGTGCACGGGGGCATAGAGCTAAGCCCTGATCAGCTTGACCTTGACATGTGGAATCTACATACATTTACACTGAGCATACATAGTCGTGTTTCTTGATCAGAGAGCAAATTCAGAGGCCATAACACTGATTGAACATTTTGACAAAGTATATATTTTTCCACCAATAAGATAATTATCTTTTATAGAAATGTTTGTGTGTCGTAGACTGGACAGAGGAGGGACATGTCGAGGATGTAAGGAAGAAGCAGGCTGTATTAAACTAGAATATTCCAATAGAGGCTGTGAGAAATGAGGGTGGAAAACTATTTAATAGAAACCAGCTTTAAACTCATAAAGCTTGAAGCGCAACACTAAAATACTACAAATAGCAGTGTGACAAGAGTCTAAATGCACAGTACATCACAATAATTATAATATTTTATTTATAGCTCTAAATAGTAGCACACATTTTCTTGTTTGTATTTATATTAAAATGGAGTAATGAGATGTGAAACACTACCACAACAAACACAATCCACAAGTCATAATTGACATAGCCTTATATTTCTGATTAAAAAAGCTGTGCATCTGAATCCCAACACATGCCTGCTGTGCCATGCAGGATTCCCCTTTGCTGTTGGTTTGCAGCACGAGCGAGGTGCTCTCAACACGACTGAGGCTGTGTGCTCCTGCCGATGCCAGCGAGGGACTTTGAGCAATGAGAGCGTGGCTGAAGATTGTCAGACAAACCACAGGGGAAACACATCCTCTACTCCTCTTATTGCCTCAGCCTTTGTTGCATTGTTTTGCGAGGCAGCAGCATCAGTTGTCATCTAATACCACTTTCACACAGAAACTCTGCGTATGTTGTGACATATTGAATAGATGTGGAGGGTAGCGGTGGAGTTTACTGAACTGTTGATTGCAGATACACTGGAGGATACACCAAAGGACTGCTGTTGACAAAATACCTCCACAAAGGACAATTTTAATTTAAACTAAATATTAAAAGACACATTTGGCTGTAATCTATAATATCACTCTTAAAAAAATAAGAGATAAAGATTTTGCTTCAGATGCAACCTCCCCAGGAAGGACTTTTGAACATAAATCACAAGCCCTCCACACTAACTTCAGCCAAATGTGAAAAATGAGCTGCGCTTTCTTGGTTTTCATGCGAGGATTTATATTTCCCCAGAAAGCCTTATTACATACCATTTGTAAAGCATTGTTGATATTGCAAAATTTCTTATCCCAATGTGACACAATCCTTTATTGTCTCAGACAGGTCCATTCACGGCTTAACGCAACAATAAAACAAGGGCTCTTTTTTCCCTCTACCCATCCTATGGTGGCTCACTTGAATATTCAAACAGTGTTCATTGTCTTTTGGTTTTGTGTTCATTGTTTGTTGTGCTGTCATTCCTCAGCTTGGCTCCTGAACTTCAAAGAAAGGCTTATGTCAATGTATGATGAAATGGAGTGAGCAGGCGAGAGAAAAGAGGGAGACGGGAAGAGAAAACCTTCACGCAAAATGGCCCTGCCTCAAAATGTATGCTTATTAATGGGTGTTCAATAAATCAATGGAATATAATTAAATTCAAACAATGTGATTTCTTCTCTCACTTGCCGAAGCCTGACTCCAAACATCGCTCTCCGCAGAGCCTAAGGTGACCCCAATTCCCATGGTCCAAAGCAGGACTCCGCCGTCTTCCTCTGGAGGGTGTCATAGATCCAATAGTCAGTCATGCATAACATTAGTGTTGTGAAGCCCACAAGGCAATCAAATAGTGCACCGTTGAAATGTTGACACTGATCTCATTTGATATATTTGAAGTGTGACAAAGCCATTTTTGCTCTGCTGGATATTACGGACTATAAAAGAGAGGATGACACAAACGCTCACAGCTAAGCTTGCTGGGAAAAGGAAGCAGGCATTTTTTTCGCCCATATTTTCTCCACATTGCAGTTCCTGTCACCGAGACTCAGCACGCCTTTCCCTTTACGCCATAATGTGTGCTATCCAGCTGTTGTCATCCTGCTTCCTCTCAAAGCCGGCCCTGACCATGCCAGCAGAGGGAATCCAATTGGACAGAGTGGGAGGTGAGTCTGCGGTTGGTAATCACCTGCTGGCTAAAGGCACAGATGGCACAAACACCAGCAAGATGTTGTCGTGCAGCAGCAATCCAAGACGTCCTTCTGACAGGCCGACAGACAAACACAGAAACCTGAGAAACCCACAGCGAGCTGAGGAATCGCAGCGTGCAGATTCGATGCAGAAACCTGGCACCCTGGCAGCCGGGGAGCTACCTGAAGTGCAAAGAGTTAAAGCATCGATCTCGTGTTTTCACAGGCAAGGTCTTGGTGTCACTGCTCAGTGAGTGGGGAAAGTGAAGAAATGGGCAGGTGGTAATGATTTACAATGGTAGACGCTTTCCATGAAAGCAAACTGATAAGGGTTCCCGTTATCAGCCAGTTTGACCGGCCAGAGAGAGTGAATTGAGAAGCGAGGTCATCACGGAGATAACAGCACATGAGGAGACTGATTATCTTTTCCTTCGCAAGTATTTTGGATACATTTCATCGCTCCTGTGATTTATTTGTTCGACCAAAGTCTTGCTCTCACGTGTCAGGTCTCCACATTAAGGAGAACACGGCTGGTCTCCACCTGTTCGGCTTTACACTCGAGCTCCCGTGGCTTTAAATCTTCTGCCACACGGGAGACAGTCAATTTAAGTTTCCACCGGGAGTAACAGAAGATATATACTGATACATTTAACTGCAACAGTTTGAGCGAATGTGCGACTGACACTGAAATCAGGTGCACGTTCAGGTTAGCTCTCAGCGAGAGGAAGGAAGTTGGACGAAGTCATTTAGTTCATTGAAGTCGCTAGCGGAGATTTCTTTATGGTACTCAAGGCTCCCAGCACATCGAACATACCAGAGTAAAAACGCCCCGGAGACATCCCTCTTCCTGAAGACTCCCCAGCAGATGAGCTCCTTCTGCTCTGTGTGTTACTGCTCGGGCCTTGGTTTGTCCTTCACAAGAGACAGGTAACACTGCCAAGACCCAGTAATTAGTGCAGATGGAGACTGTAATACTCTCCTCCCCTCCCTGCAGAAATGCCAAGGGAGGCAATCTATAAATTCCTGCATATTAATGCAATTTAAAACCACTCCAGACACCTTGCTGGAGGCAGGTGATAAAAAGGTGAAAGGCAGACTATCTGGCACACAGCTGCTGATATGTCGGTGACATCAGTCCTGTCTCAGCAACTTCCTGGCCCGACACCCCTCAACACACACGCACACACCAAAATAACTTGATAATCTATCTCCTCTCTCAGAAAATGCTCTCCAAATCCTGACCTTAGGCCTTACAACTGGGTCTCTATCAATAATTAAATGGTAATCTAAAAACCCATTTTAGTTGGGTCATCTTTCTGCGCCATTGTCCCCGCTTCTCTTCTTCCTCTGTCTATTTTCTCCTCTTTCTGTAAGATCTAGTTAGAGATTCCATTAGCATGAGAGAGCAGGCTGGTAATTGTCTTCACCCTACTGAGTGATCCCTGGATAGAGGATTAGGCGGAGAGAAAGCCCTATTTCAACTCAGAGCACAGATGCTGCCCAAAGCCACCCACTCCAGATTAGATTAGACTGCAGAGGGATGAAACCGACGAGTTACTTCAAGCAACATTAGACAGGTTTGTGTGGACAGGAGGAGAAACTTTTGTTGACCTTTCACTAACAGCTGTGACCTCCCCCTTAATTTTCTTTTTTCTCTACTTTTTTTGGTCATTTTCTTTTTAATCTACTAATATGCTTTTCTGTTGAAAATAGGGATTTGGGGGAAGGCAGTTTATAATTTCTCTCTCTATGATATACGCAGAGTATTTAGAGCTGAATCTCCCTAAATCATCCCCCCGGGCCACCCTGTCCGTCACTAATCTGCCTGCCGCCGCCCACTCATAAAGAGGTGTCACATTTCTGGCACTTCTCCATGGGATAAGCACTTCAAACACCAGAGCTTCTCCTCTTGACCTTTCCACGGAGATGATCGATTAAGCCCGTTGGATTTATTCCATAAACAGGCAACCATTACATCAAAAAGGCAAGGAATTTACCTCAGAGGCAGAATTTAAAATCCATATAAGCTTCATGAGAGTTCCAGTTTTTATTGGCTTTTTCAATCCACTTCTCGCAGCACATTATTAAGCACAGCGCCTTTTCAGGGGCTGTTTTGGTATCTGAATCACTGCAGTTCTCTCTACCTGTAATTATTGAAGCAAATCACAATAACAGAGTGAAATTCAACTGCTATCTGTACTCTTTAAAACCTGTGATGCAGAAAAACTGTTTAGCTCACCCTGCTCGAGTGGGAAAAAGTACAAAATGCCTGAAAAGTTTTAAAAGTGAAACACTGCAAATGGTTGCTTTGTGAAAAACAGCATTGTGGAACGTCTTCACCCTGCTTTTCACCTGAAGCTCCGTGAGGAACACCAAGGCCGGTAAAAGGTCTGCTTGCTGCATGAGCCATTACGTTACAACACTGCAGGCTTCCTGTTTTCATGCTTGGACACTTTCTACATGCTTTTAGCAAGGACAAGACTAAACAACTTCAAGTGAAACACCACGGAGGAGAAACCCAAGAAGACAAAGAGGAGTTCAACAACAGAATGCTTTAAAGCACAACAAATCACGCGTCACCGCAAATCCCATTTGTGAAAGTTAAAACAGGAAATCTGAAACCTGTTTCATTTCACCAGAAGAAGGGAGAGCTTCCTCTGAGGAGCCCGACCATGCTCCTCCTGTTTGTGATCACAGTGGCCAGCAAGCTCTGCTTCAGCTCTGAGGGACTCCTGCTCTATGGTAATCATATCCTATTTGAATAATGAGGCAATACCACTATTCTTGCCGCCCATTCCCCCTGCATCCTTGACTGGAGTCTTTGATAGACACTAATTCTAGCTCCATCTATAAAGCTCCTCTCATGCATTTTTAATAGAATCTATTACTTTAGGATTAAATTATAAAAGACTGTCCTCCTTAAATTTTTAATAGTTTGCATAATTGGTATCAGGGCCTGAATGCGAACCATAAAAACCCAGTTTGTACAGGTCTGTGCTGCAGAAGGAGCCAGCCAAAAACCACACAGCACCGTTGCACAAAAAGATGACACACATAGCATGACACTATCGCAGACAAGTATATCTGCCTACCCTCGTGCACGCACATGTGAGCACGGCCATTACTGCTTCGGGTTCATTGCCGTGAAGATAACGGTGCTGTGAGCTCAGCGCTTTGAAGGAAGGGGACAATAAGGTCAGAGACCATGAGAGCTGCCTTTGGCTGCTGAGGAGCCGGAGGCAGGAGGAGTCACCTGGTGGAACCAGGAGTCATAAACCCAGTGTCCATAGACACCTGCTGCCACTATGTCAACTGTGACCACAGCACTCGGCGGGGCGAACAGCAAAAACTACTTAGACGGTTTACAGCCTCCCTTTGTCCCAACAGTCCCCGATAACTGTGTTCAGTCATCTTAAATAAAAATGTATGTCCCTCCTCCGTTCCAGGTTCCAGGCAGATCAGCCATGAGTTAAATGTCATCTGCACTCTCTCACTCGGCATCTGCAGCTCAGCGCTTTGCAACAGAGCAAACAGGAGAGCAAGTGTGTCTGAGGCATCTCTTCTAAACTAGAGCCCCCCTTAGAAATCTATGCACGTCACCATCCCCCAAATTAGCACCGCAGGGACACCCCCCTCACCGCCCCCGCCTGCTGGCGGCAGCTCTTTGGCATATCTGTACCAGGGAAAATATTTCACACTGTATGAATTATTAAGTGCGGGGCCAGTGCTAAGCAGTGTGGAGATAGACCAGTTATTCACAGCTCTATTGGGACGGATGCGTCGGAAACCCGGGCGCTCGCCTATCAGATCGTTTGTCACGAGTGATAGACAATTTACAATGAGAGAAATTTTCAATTTATTCATTCTGCTGTCACTGCAGTTTTCTACCTCCACTCATTCCACTCAGTTGTCCCCCCCCCCCCCCCCCCACCCCCATCATAACTCTGTCTCGTCTGGCGAGGGGGCTCCACGCCTGAACCAACCGCCTGCTTCTCTGCCTGATTCTGCTGCTTACTTTGTCTTTCCTCAGCCTGGGGAGAGAGGTTGAGGGGAAACACGTGCAAAAGATCCTGCTATCACCTTAACTGAGGATGTGGTGTGTTGGGGGCATCCTGTGACAGCTGAGGGTCCGGGCCCTGTTGGTGGAGCTGTGGCTGACTGTGGCTCTGGGATAAAGGAAGGGAACAGGAAACAAGGCAGGTGAGGGTGCTTGTAGGACCCACTTTTGATAGAAACAAAGAACGATAATTGAATTAAACTGCAGCTGAGTTATGTACACTATCAAAAGCACGTTAAGGCATGAAGGAAAGAAAAAAGTTGATAAAAGTCTTGTCAATAAATAAATATGTTTAAATTTTCCAAAGGCAAAATCATCCTAGAGACAGGTTTTTTTTTGTTTTTAGTTGATGGGAATTTTATTCAGGAGAAAGAATAGGATCCCGGAGGGCTGTGTCCTGCTTATTTTCACTAGAGAGAAAATGCCAAATAACAACTCCCACGCAGACAGACACAGGATCTCAGCACTAATGTCTGGCAGACTTCAGAAAATTAATTACTGAAGGTGAACCAGCAGTCAAAACAGCCACAGATTAGGTTTTTGTTCACAATACTCAATTAAAGCGGACAAAGCACAGAACAGACCAGCCTCAAAAGTCTAAGCAGCGGTCTTCCACTATTTCATGTGACAGAATTCATGAGACACAGATAATGTTTCCAAAAAGGTTTATTTTTTTTATCTTTCTAAGCTGAAAATACAAGATAAATAACAATGAGATCGGCAGGCCTGTTGGTCTAAAAGCCCAGTGAGAGCAGTTTGACCTGTAAAGCAGTCCAGAGTGTTTCTCTATATCTGTGATGCCCTTTGAAAGCCTGACGCAGACGGCTTGCACTGAATAGGCCTTGATGTGAAAGGCAGAGATGTTAGATAAATGTCCTCGCAGCCAAGGCCTCTGCCCTCTTCCTGATGATGCATTCTTATACTCAAATACTCACTCCACACACACACACACACACACACACACACACACACACACACACACACACACACACACACACACACACACACACACACACACACACACACACACACACACACACACACACACACACACACACACACACACACACACACACACACACACACACACACACACACACACACACACACAGTGCCAACAATCCCACTGAGGGCAGTGTTTGTTTGGGGACAAGGTGACCCTGTTGCCTAGGGGCCTGTGAACAGGCACAATGAAGGCCTCTCATCCTGCACACACCCAGCCGGCTGTGTTGGGCTGATGACGGGTGGAGGGGTGGGGTGTGAGGGGCATCACAACACCCTGCTACTGCAGTTTTAAACCCCTATTCAGGAAGCCCCCTGAGATAGCTCCTTTCACACCCTGCACAGACGGAGCAAAATCCCCGCTTGTAACCCAGAGTCACGCAGTCAACAGATGGAGCAGCTATTGAGTGAAGGATCGCGCCGGCAGAGGCGGCTCCCCATCCATCCCTGCTGGAAACAATGGGGCAGCAGGTCAAGAGTGCTGTCTCCAGAAGGAGGGGTCAGGGAGGAGGGGCGAGCTTTGACACAGTCGAGCTATGCGAGTGCTTTGAAACTGGAGGAACTGAGAGAATCTTTTTGGGATGACGGGCGAGGGGAGGAGGCTCGTGGCTGGCTGTGGGGATCAGACTGAGGTGGTGGGGGCTTGTGTGTGAATCTGGGACAGCAGTGTTTGTGTTTAACCTGCAAACATAAACAAAGACATCCCTGCGTGTACACATTTGCATGTTGTGAGGAAACACAGACTTGCAGTTTAATGCACATTTTAAGGACCAACAGTTAGACACTTGTCTTCTTTATTGTTGATTTATATTTAAAATAGCACTGCAGTGAGGCTATATATGCAGGCAGTAGAGAATACCTTTACAACTGCAAAACAGCTGCAGTACCCTCAGAACATTTTTTCATAAAAATAACTATAACCAGGCCACAATTAGTTATTAAAGTGCATAATGAAAAACGAATGGTCCACTGATTCCCTATTTATTCAAACCCAGAAACATCACGTGAGATTACAGGATAGTGCCAGAATAAAGGCTATAAAAACAATGATTTTGCATTGTTTTGAAGTCGTTATTAATGGATCGATTTTGTGTGAGACAGAGGGTGAACTACTTTGAATAGCTACATGCTCAAATGCTCATGCGTGTACGCATGCACGGTGCGTGATCACACAGATTGTTCACAAAGCAGCCATAGCTCTCTGTAGGGGAAAGTATATCCATTTCCATTGAACAGCAGTCTTGCTTTCATGTGGCTCTGACCTGGGAGTCAATTAGTCATCTAGGTTGCCCTGCCTCACTGGGTTTCTATGGCTGGAGACGGGACAAAGACACATAGAAGGTTGGCCTATACGATGATCCCATAACTTCAAAATCTGTATATGTCGTAAACATCTCAACTACTGAGCCACCAAATGCTCCTCATCCTTGAAAGGTTTGGTTTATGGGGCTATTTTGCAGAGGAAGGCGTCAGGAGCCATGCAGCAATTCTTCATTAACAACCACTTGACAAGTACAGAGGCTCAAAAAAAGACTTGGGAATTGGGAAATGTTCACAAATCACACCTAATTAAGCACAAAAGCCTGGTTCATGAACTCGGAGTGCAGAAAGGCTTGTCAAGACAGAGGCCAGATCGTTTTTCTGGGTTGTAGGAAACATACATTTGTGCATTTGTATTTAATTCTGGTTTCTGTTCCCTTCAAACAAAGTGCCAGCTCAGTACTGAGGGACATAGGCTGTAATTCTTCCTTCAGTCAGATCACAATACATCAATGTTTTGCCCTTTCAGAATAGGCCGCTGTTATGCTGTTTGAACTCAGAATGAAAAAATAAATAAAGCCTGTTCCTACCACACTGAAAGGGATCAATAAGTGCATAGAAAAAGGAAATGGCCATAAACACGGGGGCTTTTATTCAGAGAGCCGCGATGCAGATGAAAGCACAGACTGAACCTGGAGAGCGGCGGAAGACAAGAGAGCCCACAGAGTTACCAGGTGGGGTCAGAGAGCGCCGTCTATATTCAGACCTCAGCACCATCTATCTCCACAGCAGCTATTAGATTTCTAATATCGCTGGTTTTAAGCAGGCTCGGCTTTCCTGCCACAATGATGCGGATTCAGCCCCCTTTCCCTTTTCAGTGTGGTCTCACAAGGTCCTCTCGGCTTTCTGCAAACAATACCGCAGGGCTGCGGCCCTTACTTAAAAGATTAATAGGATGCTGTCTTGGCAGAGAAGCAATCAGTGAGGTTTCTGTGACAGCAGAAAAAGTGTGAAAACAAGGCAAAGAGAAGAGACCATTGTCACGGCTACCAACTGGCTGCCGCAGCTCAATTGAGATGGCTGTGGCTTTCAAGCCCGGCTGTCAATCAGAGCAGCGAGCATCAATGGGGTAAATTTGAATGATAAAACGATAAGTCATGAGCAGCCGATTTCCCTGTCATCGGGACAGGGGCTGTTTGAGTGTGACTCACTATGGGTGGAGAGATTTCACTGCAGCCATATGGAATTTGGTTTTGCCTCAAGTTGCTGGCTTCACCCCTCAATCATGACAGAATGTGTAATCACCAAATGTCTTCCTCTCAATCCCTGTTACAATTGGCAGCACGGCGCTGTCACTAGAGATGGGGGAACAAAATGGAAAGCTGACTAAAAGACAAGCTTTAAGTGACACTTAATTTGAGATACCCAGGCATTCTCTCGGCTCCAGTAAACAGGATCCATCAAACTTCGCCCAGAGCCTGTATGAGTCTACAGCTGTCTGTGGGGAGAGGCGCAGTATGCCTGAGAGGACTGGGGAGGAAATCAAGTGCTTAAAAGTTCCTAAAGACAACAAAAAGAGGCACAGGATTGATAATGACACATTCAAGAAGCACATTTTCATCTCATCCATGTCTATGGCAACGTGCGATGTCTTTTCTCCTTTATAGACATACTTGCCAAAAAAAACAACAAGCATGACAGAAGCTAATGACAGATAAAAAAAACCCTGTGTGAGCTGGTGAAGAAGTGAGAGAAAAACACTGAACAGCTGCTTTCTCCCGTCTTCCCTTTGCTCATCCCAGGAGAGTCCCATGTGATCTCCCTGATCCTAGTTTGTGGCTGACAGAGGGGACCGCTGCTCTGTTCATCTCCCCACTCACACCCCCCCCCCCCCCTCCCCCCCACCCCCGGCCGCCTCACCGTCGCTCCGCTGCCAGGAGGAAAAGATGGTGGAGATGGGGAGCGGGGAGGCTACATCAAGGAGAGACTCTCCCAGTGGGTTCTCGTCAGTTCCAGGCCATTGCACCTTGCTTGCTGGGATTTTGTTTACACACACACACACACACACACACACAAGCAGAAGACTATGAATAGCATCATGTGATGTGTGTTTTTTTTGTTGGGGGGGGGGGGCTGCACAGTTACATGATTTGTTTTTTAAGAACAGTTGTAAAATTTGAATTGTTTCAGTAACACTGCGATTTGGTGACATAAGCAGAGCTCATGAAAGTGCCATAGGAGCAGATAATGTTCAATCAAAACCCAGTGCTACGGTTGAGGTGGTCAGCGGTATTGTGCAGCCAAAAGGCTTGACACACTTTCATGGTCTTTGGGGACGGGCGGAGAACGGCAGGCTGCCCTTGTGCGTTCAGTCTCTACAGATGTTGCCTTGGAGAGCGGCTGACTGGCTGGCTGCGGTGACAGCTGGACAGCTGTTCCTAGAGACGCAGCCACAGAAGCATGCCACGGAGATGGGGGTGGGGGATAGCGCTGTATGTTTAGTTTATCTGTATGAAGTTCCCAGGACATGCAAAGCTGTCACTCTTAGCAATGGTGCATGAGCCTGGATATGGGAAGATGGCACCGAACGGGATATGGAGAGAGAGCACAGATGGGTAAATATCAGAAACGGCTGACATTATTTGAAGAAGCTCCATTAACGAAACAGATTGTTTTCTTGAATTGTAATTTTTCTCTCCAGAAATGAACACTCACATGCAACACCGACTGGCTACATAAGTCAAAATATGTAACTTGATCCACAAAGTCTGTTTGAGCATCCACAACTTTTTTATCATCATAAACAAGAAAAGGTTTAATATAAACTTCACAGGGAATTTTAAATGATTGTTTCTACTTAATAAAAGAGGGGAAGAAAAAAAAATATTTTCAACAGCAGAAAGGATAATTGGCTAAGCATTAAAACGACTCTGGACTTTGTGCCAACATCAGTGGCTGCTGGTGATGAAAAGCAGTTTAAATTAGGGTCATGTTCAGATATTACACCTTTATCTTGCCGCTTAAAAACACAGTTACCTAAAATGATGGAGACCTGCAGGAGAACGGTGCAGGATAAAGACTAGATTAACGTTGTGCTTTAGGAGTCATATTTGAAAAAAGCAGTTGAAAAAGAATTGAAACGTTGAAACACTCTGCCATATTAAATGCTGTCACCTGCTGAATAAACACACTGCAACTCATGAGTTAAACGGCTTGGATTGACGCCAGTCACTTCCGCCAAAACTCTCTTTTCCTAAGCAGGCCGGGCTATTTATTATGCCACAAAAGGTCAGCAATTTGTTCAACTCAATAAAAATGTTAATAAAACTAAGAGCTCACAAGAAGCAGCACTCATAGCCTCTGCTCGCCTATCAAAAAACGGGAATATGTGAGTGTGTGTGCAGATGCATCTATTTGAATGCAGCGTTGCCGCTGCAGCATTACATAGGTCAAAGGTTGTACAGCAGCAGCTATCTAGTAGGAAATATAGCTTTGGCCTTGTCGTAATCCCGGTCAAACTCCACCAACTGCTTAACAGAAAGCGGATATATTGTGAACGTGCACACACACACACACACACACACATTTACAATAACCAGGAGCTCCAATTCCAGCTCACACCCTCAACCCACTCTGCTAAATAAATGAAAAGTCCCATTAAGGCAGATTTCAAAGACCGGCAGTGCAAGGGCTTATAATTATATATGAAATCTTTTAGAGGAAAAAAGTGATTACTCTGGATGCAAGTCTGGAAGTGGGTGGTGGTGGGTTATTGCTAAGCAACCAGTCATTATCCTCCAGAGTGGAGCGAGGTGACCGACCATCCGTCTAACTCCGGTGGCTTGCCTGGCTCCTGTGCAAATGCCCCCCACCCCCCTCTTTTCCTCCGCCACTCTCTCCCCCTCTTCCTCGCTCTCTCTCTCTCTGCCGTCTCCCCGTCCGAATACAAACAGAGATAAAGAACGCTGCAATCGCTCTTGACACACAAATAGGTTAACACAATAAAGCCGGCTTTGCCTGGCTCACTCGAGGGAGGAAAGCAATTCCAGCAGCAGGCAGGAGGTAATAAAACAGGGCTAGAGAGTGTGTGTGTGTGTGTGTGTGTGTGTGTGTGTGTGTGTGTGTGTGTGTGTGTGTGTGTGTGTGTGTGTGTGTGTGTGTGTGTGTGTGTGTGCGTGTGTGCGTGTCCATACATGTCCTCATGTCAATGTTCCTATGTTTTTGTATGTGAGTGGAGGCAGGCACACAGAAGCTCTTTGGCCTCGGGGCCTAATATCCCATGGATTTCCAACCCTTTCTTGACACAAATAATAACACAGTAGAAAATGACGGAAATTCCAGCCTACTCCTCCATATAGATTACGGAAATGGTTGCTTTATGTTAATAATATAGCTGACCTGCATCAGCCCCATACAAAGACATAAACGTCTCCCTATGGGTTATATGCCGGCTCCCTTGTAAATGGTCTCCGGCTTGGTTAAAATTCAACAAGTAAATTGAATGAGTTTTATCTGTGCGAGCCTCAGCGTACACTCCCTGATGCGGCTGCCAGGCCTGGCAATAAATGATAAAAATCTCCAGAGTTTTATTAAATCGTGTTGCATTCACACTGAACTCAGGAAAATGGTGAGGTGGCTTCTGCAATTACAATCCAGAACAGACAGCATTGTTTTCTCCAGTCAGTGGAAATTTCATTACCTTACAGCAACCGCCTTAGAATTGGGTAATAGCCTCTTTTTGTCACAGACACAAACCGTCTGTGGGAGGTGTGACACTCCATAAGTGTTATCCATTTGCAACAATATGCATCCAGCCAGTCACAGTCCGGATGCGGGTCAGCATAATGTGTACCATTATTCAGGGATGGGGAGGAACTGAATGGAGGAAATAGCGGTCAATAGCTAATTCCTGGATTGACTGTGGTGTAATCAAACACATTGAACCTTAATACAGCCATGCAGCTGACTGTATCTCTCCTCCAGGCTATCATAGACAGATGACGTGGGACACACATGGCCTCATTCCTTGCATGTCAATAAAGAGAGAGAGGGCGAGCACGTTTTTCTTTCCCTGTGTAATGACTGAACTGTGAAGAAACACCAATTAAAGCTTGTGGAAAAGTTTCACACATTTGGGTCATACAGAATAGCCATTTGTAAGTGTCAATCAATTCCCCTGCTTTTACCCGCTGTTCCTTCAACCAGGTAATCAAACAGCAGAGATGTAAAGCGGTGGCCACAGTCAACGGGGAATAAATTACCAAAGCATGACGAGAAAACACCTTATCTGTCTGATGTATTTCCTGCTTCTGCAGAAAGCTACAAAGCCCGAGGGAGAGCAGTCAAGCAAAATGCTGGGAGATGGAGATTAGGATGATGTGCAGTTCCTTGTTCCATTAAAGTTTGATCTTCCTCAATAGCCGAGGAGAATCAGATATCTCCCATTCAAGATTAAAGTACACCAGCATATAGGGAGAGATTAATCAGAGGCCTGCACAAGATAAAACACTCTTGCTTCTGGCATGGAAAACAGCGGCAATAAAGAGTTCGGCTGATAATGTGAAACATGGCGAGCAACAATAGCAAATCAAACAGCACGCACGGGCCTCCAAAACAAATCAAAGCGCAGACTAGGCTGAGATACAGCGGCTGAAGAAGTACAGCAGGGGCTGATCTGATAGTAACCACGGCCTTCATTTTATTACTGGTTAAGGTTGAAGAGGGCACACTGAGGATTTTCCCATGTTGCTCACTGTCGCCAGGCTCTCATTCCCTCTCCTCCTCCTCCTCTCCTTGAGATCAATGGCGCTGGGGTGATTTCACAGCAGCCTGCACTGTCACCCAGAACAAATCAATGTGACCATGAGGAAGGCAAGAGCGGCATTGTTTTTAAGGAGAGCAAATTCGCTGTTGGAGAGCTTGTCAGATTTGCTTTATTCTCTTTCTTCCACCAAGAACACTTTAGAGGGAGCAAGCCTCCCCTCACTTTTCTGGCTGGGTTATGGAGTAAGCTGCACAGCACGTCATGCTGGTGTACTCATTAACCACATAGAATCTGCACACTTGCTTTTGACTATATTTTCACAAGAGCATTTACCTTTGCAAATTAAAGGCTGTACATTAACCTCGGGCCTGGTGAGACGTGACTGACAGTGGGTGAAAGGGGAGGAGAGGGAGGAGGTCAGGGGATCGGCGCTGTCCGTCACGCGTTAAGTGGCTACAGATAACCATGATGAAGAGCTGCCGACATCTACCATCACAGCAGATTGGATCACATGAGCAGACCTGTGGTCAGGTGAACCTTTTACAACAGTCTAAACAACAGGAAATCACGAGCAGGGTAACGAGCAGGGAACCACACGACGTCTCGCTAACACATAGCACTCATCAGAAACACTGCGGGGGTGATACAGTGGTGTGCAATCAAATGCCTGTAGTCTGTATTTGTGTCGCTGAAAGTTGAAGACAATCACTGACACATTTCACTCAATTTGCTTAAGATTGACGTATTCATTGCGTGACATGAAGCTAATAAGATGAGGGTTGTTCACCCAGCAGTGAAAGAGACAGTGTGCAGTTTTATGTATTGTAGCAGCGAGCTATATCAAGGAACTGCAAACACTAACACAGCATTCACAAACAGCACCATTCCTGTTAATCCTGCCTTTAAAAAGCACATCAACACTAAAATCTATGCTGGAAACTGCACAATGTTTTCACCTCCGTTCATTCACAGGCTGGATGAAGGGTGTGTTTGTTTCTCCACAATCATTTCTGCATAACGCTTTTGTTTTATGTCTCTTGTTTTTCCATGCTCTGTCTCCACATTGTGAGTATTGATGTGCAAGACAAATATCGCTGCAGGGACCACAGAGTTTATATAAAATCATGTAATATTGTACAAATACAAGAAAGGGCACATCTCTTTTGTTTGCCTGCAAATGAAAAGTGTTAAAACAAAGACTGTTGTAGACTTTTCCTGAAACGAAACACTTTGATCAGGCGTCTAATGAGCTGCTGGTGACATGGCTTTGAGAGAAAACGTTCATGTTCCTGTAAGTGTCCGGTGATATTAAGAAATAACATGCTTCTGGATATCAGATCATCTAAGAGCGCCTGTCTTTTCTGTTCTTCGACAGGAGGAGAAAATGATTATTTACATCTACAGTATATTTGTGGACACTAAATCTGATTTAAAAATATGAATTCCTTTGAGTGAATAAAAACAAGCACTTTATAGAATCCACACAAGAATAGACATGTATATATATAGACATTTCAGGGGAGGGTAGATCTTTACACACACACACACACACACACACACACACACACACACACACACACACACACACACACACACACACACACACACACACACACACACACACACACACACACACACACACACACACACACACACACACACACACACACACACACACACACACACACACACACACACACACACACACACACACACACACACTACTATTTTACTCATCTTAAGTGCCAAAATGAGTTTTGCTGCCTATGGGTAGGTGTTGAGACAATCAAACCATGCAGGGATTATAAAATAAGATTAATACATAGAGCAGGAAATTAAACTTCAGTGACTTTAACGTTATTCATGAGTGAAGCTCACTTATTCACATCAGGCAGGCGCTTTAATAAGCAAAGAATACAGTAAGGAACCCAACCGCTATCAATCAAACTGATATGCAATTTGAGTAGCAAATTTATAATAAAAAAGTCAGGCTTCTTTTGGTTTATATTGCTTACTTTTATTAATACAATGCTAAAATATGTTCTCCACCTCCAAGATGCTGCCAGCACAAATGTTTAGAGTAGATTAGATTAGACTTTAGTAATTTAGGTTTTCCTCAACAAATATTTTTTATAAACATTTGAAGATTATTTCTGGACCTTTGCCATTGTTAGACAGCTGAGAGGAGAAAGGAACGGTAAACCTGGAGGAAGATGAAATGTGAGTAATGTCTTGCATTACTCACATTTTGCAGGACAGTTGAAGGTCCAATGTTACAGAAAAAAAAAAATCCAACATCAAGCCAAAAAATAAAAAGGCAAAACAAGAGCTACAAACTCCAAAAGGTAATTCAGTGACCTAGATATTAAAGCGTTTCTGCCATTCTGTTCTCCTCTGCCTGGTCCAACCTTCATGTTGAGTTAAGGCGAGCATTATGCTGGGAAGACTATTTGTTTAGGTGAAGAGCAGCCGCAGAGCTAATGTGAGCACAATTTGCTCAGCAGGTCATAGGCGCAGAGTGGAGGAAGTAAATGAGGCAGTTCTGCCCCCTCGGGTGCAGCCCCTGCCTCATACATCACTGGATGTTTTATTCAATACAGCCAGGATGGCAGGTGCCCTGACTGTGGGGGTGCCTGCCCTGCTGTAGGGGCCCATATTACATTCAGCGAGCTGCCTGTCTGCGGGGCTGCAGAGAGAGAGAAAGCCAGTGAGGAAGATACATTTTGAGGATGCTTGTAGTCTAATGATAAAACATACCGTGTGCAGCTTTTGGCTGCACAGTCAGCATAGTGTGCAGGCTCATTTATGTGCAGTGTGAGCGATGAAGCTAAATATTGCAAAGCAACCTCAGCAACCCATGAGGCTCAAAGTTCACAGGAGTGGAAACAGACTCAACTTTATCAGCCTCCATTCATATTCAAATAAAACATGGACATCCATTACGTTCAAGATAATCATACTCTTCTATTTGCACCCACGGCTCCGGCTGCAGAGGAGACAGTTGCTGATGAATTCACAGCACAGTGACGAACTGCCTCCAGACCTCAACGCAGCGGAGAGCATCGCCCATGTCGCGAGGCACAACGTGAAAACTTCGACAGTGTTCAGCACACATCTCTATGAGTTGTCCTTGATACCAGCCTGTCACAATATGAAAGAGATTGTATCATCAACACTCCAGGGTGAACGATCACTAATTGCAGCAGTCACTATAGTCACCCTCCCCACACGCAGTGACGCACGGGGGCGTGCAGATGAGAAACTCGCACCTTTCGCTCTGAGCAGCAACTCCTCCGGTGCCACATATTCCTGCTGCCTGTTGAGCCCGCGGTGCAATACCCTCGACAGTTCACTTAATTGCTACCCATACTTAAAAAGACCAATATTAGACATCAAAGCAGTTCCTAAAGCCATTCGGGAGCGGCTCTCTAACAAGTCGATTTTACGACACTTCCTTTAGTGTGGGTCACGCATGGACACAAAGGCTTTAAACCTGAGACCTCGTTATGTGGGCAGCATCCTGGGAAGAGGGAGCATTTACAAACATGCATTATGTTCTGCTGTTCCTCTGTTTGCCTTCCCAAAAGGATTCCGCGATGCTCTGGCCGCAACTACGCTAATGGTTATAAAGAATGACCCAAACCATTCGGAATCGGCAAGCTGTATAGAGAAAAATAAATGATCATAAAATATATTTACCATAAATTGCTCCGTAGTGCAGACTAGAACTCCATGCAGATTGTAGCATTCACTGAGCAATCTGCCTCGTACTTCTGTGGTCTGAATTAAAAAGGATTCATTCTGTTCTCCAAAATCCAGCAGCGGCTTTGTCGATGTCAAATGTTGATTAAGTTTATCCTCCTCTTCCAATGGTATGCAAATATACCGGCAACCCTGTGAATTAGATTCCACCCTCTAGCCTCTAGCATGCAAAGTTAATAAGCTTTGCCTTTTTTCTCGACTCGGTTGCCAATTTCTGTCGAGGGCAAAAGCGCAGGTCGGCAATTTCAGGAGCGTCTTCGGAAGCTTTGCGCACCAAGCGCGCGCTTCGGGTCCTCAACGTTTAGCCTCCGGGACAAAGTACAAGGTCCTGGTTTCTCTTCTTTTTGCTTATGGATATCTCCAAATATCAACACTGACAACCGAAAGACCGGATGATTGAACTGCTACGCAGTATTCCAACATCCACCGCTGTTACGCATGGGCTTGAAGTGGTCCGCCTGCTCGCTATAGACGACCTCAGGTGAAATATAGCATGCGGATGTTAGAAATATGATCTAATATTTTGTGGAGGTACCCTTGAGGAAACCCAGGCTGGGCCACAGCAGCTGCCTGAGATATCCTAAACTGACGCGATGTAAAATCCCGGTGATCTGGCTGCGCTCCGTCCGTCCGTCACTTTCTCCGCGGTGTCGGCTGCCTCTCTCGGATGTCTTGTGTTCGGACTCAGGTGTCCAGCTGAGGCTGCGGAGGGACCTCGACAGCAGAGACACTCTCTTAGGCGTAATAACCAAGTAAGAGACGGTTGCGTCTGGATGGAGAGCTAGCTGCTTCAGGCAGCTCCGGGATGCGGTCCTGCCCTTGTGCCGAGCTGCCGAGAGTGACAATAACCCGGAACGCTGCAGCCTGTCAGGCGGCGCAGCCCGCCCACCGACCAATCAGCGCGCAGGGGACCAGACACATTCCCACGGGCTGGCCAATCAGCGGTAATTGAGGACTGTTACCATAGAGATGCGCGGCGTCCAAGCGTCTAAAACCACGTTGTTTATTTGCGGAACAAGAAAAAGAAAAACTCGTCTGATATAAATTGCCGTGGCCGAATACAGATTGAGATATTTAGTCTCTTTTATCAGCAGCCGAGTTAAAGGTTAAAGGCGCCATCCTTTCATGCATCCTCAAACCAGCAGGCTTCTGCTCCGTAGTTGGTCTGCAGGGAGGAATTAAGTATCATCGTACAACCAGAATACAATTAATTGTGATTACCATGCAGAATTAATCTACTGTTTATGAATTGGCGACTGTAAAATGCCATTTCACTTAATTGGCTTGCAACTCCTATAGGAGAAATATCAATAAGCCTGACAATAATCAGTTTATAATATCAGACATCTCCCTGCTGTGTGAACAGCAGTTTATTGTCCTATATGAGCTCAGATTTAGTAAGTCTTCTACACTGCAGAATGCATCACATGCACTTTTCACTAAATATATAAGTAATGTTCCTGAACATTGATGATGTCCTCCAAAACTTAACTAAATACATTTCAGCAAGACAATCTTTTAAAAAGCATGACATATTTAACTTTGCAGAATTCTTTCACTGACACCTCCAGCTTAAATGAGTCACAGGAAACCTTGCAAAATACCTATTTTTGCAAGATGTCATTACAACAGTTGGGAAGTGGAGGGTTTACGTTGACAGAGGCCCTTAGCATTCCTCTTTTTATTCTTGCCAACTGTGTCCGGTGCACACAGACCCCGGGACACACAAAGGCAGTACAAGCAATCACACATCATGGACTCTCATAATAAGCTGACGCTGGGAAGTGGGTGATGCAGCACTCAGCTTATGCCAGTGCTGATAAGAGTCTGAAAGTATTACCTCGGTCTGGCAGCCCGCTCCAAGAAATCCATCCTGAGCCAGGTCATCAATTCTGCCCTATCTGATTGCTCACCAATCCCTGGCAGCCCCATGTCGCTGTCCTGGCTTCTGCCTTTGAAATTCTCTCTATGACTTGCACTTTCTAGTTCTTTCACAGAAAAATAGGTCCATGTACATATATGGGGTCTTTTGTGTGCATCTTACAACCAACATGACTGTGAAAAGTGTGCCTGGGGAGATGAAACCATGACGGCTGAAATGTATTCCCTGCAATCACATTGCTGCAGTGGACCTATGGAGCATACATTAAAGCCTGTGTTCAATCATATCACCACTGCTGCATAGTCAATCAAACAGATGAACAATTAATTGAAAAATACTCTACCAGAGCTGTGTTGTGCTCCAGTGAGGCAGGCAGGCAAATAAGCCATTTGATTAGCTGATAAGCAGATGACTCAACAAACATTCAAGGCATGTTTACTGTGGTTTGATTAGGGTACGCCCAATACGCAGAGGATTGGACACAAATACGTTGTGAAAACACTCAGCTGTTCCAATCCCCAAGGCAGCATGAGGGCACATAAAAGCAATGCATTATTTATGGGGAGACTAGTGAAATATCACATTGGATAATTTTCTGTGGGCTATATTAAATGCTTTTTTCAAAATATGTCTGAGTCTGTGCATTCCCCAGAAATCATTCCCAATGACAGGATCTAGAGCCTGTAGAGAGATTGGATAGGAAATCACATTCAATATTTCCCTGCCAAGAACCTATGCACGTTTTGCTAAAACCCCAAAGCAAGGGTTATTCACATGCTAATTGGGCATCCATCTCTTACTAAATATGATCAAAGGATATTTGCTTTGTCTCTGTTTCAGGTATTAGCTCTGGTTCAAAATGAAAGACCTCATATTAAGGAAAGCTTTTGGCATGACTCATCTGAAAGAGGGTTCACAATACCAATAAATCCAGGTTCAGCTTCAGTAAAAACCACTGCAGCTTCTGCTTGAATGGAGCATCTCATAAATAAAGCTCTTATACTCCCCCATCCGGGGCTAACATTAGTGTCTGTCTCCGAGCTGAAAGCCTTACGCTGTTACAATTTGTTCCTGAAAGTGAACTCAGTTTAATTGAGCAGAGTTCAAGTCTCCACAAACAGCAAAGTAACAGGAAAAAAAATCGATGGCAGCAGAGGCATGGAAAAAAGAGATAGCATTGATTTATCTGCCATTGATTCGCAGGGATCGCTGCATTGTGCCCTCCGGGTGAAATGCACGCTGTCTGCCAACTGAGGGGGATGAATCTGAAAAGGTGTCAAGTGGTTAGAGGACACAGAGGTGCTGGATGAGATCGGGGGGGCGGGGGCAGCCAGAGGTGGCAGGGGAAGAAGAGCAGAATTGGAGAGGGAGCAAGGGCATGAAGTATCAAACAGAAAGAAGGCAAAAGGTTTGATAAGCAGGGATAATGTAGCGTGGATGACACCGCCACTACGCAGGGTTGAGTCTCTATATGTTGCGTTAAATGTCTTTGACAGATGTGAGAAGATATCAACATGAAAGCAGAGATCTGAATGAAAAGCCTGAAGCTAAGACCATCATATAAACCAAGACACCAGTTGAAACCAGGACCTTTCTGTCCTGTTGACAGTAACATTTTAAATGAATATCCTATTTTAACTGCACCACAGCGGGACAACTTCAGCTTTTTTTTATTTACTTATTTATCAGTGTGAAGTCAAAGGCTGTTGGATACAATGATGGTGTATGAGTAACTTATCAAGTGTTGCAAGTGCTTGTCGAGACAAGCATCTTTTGCAATTTTTGAAGTCTCAGCAATTGGCAAATAGATGTCTCCCCAGAGATTTCATACTGACAGCCAAATGTTGAGAAGAGGAGGGGAAACCAGGACAGAGATCAGAGGCCAGAGCAGCCACGCAGACCCAGACAAAGAAGTGTTACCCCTGAACTTTGGTATCTTTACAACATCCCTCTGTCTCCTCAGGGCTGTTGGCAATGTCACATCCACACTGACACTGAAGGGGAAGTATGTGTTTGCTATTGCAGCTGCTTGATTGTGGAAAAGTTTGGTATTGATAAACTGTTTTGTTTTTTACTAAAGCTTCACCATTGTCAGCATGGTGATATTTCACCAGGTTTTTCAAAATTTGGTCTGTTTTTTAATTGTGTCAAGTGTTTTAAAGTGAAATTGAAGAGTTGACAGGAAGTCTGCTACTCATTCGTACAAAAGAGTTGTCCTGAACCGTTTTGGTTCAGAGTGATTCTCTGTGCAGTGCTTTGTGACCTTGTTTATTTTTTCAAGGTGTAGTTCAAGTGAACCTGATTTGACTTGACACACTTGTCACTTGTTTATGTCGCAGAAGGCTTTTTCCTTGAACAGTGTTTTGGTTCAACCCTCGAAAGCATCTGGTTTCCTGTGTGCCCAGTCAAGAGATGTCTTCATGAGACACCACGCGGCGCCTCATCGTACACACAGGAAACTGCTTGCAGACCTGCTGACATGAGGTTATATGGAGCCCTTTATGTTTGGAGTGAGTGTGCCTTTTGGTGAACACTGTTATTGCCATTTACAGGCCATAATTTCCTCAAAAAAAGAGCTAAATCAAATTACTGCAGTAGCATAAGGGTGTGAAATGCAAAAACTAAACAGAAAACAAGAAATACCAACATTCTGTCAGAGAATACACACGAAAGACTCTAAACTATTTGAATTTGCTACATGTAATCCAAGAAGTTATCTTCAGTTAATTGTTAAAGTTTGAAGCAGAAGTAGCTGTCTTTACCCTGAAAGAAAATAAATAACATGTTCTTATTCCAACTATTCACATACTGACACTTTGTCAGACCCTGAGGTATCACTTTCTAACCCTTCTCTAGCCTGTTGCGTCTCATCCAGACTTTAAAAGGTGCCTCGAGCGTCACGCAGAATCGTATTCTCTTATTTATCAAGTGACGTGAATTCAAGTGTTTGCATCATAATGTGTAATATCACCATCCATCAAATCTAAACTGGTGAATATTAACGACTTAATTAAAGTGTCCATGTGACCCCCCCACTTCCAACACACACACACACACACACACACACACACACACACACACACACACCTCCTAACAGCAGCTGGTTGAGGCAGGTCTGCCAGGAACACGGCTAATCGTACTGTTGTCTGAGAGCTTCATGCTGTACACAATACAATGCAGTCAGCTCAGCACTGGTGTCGGTGACAGGTGAGGGGCCACTGAAAACACTTTGTTTTAGTTAAGGCCTACTTTAATAAAAAGACACCCAAGGGAACCGCTCAAACACAAGCATTCACATATAATCAATATCTGTGTAAAAGTACAGGGTAAAAGAAAGTCCATTTTAAATTTCCACACATAATCTGGACTTACATCCCTCCTCCTCATATAGTCAAGAAGGGTTGTGATGATATCTGCACTGATCCAATATCTTAATCTTGTGAAAAATGTGACAGTAATAACTTGATTGAAATCCTCACTGCTTCTACATAAATATACATTCATCATCTAAATGGGTTTCAAGTGTGTCCTGCATTCAGTGACAAAATTAAGAAATGCTCTAAAATTATGGAATTGCTTGATTTTTGAGTGTGGGTTTGAAGGACGTTATTGTCCCACAATCCAAACAGGAAAATACATAAACAAATAAATATATCTAACTTTGGGAAATGTTTTTGACAAAACAAACCCATCATCATTATATTAAGTGGATCTGCTGACATGTGAGTTCAGATAGCTGTTATGATTTAATCATACCACATTTTAAAGTTGACAATTTACATGTTACAGGGAAATATGTAAATTGTATAGGATTTTGTCGTCCCTGTTGCCAGTTACTGTATTCCTGTGTTGCATTTACAATTGCTTAGGCTTGTTCATTTCAAGTTGAGAGGCAGCCGGTTGAACACTTTCCATGTCTCTCCATCTCAGTCAGTCAGGCTCCGGTGGACAGAGGGACCATCATACTCTGCTTTGCGCAGTGCTCAGCTCGGCCCAATTTTGCACCTCCGTTCTCAAGTGATAGAGCACTATCAGTTCTGACAGCTCCCCAGAGCCACTGGGATTTGAGTGCTCCCTTTTTTCACCCACCCTGCACCCCGAAAACACACACACACACACACACACACACACACACACACACACACACACACACACACACACACACACACACACACACACACACACACACACACAGAGACACACACACACACCTCTTCTCTACTGTCTGTCTCTTAAAAGGACATGGGCTGGAAATGAAAGGCAGAACAAAAGCTGTCAAAGTAAAGAAAGAAACAGAGAAGTGAGGATATCTGTAGGGATGCTAAGGACAATGGGATACTTTGTCGCTAGTTTCATTATTGGCTTGTGTTTAATTTGAAACAGACAGCTAATCACATTAGCGACAACCTCTCCACAACACCCGAGCACCGCTGTCTCCTGGAAGCAATCACCACGCTGAAACCGTCTCATTGGATTCTCGGCCCAATTACTTAACTCCGTACAAATTGTCCTCGATGCAACTGAATTGTGAAGCTGAAATGATTACAATGACATTTATACCATAACTAGAAAGTTTAACTACAGGAGGCATGAAGACAATGATGACAATCATTACAATAATGATAACGATGACCAAGATGATAGCTAAACTCGCTTGTTATTTTTAGACATTATGAATGCATTCGCCTTTTTAGTCGTTTCTTTGTTGTTGCTGCAACACTATAAAATATAAAGAGATGGTACAAATCTGTACCATTGTGATGCAACACGTCTTCCTAACAAATGACACGTTGAGTTTATAAACCGTCAAACACAGCTTAATTCAATGTTTTCAGGGTTTTGCTGTTAAATCTTACTTGGTCTGGTATGACAAGTATCTTATGGTGGCTAATGTTAGCAAATATTAGCAAACTCAAGATAAATATTGCTATGTGACTAGAATTACTTTGTCAGTGGGTGAAGTTTTTTTGCATTACCATTTCCACTATTTACTGTGAACCACTTGCGGCCACAGTGGCTGCTGCAGAGTGAAAGGCACTGTCTCACTTTATATGATAATTCATTTTTGGGGACAGTAAAAACAAGCTGCCGACACAACATTGACATATTAACTTTTAAGTTGATGAATTAATTGGCCTGTTGAGGTACGGCCACCATTCACAGCGCTCGTTAGCAGCTAAATGCTAAATTATGTTCACTTGCTAGTCGCTGTCTGTTTGCCATTTAAGCGACGAGAAGCGTGTAGTGTTTTGCTTTTGTTTTGCTTTTTTTCGCTGAAAACAACGCTGCGTGAACCTTGAGAGTGAACCGAGCTAAAAGATTTTTAAAAAGCTCCACACAGCTGAGTCTGCAGAGTCTGGTGTTAATTATCTCTCGGCTCATCACTGCAAGTGACAACTTTCACGTACAAGTAGCCATGTGATAAATTGGTAATATTACACTGCCAGTTCAAAATCAGCAGACAAACACTACATACTATGATAGTTGAAAAAAAAAATTGGTTTGTAACCATGAAACCATGAGAGAGAAGATTAAACGTCTGTGTTGGAAGCTGGTCTAAAGCGCAGAGCCTGAGCAGGATAGACACATCACACGAGAAGAGAAACCAGATGAAGTAAGCAGCATGCAATTACCCAGAGTTAGAGGTTGCTTTGTAAAAATTAAATAGACCATTTCACATTTCACCATGACATAATTGACTCTTGGAGTGATTTGTATTTGTTCAGCTAAAATTACTCTGTAAGAAACTGGATCTACAAGACGCCCTCAGAAATCCAGGTGTTCATTTACATGTCCGTCCGTCGTTTCCATGTCTGCATGTCAGCCGCTGGTTAAGAGGTGCAGAGACAGAGGTGAACGCTCAAGTTAGATAGAGGATTGACCTCTGTCCAGCACCATATTCTTCTTTCTCCTGCTGCTCTGTCTCTACTACGCTTCAGTTCCTTCACAGATTTTTTATTCTACACCCACCTGACTCATTTCTATCTTTCTGCACAGCTGCTTCTAACCTTTGACTCCCCCTACCACTCTTAATCTTTTTTTTGTTTCAAGGAAGGATCTTGACTGCATTATTTAATATTCATATTTCCATCTTCATAATTCCTCTTCGCTCAACTCTGACCTAAAAAAAAGACGCCTTTCTTTTGCTCGGTGAATTATTATCCCATCTTCTGTGAGACCTTGCCAATCTATTAATCTAACTTGCCATTTACTGTCTTCTCTCCCCAGCTCTGTTAAAGGTTGGCTGCCTCTCCTCTCACTCTATCTGTCAGTCAGTCTTTGTGTGCAAATCCCACGTCTTTCTCCCCCAAACTGAATTATTCAATTTAGATGCCATTTGTTTCACAGTTGGCAATAGGGACTGTGTGCACTCTCCTCTATATAAACTGTGGGTCTAAGCACTAACTGCACGCAGCCCTTCGCCCCTTTGAGTGTTAATATTCCCTCGCAATGCAACCCCATTTTCTATTTCAATTCATTTGATGTGCTTTCCTCTAAATTAGCAGCATATACGTGTGAAGATGGTTTAGTAGCTGTTGTCTCCTGGGACAACTCTCTGTTTCACACATGGAAATCAATTTGTCGAGACGATCGTTGCACAGAAAGGTGCCATTCGGATTCGCTTCATCGGGTGGGAAGGGGTGGAGGTATCCGGCCCAGACCTTTTAAATGGGTTTCCTCCAGAGGGACCACACCTGGCTGACTACAAAAACTGTTTTCTTGAGGATGTACAGAAAGATGTAAATTGACATCAACATTTCCAACAGCTTTGCATTTAATCTAAAATGAAAACAAGAAAACAAATAAAAATAGCAGAGGTAAATCTTTCACATGTTGGGGTGGCTGCTCGTCAGTAAAAAACTATTATATGAACGTTGCCATTTAAAGTCAAGCTACATCCTACAAACACTTTGAAACAAAAAACATGCACGTTAACCATGTTCACATTGACCGCTGGTTGTGTTGTTTGATTATGGGATGGAGGCGTGACGGTCGTGACTAGGAACCAAGCAAGAAGCAAACATGTGCGTCTTTATTTTCAAAGACCGCTCTGTTTGCCATGTGATCAGACTCCTCCACCACCATGTGATCAGACTCCTCCACCACCATGTGATCAGACTCCTCCTCCACCATGTGATCAGACTCCTCCACCACCATGTGGTCAGACTCCTCCACCACCATGTGGTCAGACTCCTCCTCCACCATGTGATCAGACTCCTCCTCCACCATGTGGTCAGACTCCTCCTCCACCATGTGGTCAGACTCCTCCACCACCATGTGATCAGACTCCTCCACCACCATGTGGTCAGACTCCTCCTCCACCATGTGATCAGACTCCTCCTCCACCATGTGATCAGACTCCTCCACCACCATGTGATCAGACTCCTCCACCACCATGTGATCAGACTCCTCCTCCACCATGTGATCAGACTCCTCCACCACCATGTGGTCAGACTCCTCCTCCGCCATGTGGTCTGACTCCTCCTCCACCATGTGTTCTGACTCCACCACCATGTGAACAGACTCTTCCACCACCATGTGTTCAGACTCCTCCACCACCATGTGATCAGACTCCTCCACCACCATGTGTTCTGACTCCTCCACCACCATGTGATCAGACTCTTCCACCACCATGTGTTCAGACTCCTCCACCACCATGTGTTCAGACTCCTCCACCACCATGTGATCAGACTCCTCCACCACCATGTGGTCAGACTCCTCCACCACCATGTGGTCAGACTCCTCCACCACCATGTGGTCAGACTCCTCCACCACCATGTGATCAGACTCCTCCTCCACCATGTGGTCAGACTCCTCCTCCACCATGTGATCAGACTCCTCCTCCACCATGTGGTCAGACTCCTCCTCCACCATGTGATCAGACTCCTCCTCCACCATGTGGTCAGACTCCTCCTCCACCATGTGATCAGACTCCTCCACCACCATGTGATCAGATTCCTCCACCACCATGTGATCAGACTCCTCCTCCACCATGTGATCAGACTCCTCCACCACCATGTGGTCAGACTCCTCCACCACCATGTGATCAGACTCCTCCACCACCATGTGATCAGACTCCTCCACCACCATGTGATCAGACTCCTCCTCCACCATGTGATCAGACTCCTCCACCACCATGTGGTCTGACTCCTCCACCACCATGTGGTCAGACTCCTCCACCATGTGATCAGACTCCTCCACCACCATGTGGTCTGACTCCTCCACCACCATGTGGTCTGACTCCTCCACCACCATGTGATCAGACTCCTCCTCTACCATGTGGTCAGACTCCTCCACCACCATGTTATCAGACTCCTCCACCACCATGTGATCAGACTCCTCCACCACCATGTGATCAGACTCCTCCACCACCATGTGGTCAGACTCCTCCACCATGTGATCAGACTCCTCCTCCACCATGTGATCAGACTCCTCCACCACCATGTGATCAGACTCCTCCTCCACCATGTGATCAGACTCCTCCACCACCATGTGGTCAGACTCCTCCACCACCATGTGGTCAGACTCCTCCTCCACCATGTGATCAGACTCCTCCTCCACCATGTGGTCAGACTCCTCCACCACCATGTGATCAGACTCCTCCACCACAATGTGGTCAGACTCCTCCACCACCATGTGATCAGACTCCTCCTCCACCATGTGATCAGACTCCTCCACCACCATGTGGTCTGACTCCTCCACCACCATGTGGTCAGACTCCTCCACCATGTGATCAGACTCCTCCACCACCATGTGGTCTGACTCCTCCACCACCATGTGGTCAGACTCCTCCACCATGTGATCAGACTCCTCCACCACCATGTGGTCTGACTCCTCCACCACCATGTGGTCTGACTCCTCCACCACCATGTGATCAGACTCCTCCTCTACCATGTGGTCAGACTCCTCCACCACCATGTGATCAGACTCCTCCACCACCATGTGATCAGACTCCTCCACCACCATGTGATCAGACTCCTCCACCACCATGTGGTCAGACTCCTCCACCATGTGATCAGACTCCTCCTCCACCATGTGATCAGACTCCTCCACCACCATGTGATCAGACTCCTCCTCCACCATGTGATCAGACTCCTCCACCACCATGTGGTCAGACTCCTCCACCACCATGTGGTCAGACTCCTCCTCCACCATGTGATCAGACTCCTCCTCCACCATGTGGTCAGACTCCTCCACCACCATGTGATCAGACTCCTCCTCCACCATGTGATCAGACTCCTCCTCCACCATGTGATCAGACTCCTCCACCACCATGTGATCAGACTCCTCCACCACCATGTGGTCAGACTCCTCCACCATGTGATCAGACTCCTCCTCCACCATGTGATCAGACTCCTCCACCACCATGTGATCAGACTCCTCCTCCACCATGTGATCAGACTCCTCCACCACCATGTGGTCAGACTCCTCCACCACCATGTGGTCAGACTCCTCCTCCACCATGTGATCAGACTCCTCCTCCACCATGTGGTCAGACTCCTCCACCACCATGTGATCAGACTCCTCCACCACCATGTGGTCAGACTCCTCCTCCACCATGTGATCAGACTCCTCCTCCACCATGTGATCAGACTCCTCCACCACCATGTGATCAGACTCCTCCACCACCATGTGATCAGACTCCTCCTCCACCATGTGATCAGACTCCTCCACCGCCATGTGGTCAGACTCCTCCTCCGCCATGTGGTCTGACTCCTCCTCCACCATGTGTTCTGACTCCACCACCATGTGAACAGACTCTTCCACCACCATGTGTTCAGACTCCTCCACCACCATGTGATCAGACTCCTCCACCACCATGTGTTCTGACTCCTCCACCACCATGTGATCAGACTCTTCCACCACCATGTGTTCAGACTCCTCCACCACCATGTGTTCAGACTCCTCCACCACCATGTGATCAGACTCCTCCACCACCATGTGATCAGACTCCTCCACCACCATGTGGTCAGACTCCTCCACCACCATGTGGTCAGACTCCTCCACCACCATGTGATCAGACTCCTCCACCACCATGTGATCAGACTCCTCCACCACCATGTGATCAGACTCCTCCTCCACCATGTGGTCAGACTCCTCCTCCACCATGTGATCAGACTCCTCCTCCACCATGTGGTCAGACTCCTCCTCCACCATGTGATCAGACTCCTCCACCACCATGTGATCAGACTCCTCCACCACCATGTGATCAGACTCCTCCTCCACCATGTGATCAGACTCCTCCACCACCATGTGGTCAGACTCCTCCACCACCATGTGGTCAGACTCCTCCACCACCATGTGATCAGACTCCTCCACCACCATGTGATCAGACTCCTCCACCACCATGTGATCAGACTCCTCCTCCACCATGTGATCAGACTCCTCCACCACCATGTGGTCTGACTCCTCCACCACCATGTGGTCAGACTCCTCCACCATGTGATCAGACTCCTCCACCACCATGTGGTCTGACTCCTCCACCACCATGTGGTCTGACTCCTCCACCACCATGTGATCAGACTCCTCCTCTACCATGTGGTCAGACTCCTCCACCACCATGTGATCAGACTCCTCCACCACCATGTGATCAGACTCCTCCACCACCATGTGATCAGACTCCTCCACCACCATGTGGTCAGACTCCTCCACCATGTGATCAGACTCCTCCTCCACCATGTGATCAGACTCCTCCACCACCATGTGATCAGACTCCTCCTCCACCATGTGATCAGACTCCTCCACCACCATGTGATCAGACTCCTCCACCACCATGTGATCAGACTCCTCCTCCACCATGTGATCAGACTCCTCCACCACCATGTGATCAGACTCCTCCACCACCATGTGATCAGACTCCTCCACCACCATGTGGTCAGACTCCTCCACCATGTGATCAGACTCCTCCACCACCATGTTATCAGACTCCTCCTCCACCATGTGATCAGACTCCTCCTCCACCATGTGATCAGACTCCTCCACCACCATGTGATCAGACTCCTCCTCCACCATGTGTTCTGACTCCTCCACCACCATGTGGTCAGACTCCTCCACCACCATGTGATCAGACTCCTCCTCCACCATGTGATCAGACTCCTCCACCACCACCATGTGATCAGACTCCTCCACCACCATGTGATCAGACTCCTCCTCTACCATGTGGTCAGACTCCTCCTCTACCATGTGGTCAGACTCCTCCTCCACCATGTGATCAGACTCCTCCTCCACCATGTGGTCAGACTCCTCCTCCACCATGTGATCAGACTCCTCCTCCACCATGTGGTCAGACTCCTCCACCACCATGTGGTCAGACTCCTCCACCACCATGTGATCAGACTCCTCCACCACCATGTGATCAGACTCCTCCACCACCATGTGGTCAGACTCCTCCACCATGTGATCAGACTCCTCCACCACCATGTTATCAGACTCCTCCTCCACCATGTGATCAGACTCCTCCTCCACCATGTGATCAGACTCCTCCACCACCATGTGATCAGACTCCTCCTCCACCATGTGTTCTGACTCCTCCACCACCATGTGGTCAGACTCCTCCACCACCATGTGATCAGACTCCTCCTCCACCATGTGATCAGACTCCTCCACCACCACCATGTGATCAGACTCCTCCACCACCATGTGATCAGACTCCTCCTCTACCATGTGGTCAGACTCCTCCTCTACCATGTGGTCAGACTCCTCCTCCACCATGTGATCAGACTCCTCCTCCACCATGTGGTCAGACTCCTCCTCCACCATGTGATCAGACTCCTCCTCCACCATGTGGTCAGACTCCTCCACCACCATGTGGTCAGACTCCTCCTCCACCATGTGGTCAGACTCCTCCACCACCATGTGGTCAGACTCCTCCTCCACCATGTGGTCAGACTCCTCCTCTACCATGTGGTCAGACTCCTCCACCCTCCTAACCCTACGTTGTCTTCTGTATTGAAACTTACTTGTCATGGGTCGGCCGTAGTTTACATTTGTTAATTTGCATTTTCATTGTATGGGAAGATAATTTTAGGAGACCGGTCTGGACGAGCACGTCTCCGTGTTTCAACTCTTCTCGTAACACCTCTGCTCCAAGTGCAAATGGAGGCAATCCGTTACCCGGGCAACAAACTCCTCTCCTGGCTTCTGTCATGCAAATCCCTCTGAAGAAAGGGCAAAAAGTTAAGGAAGCCGATCCAGACACTTTGCAGAGCGGCGTGGCTGAGACAGGATTCGTGAGGGTGAAGAGACGCCTGTCGCCATAGAGCTGCAGGGTTGTCTCGCTCTCATTTTCATTCTCTCTTCTCCAATGTCCTCATCTCTTCTGGAAAGATGGTCAATATGGCGCCGAGATAGGACACTCGCTCACACAGACACATGAATCAAAAGGCTACTTTTGTCAACTATACATTTTGAATTTCCCAAAACCAAAACGCATTGTTCTTTCATTAAAAAAAAAAGAATTACAAATAGGACCAAGGTAATAACATTGAAAGCTCTAATATCACGGAGCGGAAAAGGGAATGACTAGTCTGGCAAATTAAATCTGCGAGAGCCTCTGTGTGCCCGAGACCCTCACAGGGGCATTTTCTCCTTGGTGGCCTTAGAGCACCCTTCCTCCTAATGGAAGGGAAGCAGAACAGATGGGACACAAATTGCACTTTCATACACCTCAAGGTTCAAGGCAATTTCCCCTCTGCGCCTGTGAAGTTCTCGGATTGCCTCTCCATCCTTTGAGCCTTTCACTCTTCAAAGGGGTTTGGGTTTGTTCAGTGCCCTGACTCATACACACACACTAAAACATACTCTAACACCAACGTGAACGCGCACACACGCGCAAACGTGCACACGCACACACGCACACACTCCAACCTAAAAGCAGTTTTCAAATTGGTCGCCCTGTGAGTTTTCATCACCGCAGTTCCTCGTGTGACTGGTTTTAACGTCGGCGCTGACGCCGTCCGAGATGGACGAACCAAACGCAGAGATGACCAATAAAACCGTCCCGTGCTCACTGTTCTCCGGTCATTGCGTGTTGCGGCGATGTGTGCGGGCTGTGCTGGCTCCAGGGCTGTTAGGCGCGTTACAATACCACCATGTTAGTCTCCCACTAACCATGACAGCCAAAAGAATTGCAACTCATCCGAGCGAGGAGGTTTCCTCTCCGTCGCTGGATGCGGTGATGTATGCGGCTGAATGGCCCAGGTGCTAGCAGAGCTGCTGAGGAGGTAATAAAAGACTTCCAGCAGTATTGTTTACTGCTCCATTAACAAACAAACATTAGGGCCCATTTGACTAAATAGTGCTGACAAAGAATATGGTGATCAATCACCATGGCAACCATCCCCATTAATTAATATTGTGCTGGGAGATTTAGGAATGCTTGCATGATGAGGACGGAGTGTGCATGTTTTTTTGGGGGGTTTTATGGGAGGTGGGGGGGGGGGGGGGGGGGGGTTGTTTAATTTTGTGGGTGGAGTTTCCAGCGCTCCATCTTTCCTTTCTGGCCTTTGTCCGACGCTGGCAGAAGTAGCCTCGCTCTGCATACCAACCAAAGGGTTAACTGTGTCCCCAAAGTAATTACGAGCAATTGTGGAGCTAGTTAGCAATTAGTGGATTACATTTAATGAGTCTGGCGTTACCATGGAGACTGAATTTTTCAATGGTACTTGTCAAAATGAAGAGCCTTTTTTTTCTTCTTTTTT
This sequence comes from Cottus gobio, assembly GCA_023566465.1. Taxonomy (NCBI): domain Eukaryota; kingdom Metazoa; phylum Chordata; class Actinopteri; order Perciformes; family Cottidae; genus Cottus; species Cottus gobio. Next base: position 17,401,634 of record CM042218.1, on the reverse strand, counting down.
TTCAGATCAGATGGAGGCAGATAGGTCCAGTCCATTTAGTGCAATCATCACTTTAGTTTGTTATTGAATGTAATTTGTTGTTTTCATGAGAGCCCTAAAATGAAATAAATAAAAACACATTGTAATTAACCTACAGAATCAATGTGACCAGTATAAGAGGGAACCCTCGTCTGTGCATGAGAGCACCTGGTGTGGGCGGTTTGAAAACAACTGCAAACTCATGTTCAGTGTTTCAACAGGATTGTTTTGAGCTCTTTTGCATAATAAACAACACACAATGCATTGAAGCCAGACAACTTTGAATGTACATGAGATTAAGAAGGGTACAGGCTTGTATGTTGCGCTCAGCTTGCATGTTGTTCACTTAGCTGTCAACCATAGTTATTAGACTGTTCAGTCATATTCATATTGCACATATACAGTACCATCTGTGCTTTTGTCCCTTCAGGGCCAGAGCTGACATATTACAGTGAGAAGACTCCTATTGAGTAGTATAATGGATTCCAAACTACAGCATTTAATATCCCGTGTAATTTGATCGCTATTTAGTCTGGATATCTGATGCCCATTCCTCTCTCTTTATGAAACCGTCTGTGCAAAAGGGGCCAGAATCCCAAAATGATTTATGACAGATTCATGAAGAGAGGCCAAGGGGAGAGAAACAGATTAGGTAGAAATCTGGAGAGATAAAGATGAGACGTCTGTCTGCTGCTGAGGGCAGCGAGACAAGCCCTGTCTGTATCAAGCTCAGGGAAATGTGCTCAGGGCCTGACAGACAGCATCGAACCATCTCAGAGCTGACACAGACATCATCTTTCTTTTCTTTTCCTAGGGCAAGGGGAGAACTGTGACATTGCCAATTATAATGTCCTTAGGTGGCCACCTTGTGCTTTATTTATCCGTTTCTGTGAATGTATGCAACCCTGATGAAGGCTCTTGTAGACGTTTCTTCTCAATAAACGTGCCGTCATGTTTCCAACCAGTGAGTGTCACGAGAGAATGGTATATCATGCCCAGAAGTGTGTGCAGCAGACGCATCTGATAGCAGCTGGAAACGGAGAGGTCTGATCCTGTCAGCCTGTGCACATGAGGAGTGGACAACATGATTTATCCAGTGTGCTCCTCTGCTGTACTCGCTGACGCTGTGGCAGCAGCTCAGTGTTCAGATAGCATACAGATATCCCGTTGAAACAGCAAACAGCCACTGCCTGGCATTCAAAAACCCTTATCATTCAGGGAATGTCTGTTTGAGTCATATCACCGTTACATCACCCAGAGCACAGGGTCGGGCGGACTATGACATTCGATCACACTGAAAGAGTTGATGTTTTCTCACTGTGTGAACCGGCATTTGTGCTGACAAATCAACAGCAAAACCGGGCTGATTCAGCCCATTTTTCCAGTTTTCAGCCTCCATCTCCTTTTCATTTTCCCCCTCCTCTCAGGTACGATGACTGTCAGCCATAATGCCGGTCAGCGTGAGCACGGCTGCAGTTGAGCGGAGTGCTGGAAGGCCTGTGCGATTACCCCCGGCCCCCTGCCGCGAGCGCTGCAGCGGTGGACGGACGGAGAGGGAGAGTGGTGAGCTTTTAATACCACGCACAATAGGGCACCTCAACCCCAGACAGGCACCATATTTACGCCGAGCTAAGGCTCTCCCTGAGCCTTATGACAGAGCAGGCGGAATGATCACCCCTCGCCTCGCAGCCAGGGATCCATAATTCATGAGAAGAGGTGGATGGGGTGCAAACAGGGCATGCTTACAGAGGGGGGGGGGCGCCGCCGCCTGAGGAGTGTGTCCTGAGCCCTGTGTGTCTAAGTAATTAAATGGGATTAGGTATGCGCTGAACCCATTTTCAGAGAGATTGGCTGGCAATGCCATTATTATTGGAAAGGATCAGAGGGGCTTATAGGCATTGGGGAGGAAGGTAACTGAAGAGAGAGGTTTGAGGAGATTTATTAAAAGAAAAAAAATACTCTCTCAAATGCGGGTGGCAGGTTGGAGACAATCATCTTTTACGTCCTCTTTAAGGGAGAAAAACGTGAGAGAGACTTGAGCTTCCTGTGGAGGTGTGGAGAGAGACTTTAACAAGTCAAATAAAGTAACTTTGTCCACAGACTCTGCACCTCTGCTCTGCCCAAAACATCCGTTTCTAATTTGTGTGACAATGGCACTGCGGATAGCACCTGATTTGCAAGAGGCTGCCCGGAGCAAAAGCCATTTGAATAAGCACACATCCGAGTTATCAGGGATCAGGGAGGAAGAGCTCCCAGACAGACAGGGCGCTACATCTTTCCTCAGTAGCTCAACAACTCAACGCACTCGGCTAACAATGTGTCTCTTCTGTGTGCACCTGGACTGTAATCCTAACAATGCAGCTCACAAAAAGGTCTACACACATCGTGTATTGTAACCCAAACATCTTTTTTCCATAATCTGAACGGATGGTAAATCCCAGCTAGTGTACCCTACTGAGGGATGAATTCCTCTTGCCAGAAGAGTTGAGGCAACTTCTTGTTTGTGCCTCCTTTTTCCCCTTCCAGAGAGAACCTTTTGGCGACAGCAACCCTGGGAGAGATGCAGAAAGCACATCCCCTGGGGAGAAAAGCTGCCTCAGGCTTCAGAAAGCCTATTTACAACAAGCTGTGCTTGTTACTTTCATCAAAATAGAGCACTGAGCTTTTCTCCTGCCTTGTTTTTTTGTGCTTTTGGCAGGAGGTTGTTATTGTAAAGCACTGACTCCATTGTGCTCAGCGGTGCGGTGAAAGTCTAGCTGTCCACTGCCATGGAGAAGAAAAGAGAGGAGAGATGGGTGGACGGAAGACGCATCTTTTTTTTCTGAGACCCCTGCCTGTTTCATGGACTTTGAAGGTGCGTCTTTGGGAGGAGTCGAGAAACCTTCTGTGTCACCGGATTTTCCCAACCTTTGATCCTCCATCAAGTTCAATTAGAGGATCGGTGGTCTCTGGCGGGCACGTTTGTCATAATCTATTGGGTATGGTGCGTTCCAGATGTGGAAGAAGAGGACAGAAAATCAATAAACTGGATTGGCTGCCAGGCCCAGAGGGAGGTCTCCTTACCCTGGCTTGCGTGGCTCAGACTTAACTCTCCTCCATCAAGTCTCTATTTTTTCTGCCGTTTGGGCCATCAAATTGAATTTCATCAAAAGGTCTTAACAAAAAAAAAGGGAAGCCATATAGCATGATGCTTTTGTATTCCACAGGCTCAGTTTGCCCTCGAGACAAATATGCAATCAAATGTAGTCAATGTTGGGGAAGGGCTGCTGTCTGCTTTGGATTTTAAATAAAGCAAACACCATCTGAGTTATCGCTCCACCAGGAGAGGGTAGACCCTCGCCTTAGTTCGTTATCATCAAACAGAGATACACCGTGCACGGCCCGGGCAAAAGTCTGAAATATTTCACATTTGCATTACATCTTCCATGTGTGGTGAGACAAAAGTTTTGATCCGACAGATCCTTTGATGCCGCACGTTTCCTGTTTGCTCTTATCAACCCTGAGCAGAAGGAACAGAAAGGAAATCAAGGTCAATGACTCCTTGACAACCGTTCCATCTGCGAGGTATTATCATTGCATTACCTGCCCACGTCAATAGCCGCTGCTGTTTTCTTTATGGATATTTCCATAGTAACTAGTGATTCATTGTTTGTAAGGGCCAATCATTCTTGGACAATTGCCTCTTAATGGTACATTATCAGTAGAAGTGTTCAGCTGTCTGAAAACTGTGAGTGTGTGTGTTATAAGGACGAGGCTAACGGCAACTGTCTATTGTTCCTGAGAGGTAATAATCATTGAAACAGTACGCCATTTTCCCACAAGGCGGAAATTTTCATATACATGACTGAGTGTGTAGCTGATCTGGTTATTGTCACTGTCACCATCAACCCCTGTGCCGCTCCACCTTTTCTTTCTTTTTACCTCAAGTATGTAGAACAAAAGAGAAAAGAAATATCACCCAAAGGAGGTGGTCCACCTACAAAATCTATAAAGTCCTCCATCAAAATCAGCTCCCTCGCTTTATGAGGACATTAATCTGCTGCTGCAGTGCTCTGCTCTTCAAAGCACCTTGACAGTGTGATTGTCCTTTTTTTCTTGTGGCTGCTGTTTCTTGTGTGCTTTGTTATACAAAATCTCAAAAGTTTATCAAACGGAGGGAGGCTGTAAGAAAGAGACAGCGCCTCAGAGAGAAATAAAGGATGGAGATGAAGAGGACAGAGATAGATAGAGAGGAAGAGAAGAGGGAGGAAAGAGCAGCACTTCTGAGTAACAGCCCTGCCAAAATAAATCCTCTACGGAAAAAACAAAAACATCCTGTGAAATAAAACTCTGGCATCCCCTTCCAAAAATGCTGCAACCTTCATCTATTACTCTCAAGTGTCAGATAAATGTCTGAAAGAGATGGAGAAGTTGTCCTTGCAGTTGTGCTTTCTCTGCCTAAACTCTGCATGTGCCCTCTCCCCCACCAGTACGCGACTCACACAGCATCATACCTGCAAACTGTGGCTGGGTCAGCCGGGGGAGAGCATCTACCATCTACCGATTTAATTGGCTGCCTGTAGGTGGGGAATGAGTGATATATGTCAAAGTAGTGAGACAAAGTTAAAGATCCATCAGTTCTGCAGATTCTATTGTCTTCCCATTGGTCATGATGAATGCAGCTCACGAAAGCTCCCCATCCGCTATTATAATCAGATTCATCTCTGGCTGTGCTCAGTGGCCCCAGTAAAGTCTGCCACAGAGATTATTTACGACACACGAGGAAACCTCTGCTCTGTTCTTTAAGAGCCGTGCCAGTGTGGAGAGCGTTAGCGGGAACAAGAGCGGCGGCAAGCCAAGAGCACTGCTCTGTTTAGTAAATAAATTAAGTGGGTAAATGAGAGCGGCAAGCGACAAGAGTGGGACCCCACACCTGTTAATCACGGTCTTGGCTGCAGCTCTGGGACTCCTGAGCTGAGCAGGTAGGGAACCGGTTTTGGGATGCTAACGTTTCCAGGTGGGATTGACAAATCAGGCCCCTCTGTCAGCTGGAGAGTGCTGGAGGTCTTCACAAAGGACCTCAGACATATTACAGCCTGTGCTGTCGATGGAGAGAAAGCAAATGAAATGCGTGCAGAATAATCTTCACTAAGGAGGCTTCACTCCAGTCGTTTGATTTAACAGCCTGTTCGTTTTTTTTAAATTCACTTTGTAATCACAGATGAGAGATGTGCACATCAAACAAGATGAGCGACTTTGGTCTACACAGCTGCATTATAAAAAGCAAACAAGCTATGAATAAAAGAGAATTTTATAGAGGGGCGTCTGTCGGGCATGTGGGGTTGAAATAGGGAAAGAGAAGTTGAAATGAAAGGAAAGGAAAGTGAAATCTGCGAGACATCAGACCGCAGTGCATGACATTACCCATTATGAATACAATGTGAAGCTATTTAAATGTGATGGTAGGAACAGGTTGGCTCAGGGTGGGGCTGGTGTCACAGCTCGTAATGAGATCCTTTGATGTGGCAGATAAGGGGGAACTGAATAAGGGAGAGGGCCCTCTGGGGAGGAGAGGTGAGAGGACATCCGGCCCCAACCATCACAGCAGAGGGGGAAAGAGTGGATGGAAGAAGAAGAAGTTTCCTAGCACCTAGACAGGACAAACGGCTCATGCATGGTTCGACTCAGCTCGTTTTTGGTACCAGGTCATTTTCTCAAATTTGCGCGCGAAACTGCCATGAAATCATCTTCAACGCAACACTCGCTGAATCCCCGCAGCAACCAAACAGAGAAACGTCTGCACTTTGTCAATTGTACAGCGTAGTGTACGTAGTGCAAGGCGTAGTTTTGCAGTCGGCCATTTTGTTAAAAACTGGGTACACTCGAGTGAATATAAAAATTGCGGTATGTTTAAATATATTGAATATTTTTAAATGGCAGCACCAATAAATGTTCTGCATGGTACCGAAAGGTACCAGGTACTATCCAACTTTTGCTAATTGAAAACCAAAAGAGAGAGAACTTGAGTAGAGCTGAGCCATACCATGCAGTAGAATTATGGCATTAGAGATAATCAATGGTTTACTGATGGTGTGTTCACCCTCACACAGTTATGTTAGTCGCTCTGTAAATTTCTCTGAGCTGTATTCACCGTATCTAGCAAACCTCATGTCAGCTAGTCCACTACTGCTGTAGGTATAAACAGATCTAGTTGCAACAAACAGATACAAAGGATACGGAAATAATTACATTATGATGCAGATTTGAATTCATGCTTTGTTCGGTCTATCCGCAAGACGGGCAAACAACTTTTAATGCTTATTTTTTAAATGGAGTTTGCCAACATTGTAGCTGCTTAAGTACAGCAACAACATCATTGTTTATACGGGCAATACAAACAAACAGGAAACAGGCGCGCACACACACAGCACAAGCCACAAAGCTAAACAAATGATCCGACAATGGGGGAGGAGACAAACAGGGTTTAAAGACACAAGGAAGGTGCAGGTGATTAGACACAGCAGGGAACAATCAGGGACAGGGCAAAACAGCAGACAATCACAGGGGCAGGAAGTGCAGGGAAACAGAGGACACAAAAGACAGACTTCAAAATAAAACAGGAAACAAGAAAAACTCAACCATGACACCGTAGAGCTCTGGGTGTCCACAGACACTATAATATTTGTTTCCTCCATTTCTGATTCAACAACATCGGGACAAGAGTGGCGACAGGAGGAGAATTTCAACGCTGACAGGCTTTTGACACCATCATGCAAATTTCTCGCTTGAGTTGAATTATTTCAACTCGCACAAATACACAAATGACTGGAAATTTGGCGTAATAGCCTCATTCGCATTGCGTAATTTGCCTCTAGTTGCATATTTGCATTGCATTTGTTTGGTGTGAAAACACCATAAACATCCCAAATAGAAAGCAGGATAACCAACATTACGCCATACTGTACCGGCCGCCAGAATTATTACACTTTGGATATGCTATTGTGAGGTAGCTTTTTTTTTTTGCACTTGACCTTGGAAATAATGCCTGGTTACAAATGTAGCAGTGAGCTTGTTGACTAGACATGCTAATGTTAGCAGCTCACGTTAGAGTAGAGAAACACACTGTAAGCTATGAATTAAATGTACTTACAGGCTTTTAGTTATGGAAAGGGTGGAAAAACCCGTGCGCGCACACACACACACACACACACACACACACACACACACACACACACACACACACACACACACACACACACACGCCTGACCTTAAGAGCACTATACTCACTCCAGGTGTCTCAGCAGAGTCTGGCTCGGCCTCTCTGCCATTAACAGAAATCTCCACCTGCTGTCTCGGCGCGGCCTCGGCTTGCTTTATTTTTGACAGAAATCAATCGTGCCGTCACAAGCCATCATCAGCTTGTGTTTGAGTGCACACCCACTGTGCACATAAAATGCATGCACGCACACAATCTCTTATACAAAAACAAACAGAAGCCTGAAAACAACATGCGGGCCCCCTGCTTGATGTTTTTTGATGGCAAACAAAGTGCAAAGACAGAGAGTAATAATTTGACAGAAAAAGAGAATGTGACAGTGTGTATTCGGATTGTATTGTACTTTTGACACCTGCGAGCGAGGCAGCGTTATTGAAGCTTACTTTGAAGGCAAGGGCAGAACAATAATCAAGGCCTGTTTCTGAAAACACAGAGGAATCTCGGCACAAGATGTTTCATCTGATTGAAAACAAATTGGTTTTATTACCAATGTCACTACACATGATCTTTCATACCAAGAGGCACAGGTGGCCTTTGATTCTTCGGTACTCATGAACACAGACTGCTTTCATCTCTAAGAAGTTTGTTTTCCACAAATGTTGTGCTTCAGATGATTTTAAGCAGGGGTATCTCAAGCTGATCAAGGCTCCTTTTGTTTCTATCTCACCATCAGGCAAGGTGTGGGGTTATTGTGAAGCCGGTTTCCCAACAATGTAATCTACTGGGCTGCTCCAGACGAAGCTCAAATATCATAATCAATTATCAAATAATCAGAGACGATCTCCTCCGATTGTTCCACACAGACCACACAGATACGGATAATAATCTCCTGCACTGTTGCTCTGCAATACAACAAATCAGGAAAGTTCTCAGGAAGACTGAATAACACATAAGGTGAAATAACATGAAAGGGCGTGAAGGGAAAGTCAAACCCCTACTTGTGTGGTGTAGACAACAGTAGGATATTTACAGTCAACGTCTGGGACAAGGAGTTGCGTTTCACCTGGAGACCCATAAGCTCCCAGGATCATCAAAGCAACAACTGCCACAACCTGGCGTGTGTGGGCCCGTGTGTCACACCTCATTTCCCCCGAGTCTTCATGTCTGTTGGCAGTCAAATGACTCGAGGCAAACATTCACATTTACACACCAGAGGTTACGTGACTTTCCTTTATTTTATATCAGCAGAGCCCCATATGGAAATGTGACTACATACTGGTAGTTGAAGAGTAACTGCATACTTGAACATGTTTTGTAAGTTATAAACGTAATGATATGACTGTACTTTGGTGAAACACACCAATGCTGATGTTAATATTTACATTTCTGTCAAATTTATAGAGAAATTGGCATTTCACGGTTGAAAATGGCTCAAATGCTTTTCATCAGCGGGCTGGTGGCAGCACTTGGTCCCTGCTCCCTGGCGCTAAGAGACAGCAGCCGGGAGGAGAGCGGCCGGGCTACAACCGGCATCGTCCATCTCTGAAGATAGGTGCCCACGCTCCTTCCGGCAAAATAGTCTCCCAGCTCTGGCTGTCATATTTGTCGATGCTGCGTTCAGGCTTTTGTCATACAGAAGTGGGCCTGGTCTCATTCTCCAGTCCCTTGCCCACTTTCTTTGCATATTTAAAAACTATGCAGTGGGTGGACTTTGGCTCAGACCTGAGGGGGAAGTCACACTCAGCACGGTCAGCTCTGATTTACAAACTGTATTGGTTATATCATTACAATGAATATTAATACAATTCTTAGTTTTTTTTTACTATGAAAATATTAAAGACAATGTTAATATACGTTTCTCAGCATGATTTTGATTGAATATGACTACTCAATCCAATATAATCAGACTATATTTAGTGAGCGGTTAAGCTGGTGTTGATATATGTAGGGATGGGGTTTTGCTAAGCTTTGACTGTCAGCTTAGCTGATAATGAATTCTGTATTTTTCAACAAAATGTACCTTTATTATGTCTTTTTAAAAACTCACAATATTTCTGTTTGTTATTAATAAATAATAAAACAGGATTTCATTATGCTTAGCCAAAAAATGGAACATGCTAGTGTTACAGAAATAGCACTACGTTTTGGGAAACATGCCTTTTTTTTTGCTTTCTCTTTGCTTTTATAATAACAATATATGATTTTTTTTTTCTTTTTTTTTATAAAGCTCTAAAACCCTACAGTACGCGATCTAGTCAGCACCAAACAACAGACTGACACAGTTAAGCTTGTGAACATGGTCTGATTTAACATGATTTAACATGCTGTCATGCCAGTGGTATTAATCACTTCATCTTCCTTTCAGCAAGAAATCAAATAAAAAAAAAATCCCAAAATGTTGAACTATTCCTTTGCCTTGATACTAAATTTTTTTAACACAAATGTATTACAGCCTCGTAAGAGTAGTCTGAAAGAATCTTTTTTAACTTTTTGCAGGATGTCGGGCCTAAAACAGTTGATCACTGAACCTACTAGAGTGTCTGTTAATAGTCAATCCCTATTAGACTTAATATTAGCTTCAGAACATAAAAATATTTCTCAATCAGGCGTCCTTGATATTGCTTTGAGTGATCATAGTGTTACTTATTGCACTCGTAAAATATCTAAATCACTATTGAAGACTGGTAGCCATAGTTCAATTAGATACAGATGTACAAAACATTATACAGCTGAGGAATTTAAAGAAATGCTTTCTAGGAGGGATTGGTCAGATGTCTTAGGAAGCAATGATGTTGATGGGGCCTGGTCTTTTTTTAAACAGCACTTTTTAGAAACTCTTGATAATGTTGCACCAATGAAGGAAACCAGAATTAAACAGAGAAGTGCAATTTGGATGACTTCTGACATTTTGGATCTTATTAGACAACGAGATAAATGGTTTAGAAAGTTTAAGAGGTCAACGTTGTCTTGTGATTATGATAAATATATATATTTTCGTAATCAGGCTAGTTACAAGGTACAGAGAACAAAGTCTGAATTTTATGCTGATGCTATTACGGCAAATGCACATCAGCCTAAAAAGTTATGGAAAGTTCTCACTGATATAGCCGTTAAAGGAAAATCAAAATCTAAGTCTGTCAATATTGGGTTAGTCATTGAGGATAAAATGATTTCTGACAAACAGCAGGTTGCTTGCGTTTTTAATACTTTTTTTACAACAGTTGCTGCCAGTCTGGTTGATAAGCTGCCAAAGGTGTCAGGTAGATATGGCTCATCATTTGTAGACTCCTTTTATAAAAACAAACAGGTCACTCCTGATGTTTTTGAAATTGATCCTATCTCAGAGGAAAGGGTGAGATTGTGTCTATCCACTTTGTCAATTAACAAAGCTACTGGACAGGACCTTATTCCATCCAGATTTTTGCGCGACAGTGCTAATGTAATTTCTGGGATGCTCACCCATTTAATAAATTTGTCTTTAAGTCAGGGTATCTTTCCATGTGATATGAAAAGGGCCCGGGTAGTCCCCCTTTTTAAGAAAAATAGTAGATCAGATGTTGGTAATTATAGGCCTGTATCAATTCTGACAGCCATATCAAAGGTTTTTGAGCGTCTTGTGTATGAGCAGGTGGAAGAGTACCTTGTCAAACATAATCTGCTGTATGAACTACAGTCAGGATTTAGAGCAGCATATTCGACTGAAACCTGTCTTATTCATTTATGTGATTATGTTCGACAAAACTTTGATGAAGGAAAGTATGTGGGTATGGTTCTTCTCGATTTACAAAAAGCCTTTGATACTGTAAATCATGCAATTTTATTATCAAAGCTGCAAAGTATAGGCTTTAGAAATACTGCTGTGAAATGGTTCACCTCTTACCTCACTGGAAGAACTCAATTTTGTGATGTTGAGGGGACCATATCAGATTCTCGAGATATTACTTGTGGGGTGCCTCAAGGCTCAATCCTTGGCCCCCTTTTATTTTTAATTTATATTAATGACATGCCAGCTGCCGTGAAATGTAAGCTGCTTTTATATGCTGATGATTCTGCATTGTTGGTCTCTGGGGATGACATCAGCGAGATTGAGAAGACTCTGGGTAACGAATTAAATAGTGTCAGCAAGTGGCTTATAGACAACAGGCTTTCAATACATTTGGGAAAAACTGAGTCCATTTTATTTGGAACAAAAAAGAAGTTGTCTAAAATAAAATTGCTTAAGATCAAATGTAATGGCACTGAAATAGTGTCTCAGGAAAGTGTTACATACTTGGGGTTAACATTAGATCAGTCATTAACCTGTTCATCTATTGCTGACAAAATACTATCCAAGTGTGCAGGTAAATTGAAATTTTTCTATCGCAGAACAAGGTTTTTTGATTTTTCTATCAAGAAATTACTGGTTGTATCATTAATCCAATGTCATTTTGATTATGCATGCTCAGCTTGGTACTGTGGATTATCAGTTAAACTTAAAAACAGACTGCAAGTGATGCAAAATAATGTTATCCGCTTCCTGTTAAATGCACCCCCTAGGACTCATATTGGCAGAGATGCTTTTAAAAGAGTAGGACTGTTGCCAGTACAGGTTAGGGTGGAGCAGTTAAAGCTGAATCATATGTATAATGTCATAAATGGTTCTGCTCCCAAATATTTACACTCCAATATAAAAATGGTTCATACACAGCATTACCATAATACTAGGGCCAGTGTCCGTTCTTGTAAAGTGCCCAGAGTCAACAATGCAGCTGGAAGTACTACTTTCTTTTATACAGGTATTATGTTGTGGAATAATTTACCAATTTCCCTCAAAATGGTAAATACCAGAGGGACTTTTAGATACCAGGTTAAGGCCCTTTTATGGAGTAGAGTAGCTGATCTTTTTAACTAGTGTAGACTGTTTAGTTTATGTGATTTATGATTTTCTGATTTTAGGATGTTGTTGAAATTCGGATGATTTGTGTAAATGTTTTTGTCTCTGATTTATATTAGGTCTTTGTTTTTTTTGTGTGTGAAATGTGTTACCACCAAGGACCATGTTGGAAATAAGTGTTTTACACTTTAACATGTTATCCTTTTGGATTATGTATGTATGTCAATCCATAAATAAATCAATCAAAAATAAGCATTAAGACTGAGAGCAGGGGGAAACGGGTAGCCTGACTCCCTTCAGAGTAAAAAGCATCAATGTAAACGATAAACATGGTGAATTTTGAGATCTCAGCAGAAACAGCAACGACTGCAGCGATGTAGATGGTATGTAAGGCACCACATGTCACATCAGCATACTGCCCATATACCCAGTCTTTCCAGGCTTCATGCTAGGCCAAACATCTCCTGACTCCAGGTCAATCATGCATGCTCAGATGTTTGATGGATTTCTTATCATCTCACTACATTTGGATTCTACTAAATTCGTTCAATATGTGACCTCTTAGTCTTGAAAGATGTTGCTGAATTGTCAGTCATTATGCTAACATGGTTAGACGCTTTAGAACACGTGGATACTTTGTTGCCCATACAAGTTGTTCTCATGTTTTATCACTGGGCCGTAAACACCACAGAGAGATGCAGCAGGAGTCAGTGGGTCACGGCCGGGGAGGGCGGCCTCCAGCTGTGATGCTTTGGTACAAGTTTCACTTCCTGCCCTCCATCCTGACAGCAGGGGAGAATCTTTAAATCTTCCCTTCAACAAAACCACTCCTCTCAAGCCCGGGTTTCCACCCAGCGTGACCTGACATCCCCCGAACGCTGCAGCGGTGACCTCAGAGCTCTTTCTGCACCACATGGTGGGAGGAGGTTACACCGAGTGGAGAGCGTGGCAGGGAGAGCAGGCCCTTTTACCCCTTTACTTAAATATGTATGTATAAACCATATATGGGTATATTCTTTATGTTCCTATAATAATATACTTCATATAATTATTTTTTTTATTTATTGGGACTGATGTATAAATGAATAAATTGAATGAAGAAGTTTCTGTACTGCTGATCCCACTGAGGATCAACCCCCAGCTTTCATTGTTTTGGTTCACTACTCATTATTGTTGACTCGAGTGGCTCTTGTTGGAGTGCTTTTGTATTTACTGGAGTTGGTGGACAAAACAGGAGCTGAAGTGGAGAGCCACGAGTACTCGGGACATTTCTTTTTGTATGAATCTGCAGACATTCTACTGAAGCTTTGGCAACTCCTTGACACCGTCTTTTATTAAAGTGCAGCGTTCTAGTTTATCAGACAAGAACACATAGAAAGAGAGTATCTGGTAGCAATGTACCCTGAGTGGTACACAGTTAATATTACCAATTGCTTTTATCAAGGAATACTGCTTTTATATGCATTCATTTAAATAGTAAATAGTCAGACTCAACCAACGTTTTCAAACTAGTACAGTTTCCATAGTTGAGCGATCAAGTCAGCCCATCTTTCCATGAGTGCCTCTTGAGTTGATGACCTCTGCTGCTAGATTTACTGTGGTGAGGTGAAAACAAGCTCCTCCAACTCCCACTGATCACCAGAGGCCAGAACATGCTCCTCTTTGGTGGGTGGTATCATAACCTATGAATGGTTTAGGTTCATACATGAAAGGGCACAGAAACAAAAATAGATAATTCCTCAGAAGGATTGTTTTCAGGTTTTGCTTGGAGAACAAAGGGCTCTGTAAATCATTACTAATCAGACACCAGAAAGCAAATTAAATCGGCGGAGGAATCAATGGTCTTGGATCAATAGGTGTAAAGGACAGCTGATTTGGCTCCAGAGAGCTGTGGAATTCCAGAGGCCAGACAAAAGGCCTCGGATCTGTTTCCACTTTATAGCCACAGCTGTCAGAACTCATTCCCGTCAAGATTGACCACCGTTTCTGAAGGTAGCTCAGCTGGGCCTAACTAAAACAGAACCTCAGAGGGCAGAGCAATAAGGGGCAGAAACCACTCGGAGTGAAGCCGACTGGATAGACAGAAGATTAAGGTAAGACTCCCCTCTGTCTGTCTCCCTGTCTCCCTCTCTCCTCTGGAAGAAGACAGACCTACAGTCTGCAGATGTGCAACAGATGGCTTCAAATTCACTGATGGCCCATTTCCACATCTTTAAGGTCACAGACAACCGCTTTACCGACATCAAGTGCAAACATTTAGCGCCATGAATGACGCCATAATGGCAGAAAAACATAATTTAGACTGAGTGGTATGATATTTTGGCCACACCTTGGATAACATTATAATTAAATGAATGATTCATCCCTCTTCTTATCCATCCATCTATCTGCCTTCCCATCTGTTTTGGATTTACATTTTTTAACCATGCTCTGTGGATGGCAATAACGGTCTGTCAGTTGGTGTCAGTTGGCTCTAACTTTTACAGAGATATTACACAAACACCAAATGAAAAAATATAATTAACTAGGTATACATAATTAGAAAGCTTGTTGTATGGCATGTTATATTGCATTACATGAAACATTTCAACCGTAATCACCCCACGTTTTCCAAACTAGCAACCACAGGTCATGCATGTTTACTCCCACATACTCATCCCACACAGTGCAGTTGTCTCACACAGTGAGATCAGTATGTATGATTCATGAAAAATATAGTTGTGGATTCCACCAATGTTTCACCTTGTTAGGAGCTTACAATTATAGCACAGACCCCTGAGGCAAACCTAATCTCAAAGTGAAGGAAAATCTTCTATCATATCAAGTGAAATTACTGTGAGCTTTTCTCAGCCTATACCGATAAGATACCGATCAGCCAAATAGATTGGCTTTTCCATTATCTGCCGGGAGATCTTGGAAGGCATTGGGTAGATAATTTGCTAATGTTTCCTGTGACCTCCCCAGATTTAAATTATGTCTTTGGCTACATGTCAACTCAATCCTTCTGTTTACCAGGGAGCAAGCACTCAAAGAGCCATTAATATTCACTGCAACATGACTGCCTTTTCACATATTTCTCTGCAGCATTTACAGACTTAAAGAAGAGTGGTCTCCATGCTACTTGAAGGGTATGGATTGAGCTGGCTGAGTGCTTTGCAGACCTTGTGGGTGTTCAGAAAAGAAATGACAGTCAGAGAAAAGAGGAAAAACTGAATAGTATAGAAGATGGGGACAGGGGAATAGTAATATAATTTAAAAAGTGAAAAATCACCTTTAGCTGCTTCAGATGTTGCAGAAAACTAGGCTACTGAAGTCAAATCCATATTTCAATGAACAACAGAAATCTACTCTCATTTGCTGCATTTTGAAGTTAGGTTCAATTATTCTAGGTTTAATTAACAAATTGTAATGAGCTGCTTTGATGTGGGAATTTACAGAAATTAAAATGGTAAAATCATTTTAATAATAGAGTTGAATTGTCTTTTCACATTAAAGCAACTGCTTAATTACATGCTTGTTTCTATGATAAATACACGGCAGCAGTCCATAAATAAGAGCGGTTAGCTGCTTAAATGTTGCTCATAAACAATTTAATTTAATAAAAATCTATAAAAAAAGCAGTCAGTAAAAGTCACACTACGTGGACATTTGGTATCAGATCAGTGTTATAAAAGCAGCACAACCCGGCTATTGTTGTGAGTTACAAAAAGTGCTGCAGCAGCTCATCACTACTGGGAGTGAGTGTCCTCCTCCTGGTAGAGCGTGTTCTCTGCTCCATACTGACACATGCTCTACCTCTAAACAAATCAACCTTGATTATAACACGGCTTTCCCCAGTGGAAACCTGTCAAAAACATCAGCAAGTCGGTCTGATCTTTCAAAGAGGACTTGAATTCCCACTGGCCCCAGCAGGAACAGGGAACGCAAGTAGCACATACAGCGCGGCATTAATACAAACCTTCCCAAAAACTGCCACGAGAAGGACTGAATGACAGCTCAAATTCAGCTGCCTTGAATTACACAGCAAGGTAGAGCAACTCAAACCAAAGAGAAATGAGGGCAACTGCCATTTCATCCTGCAATCATATATTTTAAAACCTTGCTCAAATGTTCATTTAGCCCTGCGCCACCCCCTCCTTCTGGACTTATTAAATCAGCTGGAAGCAATGCGGCTCTGTCACACACAGTATTAGAACGCCATCCCCCCTCCTATTACCAGGTGCAGCCCTGTGATTTAAAGCTTTGATTCTGTTCAAATGACAACAAAGGTGAGCCCAGAGCTGACGCTCCTAATTCATCATTCGCTGCTTGATAAGAGCGGGATTAATGCTTTTAATGCGACGGTCGCAGGCAATCATCCATTTTAAAGCTGGCTCCCTGGAGGATGCAGCTAAAAAGGGAAAACACCTGAAACACAGGGTAGGGAGAGGGCACATCACAGGATGTGCGGAGCTCTATAGGGCCTGAGATGGCGTCGGCTTCCTGCTTGCTACCACAAGCTTGCCCTGTGGCCTTGGCCTGCCTCCCAGGAGCAGATGGTTTCAAGACCCGAGGTAAAGCTTGACCTAAATGCTGAAATCTAAAATTCAAAAAGTGTCAGAATTGCCCTCCTCAAAAAATCCATCCTCCCCATATCCTCTCCCCTGCTGGGCCCACCGCAGGGGGTGAGACTTTGAGACGGAGTCTTTTGACCATTTGGGATCTGTGTGCAAAATACCACCATATTTAGGACATGTTTTCTTGCCTTAATAGCTCATTATGTATTCACTCCATGCTTAATTTAACATCTGCTGACTCCTCCACCCTTGCTCTATACCGCCTAACATGTGCAAACACATGGAAATTGGAATGAAAATGATCCATTATCCACATGCGTTTGGGCAGAGTGAGCATTATCCCAACTGGTTCTGTCAGTAGCTGTGATCTCTGCTTTAATACACTCTGAACAGCCTCGAAACCAAACCACTCACGATGAGATGCCAACTGTTGATCTCGAAAGAAATTCAACTTGCCATTGTCTCTCACCTGTGATACCCTTTCCACTCTAACAATGTCAAAATCTAAACTGCACTGTACGAGAAAAGTCATTCATACAGTAGAATGATAAGAATGATATACAAGTTGTAGAAGGATCAGCCTATGGTGATTTAATGATGCAAATGTGCAAAATTAGACAAGTTATTAGGGACAACCCTGTGATTGTGAATATTAGCTTTCTTCTTGTGGCAAATGCATATTTTAAACATGATTTTGCTCTGTATGATACATTTAGTACCACAAGTGACTATGTGTTGACTATCCATAGGAAAGTATTACATTATATCGTATTATTATGATTTAAGATCATTTCAGGAGCAAAGTACAAAGATATTTCTTTTACATTTCACACATACTTCTACATATAATATGACCAATGAATTGATTTGTATGCATACTGTGACAAGACCAACATGACCATCACATGACACCCACATTGCCCCAATATCCTGACATAAAAACAAGCATACTATCACAATAATACACTTCAGCAGCCAGGTGTCAGATGGCTCTAAAGCTTCTGTGGCTTTTGGTAAAAAAGGACTCACAGCTGATGTGACCCTCAGTAACCTACCGAGAGGAGACAGGAGAGCACAGGTGTTTGTTTGACACCACAGCTCAGAGTCTGGACGCTATGTGTAAGGCAGTCATCCATTTTATTCCATGCTGTATGAAAGATACACTTTGGTGAGCCCACTGACATGTTTCAAGATGCAGGCAGTGGCATCTGGGGCAGATTATCTTAAAGGAAGA
The DNA here is from genome assembly GCA_023566465.1 of Cottus gobio. Taxonomy (NCBI): domain Eukaryota; kingdom Metazoa; phylum Chordata; class Actinopteri; order Perciformes; family Cottidae; genus Cottus; species Cottus gobio. The sequence goes on along the minus strand of CM042218.1, from coordinate 17,383,757 downwards.
TAAGAGGAGTCAGGCAATGAGGATGTTGTAAGTGTTATTGTTGCGGAACTAGTGACCTTAGATAACTGTGATGGTTTACGTTCATTTACTAATCTTCTCAGCTTATAATTGGAAGGGCCAGGTAGTGTGCACTTGTAAAAATGAAGATTTGATTAGACACAGGAGCCTGTGATCACCTAACATTTGAAAGCCGCAGTATGTTGCTGTGAGTCGGAGTATTAAGTTTTGAGTCTAGGAACAACCTAGATAGTGAGTGTGCCGCTAATCAGGGCTTCAGGCCAAAGTAAGGTGCTGCAGGCCGGAGCTCTATGAGCTGTGATGTTTCATTATTATCCCCCTTTAGCTACATCGACAACACAGTAGGTTGCTTTAATTACTCTCCATCAGTAGGGGAATCAAAAGCCACTTCAGAGACACACTCTAATCCCCCCTCCGTTCTTTTTCACTGCAGGGCACTCATTGTCTCCTAAATATCATTTCCCCAAGCTCTATGCACACTATTGGATTAAAATGTGGAAGTTTTGCTGAAGGGGTTGAGTGGGTGGGGAGGGTTGGCATTTGGGTATTTGAGCTTAGCCCGAGGACCAGGCTGTCTCTGGTAACAGCATTTTAGCTGCATCTGCTCTGCAGCCCAGAGAGGAGACGCTGACTCGCGTCGCTGTCCCTCAGTTAGCCCGACAGACACAGATTATTAGCCTTTGTGCACAAACAATCATTATTATCAAGCACTTCGCATGTTAACCTCTGCATTGTTGCAGTGCAATTTCAGTTTTAAAGCAGGAAGGTTTACTGTATTTCACCCAGTGTAGACTAATACAAATATAGAGAGAAAAGCTTTAACATGTGTTTCGTTGTCTATTTAAAGTAAAAAAACCGAGGTTGGGGGACTAGAACATAAACTATTTATATAAATGCATGATATATTGTTTATTGTCAATGACAATAACATCAAAATCCACCTGAAACTGATACTTTTCAAGCCTGGGGTTGTTGTGATGATACATTGATTTAAAGCATATTATCACTTAAATGTTGTATAAAATAGCCCACTTTAGCTTAAACTAGTGAAATTCAGCCAAAAAAGCTGAAAAAGGTGCACCAATTGCAAATTCTTCCATACAGATATTGATGGGTCACTGAATGGTTTATCAAGTATGAAAATAATGTGAATCATATTGCTATGACCTTGGCAGTGAGCAGATCTCAACCTAACTGAACACTATGGCAGATTGTGGCCAGACGTTACAGAGAGCAGCTCATTGGTGTCATCAAAGCACCAAAAGAGGAAATACCTGTTGAGGGAATGGTGCTTATTGGCATAACTGCGACTTCAGTTAATGTTGAGTATTGACACTGGAGGTTGGTGACAGACGAGCCCTTTAGACGTAGTGACAAAATACATTGTTGAATGGTAACTCCAGGGATAACTTTAGACTTGTCACTACTAGCAGTAGTGACTGATTGTCACTGAAACTTGCAGCGCTGAAACAGGACGCACTCATGCCATTGAAAACCAGTTGGGAAAAAAAAAGTCTCTCTAAAATAACTTGCATGGATTGTCTCTCTGCAGAAGATAGGGATTTGAGTGTTCACTAAACCAGTTCAGAGGGGACAGCTGGTATTGTCTTGATAAAGCAGTATTAGAATTCCCACTTCCTGCTCCTGTATGCATGCCAAGGCTCTTTGTTGGTCTGAATGCAGAGCCCATTCATATCAGAGCACACAACAGAACACAGTAATAACACAGTCGTGAGTTTTGACTGACGTCAGTGAGGCGCAGGGCTGCTTCTGTGAGCAGAAACCAGAGCTGGTGCAGAGGCCCCTCACACCTTCTCCTCATTGCCCAGTTGACTCACTGAGGCCTGCTGACCTCTGCGTGGCCCACTGCAACTCTAACGCTGCCTGGTCCTTTACAGACTCAACAATAACATGCACGCTGTTTAATGCTAAATCCAGGTTAACCTCCCGGCCCCACTTGGCCCCTTGCCTTCTGTGGCCAGAAGAATACTGGGTTGATGTGTCCTGGTGCCATTTGTTCACAGCTAATGATGTGGAATGATATTTGTATTACTTGTCATGTGAAGCTTCAGCAAATTCATTTTTGCTTTGCAGTGTTGATTGCCACATACAAAGAAGTTACAGCTGCCCCACTTTTCTCCTTATATACTCTGTGAGGCAGTACATTGTATTCTACAGTGTTTAGTCGCACATATATGACGGTATGGTAGCATATGCTGTGAGCATCACACAATAAAGAATGGGTTAGGAGCTGTCATTACATGGGAACTAGGTCACCATTCAAACCAACTCGCTTGCATTGACTGTTTTGAGTGACTATTGATTTTCTGACTAAAGCAATGACTTCATTAATATCACCATTAGTCTGCCATCTGACACAAATGGGTAGCTTGGCTGCAGGGCCAGACAATAATTCAAGCGGATATGAATCAGAGAATGAATGAATTAAACATACACTACATTTCACAGCAAATGTGCTCCACACTACACTTACAATGTGTACACAACACTTTGTAAAATTGGAAAAGGTTGTCGAGCTCCTTCACTCAACCGTGTTGAAAACAAAATCCCCAGAAGAAACAAAGTCAACGTTACCTCTGCCTTCGCACGCACAAACACAAACAGACATTACCAGCAAATTCCCCTTTCATCGTTCAATTTAAACTTAATCTGTGAAAGATGAGAGACAAATCAACAGATCGCTTTTCAGCAGGTTTTTCAAAACAAAAACAACAATGAAAGAAGGATTATTTTCACTTTAATCCGGGGGCTCCAGCTTAGCTAAAACAAAAGCATGACCATGGGAACGCGTGGAGGAATGAGAAGGCTCGCTCTACCCACCAAACCCAGCTCTCCATCAAACCACAAAAGAAGAACAATGAGAATGTGTGTGTGTGTGTGTGTGTGTGTGTGTGTGTGTGTGTGTGTGTGTGTGTGTGTGTGTGTGTGTGTGTGTGTGTGTGTGTGTGTGTGTGTGTGTGTGCACAAGTGAAAGAGAGAAAGCGAAACGGGATTTGAGATCTATATTAAAACTGCAAATAGCTTTTAAAGATTAGCGATGGGCACAAGGAGGTGACAGCAATGGCATATGTGAAAAATGGATTGCCCCTCCCTGCTGTGACTATTTTGATAGCAGTAGGGTTGACAAGCATCGACTTGATTGTGAGAAGGCAATGTGCGCTGAAAAGCCTTGACAAGTTTCTTTGAGGCATGTACAGATCTTTTGGTGACTGAAAGAAACACAAATCAGGATTATGTATTACATAGCCACATTCAAACAGCTGGCATTAGGAGCTCTGAAGTGTCTGGCAAGATACTGTTGTTAAAGGACGTGCCTCCCTCTCTCTCTGTGTGTGTGTGCACTGTAATTACCCAGATTTGGGCTTTTCGAAAACCATGTCTTACAGAGGCATGCTACCATGGTCTGAAAACTCACATTCTGTGAAGTGGTTAAGTGGCTGCCTAAGTGGTTCACTGACCATTTAGTGAACAAAATATTCTCTAAATTTGTAAAATGAAATCTTGTTTGTTGCCATTCTCATGGTGTTAACAAAGAATTTTCCTCCGAGCACATGCAGCCCGTTTTAGCTGTGAGCGCATGAGAGTACGCCCTGTACCCTGCTCTTATTTAAACCGATCACCATGGTCATCACAGGCTGTGTACAGTAGTTGCTCTGTTGTGAGAGATGTGTCTCACTGCAGCATTTGTCAGGATTAGACAGGAGTAATCCCCAACCAAACTCCAGAGGATGTCATTTGGAAATATGTGCTGGAACTGAAACTGTGTCGGCTTACTCCCACAAACCCCATCTTCCACCCCATCTGAGCCATCTCACTCCTTTCTGCCAGCCCTCAGACAAGTCCAATATTTTTGAAATGGCAGAAAATGTATAATAAGGAACAAAAAAAGAAGAAGTGGAACTGCCAAGTGCCCTTCAACTCACTTTCCCACCCCACTCCGTAACAAACCCTCCTCCAGGCAGGTGGGGTGCCCATGATGTCAGGCCCCATCACCGATATCCGCTCTAATATCCCTCAACACTTGGCTGCCGCATCACCGCCCACCATTAAGTCATTGCTTGTGTCCGATACACAGGGGCTGATCTGTGTGCTCTGGCCTACTCCCAGCCCTGTGCCTTTATCACACCCCAACCTCTCTGTGACAGACAGGACAGATCTCCCCTGCAGCAACCCTCCACCCTGCCAGTAAAAGGACGGCAGTGGAAAAAGCCCCCCAGGGCCCACTGAGGATGGACTCATGAATCAAACATGCGCCCGAAGCTTCCCTCTTATCACCGAGGTCAGCCCAGGCATTAATACGTCATGGCTCGAGGGAGCTACCTACTGTGACCTCCCCCAGTTTTCCTGAACAGAAGGGCACAGTCCTCAGGAGCCGGTCCAGTGAGAGAGGGCCTCCCTCCAACACAGTCACTTCACATTACGTCCACACACTGAGAGAGGGGGCGATGGAGAACGATAGAGATGAGAGAGAAGAATAAGAGGTGAAGCATGAAAGATCAAATAGACAAAGGAGGAGAGGAAAAGAAAAACAATATTCCTTGGTGCAATGCTGGGCAGGGTGTAACATGTGGGTAAAATCGACTGTGTGTACAGACCCTTTCAAACACCACCAATCTTCATTGGCCAGACGGGGTGTGATATATGTGACTGTCTGCCAGCGTAAATTAGGCAGTCCAGCCCGCTGTGTGGTAAAGCATGACGAGGCCGGACAGTGCACTAACTCAGGCGGCCTGGTGCCATGCACACCGGCTTCTCCCTGCTTTGCCGTGCCATAAATCACCAGCTGGGGGAAATGAATCGCTGTCCGTCCGAGCTGGATGCACCAGCTGGCACCGCCATCACCTGACCAGCAGGAGCCCATGCCGACACTGGAGCGGCTGAAATCAAGAAAAATGAGGCATGGAGGCAGACGGAGCCATACCCCTGCGCTCTCTCATTAGTCTCCTCTGGGCTTCCTCCACACTGAGCTCGTCTGAAGTGAAAGGGCACACAAAATATATTTCAGAGTGTCACCTGAGGGGAGAAAAAAAGGGGTGGGGGGAATGATCACCCCTGGTCTCCTCACAAATCTATGTAGAACTGAACTGGCAGACAGTGTTTCTAAACCCGGAGCTCTGGGAGACAGCAGGAGGGACTGCCGCTCGGGGGAAGCAGAGGCTGCGTGTGGGGCACAGCTTTGTGTTCGCTCTTATTTAATGGAGTTATTTTACTGAAAGTAATGACTCAACCCTATTGGGGATTCCACTCTGCATTCAGATGTAGTTAACGGAAAAACATGTTGATGAATAGATTTTCACTTTTCAATATTGCTGAGTTGCTGGTGGAGGGCCCACTTAAATGCTGACCGCTGCGATTATGAGAAGCTGTGTAGGCGTCAGAACTGAGGCACTCATCAGGAAAATGGGTTGAAATTACATCGACACAGCCATACAGAGTGTTGGAGAGCTCTAAAAAAAAATACATAATTGATCCTCTAGAATGGACACAGGGCTACTGTTTGCCTCTGATGTCCCAAATTATGGATTCCAAACATCTTTCTACATCTTAATCTGCACATCACATTAAAGCAGAAACTTTTTAGTGAGAGGGCAATCAAAGTCACATATGGATACATTTGCATTATGAAAATAGGGCAGTGTAAGTGAACAGATGCAGGCTAGATTGACATTAAATTTTAGGCTTTTGGTACAACACTGAGTTGCTGCGAATGATTGGCAAGGCCAATTTCCTGTGAACCCCCACAGCAGTTTTAGCCTAATTTCATTGGTCCTGCGGAGCAGCAAGTCTATCACTGTCTCAGATATAGAGGATTAGCCTCTCTTTCCTGCTCAGATGAATTTGCCTGTCATGGTGTGGTGATGAATGGCAGGAAGGCAGAGGAAATGTACTGTGGGCTCATTGGAAGTGGCAAGGTGAAGTCTGGCCTGGCAGCCTGCCCCAGGCCCGGCCCTCACGGCCGTTGTGACCCCCCACAGATGTCCAGGTGTAGGTTCACATATCGACAGCCGGCTCATCGGTCGGCTGGTCGGTCAGCAATAGACCACAGCATCAGTTTGACATCTGTTTTGACAAAGAATCCGATTCCATCAGCGTGTCTCGAGGTCCCCGGATACAGCAGATAGTGTCCACTGCTTCCCCTCCATTCACATGAAAAGGGTATGCTCCAAAGGTCAGGCATACTTTGAGCACCAGCCTCCAGTTTAAAAGCCATATATTTGATATTGAGCTGGATAACAATCTATTACAATTAAGTCAGCTGAACTCAATCTCTTTTGAAACTGAGTTTTAATAAGGAGAAAAAAAGGCTACAAGTTATGGAAATGTAATTGCATCAAGCAGAGTTTTATTATACGCTGGTGTGGAGGTATTGGTTCTTTTTCATCAAAACCTCCCCATCATGCCTCTGTGGATGTGGCTCAATGCAACAACAACAACTGCTCTCCATTTCCTGCCCTCTTCTCTGCAGCTGTTACTGTCACCAGCTTCCATCCCCGGCCCGACCCTCACCACACCTCCTCCATTTTCAGCTGTAATCATGTCGCCATGCAAATGCTGTGCACTGAGAGGTTCATGTTGCCCTCTCCGGGACATCATTCCCAGCTGCCTGAGCCCTTGAGTTGACCACCCAGGGGAGAGAGAAGCGGAAGTCATTACCACTATCACAGTCAGACACAGTCCCTATACTGCCAGACAGCCCCTCCAACTCATAAAGTCCTTGACGACTTCACTAAAACATCCAATTTCAGTCAGACCCCATTTATAATGACGAAAAGAAATCAATCACTCCAACCACGACACGCTCCTCCTGAATCTGTCTGCTTATTTGGCAACCCAAAATGGACCAGAAAAAAAGGAATCCCCCCCCCCCCAACGCTGGTATCCTATCCACATCTCCGGGATATTCATAATTCATCATCTTCGATTCCTGACATCTGCCACTGTGCCGACGGGTTGGCTGGAATTAGCCACTCCTGGGAGCAGCGTTAATGTGCTGGTGGGCCAGCACATGAAACCCAGCTGGGGAGGGGTTGCGGGTTGGGAGGAGGAGTGAGGCCGGAGCGGCAGGAGCCTTTCACACTCCTAATGTGTAATTAGGAGCCATTTCGGAGCGCTGCCTTCCTGCACTGAAATTAGCTGCCTTTTATTAATCAGGCAGACCAGTTCATGGCACGATGGGTCTCCCTATAATCTAACACAAAATGTTGTTCTTAATTACAGAGCGGGAGAGACAGTGGAGAGAGGGCTGCAGCTCCTGCACGATCCCCTCGGGTAAAGGTTCTGAACACAAGACAAATTGAACTTCTACTGCAGCACAGCAGTCCACACACTGTGCTAAAAATAATGGTCAATATTTTGTCAATCATTCTTCCAACCTGAGCATTACAGCCTATATGTGGCTTGCTTTACATAATGGGTCTATACACCTCGTACAGAGCATGCAGAGAGCAAAACTCTCACAGCTCCATGAAACCATTTGTCGAATGTCAGCTCCACTTGAATGAGAGATCATACATATTATGTGATTACAAGCACTGGTCCTCCTTTGGAGAGTTAAGTGCTGTGACCCTGACCATGCTCATCAGCGCTGATGCCCTCATGACTACAGATGAGGACTAAATACTTCAGTGTTCATCCTCAGTGGCTGTGGGTTATTTTTCCAATGGAAAAGATCACAAGTACATAAAAGGCAGTCCAGGCACAGAAGAATAATCACTGGATTCCTGGTATGGATGTTATACATGATTGGTAAAGACAGGATATTTTAAAATGTGTTCAGCAAGAGTTGAATCATTTTCTGCTTAAACAGAAATCAGTAATAATTGCTTAAACTGTGAATTAATTATCACTTCCTTAAGAATGAATACATTTAACTGCAAAGCTGAGAGTGAAGCTGAGACATCAAATATGGCATTTAAATGTAATCCATTTTAAAGCCTTTATAGACATAACTACAGGATCAAATATCATACTCAATAATCAAACATTTAAATGTATTGAAATGTAATAATTAACATTGTATATCTGAATAAATTATATCATAGAAATCCTACAGTATGGTATTTGCATCAAAAAGTATTTGATTTTCTTCCATTTGTTTCAACAGTCACTGGACGCGTTGGCTAATCAAAGAGTGGCATGGCTCCCTCCACAATGTTATCCTCCTGTAAGTGAATGCAATCATGCAAAATGGACACTTTTGTGTTTCTAGTGTTTAACAAAGCCTGATGCATATTTATGAATATTGTTGTAGTGCCAGCTATGCCTATAATCATCTCAGAGAATGCAGAAAATAAAACATGACAATACCCTCAAAATGGCTGCTTGACTAAAGTTTCTCTGGCGACCAAGCACCCTAACAGCTGATTAACAAACACTCATCAAAGCACTAATGGGCAGCGGATGATGAAAACCCCTCCTCGTCTCCTGATGGCACGGACTGCGGCAGGACGATTGCAGCACTGAGGTCATGTCTCATTGCAAGGCCGAGTCTGCTTTAGCATTCGGCAGAGCGGCTGCATGAGAGGATCGCCTGCCACTCGAGCCTTATTGATGGAATCCAGAACAAAAACAATCTGATGCGGGGTCAATGAGTGGAGGTCCTGGCCTGCTCAGCTTGATACTGAGTCCAGTGAACAGCAGCTGTCACAAAGAGCTCACACAGTCATAGACAGAAGCTCTGGGAAATTGGAAATTATCAACATAATTTATAGACATACTAGAACTGAAGGCCAAACTAAGAGTGGTTTATGCAACCCCCTCAAAATATATGTACACACACACACACACACACACACACACACACACACACACACACACACACACACACACACACACACACACACACACACACACACACACACACACACACACACACACACACACACACACACACACACACACACATTTAACTTTGAAGTAGAATTATTATAAGAAAATCAAATAAGTAATCAAAAGCTCAAAATAACTGATTATTACTATGTTGTGAAGTCACAAACCCAAGTTCAGTGGCAACAAGCTCTAACAATTATCGGTTTTCTCCAATTTGATAAGTAAAAAAAAGTAAAACCACATTAGTAAGAGACACATTTTCTTTACATTTCTTAAATGTATGCATTGTCTCATGATTCAATAAAATGAATCATGTTTTACCGTCAGTGGTGATGGAAGCATTCAGATAGTAAAACTAATCCCTTGAATTTTACTGCAAAAATAACTTAAAATATCAAAATTAATATTATACAGTGTTATTATTGCCAACACATCAAGAGGTGAGCAGCATTTTGACATTTGAACAAGTTGAGAAGGCACACATTTGAACTACTTTATGAACTGTTGGGTAGTTATATCGACAGCAAAGGATCTTATTTTATAAACTGATCATATTTCTTGTGTGTAAACCATAGTTTATTTGCAGATCAACATTTCTTAAAAAATAAGTAAAAGATTAACAATATTTCCCTCTGAAACATAGCGGCGTAGAAGTACAGTATAGCAGAAAATATAAAGTTGTTGTAATTGCAGTAACTGAATAAATGTACGTCACGATTACACAAGGCCCTTTTTAAAACTTTACACTGAATCAATCATTTTGGCCAATAGATGTTTGTAGAGTGATTACAAGATCAGATGAAATACTGCACAGCCATAGTGCTCTACACAAGATGAGGAAGTATTTGGTTTCCAAAAAGTTTCTTGAAAGAAGCAGCAGAAATAGTCCCAATAATAACAGTTGCACTGTAACAGTCGGAGTGTTGTAATTAGCATTCAGAGTGAAAGCAGGATCACGTGACCGATGGCAGAGTTTCTAAGTTCTGGCCCAATGGACAGAGAGTGAACTCCACAGGGGAGTCCCCGGGGAACGAGGCGTGCTGGGTTGGAGAGGGGTTATTGGACTGTGCCGTCTCTGACTGTGAGCCACTGGGGACCGGAGCAGAGGTGCCTGATGGTGCACTGAAGCCTGAGTGTGACACCTGGGCTGTCTGTCACGGCCACAAACACAGACAATGTGACACTTGAAAGGATAGAAGTTGAGGCTGCAACACCAGAAGTCAAGACCCAGCTGACAGTAAGGATGAGAGGCGTGCAGTTGCACTCAATTATTTCCCTGACACACTTAAATCCAAGCCTGTTTGTCTCCTTCCTCCTTTCGTTTTCTTCTCCTTTCTTCATGTGTCCGTGGTCCTTTAACTAAACCAGCGTTCTGAGGAGGCTGAACCCATCAATTACAGTTGTCTGATGGGACCGTGTGTGTATTAAGAGGCCGGATGAAGGGCTGCAGCACCACTGAGCTTTAAAAGGAGTTCTGACAAACAGCCTCTTACAATGAATTTCCCCGTCTGCATCACTAAACTAAACTGATATCCAATTATGTTCCCAACATCGACAAGCTAACGGAGCAGCTGTGAGCAGCATAGGCTTGCAGTGTCAGAATTGGCCCGGCGCGAGGCAGAGAAACCCAGGACCTTGAAGGAGATGTCACAAGGAGGCCGGAGTCAGCCGCTTGAGTGAGCGATGGTCCACACGCTTGCCTGAAAGCATGACATTGCCGAAGGGGGAAAAACACCATTTTATCATTCAGTGCGATTCGCACCCTCTCTCCCTGTCAAACATGCCATATGTCCCCGTCACAGGTCGTCTTGCTGGCTTATCGAGTGTGACAGGGCTATTCACACACTGCTCCCAATCAGACACCATCTCCTGCAGAAAAAAATCACCACCATAGCACAGTGACAGGCTGTCAGGCAGAGGGCACCAACCTCCACAGGGCCTTGGCTGAGAGTCTGCCCATGCGGGGGAGGGGGCAAAGGCCAGAGGTCACGAGGGGAGACCCAACGCAGGCATCCACACGTCCACACACCTCCTGCTGTTGACACTTTAACTTCGTTATTCAATCAGCAACAAGGCAGTGCTACAATCCAAGTTCAAACAAAAGCTTTAATTAAAATGTCTAACAAAGCTTTTATGTGGGAGTCCTTTTAGGTTTAACACACATTTTTAAAACATTAAAACAATCATAGTAGCACGGCTCACACTCTTCACATGCTCTGTGAAGTATATGTGACTTTAACATTTCACTGGACGTAGATCCCGGGAAGCTGGTTATTTGCCTGCCAGGAAACAAAAGTGGTATGTAAACTTCAGCTGGGACCTGGTCACCAGCCCATTTCCCTAACCACTAGACCATAGGAGCCCCTTATGGGTTATGCCAATGGGAGGCTTTACATTGGGACAACCAGAGGTCACTGAAACCCATACGCAGGGAGCACAATGTCAGAGCTTTGAAGAAGACTTGCTTCTCCCTGCGCCCTTCTAGAGACAGCAAATGTTTACTTTGATGCCAAAGAATCTCAGTGGTACTTAGCCACTTGGCTCCAAACACAATAACACTGCAGATGCTGAATATATTCACTAAGTGAGCAATCAGTTACAAAGTGGGCTGAAAATTACACTTATCCCCGACCCCATGATGATATGCATAGAGAAATAAATCAGAGAGCAAAAGAAGGAGCAGAGGGGCAAGGGGGAAAAGTGGTATCACCTGATCGGTCTTATCTTAAGAAGCGGCGGGATGTGTCACCTCAACTCTTCAGAAAAAGAGATAGAACCCTCCTGGCACATTTTATAAGAACGATTTCTGTGAAATGATTGCTAATCTATGCAAAAAAGCAATCAGCGACTCATTCATAATGCATGAGCAACGAGATACCAATTTTGCAACGCTTTCGGATTATGAGATGTTATCGTGAATGCAGCAGATGAAATATGAACACTCCTACCTGTACCATTGTAATTACATGACTGCAGTGGCCGTGAGACACTGGGAGAGGAAAATGTGCAGAAAGATACATACAGAGAGACAGACAGACAAGCAGATAGAAAACCCATTACTTTCTGACTGCAGACTAGCTCTAGATGGGAATATTTGTTTCTAACAGCTTTATGTATCCATTTGTGCTGTAATTTATCAACCTAAAAGCTGTGGTTTTAAGTACATCTGGCTGACATTTTAATGGTCCATCAATCACACAGTGTCATGTGATAACATTTTGAGATCATCCTCCTCCCTGAGCCTCAGAGGGAGAAAAAAAACTGAATCCAATAAATTGGCTGCAATCCCAGGGAAATGATGAGAACCTATTTCTAATTCAAAGCAAGTTCAATTTATGAATGTTGGATAATCTGCTTCTCAAATTAATGCTAATCAAATTTCATTTAGGATATTTTTGTTCTATATAGACCCCTAATGCACTGAATTTATTCATTTTTAAACTGCAGTTTATAGGCTGACAAAATAAATAAATGCATATATTACAATTCCTGTTTGGATTACTGGCGTCAGAGTAATAAATGCAATGCTATGTATTGTCAAAGTATAATGTATTTATTTTCCAAGAGCCATACATTCATAAACATCATATACAAAAATAAATGTAATTGATTTGCTGTTTAACTTCATTTTTTTTTTTTTTTACAGAAAAATACTGCAAAACTGGAGTTAACTCTTTTCTCTGAACATTTTTAACAAAAACAATCCAAACAGGCAGTGATGAACTTTGACCTTTCCAGTCTGATGAGGGTGTTTCCAACACATTCAACTGAGACAGGGCCTGGCACAATGCCGCTCAGCCTCTCCTCCTCAGTTTAAAACACACAAGCCTGTTTTTACCATCAGAGTTAACGTGCATGAAAAGCACCTGGAAGCTTTGTGAAAAGCACCGACAGATTTCATACTTTTACATTCTGGGCAACTCCGACACCAGGGATTTGCTCTTAAAACGGAGCAGAGCAAGGATGAAGGGTGGTATAAAAATCAATGAGGCTTTTCAAAGGCAACAAGAAAAAACAGCGCCTTAGCCTGCAATTAAACAAGAGCACTCCTGGCACTGAGGGATGGCGGAGTATGTTGCAGGTGCCCTCGTCTTCACAGAATCAATTACAGGATCGATACAATGACACGATACAGTCAATTCCATGATGAAAATGGGACGTGAACTGGGCGTTGCTCTGTGTCATGTGTTTCAGATGTTCACAATAATACAGCTCAAGCGGGTCTGTACACTGTGGGTCCATTAAATAAACAGGAGAGAAGCCCAGTTCCAGACCAAACAATCCTCCAGGTGTAAAAGGGATTGTTTGGGTGTTTTGAAGAGGGCTTGTATGAGGTTCTTATCCATAGGCGCCGGTTTGAGAAACTGACCGGAGTACCAACATGACAGCAAAGTAATGTACTGCTGTGGACAAGGGCAGCATCAAAACACAGTTTAGACACCCAATGAAATGATGTTTCAGTGTACACTATAATTAAAATGTGTTTTAATATTGAACTGAACTGAAGGTTAAACTGATCTCAGCCTGATAAGATATCTCATCAGCTAGGTTATTGTACTCTTGGACTCCACCAGGCTCAGGTCATTTTGAGGCTTTGTAATATTGTCACAGGACTTCAGTTTGCTAGTTTGGCTATAGTGTTGTTTTTTGGGTGTATATATGAATTATTGGATAATTCTGGTAAATATATGCAACCATCCATGATGGTTAATGCTGAAACCCGTATCCCAACTGCCTATTTCAGGGGAAACTTGGACTAAAGGAACAATTCAATGTTCCTCCCTAAAAATAAATCCTTTGGCAGCGTTCTTGTACTCCTGCTGTCTTAATTGGACCCCGGCACCTAACACCGTCCGCCACCCACTTACCAAAAGGGCAAACACCCCCGGGAGGATCATACAGCCCGTCATCACGGAGAGGAGCTCATGATGTGGACGTTGCCTCAGTCAGTGAGCGGAGAGAAATGCCGGGACAATGGACGCACACATCTTCCCTGCTGCGGCCAATTGCACATCCCTGATATATATTATAATATACACACACAAGTCATTTTTCAATACAAGAATAGACAACATACTGTGATCCGGAGGCCTCTATATGTTAATGCAAATGCTCACGCTAGGAAGTCATACATCCATGCTAGTAAAACCAGTAGCCAACAGCAACATGATATCTTGTCAGTCAGGTCTAATTCTGTGTTCAAACTTAATGGTTCATGACAAGCATCTCACCAGTCGACTGAGGGACCAGAGGGAATGTGCCACACTGAGCATGACCATTCAGCAAATTCACATTTAACATTTCATTCCTCCTGCTTGGACAAAATTAATTATACATCCTTGATAGTGCCACATTGATCCATCCAGACAAAACTCCCTAAACGTTAAATGTTAAATGATCGGACAGCATCTCTCTCAATCTGACATTCTCCCTCTATCCTTGACCTCTTTCCTCACTCCCTCTGTTATCTGAAATAATCTCAGGGCCTCTTTAGATTCTATTCAACAGAGCAGAAAGAAGCAGGCGCTGACATTGATAAAAAAAAATACCATCTGTGCCTTGCAGGGGTAAAAGGAGTGAGAGAGAATGAGACGGAAAAGAAAGAGAGGGGCTTCAAATGAAACGGGCTCTGTTGTCTCCCTCTTGTCCCCCCTCGTCAATGCCGTTTCAATTGAAAAGCGCAGTGGTAATTAAATTCCAGCAGGGGTTAGGGGCAACTGTGCGGCGCACTGACGGGGGGCTGCCCTGACATAAAGATGACACAATTCAAGAGGACAGAGGGGCCACCAGGCGGAAAAGGAGGGAGGGTGACAAATGTTGTGTACTCACATACACTGCCAGATTCATACTACTCAATCTTCATGACATTTAAAAAATAGAAAATGAAATGGATATTCAACTCAACTGAATCCCACTATGACCTTTTCCCCAAATCAGGGATATTCTAAACAGATCCTTCTTCTGTATCTGCGGCATTTGCAGAATATTTCGTAATGCTTAGGAGGATGAGCAATTAGGTGGAGGAGAATTCGGGAAAGCTGGTGTGTGTGTGTGTGTGTGTGTGTGCATATGTGTCAGCACAAATGTGTGACTCACATAAGGACGCTGGTTGTTGATTCACATTTTAGTGGCACTGATCCAGAGGCTCCAGAGAGGCCACACACTCCTGCTGTCCCCCTCTCCTCATCCTCCATTAGCAAAACAAAACAGCTAGTTGGGCTTTAACTGCAGAAACGAACGGCGCGCGGCATGCATTATTTTGACATTTTAAAAATTACCTAACCCTAAAAGATGATTCACACTATTATTCGAGAGACATAGGATAAATAAATGACAGAAAAGTATTTGATTTCAGCATTATTTTGTATTTGCTTTAATGTTAAAGGTAAATCTAAATAAAACAACAGGTTGAATGATGATTCAAAGCAGCATACATCTGTATGTATAATAACTCATAAGAACATTTTACATTATATGCAAATATAGTATATTTATGACATTTCCATCGTTTCCTGGTCTTACCAACATTGATTATTCTGTAAAGAAATATCAAAGCACAGATAAACCTCTTTTTAGAATGATAAAATATTAATAATAATAAACATTGGGTTTTGTTAAAAAAAAAAAAAAATTAAATGTATCAATAATTTTCTGTAAAATAACCACCTTCACTCGGTTATCCAACAACATTCCATGTTAATGCCAAAAAGTGAGCGTTTAATGACTTAGATCTTCTGACCCATTAAGATGTGTTGGCCCCTTTGCGCTTAACATTGGGTTGAAGCTATAAATTAATTCTGCCAGTGCTTCACATATATATTAATCAATTTATCAGAGCCTGTGACCATAAAAGGTTTCAGTTCCATGAAAAGCATTTGTGCAACTCCGATGCCATCTAGTGGACAAAGCCCTCAAAACATACAACTGTGCATTGAGGAGCAGTCATCTCCCCACATTTAAAATTTGATATCAGTAATTTGTTAGACACAGTTGCCTTGTTGTTAGTTTCAAAAATATTTGAAAATGCATTGGTTTCTGTCCAGCTCCCCTCGGTGTGCAGCTTTCCTCGGCCCACTGGTCGCCCTTCGTTAGTTGAGCTTACCTCTCAGGAGGTAAAAGCAACAAGACGACAAAGCGTCCTCCTGTTCAGCCACAGTCTCAGTAACGGTTTAAAGTCTCCAGAACTTCCTCCTTAACGGAGAGCGCAGAGTGCTGCTGGACACCCGGCCCGCCGATACTTGTTTCCCAGCAGTCGAAGCCGCAGTCGTTCATGTCCTGCATTGTGGTCTGGACAACAGAGGAGTCCGTTTCTACAAAACAAACAAGTCATAATAAAGTCATGTCAAAAACTGTTGTGTCAAAGTGGGCCACAGCTATACACACAAAGCTAAATGAATTACAAGCTAACGAGGCAGATGTTGTTTGATGTGTCCATGACTACACAGGCTACAAAGGGGCGTTCAGGGAGGAGCCTGTCCCGAACAGCCAAAGGACGACAACCGAGCCACACAAAACCTCTTCACCGAAGTCAATGACCTCGCAGATGTAGAAAAACGAGGCCTCTGAATGGTGGGATCCCACCAAACGTCTGGCATTTCCCTGCTGTTACAAATGAAACGGTCCCGTCACTTAAACTGCACAGTGATACGAATGCTAACCACACGTCCAGCTCAGATTCAAAGCTCTAGATGCAAGGGGCAGCAATAACTTAACTCGGTGCTTTAGTCACTCAAAATGCTTCAACACCGACTCTCTGAGAAGACGGAAACCAGACGATCTATTTTAAAATAGCTGCAACTCACACAGATGGACATGTTTTCTGAGAAAACAAATAAAGAGCATTTGAAAATATATTTAGAGGAATTCACACGTATACAAATATCAGGCTGCAGACAGTAACAAAGACTGAACTTGCAGGTTCTTTGCTTGTTTGTTTTGTCAGAGAGAGGATGATGTAGTTTCCTTATAACCAATTCCACAGTAGTACCCGCACACCAAAGGACCTCTCTTGTGCCGCCTTCTCATCATTTCATGCCACTCAAATCGTTGTTTCAGAGAGAAAGTGAGGCAGCGTTTGAGGAAAACAGAATATTGTCAGCAGGAGTCTGACAGTTTGGCTCATCAACCTTCCCTAATCAAATTCAATCCATTACAGGGACAATTCATTGGAGGATGCAGAAACGCCTCAAAAAAATGAGATCTTAAATTTAAATCAAAGGCTTAGTAACTAAAATACAATCTAGTGTAGACAAAAGGATAACAAAAACAACTGTTGTATTATGCATTAATTGTTTAAAAGTAAACCTATTAATACAGCCTGCGGGGACCATAGAATGGTAAATCTCTTCCTCTAATAAGATTCACTTTTTCACGGCCAGTCAAACGCAGAGAGGAGGGGGGGCCATGTCGTGTCTCATTGTGAAGGTGTTTTATGCTTTTAGTGTGTCCTGTATAGGCGTTCACAGAGGAGCAGGTCAACATGGAGACCAACCGTGTAGAGTTGCAGTTCATAAACCGCTCAATAGAAAACGTCAAGCGTGTTACGCTTTTATATGACATCGTGCACAATGTCTAGAGTTACCGGTCAGCCCTTCCAGAGGAGAATAGCGGAGGCTGTTTGGTGATCTCCTGAAGCACACTGGATGTGTCCATGTTTCCTGATGATGTTTCCAATTTCTGCAGAGCAGTGTTTGACAAATCATGCCTGTGGTTCATTTGGTTTCGTGGAGCAAATCTTCTTTTTCATTTATTGAGGCACGTTGAAAGGCAGCATCAATCACCTTTGAAGGGTGCCCTATAACTCTAATCTGTTCACACTTTAATATGATTTTGACAAAGTCAGCAGGTGATGAGAAGTTTAGACGCAGTCTTAAGAAAAGGCCTGTAAGTATATTGATCTGTGTGTGTTGCTAGTTGCATGTTGAAAAGTATAAAGTTTGAATTGTGTGATCATCTCACGTGTTATACTATTGCTCTGGAGAAGGCCGGAAGACATCCGCAATTAGATTTTAATAAAATGTGAAGCTCTACAGGCCTTTGTTGCTTTGATGTGCCACCTTTGTTTACAGCCCTCTAACGTTCTTCCAGACATTTAAAAGCCGCGTTACCTGGTCTCAGGAGAGTGATGCCGCAGCCTCCCCCCCCTGCGCCGGTCAGCTTGCTATGGAGCCCTCTGGTCAATGTGAGCCGGCACAGTGTGTCCAGGGAAGGGTGCCCCACACCCATCACGTTCAGATGGTGCTGGTTAATGTCAATGAGCTCCTGTAAATTACACGACGCAGCTGTTGTAAATACATGTTAATATTGGAGGAGAATTAGTCGTGTGGATTTGTTATCATTAGCAGTACGACAGTTGTATTTTGCTTTGTTTCAGATGCAAGGTGCTTTATACAATCTATTCATATTTTGTACCTCTAGAATATTGTAGTGCTCTCCAGTGATGGGCTCACAGGTCATCTCTGAGAGGACTTTCTCACAATTACAGGAAATGGCATCAACTGAGTCAAGCACCGGGTTCATGATGGAGGGAAACTACAGCGGAGGAAAAGAAAAACAGCAAATCAACATCCCCAACGTCACCTGTGCACAGATACTCTACACAAAGTCATCACTGCAGCCTTTGTGCATACGTTTTTAAAAGAACAGCTTTGTACGGGTACAGATTGTTAAATAGCAGACTGATCTATGTCTGAGGAAGACATGTGCACACCTGCTGGTGTCACCAAGGCAACAGCACACAGAGGCGCTGGCTAAGGGTTTAATTTCAATATTTTATGAAGGCACTCAACGCCAGGCTCTGGAGTATCTGCCATGCAAAAGCACCGCCTATTATATTAATTACAGTGTCGGCAAGTAACACACGGGGGAGGAAGAAACCATTTAGTACCTTGTTAATCTTGTCCTTCACCCTGGCAACAAGTACCTTGGTGCTGCGCGGTACTTTGGTGTTGGTGAGCAGGATTCTTAATAACGGCACCCTGCGAGGTCAAGCACACACATCTGCATTCACTTTACTCAGACAATATTTGTTTTCGGTTAGGAATACCTAACAATTGTATTAATTCACTGTGAACTCTTTTTAAATTAAATCAAATTAAAAAACCTTAATCAGTGTCATTACCTGCTCAGTGGTATTATCTTCCCGGCCAAGAATCTCAGCATGCCACCTTCGTACAGGGAAATCAAAATCATGAACCAGATAATCATCAAGTGATAACAAACAGTGGTGGCTCCATTAAAGAGTGCTGAGTCCACGGAGACACCATATGTACTGCAGCGCGTGCCAGATCATATCGGACCTCACCCCACGTTCCCACAGCGTTGTCTACTCCAGAAGGATTGCCATGGATGATCATCTCCCCTTGGAAAGCCCAGCTGTTGATCCGCTCGAGGTCCTCCTGACACCACCTGCAATTATTTATAAATTACAGGAGAACGTAGTATCCCACCCTACCCTTCACCCTCCTCTCTTTTGCTTGCAGATATAGACAACTACAATGTTTTGTGACTGCGCCTGTACTGCGTGTCAACTCGGCTGAAGCTAGGACAGAGAAAGTGCTGTAATGGGACATTATTTTGATAAAAATGGAATAGTTTACTCTTACATTTCTCTTCAAGTTATTTTGTACTGCTTTCTGTGGTATAATTATCCAGTAATTTGGCTACAACACTAATCTAGTTAAATAGAAGGCACATTCATCATATTTGTAACATCATAAGCTCCTCAAAATTGTGTTTTTGACATGGCAGGCCACTGTTTTGGATTGCATTATGCTGCAAGGGCATTGATGTTGTAGTGTTGATCTCAAACATGTATTAGTTTATTTGATTTGAGAAGATTCATGTTGTATTTCCAGGTCTTTTTATTCTCTGTAAACTTAAAAAGAATTAGTGAGAGTGTGTGCACAGTATGAGACATGTGAGAAGTAAAATCTCTGTGACCCTTTTGTTAGAGGCTATTCATCGTTAGGCCTAAGAATTCTGTCTCTGCTCACAACGTAATTTGCATACAGAGCTTCTAAAAGACACCTTCCCTGATATAATGCAATTACCTGGCAGTGTGATCCCACTCTTTGAGAGGAGCAGGGATGGTTCCACTTGCACAGAGCAGAGCTGCACTTAAGCACACAGAGTAGGCAGCACTTGACCCCAGTCCGGCTCCAGTAGGCAGCTCAGACCACACAGTCAGCGTCAAGCTGGGCAGCTCACTGAGGACGTAAACATACAAACTGAGTCCATGTTTGGATATAAACACTTCAATGCTGGATCTATGACGTACCTAATAATTAGGTAAATAAGTATCATTAACCTTCTTGACTTTACATAGTATTATGATATATTACTGGTACGGCTACAGTATGCACATAACTATAAGGAGTGTAATCCATACACTACTTTAAGCAACAGAAACTAGCTTGATATTGACGTCAATGTCTGTCGGGGAAGCTGCTTTTGGGCAGAAAGGAGAATACTCTAAACTAATTATCCGGCTTTTCTCTCGAGGGAAAAACACATCCAGACTTGTTAAAGGCGGCAGTGTGGTCCAGTGCCAGACTCTCATTAGTGGCCATCCTGTCACAACGCGCCACCTCTTTCAGACGCGGCAGCACCGTGTCAGCGCCGATTAAACCTCTCGACAACCTGCGGCTCTAATGTTCTTGAGCATTTTCCGTGCTTGCAGGTGCAAAACTAACATCCTGTCTGTCTCATTTTACTATTTTCTATTTCAAGGTGGAGGGAATATTTCAGATGCAGGGAAAATCACACTCAACTCATCTGCATAAATAGTGAATACATTTCCAAAAGAGATTGAATTACTTGCTTATAATAAATCAACCGGTTTAGTTTAGATAATTTAGATGACTCAAGAGCTGAACAATTCAGTATCACTCCTCGTAAGCATGTGCTGTAGTCACGACATGTGTTAATCAAATTAGCCCAAACATGATACAAGGAAGTACAAATGACAGTATACCATGCTACATGTGATATATGACATAAATCAGTTGGGTTTCATTTGAACAGCTTGTAGCTCACAAACAAACTCACAACCTCAGATGTGTCAGGTTGAAGTGTTTTGACATTACAAAATGATTTAAACATTTGCATGTGTCAGCTATGAGCACAGAAAGTAACAGTTGCTGAAATATTAACAGTTGCATCACCTTCAGGCAATGAGCGTTCCAGATGCTGTATTTTGTTTTTTTTTATAGCTGTTTTTTTTTAAAGTGTGATGTTGAGGTTTTACATTTCACACTTGAGCTACCTATTGGCTAAACTATTTTTGCGGGGGAAATTAGACAATTAGATAATTATTATAGGACTTAACCATCGGACAAGTGAGTCTCAAATCTTGTAAGGACTCTCCTCCTCTCACCAAAGCACATGTGACGAATTGAGCAGAGTGCACACTTCCCAGCATTCATCAGAAAATGTTCAGTCTAAGAAGAATTCTATAATTGAGACCGAACAAAAAGAGATGCAGCTGCAAAAGTCTTTGCCTGCAGGGGGCTACGGTGCTACATCTGTAGAGCCAGATGTGTGCAGACGCTATTGCTTTCCATTGCCTGTAGATGGAGCACATGGACATGTGTGCATCTACATTTTCCAAGTGTTGCTGCTGTTATTTTTCTTGTTCAAGGTGCTCTATGTTGGCTTGAAACAACTGGTGCTACAGCTATGGCCTGGTCTCTGGTGTAATGTGATTTTTTTTGTGGCCCTCTAAGCCCACTAGCCATAATAATAAAACAAACACATTTTGGGAAGATCTATCTCACCCTGATCCAAATACTGAGAGATAGATGTAAAGGAAGGCAAGGGTGGCCATGTTGCAAGTATCCAAGTTTCCATCGGTGACACCAACAAATTCACGCAGTCTCTTCACAAGGTCAGCATCCAAACGTTTCCCCTCCTCCCTCTTACCTGTTAACATGAGTTACAAGACACAGCAATCATCAGGATCACAAATAGCACAACACACACTTTGATCCGTATGGAAAAGACAAATGTATGATAGTGTATAAGAAATACAGCAACATTTATTAATCTGGCCAAAGGTAAGTTGTCCCAGTTAATGGTATGTCCAAAGACTGATACAAGAAGAAAAGTCCAGAGACAATATGTGGTAACGTTAATGATAATTAGATGCGATTGGAGTTAAATGGTCATTTATAAAAAATAAAAATAAAACTTTTTGGAGACATTGGAAACAAGTCTCCATACTGAAATGTCACTGTGTGTACTGGACTATGAGAAGCATGATGCATATCCAACACTAAAAATGACAGTGTTATGTGTTCATGGTCCCCAGTGCTGCACGATCCCTTACCACAGGAATAAGGAATAAGCTGCTTCAGTTCCGATAGGTCCCAGCAGAGGAATGTGTCAATATTTGGGAGGTTGACGCAAACACTGCCAGCGGTGGTGCCTTTCAACGATAAATATGTTCTCAGGTTCAAACTCACAGCAAGAGCCACCTGTAATGGAGCAGAGGACACATTGTGATTAAATGATCAGATGTTTTGCCCATTCAATGCACATCAGTTCAATTTTTTTTACTACCTTATTATTGATTTCCATTTATTTAGAGTACAGTGGGGAAATCATTTGCAGAGATGTACGTTACATAAATTAAACTAGTGATATGAGAGTAGAAAAGGCGCATTTGAAACAACAAATTTCACGTTTACATTTGTAGAAAACTGCCTAAAATGTGCAAAGTATTTGTCCTTTATTGAGTTTCGTAGCATATTTGCTCCGACTACGCTACCAGGCTTCACTTTTAAATCGTATTCATTTGGCATCATATGTGTGAGCTCCTATCTGCTTTTCCAGGTTACCTTTCCGTGCACAACCGCGTGCTCTCCGTGGAGGATCGCCTTCCCTGGAGCAGACACGAATAAGTCCTTGACTTGCATTTCTGTAACAGTTTCCAGAAGGCAAAGATCTGCCCAAAACTGTCTCTGACAGTATTATTATTAGCTAGCTTAGCACCTCTAGCACATGGTAATCCTCTGAAGCAGCAGCAAGCAGTTCACAGCTCTGCCCGACGGCTCTGCGACTGTCATGAAGACGAGACACATATAAAGTTTAACAAAGCAGGTTTGGTCAAACAACATGGACTTGCTCTGAGAACAGACTTTTCAACGCAGCGTATTGAAAACATGTTAAAAACCCGGCTGACACACGGGAGGAGGGACGAACATGTGTCTGATCTTCATTAACCAATCGGCGCCACAGCTAGTTGAACATATATTATTTTGTCCAATCAGCGACAAGCACTCTCAGACCACATGGTGAGTCAACCAATCGTGCGATGAAAATGAAACGCCCATAAACTACGGATACTACGGAAGGACAAGAGACATTTCCAAGTATCGTTCACCTTTAGCGGCTGCCCTTTAGCTTTAACATGGCTTCGTTTATTATCAAACCTGCTTACTTGCGTTGTGTTGTCAGGACAGGCAGGCTCATAAACGAGCCTCGGATAAGAAACACATTGTATTCAGTCAGAAGGTAGTTGTACATTATTGTTCTTTGTCAAAGGAAACGTGCAAACTCACTCATCTTGTAACCTAGCTGTTTATGTGACTGCTAACGTTAGGCAGCTGCTACCCAGGGATGCTCTTTGAAATATAAGCAGCTGGAGCATTGTTTAGTAACTGAAACGTTAAAACCCTGTGAAACAAAAAAATGCACCGTTAGATTAGAGTATATGCATGATTGTTATCTGTTGGTATCTTATGTGAAAAGTATTGTCATCTAAATCCCTCTCTTGTAACTTCCTGTCTTCCCTTTTCCCTACAGTTATGCCACTGAAGGAGACAACAGGGTACCTAAAATATACACCAAAACTGGAGACAAAGGTTGTATTTAATCTTAACTAGGAAAACAATACACGTTAAAGAACTTTTATCACGCTACGTTGGTTGACTAAATTCCTGCTGTGTCCCTCAACAGGTTTCTCAAGCACATTTACAGGTGAGAGGAGGCCGAAAGAAGATCATATTTTTGAAGCCTTAGGAAGTACTGATGAGCTATCATCAGCTATAGGGTAAAAATTTCTACTTTTCACCCATCAGTTGAATTCAGAACATGGTATATTGTTTGTCTCATCTAAAATGATCGTGTTGATTTGGACATTACAGCTTGGCCAGAGAATTTTGCCTGGACAAAGGTCATACATTTACATATCAGCTGGACAAGGTTTGGTTTTCATGTTGAATTTACTAGCTTCCTTTATTGCAGACATTGTACATGAGTCAGATATAAGATTTCTAAAAGTATTTTGCCTTTTGTTATTGCAGATACAGTGCATTTTACAAGATGTGGGCTCCAATATTGCCACTCCTCGATCATCTGCAAGAGAAAGTCACATAAGTATGCACTTGCTGTCTTGTCTAATGCTGTACAATGTTGCCTTGTCTGCTTGAAGATCTCATGGGTTTATTTATTTGTTTCTCTTTTGTTTTTGAAAGAGAAAACTATATTTACTGCACAGCCAATTGCAGAACTGGAAGACTGGATTGATAAATTCACAGAAGAACTCCCTCCACTGACCAACTTCATTTTACCTGTAAGCCCATTTGTGCATCTGTGAGATACAGTTAGGTCCATAAATATTTGGACATTGACACATGTTTCATTATTTTGGCTCTGTACACCACAACAATGGAGTTGAAATGAAAAAAATCAAGATGTGCTTTAAGTGCAGACTTTCAGCTTTAATTTGAGGGTATTTACATCCAAATCAGGTGAACGGTGTAGGAATTACAACAAATTAAAATGTGGCCACCCTCTTTTTAAGGGACCAAAAGTAATTGGACAAATTAATATAATCATAAATCTAATTGTCACTTTTAATACTTTGTTGAAAATCCTTTGCAGTCAATGACAGCCTGAAGTCTGGATTCCATAGACATCACCAGACGCTGGGTTTCGTCCCTGGTGATGCTCTGCCAGGCCTCTACTGCAACCGTCTTCAGTTCCTGCTGGTTCTTGGGGCATTTTCCCTTCAGTTTTGTCTTCAGCAAGTGAAATGCATGCTCAATTGGATTCAGGTCAGGTGATTGACTTGGCCATTGCAGAACATTCCACTTCTTTGCCTTAAAAAACTCCTTGGTTGCTTTCGCAGTATGCTTCGGGTCATTGTCCATCTGCACTGTGAAGCGCCGTCCAATGAGTTCTGAAGCATTTGGCTGAATATGAGCAGATAATATTGCCCGAAACACTTCCGAATTCATCCTGCTACTTTTGTCAGCAGTCACATCATCAATAAATACGAGGAAACCAGTTCCATTGGCAGCCATACATGCCCACGCCATAACACTACCTCCACCATGCTTCACTGATGAGGTGGTATGCTTTGGATCATGAGCAGTTCCTTTCCTTCTCCATACTCTTCTCTTCCCATCATTCTGGTACAAGTTTATCTTCATCTCATCTGTCCATAGGATGTTCTTCCAGAACTGTACAGGCTCTTTTAGATGTCTTTTGGCAAACTCTAATCTGGTCTTCATGTTTTTGAGGCTCACCAATGGTTTACATCTTGTGGTGAACCCTCTGTATTTACTCTGGTGAAGTCTTCTCTTGATTTTCGACTTTGACACAGATACACCTACCTCCTGGAGAGTGTTCTTGATCTGGCCAACTGTTGTGAAGGGGTTTTTCTTCACCAGGGAAATGATACTTCTGTCATCCACCACAGTTGTCTTCCGTGGTCTTCCAAGTCTTTTGGTGTAGCTGAGCTCACCAGTGCGTTCTTTCTTCTTAAGAATGTACCAAACAGTTGATTTGGCCACACCTAATGTGTCTGCTATCTCTCTGATGGTTTTGTTTTGATTTTTCAGCCTAATGATGGCTTGCTTCACTGATAGTGACAGCTCTTTGGACTTAATATTGAAAGTTGACCGCAACAGATTCCAAACACAAATACCACACCTGAAATGAACCCAAGACCCTTTTATCTACTCCTTGTAAATGAAATATCGAGGGAATTACACACACCTGACCTTGAAACAGCTGATCAGCCAATTGTCCAATTACTTTGTCCCTTAAAAAGAGGGTGGCCACATTTGAATTTGTTGTAATTCCTACACCGTTCACCTGATTTGGATGTAAATACCCTCAAATTAAAGCTGAAAGTCTGCACTTAAAGCACATTTTTTCATTACAACTCCATTGTTGTGGTGTACAGAGCCAAAATAATGAAAAATGTGTCAATGTCCAAATATTTATGGACCTAACTGTATGTCTAATGAGAGTCCAGGTTTTCCTGTTGCACTAATACTATTGCTATGCATTTCAGTCAGGAGGGAAGAGCAGCGCCGCTTTGCACATGGCTCGGACAGTGTGTCGGAGAGCAGAACGCAGGTCAGTTGCAGCATGCACCCGCCTTGAACTACATCAAATGAGCCCCTTGGTCTTGCTTTTGCGGCTCAGCAGGTTCTGATCAATCTTTTCCTTTATAGCGTTGCTCCAATTGTGCGAACTGGTGAGGCTGATCCAGATGTTGCCAAGTTTTTGAACAGGTCAGTCCAGTGCTTAAAAATGTATATGATAACATGGTTTTTCTATTGCACGTTCAATAAATTTGCCAACATTGTTACTCAGATTAAGCGACTACTTGTTCACCGCGGCCAGATATGCAGCAACGAAAGAAGGCAACAAGGAGACAATCTACAAAAGACCTGAATGACCATGACATGAAGAATAAGACAGACTTTGTTTGTTTTTGGGGATGCTTGGTGCTGCAGAGATTTTACTTTTATTGTAAATATATCAATAAATATGTGGCCCAAAATTGTTCTCTTATTATGATGCAACTTTATTCTTAGCATATTGTGGAAATAAAAGCAGTAATAAACTTCACTGTGGCAAATTCTTCAACCATTCAGCCAATATATGTACCTCCTTGTTTTGCACAGGTATTCATCAAACAGTTACACTTTGAATTGAGTTGGTCGTACTGTATCGGAGATCTTTAAATACTGCAGAATATTACAATTGTCATCACCCAGGGATTGAACAACCACTATTTATTTTGCTCTCCCTCAATTAAATGTGTCTGTACCCCAGTAAATTTTTGCCGATCCGAACTGCTGAGGACTTAAGGTACACTCGGCTTTCATCCAACATGGCTGCCTCCCACACAGTCACAGGATCTGGCACCAGCCCTGGCTCTTCTGGGACAGGGTACTGGCCCATGCCATCAGAGACAGATTGCGGTCCTCATAGGGTGGATAACGCAGATAGGTTACACACTCAAACCGTGTGCCCCTTAGCAGGCATGATTTCCTGTGAGAGAAGGTGTCAAAGCTGTGGCGGCCATGGTAGGAACCCATTCCACTGGAACCTGTTAAAAAAAAAAAAGTGTTGAGTTGATATATCACAAGTAATATTGTTACACAACTGTCTTTTGCATCATTTGTATTCTGCTGCCACCTACTTACCAACTCCACCGAATGGCAGCGCCACCATCAGACTCTGCAGGATGCTGTCGTTGGAGCAGAAACTTCCACTAGCGGTCTCACTCATTAGCCTTGAGATGACCTGCATTGTCAGAAGGGGCAACTCTGGATCAGAAACCCCATCGACTGCGCGAGACTCGCACAATTAATACGATGTCTTAACTTGAGTCTGTCATGTACCTTGCTGTTGCTGGAATATGCATACACACAGAGGGGTTTCTCTTGCTTATTAATAAAGGCAATGGCTTCCTCCATATTGTTTACAGTCAAAACAGGAAGAACTGGGCCAAAAATGTTCTGCTGCATGATGGGATCTGATTCTGCTACCCCCGTCAGAATCGTTGGGGCTTAACACAGAAAAAAAGAAGTTAGCAACAGTATTAAATGTATT
Organism: Cottus gobio; assembly: GCA_023566465.1. Lineage (NCBI taxonomy): Eukaryota > Metazoa > Chordata > Actinopteri > Perciformes > Cottidae > Cottus > Cottus gobio. The sequence goes on along the minus strand of CM042218.1, from coordinate 17,356,031 downwards.
CCATATGATACCATTTGCTTAGTTTTCATGCATACCGATATATTTCTCCGCTTCTATCACTTGGCCACCGACATCCACTTTGCCAGATCTCCACAGCATGTCTCTTGTACGGTTGAAGATCTCTAAATTGACCATGCGGCCATAACTGCGAGACTCTCTGGGATCAGAGCCGTAGAACTGCATCAAGCAGCACTTCAGGGCCTGCATCAGCTGTGCTTGGACATCCGAGTGGCACAGGATGTAGTCAGGAGCGACTAAACTCTGTCCAGCATTGTGAAAACGTGCCCAAGCAATGCGCTGTGCGGCGGTGGAAATGTCACAGTGTTGGTCCACATAACATGGGTTCTTGCCACCCAAAATCAGGGTGACCGGTGTGAGTGTGCGGGCTGCAGCCTGAGCAATTCTGCTTCCCTCCTCCTTGTTGCCTAGGGTTTGACAGACATCCTTAATGTATAATTCAATGTTTAATCCCAAAATGAAGTTATAGCTAAATTTAGCTTTACCTGTAAAGAAGACATGGTCAAATTTAAGTTCCACAACTTCAGGCAAGTCATTTGCGCCAGCCAGAATCCCATGGAAACATTCCTGGAGGAAAACAAGAATTTTAGATCAGATGACGTTGTTGCTGCTAATAAATACACAGTAGGCCTTCATCTTTAAAATCATATTTTGAGAGTAACATTTTTAGTTGGTCTTGGATGTCTCTCTCTACACTCTCAGATTTGACCATATCTTACCTCTTTAAAGTCTTGTGTCACATTAAAACCGCTCCCTTCAGTCTGAACTAATGTCTTCTTTAAAAGCACACAGACCAACTCCATACTTCTCAAAGTGGATTCATACAAATGAGTCATTAGGCTCAAATGAGTGGGATATACTAAGAATTTACTCAACCACTCAATATTTGACCTAAAAGACCTACAAAACATTGCCCTTTGTAAGACTTAAAAGACAAAAACGTTCTGCTGTAACTTCATATCCTCCTGCTATGGAATTACTCACATTGTCCAAGTAGAAGGGGACAAGACGATGAAGAAGCTCTGCTGTGTGAGCGGTGCACTCACAGGGGCTGATGATTGCACAGTTTCCTACACAAATTTGTAAAATATAAATCAGTAAGCCTTCGTGAGGACAAATAATACTAGAATTAAAACGATTAAATGAGTCTCTGCACCTGCTGCGATGGCCCCTACCAGCGGCACCAGACACGTTTGGACTGGACTGCACCAGGTCCCCATGATAAACACCACCCCCAGAGGCTCGCTCAATACAAGACACTCGTCCAGCGTGGTGGACTACATCAATCAGACAAGCTCAAAATGAAGTGACAAGTGAAACAGAACTCTCAGAGTGAAGGTTTATCAGTGCACAGTTTGACCAACAGAAAGAAAAAGACATCAGCCCACTTCGGTCTTACAGAAAGGCAACTGGAGTTTTAATCTGCTTTGGCGGCGCCAGAACAATGTGTTCTTTGTGGCAACAAGAAATAATGTTCTCTATGAATATTCCCAATAATATTATGAAGAAGTTAAACTCACCAGGTTTCTTTCCACGTGCTGCGGTTGCATCCACTTCGTAAGGTTGTTGATGGCGTGAAGTGCCTCATTCTTGACCAGAATCAATTCTGACACAACTGTCTCAAACCTTGGCTGGTTAGAAAAATAAATACATTACAAATTGGATAATTATGTGAATTGTCACTGTCTCCTGTTTTTGATCAGCACAACGACTATAGCCGAGTGTATCACCCCTCACCTTATGGAGGTCCCTTCCAAGAGCATCCACAAAGTCACACTCGTGTTCCTCGAGCATCCGCACCAGAGCCTCCAGCTGGGCCAGTCTGAAGACCTCCTTGATGGTCCGTCCTGCTCGAAAGGCGACTCTCGCCCTCCTCAGCAGATCTACACACTCAAGAGGGTATGTCTTCAGACAGGGCTCCCCCAGCCTGGTCCTGAAACAGCAGTTTTTTTAACACCACAGGGCAACTAAACACACCATCAATCCATAGTTTATCACCATACCTTCTGCACGTTAACCGGCCATTCCTCTGACAAGCATAGCACACCCTTCTTTTCCCACTCATGTTTATTCCACTCAGAATTCTCCACTTCTGGCCCTTTTCTGAATGGAGTTAGTGAGCAATGCAGCGGCTAAGTAAAAGCCCCACGAAGGGAATATCATGGAAATCCTACTGACAAGTCCAGCCAATCAGGTGGTGCACTAATAATCTTGAACCCAGCCACTCAAGGCATCATGTGGGCCTAGAGGTAGGCCTCTCGCATCAACTGACGAAATCTACACTCATGACCAAGAGAGAAAAAAAATCGTCATTGTAAACTGTGTGTTTAACGTTACCTTCGCAGCGCTGTGAACCATGAAGGTCTCGGCGAGCTGTTCATGGCTGTTCTGCAGGTTCGGTGCAGAGTTGTGAAAGTGCTCCCACCAGCACCTCTCACCCCGCATGAAGGGTCACGCAGTGCAGGGACCCGAGCACAATGGAGAGTGAGGCAAGCGTGCGCATTCACATCATAATCCGCCCGGCGCGGTCTAGGAAACCCAAACATGTGATGTTATGACACATTGTCAATCCCACGGCCTCCTTAAGGTTTCAAACTGGGTTTGCGGTCAATCCACAGACAGTCAACAGTACACTGCAGTCATGCGCAGAGGATCACACAGTGGCTCCAGACTCAGCAGGTGTTTGTAATAAACTATAATTTAAAGTCGAGTTATGGATCGGACCAATGTAAACCGTACTTTCATAACTCTGTAAATTAAATGCAACAATTAAATACATAGATGTACATTTACTGAATTGGTATTTATTATTAAAATAATCAATCAAATGGTAAAAAAACGATCTTTAAAATGAACAGAAATTACAAATTTGGCAAAGTTGAAGAGGAATTAAAATTCCAGTTTATAATGTAAATATAAACATAGAATTGAACTTAACAGATCGAATCCATGGTCACCGATACCTGATCGAGCTATTTGATACAGTATTGGCCCAATATCCAATACGGAGCGCAGCGTCCCTAAAAACACTGGCAGCCAGTGCTTGAGAGGGAAAGAACACACGTGATTCAAAGTAAATTATTTATATAATACTGGTATACATGATTTAACATTACACTGACAAAGTATCTTGCACATGACCAAATCTTACATGGGAATCTCTTTTTTTGACAACAACACACTCCATACTGTAGAGCAGCCAGTCTCAAAAACACTTGAAGAAAAGATGAAAACTTTCACAGGGAGAGTGGGAACATTTCCAGGGTCATTTTTATTAGTTTTTGTACTAAAAGAGCAGATAGTCAACGGTCAGCATCAGCAGTCCACCGGTACACTTAAAGTCTAACCTACTCTTGACATCATTTTAAATCAGATGAGTGACCTCATCACGAGACAGACAAGCTTTTGAGGTAACTTTCATCTCTCTTGCACACCAACGCACACTGCTCCAAGTGTACATGTAGTTTAAATCCATTTGCAGTGTTTCCACTTCTTGCTGGAATAGATTAGAAGGAGGAGAGCTGGAGCAAGATCCTCCTGACTGATTTGTCTGATCAGAACATAGTTTGCTCTCATTAGTATTCTGCAGGTTATTTCAATACGACAAATGTTACATATCATTATTATCACTTTTGTTTTCACCCAAGTAATGATATTACTAGAAAGAATCAATGACCAGTATGTTCTATAGATTTTGTTGCTTATTAACTAGTGTCCATACTCATTCATGACAGAATTTTTCATTTTGCATAATAAAGAACTTGTTAAAGATTTGATATTTACTTTCTTTTGAAGTTGAAGTCCTCTTTCTGGTAAATCACTAACTTCCTTAACATGATCTAATTGAACCCTGTAATAAGTAATATTTAGACTGATACGCTAACATTTCCCCTTGTGTCCCTTTCCGCAACATTTCCACCCAAGGGAACATAAAACAAAGCAAGAAGCCAGTCCATGACATCATGTTGACAGGTGTTTAAACCCCAAATAATATTTCCGCATGGCTCAAAAGGTCCACAGAGATCGGAAAGCATCGTATTAAACCCTCCTCGGTTGTTGATGTTGTTGTTTCTGCTGCTGCAGTGGTAGTAGCATTTCTGCGCTTTTTGTTAGTAGAAGTAGAGAATAAGTCCTGGTACATAGCCCCCGTTTCTATGGCTTGTTTCCGATATATGTGGTTATTGGTTACAGTCAAACATGTGAGAGCAAAAGGGGGGTGGCAATATATGAGGCACTCAGCGTTATTCAAAGGTGTTGTGAGAAATCTTCATTTTACTAGTATTAAGTATGAAGACGAACATCATTGATTAACTTTACTTTCCATTTTTAGAGAGATGTGTGACAACCAACAGCTGCGTCTGATTTACTGGGCAGGTACAATTGAGTGCCCAAACATTTCCAGTTCCTTTTTCACTCAAAAGTAAAAAGCTTCAGCAAGGACATCTTTTCTAAATCAAACAACAGTAGGAACACATTTTTCCATGTCAATAATCCCTGCTGCTTCAGCAGAACGGAGGCATATTTTCAAATGAGAACATAAAAAACAGCGGTCCAGCATCTCCCTCAAGTGACTGCAGTGTCTTTTAGTGGGGAGAAATGGAGTGAGGTCAAAATGATTTTCCTCAAAATGGGACATAATGTAATCAACACAGAATCACTGCTGTGAGCCACTCCTCCTTCATGGAGGTTGAACACAAGACATTGATTTGTCTTCCATTTATAAAAGATGCATTATGTTCAGCAGAACATTTTAAGACTCATCCAATATCAGCTAAAGGTTGCTTGGATAATGGGGTCCAAGCTTGTAAGTATATTAACAGCGCATCGCTTGGTTTCACTTGAGTGAGTCGACCACGTGTATAATGGTTTGCATTGCATCGGTATTGCTTTTCAGTTTGCTTAAAATGGGAGTGTTAGATCCGAGCGTGATTCTGTTATGCCTGAGAATGAGAGTTCTAGCCACTGTATATCTGTGTTTCATCAAGTTAAATACACAACATATTGAATTTTGGAAATGGCAAAGGGAGATGCTAAAAATTGGATTGTGCTGCAGAAACAGCATCCCCTTTGATGTCAGGGAGTGGGGCTGACGTAGAGCAGAGCTCATCCAGTTTTAAAAAGAGACAAAAGGAGAGTCCTTGTAGGTCCTTCATCGATCCCCTTTTATTGAGGGGATCCTCCTTTGACTTGATAGGCTCCAGCCCAGGTATGTTGAGCCTCTTGCTCGGCTCAGGCTGCTTTACATAAGCCTCCTGCGAAGATTGTCCGGATGCCACTGAGTTAGGAGAGCTCAAAGCCTGTGTTCATACTGATAGCGTAGCGCAGCTTGTCACGCAAGATGCTCTTCTTGCTGTAATTGGGCAACTTGAGCAGGTTAAAGCATGTTGATGAAGTGGGAAGTCGACCACCAGGCTCCTTCTTGCGGATTGTGAAAAAGCCCCGAAGAACACTGCCAAGGGTGTCTCCGGTGTCCTAGACACAGGAAATGCTGTTAGTACAAACGTAACGCATGGATGCGTCACAACCTTTAAGCTGCATCCATTTACTCATTTCTTATTCTTACCTGATCATCTGAAACTTCCACACAACGGATGGAGAAAGGTGGTTTGAGGTAGGCAAAACCTAGAAGAGGCGGCCTGGAGCAGCTGGTAACAAACTGCAAAACACACACACAAACACAGGAATAAATGAGACAATGGTAAAGCACTTGGGGTAGAAATTAAAAACTTTTGGCTGTGAAATTTACAAACACTTTACTTTAAGGAACATAGCCCTCTCTTCAGACGTGAAGTCACTGGACAGGATGTCCCACAGCCAGATGATGACACGATGGCTGCTGTGAAAACCTCCGTAGTAGACCGTATGCTTCCTGAGAAAGAGCAGTGAAGACAACAAGGATTAGCATCTCTGTGCAGAGGACGCATAGCTGAAGGAAAAAGCACAAGCACCGCTAATAAAGTGTTTGGATTGAGGAGACTTCTAAATTAACAGAAAGGTTAGTGAGGAGACTACCATCACAATGAGTATACCTGTTGTCGTAGCACAGCAAGTAAAGAAGAAGAATTTAGTCTGCTTAATAAAGATGTCTGAAATGTCACCTACTTGAGGTCATCGAGATCGATCTCTGCATTGTCTCCTGCGACAAGACGCTGAACCTCAGGTGTGGAAAACATGTGCAGCCACTCTGGATTAATAATGCTGCGGAACCCCCGGATGAAAGCCGCAGTTTGCTCCTTAATCTGCGTGTGCATCCGGAAGTGAGCCATGAGGTGGATGTAGCTGATCCTGCAAGAAATGGTGGAGTTTAAGTCAGCGTTAGACAGTGAGTAAAGAGTACACAACAATCAGAAACATTTGACATTTAAAAAGAGTCGGTATCCTGTTCTGTTTTGGAATGGATATGATTTTACATACTTGTTTTCGTTGCTGACTGGCATGGTTTTCCCCCCAGGTATCAACTCATGACAGACAAGCTGGAAGTGAACATACAAAGTAGTTTATGAATTTAATGTATCGAACTACACTGTAACATGTCGTCCATCATGTCTGTTCTTACCTGCCCCATAACATCCTCATCATAAGATAACGACAGCCCTAGATCCCCTATATCTCCATCGTAGCGCTGAAAAAAAACAAATTAAATGAAAGATGTGAGAGAGAGATTAAAATTGAATAAATTAGTGACAAACAATTTGTTCAAGTGTAATTCTAGCCGACCTTGATGGAAGTGAGGTTCTTATAAAACTCAGAGTCCAGCGAGGGCAGCTCGTCAATGGAGCTGTAGAAAGTGCTGTGGTGGTGACCCATGACTTGACTGAGGAAGAAAGAGGCAAAAGGGACGTCCACAACGATGCCCTGAGCATACAGAAATTATGGTTACACATTTGCCGAAGATTACCTAAAACAGCTTTCAGAGTAAGAACAACAAATGAATCAAATATACCTCATATATGGCTTTCCCGAGCATCTTCCCCACAAACTCAAATAGCTGCAAATGGTTCTCATGGATGTAAGATGTTGGTGAAGGATACAGCCTTTCATTTCCACTCGTAGTCTACGGGACATAAAAATCAAACAAAACAGTGAAATCAATGTCAGCAGCAGAAGTGGGATGCTTAAAAGAAATATTTATAATAATAGTCTGTCTGGCTTACCTTGAAAAGGTTGAGAGCAGGATTGAACACTTTCTTAATGATCTCCTCTAGGAACTCTTTGAACACACCATCCTGATCGATGCCAGCCTCGTCGACTCCCAGATCGTTGACAAACTTGACACGAATGACGCCTTTAATGGAATTTGCCGGTAATCTGCGGAGCTGGTCATATCCATCCTGAGGACAGATAAATGCTAAATGTTACTACGGAAGAACTGGCATGGACATTTTTGCTCTCCTTAACAAAATCTATCTGATCTGATGACTCCTTACCTCTAACATCCGTGAGCGACGAATGGTAATATGGGTAACATGTGGTGACGCAGAGTTAGTTTCTACCAATCCTAAATTTTCTTTCTCCTTCGTAACGATGTTCCTGAACAGCAGCACCCTCTAAAAATGAGAGGACATTTTATTATAAAAATGAAAAATGAAAAGTGACTCTCTGCCTCAAAAGAAAATGTCCTTTTTACTCACGTTTTTATGTGGGATGACATGTGGGATGTACTGCAGTATAAGCTGGGCTCTTCTCTTGCCTTTCTCCAGCTCTTGGAACAACAGGCTGGGCTTCATGTCCCTGAATGCGACACCATAAAGAGAGTAACGATGAGCGTTTTAAACGTGACCACGAAGCACAAACAGAAGGCCAACGTGTTGAGGTTATTAACAGCTACAGTGTTTGTATTTACTTGCGGAGCCAATGGTCATCAGGAGAGAACCGTCGCCTACAGTCCCGCTCATAAAGCACCATCAACCAGCCATGAACACTGTGGAACAAATCCAGTTTCTCTCCCTTCGCATTTTCTATGAGATACAAAACAGCTTTATCAGTAAAAACCCATTCATCATAACGGTCAAGATTCAGTGAGGTCCCACACTCACCTAAGATGCCATCCCATATCATCTTGTACACAAATGTGTTTAGAAAGGAAGATATGGTGATGAGTTCTTCGATCTTGAAAGATGTTTGTTCTTCATATACTTCAATGTCATCCAGAATTCTGGATAAGGATAAGGATAATGATAAGGATGGCTCCTACATGGGGCATTTCATGAACGTCACAATAAATGTAGAAAAATGAATCAATAAAATTACGTGATGAGGTGCCGTGAGCAGTCACAGAAGAGCATGAGCATAGCCAGGAGCTGCTTGGACTCTTCAGTGTCGTTATTTAGACACTCCATGAAGAGTTTGAGGCCTCCCTGAGGACCGAGCTCACAGATGAAGGCCCAAAGTTTGGGCAAAAGGTCATCCAGATGTGTCAGACCTGCAGAGCATGCAGAGTGACAGACTTCATCATGAACTTTCCAGGATGCTTCCAAAATACTGTACGTTTGAAAGAAATAAAAGAGTGGTACTGACCGGTGAGTATCTGGAGTCGTATTTGCGTTAGTGTGGCCAAAGCCGTCTGGTAGAGCACACAGATGCTGCACACCTTCTGAACTTCAGCGGAGTCGACTCGCTTCCCTCCGACAGGTTTCAGGATGTTTCGTACAGAAGCCGACTTTTGAAAAGCACGCTTGAAGAGGTCTGTCAAAACACAGACACAACATACAATGCAAAGAACCGTCAAAGACCTCTTCAAACCTTTTAGAATAGTCTTCAAATGTCAGAATAGGGTGGAGTTTATAACTCACTTTTAACTGGTAGATTGTTTTGTGAGGTGCTGGGCTGCGGGGGTGGTGGAGTGGGCTCCTGACTCTCCAGTTTTTTAGAGAGGACGTCACTGAAGAGTGTCCGAATGACAGAAACACCCCACAGGTACTGCAGCTGTTTAGTGACCAGCGGCATTGACTCATTCAGACTACAGAGAATGGGAGACAGAGATTCATATATTAATACCTGGCCTTTTTTTCCTTTAACAAAATAAAACTGAGAAACTACTTAATTATAAGCCAATCCATTCTATGACAAAAGTACACAAATAATTATGCTTTAAAAAAGGTGCCCGACACATGGTTTGATATACAGTCTACATAGACCACAAACATACAACTACAGCTCTTCCTTAGGAGCTACAAGGCAGTCTGAGTAGGTGTAGCAACACATGTCTGCGTCTTCTTTGTCTTTTAAGCACAATTAGCTTTTGTGCTATTTAAGAAATAAAAATGTTGAATTTTGCATTTAAAGGGATTCAAACCTTTCTTCTAAATTGTATATTTTGGGTCTCCTGGGAACCCCTTTTCTATAACATGTATTTCACTGACCCGTAGTCAACAGTTTGGGAGAACCAGCCCAGGACAGGGTGCCAGTGGGTAAGGTTGGACTTCTTTTGGGATACATATCTCTGGCAGTAGGACAGCATGTCAGTCAGGTCCTTCACAAAATGATTGGCCTCCTCTTCAAGGACTTTCTCATTAAGGTGGCCCAGGTGAATCAGGTTGCCTATCAAACATAAAAAAGTAAAATATGAATAGTCCACTGGACACACAATGCTTCTCTCCGTGCACAACTAGATTGCGTCAATGCACATATTTATCCAAAACATTATACCAAGTAAGCAGAGTGTGTGGCTTCCCTCGAGACACACACAGATGTCCAAACACTGTTCTTCCCGGCTGAGAAACAGAATGAACTTCCGCAGCAGGTCATGCGTCTGAATGGACGCCATACACTGTTGAGAAAGACCAGATATTATAACCTACTCTCTAACAGCACACATTATTATTATGCTACAACATGTGATATGTGACGGGGCTTTTACCTCTGGAGTGAGCACGCTGAGGTGGGATACGACGGCTGGAACTGACATGATGTGAAGGAGGAACGATCTTAGTAGGTTATCAGAGAAGTGAGCAGCAATGACTGGCCTGGAAAATAAAACCACAGAAAACACAACGCTGACTGGATGTAACAGAACTGGATACATGTCTTCGGCATCAGCTAATGGGGATCCTAATAAAATTCAAAAAAAAAAAACACGTCGCCCCCACTTTCTGTATTAAAACTGCAATATAAACGTATTTAAAATAACAATTACAACCACCAAATTACTAGCTCCCAGCTCACCTTAATGACAAAGAGTAGATAGCTGTTAGAGTGCCTTTGGAGAGAGATGGTTTAGAACGAGCCAAGCCATTAGTCAGCAAGATCTAAATAGGAAAAGTGAAAATGACATACAATGTGCATTATTATTAAGAAAATGATAAGAAGAAAGAAGTTGTCACAATACTTCATTGTATCTCATGATGAAACTGAAAAAGTATGAGCTGTACTACTGAACCTGCAGTACTGAATAGAATCCCTTTTGATTGAGATGACCCATGATATTTTCACAAATCCTCGTCAAAGCGGGTCTGAGAGCTTCTCCTAAAATAACGAGGGAAAGCATTGTGTTTTTTTGCATAAAGTATGTCCTGCAATAACAAACGATGTGTTGAACGACATCAGCTTGACTTGAGACTCACCCTTCCCTCTGACTATCCGCCAGGTTAAAGTGTCCGTGAAGGTCACCAGCATGGAGAGGTAAAGCGTTACCAATTTATTGTCTTGAAGTATGTCAGGCTGCGTAAGACAAAACAGACAGTGAAGTGAACAATTAAAGTCATAAAACTAATATTAAAACGTGTCAAATCAAGACTAACCTTTAAATGTTTCAGTAGTTGACAGCAGGTCCACAGCACATCTTTTATCTGTTTCAGCCAGGGAATGGTGAGGTCTTTGGAGAGAGCCAAGGAAACATACCAGACCTGAGGGCCAAATGTGAGAACAGTCACTGAGACAAACATATATTTCAAAGACTGTTTGGTATGTGATTGGTAAAAGTACATGCACACTCACTTTAGGTTCATTTTCAACCTCCATGCTGGCAAGGATTGCACGACAGAGCTTCTCAAACCTCTGTACAATGTGAACAAGTGAGACCAAAAAGCAAGAGTTTAAACTACTTCTGTTATGTTTAAAACAGTCTCTCAAAAGACTCCACAAAAGGTAAGCATTACCAGGTAACAGAAACAAAATTATTAGGAAAGTGAACTAACGTCTACTCATTGTGTGCAATTGATTGTTGCAACTCACCATTTTATCCTCTTGGCGATATACGAAAAGTAATTTCCTAGCAATTTTGAAAATTGAAAGTGCATTTCTTTTTGATGTCCCGGTTTCAGACGCTTGAAAATAGTCATCGACCTCTTTCCTGGTGAGACAAACATTTTTATTGAGCCAACAATTGCATGAATGTGATGAAACCAAATATGTACTATTTTACTATTGATGATCATGGTAAACATAGCGAGTTAAAAGATGGGTTAATAGTAAATGTGCAATAAATAAGACTACCTTATCTGCTTCTGGAGTCTGCAGCGACAGAGAAATCTCCTGACCAGGGCTTGGATGTGGGTTGCTGATTTCTCCTTGTCCTTATGTCCTTTCCTTTCCTCCCTGGCCTGCCGAGCTTTGTCCAGGAACTCGGACTTGGAGCTTTGGGTCACACTAAACATTGTGCACCCTGGAAAAGAAGCATTCAACAAACTTTCTATATAATGATCATCCCCATGATTGTAGTGACAGAGCACTCTTTATAAATACTATAACTGTGATAATGTAGCATCCCAACAACAGCACATGATCGCATTATGAGTGAACTTACGTGCGATTTTCCTCAGATGAAGATTGTGTCTGGCCTTTAGGCTCAACTGGCGCTATACCTCTTCAGTCATTTGGTTGTCCTTGAGATCCGAGCCGGGGGGAAGCGAGACGAAAGAAGAAGACTAACTTGCCATCTCTAGAGCAGCGGGCGAAAGATGGAGCTGGTTAGTTAGTTAGCACACAGGGCTAGTTCGCCACTGGTCGGCTTGATACTCTCTCACGGAGAATCTTTTCACATCCATTCAGCGGGATTTATCATCACAGTGATGTTAGGGTCGAGTCTGCATCAATGACAGCCGGAAAAACACGGGCGACATACTGTTTCGAAATGTAAACAATGAGAGGAGATCCGTACATCGACTGCGGCCATTAATCCCCCGTGTCGCACTAAATGCGTCCGGGTAGTGTTTGTCCTGATTTATAAAACGTTACATGGGAGTGTTTTTTAAGAGAAGGTCTCAGATAAAGCAAACAATCTGTGTTCGTGGTTTCGCGACACCCACTTTGTAATGTTGCTCCCGGATAAAGGTTTCGTCCCGGCAGCTGAGTGAGCGGCGGGGGACTGATATCACTGTTACTCCTTCAACAGCGGAAGCGTGGAGGCTAATGTGATTAAAGCTACGTTCTTCAATATGTCAATTTAAAGTAGCATGACAGAAAGTGGGCTCAGGTGGGGCGTTGCATTGCGTATCGTTTGACCTCACCTCCAACAGTCTGTAACGTTTAACTAAATAATGTTAACTGTCCCTTTAAACAGTGCAGAGAAACGTTGACGTCATTTTTTGTAACTGCGCAGCGTTGGACCGGAAGGAAGTGGGTGTTAGCTGACTGACGTTAGCAAGCTACAACTATAAAGTCTGCTGCGGGTTCTATGGTAAATATACTTTTGTTTTATATAAAGTCCAACTACAAACCAGTTAATGACGTAATGTAGACATGTTCAAACAATCAGTATCATAATGCGTGTATTTTTTGCCAGATGTATGATCATATTGATAACTTTAGTTGATGCTATCTAGTTAGCTAGCTCATTAGCAGTGTTGGCTAAAATTAAATTACTACTGAGCTGGATTTAGGAATGCGGTTCAGTGTTCACTGTGTAATTACACAGTGTTTACGCCACATAGAGGGGCGGAGGAGCCGTGAACAGTCGCTCAACCGTAATAACACATGTTATTTGCGTTTTGATAAAGGATACCAGCCGCATAGTAAAAGTATCTAAACTGTAACGTTAATGTTGTCTTTGCATTCTCTCTTTACTTAAAAGCTTAATCGTGGCAGCCTGAACATAAAGACGAACGAAAAGGAAAACGTCTCTTAAAATATGAAAAAAAATATGAAAAACATGACATATAGCTGCAGTTGTTTGGTTTGTTATTGACATGCTCCGAATAAACATTTAATTGTTTGAAGAAATTATTGCGATTATTGCGATTTATATATATATATATTGTTTGAAGAAAATCTCACGATTTATTATATTTATTTTGTTCGTGAGTTGGCAATAAGGGTCGAGTCACTAACTGTTACATTTTCTGGAGTCATTTAGCAGATAAACTATCTACATTAATATTGAGCTTTGTGTTATAACCAGTTTCCACTCAGTGTCCTAAACCAAGCTAATTCAGTGACACACCAGCCCTGATTCAGGTGTCATTATATTTTACCTTTTCTTTCCTAGGAAGAGATGTCAGGAGAGAGTGTGGTGAGCTCGGCAATGCCGGCAGCTACAACCCGTACTACATCCTTCAAGGGCTCCAGCCCCAGCTCTAAATATGTGAAGTTAAATGTGGGTGGGGCACTGTACTACACTACAATGCAGACACTAACCAAACAGGACACGATGCTCAAAGCCATGTTCAGTGGCAGGATGGAGGTCCTCACAGACAGTGAAGGTAAGCTAATGGTGAAGGTTATTATATGCTGGGCTTGTCAGCCCTGCACTGGCCATGATCTTTTATCTTTTAAACTAACGTTTCACCATTTTGTAACCTAAGGTTGGATTTTGATTGATCGCTGTGGAAAACATTTTGGGACAATCCTAAACTACCTTAGAGATGGGGCAGTGCCACTTCCAGACAGTCGACGGGAAACTGAGGAACTGCTCGCTGAGGCCAAGTATTATCTTGTCCAAGGCCTAGCTGATGAATGCACAGCTGCCTTGCAGGTACTGTCTCCACATAGCGCTGTCAGCTAGGCAGGGCAATATATTAAGACTTCAGAAGTTTGTGTAAAATCAACTCCACAGAACATTTACTACGTCCTATTTCTTTGGAAACATTTCTGAAATTCCTATCATTTCACCTAAAAAGCTTTGAATTAAGTGTTGATTAAATAAGTGTTATACAGTTGACTGCACTGTATATTAAAACAGTATATAATCTAAAAAACATCAAGGCTGAGTTGCATATCCTCCATCCTTTTGGCCTCGGTTCTCTTATTATATACTGAATGTTCCACTTTTGCAAGTGGGATTGTTTTAATGGAAAAAATAAGTACGTTATTTTCTCGTACAGAACAAAGAAACGTATGAACCACTTTGTAAAGTGCCTCTGATGACATCATCTAAGGAAGAACAGAAGCTTATTGCAACCTCAAATAAGGTATGTTATAGATAGTTTTTACACAATGTGCTGAATTTCTCATGTTCATTATCAAGAGAAATGATATATTTAGAAATGAGTAATTTAAACAAATGTCTGTCTTTGCAGCCTACTGTCAAACTGCTGTATAACCGAAGCAACAACAAATATTCATATACCAGGTGAGTTATTTTCATCTGATATCATAATGCATAATGCTGTGAAATCATAGAAGTTCATTAAATAAATGACCGTCTTGTAACACTTTTTTTCCTGCCAGCAATTCTGATGACAACATGCTGAAAAATATTGAGCTGTTTGACAAGCTGTCATTGCGGTTCAACGGCCGAGTACTCTTCATCAAAGATGTGATTGGGGATGAGATCTGTTGTTGGTCCTTTTATGGCCAGGGGCGTAAGATTGCTGAAGTGTGCTGCACCTCCATTGTTTATGCCACAGAAAAGAAGCAGACAAAGGTACATATGTATTTGTTATCTGATCACTCAGAAGACTGCTTCGGTCTTTTGTAAATGTAGAGCTACAGTATGTTGTTTAAATATCTCCTTATATAACACTCTACTACTCTGCTAGGTGGAGTTCCCTGAGGCACGAATCTATGAGGAGACCCTCAATATCCTCCTGTATGAGTCCCATGATGGGAGGGGTCCAGACAATGCCCTGCTGGAGGCAACAGGGGGCGCTGCAGGACGTTCTCATCATCTGGATGAGGACGAGGAGCGAGACCGAATTGAGCGAGTTCGTAGGATCCATATCAAGCGACCCGATGACCGCACACACCACCACCAGTGACCTTTCTCCTTCGACCGCCAGCCTTGCACCACGCTTGTGCCTTACATCACCCAGCGCCTTTCTATCTCACTCCCACTCTTATTTTACCAGCTTTTTCTGCAGGAGACTACAATGAGATGCGTGTCATACAACAGTGTGTAGTGGTGATGTGATTTTGTGTTTGTTTGTGTCCTGTTCGTTGTGTGTTCTGACAGGCTGTAGTGTTTTGTTCTCTGTTTGTTGGCCATGATAACTTCTATCAGTGTTTTCTGCTAGTGTGCAGGAACCCATTGACCTGAGTGTTTGCATTCAAAACAGCAGGTGAACACAGTTTTACCTTATTGTGTAGGTACAATTGAGTATTGTTGGTATACATCAGTTATTTGAGGTCCATTACAACCAAGAGAACATTACTGATATCATGTTAGCAGCTAAAGATTAATGTACATAATTTTTGCTTCTTCTTACCATGGTTCTGACGGGTCCACTGTAAGGTCATCAGTGGATTAACCAGATGTTGTACACAATGGGGCCACATGGGGGCACTATTTTACTCTTGGAATATGTTGCCATGGCTATTTTTGTAGCCTGTGGATAATGGCTATTACTTTTTTTTGAATTGTACTAATTTTTGATAGTTAAGATATCACATATGGGTAAGACATCTCACTGTCGTGCTTCTGCCATATTTAGTTTTAACATTTATGCATTTTCCCTTCACTCCCATAAATTATCACTATTTCTGTGGAGGGAACTTGAGCTGTGACCTAAGGTGTTAAATGTACTGAGGGTGATTGAATGATGGATGCTGAGATTGAAGTGAATGACTGTAACCAGAGATCTCCCTGGCAGGAAGGGAATCCTGTCTACAAGCTCTTAAGAGGGAGAGAAATTAGACCTGTCCTTCATCCCCGCATTCATCGGAGAATGTACTGTTTGCACACAATAGGTTTTAGTAGAAATATGTCTAACAATCACAGTACTTGTAGGTCTGTTGTACAGAAGTGAACATATATGTATGTTTTATATTTATACATACTTTATCACAAATAAATTTCTACAATATATTTTGTTCCGTTTTAAATTTGCATACTCCCATTGTCAGTAGAAATACAAAAGTATAACACATGGCTTAATTTTGAGAATCAAAGTTACACATTCTTTAAAGCATTTTATGAGTAATTGGAATCTTACATTGGAGTACTTTTGGTTTGATTTACAGTTCAGGCACAGAATGATGTTAAAAATTGACTTTAATATCCTTGGATGGAAAAGTAATTCATCATTGACTAACATGTACAGATGAGAAACGTGTTGTACAACAAAGCAACCTCATCCAAGTGCTTCTGGTCAGGTGTGTTTCATTTAGATGCTGATCTCCCCTCAGGGGTCTCCTGATGAAATATGCAGGGGCTTCTTGTGCGTCATCTCAACCCCACACATGTTACCGCGTCCTCACCCGAGTGGCAACCTGCAGTGGCAAACGGCTTGATTCATGTTGTATCCTTTTGTCTGAGCAGAGCCTCATATTTCACTTCATCATGAAAGCACTCATCTCACCACCATGAGGTGTCCGTTCTTGGCCTTGTAAACCATGGGCTCCTGCCCGGTGCTGAAGTCCACCGCACCCTCTTTACCTGCCTGGATTTCAATCTTGATGCTGAGAGTCGATGCACAAGGTTTTTAGATTGAAGCACATATCAAATCCAACCTGTTAGATATTTTCTTAAACACAGACTCACCTGCCCTGAACCACTTTGATTGCATTCTGTTTGTTCGCGATGACAGAGAGTTTGCTCAAAAACTCAAACAATGAGTCGCACTGCATTACAAGGTCCCCCTGAAACAAGCACTAAATAATATCAGACAAATGGAATATGTAAACATAAAACTTTAAATATACTTTATGCTTCATTTCCATAATATTCAATTGAGTAAAGTTGTTTTAACAAGTCAGAATATACAAAAAACATTTAATTTGTTCCACTATATCTTATCTTTTCCATTTCCACACAATACAACATCCCCAGTGCTATATTAGTGAAGAGACCGTTCTTACAAGCCCAAATATCTCCATATGTATATAACATATATCCACATACCTTCTGTTTAGGGTCCTCGCATTTTATGTGGAATACGATGATGCTGTCTGTCAAGTTACTGACCGAAATACCTGCAATGAGTAAATTACAGACACATTAAGCCCAATATGAAAACAATCCCTAAGGGTGAAATGTATAGTTTCACATTGCCCGTACCCTTGAGCGAGGTGTACAGCACTCTCTGTTTGATCTTGGCTTCCTCTATCACATAAGCAGCTGTCTGGGTGAGGATGAGCTGTCGGGGCCTTGGTTTGAAGCCGTTCCTATCGTATTTAATCACCGGGACACTGTACTGTATGAAACACCGAACACAACACAGTGAGTTGTGTTTGATGTGTATTTCCTCTGGGTGCATAATGACATATTATTACCTTAATGTGCTCATTGCGAATCATCTGGAGAACCCTCATGTTAATGTCTTGTTCACCTAGAGATATTAAATGATTTTAAATGATCAACAGGAAAATGTGTGACGTGCGTTTATCTGCTACTTACTGATTCTGGTGTCCACAAAAGGTTGAGCTACACTCTGTGGATAACTGTCCTTTTGGCCCTTGAAGATGGAGCTCGCAAGAAGCTTCATTTGAAGCTGAAGGGACACAAAGTGAAACGTTTAACCCGACAAAAAAATAAAATGATGATGAAGTCTTAGATAATGTATTCCCGTGTATGTTACCTGGGCTTTTCTCTGGGGAGTAATTCCTCTCACATATCTTCGCACCATGAGACGGTAGTGAAGCTTACGCAGCATCTCTGAAGTCTGACGAGAACAAAAACATGCACAGATTCAAAATAAAAGCTCAGCTTGAATTTAAGTTTTTAAGACCAAGCTGATTAATCGGTGTACCTCTGTCAACACTGCTGGGGGAGTTTGCCAGGTGGTTTTATCCAAAACCGTCTTTGGCAGGTTGCCTTTGAGCCTGTTCAAGTAGTTTTGTCTCACAAAGGCCAGGTACTCCGAGTTATCTGTGTTTTTGGCTTGTCCTCTGGTCATGTAACCTTTGATAAATCTAAAAGTGATTTTAAAATATGGTATCAGTGAACATTTGACACTAAGATTGAGAGGAGATGTGTCATGAAGTTTCATCTCCGTTCTTACTTCCTGATGACTTTTACAGCCCAGGCTCTCTTCTCTCTCTCCTTCCGAGCATGCACTCCTCTCCAGCATGTTTCAATCTTTGTGGCTGAAATAAAAAGAAATACAAGAGAGGCTGTGAGAGTTTCCTTTACTCACATAACACAACATCATGCATTGTGGCATTTACCAGCTTCTTTCTGTTTTTTGAACTCTCCCTTTGCTTTGTATCCTTTGTATTTGGCCTGGAGCTTCGTTGCTGCAAATTCAGAGCATAATATTGGATCACTGTGCATAACTAATGACTGACACTTAATCCCACCAGTTTTGCACTCACCCAGGTCGTGTTTACATTTCTCAAATGCATCCTCTGTGGCGTAAAGTGTTCTCGGATGACGGATGAATATTTTGGTACTTAAACAAAGGAAAACATAAATACATATGTTTGATTACTCATAAAATGTGTCCTCTATGCTGTATTTAGTTAGTGATGTCCTCACCGTCCCATTTTGTACTCATCTGGCAAGTAGCCCAGATGTTGTACCAGCACTTCCACTCCATCAGCAGGCAGTCCTCTCCAGTGAGGCCAGGTGGATGGGCACAGGGGTTTATATCTGCAGGAGGCAGCACACAACCCACTCACAAAATGTACTGGAGAGTATACTTAAACGGAGGGTTTTAAATAAGAAATTAAGGATGAGGCTTTAGCTCCGTGGTCCTTCATACCTTTTTAAGAAGACCTCATATTTGCGTCTGTACGCAAAACCAGCTCTCCTGACTCTGAGGTGCTCCATCAGGCCCAGGTACTTCACCTGGTGTCTGATCAGAGCTTCATCAAATAGACCTGTGTTTGTGTGAGAGAGACATGAATCAAACATCTCCATCCTGTGAACTAAATAGTTGCATGTATGTTCTACTAATTCAAGTACCGGGCTGCTTGGACTCATTGGATTTCAGACAGCGTATGTACCAGGCCTCCTTAGCCATGAGGATCTCTGTCAGCTTCAGCAGGCTGCTCTTAAACTGGGTCGCCACCTACAGACACAACATGAGGGTCATAATCCCCAACAGTTCATCTGTCACTTACATATGGCTTAATGATGACACCGTCAGACCGCCATTGAAAGAGAAGAAATTACTTGCCTTTGTCTCAGTGGT
Source organism: Cottus gobio (assembly GCA_023566465.1). Taxonomy (NCBI): domain Eukaryota; kingdom Metazoa; phylum Chordata; class Actinopteri; order Perciformes; family Cottidae; genus Cottus; species Cottus gobio. Next base: position 17,336,565 of record CM042218.1, on the reverse strand, counting down.
CACTTGATTTAGACCAGTGGTTCTCAACCAGGGAATTGTGACCCACAAGGGGGTCATAAAATAGTTTATGTGGGTCAGCAGGTGTTTGTGGACGAACAAAATAAAATAGTGTATTCTAATCTGGAGAATGTTTTTTTTTTACATTTGAACACCAGTACTATCGGGTAGAATAGATATCCGCACACTTAAATCTATGCAGAGAACATTTATCACCAGTACCATCAAAATCCACAATGGCTGGAGCACATTGGACAATGCCCCAGTGCAATCTGTTCAAACTAAACTAAACTGTACTCACAAACAATGCATTATTTATTATTTATTTACAATATTAGAGCAATCACAATGGGCACTAGTGTCGTGACCACCAACCTGAATATTCTGGGGTGTTGTGACTCAAAAGGGAAAGAAACTCCATAAAAATGTCAAACTGGATGTCCTGTATGGACTACACATTATGTGCTATTTTTGTAGATAGTACATTGTTAATGGGATAATGGGTGCTAGCTTGTATCATGTGATCTACTAGTTCACAAGTGGAGATGATTTTTGGGTTTGTATGTACATATCTTGTTGATTGAACAAGATTCATCAATCTTTTGGGTGCTTGCTCCCACTTTAGATAATGACCAGAAAATAAATGCTTGTATATGACTTGTAACTCTGGGCCACAACACAGTACTGCTGATGACAGATAACATCTGCTTCATCAGTGATACAGCTGAGAGGATGAGGAGGGTCAAACATGAACTCACTGTTTCTGGTCTTCTCCTGCTGTCTGTATCCATTGAGGAGAAGCTCTCTCTGACGATGGCATTCTTAGACTGACAAATCAGCTATGAGAAGTTGAGATAACACACAAAGATTAAAACACACCAATTAAACACACGGTGTGATACGGTGTGTTACTTCCAGCAGCAGAAACTAAAGTTAAACAACAAATAACTCTAATTGCTGCATTGCAATAACTGTTGGAATGGAGCCATCATAAATGTGACATGGTTAATATGTTCAATTTCTGCTATAAAATGTCAATATATCTGCTGTGAAAGGTCTTTGAATATGATTCATATGATAACAATAAAACATAGGAGTGCACTATGCTAGCAAGGCTATCAAACGTTTGAGAACTTTAGCATAAAGGTCAACAGATACTATTGATAATAACCAAGGTACAAATTAAGTTTTCATAGGACCACTCCTTGCCTCAAATACTATATAATGTTAGTTAACAGACTTACATCTTTTATGTTTTTATATAATAGGTCATTGTTCTTGTCCAGGAAACCTAAAATGTCACAAAAAAGCTGTTAGTCGGTGGGAAAAAAAAGGTTTAGATGTTTGAGTAACAGGGCTTGACATGGTGGTTTCTTTTACCCACAACGCAGTAGGTGACCTCCCCGGCATAATGCAAGAGACGGAAATCTCCCCTCTCCAGAGTCTTACGTGTCATTTTGTCAGCCAGTTTGTGCCTGCAGTCAAAGAGGTGGAGAGAGACAGAGGGATGAAGAGCCAGAGGCTTTACAGACCAACTCTAATCCTCCATCTATATCGGTTCACTGCCGGCTCACTCACGAGAGACCAGTTAGCTGAGCGTTTTATAAACAGAGTTACACTTCAGTGTTAAGGAGAAGCTTTGAATAACAAAGTGTTATTGAGATTGAGTTCATATATAATTAAAACAAATGTTTAATAACCAATGTGCAACACTGGCCATGTAAGCCTCCCTACATGTGTCATGTCCTGCAGGTGTGTGCTGTTTAGGTTAGTGTTAAACTCACGTGACAAAATGAGGGTGATTTGCCATCTTTTCTTCCAGTCTCTCCAGAAAGGTGAGATCTGTGGCATATCCTGGCCTGAGACACTCCTCATCCTGCAGGAGTGTCATCATCACACAATGATCTGTCAGCTTCACTGTTGGTTCAATAAACTGTGTTCACTTCCCACTGGAGAATACACACCAGTATAGATATGATCCCTCTGTGTTTCTCCTCCACCAGTTCACAGATGATCTTGTTGTTGAAGAACTGAACTGACTCCCACTGGAGGGGAGAAACATGAAAACAGATTATGGATGGAAATCTATTCAACACCGGTCAGTGTAAACACACTATCCATCATAATGATTGATTCGTTATCCCTCCCAGGTTTACCTCAATATCTTCCGCTTCATATTCCTCCTGCTCAGCCTTGAGTGTCAACTGGATAAAAAGCTGCTGCAACTTCTCGTTGCAGTAGTTTATACAGAACTGCTCAAAACTGAAGAAATAAGTCATGACAAACAGGTCACACTCAGGGATACAATCATTGTCACACAATTAATCATACATGTGCAGTTTCCCATGCAAATTTCAGATGTTACAAAATCAGGGTAGTGCCACGATGTTTGAAAAGGAAATATGTATGTGCACCTGTTCACATAGAAAACCTCAAATCCATAAATGTCCAAAAGCCCTATTACATTCTGCCTTGAAAGGTCCTGGCAAAAAAGTAAAAAAGTATAAAGTCAGCTAATACTCGTCCTCACTGTCTGGGATTAGTCATTTGCCACACGCTTGTCGCCTCCCCACCTTGTTCTCCATGGACTCGTTGATCCTGTTGACCAGCCAGGAGAAGACCTGTCCATAGACGGCTTTGGCCAAGGCATCTCGGGCATAGATAGCGTGATCGATTGTGAATGGGCTGAGGACCTTTACAGTGAGACAAAGTCATAGCTACATTTTAAAGCCTAAAGGGAAAGTTTAAATAGAAACACAACCTGATCAGAAATAAAATGAAAGCACTTTTTAACGTGCGTGCACCTGATCTTCTTTGGCTTCAATCTTCCTGTATGTGAGTCCCTCTTGGAGACTTTGAGCATCAACTCCCAGTAGCTACAGGGAAAAATGACCTTGACTTTATACTTTGACTTTTTGTAATATTCCTGGAATATCTAAAGCCATTTCATTTCTATTTGCTTACATTTGAGACCCAGTGCAGCTCTGCATTGTCGTTGTTCAGGAAGGCACAACCTTTACTGTCGGAGTCAAACTGAACATTTCCCAAGTGGAGAACACTCGCAACGGTCCCAAACAAGTGCTGCACAGAATGAACGATTTGTAAATCAATGCAAAATTAGGAAAATTAGGAGAAAGAGTGAGTGAGTAAATCAGCATCTTACATTCGTGTTAATCTTATCAATGTTGATGATATGAAGTGCATTTTTAACCGTTTTCCAGTCATTTCTGTCATTAATGGACGACACAATGGCACACTCTCCCTGTCAGAAACAGCAAACAGAGCAGCTCATTGTCAATGTGTACTATTGTCTAATGAATCACTTTGATCAAAACAGGGTAATTGAGTTAAACATACTTGGGTGAGATAGTTGTAATGCTGGCAGTCTCTCTCCAGGCCCAGCTGGTTCAGTAGGTCCTCCTCCCCTCCCTCCACTAGCTGGTAGAAGATGTGAAAGTTTCTCTCCCCGTGATTCTGATGCACGACTCTCGACTTCTCCAGCAGGTAGTTCAGGATGTGGCCTCCGACAGCATCTCCCTATGGGCATCATGATCCTAAAGACAGCAGCTCTACAACTTGCAGAAAAAACATAGCCCACTGGACAGGATTTAAACAATCCTCTTGGGATATTGTCGTAGTATTAAAGGAATGTTCACTTTCTTCTCTCATCTAGAATGTTTTTGGACAAACAAATTGGTCCTTGAGTTCTAAATTAAACAAAGACCAACGTATTTCAGCTTGTGTCCTTCCTCAGGGTCCGGCAACCCTGAAGAAGGGTATAAAGTTGTTTTATATACTGCAAGTGTTGCTGGAATATCAACCTCAATAGACTTTTGAGAGTAATGCTTATTTCAAAAAAGGAGAACTATACTTAAAACTATTCTTTCTCAATTAAAATGTCAGCACTTCTGTGAATCTGTCCCTTAATTCTTACCTGGCTGTCAAACTGAATGTCCATATACTTCCCAAATCGACTTGAGTTGTCATTTTTCAATGTTTTGGCGTTGCCGAAAGCCTGTGGGGGAACACCATAACCATACAGAAAAATAACTGAGCACAACCTGCTCTATGGTATGACATTACAATGATATATCACAAGTTACCGCCAGACCTCGAGGACAGGGTTGGACATGAGCATTTTGTCCCTGACGGTGTTGAGCAAAGTGGTGCTCGGACAGCTGACGGCGTAATACTGCAGAATCTTCTTGGAAGCCTCTGTCTTCCCCGCACCACTCTCTCCAGAGATGAGGATGAAGTGATTGTTAAGCTCTGTCTGCATGGTGTGGTAGGCGTTGTCTGCCAAAGCGTAGCTGTAATGATGCAGAGCAATCAGAATATTTCACAGACAAACCTGAAGAAAACTGACCACACGCACAAATATCCATAGTTTTCATACTCACATGTGTGGCGGAAGCTCAAAAAAGTTGACTCCCATGTAGAGATCCATCTGTTTGTTATTGTAGATGTCCAGTTCTTTGTAGGGATTCACAGACACCAGCAATGTGCCAATGTAGGTCTGATAGAATTAAAATGTTCATTTTAATTGTTGAGATGCACACACATTAGTGGACAGCAGGATTATAAAGTCTTTTCCGACACTCACATAGATTAAATCTTTGCTGAAGCGTTTTTTGAGGTTACTCAGGAAGGCCGCCTCAGTGGTTTCATCCAAAAGCACAAAATCCTGGATTCCAACCCGATCCCTGGCAGTAAGGGCGCCCTCCATGTCCAGCTGACCCTGTGCAACAAGTTGTATCAACCATAAGGCAGCCAGATGCACAACCTAATAGCAGTGGGAATATGTCTGCTTTTTAGCATCATAAGCTGAGGATTTCTCTATTTAACATATTACACATCCAATGCTTCACAGTACTTAATTAACAACATAGTCTCTTTATTAGTTAAATAAACTCTAAACATTAGAGCACACAAACTCTGCCAAATAACATTAACACGTGTAACACATTTTACATGCATAACAATGATATTCAAGATTCTCAGGCAATTGCAACTGGATGAATGTGTGTTTGTATAAATGTCTCCATGGGGGAGGACGGGGGTGAAAGAAAAGCACCAGAAAAAGCACAAACATGGTCCCTGTAAGTTGTATTGAAATAAGAGGTCTAGAGGTCCTATGTGTCTTTGAAGCAAAGCTCTGTGATTGTGCAGACGAACAGACAGAAGCTAATGATCGCTACATAGCACACAGGGACCTTGGCTGGCAGCCCGCAGTTCACTGGAGCTGACACACCAACCAAACACAGCACACTGTGCAAATAGACTCGGGAGCCCAACACAGCGGCACATTTAAGAGGCATAGTGGGAAAAATTCCACCAATCTGTTTTGCATTCTCAGCACCAACACTTAGACCAAAGGTTTTCACAGCTTTTGTTGGTTTTGTATTTTTCTCTCTCTCTCTCTCTTCTTTGGACGCAGAAGTCCTTTGATTCTCAACTCTCTCTGTAAAACATTAAAAAAGATAATCCATTGGATCTAATTGACACAAAGCCCTCCACCCCATCTCCTCCCCCTGCCTCTATCCTCCGCCTATGGCCCTCATTTCTTCTGAGAAAGGCCAAGTGTTTTTGTCCTGTAAATACCACGGAGCAGAGACAAAAAAGCCGTCTTTAAAATGCAGTCTACAATCCATTACACATATTCCCCCTGCATATCCATTCAGTAATTATTCATTAGAAAACATTTAACGTCACAGTGAATTTCACACTAGGCAGTCGAAACACAATAGAGGAGATTTGGCCTATTTTGGGGTGAGGAGTTGGGGAGGGGTTGGCTGTACAGAGGAAGGGGGAAGGCGAAGGAGGGGGGAGGAGGGGAGCAGTATTTGTCTGATCTGAGAACGTGTGAAACGGGACCGTCTTGAGACAACGGGACAGACTAAATAGTGCAGTAACGGTCTGTGCCCCGCTGCTTGCTGTGACACTCATTTAGTGCCCCGAGGGCGAACAATAGAGGCTTGTTCTTAGCAATCCTGTGTTGTAATTTGGACTTCATTGCTTTGCTCACACGGGGCCCCATGGAAGGATCGAGGAGGCTAGTCAGATGAGAGTGTTTTTTTCCACCTGTCAGCCCTGCACCCCAATGCTCTCGGCCCTTTCCTCAACAATACCCATCACCCCGTGTCCCCACCAATAACCCTCACTCGGCCCCCTTCACACAGCCCCCTACACCCCACCCCCACCCTCCCAGCCACCCACTTTAAGCCAATGAGACAGGTGAACAATATCATTGAAGCAACCCTTTTTTGGACGTCAGAATCAATCTGGCGATGTGATGGTAGTGGTGCTGGTGTGGGGTATCTGTGACACCCCCTTTCTTCATGGGAACAAACTTCTCTCAGGGCAGCACAAGCAGACAATATGCTGGGACAGCGTGACTTAGGGATCTGCCATACAGTATTACAAGTAATAACATGAACAGACAAGCTCCTGTCAAGAGGAGGATTAATGAATTTGGGGGTGATGATAATGCTAATGTTTAAGGTTTTCATTCAGTGCGCTGACAAATCTAAACGGCTGCTGTTTTCCATTCAGGTTGCCTTTGATGTCCTGCAGGTATTTCTTTTTAAGGAAGCTGTCTGCAGCATGCACAAGTGTTTCTACTGACACTGTGCTGGAAAGGCCGAACATTGAATGGGCGTTCTCAGTCCAGAAGGACAAGAAATAAATAGTTAAAGAAAGCACTTGACTATAGAAAAAAATGTTTCATATTATTTGTAGCTTTATATATTACAACCCAAATGCACCGAGTTGTAATTCTAGTTAATTAAACAATTGTTGGCTCAATCACATGCACAGCAAAAGGAATGATTATGTAATGAATCCACCAAGCCATTGTAAGATCAGGTGAATGGCTTTGCTACGTCAGAGCAATTGTATTTTAATTAAGAGATGGTCCCTCATCTTGGTCTAGAGTGTCAGTGTTGCCTGAGACAGGATGACCTCATCTGCGTGAGAAGTAGAGGTAGCTTTAGGCGAGGGCGGGGGAGCTGCTGCTAGGACACTGCAGTGTACCAACAAAGTAACAGGAAAGTTTATCTGCCTCTTATCTGCCCGATTGCCTGATATGTTAGTCATATTTCCATATTTGGAGCTTTATAACGGAAATTTTTTTTAGTCACTATTGTAAAAAGACTAACTTTGGTTTGCCGTTTTTAGACTTTAGTTTTGAACGGATGAAACAAATTAATTGTTTGTTAATTGAGTGAGGTGCTGGTAGGCAAAAGATAGTTTTAGCCTTCGGGAACTGGATCTCAACACACAACTCACAAACATAAATTCACACTGAACTGTCAAACAACAGGTTTAAAAACAGGTTGACAGCACTTCAACCTAAATATATATATATATATATATATATATATAAGCTGGTGACAAAATTACACATTACAACACAAAAGAAAATTCAAACCTGCATTTCTGAAGTTGTATTATTCTGCTGTCAAATGCAGATTTACAAAGAGGATCCAAACTGTAAAAAAGAAAAAAAATCTCCAGAGAATTTAAACAAGAACAGCGTATCCTCCTGTGTCTGCTTGCATGAAGACACTCAGTGGACCTGAACACTTGATTGTTGACAGTTAGTTGGCAAAAGTCCAGCTCCTATAATACTATTAAAAAACACATTTACTGTTTTCTCCCCTGGTTTTTGGTAACTCATGTATCCAGTATGATGCAGACAAAGTAGTGTTGGTGATGCTGCGTGGAGGCCTGTGTGCACATCTGCTCTTCCACATCCTGACCAAGGCTCAGGGCACTGTGGGCCGGTGCTTAATCATTCATGCCATGGGAGGTGGATGGACAGGGAGATCTTACTCATTCCTTACCTGGGTATCTACTGCTCTACTGAGTGTAAAATAACAATACAGAAACAAGATCCAAACCAGTCCAACCATCCCCCTTTCCCTCTCTCCTTCTTCTCTCTCAAGCTCCATTACCTCACTGCAACAGCGTAAAAAGCCCCCAGTCTCCTTCTTCCCTGCAGGCACAGTCTAGATCTGGTTACTGATCTTTGATAAGATGGATACATTGGATAGATGGATACTAAAACAATGCGACTGGTTTCAATAAATACCTTTTTTCCCCATAGCAGATGATAATATGAAGAGCCAGACATTTATTTAGCGCTAACACAGCACTGTGGAGATTGATATGGCCATGGGAGACTAATTATCAACTAAAGAAGAAAGAAGAAATTATCCTTTATTAATCCCCTTGGGGAAATTGGTCTCTGCATTTAACCCATCCTTAGTAATTAAGGAGCAGTGTGCTGCCATTAGGCGCCCGGGGAGCAACTGGTGGTTCAGTGTCTTGCTTAAAGACACTTAGTCATGCGAACTATGGGGAGACCGGGGATCAAACTGGGTACCTTGTGGTTTCAGAACGACCACTCTCCCCATGAGCTACAGCCGCCCTAACTAACCTACAACTCAAGCTCATCCAATAGCATTCAAACGTCTATGTCTATAAGTCTACAATTATTTTAGTTTGATGATGAAGAGGTGACAGGAAATTGTCTGGTAAAAAACTGTCCTTGGTCGGACCTGAACCAGAGACGAGGCGATTTGTGGTTCACACCTTTAACCCAGCGTGTCTCCTAAAGGTCCAGAGTGTGGGATTTATTTGCCCAAATGGAATATAATATTCATAACTATGTTTTCAGAATTGTTGTGTTTTAGCCAGATTAAAATGAGGCCTTCGTATACTGTTCCCTATTGTATAGTTTAGCGTGTTAGCATGCTATAATTTGATAGTGAAGACAACACACAAAATTCCATTAGTTTAGTTTGATTGCAACTCTATGCTTAATCTGCTGAAAGTGCTGAGCCTACTTTGTTTTCATGCTATTCGTATCAATAACAATTGAACATAAATGCATAAACATATATTTAATTGGAGGATTTGGTTAAGGAATGTTCTTGTGAAGCTTTTTTTGTGAACAAAATGGCCATGTCTTAAAGTAGCTGTGCCTTGTGGAGAGGGTGGGAGTGTGTACTCCTGTTACCTGGTGCGCTCCATTAGAAAACACACAGTACTCAAGGTAACACAGGTGTCCGTTTGCTCTGCTCTGGTGACCTAAATGAGACAAAGGATCAGGCTTCACTCAATGTATGGATTGATTAATGCTTGGAAAGCTTTCAGTCAATTGTCTAAGATGGTGACCAGTTGAGTGTTCATCAACACATTTGAATTATTCACTCCAGAAAAGTTGTCAAGGTTACCTCTGCCATCGCCCCACCTCTCCCCCTGGCCCAGCGGCCCAGCAATGCTTGTCCAATCTTAACAAGCTTTGTGCTACCCACTGGGCTCTGATTCAGCACGAGACCTGGCAAATCCAATTACACAGGAGTCAGAGAGGTTGATTTTCCCATTATAGATTCCATGCTGAGAATGAGAGCTGATGATAACACTCACATCAAACCACTACTGCCCCCTCTCTCTCTCTTCTCGCCTTCTCATTTTGTCTCCATTTAACTGTTTCCCTCCCTTTATTTCTCCCTCTCTTCCTATCTAATTCCTCTTTTCCCAAAGACCTTCTTTCTTCCCCTGTCCCTTTCTTTGGATCTATTCTTCTTTCATACTCCATTATTCAAATTTTTCAGAACAGCGTAACGAAGCCCGGGCCCCGTCATCATTACAGACCCAAGTCTGTCAGTGAGGTTACTTCATACACAAAATTGGACATTTCTTTTTACTTATATACTATTGTTATCTTGGTTAATAGACGAGAAAGATATGCATTGTCATTGTGAGTTCCTATTATGTCCTGTTTTGTTGTACTTTATATTTAAAACGCATTGCATTACACCTGATTCGACCATTTCTTCACCCATCACACTTACATGCCAGGAATACAATATTTGTCAGCTCATATAACCTCTGAAAGGTCATTGCAGAAACTAAATGCACAGTAATTCAGACAGCTTGACTTAGGGGTGTCTGAGTGTCATCCTTAGGGGAAAGCATGTGCCTGCTGTGACACATAAGAAAGTTACTGAGAGCTCTTTTAGAAATGAGGCTCTTTTAAACTCAATTGGATGTGGAAAAAGAAGAGGACTTTTGCTCCATCTTTACCCTTTAGGCACTGAAAAGGACTGACCTCGCCTCAGACCAGAGGCTTTGGTGTTGACCCAGGTCACTCAAAGGTCAACACCATTGACCTCTCTAAACCTTCAAGATATGTTTTCCTGTGATCCAGCAGGACAATAGGAGCATGAAGTCCAGCACTCTGTCTGGAGAAGTCACCTGCCGTGTAGGAGAGAGAATGGTGTAATGGGATCTAAAGGGGCATTTAAGCTTGACAAATATTGACCAATACTCTGAAAACTCATGAGTTTGAAGTCAGGCAGTGGATAAAGAAATATGTATATATTATTAACTTCTTATATTACAAAATTATTCCATCGAAATTAATAATCCTACATACTTAAATAAAAGTATGTAAGAATTATTAGCAAAGCATACCTTAAGTATCAAAAGTAAAAGTATTCATAATGCAGAGAAATGCCCCCTTTGAAAGATATATGATTATACATTATTTGCAGAGGTGTCAAAAGTATTCACATTCATTACTCAAGTAGAAGTATAGATACTAGGGTTTAAAAATACTTCTGTAAAAGTTGAAGTATCAACTCAAGCTTTTTACTTAAGTAAAAGTGTAAAAGTACTGGTTTCAAAACTACTTAAAAGTATAAAAGTAAAAGTAATGTAAGGGGAATTTTTTTCCCATTAAGGACAAACTCTTAAGCCGTGTCTCAGGGGCCTATAGTGCATTACCCCACCTCCCCCCCAAAAAATACATTTTCTAAAGGCCATAATGACTATAATGTTGTATTAAAATGTTATGTTGAAAAATGTGGGATGCACTAGACTACCCGTTTCAGCTGCATATATGCCCATTGAAAATGATCACATTTTATTACAATGCAAATACATTAAAGTACCATATGTGTACTACTGAGCATTAACATGTGTTTCATGAAAGCCATTAGTTTGTGGTACTTGGGTGCGCAGAGCTTGCAGCGCATTCGAAATGAATTGTTTTTGCACCCAACCATCTCGAAAAATTCTTCCAGGTACGGCCAGGGATGTACAAGGGTTGGCTGGTCTTGTTGGCTATCAACCTCCTCGCTGATACTTGGTTGGGAGTGGGATATTTCGCTCGAGTTCTCTGACACAGACATCTTTGTAATAGGCTTTTCTGCTGTCCTTGCTGGAGAGTGACGTAATTTGTAACGGTTGATTTTAGGGCTGCAACTAACGATTATTTTAATAATCGATTAATCTGTCGATTATTGTTTCGATTAATCGATAAATCGGATAAAAAACTAAAAAGCATTACTTTCCAACCCTTTATTCAAAAACAGAACTGACAGTGCAATAATCTTCAGAAAGTGCACAAACAGGTTGCTCCTTGAACATCCCTGAGCTGTTAAAGTAATAATAATTAAAAAAAAATTATGGACTAACACAAACATACACATGTATGCTTTATATCTGCCAAATATATAGGCTTTTATTAAATAAAGTGCACAAAACATTTTGCACAACATTTTGTTTAAAGGGACCTGACCTGTCAGAACAATAAATAACTTATAAAAAATAAAGAAAAATACTAATCAGAAAACTTAACAGGATTTGTTTGAACGTCAGAACTGGTTCTCTACACTACATTCAGATACACACTCAAACTCTCACAGACGCACACACTCACAGACGCACACGCATACAAACACACGCACACACACACTCAGACGCGCGCGCACACACACACACTCACACTAACAGACGCGCACACACACACTCAAACACGCACAGACGCACACACTCAGACGCGCGCGCACACACTCTCTCTCTCACTCCCTTTGTTCAGACACATTGTTCTTACGAGCTAACGCTAACTTGTCAGGCTAATAACGAGTAAACAGCAGAAAGCTGCTGGAGGGACGTTACGTCTTCACTTCAAACGGAACACAACCTGCCGACTAGCCGCAGCACCGGAGCCTCAACCGGAAGTGCCTCTACTAGCTGCCTGTTGAACGGCCTTCCTCCGCGATGTGTTTCAGTCAACGTTACGGTCTCAGCTGGTCTCTCCTCGACCTCCACGATGTGTTTCAGTCAACGTTACGGTCTCAGCTGGTCTCTCCTCGACCTCCACGATGTGTTTCAGTCAACGTTACGGTCTCAGCTGGTCTCTCCTCGACCTCCACGATGTGTTTCAGTCAACGTTACGGTCTCAGCTGGTCTCTCCTCGACCTCCACGATGTGTTTCAGTCAACGTTACGGTCTCAGCTGGTCTCTCCTCGACCTCCGCGATGTGTTTCAGTCAACGTTACGGTCTCAGCTGGTCTCTCCTCGACCTCCGCTCTGCTCCGCGCTCAAATCAACTTTTTTGTTCATACTCAAACATCTCCGTGACTTATTGAGTGGCGTAATAATCGCGCAACACAACGCGGAATGAAAACTAACCAAAATGAAATAGTAACGAGGCTATTTTTAAAATGTAGGGAGTAGAAAGTACAGATATTTGCGTGAAAATGTAAGGAGTAGAAGTATAAAGTCGTCTGAAAAATAAATACTCCAGTAAAGTATAGATACCCAAAATTTCTACTTAAGTAAAGTAACGAAGTATTTGTACTTCGTTACTTGACACCTCTGATTATTTGTATATAAGTATTAGTAAGTTTTTTAACTATTTAATATATTATTGGATAAAATAATATATAACAATGCATCATATAGTATAAACTCATCACACATTTCGTATAAAAAATCTGTCAAAGGAAAATCTGCCTTTGAGTTGCAGAAGACAACTATGAAGTAGAATGAAATGGAAATACTCACAAGTTCTCCCTCATTACACTTGTTTTGTGCCGCACTGCAATAACGTCTGTAAACTGAATTACATTTAGTGCATTAACTGGACATCTAAAAATGTTATTAAATAAACAAAAACTGTTGACATGGCTTAATATTGCAAGGGATTATATGTTGCTTCTTTTTTTTGTGATTTGGGTGAACACATGTATTATATCATAACTATACCAGTGTTGACCTGCACTTAAATGATTTAGCTATTCCATTTCAACTTCTGTTAGCACACTATATCATAATTCTGTATCGAAAGAAAATCATAGGTGTAAATACCCAAAACCTGTTGTAAGTGGTCTCAGATTGATGACCTTTGACAGGACAACCAGAGGCCTGACATTCTGCTCCGTCCTCCTCGTTGGAGCTTCACTGAGAACACAAAGTCTCTGGCAGGACACTGATGCTGTGCCTTGGCTAAGCATGGCTGACAGCAGTTTCCTCTGAGTGGCCAGAGGGTCACTCTGGGTGACACCTTGTTCTGGGGGACACTGTGTCTCTGCCCGCAGAGGAGATTAGAGGGAGCGAGCTGACCTCGTTCTCAGAGGGGCTGGTGTGTTTTTAGTAAACACTTGGTGCAAGCCAAAAACACAGGCTACAAACAGAGGACAACCCTCAGGCGGTGATCCCATTGTTTCCACATTACTCCTGAACAGGCATGAGTGAGGGGGGTTCCTGAGCTGCAGTGAGTCCTCGTGCTCGTTCCTGAATGCATCACACAAACCATCAAAGTCAATGCAATTGACTTAATATTTCTAAAACAAATACTCAAATAAAAAATTAAAAAATACTAAAGGCATGCACAGGAACTGAATAATAATTTAAAAAACTTACAAAAAAGGTAGTTTTTAGATGCTCATGTGGCTTTTAAATTGCATAACAAATCATGTATAGCAGTGAGAGGAAAACACAAGAAACCTTCACTGGCCGAGGGAAACTGTTAACACAAGTAAAGTAAATCTTCACCTATACTGTGAGACCTTTAACTGTCAGTGAGAGACAGTTAAAGGTCCCACGTTATGTCCAGACAGTTGCTGCCTGAAGTAACTGGTGCACCAGTAACAAAACACTGCAGAGCTATATGTAAAGGGGTGTGGAGTGCTCTGACAATAGAGAATGTTTTGCATTGTTGCTTAAAATAATACTAAAATTATTAGTCAGTATAGACTTTTTTTATTGTCAATTGAGTAATTGTGTCAGCCAGTTGGATGTTTCTGCATCCCTGGAGCTGAAACAAACACAGATTCATGTAGGAATGAACCGTTTCAGGACATTCTGGCTTATGTGTACCTGTGGTCATCCTGCTCCTCCAAGTATACCACCATCATCATCCTACTCTTGACCTACTGTTGCCTTCCAGACACAGATCACAACCCTGCGGGCTTTAGGACCTTCAGGATCTGCTCTCTGAGGATGGTCTTGTTTTTGTCCGTTACGTTCATGCATGTAATCATTGATTGTGCCTATTGTGACAGGCCGATTTACCATCTGTAGGGTCCCATGGGAGTGATACTGCTGCGGTCACTGCAGTCTCCCTACAGACTTCAAGGAATTCCTCTTTAATTTCCGGCTGCAAATTTTAATCTCCAGCAGGTTTTACATTTAATCTGCTATATAAAAAAAAAAAGACCTACTTGTGTTATCTCATTCAGAGCTTCAGATGTTTTCACTTGTCGACTCATTCTCGATGTCCTATCGAATCACAAGACAGATACAAATGAGATATTTAAATTGGTGGACACCCCATTACATTAACCAATTAAATGAGTCTCCGTTTCATTAACCAAATATGTTAAAATGTAACTTTTCCTGTGGAGTGGACCCCTGGAGTTCCTATAAGGACCCCTGGGGTCCATGAATGCCTGCGATCAGATTGGCTAATTACTAATGTATTTCTCTCCGAAATAGATAGATATTTTATTTTCCCCGCATGGGGAAATTTAAAAAAAATAAAAAATACTAACACCTAGAGCTGCTTTTCAATAGTAATCGTCTTTTTGCAGACAAAGATGAATCCTCCAGCATACGGACATGGGAGATATCTTTAAAATGTCACCTCAAAGATGCGTTGTGTAAAACAAGTTGTTTTCCATTGTGCATTTAACTCAGTGACATTTTTTCGTACACTTCATCTTAAGTGAGGAAGTTGAGAAAGTGATTTCGTATTTTGTGGATTGGTGGTCTACTTGTACTCACGCACGCACACGCACGCACACGCACGCACACGCACGCACACACACACACACACACACATAAACACACACACACACACACACACACACACACACACACACTATAGTGTGTGCCTTTGCCGCCTCCTGCTGCAGCCCGCCGGCCCCCTGCCCTCCCTACGCGCCTCCCCGGCTATTTTTCCCACTGCTGAGAGGCGCAGGACGCGGCCACAGCGGCGGGAAGCAAATGAAATACAAGCACTTCCCATTAAAAAAAAAAGTTGACACTCACATACACAGATGCCACCACAGCAACTCACATCGTTTTAGACCTGATGGAGGGATCTTACTGGGCATAATCTGATAGTTGGAAATAGGAAAATGGATACTTGATTCTTACTTTTTGTTTTGGTTTAACACAGGTGTTTTTCCATCGCTTTTATTGCGCTTAACCTGGTTCAACTTTTCTTTTTCTTTTTTTTTAAATATTTTTTTGTGCCATACTTGTCTAAATAGCATCAACAGGATTTATGCTTGAGCTCATGTATTTTGTGTTTTATTAAGTTGTCCGTGTGCCACTGGAGATACACGTGGCCGCGTAAGACAGACAGGGAGCCTCCTTTTATAAACTCATCTCTTAATCATCTTATAATAAGAGGACTACAATGTCTGGATGTACGACCTGACTTTTAATGTCGAAAACTTGTTGGAGGAGCGCACCACGATCGCACCGTGATAACTGAGAGAAAAATAAAATCTCAACACCTCTACTTCTGCACTTGTCGTGGGAGGTGTGAACGTTGTCGCTACTGTTGACAGGCTATGCTTTTACTGCAGCTGTCAAACTCATGGGATCCTCCTGCCCCCCGAGAGACCGGGTGCTCTGTTGAAGTCTCCACTGCGCATGTCTGAGCGCTGGACAGCTCCAGAGAGGGAAATTTAAAAACGGTTTTTGGAGAATCAAGTGCAACACAGCGAAATACAGTACGGGACTCACGACCTGCTCACACATTCTTCAATATCATCCAAAACAGGTAATTTATTATCATTATTTATCTCTTTTAGCATCATAGTCTTTGTTGGATTGCTGTTTTTTATGAGAATATTGGCATTTGAAGGATTGTATTTACTTTAAAAATAATTTCTCTGGAGGCAGGCTACATTGCATTTAAACCTAATGTGACCAAACTGTGATGCAAAACAATTTGAATAAATGCGTTTTGACAAGGTATATTATTCTATGTATTCTCATGAAATGCAATTAGGGGATCAAAAAACCTTCAAACTGTAAAAGGGGCTTCAGCAACAACAAAGGCCCACTTGCTGCTATGATTACACTATTCATTTAGGTTTTTGTTTAATGTTTATTGAGACTTACATTTGAGTTTGAAATGCTTGCTTTCTGTGGATTATTTTTTATATTTTCGGAAATAAATCCTGTTTACAATGTTTGAGAAAATATTATTAGTATTGTGATCATTACTTATACAAAGAGTGTTTATCTCAGTTTGAAGACTCATTGGGGGATGACCTAAAGTGTCTTCATTTTATTTATTGTATTGCAGTGGTACCACATATCCCAGGAAATGATAGAAGGTGGAATTACATCCAGGATGTCAGGAATAATTGAGAATGCTGGGCATCATCCGTCTCCACAGGACTACAGGTAAGACTTGTGATTTGAAATATGTTCAGTTATATTAGGGCTTCTAGCGCTAAACATCGTAATTATTTTTCTTGCTTTTTGTCAAAAAACACTCAAATATGTGATGCCTCAATAGATAAAAAGTCTATTTTGATTAATCAAACCCTTTAAGGTGTTTCCCTAATGGTCACGGTACAAGCTGTCTAACCCCACTATGTTTAAAAAAGGTAGATGGACAGCTCTTTTTGTGCATGGGGGTTTCACGAAAAAGGACAGAAAGAGAAAAAATCCTGAAGAATAAATGATTTTCAGTCTGAATGGATCTGTCAGAAACCATCAGCTCTGTTTACACTCCCGCTGTCGGCACACGGAGAGCCTGAGCCTCTTGGCCTGCCGGCTCGGGGGGAGACGGGCGCTCTGGGTCACCAGTATGCACAAGTGGATCCCAATTAGAAAAGGAGGGAGGCAGGGAGGAGGGAGAGAGGAGGTGCAATATTTAGTGTTGTTAAACCTCTGGGAAGGCTTGGATGGTACATGGAGACACCAGCTCAACTTGTTTTGCATCAGTGAGCAATTTATATGCTGCTAGAGAGAAGAGGGGAGGTGGGAATACCCCCCATGTTACATATATTTGTTTCTATTGTGTTGGGCAATTTTAATGGAAAATTGCAACCTTTAGTAGATTTGTGAAACAAAGAGTAAAAGAACAGCCATAGCAAACATTGTACATATAGTTATATACTTTGTGCTTTATATAAATAATCAACAAAAGGGAGAACAATTTGCTTCAACTTTCAATCAGTTATAGACTCTCCAATTATTATGCTTCAACATTATTTTCTACACTTTGTCAGAAGTGAACGAAAACTCTCAGCAGCAAGACGGAGAAAAAGAAAAAGATTGAGAGTTAGTCTCACAAAAGGAGCACTAAACTCCACAGCTCCAGCTGAGATGTTGCCACATTAACACGCAGGGTGTTCAACTTCAAAATGCTACCTGCTGCAAAAGGATGATCACTCTAAATCATTTACTGGCGCATGCAAGGTGTTCTGGGACGTGTGCTGCTGATTTCTGGCTGCAATGATGTCACTTATTCAGACGGCAGACATAGAGCCCTGACCTCAAACTACATTTTCACCCCCTCTCTGGCCCGGGAGGAGGGTGGTGGTAGGGGGTTGGGGTGAGGATAGAGGCTGGAAAGGGACAGGGAAGCAGATGGCATCCTATTTGTCCCTCTTATGTGAGGGCTGTCATTCCAACAGATTAATGCAAGGGCTGTGTAAAGAAAAGAAACGACAGAGACAATCAAGGAAGGGTCTGGGGAAGACAATAGAGCCACGTGCCACTGGGCAGATTTGTCGTTTGGGACACAATAGGTGATCATTTTTCAATAGACAAGGCCAACTGTTGCAGGCAACATGTGCTGCTGTCCCATGTTTCAAACGCTCTCATGTGTTGTTTACTTATGATTCAGCCAATGGTGAAAGGGGAGACTCTGGTCACCTGACACAGGGTTGATTCTTTATTAGGAGATTTGGTTTGTGTGTGCATGAGGAGGGGGGTGGGGGGGGTGGGGGGTGGGGGGGGGGCGGGGGGTGAAGCCCCTACACTATCCACAGACCCTAACTGAATAGTATGTGTTGTCATAGCGATCCCAATTACTAAACCCTTGCACAGTAAGTGTGTGTGCGCAGAGGAGACTGGAGAGGATTCAAGAGGATTCCTCTCTTTTCTTTTCTTTCTCTTTGAGACTCGCCACATATAAGACATAATGACTGAAAGCTGATTGGTACTGGCAGTGCAGTGGTTAAACAGAAATCCTACATTTATAAGACCACATACATACAATTATGGGTTAAAAAAAATATTCTTAGATGAAACATAAAATAATATTTTATTTCATTTTTTTTATTTTTTAAATATATTCTTTTCATCGTGATCCATAAAGCAGACAAGTATTCATGGGAAAAACAAAGTGCCACACCTAGAAGGAAAAAACAATCTCAACAGATGATTTACTGTGAATGGAGCGCTTGTTTAATTCCCTCATTGTTGATCAAAACTGTCCCTGCTAAAAAACACTGGTAGTTAATCTACTTATGGTAAATCCTGGATGGCATGGCTAATACACAGCTTCACTGAGCAGCTTTCATCTCTGTTTGCCCACATTCAGACTCATTGCAATGGTTTTGACTTTGAAGGACAAAATGTTCTATCAAGGGTTTTATATTTAAATTCCACTTGGTCTGTGTGTGTTTGAGCTGGCAGCCGTGTTTAACCTCCCCCTCCCTCCTCCCTCTCTCTCTTGAAGGCTTCTGACCACGGACCCCTCCCAGCTGAGGGAGGAGGACCTCCCTGGGGACCTGCAGTCTCTGTCATGGCTCACCTCTGTGGATGTGCCCCGACTACAGCAGATGGCTGATAGCCGAGGCCTCAGTAACGGGCCCTCTCAGGGCAGCTTGTTGGAGCAACAGACAGGTGAGAAGACAGGGAGGGGACAGTTCAACATTCAAAAAACGCATCATCGCTCTGATTGGATAGATCAGCCATGGCTGGAATCTTCTGAATTTCTGGCCTCTGCAAATAAAAACACAGTTTTATAGCGAAAGATATTAACCAATGACTGATACAATATTTATGTTTTTGTCATTGGGAACTGTTCTTTACTAAAACATAGGACAGTTAACCTCAGAGATGAATCCATTTGGATCGTTTTGTATCCAATTTGGATTTGTTTTGTTGTGAATTTTAGCTCATCTTAATATTGTGCTCAACAGATTAAAAAAAACAGATACAAAAATTTCATTCATAACCCAATGAAAGTTTTCTTACAAGACAATCCAAAGTCCTCATACTGAACTTAACTGTGAATCACTTTCAACTCTGTCTCTGTGAAGAAAGAAATGTTAAAGTCTGTAAATGGCATGCTTCTTATTCGTGGTATTTATTTGGTGCTACTGGCATAAAAAAACAAATAAACATGAATATACTCCACTGTATCTTCAAACCCAAAATATCGCGCTATAACTCTCTGGATGAATAGAAAACACTCAAGAGAAAGAAAAGAAAAATATCTGATGAAGTTTTCAGTGAACTTTCCTATGAATCTAACAGTAATCTGGCCGTTCCTCCTCAGCTCAGCTGAGTAACATGTCTGCGATGACAGCGGGTCAAGGCTCCATGCTCCACCTCCAGAGCAACATGCAGCACAGCCCTCTGGGAATCAGCATCATCAACACCCACAGCGGAAGTGTGAGTTTTAACAGCAATGCAAAGTAAGCATTTGTGTTATGTTTTATCTGGTCCATTAACACATATCATCTGCTTCACAGATGTCTCCATTCTCCATGAATGGGCTGCCGTCTCCAGGATACCAGTGCCCTACCTCAGTCTACCAGCCAACACCGCAGCAGGTCTACTCTCTGACCCAAACCGGACAACAGGTACCAACTGCTATTTCTGTTGGTAAATTGGTCAAAATTAATAAATGCAAATGATAAAGTTCCTTAATGTTTTCTTGTTTCAATCCTCTAGTGTTCAACTGGTGGGCTGTATAGCAATGTCTCTTTCAACAACCAAAGTCTTTTCACTCAACCTCGACTGGCTCCACAAGACCAGGAGCTGCAGCCCAAGTCTTTTCCCAAGCCAATCTATTCCTACAGGTCAGACCTCACTTATGGAGATGAAATATAATATCCACTGAATCTCCTGAATTACATTTAGTGTGTTTCATCTTATCTGCTTTGAATTACTCTCAAATAAATATTTTTTTGGGTGATTTCTTTTCAGCTGTTTGATTGCCATGGCTCTGAAGAACAGCAAAACTGGCAGCCTCCCAGTCAGTGAGATTTATAGCTTTATGAAGGAACACTTCCCTTATTTCAAGGTATGATACTCTATAAATATGACTAAAAGAGAAGGTGCATGCAGATAAAGAGTGTGACTCATTGTAAACCACTTCTCTCCTTTCAGACTGCACCTGATGGATGGAAGAACTCAGTCAGACACAACCTGTCCTTAAACAAATGCTTTGAGAAAGTGGAGAACAAGACAAGCAGCTCTTCCCGTAAGGGCTGTCTGTGGGCGCTGAACCCTGCCAAAATTGACAAGATGGAGGAAGAGATGCAGAAGTGGAAGCGCAAGGACCTCCCAGCCATCCGCCGCAGCATGGCCAACCCTGGTTAGAAATGAATTTCGTTAAGGGTCTATTACTAAAAAAAAAGGGAACGAGTCTTCCAAATCCAACATCACGTTTTAACTTAGCTGAACATCTTTGTTTTTCCTGCAGATGAGTTGGACAAACTGATCACAGACCGCCCGGAGAACTGCAGACGTAAAGCTTTAGAGTCCGGCATGACCCGCCTGCCCAGCTGTCCCACCGGCCTCACGCTGCCCATCCAAGCCCAGATGCAGCCTCAGCCAATAGTCACGCTGTCCCTGCCCTGTTTACCCATGCACCACCACCACCAGCTTCAGGCCCAGCTCCACGCTCAGGCCCGCCTGGCCCCCATGTCCCCTGCCCCGGCCCAGACTCCTCCCCTCCACACGGTCCCTGACATGTCCCATAGTCCACTCACCCAGCACCCCAGCAAGCCGCCGGATGACTTCTACAGTGTGCATGGTGATACACACACAGAGGTGGATGCACTGGACCCGAGCATCATGGACTTTGCCCTTCAAGGTACATATATAGGTGTGTAAGTGTTTTTTGTTAGCTATATAATCAAAGTGTTGTTCCATCAGAACACTAACCTCTCTACCAATCTGCTCAGGTAATCTGTGGGAGGAAATGAAGGATGACAGCTTTAACCTGGATGCTTTGGGTACCTTCAGTAACTCACCCCTCCGACTATCAGACTGTGACTTGGGAACAGGCAACCTCACTTCTGTCTCCACTGGAGCGAACATGCCACTGTCAGATATGCAAGTGACGGGCCTCTACACCTCCTATGCCTCCCAGGACCACCTGTCTTCTCAGTACATGGGCGCGCCAGCCAACAGCAAGCCCATCGCCCTGTTATAAAGCAGCTGGACTGTCTCCTGCAGAGTGTTCCTGATTCATTTAACTGTCCGTGGATATCTGTGGACGCCAACTGAAGAAACCTGAGGTCAAAGTCCGATCTCTGGTTTCTTTTGTGTTTTAAACGTACAAATCACACAGCTCGTCTACAGTCAGCTGGGATCTACTTGGAGAAGGATGTTTGAACATCATTTCACTTGCGGCCCACAAGAAATTGCTCCTTAAGAACTAAAACTGCTGATAAGTAAAGACGTGGCTGTAATGGCTCTAAAAGTGTGTAAGACTTATAATACCTAGCTTTGCCGAGCAAAGACTCAAAGCCTGTATGAGAACAAACACTGTATGGAGATGTACGTGTAAGTTAGCATCTGCCAGTTTTTCTACTGTTCTCTCTGCGTTTGGCCCTCCCGTACTGTAGCTCCCCATCTCTTGTCTGTTGTATTGTGCTAGACATTATTGCTGTGATGTTTTATTTATATTTATGAAAAGGCAGCTGGAGAAGGTGATGACTCTATCAATCCTTTGCTGTATATATTTGAATGTTTCAAATTGCTATCGCCACAGAAAAGCTTTCTTTTGACTGTATTTACCCACTTCATTCCGAAATGCCGATGTGTGCCAACACTTTGAATAACCCAGACTTTACACATTATTATTTTTTACAATGTGATTAACATGCCTCAAAGTCAGATGTATATTATGTTCATTCATTTGATCATGATACAAATCAAAGGGGTGAATAAAAGAAGCTTGTTTTGCCAAAAATATATCAATGATATTTATTAACAGTCTTCAGTAGAATACAAGACACAGGACAGAGTTTATATACATTTAAATTATCACTGTTTTTATCAGAGGAAAGGCAAATTAAGCCATTGCTTGGGCAACCACTTTGCCGATTATTGTCCAACCTGAGTCTTAATAATTACTGCATTATATCAGAGAAATACCCAAAATTAAAGAAAAGCTCAGAAGTATCACATAAAGTGTCACAGTATCTCCTATATTTCATTATATTGTCTTAGAACACAGAAAAACTCCAGCATAGATACACATAAACCGTAAACTGTAAGTTACAATGATAAGATGGACGGCTGAGTTGGACGACTGAGTCCATAATACTATTTTTATCTTCTGTTCTTAATTTACATTTCTGCATTACAATACTGGTAAAAAATATATTTGTATTCAACGCAAAAATACTTCTTTTTTTTGTTCATTTTACTTGAGAATAGTTCAAAGAATTTATCAGTTGTCCAAGCTACATTCAATTCTCTATTTAACATGACAATCATCCCCTAAATATGGAGTCTCCCACTTTCAGGAAGCTCGTGCAACTCTGGCCTCAATTGACTGAACAGACCTAGTTACACAGTCACAATATTATGTGCAAAAACAGCCCAATGAAATGTGCGTTACAATCATAGTTTGTGAACTAGAAAGTTCCTGGACCGCGCAGCTGAAATGACTGACTGCTCACCTCATAAATGTGAAAGACAAACCCTTTGTCTACCTGTCAGTCAAGAGAAAGGGATCATGATGTCCCTGCAAAGACGTCATTCAACAGCAATGTTTACGACAGTCAGAGCACTGTAGTGGTTATGTGATCGCTGAGGAATAAGTCACTTTGTGCCCCAACTATACCCATAAAAATAATGCTAATTCTCCACCTCTTTACCAATACAGTACAATCAACTAGTGCATTGTTTTTTTGCTCTAATTAATAATATAACCTGATAAAGCTCCACAGCTTAATTGGTGCTGGTGCTGTCCATAGTTGCAAGCAGATGTGAGAGCTTGGCCCTCTGGGACTGTGTGATATTCTGGCTCATGTGGATGATGCAGTCCATGGCTACGTCTGGGTTGTCCTGCACCAGGCTGGAACACAAGAAGGAGTAGAGCATTGTAATGCTGAGATAGTGAAACTCTTCGGCAGTATATTCTGTTATTTCTGCGTCAGAAAATATGACTTTCATGTGTCAAATATAGGATGGACTCAGCTAAAATATGGGAATCTCTTCTGTTATTTTGCCATGAAGGATTTAGGATTAAGCTATCTAGTCAGTGTAGATGTGATGTTATGTTCTTCAGGCCATCTGAGCTAAACATGACCAAACCGAGTGATTGGGACTCTATTGGCTAGTACTTTATCCATTTATGTCCACAATGTAGCTTTGTAAAGTAACATTGCACAGGTAAAATCATTTTAGGATTCATTAAGATAAGCCCACATCAATAGGTCACAACATGTGTGCGAGTGTGTCTGCATACCTGCGGATGTGTTTCAAAGTGTTTTCCCTTTTCAGGTACTTGATGTTCTCTCGGATGCCTGATCGTACGCCATCCTCCTTGGTTAAATGCTTCTCAAGCCACTCAACTACTACTTTGTTATTATCCCAGAGGTAGGCCTGGAAAAGCAGACAGTCTCTGATCAGCTTTCACAATGTAGCGCTCAGAAACAAAAGCAACCACATATTTTCAGGTTACGGGCAAAAACCGCAACTGGAAAGTTATATTAGCTCTTATGCTCATAGTAATTAAAAAGGTGAAAAAATAGGATTACTTGACAACAGTACTGTCACGCAAAAATTCTCTCATGCTCGTAAAAAAAAAGGTTTGATAAAAATGTTTTTTTGACAAGAAAATCAGCCCAACAGTCATAATATACCTTGACTGTTCCTTCCGTTTCAACAAACCAGCGTCGAAGCATGGACTGCATGTGTCCATCACTAAGGTCCTTGTTGGCCTGCAGAATCTCACACTTCACCACCTGCTCCAACAAGAGCCGACGCAGACGCCAGTAGAAGAAGGTCCGCACGTTCTTCCAATCCAAAATATCCTGTCAAGAGTTTAACTAGAATTACTGCCTTTTCTTTTCTGCATCTACTGTTCAGTATTAGTCATATGTCATAACATCTGAGTGTTCATAAAGTGCACACTCACGTTGATGACACCCTTCTCCTGCATCCTCCCTGGGGTGTCATGGAGATCTGCAAACTGCACTGCCACCTGGTGGTAGATGGGCAACAGGAATTCCTCCCTGGCTTTGAGCTTTGACTCCAGCTCCAGTTTGTCAGACAGCTCTGGGGAAGCTGATGGAAACAGAAGGGAGTGTTGCGCTACTCAAAGATTTGCCAGTAAGGTTATGCTCATCACAGGCATATGGAAATAAAAAGGAAAATAAATTGGTTGAGTGGGTTGAGAAAGAAATAGCCTTTACCAAGCTGCTCAACCAGACTAGCATAGACTGAATCTAGTCTTCTCATGGTCTTCAGCAGATCCTTCCTCCTGAACTTGATCTCCACTGTACCCTCCGCCTCCAGCACACCACCTCTGGACACAGAAAGCACGACAGCAAAAGAAAGGCAAGTTATTCTCACAAACACACCTGTTGCTTAGGTTGGGAACCCAATAGAGTGACCATTTAAAAAAAACACGATTGCTTTATGTACCTGCTCTCTCTGTCTGCATAGAGCTCCATACACAGTGGGTTGATGGTGGGGTCTATCACCACCCATGATCCTCCTCTCAGCTCAGCATGTGGTGGGATGTACACCAGCACCGGCTGATGGAAAGTACGCAGGGCGTCCACGATGTAGGCGCCAAACTTCAGTATCTGGTCATACATATCTGGAAACAAAATGGGCATAAACAGATGTTTTAATGAAAAAAAACTCTTACGAGTAATGCAGTCTCTCTGCAAAGTTCAGTCTTCATCGGTTACCTTTCATTCCACCAGAGAAGCCCCTCCAGTTGGCAAACACCATGAGAGGAAGATGTTCACGGTTGAAGTCACAAATGGCCTGAGCCGTTTTAAAGGCTGAATCTGGAAACCACACCTGGCCCGCCTGCTGCAGAACCTGACATTTACACGTCCGGTAGAAGGATAGGTCATTAGAACATTTCCCATAAAACTAGAGACAAAATGTCAGCCAGATCAACAAACATGATGTGACTTGTCAAGGACATTCAATGACCGGCCAAGAAGTCAACTTGACCTGCACAAGAACGCGGGAATATGAGGGAAAGTAAGAGATATGTAAGTAAACATCCATCCAGATGGGTTAGGGTCGACTTGCTAAAATCTGATTGGTGGAAGGTATATAACTCGGACTTAGGAATTCTAATTCTTTGGAGTTGTTGTAAGATTGTATTCTTGAACAAGAAAATGAGCGGCTCCGTGCTGGTTGCAGATTTAGTATCTCATTGTAGATTCAGTAGAGTCATGGTGAGTCAAGTGTCTGGGGTCCCCTTCAAAAGATATCATGTTTGTGGAAAAAGAGAGGAGAGAGTGGAGGATAAGGGCTGGCGTTCGAGGCATGCACGTCGACAGCTGGCAAAAAAAACAGACAAAGTTCAAACTGACTGAAGAGACCCAGCTGAAGGAGAGAGCTCTCCGTGTGGCTGTGTGGTGGCCGAACACCCTGATGTGTTCTGTGTGGAAGACTTGTGCCGGTCCGTGTAAATCTTGGACTTTGGTGCTGATGATATCTAATTCTGTAAGTGTGGATATAAAAGCTAAGAAAGCTTGGTAGGTAGGTTCTAATAAACTCTAAAGAGGGACATCTCTAAGCTTGAGAGAAGTAAAAAATAACTTACTGAGTATATACCGAACTATAATAAAAGTGATTTCTGTCTGGGGGCAGGAAGCTGCGCTAATTTGACTCTTGTGAACTTTAGTTACAGAATTCTAATGAGCAGAAATGATATGGTTGCAAGCCACACAACTGAATAGGCCTCATGACTGCAACCATACTGACATTTGTATAGTGATAATAAATATACCAAGTCATATTTTGAAATGTAATAAAGACTGACCAAACTGACTGATTGACTGAGACCACTGACTGTAAATGAGCATAAAACACAGGTGGCTTTGCGTGATTATGAGCTTTTGGCATGTTGATGGCATGTTTGTGTGACATCAGTAACATTAATGTCGCAGTGTACTGTGATGTAACCCGTTTAAATCATAAACATGTGCTGACATTTACTCACTTTAGATTCTGAATCCAGGTTTGCTGGATCAGCTGGGACCGTGAACTCAACTGTCCGAGTTTCAACGGCAATGACACCAAGGGGAATTCCTCCTAACCTGTTTTAATTCCACAAAGTTATTAAACAATTTGATTTAATAAAAACATATATATAATATTTGAGTTTAAATAGGTTTACCGTGCTCTGCCCACTACCACCGTCTTAGCCCAAGACTCCATTATCTCCATGAACGAGCCGTGGTCGAAGAATCCACTCTGCCAGGCACCTCTCTCCGCTAATAACATTAATGCAGATTTAAAAAAAGAACATTAACGAGGCTGATTACTGAAAAAGATGGCTTTCAGAGTTTATATCACATGTGGACACTCACTGGGGTGAGGTCTCCCAGCCAGCATCCAGCGGGGGTTGTACGGTGCTTTCGTAGGAGTGTATTCTATCTCTCTGTCCACTGGATCTGTAGTTGACATGACAGGCACAGGGGAGTGTTTGTTCTGCAAGGAGAAGAGGAACGATAGTTAGTGATCAGAAGGGTCGGTCGGATACTTTTATAAACATAAAAGTCACACTACATGAACTTTCACACGTTCAGCAAAACCTTTGGCATGTAGGAGAGCCACTGGAGGATGGTGAAGACGCCCTCAAAGTCATCTGGCACGGTGGTGTGCGTGACTCCATTGTTGTGCATGATCTGGATCCCTCCCAGCTGGTTGTTGGATGTATAGACCTGTCTGCCCAATACCTGCACAGAAACAGAAACCTCAATGACACGGCCAGGACATTTTAAAAACTGACCACAAATAGGCAAGTTCACATCAGCGGATGCAACATTTCATTTATTACTGAAGTGTTGAATTAATAATAATATGCAGATACAGTATAGTTTATTTGGGTCCTCCTCTCGCTCTCAGGTGTTCACCAGATTCTGTTCTTAAAGTTGCTTCTTTGAACACCCGTTTACCTGAAGGCACCAGTATCCAATCAGCCCACAGCAGATACCAACTAAGTAATCTCTCTTTTGATTGGCTCTGTCTACAGCACAATTCACTTTTTGCCAGTAGGCAGATACAGTAGGCAAAAAAGTAGACTAAACAATAAAAATATATTTAATTATGTTGCGAAGATTATGAAGAGGTAACTCTTCTTCCCTGTAAGAACACTCATATAGTCTTATCTAAATCATTAGGTTCTAAAAGTTGTAAAATACCCAAATTATTTTCCTTCCTCAGTTCTTGTGAATGAGCCTGAGATGGAGCGGCTGGAAGGCGGGGTTAAAAGAAACGCTAGGTAATCCTGGTAATTGTATACTCAGTCAAACTTTTGTTTGCTTCATGCACCGCTGAGCAACTTTCATACAAAAAACTTCCGCCTCCAACGTCGTCTCCAATTCTCTATTCATGGACGGACCAGATCCAAACAAAAAGGTGTTTATTTCTAATGACAACACTTAAAATATGTTCTATTCATCAATAACAATGGCGTTTGTTAACCAAACTAACCTTGTTCAGAGCACCTGCTCCAGTCAGGATAATGTGAGAGTTTTCCACCTGAATCACTCTCTGTCCCAAACGGACCAGATAGGCTCCAATTCCAATAGCGCGACATGTCACCTGTAGGAGCAGAAAAAGTGACTCAGGCGATAACGTCCCAGAGGATCACTTCTTACGCAGAGAAATAAGATCCACATTCTTACCATACTAATTGTAACAATCTCATCATATGCCTGAGAGGATTCTCCAGCAATGGTGCCAGAACCACGCAGGTTCTCAACACCGAGTCCTTCTCCCTTCCCAATGATATCAGTGATGATGTACCTGTGCACAGTGATAAAGACCATAAAGGACCAAATCTATATGATCCCACAGACACAAGTTAAGGATGTCAGTGATATTTTAATCAGCCAAATGATGATGATGATATGTCGTACCTGGACTCTCCACCTTCCTCTACATGGTGACAGTGAACAGCGTTGGTGGAGCTGATACGAGTGTAGTCATGTGGTGTCAGGTAGAGGTACTTGAAGCCCTGCAGGGAAATTGAAATAACTTATGATAAGAAATGTAAAACCACATATACATATTACTCCACTATTTCCAGTGGTCCGTGCCTCAACTTATATAATGTAAATATTAGTAGAAACATGTTTCAGGGGTCACCTTGTAGAGGTCAGTGGGGTCAATCCAGGCCACCTGGAACATGTGTTTGATCTCTTCAGCGAGGCCAATGCGTGCTCCACTGTTAGCTGCGACGTAAATACGGGGAATGCCGTCGGCCCGAGCCAACTCAGACGCCCTGAGGAACAACTCGTCCTCTTGAGGACCAAATGAGCCGATCATGTGAGTGATGTCATTGCAGATGACAATGATATCTCTGCCCTCTGGGTACTCTGGAGTCTTCATATTCATTCTGAAGGCAACCATTCCCACCTGGTGAAGAATATAGGTTTTAATGATTATCAGCATCAGCAGACTGAGAAAGCATGAAGTGCTGTAAAGAAAACACCCTACATCATTGTCTCCAGGCAGGCGGTTCATCTGCACAAGTCGACCTTGAGGGTCCAGAACCAGCTCGGTGCACATCAGCACGTCTTTAGGGTATTTGTCCCCTGGACCCCACAGCTTAAACAGTGCCTACAGGAATAGTATATATATAGGACTCAGACATCTTAGGAACAACAAAACATGAAATAAACCTAATTCAGAGAGTTAGCAGTACCTGTCTGAACATCTCAGGGAAGTCATAGACGTATGTAGTCCCGAGAGTTTGAGCCTGGAAGCGTTTGGCCTGCAGCAGGTCTTTGGTCACATAGGGAGTGTTGATCAGCATGCTATGCAGAGGACCCTGCTTATCTCCATATGACTGGAACATGATCTGGAAAGGGAAATATATAACTATAAAACAACCACACACAACAGATCTACTGCCACATACCACATATCTGGGCTACAATTCTTTTCACACAATGCTTGAAGGGGCCACCTCCGTTCACTGTCCTCACCTGTCCAGAACTTGGGTTGGTGACCTCATTGTACAGACTGATGTCCAAGTAATAGCCAGACTCATTAGTGAGAAACAGGCGGACAGGAATGGCATTCCCGGTTGGGGTCAGACGGATGTTGATCTTCAGCTCAGCCTGCATGACTCGCAGCTTCCAAAGACGGCTGCCGTAGCGCATCACCATGGAGCGAACAGACTCCTCTATCTGAGGGTCCCAAAAAGAGGACAAAGACCACTGAGAGACAAAACTGGTATTCACAAAGAAGTCATATACATGTCTAAGTAATCATAACAATGCATGCAATCATAAAGAACAATACTTGTAGTGGTAGCATATATGTGCTGGACACTGACTTTAGAGGGGTCCATAATGACAGTGGGGACAAAGTTGAGGAAGATGTGGTTGCAGTCTGTGCGCACGGCGGTGTTACTGAAGGCCACCTCCAACTCATCCATGGCCTCCAACAGTAGACGTTCTCCCTCATTTTGAAGGTATTCAAAGGAGGCTTCCTAGTTGGGTATAAAAAGAGATTTAAATCACCCAAAACATTGCCACTGACCAAATATTACAAACATTTTCTTTAAATCAAGGAATTTGAGGCCTTTCACATTGGGAAAAGGGTCTGAATGATGTCTAGAATAAAAAAGCTGTGATTTCCAGTTGCTCCACTAACCTTTGTAATGAGATCAGAGTGGCGGATAATAGCTCGTATGAAGAAGCGATAGTCTGTGACCTCCGCCCCCTCCTGAACACGAGCAGCACCGAGGTACAGCTGCATCTTGTGGTTGGCACAGGGAACGGCTGTCAGGTCAAAGTTCCTCATGCGGTTGAGCTCCAGCTGAAACGCTAAAGCCGGCTCCAGATTACGGTAAATTCGATCCTCCAGGAACTGAGGAGAGATGCATTTCAGCACATTAACTAACTGTGATCTAAATATCAATTCTACAATTACAGGTTTTATAATAATAATATTTTAATTTGATATAGCGCTTAAGGTTTTGTAAAGAAAAACTTACCCCATCTCTAGCTCTGAAAGTGAAGAACTTTGGGAATTCTCTCTGTTAAAATTACATTAAAATAAAAAGAATCAGATAACAACCAAGTGTATTCATACAGTAAATGTGTACTTGTTGAAAGCTGTTATAATGGGAGCTCTACAGTACTAAACAAAAAGGAGTGCAGCTACGGTCCATATATTTGGATAAACAGATTTGTCATTACCTCTAATTTATAGATAATACAATAATTTACATGAGAGCACAGCTATGCTGAGAACAGAGTATCTACATCGTTATGTTAGATATTGAGTCACATTCTTGTTAACGGAGTAGCCAGCCAGAATCATACATGCAATAGGGGTAACATAGGGGTGTATATTAGCCACTTATTGGCTTTCTTAAACTAATAATGAATGACTAAGTTACCAGTTACATCACAGTACCAACTACATTGTGTGCATTTACCTTCTGTGCAACCAAAAATGTGATTCTCCTGATTCCATATTCAAAGAGGACAGATCGCTGTAAAATAAAACACCACCACAATGTTTGATTAATTATAAAAAAAACTGAAACAATATCTCACATTAATAAGAATCTGCCTTGTGTTAGAAGCTAGCTGACCTTTGACTGGGCAAAGGCGGTGAAGGCTGTAACCAGAGCATCATTGTCTTCTGCGTCTGCTGTTTTTATGGACACGTTAATGATGTGGATCGGGTTTTCCCTCGTGTTCTGTAGGGGATGAGGGAGAACTCGCTGGCTGTAGTGATACAGATGAAAACATCCTTTTTATTGATGAGACACACCCACATCGCTCACCTTGAAGTCCTCCTCCTCAAACAGACTGGAGCAGGGCTCTGAGAACGGAGCACTCTCCAAGAGAGGTTCTGCAAAGCTGGCGAGAACTTCATCAAAATTCCTGCAAAAGAAAACAGAAACACATCAACATGCAACTTATTTTTGCTTTGATCTACACATATTTTCCACTTATAGAGAGGAGCGAAAGAAACATCCTAATCAAGTTCAAAGGGGACCTTTTGAAGTCGTCGAAACACTGGAAAGCCACCATGGCGCCCATGCGCTGGCAAGGGGGAGAAAAGGCTCCTTCCAGAAAGAGTTCACTGCTCTCTCGCCTCATTTTAAAGTGGCTGGATCCGCTCACTGGCACGGGAACCCTGAAAGAGACACAGAGGCAGTAAGAGCAGGACTGAACCGCTGAATGATGAGTCGACAGGATCGCTAGCAAAAAAACAGCCAAGAGTACAAATATATGCATACAGGGACGTGTGGTCAGGGGAGGCAGAGCAAATAATGATAAAATAAATATTGATATTTCTCAACTGATCTTTGCTATAAATGTAATTTCTGTTTGATTCCAATCATTTTCATAATCTTTTTATATATTTTTATAAACTTTTAAAATTAAAAGATGAGGAGGACTTTTACAAGTAAAAGTAAGATATTGCATACACTGCAGGAGGCTATATAGCCTATTTATATTTTGAGTGAATGAGGATGAATTGTGGAATTGCAATGGTAGGAAATGCGCTCTTTCTCTGAGTCGCTATAAACCGGTGGAATCAAATATGTACCTTACCTATGTGTGTGTAAAGAATGCTGCTATGAAATATGAAAAGCAACCAGTAGTCAATGTGCAAGCTGCCAATTGAATGGTGATGTAAGCTCCTCTTTGTGTTCATATGTTTGTAAATGTGACTGAACGAGTCAGCGCCTCACCACCCACAAACCCCACCGCACGTCACTGATGCATACAGAGAGCAATTAAAGCTGGAGTACGGATGTTCTTATGTATTTGACAAAAACACAGTACGATAACCCTCATATCCAATTATAACTACACACAGTTGATAAGCATATTTAATGTATTGAATTGAAAGGGATTATGCATTGTTGTTATCCAGAGCAATTGTTACTATATCTGATTGGGAGTTGCAAATCAAGAAGTCTGATGCTTTGGAGTACAGGCTCTCCATTCGGCAGCAGTCAACAAAATCTCAGGCTTGAAGTTTCTAAGAGGAACATGGAACAAATAAAACATATGAACCTCTCAAAAAGCTCAGTATTGCTAAGCAACAAAAAAACATATGAAGAAGCTCTGCTAAAAAGTGAATTAAGAAGGACTTGTTAGAGGAGTCCTTAAGAAAATGTCACTGGTTTCACAGGAAGGAAGGAAAGAAGCAGCACAGCACATTCTGCATGCATTGCTGTGAGACATACACACGATCAGGTGCTTTGGCTGGTTGGGAGGAGCTTTACTCTACCTGTTGTGAGTAGGGTTGCTCCCTCTGAAATCAGATGATTGACAGGTGAATATTAGCAGCGGACGATCAAACTGTACCTCAACCTCAAGGCATTATGATTAGAAACACAAAACAAGATGCCGTGCACAATCACATTCATGTCCAGTGGGTAAAAGCATTCTGCATTCACTGTTAGCCATAAGCAGTTACAGCACCACTGAACAGGATACATATTCAATTTATGTTTATTGATCTATCAGGTCAATGTCATAATGAAGACTGGATGGCTGAAGGAGAGTAAAATAATGTTTTGTAAGGCCTGGATTCATTTATAAACAACCACAAAGTCAGGAACTATTGTATAAAAGCCCCCACACACTGTGACAACTCACAGCCTCTGACGCTGTCTTGACGTAATATCCGTCCAGTTTTGGAAGTAGAAGTGGCAACAATGCGTTATTTAAAGAGTCTTGTGAGTGGAGTTCAGTGAAGCATTTATTTTTACCTGTTTGGATGTGATGTTGGCAGCATAAACTGGAAGTCTACAGCACATGTTCCATCCTGCAGCTGGTGATGCTGGATGCTATTCAGCTCATAGGCAATGTAACCTCTGCGCACATACACCTGAGAGTCCAGACAAAACACGATTATCACTACTCAGGAAATAAAAATCCATACGAAAGAAGGTGTTAATATCGTGACCGTACCTCCAAGGCAGCCATGCAGACAACTTGGTTCGAGTGATAGAAGAAATTGGGCAAAACATCAAAAATTGAGGTTTCAGAGAGAATAAGTTTCTGTGCCAAAGAAAAAATATATATTAATTTGATATTGAAGCTGCTCCAAGAAAGGATGATTACAATTAAACTTCGCCACACAATGAGACTGACCTTCAAGTTTTCTGGACAAAACTGGTGGCCGTACATGTCAATGGCTGACAGGAAGATGGACTCCACCTGGTTGTGCCTCAGTTCATATGATGGTAAATGGCATGCAATCAAGACCTATGACACATTTACAAAAATAATATGAAATCCACACAGATGGAATAACCTGATCTTAAAAAGGTGATGCTCTCACGAAGTATCTAACTTTAGGGTATCCAGTCCTTTAGCTTGATTGAACGCATTTAAAACAAACATAATAGTGTTTAAATGACACAGGCAGTCTTAGACGTTACCTGTCTGGCTCTCAAGGCAACCTTTGAGTTCTCCATCTTGCCAAGCTGGGTGAGCTCGTTCAGAATGGTCATGAGCTCATCTGCTAGCATGGAATCTCGTCCACACAGTTGGTCCTACACAGGGAACAAAGTGTCTTTCACTAAAACTTTAGTGTTGAGGATTATTTGACGTGTGCGTGGCAGTTTTGAGGCCTTACTATGAGCATTGTGACTAGGATGTTCTTCCTGGAAACCTGGGCATGAGAGAAGATGTACTCCAGCACAGGGCTCATGTCAGGTTTGTGCTGCTCTCGCAAGTTGATAACACACTTGTCATAGTGAGCTGTTTGGGAGAACAAGAGTACAAAGGCGTTAGCTATGACAAACAATCCATGGTTATGAAAGACATGTACTCATCTAGAGTTTAATGTATTCATTTCACCATGTTGAAACTGTATCTCCACTTGCAGGTATCTCTTCAGCAGATCAAGAACCACAGACTTCATGTAACCTCGAATTCCACTGCGGTACCTGGACCAGCCACATTAAGACATGTATCAATCAATGGGATACTGTTCCATATGTTATGTATTACAGCTGTACAATCTGCATCTGACTAAAAAAGGAAAAAACTAACCTCTGTACCAGCTGAACAATACTCTGAGTGTTCATGAAGAACACCTCTCTGTCAGGCTTCCTCTGCAGGGTTGCTGCATGGCTGTCTAGAATATTTGCAATCTGGAATAAACAAAAAGAAACATCATCAGATAAGAACTTGCACAACTGCAACCAGCAATATGACACCGTGCATCGGCATCACTCACCCTTTGGCTCGGGAACTGGCAGAGGACAGAGGTGATGTTGCTCGCGTACTGAGCCATGACTTTACGGATATTTTTCTCCACACTGGGAGGAATGCGACTCGCCACGCTCGTCATGATCTCCTGGAGTTCCAGCAGCGGCAGCGAAGGGTCCCTGAGGGTCTTCATCAGGGTAGCTACCCACTGTTTCAGCTGCAGGCGGGAACATGTACATATGATTAACACCGATGGCATCATTTAAGAATCTGTCGAGGCAGGAAGCACGCTGTGCACCTTGCTGCTAAAGAAGGGCTCTTCAAGGCAGTAGCCGGCCATGACTTTCACCAAGTTTTCCAGCACAGAGTGAAACACCTGGTGAAGCTTTTCACCAACAATGGGCAGAGGTTGCTGCGGTGGCAATATGGCAGTGTTGAGCTCCACCTATGACAATAGGTGAAGGCAGGAAAGAACAAAATACAAATTAAACACAGGACACAGAATATAATCATTTGTTTCCCAGGCAAAAGTTACAATAAACACTTTCATTGTGTAAAGCAAAGGCATATATTTTACACTTTTTAGCCAAGAACTGAACATCACAACAATGTTACAAAGTGGTAGGGACAACTAGACACAAATATGAATTTCCATTCATTTACCGGATGTATACTGCTGGGGTCATCCAGGTCTACATGTGCCACCACGCAGCCAGGCTCGAGAACAGCTCCAGGTCTCTTGACAAAGTGCACACAACCAGACTGCTGCACTGTCAACGTCATCACCATCTTCATCACCTGAAACCACAGCGCAAACAGCCAGTAAATACAAATACTGCATGCCTCAAGAAATGTATTTTACCAACATTGGTCACATTCACCTCAACCTCTGCATAGATCTCTCCTGAAAAAACATGGCCTCCATCGTCTAACGTGTACTGCAGCAGTTTACCAGCAGTGGGCGACCTCAGCATCGTGGGATCCGTCTCCTTGTCAAATACACAAGTCTTGTTCCCAACAGTGACGCGATAGCTGTGGGGATGAAGTATTTAATAATCAAACAAATGAATAGATGAAACTAGAACGACAGATTCGAGAGCTCTTGCCTGTCCACTTCCTCCTTCATGTAGGTGATATGGCTGCTGCCGTCATAGCACAGCAAGAGGCCCCCATCACTCATCCTGTGGACGTCTATCTCAATGTTGGAGTCGTTCAGTATTAAGACATATGTGGTTGGGGATTGACGAGCAACCTGCAGGTAGCAGAAGTGATAACGTATTGATTAAAACAAAGAAGAGTCACACAAGGAACGTGTGAAGGGAATAAAGCAAATACCTTGAGGCAGAACTTGACTCCTTCGTATATTAGGTCCACATTGACAGAGTTGAGGAGACTGGCTGCAGGAAGTACTTGGCCTCTATGGATGCAGTAGTTTTTAATAAGTATAATATATATATAAAGATACAGTGAGAATTGTTGAGACATTAATAACAGGGGGCTGTGTCGACTGACCTTTCCAGTGAATGCAGGTAATCAGACATGCTCTTTTGGAAGCTTGCATCAGCAACATGCAAAGCGCCACAAACAATACCCAGCATGGTATCTGGTCTCTCCGCCTGTAGGAGGAGCATGTGGCTTCATGAAACAAACAAACACGCCCAACTTCAGTGACCAATTACTTAGCCGTGCAATGATTTATGACACCAGGTCACCATCCTACCTGCACTTTCTCTGAAATGAGACGATCCAGCCAGCTGGTGTCAATATCATTGTTTCTGAAGCTTTCCGTCTCTAGTAACTTAATGAGATATTCCACCGTGGTCCGGAAGTCCCCTCTAATGGACAGCTCCTTCATAGCCACCACCATGTTCCTGAAGCACAAGGCAAATATGACAGCTGATTTTATGCTAAAACTTCATATAATATTATATAGAAGTCAAACTAAGTCCACCACAAATAAATTGCATTAGTTGTAAAAGTCTATTGCACTGATGTCTTCTAAGATGTCATTATACTATTGGCTGGTCCTTGCAGTTTTTACATTATTGTATTACATCACGTGTGGTTACATCATTAGGGCCTTCTGGCTGTTGCCACCTGAAAGCTTTAATTGTTCAAGATTAGATATCACATAATCATTGGAACAAAACAAAAAAGAGGCTTACGAGATGGCTTCTTCGCGGTTTTCTCCCCAGGAGAAACAGTGTCCAAACTGGGAATCTGCAAATTCATGCAGGCCTCCAGTTGCCCCCACGCTGAAATAACCCCAGACGTTTTTACTGCTGCGGAAGTTCAGCTCCTGCACGGTGCCAGAACTGGGCTTGAACCCCTGAGAGAGAGCACAAGGATGACGAGTCAGTGTTGGAAAGCAAAAGAACAGAACAAAACGGTGCATTGGGGAAATGGAGCTCTACCTCATCAGGGTTCTCGCTGGTGATCCGTGCAGCTATGACATGTCCTCTTGGACTTGGCACGCATTCTGGATTCTCAAAGTCTATAACGGTGTCACCCCACGGAGTTTCTCCATAAAGCAAGCGGATGTCCTTAATTCTATGAAGGGGGATGCCCATCGCAATCTATGGTAGATGAAACAGTTAAAAATGAAAGGACTGCAACCACATTTGCAAGATAATTACTCATTTTGTTCCTATGGTGTGATTCTTCTTCTTTTTGTTTTACCTGAAGCTGGGCAGCTGGCAGGTTTACATCGCCGATCATCTCTGTACAGGGATGTTCCACCTGCAGGCGAGGATTCAGCTCCAGGAAATGGAAACTTCCATTTTCAGAGTAAAGATATTCCACAGTTCCTGCGCTTACATAGCCCACCATCTTGGCCAATCGCACAGCATACTGGGCCACAAAGAGGAGATTGAATGTCAAGTTTTAACCAGAAAAGTACATTTAGTGGTGAAATAAATACATGCAGCGATGTAAACTAACCTGTTCCATTTGCTCAAATATTGAGGAAGAAGCTATGGTGGCAGGCGCTTCCTCTATGATCTTCTGGTGCCTCCTCTGGATGGAGCAGTCTCGTCCAAAGAGAGAGATGGCGTTTCCGTACTCATCAGCCAGGATCTGAACCTCAAGGTGTCTGGCATGCTGAGCCAGCTGCATGATGAAGATAGGCGAGCCGGGTACCTCTGTCTGAACCTGCACTCAAAATAACTAATCAACTTAGCTGTCATAAATAAACCAAGTTCAACTGTTTAAAAGTTGGTATAAATTAAATCAAACCTGTCTAAAGAGGCCTGGAAAATCCTCAGAACTTTCTACTTTCCGGATACCCTTTCCACCTCCACCTTGAGAGGCCTTGATGACAACAGGATAACCGATTCTCTCAGCCCCCTGCAAAGAATTTAGCAAAAAGATTCTTCCGTAAAAGGGAATAATAATTTGGGTAAAAAATAACCAAATTTGAAGATATTATTACGATGACTTTGCTAAATATGCTTACTGCTAGCCCATCGTCTACATCAAGAACACAGCCTTTTGAGTAGACCAGCGGAGGAACACTGATGACATTGCCCAGAAACTGGTCGTCCTCTTCCCAGTCCACTCTCAGACCTGCAGCACGACACGCAGGCAGAGAACATGAAAACACTGACAAACACCGTGTTACTACACGTTATGTGAACTGAGGCATTGCAGGAGGAAAAGCATCACCTGATCCGCTCCATGGTAGTGTGGGAATGTCAGCACTCTGAGCCACAATAGAGGAAGCCACCTTATCTCCCAGAGCCCACATGGCCTTACTGGACGGGCCTGAGAGAAATACAGTCAGTGAACAATGAGATCTGAAACGAGTACCAATAAACTAAGTCAAGATGATGGGAACTTTCTGTTCTTTCAAACTGGATCTTTACCTAAGAACACTATTCCTGCTTTGTCCAACAGCTCAGGCAGTTTGGGATTTTCTGAGGCATGACCCCAACCAGCCCAGACAGCCTGTTAGTGGTGAGACACACAGACATGTAATTTACCAGACGTTTAGGAACAGGTAGGCAAGGTCAAAGGTCAATAAAGGTTACAGACCAGAAAGAACAAAAAAGGCAAAGAGTACCTGCACTGGGATTCTTTTCGCAACGTCAACTATCAGCTCTACGTTGGCGTAGTTGTTGTTGTTGGGCCCACCGGGTACAGGCACATAATGGTCCGCCATTTTAATGTATTCTATAATGGAAACAAGCAACGTGAGGATATGATCATGACACTATTTGATGGATGATATCTTCTGCTGGGTAATAACAACTGATGAGTATTTTGTTAGCAATGACCTGCATTAGCTTTCAAGTCCTCAGGGGTAACCATGACAACAAAACGGATGGTCCTTTCATTGCGAAACATTTCGTAGGACCAGCGACGAATGGAACGCATGCATTTGACTGCAGCTATGCCGTTGTTAGCAATCAGCACCTGCGACAGAAACAGAAACCACATGTGTAGCCTGAAGAAAGACAGAAATGCTGCAACGGTCATTCAGTGATGAAATACAGAGATAAAACAAATACAGGGAGGACTTTACTTTTTCAATGACGCGGTTGCCACCAAACCGGGTAACAAACTCTGCAGGCGAGGCCACGGTGAAGTCCCTCTGTGGATCCATCTTTCTGTGTTTACGTCCTTTTTTCACCAAGTGAAGACCAGACATGCTAGGCCTGGAGTGGAAAGGTCATGGTTAGTGGTCTCCTCCAATCACACAGCACAACACGATAACCGGGGTGTATTCTGTTTCACATAAAAATAATCCAAGAACCTGAACACAAACTATACAGCAGCAACAACAAAGGAGCACTGAAAATCAAAAACCCAAGTCAAAGTTCCCTCTCTCTCCTCTACAGGCAAAGACACTGTGGACGAGTCCATTTATTTACAGCCGCATCTGCAAAATAACCCCAAACTACTGTTCTCAATAGGAAACAACTCATGGGAAATACTAACTATATATGACGGAAAATTGGTCCCCGCTGTTGCCCCTTTTGATCTGGTGTTCACCAACATCAAGAAACAATAGAAACATGTCATCAAGCTGATGCATTCATGTTACATGGTGCATTCAACATGCAACAGATGTACTCGTCTGGTCCAGCAGAAGTCATGACTGAGAAAGCATATATTCAGAAATATTCAAAAAGATCCCAAATCAACAGCCGAGCCAGTTTCAGTGATATTTGGCAGTTTATGTAAGTATGTTGACATGAAGCCCGAGCTTCCACTTTGCATATATGCTAAATGCTATGTAATTCAGGGAAATTCACCTCTAGCCTTCTCTCACTGCAGTTTTAACAGAAGACTATATTCAAGGACTATTGGGTTATTTCTGCATAATAGTCAGGGATAAAAGTGATCAATAGAGTTCACTTGAGTCTACAAGTGTTTCCCTGCAGGGTTTTACAATCACGCTACATGTCTATGTTATGCAAGCTGATTATCTCATCTGGTTTGCTGACATGGTGACATGTTTGAATTCCTTTCTAATTTAAACAACACACATAACAGCAGACATTTTGAACACAGCTTAGGTTGAGAACACAAATGTGAATCAACTGTACCATGGTACATGGTACAGTTGATTCATGTTAACTTAAGATAAAATTACGGACCATGATTATCAGCTATTCATTCCAAAGTCTCATTGCAATTGCACCGCAAGCCATCTCATATAAATTCTGTCCCATGTGGCGATATCACTGAGAAGCACCTGTGTTGCATCAGTGAGCGATATTGTGAAGTGCAATTTTGTTCGAGCCGATATGAACTTTAAACTTAACTCCGGTGCTGTTCAGTAAATAGAGATCGCACAACTATTTAGATAGTTTTGTATCAACCTTTGCAGCTCCTCGTCAGGCAGTGTTCCCATGTTTATACACCGTTAGAACTTTTTACAGAATATGAGGCAGAGGTTCATTACACGTACTTTATCAAATCAACCAAAGATAATCTATTTACAAACACGACTTAGTCTTGTTGGCTTATGTGCTCTTTTTTTTTTACACTTCCCTCCTCGAGGGTAAACATTGTCGGAGTGTTTTTTTTCTTTCTTCTATTTCCTCAAACGTATGTGTGCCAAGATAAGCTCAGTTCAGTTACATACCAACAGTAAGAGCACAAGCGTGATCCTTCCCGTTCACAAACATGTTTCCGTATCTATTCCACTTATGTACAAAGTAATGTGTTTCCTTTTTCTCTGCAGCTGCAACATAAAGCATTTGACACATGC
Source organism: Cottus gobio (assembly GCA_023566465.1). Classification (NCBI taxonomy): domain Eukaryota; kingdom Metazoa; phylum Chordata; class Actinopteri; order Perciformes; family Cottidae; genus Cottus; species Cottus gobio. The sequence continues at coordinate 17,295,423 of CM042218.1, read as the reverse complement.
ACATAATAAACTATGCATCAAAAGTATCAAATTACACAGAACAGAACTTTAAATAGCGCCTACCTTCAGAGACATGGGAACACGTTGAGACAGCCGTTTCCCTCCATTATACAACATACTTTAATGACTTTTAGTGACAAAAACAAAGCACCCGCTACAGAGTGCTTCCTCTCATGTGCTCCCTCCCTTCTCCCCTCCCACATCGGCTGCAAAATATTCCACAGATCCCTGTGACAGATCACAGGCTGCTTCTTCAGAGTTTCCAAACAGGCAAGGCTGGCAGGACTAACGTGTTTTGTTTCTACTACTTCATTTACAAAAGAAAGCAACTATTATCCAAGCAAAATCTGGAGCCAAAGATTTTGGACCTGAAAAGGCTGAAATTTATGTACAAAAAGATGTGTTGTGCATCTTCTTCTACGATAAAACTATTTCTCTGAACTGCTGGAAGATGCTTCTCAGGATTAGATTTGGGAGAGGAAAATCTCTTACCTTGGTCTCTTTCATGATGCTTTCCACAAGTCCTGCTCGCACACAGCTTTATGCATTTGGGTAAATCAATCCAACTCAGCATGTCAAACTGATAAGATTCACTTCATAGACCATAAAATAACTATAAAAATAACTCTCCACTATGTAGACTGTAAAAAAAGTAAAAACATAAATATGTGTGAAGGATTTTGAACTGTCTTTTGCTTGCTGTGGTGTGACCGAGAGTCACATCACAGTTTTCAAAGTCGGTTTTGTGCAAGCTCTTGTTCCATTAATAGAGACGGGGGTGTTTGGCATGCGACAACAGCACAGGTCAACGCCACCCAGTCAGGTGATAAGAAACAGCTTGTGGAGACAGAACAAGTAGGAGCAAAACGGCACGTCACCAATGTGGCCACGTGTTTGACCCACATATTTTGAGACAATAAATCCCCTGCAAGACCTTAAAAACAACCCAGTTTTGTAATTCAATTACAACCCCTCCAATAATGAGAAATAAAACATGTGGGCCCAACCCGTGGCCACGTTGCTGACGTGCCGTTATGTTGCTCTGTCTCCACCAGCTGGGTCTTATCACCTGACTGGGTGACCCTCAGACAAATATTTAGTGTGAGAGAGATGCCTCCATGTTTATGTTACATGCCAGAGTTAAAACTTCGAGGGCTGCCTGGCCCCGAGACAGCTGGCATTCAATAAATTCTTTAGAAACAAGGTTGCTTACTTCATGCCTGAGGGGCTGGACTGTGGCACTGCAGAAGACGCCTGCTGAGGAGAAGATTTGGGGGCGCAGGTTGGTGGCTGAGATGCACCGCTTGGGGGTTTAGTGGCCAGAGGATCCTCGTCTGAAGAGTTGTCCTCCGATGCTCCAAGAATAAACCTAAGGCGTTCCCTCGCCTCGGGCCCTGAGCTCAGCATGGGCCCCTTGACTTTGGGAGGTTTCCGGGTGTTCGTTCGCAATGATGATTTTTGTGAATTTATCTCAGAGGACGCCTGCAGAGCCTCAGTGTCCACTGTTTTACCTGCAAGACCTGCAGAGGCACTGCTGGTCTGAGGACTGGCCTCCTCATTGTGTGTTGAGGAATTAGTAGGAATGGATGGGGGGGATTGTGCAGCGGGCACATCCTCCTCTGCAGCAGTTGGACCACAGCCAGACGGAGATTCCTCCCTTTTCGTGGGCATTGCTACCGTCTTGGTATTAATCCTCCACACGAGCAACAATATCCATAGGACTAATCCCAAAGCTGCCAAGTGGAACATTCACAGACATCCTCCTGAGACCTTTAACAAGACGAAAGTGGGCATTATATGTCACACAAGAGATGACAGTAAGATCAACATTTCATCAATTAAAAAGATAATTATGGGATATCTCTCTCACCCCACATGGTAAGAACAGCTTTGGTGGCATTAAAAGTGACTGTTGACTGATAAATCAAATACATATTACATTATTATATAACAGTGACACGATTATTGTCCACTATTGAGCATTTTTAAACAGGAAAATGTCTCATTCAGTAACAACCACTTTAAAAGGCTGTTAATATATAATTTATCAGAAGTCTTTATTCTCAAATATAAATATCAGCCTCAAAAATCAGTTGGACCTCAATTAAGTAACTTTTTGAGGTAATGCTATGTGGAATAGCTGGCTGCGCACTATTCTAGTCTAAAGAAATTACTTTTGAGGTGATCAGAGGTCAGAAGCTGTCTCTGGGTAATTCGAGAGAAGATCTGTAAGTTACTTTCCCACTCAACTTTATCAACAATAGCTTTAAATCAAGATAGCTATTGAGCTATTATTCCAAGCCAGTGCCCAGTAATCAACCTGTCTGTAACAGCTGCCATGAGAGCCAAGTGCGGCTGCTTCATATAGGGTAAAGGTCAACACTGAGGGAATGAAGGGTGAGGAGGAGGAGGCGCAAACACACACACAAACAATATTAATGATCATCTGACGGCACAACAAGTGAATAAATAAAAATGAAGTCTAATATTCATGTCTGTTTGAAACAAATGTTAATTCAGTATGTCAGATTGAATCTGTATTTCAAATCATATAAACATATATTAATAAGAAATTAATGTGAAAGGGGCCTTCAATACAGAAACATGGAGGCGTTTGTCCTCTGGAGCCACTTTGACTTTGACTGAAATAAAGAAAATGCTGAGCTATCACTTTTCAGATTAAGCACAATATTAAAGACCATTTCTTTATAAGAATAGCAGTCAAACGTTTTCTTTTCATGTGTCATATTTGTTTTAAACATTTGGAAGCTAGTAGTTCCTACAGTGCGGATCCTTTACATTGAATGCTAGTTACTCCACTATATGATAAAAGAAGATAACGACAGTGTGGTAACTTTAACTCCATACTGACCTCAACTGACCGTGAAATGTACACAAAATGTCACAGACTAAATTTAGGCTTATCACCTGCAAACTTAACTAAACACAGACCCGTGCACTGTTCATTTCAAGCAATACATTATAAACTTACGTGACAGAAAATAACTACAGTTAAGACAAAGTCGGAGGTTCAAGTAAGTCAATTCTGAGAAAATTGGCATTTCATTTTTTTTGCAAGACAGAAAATTCAACATGCTCTTTAAGATCAAACTTAAAGTAAATTTTGCCAATGACAAAAACCTCGAGTTTAAAGGATTTATGTTACATTTTAAAAGCGGTATTTAGTTGTAAAAACATAATATTTTAATGACTCTTACCACTACAGAAAACGGGCAGCACTGCTCTGTCATTGTTGTTGTTGACACGCAAGGCTAGTGAGTTAGCAAACAGCCAAACCACTTAACTACTTTGATTTAAGCTACATTATTCAACGTCTAATTATCTCCACCGAGACCTCAAACTCCACACAAAGTCAGCTGCACCGCTGTCAGGTTGTACAGTTTAAATAATGTTCCTGACAGCAGCAGGACATGTCACTGCCACCTACCTCTTGTCCCGTCTCTCTTTCTGCCTCCCACAGGGTCCACAACACCACCGTCTTCCTCCTCGCAAGGATGGTAAACATGTGCAAGGGAGGGGTTTCAAGCTCCTCCCAGGAAGAAGGAACCACTCCGAAGATCGTATATGTAAACACGTTCAGTCTGTGCTTAAAAACAGGGCGAAAAGAAATAACTAATTGCTCGGTCTGCAAATCGCAGTCTGTCTCTGAAACGTCTGCTGCATTCAATGGAAATGGGATTAATGAGACATGGCAAAGACGTCCATGACTGAAGCTTGTGGGCTTTTACGTTACCACTAAATCAGACCGTAAAACGTTGTTGTATTTTTGGTCCGAGTGTTCATCTTTATCATAAAGGATCTTTGTTCTTCTTCTCTCTGCTGCTCTCGCGGCAACTGCGAGAACGCGCCAAAATAAGAAAACACAAGCAGCGTCAGTGACAGCGACAGAGAAAACCGCAGGCCAACCCTTTGTATTAACGTCAAAATCGTTTTAAATGCGGCTTTACTGACACGCTTATACAAACTGAGCGGGAGTTTAATTTATTGCGCCGTGTCGCAACCGGCAGACCGCGACAGAAGATGGTTCTGCAGAACAGTGGACGGTACAAAGCGGCGCGAGGACAAAGTGGAGGGGACCAGGAAAACCAGTGAGTTGATTCCCCGTCTCAGACTAAAGACCGTATGCTTCCCTCGGAAGGAGTCTAGACAAACACCGCGTACTCTAAGTGATACTTGTTATATGCGCATGCCTGTTGTTTAAAGTAGCTGTTGTGTGTGTTTGAACCAGGGACGATGGATCCGCGATGTCGGCCCTCAAGCGGCTGGAGCGGGTTCAGTTCACCGACGAGATGGATGCCCGCTTCGGCTTCGACAGGATGAAGGAGCCGGGGGAGAAAACAGGCTGGCTGATCAACATGCATCCTGTAAGTATACACACACAGTGTCATGTGTGGCCTCTTGAATGTCTGATACTGAATGAATACTTCTACTTCTAGGCTGAGATCCTGGACGATGACAAGAGGATGATCAGTGCTGTGGACTATTATTTCATACAGGACGATGGAAGCAGGTTTAAGGTGTGTTGGGGGAACATTATTTTGTAATAACAATAATGTGCTACACCTCACAGCCCTTCCCACTGCTCTAACATGTCCATTTTGATGTGTATCCTGTCTGTAGGTGGCCCTCCCATTCAAGCCATATTTTTACATTGCTACTAAAAAGGTACGAAATTGTTTGTCATTTGCTTCTCATGCCATGTAATCCTTTTCAACAACTTTTTCCTGAAAGACAACTTTACTTCCAGAACTGTGAGAGAGAAGTTATCTCGTACTTGTCGAGAAAGTTTCAAGGAAAAGTGTCCAAGCTTGAAGGTATCCTCAAAGAGGACCTAGACCTGGTGAGAGTTTTGTTTTTAGTGTCTTTGGCCAGCGTTAAAGTGTTTCATATTATATAACAAAAATAAAAGCCCTTCAAGAAGATTTGAACACAGCAGCCATATTTAATGTTCTCCTCAGCCGAACCACCTAGTTGGGCTGAAGCGAAGCTACGTTAAGCTGTCATTCAGCAACACGGACGACCTCATGAAGGTCAAGCGTGAGATCTCCCGGGCAGTACGCAAAAACAGAGAGAGGGAGCAGTCGAATGACTCCTACACCGCCATGTTATCAAGGTACCATCAGTCCCATTAGCTTCTAATAAACTTTTATTTCCAGTTTAATATTGATCTGATGACACCTTTGTTGGTTGTTTCAGCGCCTTGTCGGGTGGCAATGTGAACCCAGCAGATGAAGTCGGGACGTCAAAGAGCATTTCAGACCAGTTGGACAACATCGTGGATATGAGAGAGTATGATGTGCCCTATCATGTGCGGTTGTCCATCGACCTCAAGATCCACGTGGTAAAGAACGGTTCCTGTCGTCCCGATGTTCTAAAAGATACACATGCTTGTTCTTCTGATCCCGACTGTCTTTATTTCTCAGGCCCACTGGTATAATGTTCGATACCGAGGCAGCGCTTACCCACCAGAGATTGTTCGAAGAGATGATCTTGTGGAGAGACCCGTATGAGGATTTCATTAATTATGTTGCAACATGGGATCTGTCATTAATTCAGCGACTTCAGTAAAGCATTGGGTTTTTTCTTTTTCTTTTTTAGGACCCTGTTGTTTTGGCTTTCGACATCGAGACCACCAAGCTTCCACTGAAATTCCCGGACGCAGAGAGCGATCAGATTATGATGATCTCCTACATGATTGATGGACAGGTGAGTTGTATTTCTGCTATGTATTATTCTTGTATTAATGTTAAGGTTTCGCTAACTTTGTGTTTTTTTTTTCAAGGGATTTCTAATCACAAACAGAGAGATTGTCTCTGAGAACATTGAAGATTTTGAATTCACTCCAAAACCTGAATATGAAGGCCCATTCACTGTTTTCAACGAGGATGATGAGGTAGATTGTGAAGCACTTGAAAATATATAATAAATAAATTAAAATGTTCCCATTTTTCACATGTTCAATTTAAAGATCTGAAAGATTTATTCGAGGAACTCAAAAGGCTCATCTTTCACAAATTATTGTCACAAATTTGTTGAAGCATAAGCTAGTATTTCTTCTTCGCAAATCATAGTTCAGAATGCCGAATACATAAATGGGTTTTTTCCAGGTGAAACAGCACATTTATACTGGCGTTTTATTGTGACCAGCCAAGAGCACACCTGTGTAATAGTGATGCTGTTTGATCTGCATCTTGATATGACACACCTTTCAGGGGGAAGGATTATTTTGGAAATGGAGTGGCAAAGTGCTCACTAACACATTTTTACAAAATATTCCAGAGAAATAAACCTTTTAAGGGAATTTTCTTGAAAGTGGCGAGAGCTGGAGAGTGCCGGGGGAGGGAGTCCCCCCCCTCCTCTCCCCAGGACCTTTTAGTCCAACATATGGGAAATGGGAGTGAAAACAAAAGTGTTGCATTTATATATTTTTCCTGTGTAAATGTAACGCTCTGTGGTTGCATCAGTGTATTAACATGTGATGACCTGACTTTGGCCGCAGGCGGCTCTCATTCAGAGGTGGTTTGATCACGTTCAAGAAACCAAGCCAAACATCTTTGTGACCTACAACGGAGACTTCTTCGACTGGTGAGCCGTCATTTGCTGTTTCTATAAAATGATTCACATCCTCTGATGTTTGTCGCTCGTCTTTCTCACTGCGTTTCGACTCTTTCAAGGCCTTTCATCGAGACCCGGGCTGCCCTCCATGGACTGGACATGTACCGGGAGATCGGTTTCCAGAAGGATAACCAGGGCGAGTACAAGTCCAGTCAAGCCATCCACATGGACTGCTTAAGGTTTGCTCCCCTCTGACACTATCAACATGTGTGGGTGTAAACTGTGTGGTTTACGTAAACATACTCAGGGATTCATTTCAGATGATTCAGATTTCCTAACACCATCCTCCCAACCTGCCTCTCTTCTGTGTCAGGTGGGTGAAGAGAGACAGCTACCTGCCGGTGGGAAGTCATAATTTGAAGGCAGCAGCGAAGGCCAAACTGGGCTACGACCCAGTGGAGCTGGACCCGGAGGAGATGTGCCGCATGGCAACTGAAGAGCCTCAGGTACACTAATGGACTTCAGTTTCCACAGCTCGGGGAAAAGAGAATTACATTTTTCATTTTGTTGACATTTTCCTTTCTCTACTTTTCTGTCAGACTTTAGCAACCTACTCTGTGTCAGATGCCGTAGCCACATATTACCTGTACATGAAATATGTTCACCCCTTCATCTTCGCTCTGTGCACCATCATCCCCATGGACCCTGATGAGGTTTGTCTTTTGTGTGTGTTTGTTAAAAAAAATATGTATATAAAAGGCTAAAATAATAATACAAAAAACATATATAGTGCATTTTTAAGTGATCATGTATTTTCTTCTAGGTGCTGCGTAAAGGTTCTGGGACTCTGTGTGAAGCTCTGCTCATGGTGCAGGCCTTCCACGCCAACATCGTCTTCCCCAACAAGCAGGAGCAGGTCTTCAACAAGCTGACGGATGACGGCCACGTCATGGACTCCGAGACCTACGTGGGCGGCCACGTGGAGGCGCTGGAGTCGGGAGTGTTTCGCAGTGACATCCCCTGCCGTTTCAAGATGGTACCTCTCAGTTCGACCGCTGATTCTTCACTCCAGTGCTTTCTGTTTGTTTGAAGCGTGACCGTTTGGTCTGGTGCATTGACAGAACCCGGCTGCCTTTGACTTCCTGCTGCAAAGAGTTGAGAAGACGATGCGCCATGCCATTGAGGAAGAAGAGAAAATACCTTTGGAGCAAGTCACCAACTTCAATGAGGTATGTTGACTTTTCAATTTCTTCCTTTTTGTGTTTTTCTTTTTTGTTACGTTTGTCCAATTTGGGCATTTATTTTTAAAAGTTCTAAAATATAATTTTTCTTCTCAGGTTTGCGAGGAGATTAAAAAGAAGCTGACTTCCCTGAAGGAGGTGCCGAACAGGATTGAATGCCCCCTCATCTACCATCTGGACGTTGGGGCAATGTACCCCAATATCATCCTCACCAACCGCCTGCAGGTAAAAGAAAACTCAAAAGAAATATGCACGGGTTGAAAAACAGAGAAAAGAATGAAATTCAATACTTTCTACTTTTACAGCCATCTGCAATGGTTGATGAGGCCACTTGTGCTGCCTGTGACTTCAACAAGCCCGGGGCCACCTGCCAGAGGAGGATGGCCTGGCAATGGAGAGGGGAGATCAGTAAGTCATTGTTGTATATTTCTGTTTCTTATGTTTAAAAGACTCAAACTATAACAGTGTTCATGTGGAATACAGTGAAATAAATCCTGTTTCCTCTGCAGTGCCTGCCAGCCGCAGCGAGTTCCACCGCATCCAGCAGCAGCTTGAGTCTGAGAAGTTCCCACCGTTTTTCCCCAACGGTCCACCTCGAGCCTTCCACGCTCTGAACAGGGAGGAGCAGGCCAAACACGAGAAGAAACGTCTGGCAGGTACTTTCATCATTTCATATATAAGCCTTCTAAATGACTGGTTTCCAACCCAGAGTTTGACCGTGTCGTCTTTGTTTCAGACTACTGTAAGAGGGCCTATAAGAAGGTGCACGTCACCAGGCGGGAGGAGCGAGTCACCACCATCTGTCAGAGAGAAAACTCCTTCTACGTTGACACCGTGAGAGCTTTCAGAGATCGCCGCTACGAATTCAAAGGACTTCACAAGGTACATTTTGGTATTTACAGCAAATGAAATCACAATCATCCCCATGTCTTATGCTATTTTCAATTCATTACATATTTCTGTTAAGAATGATTTTTTTCCTTTCAATTTCTAACAGTTCACTTGTACATTTGTAATTGCACTATGAGCTTGAAAGTCTTCTTGCCCATTAAAATGACTCGCTGTAAAGTACTTGCTACCTTTGCTCAAGGTGTGGAAGAAGAAACTGTCAGCAGCTCAGGACAGCGGAGACGCTGCTGAGACGAAGCGCTGCAAAAACATGGAGATCCTGTACGATTCTCTTCAGATGGCTCACAAATGTATTCTGAACTCTTTCTACGGCTACGTCATGAGGAAAGGGTAGGAGTAAACTACAGCTTTCATCAATCAAATCATCAAATATCCTCTTACTCGAGCTGTTAACCCTTTGCTGCTGACCGGATGTCTGCGCTGCCTTTGTGTTTCCATCAGGGCGCGCTGGTACTCCATGGAGATGGCTGGCATTGTGTGCTACACCGGAGCCAACATCATCACTCAGGCCAGAGAGCTCATCGAACAAATAGGGTGAGCGCCGCACCGATAATGAGATGCCTCATCGCAGAAATTACCTCTTTGGTCAGTGCAAGGTCAGCTTCAACTCAGGGAAGATGGCGCTGGAAAAGATCCACCGCCTTGTTTAACAAACGTTTCATCAGCAGTTTCTCGCCAACATTTGGGCTTGTCTCCAACGCCTGCTGTATTGTTTGTGACTGACTCTCTTTTGCTCCGATCCCATTTACTTTAGTTGCGGACGACGTTTGTATTGCAGGTCATATTACGTTTGCATAACTGAATTATCAATGAACAGCGTGTTCTTACCTGAGGAAATTAAAGACGTCACCAAAGTTCCTAATATGTGAATTTAAAAACAATACATTTAAATTTCACTTCTACTGCTCCGCGAATCAGGAGGCCCCTCGAGTTGGACACTGATGGTATCTGGTGTGTCCTGCCCAACACCTTCCCTGAGAACTTTGTGGTGAAAACCAGCAATGAGAAGAAGCCCAAGGTCACCATCTCTTACCCAGGGGCCATGCTGAACATCTTGGTGAAGGAGGGATTCACCAACGATCAGTACCACGAGCTGGTCGACCCTGCGTCCCTCAATTACAACATCAGGTCGGAGAACAGCATCTTCTTTGAGGTGGACGGACCGTATCTGGCCATGATCCTGCCTGCCTCAAAGGAGGAAGGGAAGAAGCTGAAGAAAAGGTAAAGCTCAAGAGGATTGTGTTTTTCTGTGATTACATGTCCCATGATGCTCGAATGGATTTCTTTGACATTGTTGGTGAATGGGAAAGGTTCAATTAAATATGTTCAGTGGTTATTCTTTAAGTCTCCTCTGTTCCTTTTAGGTACGCTGTGTTTAATGAAGATGGCTCTCTGGCTGAGTTGAAGGGTTTTGAAGTGAAGAGAAGAGGAGAGCTCCAGCTCATTAAGATCTTTCAGTCGTCAGTGTTTGAGGCATTCCTCAAAGGAACCAATCTGGATGAGGTGTACGCCTCTGTGGCCAAAGTGGCTGACTACTGGCTAGACGTTCTGTACAGCAAGGTAAAAATGTATAAAACAACATTCTAGTATTTTACATTATTCACATCATGCTTTTTTTAACCAGGAGTTTAGCAAGTATTTGAAAATAAGTATCGTATGCCGAGTAAGTGTTCTTCACAAAAGCTGATTTATTTATTTCATTGGTTTTCCAGGCTGCCAACATGCCAGATGTGGAGCTGTTTGAACTGATTTCAGAGAATCGTTCGATGTCCAGAAGGCTGGAGGACTACGGGGAGCAGAAGTCCTTGTCTATCAGCACCGCTAAGAGACTGGCTGAGTTCCTGGGAGACCAAATGGTGAAAGATGCTGGTCTGAGCTGTCGCTACGTCATCTCCAGGAAACCCGAGGGGTCGCCTGTCACTGAAAGGTGGGACCACAGCGCTGAGAATACACTTTATTACTCAAACTATTACACAGGACATTCTTTAACATTGTATACTCATGGGGAGCGTGGTCGTTCTGCAACCACAAGGTAGCCGGTTTGATCCCTGGTCTGCCCATGGTTCGCATGTCGAAGTGTCCTTGAGCAAGACACTGAACCCCTAGTTGCTCCCCGGGCGCCTCACGGCAGCACACTGCTCCTTCATACTGAGGGTGGGTTAAAGACAGAGACCAATTTCCCCAAGGGGATTAATCAAGGATCATTTATCTTCTCTAAAATGTCCACCCTTTGATATCAAAGCCAAGCTGTGTAAGCAGGTTGAAGGCGAGACAGATTCCAGGTGTGAGGGCTGTTTGTAGTTGTCATGGGTCTTTTATGGTGGACATTTCTACCTGTTGTATTAGGAAATGTATAGGTGTAGTTAATTAATGACCCCAAGTGTCCCTGTAAGACATGATGGCTATGATGAAGATAACATTTCATCTAAACGCTTCAGCCTGGCCTCCTCTGGCTTTTCCATCTCTAGCTACACTGTAAGTTGTCTAATTAAGCCACAAAATGTCAAAACATGTCCAACAACTACTTAATTAAAAAACACACTGCCATGATAATAGATGTGATGGAATTTCTGTTGATCGGATCAAATAAAATGATGTCTGATGGTAAATGTTTGTTGAAAACAAGCACTTTGTGATTTTACTGGAAGTAAATGCTTTGTGTTAACACTCATTGATTTGTGTCTTCCTCCATCAGAGCCATTCCTCTGGCCATCTTTCAGGCCGAGCCCAGTGTGAAGAAACACTTCCTTCGTAAGTGGTTGAAAATGCCCAGCCTGCATGACTTGGACATCCGCTCTGTGAGTTTGTAAACAAACATTTTATCCACTTGAATGCACTTACTTTTGGTTTTCTGTGTGAATTTGCTCTGACGTTAACATTTCTGTTTCCTTTTTCAGATTCTGGATTGGAGTTATTACATAGAGCGCTTGGGAAGTGCCATTCAGAAAATCATCACCATCCCTGCAGCTCTTCAACAGGTAAAAATCAAACACATGTCATTGATCTCACAGTCTGCCCTTGGCTGGTGTATAGATAATAATTGAATTGATTCATCAGGTGAAGAATCCGGTACCCAGAGTGAGGCACCCAGACTGGCTTCACAAGAAACTCCTGGAGAAAAATGATATCTTCAAGCAAAAGAAAATCAGTGAGCTGTTCACCAGTGAGGGCAAGAGACAGGTTTGTTCACCTTGTTAAGTTCAAACCTCGGGAGAGCGCGTGAAGAGAGAGTCCAGGATATCGTTACTTATAATAAAAAGTATTTAATAAAAAGGATGATGATGATGATGAGAATATAGTTCCCGGCCGGGGGTGTCTCGCTTCAAGCAGTACACAGGCCACTTACAGCCGTGCTGTAAGCAGTTAGCTTTCTGTGCTATCCACGAGAAGGAACATTTCACCCCATACAAATGTCCGCGCGAGTTGTTAAATCCTCTCATTCGCTGAGCTTAAGGCCTCTCCATTGGTTAGTTTCCCAGCATGCAAGATAACATAACAATAACATAGCATGCTAATGGCTAAACCCTTCACAGGGGCGGAGTCCTACTCAGGTAAACAGTCCTACTTCCTGTTTGCTTTGTTACTTCCGGTGTTTCCGCCATCCTGTGCTTTACGACCTATCACCACGTGTCTATGCCCTCCATCTTTAATTTATTCCATTCACACCTAAATGATTTCACAGTAACATAAAACCCACAGTGTCTTTCTACTATGCTACAATACACATCTTCATAATCTTAATTAATATTCCTATTAATTATTATCCTATTATTATCCTTCATAAGTATTGTAATTTAAACATAGACATTCTTGTGCAAGTTAAAATAACTATTACAACTCAACAACCTCACAGCAAAATGTTCTGTCAAACTGTCAACACAGTCCGATGTGCAGATGTCTACCAAGCTGACTTTCCTCTGGTTAGAGACCGTGTCTCCGGCCACTAGCCCGCCCTGCGGCCCCGGTATGCACTGTTCTTTCTGAATGGCCTCCTTTCTCTCAGGTGGCCCATCAGCCTCTTGAAGCAGGCCAAGTTGCGGACATGGAGGACTTTGGGATTCCAGCCAAGCCTCTGCAGCCAGCCATCCTCATCAGCACCAAGCGGAAGCGGGCCTCTCAGGGAGAAGACAGCCAGGTGGAGTCTCAGGATGTCGAGCTCACTCAGTCCTGGAGAGAGATTCTGGGGCCGCCCCCACCGATGGGAAAGACACGGGTAAGCTAACGGCAACAAGCACGCAGTGTTGCCTGTCAGATGATTCCTCGTCTTCAGGAAATATTGTAATGCCTTCCAAATATATTGGACACGACACAGATATTTTAAAACAATTTGTTGTTGTATTTCCGAAGATATATTACAAAACATTTACAAAACGATTGTGTCTGTATACAGACGGAACGGCTAGTGTGGCTGCGTTACCATAAGAAGAAGTGGGAGCTGCAGCTGAGACAGAGGAAGGAGAGAAAGAAGAGGAGGAGGCTGCTGGATGGGGAAGCTCAGCCCGTCGGGGGGGGAGTGATCAGAGATGGCCCCACCACCGGCCTGGGAAGCTTCCTCCGCAGAACAGCACGCAGCATCCTGGACATGCCTTGGCAAATCGTGCAGGTGAGGGAAAGTCACCCCATTATCATCCTCAAGGCAATTTAACAAATACTCAAATCCAAAGAAAATCCTCTAACTTCTGTCATGTTCCTCTCAGATTGCAGAGACCAGTCATCCTGGTCTGTACAAGTTGTGGGCTGTGATTGGACATGACCTCCATTGCATGAAGCTCAACATCCCTCGGGTGTTCTATGTCAATCAGAAAGTCCCCAAACAGTTGGAGGGAGCCACGTACAAAAAGGCATGCAATAAGAAAATGTGCAAAAACAAAAGAAAATGCATTGTCATTTTGATAAATGTGTTGACTAAATACTTTTCCCCGTCTTCAGGTGAACCGCCTGCTGCCTCGCTCCAACATAGTGTACTACCTCTATGAGTACTGTGTACCAGAGGACATGTACCAGGAGCACATCAACGAGATCAACGCTGACCTGTCTGCTCCGGACATCGAAGGGGTCTATGAAACACAGGTATCATGTTTACACCTCCAGGAGGGTTTCATAACCTCACTCACGATGCTCTTTGTGTGCGAGTCCAGCTCGTGTGTTACAGTAACCAGAATGCTCTCTTCCAGGTCCCGTTGCTGTTTCGTGCACTGGTGCAGCTCGGATGTGTGTGTATGGTTAATAAACATGTTGTGAGGGATCTGGCGGGCAGGGAGGCTGACACTTTTGACCTGGAGCATCTGGAGAGGAGGTCTCTGGCCCAGTTCAGCTACCTGGAACCTGGTAAGACCCGCCTGACATACTGCTCAATTTTAATGATTTTATAGGGATTATTGTTTTTTTTTTATTTACCATTTACCAAATATTTGGCGTGTAATCATGTGATCCTGCCCATGAATTTCATCTGGAACAAGTTTGACAAGATGCTGTTATGTTTCCTCTCTCCTCAGGGAGTGTTCGCCACATGTACCTGTATCACCACAGTCAGGGTCACAAGGCTCTGTTTGGCCTCTTCATCCCCTCTCAGCGCAAAGCCAGCATCTTTGTCCTGGACACAGTAAGAACAACATGTGTATTTCTTCAACATGTTTTTGTTTCTTCCAAGGTCATCGTGATGGTGTTTTGACTCCTATCCTGTCAAGTGAGGTTTCTCCAGTGCCACCAAAAGCATGGCGTCTTTAGCGAAAGCTTAAAAGTAGATTTTGTATTATTTACCAAAGAAGAAATAAAGCTGATATCAATGTGGATGCATCTCTTTCCAGCTGGCAGAGAACAATCCTTAAGGTCGGTCTTTATTTCATCTCCCAAGGTCAGAAGCAACCAGATGCCCAACCTGACGAACCTCTATACAGCCGAGCGCACTGCTCTCCTGGAGAAGACGAGCGAAGACCTCCTGCCTCCAGAGAAACACAACTTTGAGGTCCGAGCTGAAAATGACGCAAAGGCTATTAACCGCGCCCTTCAACGCATACTGCTAAACTACAAGGTAAAACCCACGGGAGCTATTCAAATATCTAACTATCTAATCATTACATACACCCCATATTGCTACTTCTGTTCATGCGACTAAATCGTTGATGTATAAGTGTCTGTTGCCGTTTGCAGGAGGAGCGCCGCGGGCCCACCCTCATCGCGGTGCAGTCAAACTGGGACTTGCGGCGGCTGGCAGCAGGGATGCCGGTGCTTGAAGAGTTTCCCGTCGTTCCGGTACACGTGGTTGATGAGATCAGCTATAACGTGCTGGACTGGCAACGCCACGGCGCCCGACGCATGATCCGCCACTACCTCAACCTGGACAGCTGCTTGTCACAGGCTTTCGACATGGCCAGGTACGAACTACCCACTGCTAGCTCTGTGGATTTCATCTTCTATACACACACTGTTGTCTAAGGAAGTCTATTCTCAGTTTAGATTTTGTTTCAGGAAACATTTGAACTCATCCCATGTCTCTTGCTCTCAGGTATTACCACTTACCTGTGGGGAACTTGCCTCAAGATGTGTCTATCTTCGGCTCAGACTTGTTCCTGGCAAGACATCTCCGGAAACACAACCACCTGCTGTGGCTTTCACCCACAGCCAGGCCCGACCTCGGAGGAAAAGAGGCCGATGACAGTCGCCTGGTCATGGAAAGTGATGAGAGGGGCTCTGTGGAGATCAATGCTCAAGGATGCTATTCCACAGGTGCTCACAACCAGGAACACACTTAATCTGCGTCCAAGAAGACGCAAAAGATCATAAAGCAACTGTATATTTAATGAAGCATCTTTCTCTGTCTTTATGGATGATCCTGTTTTTGTTTCAGTGTGTGTGGAGTTAGATCTGCAGAGCCTGGCAGTTAACACCATCCTTCAATCACAACATGTCAATGACATGGAGGGCGGAGCTAGTCTGGGGGTCAGTTTTGATGTGATCCAGCAGGCCTCGTTGGAGGACATGATGTCGGGGAACCAGGGAGCGAGCGCTCTCGCTAGCTATGATGAGACTGCTCTCTGCTCCAACACCTTCAGGTGTGTACACATCTGTTGTGTATGACTATTTAAACCCACATGCATATGGTCTAACAATACAGGTGGGGCAAGGAGGCGTGTTGTGTTTTAATCACCTCAGTGTTTTTCTCCGTGTTGTTTGAGCAGGATCTTGAAGAGCATGGTGGTTGGATGGGTCAGAGAGATCACGCAGTACCACAACGTGTACGCAGACAACCAGGTGATGCACTTCTACCGCTGGCTGCGCTCCCCCAGCTCTCTGCTCTATGACCCCGCACTGCACCGCACCTTGCACAACATGATGAAGAAGGTGTTTCTACAGTGAGTGCCACATCGTCCTCCACACTGCAAAAAAACATCTATTGTTTATTTTGTCATAGGGATAAATCAGCCACCTGTGAGGACAAAACTATTAATTTAGTTTTTGATTTTCTGAGCCATCCTTGGTCAAGTATTATTAATGTCTGGTTTTGAATTGGATACAACTTGTGATCACTGTTGGGAAATGTAATAAGATGGTGTGAACTGATTCTCATCATGACGCTTTTATCTTTTTATATCGCAATGATATAGCTCCACCTATTATATGCCTAACAACAACAATGTCATCGTTTGTTAATCATTCTCTTATTCTGCTGTCAGGTTGGTTTCAGAGTTCAAACGTCTCGGCTCTACTGTGGTGTATGGAAACTTCAACAGGATCATGTTGTGCACTAAGAAACGCAGAATAGATGATGCCATCGGCTACGTGGAATACATCACCAACAGGTCAGACATTTACCCTCTGAAAAGAGTGGATGTATAAATATTATAAATGTCATCCTTAAATCAAATGCAAAACTAATGTACATGAATTAAAGTAGTCCATATTTGTGTTGGTTTGTCTTCAGTAGTTTGAAGTTAATGTCAGAACACTAAAATCAGAAGAAAAAACATAATCACCCATTAGAACAGTTAGTTGTTAGTCATAGATTATATTGTGGTCTCCATCATGGGAAGTGAATACTGTAAAGCAAACCTGAAAGTAGAGAACCACCCATTAGACTAATGGAGGGAGAAGGTTAATACTGAATTCTGGCCAATATATAACAAATATATCAATAATTGTAACGGTAAACAATGTATCTTTGGGGGATTTTGGTTATTGAAATATTGCTCTGGTTAACGCCAAATGTTGTTCGAGCCTTCAGATCAGCATTGAAGCAGCATTTCTGAACTCAATGATTTTTACTGTTTGGCTAATATTGCTAATGAGTATTATCTGTGTTTAAATTATTTTGAAAGTATAATAGTAAACAAAAAAAATACTTTTCATTCTCTCTTATTATATTGTAACTGAAAAATGACCTCTGGCTGTTTCTCTTCTAGCATCCACTCCAAGGAAATCTTCCACTCTTTGTCCATCTCCTTCTCCCGATGCTGGGAGTTCCTGCTGTGGATGGATCCATCCAACTACGGCGGCGTGAAGGGCAAACTGCCCTCCAGCATCATGTACGGAGAGGTAATTCAAACTGCAACTTCTGCCTCACGATGTACAGTATTTCCAGTGATTAAAGTAGCAGAAGACAAACTCATTCCTCCATGTTTTTTTTTTCTTCCAGAAAGCAACCAAACAAAAGAAGAAGAAGAGCGAGGGGGAGGGAGATGAGGGGGGCAGTGAGGATGAGGATGAGGATGGAGCCGATGTTGAGGAAGATGATGGTGACGGAGAGACGGATGAGGTGGAGGAGTTGATTGAGAGCAACTGGAACATCATGCAGTATCTGCCCCAAACCGCCTCCTGCCAGAAATACTTCCTCATGATTGTCTCCGGTAAAAATCAATCTGTGCACAATTTCTTTTTTTGTGTTCTCTTTCTACCAATTCTTACGCATCAAACTTTCCCCGCCAGCTTACATTGCAGCGGTCTATCACAGCATGAAAGAGGAGCTGAGACGGAACGCTCCTGGAGCAACGCCAGTCAAGAGACGTGGCGGCAGCCAGGCTTCCCAGCAGGCCGTGGGGGATTTTAGTGCTCTTCCTGGTAAGATGTTTTAGTTACTAAAGAGTTCCCTTGTGTTTCACAGAAACCCCACATTACACTCATTAGAGTTGCCACAGACGAGTGTCGGTTACACTTATACACTTTTAATTGTATTTAGATCAATTCCCTCTCAGTTAGGATGTTTTTTCTCCCCCCGACAGGAATGATCTCCTTCTCCCAGGAATATGTGGCCAACGAGCTGACACAGAACTTTTTCACCATCACTCAAAAAATCCAGAAGAAGGTGACGGGTACCAGGAGTGTCAACCAGGCCTCAGAGATGTTCCCCGTCCTGCCGGGATCCCATCTGCCACTCAACAACCCAGCACTGGAGTTTATCAAATATGTCTGCCAGGTATATTACTAAGTACCCAAACTCACAATATTACTAAGTACCCAAACTCACAAAGCTTTTTACCACCTGTTGCATGACGTCATGATTTTCCTCTCATCGTACGGCAATCCCCTCGTTGGTCTGTCCAGGTCCTTTCCCTGGATGCCAACATCGTGAACCAGGTGAACAAGCTGAAGAGAGACCTCCTGCGTCTGGTGGACGTCGGAGAGTTTTCAGGGGAAGCCCAGTTCTGTGACCCCTGCAGCTCCTACATCCTGCCAGAGGTCATCTGCCACCACTGCAATTTCTGTCGTGACCTCGACCTTTGCAAGGACCCATCTGTTGCACAAGTGAGAGGAGGAGCGCTGATATGCTGGCATAATATTTAACGCTGTTCTCCTGATTCCAGTTAGATAAACTGTTATTTCCTTTCCTCAGGATGGATCGGTTTTGCCTCAGTGGTTCTGCTCCAACTGCCAGGCGCAGTATGAGACTGAGTGTATTGAGATGGCTCTGGTGGAAGCTCTGCAGAAGAAACTGATGAGCTACACTCTACAGGACCTTGTAAGGGGGAAAAAAATGTTAATTTTATATAGAGAATGAATTACTAACTAGAAAACAGTTTGGGGGGTTGTCCTCGAGGTTAATACACCATGAACAGTAGTTTTGTTATGTCTCCCCACCCATGTTTCCTTTCTGTATCAATAATGTCATTTTAAGACTGTCAATATTATGACAGTGAGTAGGGCAATAATCTTATTGTTACCATCAGTATCAAAACAATCATTTAAAATGTTGATCGTGAAAAATTTATTAATTGTCAAATTCTGTTATAAAACACTAATTTAGCTGAAACTGCCTCACTGCTAAAAAACACTTTGTGATTTTAGGTGTGTACAAAATGTAAAGGAGTGAAGGAAGCAAACATGCCTCTCTACTGCAGATGTGCCGGTGACTTCGACCTCACGTTCCCAATCAAGGTTCCTACTCTCAAATTCATCACATCAATTCAATTTAGTGATAATAGCATTTGATTCTTCCTATTTTACACTGTTCTAACAGCTGTTTTCTTTCCCCCCTCTTCCATTAAAAGAACCTCTCTGAGCAGATCACAGTGTTTCGCAACATAGCGTCCCACTACAGCATGAGCTTCCTGAAGGAGACCATTGCCTGGTTGCTTGATATGAGCCCACAGATCAAGCAGAACGCTCAATGAAGGTGACGTCCAACTCTCCTTTAGCTGCAGCTGTGGCGACCGCGTCTCAATCTGGAATTCGGACACTTTTTATGCACTTGTTCATCTGCCTCGACGATGACGGTTTGTAATCGGGATAGGTTTAAAGAGAAATATGTGGACTGTATATATGTTTGAAGTCTTGATTATGCCATAAAATGATTTCATTTTGTGACTGTTAATAAATATTGTGTTTTTAACTGTGGAAATCTGAATGCTTTCATTGCTCAGTTATTGTACTCTGCCTCTGCAGTTCTGCCTCAAAGGAGCAAGCACAAACATCCTGAGTGCCATTGACTCTGGGGACCTTCACTAATCAGCAGTCACGTAACAGCTGAGCTTCCTCCCCATTTGGCTGCTAATATCGGTTATGGCTTGTGACCTGAACTACTCTCAATTGACCCCCCACCCCTTATTGGGGCTACTCGCAGTGCAACACGAAACACATGTCGGATGCTGCTTTATTGCAAATTGCTTTTTAGGTTCTCTGTTTTTTGAGGAGGTATTTAGCAAATTTGATCCTTCAAGTCCTTTCCTGGCACTTTTAACATTTAAATTCAGCCTGACCAATTTTCACAGTTGGGATATCAAAAGATCAGGTGCTTCTGGCTGGTTGTGAATTTTGTTTTTACTGTTGCTGAATGTGAACATCCTGTTCTGGATCGTCATCTTAACCCATGCACGTCCTTCGGTGTTACCTGGTAGCCCCACAGATGACGTCGCCCAGACAAGTAATCTCATTTCAGACTGAGCTCCTACATGTTGGATGAAGGATCACTGTGACTTCCATTACATTTTCAATTGTTATTAAAAACACCTTAGATCAGACAGCAGTTACTGAGCTTAGCTCTGGATTTGATTAAAACAACCACTACCAGTTTAAGATGGATCATTATATGAAGTTGCAGCTCTTTACTTCTCATAAACAACTTCCAAACTGACATGTGACTGTGTACCGTGCTGCTCCATCCTTCATGGCAGATATCGATCCATTAGACCTTAGTCTTAAGTCATTTTTCACCACTGACATTTGTATTGCTCTCAGCCATCCAGATGGATTCACTCTTCCCCACAATCTTGTTATAGAAACCATTTCATGGGAAATGTCAGTGTTATTTGATTACTGCTCATTGCTCTCCTTGTGTGTCTCCTGGCTGTTTCCTCCTGTATCTATCGTTATGCTGAACACAGGAGGTTGAAATACAAGGAAATAAATCTGAATATTATGGTTCTCCACCATGTTTTAGTTTGTAAAAATGCAGATTTATAAGAGCAGAGGTCAAGGTTTTATAATATCATAATATAGTAAAACCCAGTACGAACTTGAGATGAAGACATTTATTTCACTGAATGTCTACAATACACTGATAGAAATGAGCATAGTATGTAATGTTCCTCAATGCTCCAATGTTAATGCATGTCATGTCAGGTGAAAGAGAAACAATTAACTTTATTGTCACACACGGGGTCCATCAAGGTTTGAGATGATATATGTGCGGATCCACTGCACAGGCAGAGACGACCAGCCTCCTCTGTCACTGGTACTCTGTCAGTTCATTTCCACTGACAACATCATGGCGGCCGCTGGCAGCCCATAACTGAGCTGCTGCACCTGGGGAACCACTCAGAGTTGCTCACAGTCAGCTGATGTCCACATTCTTGGCCAAGGAGGACTGAGGCGACTGAGGCGACTGAGGCGACGTTACAGCGGCACGCCGTCTGACAGGTCTGAATGGTTTGAGCCGAAGCTGTTGATGTAGCTGAGCTCCGTGGAAAGGGGCACCGCAGGCTCCTTGATAACCTGCAGAGGACACACATCCTTCACTTAGTGAGCCAGCATCCATTTCAACCTTCAATAATTTTACTTTAATTGTATTCAGGGTACATTATTGTTACCAAATTATGTACTTGAATACATTTACATTTGTAAAAATGGATTGTTGAGCTCATCTTTTTAATGAACCCATATGTGTCGAGGTTAAATAAATGATGCCTTTTACTCACCTCATCAAATTTTCTATCACTATAGACTTCATTCTTGTCAATAAAAGTCAGCATGATCCAGTCACAGATAATGGAACACTAGAGGGGCGACATGAAAAGGAATATCCGTTTGTTGTGAAAAGAGCGACAGCTTTCACTTTACAGTCTCAAGATAAGAGATGAACGTAGGGGTGACTCACAATCCCAACTGAAGTCATGGCCGTCACTGTGCTGATGATGGTTGGGATGGGACTGAATTTACCAGCCTGAAAAAGAAATGACATGTAAATAGCATAATGATAGACACAGCTGGAAATAAATAAGAGTTTCCACTTACATGTCCGTGAACTATGACATCCAGGCGGATGCCGTAGGCCTTGATGAGCGTCCGAGACTCTACCCCATCCTTACTGTAATATTTGGCAAACCTGCACAATTACACAGAAATTACAAGGGTTAAGGTTGGGACACTTACCAAAAGCAGCTTAACAGACTGAACAAAATGGCTGGTGTTGGGTGTTGGAGCTCACCTGTAATAGTAACCAGAGTTGGCCTGATCCTTCCGGAGATCAAGACGACGGAAGGAGTATGTGGGTTTACAGTGGGAAGGATCCAGATCCAGGTTACATTTCCAGTTGATGAAAACCCCTATCACTCCTCCCTGAACAACAACACAGCATATCTCTTCTTAAGTTATACTACATTGTCACAAAGTAGGTCATTTCTAACACATACGTCCTTAAAATATCATAGCATATAGTATGCATTGTTTAAAATAAGACCTCTGGGTCTAAGAAGACATCTTTTACTCACAGTCTTGCAGAGCTCAGTGAAGTTCTCCTTGGCTTCAGCTGCGATGTAACCCAGCCGGAAGTTTGGACAGTAGGGCTCTTTCTCCTCATGATAATGACACTTATTCAGGTATCTCTGCATGTCCCTCTTGTTTGAAACATCTTTGATATTTCCCCTGCCAAAGACAAGAAGAAGAGCTCTTCTGAATGTCTGCAGCTCTCTGGCTTCAGTGTGTGTGTGTGTGTGCGCGCGCGTGTGTGTGTGTGTGTTTGTGTGTGTGTGGGTGGGTACTCTACCTCAGCACTTTAAATCTGGGGAAGTGGATAGAGTTCCTGATGAACACTGTGAAATTGATGGCCTTCATTAATGGTGGTTCTCTGTTGAAGACACCAGATAATCAGTAGAATCTTGTTTCTTCCATCGTCATTGGTTTCAGTTATTCAACACCATTTTGTTCCCAAATGCCCTTGTTGTTGTGTCTGTCTCTTACATTACGACAGTATTTTTCATTGTTGATTCGTTTATTCAGAGTTCAACGTTCATGCTATCAGTTTACTGCTAACCATGCTAGCAATTAGGCCAGCTGAAAGTTGTATTATTATTGTAATGAACTAAACTAGATTGGTTACTGTGCTGTACTTCCGATTGGGGACATTGATCTTTACTTTGTTTCGACCATCTAACTATTTTAACAGCAAGTCTATACTTTTGTGAATCCTGTTACTTTGTTTGGCCAAACCATCCATGGGTATTTGGCACAGACACCCTAAAACTAGCGCCCATCATCTCATAATCTGTCCATGGGTCTAACTATTGTTTGTGTAAGTGGTAACAACCTTTTTGACTTGCAACCCCTCAAAAGATAGCTTTGTCTTGTGAACTCATCTCAAACGAGCATATAGTGGCCAAAATCACCAAAGATTATTTTTCCTTACCAAAATGTTTAATTTGAGTTATTTTAAAGGGACTTAAGATTCAACACATTCAATGATTCACAAGCAAAAAAGCAGACTAAAGAAGACTAGTAAAAAGTTTGAAAAAATACAAGTTTTTTGTGGAGCATAAATGTTTCCTGTGAGTTCTTATTTTGTTAAACGTCTCTAAACCCCTTTGATTTATCTTGTGGGATTTGCAATCACTTTCATTGAATTTGTTATCCAAAACCGTTTTTTCACAGTTTAAAATCTATTTCCAGTGAAAATGCCAAGGTCAACTGCTATCTTAAACCTTCATAGGATGTGTGTTTACACCTATATGCATTATGATGTAAAATAAATCTCTTGAATAATACAGCTTATAATATAGCTTTGTAATGTTTTACGGTTTTACTTATTTTGTTCGTAGTTTGAGATATGTGAGGATTTTTTTCCCCATTCCTTTTCCTTCGGATTTTTCAAACCATGGGATTGAACGTTCAAACGTGGGGAGGATTATCTCCCATTTGCCTTACCTTACTACAGCGTATTTCTCAATAGGACACCAAGTTTGGATCTCACAGGTTTTAAAGGTGTGGTTGTAGTACTGAACACATCTGCCGGTCCTTTTGCCTGTAAGAAAATGTTTAAAACAGCTACAAAACGTGGCAAATACAGACCAACAAAGCTTGAACAATGGTTTTGTGAGGTGTAAAAGCAGTACCATGGCCATCAAAGTCAACCTCGTCCTTCACACAGTCAGAGTCTCTCGTACAGTTGGCATTGGTAACATTGAAATGCTGAAGTGAAATAAGACCCATTACAGCATTGTAGGTTATTGTATACTAGATGTTATTGTTTAGAGAGCTTTTGTTGACCTCTCACCTCTGCGCAGTTTCCTTGCTTCTGATCATAGGTAACTTCTCGTCTCAATATTGTACTAATTACATCACCACCCTGTGAGGAAAATGCCACAAAAATATTATTAGTCAGTAGGATTTACGCTGCCGTGAAGACACAATGTTGCCAGAGTACAGGAGGTGGGACTTCCTTGATTGTATTGCAGCATTTATTCTGGACTCACCTCTGAGGGTCGAGCATACTCCACAGTGTCCAAGACATCATCTCCATGAACTGCTGTGCCTGTCATGAGCGTGTAAACTGAGCTCTCTGGACGAGTTTCACTATCTTGGTAGGCTTTCTGACTTATGAAGACATACCTTCAGTAGGGTAGAGCAAACAGATGCAACATCACATTTTCTGTCATGACGTTGATTTGTATTGAAGGTATCAGATTACCCAGGCTCTGTTCAGCCCTCTATGCTAACGCCAAGAGAAGAAGAAAATCTGACGCACTTCAATCATAAAATTTATGTCACCTAATCTAATAAATAGCTTAAGATTTGAAACGATGAGATGATAATCAGTTCACAAATTCTAAGTTCAAACAACATGTCTACTAATGGACGTAGAGAGTTACATTATTTAGCCCATCAATTGTGTCTCCATCGATTGTGCAGTTATTTGCAAATGAGAAGAACATTTTAAATCACATTGCAATTTTTTCTCTACACACAAAAGCATATTACTGACAAAAAACGATTGTAGATTTCTTCAATCCTAAATGAAGCACTATAACTAACATCTGATGAAAAAATATGAAGAAAATTCAACAAAGTGAAGTTACTAAATCCTTTCAGTTACATAGATTGTTTCTTTTAGCATGCAAGTACACAAACATGAAGCTTACCAGATGAAATAGGTGCTCACAAGAAACTGAACGCTTCTGTATATGACTCCAAGAGTTTGGTTTTTAACCACCATCACCTTTGGTGTCTCATAGTCCCAGAAACCGAGAAAATAGTCCTTTATAAACTCACGTAGCCCCACGAGGAACTTATGAAATAATTCACACATCCTGTGATGTCCTTGTGAAGTCTTAATTCTCTATAATTCAGTCTCCAACTGCTTTTCTTCCTCTCACTGTTTTTATTTCTTCCTCTCTGTTCCTGCTCAACTCCAGACTGCATCTCTATCAAGCATCCCTGCCACCAGCAGAGAGGGAGAGGAGACGGGGTGGGGTTCAGCTGTGGTTGAATCATGAATTATTTCATGTCAGTTTATTCTGATGATTGTACTGCTTTATGTTGTTTATTAAATGATCATTCTTAAAGTCTGAATAGTATAAAACATGTATTTGTAATTTAGAGGGTATGATTAAAATGTGATACCCAAGATTATTTCCTCATTGTATTTTGGTACATCTTGTAATGAGAAAAACATGTTTTTTAATGAAATCTGAAGTAAAGAGGTAAAATGAAAATGTTGCATTACCTTGTCATTTGCAAGAGTCTTCATCATTTCAAGTGTTGATTGTAAAACATGTTTTTACAATCAACACTTGGGACTAAGAGTGGTTAAAAATATAGCACGGTTCATTACATTTGATGTTGATGAATATGGCTAGTCAAATTGATTAACACCCAGTAAACACGGATGTGCGTGCATGCAGTACAGCAAATTATAGCAAACGCAAGCAGCTTTTTTAAATACAGGCGGACAAACGGGCCACCCCAGAGCTGGGTCCTTCACAGCCTCTGCTCATCTGCGCATGTCAAACACGTGCGTCTGCTTGGCTTGGACATAGCGAGCGTTGTGTTCCCCCTCTTAACTGCGCAATTTGTAGACAGTACTATTACTATTACTATACTACTTACTATAGATACTGTTTGTAAATGGGAGGTCTTCAGAAGAAAAAGGTAAACGTTGTTGTCAGGCTCGGGCACATTAACTCACTTAGCAACCAGGCTAATGTAAGCTAGCTAGTTAGCTAACGGAGTTTGTTTTTCTGAAACGGTAACGTTTCGTCTGTTGGTTAGAGATCAGCGTTTTGGGTCAAAACATTTAAATAACCCGGCTATGAATTAAAGTAAATAAATGTATGCTAATCCGCTCGCCTGTCCTTGTTTTCCAGTATGAGAGGGGCTCTGTGACCAACTACATCACCAGAAACAAGGCTCGCAAGAAGTTACAGCTGAGCCTCCCAGACTTCAGGTAACCTTACTGTGTTGATTGTGTTGTGTAGTTGGACGATATGGATACAATCATAATGCACGTACTTTGATACACTCACTTCCCAATGTATTAGGTACACATAGTTAACACGAGGACAACAGTTCTGCAATATATTCTACCTTCATCAAGGTCTAAATGTTTTTTAAACTCTTACAGGTGTTAATTCACGTTTATGCTCACTTTGAGGTCTTTAGTTTGATGCTGATTTTTTATATACAGAGATGTTTCAAATTGTATTACATTTTTATTTTGTTCTTTTTATTGATATCAACGGTACACAAAATATCTTAAACAATTGTAAGTGTTAAACAATAAAGGCATCATTAATGCAGCCTCTGAATTCTCCATTAAGTTCAGTCAACATTTCTCTGAAACATAAAAAACTCCTAAAACTTTATATACTTCTTAAAGGTAGGATGTAGCGTAAGTCTGCTCAGTCAGACCGCATATGTTTTCGCTCTGAGTTAATAAAGGTGTATTAATTTCTTACAATTACTAAATGTTGTGAAAATGTAATGGAAAAAGATATTTATTGACAAAATAACCAGATGGAAATGTTTGTTTGAGGCCAATCATGTGAGATGCCATAAAAGTCATCACTGATTTGCATTTTTTGTTTTTTTCTTAAATGTTAATACAACCAGAGTTGTTAAGGAGATTTTTACATAGGTATCAACAGTACTAAAAAAGCAGATGGTTGACGACAATTATTTTCACACATTTTTATTCTGAATTAATAATAAAATAATGACAAGTTCCTACTCAACTTTACTGAATTCAAAATGATGTGTTCAAATTCCTTGTTTTGTATATTTCTTTTCAGTTTGTTAATGACAGCTCATCCGTTCATAATTATTAGCCTTTTTATTTTCTATCATAAAGCATCGTCAGAAAACCTAAACCTACTCTTTATGCACATAAGATTGTTGAGAATTTGAGTCACCCCCAAACGGCAGGCATGTCACAGACAAATATTCTTTCTCCAATTTTCAGGCGTCTGTGCATCTTGAAAGGCATCTACCCTCATGAGCCCAAGCACAAGAAGAAGGTGAACAAGGGATCTACGGCCCCGAGGACCTTCTACCTGCTCAAAGACATCCGCTTTCTGCTGCATGAGCCAATCGTTGGCAAGTTCAGAGACTACAAGGTATCACATTCATATATTTCCTTTAATTCCTCCAATTATATGCACATGCATATGAGTAAGAGTTTGTTTGGAAAAGGATTTAACTGTTAAATTATTTTGCTTGATACATTACCTCTCATACAAATAAATAAATAATTTATAACTCAAGGGAAATCTGTCTGGTTTGTTTTAGGAAATTGTTTCCCTGAGGTTTTTGTCCAGTAATGTTTGAAAATATAGTGTCTTATTTTCAAAATGTTTTATCCGAACAGGTTTTTGTACGCAAACTTAAGAAGGCTTATGGAAAAACAGAATGGTCTGCTGTGGAGAGACTGAAGGAGAACAAGCCGGCCTATAAATTGGACCACATTATCAAAGAAAGGTAAGACTGTTTACTATGCTATTTGTTTAAAAAAAAAAGTCTGCATTTGTATAGATTTTAATATACTAATTCATTCATTTTATTTTATAAAGCTTTTATAGATTAATATTTAAAAAACAAGTTCAAGCTGTGTCCTCACTGCTGCTCCTTTTTGTGGCAGGTACCCCTCCTTCATTGATGCGCTCCGTGACATCGACGATGCGCTCTGCATGGGATTCCTCTTCTCCACCTTTGCCCGAACAGGAAAATGCCACGTTCAGACAATCCAGCTGTGCAGACGCCTCACTGTGGAATGGATGAACTATGTGATTGCATCCCGCTCTCTCAGAAAGGTGCCACCTAACACAGCTGCCATCTTTATTTGTTTTACATAAACATGAATACGGGTGGTTTAGTGATGTGTGTTGAGTTCATTGACCTCTGTTCTCCAAGGAACTAAACTCTTGTCTGCTGTCGACAGGTTTTCATCTCCATCAAGGGAATATATTACCAAGCCGAGGTGATGGGACAGCTCATTACATGGCTGGTGCCATATCAGTTCTCCCATGATGTAAGTGAATGATGAAATGCTGTCCTTATTGATTATGCAAACATTAAATAGTAACTTATTGTTAAAGGATTACACTGGAGGTTGACACAGCTGTGTGGGAGCAGCGTTACTCTTTTTTTGTAAATGGCGGCTGTAAATAAAAGTTCAGACTGCCCTGAAGTCTTTTTATGCTCCAGGGATTAATCATTATTCTTAAGGGTTTGCAATCATGAGCATTCATTTTACCACAAGGTTTGTCAACACTTGGTTAAACAGGTTTTTTTTTTCTTTCCCTCTCAGCATCCAGCCGATGTTGACTACAGAGTAATGGCAACGTTCACAGAGCTATACACCACCCTGCTGGGCTTCATCAACTTCAGACTCTACCATTCCCTCAACCTGCTCTACCCACCAAAGGTATTTTGGACTCTGAAACAATCCAAAGCGTTGTTCTCTATACAGGCACTTATTATTTTAAATGTATTATCTTACAGTTAATTATCGGTGATCAGTATGGACAAAATATCTATTGCAATAATTGTTACAATAATATTGTTATTGTTGTTACTCAAATTAAATCAAGATTCATGTTCTTCGCAATAATTCAAATAGTTATATATGGTTTAAAATATAAATATTGGCAATTACAATTTGGAGTTCATAACCGTTTTGCTGTGGGATTAAAGGATGTGTTGCTATGTGGTCACCTGTTGGTATACCTGCACTGTGTTGATGTAATCCCTCCTTTTGCAGTTGGACATAAAAGCCGAGGCGGAGCTCAAGGAAGAGGATGATGAGGACTATGCCATGAATTCAGAGAGCTACCTTGAGGTGAGGCTCCTTATCTCTAACCATTTTGCTCTGGAATTCTTTCTTAAACTGAGCAGTAAAAACAAAGATCCATTCACCTTCATTGTATTGGGGCAAATACTGTGAAAATATGAATACTATTAAGAAAGATATTATACCGAAGTAAACAAACAGGAATGTAAGCCTACACAGCTTGTTAAACTAAGCCAATGTTTTGTTGTTGTGCAGAAACTGTCCGCCCTGAGTACCAGTCTGGCACGGGTGGTTTCCACCGCAGAGGAGGAGGAGGCTGAACTTGACAAGTTTCCTGCCGAAGAGGTAAGAAAACCTTTTCACAAAATCTGATCAGTGGTATCTTATCTGTTTTCACTAGAACATGTATGTAATTGTAACAGTCTTATAAACAGTTGACAAACTAATTGGTCCCTGAAGGCAGAAGTGAGGTTGACATGTTTGTCAGAGGTGTCAACTTCTAGAGGTGTGAGACTTGGGATTACAGCTTTATGTTTGGTTGCCAAGGACGAGATTCTTATCAAATTGGGAAGCTTGTTGTGCCCAGTTGTTTCTCAGATTGGAAACTTTACAAAAGCCCAGAAAATATCAGTTTGCTGATATGATCTTCCCTAGATGAGTCAAACGCAAGCATTTCAAATTGCTGTAACATGTTGACAACATTCAGTCAGACATTGCGTAACAGTGAATTCAAAGAACTAATAAATGACTCATTACAAAAACACTGACTTTTTAATCCTCCAGCCTTTACTAAACATGTTTTCTTGTATTGCTTATCATCAGGAGGACGTGGAAAAGATGGAAGCCAGGGAAATGGAGCAGAAACAGCAGGAAGCTCAGAAAAAGCTTTTTGAGGGGCTTAAGATCTTCCTCAACCGAGAAGTGCCCAGAGAGTCACTGGCTTTTCTCATCAGGTGAATAAGAGCTGCTCCAGTAAAACTTGCAGAAAAATCAAAGGCATTTTTTTACAAGATGAATTTAAGTAAACCATCCATATTAACCTCAAACTGATGCACAGCTGGTTTTCGATCTTCTGCGTGTTGCTGTTGCCTTCCAGGTGTTTTGGTGGTGAAGTGTCCTGGGACAAGTCTGTTTGCATTGGCAGCGCATATGAGGTGACAGATGAGACCATCACGCATCAAATTGTTGACAGACCCAACATTGACAAACAGTATATCAACAGGTAAAAACATGTAGAACCCATCATACCCTTTTTATATAACGATTTAATTTACAGTTCACTTATATCTCCTAAATACAGGAAGTCTCTGATTTAAATGTGCTCCTCTTTCCTCTTAATATTACCATATCCTCTACAATGCTTCCCTTCAAAGGCATCTCCCAGCTCTATTTCCTCAAAGCAACTCTGTTCTTCAACAAAGTGGAAAAAGTATTTGGGAAATTTTTGCGAATCTATTAAAAACAAAGAACGAAAATAAAACATGTACATAAGCAGCCACAGTCTTTGCGATGACACTCAAAATCTAACTTGGGTGCATCCTGTTTTCACTGATTGGAGTCCATCCTGCTGTATTCAGTTGAATGAACATGATGTAGAAAGGCACACACCTGTCTATATCAGGGCCCACAGTGGACAGTGCATGTCAGAGCACAAAGTCATGGAGTCCAAGGAACTGTCTGCAGACCTGTGAGACAGAATTGTATGGAGGCACAGACCTGGAGAAGGGTACAGAAACATTTCTGCAGCATTGAAGGTCCCAATAAGCACAGCGGCCGCCATCATCTGGAAATGGAAGAAGTTTGGAACCACAAGGACTCTTCCCAGAGTCGGCCGCCCAGCCAAACTGAGCGATCAGGGGAGAAGGGCCTGAGTCAGGGAGGTGACCAAGAACCCGATGCTCACTCTGACAGAGCTCCAGCGTTGCTCTATGAAGAGAGGAGAACCTTCCAGAAGGACAATCATCTCCGCAGCGCTCCACACATCGGGCCTGTATGGTAGAGTGGCCAGACGGAAGCCACTCCTCTGTAAAAAGCACATGACAGCCCACCTGGAGTTTTCCAAAAGGCACCTGAAGGACTCTCAGACCACGAGAAACAAAATACTCTGGTCTGATGAAACAAAGATTGGACTCTTTGGCCTGAATGCCAAGTGTCATGTCTGAAGGAAACCAGGCACTGCTCATCACCTGGCCAACACCATCTCTACAATGAAGCATGGTGGTGGCAGCATCATGCTGTGGGATATTTTTTAGCGGGAGGAACTGGGAGACTAGTCAGTATTGACGGAAAGATGAATGCAGCAATGTACGGAGACATCCTGGATGAAAACCTGCTCCAGAGTGCTCTGTACCTCAGGCTGTGGCGGCGGTTCATCTTTCAACAGGACAACGCCCCGACGCACACAGCCAAGACAACAAAGGAGAGGCTTCGGGACAACTCTGTGAATGTCATTGAGTGGCCCAGCCACAGCCCTGACTTGAACCCGATTGAACATCTCTGGAGATATAAAATTAAACTTGATAGGTTCTGCAAAGAAGAATGAGAGAAACTTCCCTGAAATAGGTGTGTCACAGCCCTGACTTGAACCCGATTGAACATCTCTGGAGAGATCTGAAAATGGAACTTGAGAGGTTCTGCAAAGAAGAATGAGAGAAACTTCCCTGAAATAGGTGCCGAGCTTGTAGCATCATACTCGGATGACTTGAGGCTGTAATTGCTGCTAAAGGTGCTTCAACAAAGTATTGAGCAAAGGCTGTGAATACTTATGTACATGTTACATTTTTGTTCTTTATTTTTAATACATTTGAACAAGCTTTTTTCACTTTGTCATTATGGGGTGTTGTGTGTAGAATTTGAGGGAACACAAATAATTTAATCCATTTTGGAATAAGACTAACAAAAAGAAAGTGAAGCGCTGTGAATGCTTTCCGGATGCACTGTATAGTATTGAGATATGCGCTGTTTTACCAATCTTTTTTTAGGTATTACATCCAGCCCCAGTGGGTGTTTGATTGTGTCAATGCCAAAATCCTCCTGCCTGTGGAAGACTACTTCCTTGGAGTGACTCTGCCCCCCCACCTCTCTCCGTTCGTGGAAGAGAAAGAAGGAGACTACGTGCCACCTGAAAAACTAAAGATCATGGCCTTACAGAGAGGAGAAAAACCTGGTATGAAGCCAAGTATTTCTCTGTATCTTTTGTACTATGTGTTTATAAAAACAAAAATTTCGGATGTAGGTATACTTTCACTTCAATAAATGGCCACTCCTGGATCCCACATGGGTGCTATTCAGTTATTAATGAAACCTCTAAAAACAATAGGCCACACCTGTAATAACAGGTGCATCATAGATGAATACATGGGAAATCTGTTATGTTTGTTTGGTAATAGTAATGCTTTCAGATTAATTGAGTTTTAATAATACAATATATATTATAGTCTCATAATTCAGAAACCATTGGCACATCGTTTTACATATTTTACTTTTATCACAGCCCAAGAGGATGAGGAAGATGATGATGATGAGGAAGAGGATGATGAGGAAGAGGATGAAGAGGATGATGAGGAAGAGGTAGAGGAGAAGACTCTGAAGAAGATGGAAGAACAAAGGTCCCAGGGCAAGGTAAGACACTTTGATCCCTTTTCCTTGCCATCTGTGTTTATAAACCGTTTCAAACTTTTCATCAACTTCTCTGTTTTTTCAGTCTCTGCCCGTCAAAGTGACGGCTGGGAAAGTGAAGGTTGACAACCCAGCACGCTTGGAGCAGGAGGAGAAGGCAGAGGAGAAACGTCTGGCCATCATGATGATGAAGAAAAAGGAGAAGTACCTCTACGACAAGATCATGTTCGGAAAGAAGAGAACAATCCGAGAGGTATTTTATGGATTAACATTCAGATAATACTGTTTAGATAGATAACATTTTTAACAATGGCTCTTTTATTTTCAGTATCTTTGACATCTTATCTTGTTAAACGGCATTCGATAGCGGGAGTGTGAAAGTCCAGTGATGACGCCGGAGTTCACTGACCTCTAAAATGCCTTTCTGTTTTCATTCTCTTACAGACTAATAAGCTGACTGCCAAGAGGAAGGCCCACGATGATGCTGAAAAATCAAAGAAGAAAAAGACCAGAAAATGATTCATCTGATGATACATTTGTCAGACAGACCTTATGTATTTAAATTCTTGAGGTAGAGAGTATTACAGGTTAACATGTCCTATAACTTTTAAGTGCACGATAGCTCCGAGTGAGTTCTTGCACTGTGAAGTGCATTGGCTGTTGCATAATTTCAAGCTGAAATGCAGGATGTGGTTTATGCTAATTGTGTAATTATTATTTTAACAGCGACTGTTTGACTTTATGTTGTTTGTATGAACTATTCTACATTACACAAGATATTTCTTACATTTGATTGTGTAATCTGTACTTTAAACTGTCTATTAAAGTAATACTGCGAAGTATTAAGCTTGTTCTTACAACAGTAAGGGTTCTTACTGGCTTTGTTTGTGCTTGTTTTACACACTGCACCCATAGGTGCATATTCAAGATCAAGCAAGCAGTTAGTCTTCAGCTAGCAGATGAGTTCCTGTTGCGTGTCTCTTCTCACAACTGTGTAGGATCAGAAAAGATACGTTGTGAGTGCTTTGTCCACACATGCACAGTGGGCGTTGATGACGAAGGGGCATGGGCCCCTCTGCCCTCTTGAGACGCTGCTGTGCTCGTGGGCCAAAGGCCAGGCCAGTCCGGCCTCGCTCTCTTCAATCGCCTCATTCAGTTTGTATCACTCCCTGCCTTCTCTCACCCTGATCTACATTCCACGCATGCCCACCCAGTCCGGTCCTCAGCCTGGCCCTCTGGGTGCCTGCGGGCTAAGGCACACCCTGCTCAACAACAGCAGCAGTGTCATGGCTGAGCGTGTGGGATGAGCAGCACGAATCCTGCAGCCCTTCCAAGAATCCGCAGGTAGACGATGCACACGTACTGCAATGGATGAAACATGACCACATACTGCTGCACCCTGTCTGGCAGAGCCACATGGATGTGTTATTCTGGCTTGAATGTTCATTTAATTATCTCCTAAGCTGTCTGCAGTCTTGCGCAAGAGATTGTATTGATAGTGGCACTTTTCTCATAACTGTCAGATCAAAGAGTTAAACTATTGATAGCTTTTACTTTACATAAAACTATAGGATGAATCGTTTAATAATTTAAAAACTCGTATTGCCACGTGACAACCCAGCCTGTGTAAGTGGCTCAGTGTGTTTACATAACAGTCTAATTGGTCATGCAAAGTTTCATAACTCCTGAATGCATCCCTCATATAGAATGTATAGCCAGATTGCTTAATAAGCATTTTAGACAATACAGACAGAGTGGTTTTGGTAGTGGTACAATCTGAGCCTTTGTGCGTTTTATGCCATTTTCACTCCACCAATCAGCTTGCAGCTCAGACTCCAGTGTCAACAATCAATAGCCCTCTGTGTGTATTCACAGAATGGGGACTATACAGCCTCTCTCCATATCCCTGTCTCGCTCCCCTCTTTTTTTATGATCTCTGACAAGTGCACGCCCCTGACGGAGACACAGACGTCACTGGTGCTGAGATGAGTCTCCCAGTAAGATCAGTTTTTGAAATTGAATGTTCAGGGGGAGGCGGCAGGTGCTCGTGCAGGGAGGAGGAGCAGCAGTCAGATGCGTGAGCTCCGTCGCACTGCATGAGATGAAGAGAGCGCGGGACAGAGCCGAGTCCGGACCAGTATGCGTATGTCAGGATCAGATATAAGACCCGCTGTAGGAGGGGGGGAGGGCGACTTTAATTAGTCGTCTGGGACCGGATGCAAAGGAAGACGACAATGCAGTTGGACAAGAAACACTTACATTAGTTTCTCTTTGGACTTATGAGGGTAAGAAATCCTACTCCAGACTTATGTTTGAATTACGCTTTCTATCCAAAATGATTTTGTGCTTTTTAATATTGATTATGGTCGAGAAAAACAAGAAATGTGATACTTCCAACATTGTCAGCTATATCACTACAAACAAAGAAGCAGTGGAACATGATCCTAACTGTGCTCTTTAAATAATATCACTCCTGATCCCCTGAGTGTATACCAGAAGTGTGCACTTCTGTAAACGTTCAAATTGCCAGAAGTAAAACGTAATGATTAATAGACTGCAACACATTTGATTATAATGGATGACGATGAACACACATTGAGGTCACATGGCCCTTTTTAGGGAACACTTTAGCAAACAATGATAAACTAATTTGTAAAATAACACTATCATGTATTTGTCCAATGTGATCTCAGGCTTAACGGTACTGCTGGCATATCCTTTGAAGCAGGAGAGAAGACAATGTCACTTAAAATTCTCTCTACATTTGCTGGCTGAACTGTTCCACCTGAAACTAGCCTTGTTCTCAAATGTCTCGCAACAGAGTGGCTTCTGATGGCCGAGAGAAAGGGCTCTCACATGCCTCCATAATAGTGCCTTCATGGAATCCAGACAAAGAGCAGAAATAGCCTTTTTAGCAGTTTGTGTTTATGTAATACTCTGATGATAAGATTCAACTAAAATGTAACTATACAGGTCATATAACCAAGGTGCACATAGTAACTCTAATCAACATGAAGGCTTAAGACGTCTACCTCAGACTTCTAATCCAAAACTGGACTAAATCCAAAAATGAATAATAAATGACACACCAGACACCTAATAAAGGACTTAATACTTAAGACTAGGCTGGGATTCATTCTGGATTTCTCAAAAGGTAAAAGGCTACAGTCACAATTCTTCATGGATCCATTAGAACTCTAAAATTATGTTTTACAAACATTAACATAAGTATTGTAACTTCAGTTACTGTCACTAGAAAAAGAGAAATTCCTCCAAACACCATATCAGATTGAAGGCAACACACCGAGCTCCAAACACAGAAACATATAATAAAATAAAAAACTGAAAAAGTGCATTTGGTTGAATTTAAATTCCTCACGTCCACTCTCATGTATCTTGTGATCCTGTGGAGGGGCCAGACCCCCAGGGTGCACTGGACTAAACTACCAAACTGTATATAAAGTACTTTAGAAGCTCCACCTCCAGCAGCTTTCACAGTAATAGTGTATACAGTCATGGGGATCATTTACTGAAGAACGAGTACTTTACGTACTTTTTGTTTCTACTAAAGTCAGATTTTTAAGGCAGGACTTTTGTGATGTAATTTTTTATTTTATTTTTGGTACTTTTATTTAAGTTAAGGATCTGGACACTTCTACTACTGGTTGTGCCATATATAACATAAGTAATCCAACCTAAACAACATTCAGGTAACAAAGACCATTTGTTTTCTGTTTTTAAAGATGTTACCTAAACTGAGCTGCCTGTCTTTGTCTGCAGCAAAAGAACATTTTTCATCACAGTTTTCTCTTATAGAAATTGAAGAAAAAAAGGGGGAGAAAACTCAACTGATCTGCTGAAAAATAAAATTAAAATAAAAACACTTAAATTTCAATGTATTGACTCTAAACTCAACAGTAAAAGCTAAACACAGTGCTCCTCCTCAAACACTATCTCTGTATTAGGGTCCCATTAGTTTACATAGTGCTTTAAATTCCAGATGGTCAGGGTCACTTTTTCACTTGTGTAAGAGAGTCAGCAGGAGGCTCGTCTTACTGCACACAGCAGGGGGAATGCAATATCTATTTCCACAGTAATGCATTATTAATTTTATGGGGCTGCTGTGTAACACTGGGTCATTCTAGGCCACAATTATGCCATTTTCTAGCTCACCATATTCTTAAGTACACCCTATGTTTAAAATGTTTCTGAAGTGGACAGACGAGAAATTAGATGAAACTGAAATTTAGGCTTAACTGTGAAACTGTGTCAAACCTGAGAATGTACCTCCCTGTGTATGGTCCACCTGCCAGCATGCAGAAAACGTACATCACCACATTGAATTAACACCTCACTGTTATAATACAATATTATGCTACACCATTGGATTTCTTCATATTTCATGTACGTTCATGTTATTATGTCTACTCCAGCAGAAACCAGAGAACAAAGATTGTAATCTGTCACTGTCATTTGAATAAATCATTCAAATTGGTGTCATTGTGTCCTCAAAGCTTGCCTCGTAACAGTGAGAACATAATACAGAGGCTTTACTATATATACTTTGAGAGTATAATAATAAAATGTCTGTTAGAACATGTGGATTATAGTGATAATGATTATTATGATGAAGTTCTGTGTTTTTCAGGTAATCCCTTTATTCTGCTGGATCATGGCTGGCAAGCCAAGGAGGCAGTGGAGGTCCATGTGCAAAGGCCTGGTTCTGGGAACCCTCCTGACCAGCTGCATGATCCTGCTTTACTGCCTCTCCACTCCGCAGGTGTCCTTCAGTCACCCTGAGTAAGACTTGGCACACTGGTGTACATGTGATCTGTAGAAAACACAATGTAAAACATACAGTGGATCAAATTTAGCAATTTTCAAGCAATGTTTTTTGGTTCTAGCTTCTCAACCATGTTGGTTTGCAGTTTTTCTGTATTTTTTTGTGAGAGCACATTCATCATCTGATTGTTTTCCTCTCTGTAGGGTTCCAGTGCCTTACTCCTGTGCCCACCGCCCATCCCAGCTCCACCCTAAAACAATCACAAACGGCTCACAACAAACCACTGGCCAGACCTGCACTCCCAAAGTAGATATAATGTTCATGAAGACCCACAAAACAGCCAGTAGCACCCTCCTAAACATCCTATTCCGCTTTGGTGAGAAGCACCGACTCAAATTTGCCTTCCCAAACAGCAGAAATGACTTTTTCTATCCATCCCTGTTCCAGCGCTCCCAGGTTAAAGACTACAGACCTGGAATGTGCTTCAACATTATTTGTAATCATATGCGCTTCAATGCACCCGAGGTGACCAGGTTGCTACCTGTGGACACTTCCTACATCACTATTCTGCGAGACCCCGCAGAGCTTTTTGAGTCATCGTTCCACTACTATGGCCGGCTGGTGCCTTTTACCTGGAAGATAGCAGGTGATGACAAGATGACTGAGTTTCTACGTAAGCCCCATTACTATTTTGATCCAGATGGCTTCAACGCTTTCTACCTCAAGAATCTGCTGTTCTTCGACTTTGGACAAGACAACACTCTGGAGCGGGATGATCCGCGGGTAGAAGAGGGAATCAGATTCATCACTGACCATTTTCAGCTGGTCATGTTGGTGGAATACTTTGAGGAATCACTCATCCTGCTCAAGGATGCCCTCTGCTGGGAGATGGACGATGTGCTCTTCTTCAAGCTCAACGCCCGCAAGGGGTCCACTGTGTCTAAACTTACGCCTGAGCTGAGGGCCAGGGCTCTTGAGTGGAACGCTGTTGACTGGAAGCTATACCAGCATTTCAACCAGACTTTTTGGAAGAAAGTTGATGCTTATGGACGGCAGCGAATGGCTGAGGATGTGGCAGAGCTCAGGAGAAGGAATGCAGAAATGACGTCCATCTGCATTGAGGGGGGTCGAGCTGTAGAGGCTGGCAGCATCCGAGAGACAGACATGCAACCCTGGCAGCCCATCGGGGAGAAGTCCATCATGGGCTATAACCTGAAGAACAATGTGGACAAGGCTCATAAGAAGTTGTGCCGAAAGATGTTGATGCCAGAGCTCCAGTACTTAACAGAGCTCGGGGTGAACCTGTGGATCACCAAGCTGTGGGGCCGTGTCCGAGATATCATTAACTGGTGATAATGACACGTTCTTACTCTGAGCTTGTTTTAATGTAGCAGATGAGTGAACAATGAAGTCCAGGACTAACTATATGAGACTTAATGGAATAAAGACAACACTACTGTCATCCCTGCCACATTTCTAAGATTGTTTGAAGACACGGAAAGAATGCTAGTTACCTGGCTTTGAGCTAAATATTGTCCAACTCTTTGATGTCCATCTCCCGAAGTTGAAACATTTAAAGTTTTAAAGGACAGAAAGCCCCCAAAG
Source organism: Cottus gobio (assembly GCA_023566465.1). Classification (NCBI taxonomy): domain Eukaryota; kingdom Metazoa; phylum Chordata; class Actinopteri; order Perciformes; family Cottidae; genus Cottus; species Cottus gobio. The sequence goes on along the minus strand of CM042218.1, from coordinate 17,256,485 downwards.
GGCTAAAATACAGATGTGAAAAATGTGAATGTAAGAACTATATCCATCTTTACTGTCTATGGAGGACAAAATCATACATCTTTTAAATAATAGAGGAGGAAATACAGATGCTTCTACTGGCAGACATTTTTACTTGTCATAACAGGGAAAGCACATGCAGGTGTAACTATAACGCTAACGATCGCTCTGTTCCCAGAGCTGCTACATGGAAATCAAATGTAGCATTGTTAATATTATTATAACTGTACACCTGTGCTTTTTCTGCTGCGACATGTTGAAAGGTCACGAGAAAAGGTCTGAGTAATATGCAATAATATGCAAAGAAATCAATAAATAAAAGTACAACACTATGCAATCAATAATAATAATAATTTCCATATTAATTTACTTGTCATTAGTTTTTATAGTATATTATACCTTTGGCGTTGAATTTTGTGCTCTATGACATAACATTTTGCTTCTTTGCAGTTGTAGCTAATTCTCCTGCTATTACTTCGTAAACACTTTTATAGCGTTCGCCCTTGGCAGCTGTCTGCAGGTGTCTGTAGCTGTCTGCAGGTGTCTGCAGGTGTCTGCAGGTGTCTGTAGCTGTCTTCAGGTGTCTGCAGCTGTCTGCAGCTGTCTTCAGGTGTCTGCAGCTGTCTTCAGGTGTCTGCAGGTGTCTGCAGCTGTCTCTGCAGCTGTCTGCAGCTGTCTTCAGGTGTCTGCAGCTGTCTCTGCAGCTGTCTTCAGGTGTCTGCAGCTGTCTCTGCAGCTGTCTTCAGGTGTCTGCAGCTGTCTTCAGGTGTCTGCAGCTGTCTGCAGGTCTCTGCAGGTGTCTGCAGGTGTCTGTAGCTGTCTTCAGGTGTCTGCAGCTGTCTGCAGCTGTCTTCAGGTGTCTGCAGCTGTCTGCAGGTGTCTTCAGGCGTCTGCAGCTGTCTTCATGTGTCTGCAGGTGTCTTCAGGTGTCTGCAGGTACATTGATGATGTGGTAAGACTTTGTTGCATTGTGAGCCAAAAGTAACGTCATTGTCAGCCAAGTAAGTTAATCATGTCTAGAAGGCACTTTGACTGCCTGACAGTGTTACACCTACATGTGTTTACACAGCCTTGTGACTACAGTGTACAGAAGGGTATAACATTGAGAAAGATATATGTGTTTTTCCTGTTAATGCACTCTATTACTCATTTACTTTTTAATACGCTTCCATATGTTTATATATTCTGTTTTTTGTTTTTGTTTATCCTGGTATGATCTAATAATGGGTTCAGTTATATTAATGTATCTGTAATTTACTGATTTTGTCCTCCATACAAGTTTTTTTTCTTGGTAATATATGATAATCTTTTTATCCTCAAAATGAAGTGAACATTACATGTACTATTGCAAATATGGTGATGTTTGTGGTTCATAAAATTGACAGCTTACTCTCAATTGGTGAGTGTTTCATCCTTATATTACTCTATCTAGCAATATTGTTATTAGTTTATTGTCCATGAATGTATATGGTGTAGTGCCCCCGTTGCCTATTTACCCTAAGGCACTACTTGGTTGCTCGTTGGCTGGCTTGTTCCTGACGCGTTTCATTTAAGACACTGTCTGGCTGTTATGTCCATTCTGTTTATTTCATACACAAATAAATAACAGCCATGTCGGCAGAAGGTAATGTATTCAAATCATAAAATAACCCATAAACACTTGCATATAATACTGTCACCTATTGCATAACAATAACGAAAACGATAACGGTCCAAAAACTGTTTGCTTTCCTACAAACGTGCCCTAATGACACTCCTACTTATATAGTGCCGACTCACTGGTGGGAGGTCCAACATAATAAAACATAGACAAAATGGCTCTTACATATGGCATCCCAACAATTATCTCATATTTAAATATTATTGTATTTAAATGAATCAGCAGGTCCCCCACGGAGGTATGATATAATTACTGTTGGATTACTGAAATTACGTGGCCTGCTTGGTTGAGCCAAGGCATTCATATAAATACCAAGAAGGCGTGTGCAGATAAACTGATCAAAACAATAGATATTTTTCACAACAGACATTTTGACTTGTCATGATAGTGTTACTTATAACATTAATGATGCACTGTTCTATTCAAGTAAGCTGTTACAGTGGAGCAGTCATACATTTTTCTTAAACTTTTTAATTTAATTTAGACCTGCATGTTTTACTGTGATGTATCACATTTCCTAGATGAAAAAAGACATATAAATTGTTCCTCATACAAGTATCTGTGCGTCTTCACTGCAGTTTTGTCTATTAGTATAATACTATTAGTTAGAGCCGACATTTTTACTTGATCATACTGTAGCAGGAAGAACACAGGTGGAATAATGTTAACGATGGCTAAGTGAGATGTGAGTTTTCTTTTAGTTTATCAGCTATGTGTCTAACATGAGCTTGAGTGAGCTCAGTGAAATATGTGTTGCTCACAAATAAGAAACATTTTGTGGCTCAATATCTTTTCTATTTGGTTTGAAACTGATTCTACTGATGTTGATATAATACACCATGATATCTCTCGTATACATTTAGATATACATCAAACATGTGCGCGCGTGCACACACACGCACACACACACACACACACACACACACACACACACATCTACAAAGATAGGCCACAATATATTTTCCAAATATCTAAATATCTAAAGATGAAATAGTACATTTAGTAGCATGAATGTATCAACATCTAATAAAGCACCCTTTCTAAATTATATATTAGTTGTAATACTTCCTTTATAAGTTTATAAATAATGTACTATTGCTTAACAAATAAGTTATAAGCCATTTTAATAAGGATATTTGCTTTGACAGGTTGTGCAAACACTTGATCGATTATGGTCAAATCCCTCTGTAAGAGATATAGATAATTCAAATGTGTCTGTGGGCCTGTAGTAGGGAGTGAAAAAAAAGAAATGATTTACACTTCACATTTCAGTGCTCTGTTGTGACGTGAAAAGTTTTTTTTATTTATTCTTTTATTTTGGAAAACAGGTCAAGTACTGTAAACCAGCAACACAGATCACATCCTTGTTCCCATTAGATGTACAAAATCATTACTCCTAATTTTTAATATGTCTGCTTCCACCTCTTTTGCAGTTTTTAAAGAAAATATACACCTAGTGGTCACTTTATTAGGTACACTTGAGCCGCAATATTAGACACGCCTCTAAATATAATGCACTCCAGTGCAACCCTATCATGCTAAAACATCATTTACTTAACACCTTGTATGTACATATAATGGAAATAAACATCATAGCCATCATACAGTTATCTTTATGGCAGAACAGTAGTATTAGATTGTATTATGTATGTTTTCTTAAATATCCTATATTGCATTATTTCATATAGAGCTGCAACGATTAGGTGATAACTCAATGAATTGTGCAGCAACCTTTTCAAACACTGTCGCCCAAGTCCTGAAAATGCGTCTCAGGCTTCCCTCAGCTCTGGAGTCTAATCACCGCTGCCATCTTGGTCCAATGGTGATGGCAGAGAGTCAGATAACAGCTCGCAGTCTCCTGAAATATAAAGATTTTCACAGTTTTTTTAATGTTGAGAAGATATGGAATGGTCCAGTAGACATGCAAAAGCTCCCTGTTGACCATTTAAGATGGTAGAACCAATTATTTATGAAAAGTTGTATCTTGCAAGAAACTCAGAAAAGCCAAAAGGCCAAAACCGTTAGTCCTTTAAATCCACTGCTTCCATCTACAGTCTCCCAGCTGTTTGAATGTATAACCGCTCCAAAAGGAGTTTTTTTTGTACCTACTGAATCCTTTCTATAACTTTTTCTCAGTTCAAACAACGTCTCGGGGGCGGCTGTGGCTCATAGGTAGAGCGGGTTGTCATCAGATGATCTGCGGTTTGATCCCCGGCTGCTTCGGTCCGCATGTCGAAGTGACCTTGGGCAAAAGACTGAACTCCAAATAGCGTGTGTGTGTGGGGAGCGCTTAGAGTGATTGAAGACTAGAAAAGGTGTTACATAAATGCAATTTACCAAAATTGTACAGAAGGTGATGAATGTAATATTTCTCACTCCTCGTATTTCCTTTGTTTCACATAACTCACCTCACAATCATTCAATATGTTCTATTAATACGTACTGTTTTCCAGTAGGCATTTGACTGATATTGTATTGTATTTTTTTAGGATCGTTAAAGGGGAACTCTTAATCTGATAAACTGCCTCAAGTGTTACCGGTTAGGTCTGAAGACTACAATCCTGAAAATGAAAAAAAAAAGATCTGGGGTTGTGGAGTTAGAAATAAGTTTACCAGACCTTCCCTATAAGCATAACACACCCAAATTGCAGTCAGACTCATTGGGGCGTGACCATGTGTCAGTATTTGATGGTTGGGTATCCTCGTGGCCCAATGAAATCCCTCACTTCTGTCTCCTCGTTACAATTCAATTTAAAAACAAAGCCAGGATTGCCCAATGAAATCACAAATAAACTTATCAAAGTGATATTGAATGCCAGAACGTTGTTCCATCATATTTGCCAAAACGTCACACTTTTAGTATTAAATATGTCCAGACGATCATTGAAACGTTCCAATTTGCAGCAAGATCTGCACTAACCAGACATTCATTTTGGAGACATTAGTATTTACAACAACTACTGCAGCTGCTTACAGGTGAGGCAGCCAGAGGGCCGGCTGGCAGCAGAGTACTCAATGCTAGATGCCTTCAGCGCTGCAGTTCATTAGCCATACTGTCTTACGGAAAAACAATACGTTTCCACGCTTTCCAACCTCTCCACATTCTTCTGAATGTCTCGGCTCTACCTTGGTAGATAAAGAGCTTCCCATTTAACGTTAGTCTGCTTCCACCTCTTTTGCAGTTTTTAAAGAAAATATACACCTAGTGGTCACTTTGTGACCAGCCAGTGTATTAGAAAAGGAAACGCCATGACCCTAAAATCTTTATCAACATGTATAACTGCTGACCTCGTAGCTGTTGGAAAATAATAACGTTGTGACCCTTAATTAATGTCTAGTGACCTTTGTGTCGTGTTAAACTGATATACGTAACGGTACACTTTGTTTTTGGACCACGAGGGTTAAATGTTACTGTTTCTTTTCTTTCTTTTTTTACAGGAAGTGAAGTCCTCACTCGTCTCGCGCTCGGGGGCGTGGTTGGCCGACTTATTGACAGCGCTCTTGTTTTGCTAGTTCCACGTTAGCCTTTGTGTCTGGCGCCTTGTTGCGGACTCATTCACTTCGTGTGTTTAGTAACTTAGCTGGAGGATCAACCGGATACGACAGACATGTTGCGTAGCGTTGGTATCTACCGGTTGACGGTTGGTTAACGGGGACTGTTATCTGTTGCTTGTTGTGCGAGACGTCTCTCGTTAGCTCGTCAGGGCGAGCTATGCTGCTAATTTTAGTTTTTAGCATCGCGAGGAGCGAACTCTGAGCCGAGAAAGACCACAACCCTCTCACGCAGTTAACGCAAAATAAAGATATTTCAGTTTGATCTAAAGGTTGACACCACTCAGACACATGGCCGCGGGGGAGCTGACCTTTAGCGATGGCGTTGGCTGTGGACGAGTCTGCAGATGAGTGGCCCTGAGAAGAGATTCAGCTGGACGGGCTCAACAATGTCCTTAAAATCAACCAAAGTGGCCCCGAGTGTTGATTTTGACCACAGTTGCTCCGACAGCGTGGAATATTTGACGCTAAATTTCGGCCCGTTTGAGACCGTTCATCGCTGGAGAAGACTCCCTCCGTGTGATGAGTTTGTTGGTGCAAGGTAACATGTTGACAGATGAGTAGGTGCAGTTTACCTGACTTCCACCTGCTTGATCTGCATGTGTGCAGCATGGTATTCATCCCGACCTCCCTCTGCTCTCTTCAGGCGCAGTAAGCACACTGTTGTGGCATACAGAGATGCCATTTACGTATTTGGGGGAGACAATGGGTGAGTAGTGCTGGGCAGCTTGCTTCATACTTATTGTCCCCACAGGACATGCGTTTATATTCCTGTCACCCAATAGAAAGAACATGCTGAACGACTTGCTCCGTTTTGATGTGAAGGACTGCTCGTGGTGCCGGTAAGTTTGCAGCGATGCACGATTCCACGTTAAATACGCAATTAGATGAGAAACTGTGAATTATGATTTCTTGCCTTTGTATGATGTTTACTACAGAGCCTTCACCACTGGAACTCCACCTGCTCCCAGATATCACCATTCAGCTGTTGTGTATGGCAGCAGCATGTTTGTTTTTGGTAACTTTTGATGTGCTTATGTTCCTCAAAATCAGCCACACATGTAAACTAAGGTGATATTGATGCTATATTGATGGACTTGCTATGTTTCAGGGGGCTACACTGGAGACATCTACTCAAACTCAAACCTGAAAAACAAAAATGACCTTTTTGAGTACAAATTTGCCACAGGACAGTGGACTGAATGGAAAGTAGAGGGGAGGTAAAGTGTTTTTAAAGATCTGTGTTCTAGGATAGATTTTTGTTTTGTTTTTTACAGCATATCTCTGGCTAATTATTTTTTTCTTAAACACATCTTACATTTATTTGTGTTTCTTTTGTTTGTTTTTTTAAATAGTGAAAACCTTCATTTAAAAAGTACATACACATCAGTAGATTTTCAGTTTTCTCCTGCGTATGTTTTTCAGTTTCTTACATTTAAGCTTATTAAGAGCTTTCCTTAGCGCAAGATGGCTGTGTTTACTTTAAATGGCAGGGAAATAATGTTTTTTTTATTTCACATTGAACTGATCTCCAAATTGATGGTTTGCCCCATACCATCAATTTGGAGATCAGTTCAAATCAACCTGTTCCTTTTCAAAACTTTGTATTTTTGGTTTGAATCTGTAAAAAACAAAAACTCGGCTAGTTGAATTTCAGATTTCAGTCCTCCTCTTTGTTTCAGCTTGCCAGTGGCTCGGTCTGCACACGGGGCCACGGTCTATAGTGATAAATTGTGGATATTTGCTGGCTATGATGGGAATGCCAGGTATGTTTAACTTTTTATTTGCTTTTGTCACAATTGACACTTTGTGTTTTGCATATAATAATGGCAGATATTTCCCCATGTGCAGGCTGAATGACATGTGGACCATCAATCTGCAAGATCGAGAACATGCCTGTTGGGAAGAGGCCAGTATAATACATTTCAATAACTATAAACAAAAGCACGAGTACAATGCTCACCAACACTGTGCTGTATGTGTTAACATCTCTGTTTCTACCTTTGTGTCCATCAGATTGATCAAAGTGGTGAGATTCCTCCATCTTGCTGCAACTTCCCTGTAGCCGTATGCTGGGACAAGATGTTTGTATTTTCTGGTCAGAGTGGAGCCAAAATCACCAACAACCTCTTCCAGTTTGAGTTCAAGGGCCACATGTGAGTACATCATTTCCTTGAGCCTATGAACACAGCCTAAGTCGCTCATCCTGTTATTGCCAGTGTAACATGGGACTAAGCTTTACTCCTTCTCAGGTGGACACGCATCCCGACCGAACACTTACTGCGTGGCTCCCCTCCCCCTCCCCAGAGACGTTACGGCCACACGATGGTTGCCTTCGACCGTCACCTGTATGTTTTTGGAGGTGCGGCTGACAACACTCTGCCCAACGAACTGCACTGCTACGATGTGGACTCTCAGAGCTGGGAGGTGATCCATCCCAGCATGGACAGTGAGGTATGGATTTATAAAGGGCTGGATCAATAGACGATAGAAGTGGTTGAACCATATCACAAATACGTGACAAGCTCAATTATTGCTTTCACCTTCTGGGCCCCTCAGATGCCCAGCGGGAGACTCTTCCATGCTGCTGCTGTGATTCAAGATGCCATGTACATCTTTGGAGGAACTGTGGACAACAATGTGCGCAGTGGGGAGATGTACAGATTCCAGGTAAGTGTCAAACTAATTTATTGTTAAGCACTTGCTCTAAATACGTTTGTATCTTTCGGACACTGGTCGGAAGTCGTTCCTGTCTAAAGTAAACTGTCAAGCTTGTTTGAAGAGTAACTCTAAAAGTGATATATCTCTTGAAAATGTATGCTTTTTTCCTCTTGCAGTTTTCCTGCTACCCAAAGTGCACTCTCCATGAGGATTATGGCAAACTGTGGGAGAATCGTCAGTTCTGTGATGTGGAGTTTATTCTGGGCGAGGTGGGTTTGTGATACCCGGAGGCTAAGGCGCGACACCGAAAGATGACATTTACACTATCCAACTTTTTGGATAAGCCTGTTTGACTGCTTTTTTTGTGTTATTTACAGAGGGAGGAGAGAGTCTTGGGGCACATTGCCATAGTGACTGCAAGATGTCAGTGGCTACGAAAGAAAATCCTGCAGGCTTGGGATAGGCAGCGACAGGTCAGAGCACACTGAATTTCCTCTGAGACAAAGGAAGACTGTCTGTGTTGTCAGAAGATATTAATATACATTACCATTTGACAATCAGACAAAAGCATTTGTAGTTAAGTTCACTCAACTATCATTACATTACATTACATTACATTTAGCTGACGCTTTTATCCAAAGCGACTTACATGCTATACAGTAGACCGTAGACACAGCAACGTGAGCAATGAGGGTTAAGTGTCTTGCTCAAGGACACAACGACATGGACTAGCGGAGCCGGGGATCAAACCACCGATCCTCTGATTGACAGTCGGACCTGCTAACCACTGCGCCACAGTCGCCCTGCCTTTCACACAGACTGAAGACTATAAAAACCCTAATTCAAACAATGTCATAAAATGAATGTCTCCCAGTTTCTCTTTCATCCACCAGATATCAAACTGACATGAGGCGGGACTAGCAACTTAAGGAAGGATGCACCTGTGCCCCATGATCACATATCACAATAGTATTACCACACTGATTGTTTGTCGCACCACTTTTGAAGGGGGAAATCAAGAGATTATTTACGGTATCAGTTCCTCAGCCACATTTATAGAAAATGAACCAACTCAACTTTACGTACAACTTGAAGCTGAAAACAACTGAATGCCCATTCATGAACCCCTGATGTGAGGGTTAACCAATGACTTCATCTAAATCACTGCAAAGTACAGTAATTAGGGACACTCAGTGTATATATATATATATATATATATATATATATATATATATATATATATATATATATATATATATTTACCCATTAAATGGATTACAAGGCGTTACAATGCAGAGCAGATCAGTATAAGCTAATACAGAATGTATGCATCAGAATATGTAAAAAGATTTAGCCTAAAACTAGTTTTACCCTCACTTACATTGAAATTCGGTTCATTTTCTGTACAGAAAAGGCTGTTTTATGAAGTATTTTGTCCAGTTAATAATAATAATCTGCTGTCTTTGTGTGCAGAAGGCTAAACAGGACAGCAGCGAGGAAAGTGACGAAGGTACAGCTGTAAGCCCAAGAGATATCCCAGCAGCCAACAGGCCGATGCTAGAGGTATCCATCAGAGAAGCGGAGGCCCAGCCTTTTGAGGTCTTGATGCAGTTCCTCTACACAGACAAGATCCAGTACCCACGCAGAGGTACCTCTCTCTTCATGGTTGCTCTGATCCGTCTTTAGATTGTGTCACAGCCCGGCTCAAAGACTGTAACATGAAGTGGGAGACAAACGAGCCAGCAGCTAACAAGAATCAATTTATTGTTACCACAAAATCAGGCAAACCATTTAAAGTGGAGGTATCAGTTATGAGTAGTGAAGTGCATGTATGTTTGTGTGGCAGTGTGCACAAATAAACCAAACAAAAGACGAGGGCAGCAATGGTGTCAATGGCAACGACACATTAGATGTCCTCCCACCAGAGACCGGCTGGCAAATGCAGACAGTCTTTTATGGCCAGGCCAATCAGGTGTGGCTCATCCAGGCTGACGACGCTCCAGCCAGCACTTGTAACAGAGAACCGGAACAGTGACACCTAGGGTATGGGAGGAGGAGGGTCGTCACAGTAATCCCCAAAGGGACAAGACAAACTGATGATTATTTCCTTCTTTGCCCGTCTCCATAGGTCATGTGCAGGATGTTCTTCTAATTATGGATGTATACAAACTGGCCCTTAGTTTTCAGCTCTCCCGCCTCGAGCAGCTGTGTGTGCAGTACATCGAGGCATCTGTCGACCTACAGAACGTTCTCAGTGTTTGTGAAAATGCCAACAAGCTGCAACTAGACCAACTCAAGGTACGTCTGCATAACTGTTAAAGACTGATTCAACACCTGCTGCTCATATTTACTGCCCTTCAATGGTTGCAGTTAAGATTGTCTTCAGTACAATAAGTGTTACACTTTCAATCAAGAGAGGTCAACAGAATAATCATCTATTCTTACATTCATGCTAACAATGTATTTCTTCCTCCAGGAACATTGCCTTAATTTTGTGGTGAAGGAGTCGCACTTCAACCAGGTGATCATGACGAAGGAGTTTGAACGTCTGTCCACCCAGCTGATTGTGGAGATTGTGCGACGAAAGCAGCAGCCTCCTCTCAGGTTGTACTCCGACCAGCCTGTGGACATCGGGACCTCACTGGTCCAGGACATGAAGGCGTACCTGGAGGGAGGCGGCCTGGAGTTCTGCGACATTGTCCTGCTGTTAGACGGACAACCACGACCTGCTCACAAAGCCATACTGGCAGCTCGATCCAGGTAGGGACAACACCGTTTGTATGATCTGTTTAATTCACACGCAGGCTCATTTTATTTACTCTACAATTGAATGTGCTTTAATTAATTTACACACAAACACTCGCTCACCCTCACCGCTCGGGCTGGTTTATTTCTCAATGGCAAAAATGTGTCATCATTTAGACAATTTTCAGAAATGTCTTAGTCCTTTGCTTTCATTTATGTTGTTGTGTTGTGAACCAATGTTAATTCTATATCACATCAACCTTATGGAAAATTATCATGATTATTTTTCTCTATACTTTATTTTTACTTCAGAATAAATGTATGTTTTTTGTTGTAAAGAATTAGAACATTTAAAAATAAACCAGTTACCAGCAATGCATTTTGCATATTGTACAAACATTTTAAGGACCAGGCCTAATACTTTCTCATCATTGTTCTTGGAGACATAGTGGTGTATTTCAGTTGAGGGATTGACACTTGTTAACGTTTTTATTTGTACTTAGTTACTTTGAGGCAATGTTCCGCTCCTTCATGCCTGTGGACGGTCAGGTTAATATCTCCATTGGTGAGATGGTTCCCAGTAAGCAGGCCTTTGAGTCCATGCTGCGTTATATCTACTATGGCGACGTCAACATGCCTCCAGAGGATTCCCTGTATCCTTCTCAGATTCAGAATGTATGCATACGAGGTCGTCAGCTGATCAGCCATGAGCATTGAGTGACCGAACAGTCGATGAAATCTGATTTCAGTTTGCCGGTCACATTTTCACAATCCCATGTGCAACCGGATGTCAGACGCAAGCGAGCGTCTGACCGTGATCTCTGTCCACATCGAATCTGTTCGATGTGCATTTCTGTTACGGCATGAAAACATACCTCGTATTCATCAGCTGTGTGCAGGAGGGCAGACTGGAGAGGTAACCACCTAAAAGATGAGCGGGTGGTACTTGCTATCATCCTACATTTGTACGTTTTAAACAGAAAACACACATTTTATATTGTGATATTTTCTGTAAATACAAGAAACCAAATATTTTCAAAGCATCATAATTGCCTTTTGCTGAGTTCATGTCCATTGTTATAGTTGCCTAAGGGTTGATTATAACAAGCGAGTATTTCACTGTCATAAAGTTTAGTTTCCCTGAATGTAGCACAGAGAGAAACATTTAGTTCACTTCCTTAACCTGTGATGAACAGCTATCTGTTTGCTGCCCCATATTACTACGGGTTTTCAAACAACAGGCTGCAGGCGTACTGCAAGCAGAATCTGGAGATGAACGTCACTGTTGAGAATGTCTTGCAGGTATTTGTGTTTTCACCCACAGGGGGGAGCAGTGACCTAATTTTACAATGTTGTCTCATACTTGAAGACATTTTCTTGGGCAGAGTGAATCATTTACTCACGCACTTTTTCATCAATACTTCAGATTCTGGAGGCAGCTGATAAGACCCAGGCTCTGGACATGAAGAAGCACTGCCTGCACATTATTGTCCACCAGTTCATTAAGGTGGGTGGGCTTGTATCCGGAGCCCTGGGGGTTTGCTGCCCACTCGCTGCAGCTGAGCTAACCCTGTAGGCTAGTCTCCTTGGCGGGACTCTGCACCCTTTGGCCTTCCAGTGGATCACCCTCCATCTGCTACGTAGAGAGGAGGCTGTTTACAGGCTGGCCGGCTGTACAAGCACCCCATCACATTGCGACGGGGGTCATAGTGCCACTCTGATTATTGTTTGTTATTCAAAGAAACAGCGACCCACTCAATTCTCACCCTGCTTCACTGCAGTGTTCGCTCTATTGTTACTGTTTCTGCTTCTTTCTGTTTATCTTCATTTTTTGTGCATGAGCAATCAAGTGCTGCTTATTCCTCCTTCGACTCTGTTTGACTCATTGTCTTGTCTTAATTTATGGTTCATTTTTTCCCTTCTTGTTTTGCTCTCCTCCCCTCCCAAAGGTATCCAAGCTCCCCAATCTGCGGTCTCTCAGCCAGCTGCTGCTGTTGGACATCATTGAGTCTCTAGCTACACACATATCAGACAAACAATGTGCTGAGATGGGCTCCGACATTTAGGATGACGCCGAGAGCCGGGCTCTTTTCTCCTTTCACAGAAGCCATACATCTCTGCTCAACTTACTTCTAGTCATTCCCTTGTCCCCGATGTGCCATACTTTTTTTTATGTTGGCCCACACTTCTGCAGACCCACATACCATAGATGGCTTTTACCCACGTTGTATCAAAATGTTCTCACTCTGCATCTTAATGCAAATCAATGAAGAAACCATATTCTAGCTCAGTTACAATTTGTTAAATTGTCTAAGAAAATCCCCATATATGTTTAGTTTGTGATTTATTTATTTTGATTACAGAGGAAATGTTGGCAAGCTTTTATTCCGCTCAGTGTTGCTGCTGCATTTCTTTTATAGATATGCAGTGGACTGTAGTAATTGATACTTGTGACATTATAGCAGATCAATTCTTGCCCTCCTCTGTTTTCTGCTCAGATACATTCTAAATCACCGAAATGCAACTGCATCAACATATACTATTAAGTGGATTATTTATCTAAACATCTGTATTCATCATAATCATTATATGAAAATAATTAGAATGTATGTAAAGCTTAAAGCTATTTGTTTCATTCAATGTTATTTTTATTGTCAAACATCTTTGTAATACTAATCACCTCTTACCAATACTAACAGACAAGCCCTGTCTATCTATAAGATATAGCAATGTGTATTTAGTGACATCAGTATGCTGTTATTAAATATTCACCAGCATGGGTTCCATGTATTTAAAGCCTTAATAAATCTTATAGAAAATGAGTCCTGTTGTGCCGAGTCTCTGTGGCCCCCTGAACTCTGAACTCTGAACTCTCGTGAAATACAGAGTTCACTTCATACCAACTAAAAAGTCGAATTTCTTAGAGCTTCCAAAATGCCTCTTTACCGTCTGTTATGAGTATACTACCTCATAATGTAAAGTTTTTGCACAACCATCTATTATTATAATATATCATAATATGGTAAAATGGGACAAAAGTGAGCTTCCTATAGAAGCCTAGTATTTATAATAAATTATGTTTCAACCTCTCATCCGGCCTTGTTGTTGGTATCAGACTGAGTCTTCATAAACATTCGGGACCCTTTCTCCATATTTGCACAAATCCGAAATCTTAACATACTTGCGCCCAAAGCCATTGTAACATATACGCTATGTGAAAAAGCTGAAGGTTAATCCTTGACCTTCCATCAAATTAGCCACATCCTTCAGGGGTTTTAGTTTACACAGATCTATGGATGATTATGCCAGACAATGCTTCTTGGTTTGAGAGGCTGAATTCCTTCGACTTTTGCAAGGTTTTGCTCTTGCAAAGATTTTCACAAACTCAAGTTAGCGAAATCAAAATGTAATAGGTTTCTTTTGTTTGAATAAATTGAAAATACTAAAATACCTTTTACAGTAGTCAAGTTATGCCAACCCTAAACATTACAATTGCGTTGAGATTGTTAGAAATGTTTGTGAATAATTGAGGCTTTTTGTCCTTTTTATTTTTAAGTTATATAGTACATTTTGCTCTAGGGATTGAGAAAATGGTTGACCTAAATGCTGAGGCAGTAGATGGAGCTTTCTGTTCGCTGCCATTTGTTCTGCACGCTCTGTAAAGACCCTCAGTGGAATTCAGTGTGTTGGGCTCTTTTGGACTCTGTTGAAAAGTACCGCTGCAGTGAGCACAAAGTGCTATTCATAGTCCAGATACTTGAGACACATGGCAAATTGAAATCTCCTGTAAATGTCTTAACTAAAATAATGACCACGTCTCATCAGTGACATCAGTAAAACAACTCATCTGAAATAATTCCACCCTTTAAAAGATGGTCTGAATAAAAAAGAAAAACAGGCCAATAAAGTGATGCCTGGAGTAGCTTTTAAGTTCTTCTTAGTTGCGTGTACCTCCCATGGCCAGCCTGCTCATGTTTCAGTCATTTAGGTTCACTTGTGTGCACACAGCCCAGAATGCCACTGGACATATTTGGTTTCATCTAAAAACAGAGTTCCTTGTTCACTGTGATGATATCGAAGACTGAAACAAAACAGTCTGTTGTCGTGCCGCCGTCCTGGATTATCTCTCACTTATCAGGTGCATTTTATTAAGGGAGCTGAATAAGTGGGCTGGCCCGGTTGGTCCTGCTACCTCAGCAGGTAGGACGGGCCACAGAGCCACTCTGGATCTCCCAACCTGTTACACAGACCGGCCCACTTTAGCAGGAATCACAGCACAGTGCAGAAGATGGTTTTTCTAACCCCTGTAATAATGCAAAGGACTGCACTCTTTGTGACGTTTGGAGGTTTGGTCACTTCTCTGATCACCACCTTCCTTCCACTGTGGAAGACGATGAACTCCGACCTTAACGAAGTGGAGAACTGGTTCTCTGGACTCTGGCACGCCTGCCTCTACACAGAGGAGGTAGGAATCCAGTGCAAGGCCTATGAGTCCATCATGGGGCTGCCGATGGACCTGCAGATCTCCAGGGTGCTCATGTTAGTGTCTGTAGGCACTGGAGGCTTCGCTCTGCTCGCTGCCTTCCCAGGTCTGGAGGGGGTTGGGATGTGTGTGGGGCAGCCTGGCCTGAAGAGAAGGCTCCTCATCCTCGGCGGGGTGCTGTCCTGGGTGTCGGGGCTCACCACTCTGGCTCCCGTCTCTCTTGTGGCCTACACAACTGTGGTGGACTTCTGGGACGAGGGTTTCCCTGATGTGATGCCTCGCTGGGAGTATGGAGAGGCAATGTTCTCTGGATGGTTTGGAGGTTTGGCTCTTGTCATTGGAGGGACTCTCTTCTTTGTCGCTGTGTGCATGGTGGACTACGACCAGAGGCCAGCAAGTGTGCCACACAGCCCGCAGGCGAAGCACAGGACAAAGCACTACCTGAAGACAGAGGTTTTATAGATTTCTTATTGCCAAATGTGTCAGCTGCACATTCATATACTTAACATGGAGGTGTGTGGAGTTATGACATTACTTCAGTAGCTGAAGAATAACACTTCATAACAGGACATGTGTTCATTACATGTGTTCTATTTGTTCATTTCTAAGTCAAATTGTACACATTTCTGAAGTCTCTGCTTTTATGAGATTGTCCTCATTAAGTTTTCACCAACTATTAAAGTAATGTGACATAACATAATAAGAGTTGTTTTTATTCCTTTAAAGTTGACAGAGCCTGGATAAATAGTAAAGGTAGGCTTTATTTACCAGTAGACACCTATTGCACATAAACCTATCTATTTAAAAAATAACCTTTTGGATTTGTAGTTAAAACTAGCCAATGATTGTCTGTTTACTGAGGTGTAATGTCAATGTATTCTATACCAGTTAAGTCACAGTAGATGATTAGGCCACTGATTCTCAAATTGATTGACTACTAGTATTTTGTGCTGACACAAAACAAATAAATCAAAGGTACTATTGTTTACTGGTGCTTTGAACAGCTCATCAGTGATGCTCTCAAAATGGGCTTCAGATAAAGCACAAAAAATATCCAGTTTTTTCAATAAACTCTTTATTTACACACAGACTATATGTATGTGATACATGCGTGAACATACTTGTGACTTGCGTTTGTAATGATCTCTTTCTGTTGATTTGGATTTTTAGAAGTACGTTTTAAGAGTAAAAATCTGGATAAACTTTCAACACTGTATCTTTTAAATATAGAGGTTAACTGTACAATATCTAGTTTTAAGTATCGTAAAAACAACAGTAGCTTAATACAAAGTCCTAATAAAAAGTACATTAGGATATATAGCAGTGCACTAAGTAACTTCTCTCCAGCCCCGTGCATGAGTCAGTATTTTGCTCATAGAAACCTGATCAACTGAGCCCACTATCGGGCGCAGAGGGAATAGTTTAACAGGAGCTGCATTCCAGTGCTGCAGCTCATCTGTGTTACATTTTGTTTTGGAGAAGGAGGACACAAGCTCCTCTTCGTCCTCAGTATTTGGAATTGGTATATTGCTTTACATCGTGATGATGACAAGTAATTTGAACATGTTTTTTCACTTTTAGGATCGATTTGTTGTGTTTGTGTTTAACGTGTCCATTTGCTTATCGGTCTCTCTGTTTGGATCTAATTAACAGTCGAGTTGAATCTACACTACATATCAGCTGGCATTAATGTTTTGGCAGGCCGTTATTTTATATATTAGTGCATCCCAGTGAGACCCACATTGTACATGTGCACACCACCCGCCCTGGCTTCATTCCATTGTTTTTACATGTGCTTGAACACATGCAGAGAGCAACACAAACATACTGACAATGGAGCACATGTGCACGTGTCAGCTGTCAGCACACTGTGGAAATACAAGCTCTGATAAATCTTAATTGTTTTCATTCCTTTTTTTTTCTTCATTTGGACACATTAGGGAAGCAACATAAGCGCTGTTACTGCTGCATCCGAATCTTCATCCTGTTTCAATGCTGCCATTATTTCCATAGAAATGAATCTGAGATTACCGGGTGAATGACCTTGTCCCCGCAGTTATTTAAAAGAGAGGCAGAGTTCCTCCCACAGTGAGCGCATAAGGAATGGAAATATCTTGGGAGCTCATTTCTATAAGACTCACTATAGCTTGTTAATCCTGCTCCCCCTACCCCCTGACTGAAACTGGGATTTACTGCACCAACTGCACTTTAACTCTTTAAATCTCCCACTGCTGCACCCACTGAAAGACGTGCAGCACACACATACTGTAAGAGCTGTTACAGTGCTTTATGGTTTGCAGTAGACTAAGGAGTAGTTTGTATGCCTCATGTTGGGCAGTACACATACACTAAATGTCGCTCTGGTAAGTCTTAACAATATCTCATGTTAACTCCTGCAGCATTCAGCACAATGCATGCACAGCAAGCAGGCGGTGGAATGAGGATGCAGACAGACCAGTTAATGCAGTGGGGAGGGCCGCAAGTCTTTGATCAGGCTTAACTGGCAAGTCAGGTCTTTGACATCTAAAGGCAAGGCTGAAAGGAGAGAGAGAGAGAGAAGAGAGAGAGTTTCATGCTGCGTTAGCATCCCCTCAGCAACTCCATCAATACTGCATACAGCTGAGAAACTGGCAAAGATCCCCCGTGCTGCATTTGCAGGCTCGACCAGGGAAAGAGAGCAACTCCCACGACCGGTCCGCTCAGTCTGCTGCTGGAGGGGGCTCTTGAGGGGCAGAGCGTACTTACACACTCACTCCAGACTCTGCTGCATCGAGAGGAAGAAGAGGAGAGCAGAGGACGATACGGAAAGACGCCCAGACTGGGAATACTCCAGTGGACAGGGCCAATCCCAGAGAGGGAAAGGACTGGGAGGACACTCGTGTGCTAATATGCTACCGTGCTCCCCAGGGGAAGCTGAGCATCACCGAGATTGACAGGATTTCAGTGCACCTGCTCCACACACACTGGTAAGATTTATTTATTAATGTTACAGTCAGGGAAATATAGCTCTGTTTTGTTAGTTCCTAATATGATGTGTCTATGTGATGCTCTGTATAGTCACACTTACCATGCCTGCATCTGTGCACTTTGGGCACATAGAGTAGGCTACTTGTATGAAAGTTGTTTGCTCTTTCAGATACCAGATCTTCCCTGCAGACTAAATAACCATGTGGACTAGTGGTGCATTGTGTCCAACTGAAATCACAATACCTTAAACACATGATACATTTTTATAGATCTGTCCTGCTACACACATGTAAAATAAGAGCATATTCAGGGCTGATTACGTTTAAATAGTTATTACACCAGTAACTCTTTAGGGAGAGAATGAAATATCACATTGTAAATCTCACAATCTATCAGTTTCTATTAACGTGTGTGTGTGTGTGTGTGTGTGTGTGTAAGTTTGTGTGCGTGTTTGTTTGTGTGTGCGCATGCTGAGAAACCGGTCAATAGCAGAATTGTTGTATGGAAGCACAGCTCCTCTGTGGGGGTGTACACCTCTCTGTACACCACAATTCTAGTTTTCCATGACATCATGGAGAGGTTATCGCTCAAAGCAGCAGCTAAATGACCTGATAGACGTGGTGGTGCCATTGTTAACCAGCTTGAGCTTTACAGAAGATTATAATATACAGAATTTAAAGTCTGGGACAACCTTTTGATAAAGTAATGAAAAAAATACTTTTCCCTGTCAACTCATTTGAGTGCCACACTAAACATTGCCAAATGAAGATATGCTCTTTGTTTTTAGAGCCACGTATCTATGTAATAAACTAAACACTAAAGGTTCATTTTTTAATGACCTCAGCAGCCTGTTATTATTATATCATTATATTCCATCTCTTTCAGTTTGTATACACACTTTAGATACTGTTTGGGACCTTATGAATCTGTTGACAGGTGCCAATAAACACTAACACATTTACCTACAAGTAAACAATACAAACATTTGTAGAAACTAAGAATGGTGTGAATGAACTTACTCACAATGTATGATTGTGTCACGTACTAGAGCATCTTAATGGGGATTTTGGTTCAATGTAATCCAGTCTTTATTCTTTTATAGTTAAGTTGGAGTAAATATAAATTAATCAAAAGCTTCTTGGCATATTGGAGGGACATGCTGGTGACTCAATGGACGAAGGTGTACAAATCTAACCTCAAACATGGACTCAAACGCATGTGTCTCAAATGAACAATAAGAAAAAGAAATGCAGACATTTATTTAATGTCAAAGACCCCAACAATTTCACCCATATGTCCCTTACAAAGAATGCTTCGTAAGCTGGCAGTAAGCACAACAGATAACCACCAAGAGCCTGGGGAGAGAGCACTGGTGCTCAATGGTTGGTTTTACGTAATCAGGAGATGATTCCTCTGTCTTATCTTTGTATTTCACAAACCAGGAAAACATGCAAACTGTGAGTGAGGGAAAGAGGTGTGGCCATATATTCAGAGTGCAGGTAGATTGTTGCCCTCTATCAGCTGAGGATCTATTCGGTAACTACAGACTTAGACCTGCCAAGCAAGTGTTTGAATACAACAGAGACCACATATTGGGATCGTTGGAACCAGCGGTTCTCCTTTCATTCAGGTGCTGCTGCAAGTCCAGTGTTTATTGGTGGATCAGGTTCGTCCTGGACCGGATGGATTATGGTACAGAGCGATTACAGAGCGAAGGTCTTCAGCTGGGAGAGGAGCTGAAGATATAAGAACAATCTCACCTTTTGATCATCATCTCTCACTGTTTACTGTTGGAGAATGATGGATGTGACTTTGGTGCTCAACATTCCTGCTTTTTTTCACCCACAGTCATTTTATAGATTGACCTCCTCGCCTCCAGCCAGGAGCTGCCTTTTTCTAATTCTCCCCTCCAACATTCCAGTAACAGGTATTACATTTGTAGGGAAGTGAATGAAACTGACAGCTTGTTTGCTGGCAGGATTATTAGCACTGCTGGGGACAGGCCCAACAGCGACAGAGCGAGATCTGCGTCATATGTTGTGAGGACCAAATCTGCTTAACCTACTTTAGTTTTGCACAAACTATGTTGGTGCTCGCTGGAACTACAACTCTTCGCGATCCAATTTGACCACCAAATTTTCAGTGGCGGAAAATGATTGAAGTGGCATGTGAGAGTGAAGTCTATTCTCTTCGGGAAGTGATTTGATATGCTGCTCGCTGTATTTAGAGAAACACACAACTTCAAAGGCTCTGCTGTGTATGCCTGTTGACTACATGCAGAAGCTGTCCGTGCTTGGCCAAGATATTTGGATGCATAGCGCCAAAATAAAGACCAAAATGACACTTGTGGGGGATGCTCCATTTGAAATCTGACATGATGTTAAAGCCCAAAAAATTATCATTGGCTTTCATTTATTTTTTTATTTTGCATCACTTCCAGCAACAGCTTGTTCAATGAAATATGTCTCAAACAAACAGTGGTGAAATAAGTATTTAGAACCTTTAAATAAGTCAAACAGAGCAAAGTACAAATACCACTATTAGCAGCAAAACATACTAAAAGCATCAAAAGCAGAAGTATGTGTTCTGCAGCTCAATGTGCCCATGTGACTCATAAATATTATAATCTAACATTGTTAGATTGATACTGATGCATCAGTTTTACTGTTGTCTGTAGAATGAGGTTGGGCTAGTTGTAGAGTCACTTTAGTCCAGTGTCCTCAAAGGGTCACACAATCAATCTGAGGGGTCATAAAATGATTAAGAAGAAAGGAAAGAAGAAAAATCATATCACAAGGGAAAGCGAAAAAGGTTTTGAATCATGGATTAAATCTTTGACGTGTTCTGCAAGTCACGTAACTATTGCAGTCAAATAAATGTAGTTGGGTAAAGATTGTGATATCTTACTTTGAAAACATTACAAGAACCTCAAAATTATACCTAAGCACATTACTTGCATTAACAGACATAGTTAAATTCACCCACTGCAAACAAATACATGCAACAACTCAATCTCAGCTGCAGAGTTGAGCCCAGTCCGAGATCTTTCCATTTCTCATTTGGTCTAAGCAGTGCTCCATTCAACACTGCACACTTTTTTTCTGATGTTCAAGGACATTAAGATGTGCTCAGAATATCAAGCAGTCCTTTTGGTTGTACCTAACAAGGATCATTTGGTGATGGATTGCACCATGTTGAGCGAGACACCTGCCATCCCGGGTCCACCCAGATTCATAGCAGCCAGCACTCTGTGATTAACTAACTACTGTATGTGTGGCTAAAATACCAGAGCTGGCAGAAATGTGAGGGCAACGTGGCAACAAAACAAGAGGATTTTGAAACTCAAGGGGCCCCTGCCTCCCTTTTATAGCGCAGTGTGACGAGAAAGTTAATAGGTGTCGCAGTGCTGTTAATATTTAACAGTTCACCATGCAATATGCATGAACAAAGAACAACGTGTATGGAAATGTTCCTAATGAACACAATTGCTTTCTTTTTACACGCACTAACATGCTATATAGACACACACACACACACACACACACACACACACACACACACACACACACACACACATAATAATCTGTCAGTCTAATCCTGACTTCAAACACTTTGTGATAATAGAAACACAATAATGTACTTCAACTGATTAGAAGACTAAGCTAAGACCATTCAAATGTATGGAGATGAATTGAGGACAAATGTCTTGTCAATCTGAAAGACAGACTTGTAAATGAAAAGGTAAAACGTTAAACTGAAAGCAGTCAAGATAAGACAATTAATCAGAGAAACTTGTTATTTCTTATAAAAACTCTGAAATCATGAGAGCGGCCAATCAGATCCGTCCGTGTGAGTGTTGTTGACGATGTCTTTCCTTCTGTCCATGCAGATTATGTGGAGCAGCTGACGTGTGCGATGGCCAGCCAGGACCTGCAGGTTCTCATATACACAGCTCTGTGTTACCATTACCTCCCAACAAAGCAGCCCAGCCCGAGAATCTGACCGCACCTCCCCTCCCTCTCCCCCTCCCTCCCTCTCCCTGGGTGTCCCTCATTCCTGGGCCCACCATGGGAGGATGCTTCTCCAAACCCAAACCAGGTACCCGACATGTTGCCCACAGGCAGGTTACCAAACAAGTACAACAAGCAGCAGATGTAGGCTAACTGCAATACCTCAAATTACAATGTTAAATTAAAAAGGTGTTGAAACTGTAGTAGCTCTTCTTATCTGGTATCCTGCCGACAACGCCATTTTGTAGTAGGAAGTGGCACTCTGAAATTATTCAATATTGATGACAGAACCAGTCAATACAATTCAATAGTTCATTTATTGTATTCTCAATGATATTACAGAATGTGGAACAAAGAAAGGCACTTCCCTGCAGGCTTCGAGCAGATAATTCAATGGGCATGGCATGTCGGAGCCGACCCGACAGCCCCAAATTCTTCCAAAGTGAAACCTGAAATACCACAGCCTCCGCCCCGCTCTGTGCCATCCTGAGGGTCATTCAGTGCCGGACTGTCCTGACCCAGCACTATGATAACAGGCTGATTAATACCTGGAATAGCATTACACAATATCCGTTCTTGGCAGTGGACATACTGAAGTCGATAACATTTGTTTACAGAAGTGCCTAACACATTCATTAAATGCCACCACAAAACACCTCCATGTTGGTTTGTTTGTGCTGTCGTTGTACAGGATGGCATAATGTTGTAGGGCGTTCATGTTATTTTGTCCACCACATTAGCTGCTTTCCTGCTTTTAGTATACCCAGTAAACTAAAGTGGTTGAAATGGTAATGTGGTTGAAATCATTTTCACAATATTGACAACAATATTTTCACTAATTGATATTGAAGTATCAGACAAATATCTAAAGAGAAACCATAATCAAAGTGATCTTCAGAGAAAACACAGTTGCATAAAAGCAAACTCGTTCATTTTGGACAACAGATATTTGAAGAACAACATGATTACATCAAGTAATCAAATAATTATTATTCTATAAGTTACAAATTAAGGCCCAGCTCAAACCTGCTGTGTTGTCTGCATGCCTTTGTTTTACAAGAAATGTAGATTTAAGTTTAATTCTAATGAGTATTTAATGTGAAATATGGAGAATGCTGAGAGTTCAGTGTAATTCTCTTACAAGTATGTACCACCGTTACTGTATTTTAACAAACGGGTTCATAACATAGCTGTTATTAATTTGTACAATGTCAGTGAATCAAGCTGAAGACACATGTTTTAATCATATACCGTATCCATGGAGAAATCAGTTATTTATTTTATCTTTTTAAAGATATATTTAGATACAGTTGGTTCAGAAGGACTCATTGAAAGCTTTAAATACTGTTCCACATGTCACCTCATCTCCGCATTTGCTCTATAGTGTTCAGTGTGGGAGGAACTTTAATGCTTTCTGCAGCATCTTTGGTCAAGAGGATTACATACTGAGAAAATATAGAAATATGACTGTGTGTGTGTGTGTGTGTGTGTGTGTGTGTGTGTGTGTGTGTCTGTGTGTAGCCATATTAGTGTTAGCACGGTTTGGAGATTAGCAATCTCGCTTTACTGCAGTCTTGCAGGTGATAATAACACACTGTACTTATTAGGACACCGTAACCCCATAAGTACAGTGTGTTATTTATATATATAGCTGCTATCAACAGAACAGACTCCACTTATTAGACAATAAAGCAAAGCACCTCAACTTTAAGGTTTATTATGCTCCAAGTCAGTTCTCAAATATTATTAGAAGGTGAAACCACCGGACTATCCTTCTAGCATCAAGTTAGGGTCAGATTACCAGATGGACAGGAAGTTAAGCAACACTCATGAATTAAGGTTACTCGGCTTTATGATTCTGATGACTGATACTTTAGTGGGATCCAAGATAGAGCTTGACCAAGTCTAACAGTATATTTGTTTTGTATATTTTAAGTCCCATGAGCTTAGACAAATACCATCACCATTAAAGTATCAAAATAGTTGTTATGATTTTACCATCTACATGAGATTCATTGAACTGACTATCCAGCAAAAAACCTTCTTCTAACTTCTACTTTTTCATAAAGAATAGAATGTATCTTACTCTAAGTGATATAATCTAAATGATAAATCCCATTAAATATACAGTGTGTGTGTGTGTGTGTATGAATACATATTTGAGTGTTAGTAGCACCGTGACAGGATGTACGAGTAGTGTCTACTAAACACTAACAATCGATAACAAATTAACAGGGATATCATATTAAAATATCTTGGCAGTAGTGTAGTGTCTACTAAACACTATCAATCGATAATAAATTGACAGGGATATCATATCAAAGTTCTACAAGAACTAGATGTGCTTGTAGAAATGGCACATTGCCTTCTTTATTTGCATCAAAATGTGAAGAAATGCAGAACGGTTAAAGAAACTGTGAAATTATAGACAAGGATTTACAACATGTGTTTACTCAAAGCTAAATGCTCAATAAAACGACCTTGTTAGAGCTTTCGGTACCAGATGACTTCTTCGCACTGATGAGATGCAGCATCAGTGTGGTGATGAACCATTTAGCAGCAGACATTATAGCAGCAACTAAAGATTCCCTTCAGCTGTGGAAAGCTTTCTCTTTCTTTTCTCCTGCAATTGCACTCACTATTATGATTTTCCATTGATTTTAATTAAGACTTGCTCAGCAGGATAAAATTCCAGCCAGATTACTGTGTAAGAACCGGATGATCAGCACATTTTTCCAGCCGAACAGATAAAGCCTGCTGCAGTGAAAAAGGAGTTACACAACCGTTTCTTAATGTTCAGAAATATAAACCCAACAGCAGCGCATCAGTAATCATCAAAGACAACTCTATATCTCACAATTAATTTACTCCACTGTGTAATTGTTGGTTTTCTTTGCGGCAAAATTAAGAATATCCACAAAACAGTGTTGTTGTTTTTGTGTTGAAGCCAGTTTAACTGAATCTTATTATTTAAAGCATTATCCTGTCAAAATCTATATTTCCCAGTTTAGTCAATTCATTTCGATATAGATGGACTGAGAGGTGAAAGAGTTTGTGTTTTTTGTGTTTGAGTTTGTGTTGTGCTTTTGTGGATTTTTCACACCACATCTCCGGTAAATCAACAGCAACAATTTTAGAGGATGTTTGGCGAGGCTTTGCATTGAAGTGATATGGTGCTTTGCTGTTTAGAAGACAACATGTGGTGTATTTTAATAGTAAAACCAGGATTAATATTAAATGTTGAATGATGCCTGTAATTTGACTCGCTAAAAGGTAGAATGAAACAGAAAAGAAAACAAGCTTGGCCTTGGGCCCATTACCTGCTTCCTGCTTTCATTTGTCTCGGTTGTGGAGATGTCAGACTCAATTTGTCCCAGAATTATAGACATCTCTCTAGGCTGAAAGGAAAATTATTCTTCAAAGCAATAGTGAAGGAGAGTAATAACACAACAGACAACAGGAATAAATAGTTCAATCCATTGGTGATAGTCTGCGAATGTTAGGCTACTTGAATCTATATGAATGTTTCACAGCATCATTGTACTGCAGTCACTGTGCTGCATGTGATCAGTCATGCATTTTCTAAGGGAGATGTCTTTGTGTCGTGCAGTTGAAGTTAAAGTGGAACTCTCGCTCCTGGAAAAAGAAAAAGAGGTGGACGGGCTGTCACCTAATGGCAAAGCGAGCCCCTTTGCTGACTGTAGACCTAACGGCGCCCTGGGACACGGCTCTGATGATGACTCCACACCGCTGCCCCTCTACCACAAACCACGAGACTACGTGGAGGCCTCCGTCTGTCACGTTAAAGACCTGGAAAACGGACAGTAAGAAAATGAAAAACACAACTTTAAAAAAATATATATACCCAAAACACACACATACTCATGTGTGTACTCATACACATGCATGTTGAGGTAAAGACGCTGTTATGATGTACATCAGATGCCACTCAATAATCCAGAAGGATATAAGTAATAGTTCACACAAAAACACGATAAAACAATCACTGTTCCTTGAATTAATTTGGCTCAGAGTGTAGCTTGGACAGATGAATGTGAAGTTGTAGTCCTGATGTGTTTTTAATTCTTCTTCCAAATAGTTTTAAAACTGTCAAAATGGCCTTTGCCTATGTAATCATAAAACAGTCAACGCACCTTTTTGTTGTGGTGTTTGACAGGATGCGAGAGGTAGATCTGGGAAGTGGCAGAGCGTTGTTGATCAAAGAACACGGGGAGTTCTCCGCCATGGCCCACAAGTGTCCACACTACGGAGCACCTCTGGTCAAAGGTGAGTCTCATATGTTGAGGTTTGATTTTAACATTTGTTGTAAAATTTGACATCATACATTTGACGTTCTTGTTATTTTTCTGCCCTTCCAGGGGTGTTGTCAAAAGGACACGTGCGCTGTCCGTGGCACGGTGCATGTTTCAACATTGCAACGGGAGACCTGGAGGACTTCCCCGGGCTGGACAGCCTGCCTACCTTCCAGGTGACCTTCCCCGCTGAAGCTGTGTGAACACATTTCCTGCCTTATCATGTCTCTTAGCAGCATCAAAAAGTGTACACATCGCTCATGTCTGTTTGCTCCAGGTCAGAGTTGAAAAGGACAAGGTGATCATTCGGGCAAACAAGCAGGTAACAAGAAAAAGAACGTGGAGAGTGTATGCAGGTAAAGAAATGGACCATATGATTAATTTGAGATCTTTTAAAAAACATTTCCAGGCTCTTCAGTCGCAGAAACGGTCAAAGCCCATGGCCCGATGCTCAGCTGTCATCAACTCCAGCACGGGCTTTAGCCATGTTCTCATCATCGGCTCAGGTCAGTCTGTTTTTTTCTCTCAAACAACGAGGATCCAGCTGTAATTGACTCTCATTAGTGCCGTCATCCTTCACTGTCTCTCTTTCAATATCAACTTCCTCTTTTATGGTGAACGAATGCAAAGGTCCAGCAGGTCTGGTGTGTGCAGAGACACTGAGGCAAGAGGGCTTCACCGATCGCATCGTCATGTGCACCATGGACAGGCATCCTCCATACGACAGGCCTAAACTGAGTAAGGTTTGTACACAGACCCTGAACACATGAAGTGAGACAGGACTGAACTTTGCCAAGAAAGTTACGTAACAGACTGCAGTGGTGATGAAACGGCTGCACTTCACAGCAACAACGATTTAAAGAATGTTTTACATGCAAGTTTGCCATGAAAAGCTTGAAATTGTTATTATGAATTGGCTGTTTACAGTTGTCCATCTTTTGAATTCAGAGATTTCTGTTTAAGTTAATTTGATTACTTTATTGATGTACTCAGCACTAACTTGCTGACCTTTAGTCCTTAGACAGCACAGCAGAGCAGTTGAAATTGCGCTCAATGGACTTCTTGCAGGATCATGACATTGAACTGCTGATAGAGAAAGAGGTGAGAGGTGGTGACTTCAGATCAACCGATTCATTCATTTTATCTAGATCTTTCGTTTATATTTTCCACAAAAATCCAACATATAAACCTGTGTGACCCTCAGGCTGTGGCGATAGATGTGAAAACACGTTCTGTGACCTTTGAAGATGGTTTGAGGATGGAGTACAGGAAACTCTTTATTGCTACAGGAAGCCAGTAAGGAAAAACAACTATTCTATTTCACATGTCAAAAAAGCAGCTGAGATTATGAATCATAACCTGACACCCGATTTCTTCCAAAGACCCAAACCAATGGTCTACAACGGAAAGGACGTCGGGAACGTGTTTCACCTCAGGACGCCCGAGGACGCCAACAGCATAGCACGGCTGGCCAACAACAAGAACGCTGTGATTGTGGGAACATCATATGTTGGTGAGAAAAAGACACATTCTTCTCATTTGTGCTCGACAGTGCAAGATTAGCCTTTAGAAGCAACTCTCAAGTGATCACATGATGAATCACATGTGTTGACAGACAATCAGAGGCAAGAATACACCCCACTTCTGCTTCATCGCATACAATACATCCTTACAGTTCACTCAATACATTTTTATGTGTGTGAAATTCTTAATATATCCAGTAGCAACAACAATCAATAACAACTATCTAAAATCCAGCATATAAATATATAGATTGGGATGAAATAAAGGGAACTTATCTTAAATGAAAACCAAACTGGATCCGCCTGTTGCTGGTAGATGAGGTTCATCAGAGAACTGCTCAAAAGGTGTTTGCTCACCTCGGCCTTCTACGATCTACTCTGAGACAGCTTAAGATTCCTCTGGAGCTTCCTCAAATTTAAAAGTAATTTAAAGTAAGAGATAGTAATTTATTCTGAAGTTTATTATCAGTTTATTATTATCAGTTTGATTAGTACGAGCCCTGTAGACTGTGAAAGCTGGAACACACGATTCACATCATTTTCATTCCCAATCAGTGACCCTTCACGTCTGGAAGCATGTTGTGTTTTTCCACTTATTTATTCAGATTTCTTTCTGTGTCACTTTGCATTAATAACTACATACATGAACTGTATGCTGTTATTTGTTGTGTTGGCAGGTATGGAGGTGGCTGCAGCTCTAACTGACAAGGCCCACTCGGTGTCTATCATCGGGATTGAGTCAGTCCCCTTTAAAAAAGCTCTCGGGGAGAAAGTCGGGAAAGCCATAATGAAGGTAGGGACACAGTCATGACGCCCCTCCAGAATGCTTTCATTGTAACTCCACAAGACCGCGTGGTTACTGTGTCTGTGTGTTGTCTCTGCAGCTGTTCGAGGTAAACAGGGTGAAGTTCTACATGCTGAACGAGGTGTCAGAGATGATTGGCCATAATGGACAGGTATTCAGAAAGTGAGAGAAACAGCGTCACGTGATGCTCAGCAGCACGACCCTCTCTTCTTAATCCATGAAGAAGTCGGAGAAGAAACACAAGAATATTAACCAAAATAAAAACGATGTGGTTTGTGTCCACTAGCTCCTGAAAACTGTGGTGCAAACAACCTCGTAATTATGATATAAATGATTATTATATTCACTCCCTGTTACTACACAATGCACTTGACACTCATTGGCTGTTTTGTGTGTATTGTGTTTCCTGCTTGTAGGACCCCATCACTCAAAGTAGAGACTGCATCTTTAGTGCAGTACTATGGCCTGGACATTTGCTTTTTTTCTGTTTCCACAGCTGAAGGAGGTGGTACTGAAGAGCGGAAAAGTCCTGCGGGCAGACGTGTGTGTCATCGGAGCAGGTAATGTCGAAGATAATGCAAAATGTGCCTTTCATTATCGGCAGTGGCATGTAATTAAAGCAGCTCCATACTTAACCTATTTCCTCCAATGTGTCTCAGGAAGTGTTCCTGCAACGGGCTTCCTGAAACAGAGCGGCATCCACATGGACTCCAGGGGCTTCATCACTGTTAACAAGGTATTTTTTCAAATACCTGAAGCCGGAGTGAAAGTGTTTCTTTGTTGATTTACTGCTCTAAACTTTCTCCCAGATGATGCAGACAAATGCTGACGGGGTTTTTGCTGGAGGAGATGTGGTGGTGTTTCCTTTCCTGCCACGCAACAACAAGAAGGTGAACATCCCTCACTGGCAAATGGCTCATGTACACGGTGAGTGTGTCATACTGACTGCATATCGAAGGCTGTTTTAATTTACTGTGACGATGATTCACGTTCTTAAAGACGAGCATTGAAATGTTCCTTGTTTTCATGCTCACACTGACAGGAAGGGTGGCAGCTCTCAGCATGATGGGCCGAGCCGCTGACATCAAAACTGTGCCTTACTTCTGGTCAGCCATGTTTGGGAAGACCATACGCTATGCAGGTAGAAGTCTCTCTTTAGTTCCACGAGTATTATTATGAGGCACACAGTGTCGTTACCACAGTGCCATCTAGCTGTAAAGAGACAAGATACAAATAAAAGCCTAACAGAGCCTGAATTGGACTGTTTTTATTAATGCTGTTGACAAATAAACAAGTCCACGTGTACAATCTTCTATTTGCAAAGGTTATGGTGATGGATTTGATGATGTCATTATACAAGGAGATCTGGATGAACTAAGATTTGTGGCATTTTACACCAGGTACGTTTTATTTTTCACAACAATCTTATAATATTTGTTTTTAACTTGTGTCATCTTCTCTCTGTGTTTGTGAGGTTTTATTTAATCTTAAATTGTGTCTATTTTCTCATTGTTTTCTCCTTTGGTTTATCTACAGGAGTGAAGAGGTGGTCGCTGTTGCCAGCATGAACTATGATCCCATTGTATCCCGAGTGGCAGAGGTCTTGGGATCCGGAAAGACGATTAGGAAACGAGATGTGGAGTAAGTCTCCCTCCAAGACTTAAATCTGGTGCCGGTTACAGTTGCTGTTATGTTCTTTAGGTTTCTCAGGTTTCACTGTGAAGAAAAACAAGACAAACATCACTCTGACAGAAAAACATGGGACTGTAATCACATGGAAAGTATTATAAGACTCCAGCTTATTGAAATTACACATCAGAGTACTACAGAAAATATTTCTGTAGACATTGTCTGGAAAACAACAATGTTATTTAATCCTAATTATAGGGAAAATAGTCGACTAGTATAGAAAAAGTTTTTTTAGGTACCCACTAATTTATTTGGATTTTTAAAGAAGAACAATGAAATGATATAATTATATAGTTACAAAGTTTTATAGAGCTTATATTCAGTTATTCATTTCATTGAGGAATTGCTGACTTGAATCCACCTATGGAGTATTTTATAAATACTCTCTTCTTAATGTATTTGTCAATAATTAGCAACCAATACATTAATAAACACTTTTTGATCAAATTAGCAAAATGGATGTAGAACTTAAAGTTAACGTTAACCATGCTTGTTGCTGCATTACTGTATTGTTATTGCATACATGTCTGTCTGTTTTGTTCCTCATGTCTCTCATGTCTTTCATTTCTAAAAATGCAAACTCAAACTTTGAAGGATTTTAGCACGGCTTGGCAAGTACGGATAAATATGAGCTTTTTCTATTTTAAATTTCACTGATATTGACCATGTGCAACAGAAAAATGGACTTGATGAACACGTATATGTGTG
This sequence comes from Cottus gobio, assembly GCA_023566465.1. Lineage (NCBI taxonomy): Eukaryota > Metazoa > Chordata > Actinopteri > Perciformes > Cottidae > Cottus > Cottus gobio. Next base: position 17,225,351 of record CM042218.1, on the reverse strand, counting down.
TATGACTCACTGTTTGTTTTGGGTTTGCAGGACTGGAGACATTTCTTGGTTGATTGACAAAGGCTCTCAATGACTTCACGTCGGAAGGACAGACCCAAAGTCCACTGGACAACTCAATATGGACACTTATGGTGCTGAGAAACTGAGCAGCTATCCTGGTCTGGACACAAAACACACACACACACACACACACACACACACACACAGACTGGGGACAGGACTGCGTCTCTCTCTCTCTCCTGAGGACGACACTGAAACTTGCTTTTGTTCCTGAGAGACACTTTAGGTGACAAGCGGAGCCGTGCTCGGTCTGAATACATTGAATCGCTGTGTTGGTGGGTCTTTCATGACAAATTTCACAAACAAAGCAATACTGGATTCAGCCTCTGTGCTGCTGCAAGATGTATCTACCTGTACACTTTGTTTATAAGAAGCCAGGGATGGGCATTGGCATTTTTTTTGTACAAATAACATTGTGTGTATAGATATAATCCTGAATGCACTGTTACAAGATAAGAACATACAACTGGAACTGAAGTTTTAAATGGCAGGTTTGGTTGTTTGCTAACATTCAGGCCATAGATCTGCATGCTATAACTTTGATGGATGAGTCAAAACAAATAAGTCCCTAAACAGAGATTATTCAATCTACATGGATCTGCAAAGAAATCTAAAATCTGCTAAAAACAAACTGCAGAAGATTCCTGAATGCAGCTTTAACAGACTCACTAACACACACATGCAGCTTTAATTTGTTAAAATGACAATTTATAGAATTACCACATCTTTGTTTTGGCTGTCTTGCTACTTTGGTGGATTGCACAAATTAAATTAATGCATTAGTGCATCTATAAAGCATGCACAATAGATTAATGTATTTTCTAGAGAATATTACCCCTGTAGACAAATCCAATTGAAGTTTAGGGTTATTTTGATAGCGGTAGCGGTCACCTCCATTGGGATATTCTTTGTAACTAACTCAGGGAACTGAGGTTTGTCACCTGGACTTACAGGCAGAATAAGCAGAAATTAATTTGTTGCTTTCGTACTTGTTTTCCCAGTTAATGTAATTTCACCGGTTCTCTTATGTTCATTCAAAATTGCTTGTAATGGGTGTGAAGCGGATGCTTGATTACATCCTGGTGTGCCGATGTAAACCCTGACACACAAGTCAACTCAGCGTTTTAAAAAGCATCATTCTTCCTGCAGAGAAGTCCGGAAGGGCATTTTTATAACTAAACTTTTAAATAAAAGTCTTCCAACAATAACTACTCACTGCTGTACATAACGTCTCATTCTCAGTTACTCCACCTGTTGTTTATGTGTGCGATCTTCACTTTATTCAAACCAGGAAAACAGTAAACAATCATTCGAGTGAAAGTCAGTAGAAAATGTTTATTAATTTTCAAGGACTGTTTAGTTGCATTGCATAAACATTGCATAGTTTGCAGGAGTTTCATTCTTTGAGTCGGGATTACTAAAAGACATCCAGTCAGTTGAGCCTGGCTTTCATACAATACAAATATTTTGAGAAGAATTACACAGATGAGATGAATTCACATACATACAAGTTTCACACATTTATAAATGAAATATCTCTAACACACACAATACAAACTGACAGAGTGTTCACAATGATATTGCAAACAGCCCGTTGAGGTTTTTCTATATTGTTTGGGTAAAAAGCACCTTGAAGACGAATAAATATTTCTATAAAAACTGGAGTGAAGGCATTACATGGTGTTGTAGTCCTAAAACTAGATTTGAGTTACACAGCTCTGTCTGGTTCAGCGTCCACTAGGAGGTACACACCAGAGCAGGGTCAGACTTCACTGCGCACCAGTTTTACTATTCTGTTGAAATAAAGTACCTAAGTCACAGGTCTTGACTGTGCTTTTTGCAAGTACTATTAAATGATAATACTTAATTAATGCTAATGTCTGATGGCTGACAAATCACACAATAAAACAAACATGGACAGAGACGCTTTGGAAACAGGAGAAAGCTACTTATTGGTATGAATATTTGACCAAATGTCGGTCCATAATGCCTGAGTGCTGTCACTATGGTTGTTGTGGCTAACAGTCAAATGTAATGTAGGACATTCTACCACCTGGTAAAGACAACATGACAGACTTTAGGACGGTGCTGTGAGACTTGTGGACTTCGACTACATGACAACATTGAGAACTGCTGCCAGACGGCTTTCTGGCAGAAAGCAGCTGAAACTACTCATGAAGAAATTAGGAGAAAAAAAAGGTTGTAAACACTTCTCTCTGGCATCAGCTGTTACAGACTACAAACACTGAAAAAGAAATTATTCACATTATGAAATTGTTTTCATCAAATGACTAACAATCACAGCTTTTCCTGTACTAACTAATAAAGGCACTCAATCTTTAATGGAAGAGATGATACATGTTGGCATAGATATCACAGGTCACACACGCCCGACAAAGAGGAGAGAAACCTGATCATTTGGTGGATCATCATCTGCTTAAAAGTCCCACTGATTCCACTATTCACAATAATGTAAACGGTCTTCAGCTTACCCGGGTCAGAGGTCATATTCTGCTGCACACTGCTGGAGGTACCACTCATACAGTTTCCCCTGTGGAGGCAGATCAACTGTGTGAGATTCACAATTCTGATGTTTCAGATTTGACAAATTAAATGTAGTTAATTCACACCGGCACTGACATGATAATCATTTCGATATTCATGAAATATATGGTCTGCTTTTTTTGTTGCAATATCCATTCAGTGTATTTATATTCTGCCATAACCTCTCTATATAATATTTTTATTGCTAATGAGTCTGCCATTCCTGCGCTGGTTTCAAATTGACTTCTTATGCATGAGGGATTCACAGGAAATGCTGCTGCATGAAATCCAGCATCCCCCTTTGTAATTATTTAAAATGTATATCTACTGACATATTACCACTTTATATAGTTGTTGTGTCAATGTGTTAGCAGTTAGCAATAAAGTTGTGGTTCTGAAATTTAAAAAATGAATCGAAATGAAAGATACTTTATCATTTTTCTCTCTGTGCCTTAGGACACCTGCATTAAACACTATTTTTATACAGGATATTACTGCGACATTAACTTCTGTACTAGACGTGGCATAATGCCACAAAATAGAATCTAACCTTCTTAGTTTTGACGATGTCCTGGATATAATCTCTGTACTCTGTCATCGTCCTCTTCTCTTTCTTTGTCAGAGTCTTATTCCCTTGGCTGAGAATGAAGAACATCAAAACAATAATCACATCCTCTGGGTGTGTGTGTGTGTGTGTGTGTGTGTGTGTAAAGCTCTACTTTATTTAGGGTTTAGTACCTTGGTTAACATATGGACCAAATGGTCATGTGCATGTGTCGGGCTGCAATTTACAAAGAATTTAATTCTCAATGAATCGTTTGTTCTACAAAGAAATTGGAAACCTAAACCCCAAAATGAAGTCTTTAAATATCTTTGTCTGATAAACAGTCCAAAATGTTCATTTTTGGGCCTTTTTAACAAAAAGAAAATTACTTAAATTATATATTGGTTATCAAATAGTTTTAATAATATTTTTTTTTTCTATTGATCGATTCATTTATGAATCAATTTATTTGTGTTTATGTTTGTATTGTACATTTGTAGCACTCACCCTGCAAAATACTTTGCTAGGAAAAGCAGGAGGTAGCAAAAAGCTCCAAAAATGATGACAAACACTACTTGTCCGTCTTCTGGTATCCAGTCCCATAAATACATCACTATTCCCTGTGGGACACACGTTGAAAAGACACTCAGAGGACCAAACACACCAAGTGTGCAAAATATGGAACGGAATTCAAATGTATTGCAATGTTATTTATTCAGATATCAGCAGCGTGTCTCTCTGGACTTACTGTGAAGATGGAGAGGGTCCGAGCCGGTCCTTCACCCAGCAGCTCATCTAGCTGATCTTTAGAGAAGGTGTTCACAATGAAACTGAGGATGAAGAGGACCGGGAGGAAAATGCCCTGAGTGCCACACAAGAACGAGTGAAGACGGACGCTTTTGTTGTGAGTGACATCAGCCCTGTGTGCACAGCAGGAAATCGGATTTAATATCTCATTTTTTGCAGCAGATAATAATATTGGGTGACTCTTATCTCCATGTACACAAGATATGGTTTATTTGCTCCGAGATGCCACCTGTCATTTTGCATCAGGATAAATTAGATTTGAACACAGTGCCACATGCTATGCTGGAGGTGGAGAGGTCAAACCTGTCCTGCTCTAGTCTGCTGCTGATGGTAGAACAAATAAGGTCGCAGTCTTTCTCCAGCTGATCCAAAGTCTTTTGAACGGCCTGGTTGATGGTCTTCTCGATGGTCTGACACACCCCATCGATCTGGTTCACACAGCGGCTGGGCTAAACGAGACAAAGGCTCATCAGTGCATGCATTTATGAATGGTTGTACAAACATGTGCGGCCGTGCATCTCCAAGAGGGACGGTCTGGACAACTGTCCTGAGGGCATTCTGACGGACAGCCATGTGCACTTAGCAGGAAGTGAAGCTACACTTGCTCAGGGAAAATAAAATGGAAGTCGGGAGGTGTGCACAAATTTACAATGCAGAGAAGAGCCTTGTGGTTGTAGATCACAAGATGGTGCAGCAATAACTCAGGACTGTGGCTGCCATTGTCAAAGGTGGCTCATCAGAGGCCATGGTTTACAACCCCTGCCCCCCGTACCGGAAGAGGGGATAACTCCACCAGTCATCATATTGCAAAATGAATCACCCTGTTCCAGTCATCAAGAGCCACCAGGAAACCTGGAGTGGAGAATTTAGATTCAAGGATAATAAATGGCAGTCTAGCCACCAAGGATAGCAGAGAGCTTTAAATCCAGACCCAAGATCAGACCTGGACTGCTGAAGGAAAACAAACAGCTCCAATCTCAGTTGGAGGGAAACACTACATGTTGTTTTTAGTTTGTACAATTTACAGTTAAAACTAAAAGCATGATTATTTTGGCTTCAAGTTTCTTGACTACATCCTGTTAAATGGCCATCACGGGACCATAACGCTGGCTCACAGTCTTACCCTCTGTGGGTTGGGGATGTATATTGTAGGCATCTCAAAACCACATTTATTGAGACCTGGACGCCGACACAGCTCCTGGACTATCTGCATCATCACCCTCTGCAGAAGTAAACAAATATAGGTCATATTTTTAGGATCAACATGACTTTTCTGGCTGCAAAACAAAAAAGAGCCACATATTAAGTGAACTACCTGTCTGTCTGTTTCCTTCCCAGCTTCATCTGCCTTGCTGAGGTAGAACAACAGTTTGTCTCCGCATTTCTCACTCAGCTTCTCTACAATGTTGAGTGTGCGTTTGCAGAGCGCCTGGCCCATCGGGTCAAAAAACACAAATACCAAGTCGGCCTGTTCTCCTGCACAAACAAACAAACATCCATTAGGGAAAAGCACCAGCTGTAGAGAAGATGGGAAAACGTACAGCTGCGAAGACATACCCAACCATGTGATGGCGCTGTTGACATCAAAAGGGTAGACCATGTCTCCGTCCACCAAACCGGGTGTGTCCACAAATGTCACCAGACTGAACTTCTTCTGCTTGGAGGTGGAGATCTCAGCAGAAAGATAGTCCATAACACCTGAAATATACAAACAGGCGCTTCCTTCATCAAGATAAATTAAAAGTAACTCATTAAGTGTTGAGTCCCGAAGAAAGACGTTTCCTCTAATGGCGAAATAATTATAATGTGCTCCTGGAAACTGCAGTGCGGTCAATACTTGGAAACCTGAGGGAGGCCAGCGACATTAAAGATCAGGAACGCAGTCGACGTTTTGTGCTTGTGGGTTTGCGTTTGGAATACTTGAGCGTTTGTAGCTTCATTGAAGAATCGTTCAGGATGATCTGGTGAAAGACGCGTTAGCTGTCGACGTGCGCCGTCCAATACATTCTGATTCAACTCCAACGCAGACAGACCCTGACGGATAAAACGCAAATATTTCAATACAGGAAACATTTGACAGGTCTCAGTTTTCTCATCGTCTGTCGTCATGGTTACACACAACAGCTCTTCAACTGGCAGCTTTAGCGTGGGGCGAGGGACATAAAGCTAGCCAGTGAAGAACGACTGTGAGGCAACGCGCTGTGAGGCTACTGTGAGTCTGCACCACAACCCGAGTCCCCCTCAGACCCCGACCGAGCACCAGAACAGGATCACTATTTAGACACTATTGACAACATAGTCCCCCTCCCCACCCCCCATCCTCCCTTTACACACACACACACACACACAGGCCTGGGATGACACTGAGGCTGTTTCATAGGAAGAGGCAGGTGTTAACAGCCAGCACAAATCCCGTCCTTGTGCTGCCGCTGTGGCACATTAGCATTCCCTTATGTTTCTCCTACATCGGCATGGCCACAGTATCTACGCATCGGACTACCACACATCCTAGAAGTGTGTTCCCACAGTCTCGCAATATCAAGGCATGATTGTCGCGCCCCGAGGTGACAGGATGACTGCCGCTATGGTCGAAAGACGTCATATATATAAGCAGATGTTATCAAGCTGAGATATAGATCCATATAAGATAGATACAGATCTCTATAAGGCGGCGGGTCTATACCTCCCTTAAACATGCATCCATCTTACTAGAAATACAAAAACAGCAATTATGTAAGCACATTTATAAACAAGTGAATCAAATAGCTGCATTCAGATATATTCTTCCACTCGATTTGAAGAAAGTCTTCTGATACTCTGAGAAAGGTGAAAAGGAAACGAGAGTGATACTCGCCGATGGGTGCTAAGTTCCTTAGTGACTGTAACTGAGAAGCTACGAGGAAAAGGGCAAAGGCTGCAATAATGCTGCATCGACCAAGACTAAAAAATAACTTGTTGGACTAAACAGGTCAAACCAGACGCAGTGCAAATAACCTTAAGGAAATGACTAAACAACACGGCCACAAATATTTGTGATTTAACAATATTGAGCCATTTGTAAACAGTTGACCCCCATGCAGCAAATAGTCTAAACTCTTGACAACAGGTTGATAAGATAAGTACAAACACATCCTTTATGTAAGTCTACAACAATATTAAGAAGTATCTCCAAGCATATCCCAAAGAAGATCAAACTGTATAACCGGCAGCTTCTCCCACATAAGGATATTTGGTGCTTTTCTGATGAGTCATCCTCAGTCCCTGTAACAGGTAAACAAGCGCCTGATAAAGTGCATCTCCAGAGGTGGCGTTGAATTCCCAGTGAAAAGCCTGCCTGCGTTCCAGCAGCAGCTCGCTGGTGCTGCTCGGGGCCTGCAGGGCGAAGCTGCAGCTCGGCTGTGGCGTCTCTAATGGCTGTGACATTTCTCGGCCGCTCCTCCTGACTCCACTGCACTGCTGTCGATGGGGCGTGTGACTCACGAGCCATGCTCCGGTCCGCACCCAGTGAACCCTCACTCTCCACACACTCGCTGTCAAACGCATGCACATACATTACCGCCCTCCCCCCTCCACGCTGATGCTGCCACTCAGACAGCAGGCACACCCAGGCTTTCTGCACGGCCACCTCAACATGCAGAAGCTTCAGGCCACTGCTGACGCACAGAGAGCTGGGACCAATTGTCTTAAAAACAATATGCCGCTAATTACGTCTCTTTCTTCAATATGACCGTTATCTGGACTCCCATATCTCAGAAACAAAAGGCACAAATGTGATGAGATGGGAACAGGAGTCTGGTCTGATTTAAAAATAAAATGTAGTACGTCAATGATGTGACTCAGCGCTGAATCATCAAGGCGAAGGACCTAAACTGATAACTGAAACGTATAAACAACCAGCGGTTACATTACAGAGGATTAAAACATCATTTCAGTTTATTAAATAGCTAAATTCTCAACTTCTGAACTTAAACTGAGTCCGTAACGTACGCTTAGATTCACTTTAACAGCTCCCAGGAAACGGGCCGCACAGCAGAGCACTATCTTAAACCTCAAAGGAACCAATCTGTGGCTGCAGCTCACGATTACATTCAACTCCTGCGCACTATTCCTGATGCTGCTTCTCCCAACACTTTATCCTCTCTCTGATGTTTTCCATCATGATGCCAGCAGAGGGGGGAAAAATCAATAAAAAACACAATCATTTGCATTTCTCTATTGCACAAAAATGATGATAATGACTAGAATGTTCCGGTCTTACGGAGAAGTTAATGAGCATGTGTTGAGCAGCAGGACTGCAGGCTGATCTTAACACCGCACAAAAGGAAGAAACATGTCATGCTCGTTTTATTACCATGTGCAGGGAGATGCAACACCACTCGGATTACATAAAACATGTTGCAAACTGTTCTTTTGTGTGAGATATTTAGAAATGTGATGCATCTCATTAGAAACGGAGCAAGATTTAAACATGATGGTTAACATAAGTGACAATATCACATTATCAGAACAACTATACTTTTAATAGTGCACTTTTCAGAAAGCTATTATGACTTCATACTGATGCTACAACCAGAATGAAAGGCTTACCTTTGAACTCGAGGAGTGGTCGAAAGTGAGGATAGAGATGTAGCGTTGCGTTCCCCTGAAAAAGAGTTAAAAAGACAACGTGAGAAATAACCTGATAAGACAAATACTAATCTGCAGTTTTCTGAGCTCCCGTCCGCTACAACAGACTTCTCTCTCTTCTCAGTACTTGGCACTCAGTCTTTCAAAAGCTGCTGCGCTGCAGCTCAGTATGCTGGCTTTAAGCTTTTCCTGTACATAGAAGATAATCCTTCCACTCTGCAGTCCTGCTCTGCAAATATATTATTCATCTTCGTCACCTTCATCACAGCAGGATATGAGAGGCAGAGGAAGAGGACGGAGAGACAGATGTCTCCCGAGCCTGTTTATATGCTGCAAAGAGGCATCCTCTGTGTGTGTGTGTGTGTGCGTGTGTGTGAGTGTGTGAGTGTGTGTGTGAGTGTGTGTTAATACAACAAAGCCCCTCATTGGAGCAGCATACAGAATGAGAAATCACCACAGACTGTGGGAGTGCCTCTCCATACAAGCTGACATCCAACGCATTGCTTCATCAACCTTATTGACCGGCTGCAGCTTCTGTTCTCGTTGCTGAAGTTAGAAATTAAAAGATCTCTCATCCACAAAACTGAGAAGTACCATCTGAATACAAAATACTGATAATGGAAAAACTGATCTGGAAGTGAATTATTAAAGCATTCAAATGAAGCATGCCACACAAAGCTGGCCGTATTGATCGTGTTTCCCTCTTTGAGTACTTTGGTACTTCTGTTTAAGGGCTCCTACACACGTTACGTTTTTCAGTAGGAGTGCTGAGATGTTGGCCGTCTTCATGCCGCTCTTACCGTCAGGGATTCTCTTTTGCGACCGCTTGTGATGAACGTAAACCCCTGTGTTTCAATGGCGACGCCCGCTTTCTGTATGTGCTCCTCCGCATACCTAAAATGAGGCATCAAATGCATCAAATACTATTCTTATCTTTGATATTGCATTTATAAGTGCACAAGATCAAAAGCAATAACACCTTATTCCGACATTATAGGGCTGCAACTACTGTAATAATTATTGTATTGAATATTTTTTACAGCTAGTCATTAATAGTTTAGTTTTAAATGTCAGAAAATAATGATAATCGTTATTTATTGCTATACAAAGGGGTGTCTTCATTTTGCTTATTTTATCTAAAACTCAAAGATATTGCTTTTATATTACATATGGAAGGTAAAGCCAAAAATAAATTTTTAGAGGCTGGAACAAGTGAATGTTTTGCATTTTGTCAATGTGTTTTCTGTCTATCAACAAATCAATTAATTGTTTGATCATTTCAGCACCAACTAATTCCAATAAACTAGTCTGGAGCCTGTTTTATTTATTTACACCTCAGGTGGTCAGACAATAAACTACACAATGTCAAATAGGAAAAATCTATTTAAAATGTTCAGCCAGCCAAATAAAACTGCCTTGTATACTCAAATGTCTTCGTATTAAATATAAATGTGAGAACTATTAGGATTCACATTTGTAATGTAATACATTAAATGCAATAATACAATAAAAAGGAATACAACTGAGGAATGATGTCATTATTTTATGGAGATTTATTCTGCAAGTAGCTTTTGTTAAAAAACCCAACTGGTAAACAAACAAGACCTTTTTGTGTTTCCCCGCCAAGGTAAATCCTACAAATCCACATTTTCTGTGTCAAATTTAAACCACAAAGTAAAATTATGATATTTCTGTTTCACTGGTTACCAAAATCCCAGATGGAAAAGAACATGTGAAGCTGGATGATAGATCCCATCAACCTAAAGATGTATTACCAGTTAATGAAGGAGCTCTTCCCTGCAGAGTGGTTACCCATTATCATCACCACGATCTTCTTTCTGGGAGGGAGGAGTCGGACTCCGAGGCTGCTGGCAATCTTCACCAGGCCTGAACACACACACACACACACACACACACACACACACACATATTGGAATAATTCCGGCTGAAATAATTTATCAATTTGTTGAACAATAATTCTTCAATATTAGTGAAAAAAAGTCTGATATTCTCTGGTGCTTTTTCTATTTGACATACTATATCATCATAAACTGAACATCTTTGAGTTTTGACATTTGAAGATGACGTTGTTGTCTCTGGGAGTTGCAATGGACTTTTTCACTATGTTTGGTTATTTAATAGATAATAAACTAACTGATTATTCAGAAAGGAAATCAGCAGGTTAAACGATGATGAATCATAAGTTGTTGGGGGGGGAAAACATCAAAAGAAGACAGAAATAAATTCCTATATTACTTTAATAATTACCAAATTGTTTGGAATTTATTTGTGAATTAAGAATGAAGAAATATTATAAATGTTGTTTATGAATGAAAGCTCAAATGTATTACCTGGCCTTATTTTGTGGGTTTAACATGAATGCACAATCTCTCATTATTCACAGTTAATCTACAATGCTGCCACAACCAAATTTCCGCTTGGGGGATACAGTATATATCCATCCTATCCATCCTACAATGAAACAATTCATTATTAATGAAGTGAACCCGCTCATAATTGTCGTCAGAGAGGCATGTCTCCTTTATTACACCGGAGTAAACTAGGATACTGTAATAACTAAGACAATTCACTACCGCAGTAACACACCACCTCAAAGTGCTGTAAGAGCATAGTCTGCACACACATAGTGAACTCCTCAATGTTATAATTGACACATTTCTCCAAATATTTCCCAGGACTGTACAACTGACACTGTGCGTAATGAAACCTGTCAGTTTATTGGCTGGTCCGACAGGCGCTGTCCTCCATAGCTCCAGAGCCACACCGGGTCTCGGTGTCAAGTGTCTTTACACTGACAGGCAGCTGCTGCGGACATTAACCGAGCTGCGTTTTAGTTTTACCTCCAAGACAAACTTCAGTGCCACGAACGAGTTACATAACCGCACAACTATGCGTGGTAAGTTGGATCTGTTTTACGGTCCTAACTTCGCCATGACGTTGACTCATATTAGTCCGCGTTATGGATTATTTACCGTTTTCGCTGTCGACATATACACTGTGGCATTCTTTCAGTATCCTCTCACTCGGCGTGGTGATCGCAGACTCCAGAGGGTTTGCCACCGACCGGGGCTTTCTGCCCGACATTACTAACACAGCCAGCAGCCGCCTCTCTGCTGCCCAACCGTCAGCGGACGAGTTTCAGTGTTGCACAGGGGCCCTCGTGTGCGGATGAAGCGCCCTCGTGCGGCCAAACACTGACATGACACCGAGGACAGACTGAACAGGCAACAGGTCACTTTTTAGGGATTTTGAACCTGGACCTGCCTGTTTGTTATTGTTATTGGAAACATAACCAGGACTAAGATGTCTGCACTGAAGATGGAATTATATATATATAATATATTGTTGAGGGATCACGTACCGAAAAGGTCATGCATCCATGCTGCACTGGTTCCAGACAATCAAGGATCCTATAGAAGAAGGCTGGGCCCTTTATACGCAGTCAATTGTAATGGAGCATATTTGTTTTATCAATAAGTAACCAACTATGAAACTGTTAATGATATTATTAAACTGTTAATAATAGTCAGGAGGTGGCGCTAATTGCCACAATTTTATAAATCTATAAATCTGGGCCTTAATACCATTTATTCCTGTGTTTTTATAGTCAATTAACTAAATAAGAACTTGCACTTTGTTTAGCAAAGCTCTGTAGATATTCCCTAAATTAACTTTAGATAAAACTGTTGACTTCAGTAAGATATCATCCTCTTGAAGGCGGAAAATTCACAGAAATAGAGCTGCGCTGTTGGTGAGTTAGAGCTTATTGTACAGCCTCTCTAGCTTAAACACTGTCATGACATATGTGTGTGTGAGCTGATAATGTAGGCTAAATGACAGCTCAAATGTAAATCACTGAGGCAAACGGTCAAGCATATTTACCTAACCTTGACAGACCATATCATTAAGTTAGAATCAGAGCCATAGTACATTGATCTGGTCAGCGATGATAGATTGGACCTGGTCTTGTATGATGCAGCTATCTTGAGTTGAGCTGAATGCATTTGTTGACAGAGCCATGATCTGTTCGGAGACCAATAACAAACATATAAAAAAAAAAAAATTTTAATAAAAAAAATAAAACATCAGTCAACATAACAATATGTTGGCTTGTTGAGGGAGCTGTTCACCAGTCTGATGGCCTGCGGGTAGAAACTGTTTGTCAGTCTCGTGGTTCTGGTTTTCAGAATCCTTTCAGACTTGCCAGAAGAGTCTGTGCTGGGGGTATGTTCTGTCCCTGATGATGTGGTGTGCTCTCCTAGTGACCCTGGTGGAGTAAATGATGTGAGACGAAGGCTGCTCCTGAGATGAACTCTGCAGTTGTTATCACAAGCTGGAGTTCCTTCCTGTCCTGGGCAGTGCAGTTCCCATACCATACTGTGATTGAGCTGGTTAGGACGCTCAACATATGTAGAAGTTGCTGAGAATTTTGGGTGGCATGCCAAATTTCCTCAGCCTTCTTAGGAAATACAGTCGCTGCTGGGCCTTTTTAATGTTCTGCAGTGCATCGTGAGACCAGGTGAGGTCCTCGCTGATGTGCGTTCCAAGGAATTTAAAGGTTTTCACCCTTTCCACCTCCGTCCCCCCTACATAAAGTGGTGTGTGCTGCACCCTCTTCCTCCTTGGGTCAAAAATCATCTCTTTGGTTTTGTCTCCGTTCAGGGAGAGATTATTATTCTAATCACATTAATTATAATTAATAAATTATTATTAAATCACTAGTTAGTTAGTTAGCTTTCTATTTCCTCTCATTTAAGTTGTAATCAATATTATGACCTGTTCGCCATCTTATAGGTGCATTTTCACCACAACTGGAGTGTGGAGCAGTAGATTTCTCAAAAAAATAAACTAACTAAATTCTCTGTATTATTCCCGGTATTCTTCCGTAATTATTTAGAAGATCATGTATTTTCCATGATGTCGTTTTCATCGAGCAGAATGTTTTGGTGTATAATAAATATCAACAGTTACAGTTGAAATTAATTCAGTTTGCTGCAAATGCCTTTTGTTTCTTCCTGTAAGGACAGTTGTTGATCTTCTGTTGTGTCCTTTTAACACCTTTCTATTCAATTCAGTTTATTTTGTATAGCCCAGAATCATAAAATACAAATTTGCCTCAGAGGGCTTTACAATCTGTACACATGTCCCAGGAACTCACATCGGATCAGAAGAAACTCCCCAAAAATCATAAAAAAACCTTTCATGAGATAAAAAAAAAAGGGAAGAAACCTTCGGGAGAGCAACAGAGACCATCCTCTCCCCGGACGAACAGAAGTTCACATGACTTTGTGTTTTTCAGGTTTCAACTGACTCACTAAGGGTTTTTAATATTTCATCCTGGGGTAAGATTAGATTGTTGTTGCTTCTAAGAATTCAGTATGGTAAACATAAAAAAACAGAGGTTCACAGTGCAAATGTAGTTTCAGTTTCCTAGAAAGTATGTTCTGTGACTTCTTTCTTTCTCTTCCCTCCAGTGATTGGTGTCGCAGTGCTTGAGATGGTGGCCATGCTCACCAGGTATCAGTTCCACATCTGTATCTTACAACATAAGACGCAGGACACGGAGACTCGCTTGCCGCATCTGGCCAGAGAGGGAAAGAGAAACATGACACTCACAACACAGATCTACACCTTTCTGCCACTGAGTTATGTAAATCCATCCTCTACGTCTCAGCAGAGGATAAATGTGAATCATCAGTAACGGATGTAATTCATTGTGTCCTGATCTCTTCACTTTCTGCCCACAAGCACGCACACCTTTATATAACAGAAAATAGAGAGAGAACACACCAAAACAATGCTTATTATGATTGAGAAAAAAGAAACTTTGTTGAACTATAGAGTGTTTTTTACATACGATTTGAAGTCCTTTTTAATAACCAAATGAATCACTGAGAAATGCTGAGAAAAGATCAGAAGCGAAATTCAAGCTTGTGCTTTTTACTTTTATAGATTATCCCAATACAAGTATCATACATGTGTGTTTGCCACAAAGCTTACCAAAATACAATATCCAATGGAAAAACCCCATTGGCCATTTGTCGAGGGAACCAGTGCGATGCTAACTTCTGTTTTGGTCCACAAAAATACTTAATTTCTGCAGCACCATCATGGATAAAAAGGAGTACAAATTCCCTTCTGAAATGAAAAGGGTTAAAAGACTTATGTATCAGAAAATGGAAAAACCCAAGTAAAGTACCTCAGAACTGTGTTTGAGAATATATTTAGTTATTTTCCACCACTGCTATCACACAGAAAACCTGGATTCTTACTTACTTACTTATCAACACTGTGCATAATTATTTTCATCATGTTATGCTCTAATTACCCACCTGTGACATCAAAGCTTTATATGAAGGTCCTTTTTGGTCAAAAATAAATGAGGGATTAACTCAAGTAAAAAGTAATGCCTTGAGTAAAAAGAAAGTCCACCCAAAAACCACTTGTGAACATACAAGTGCCCAGCCCACATGAACTTAGGCTACATAAAAGACAATATTGCAGTAGTGAAACGATATTTATAAAATAAATAAGCATTACATTTTAAACAGACAATGTATCCTCTTGCTTCCTTTCTAAAATGTAACACTTTTTGTGCAAAGATTAAGAACATTTTACGAAAGAAAACGTCGCCCTTTAAGTATCATATAATGTCCAATAACACATAAAACACTTTGTCTTCAGTTTACATCACATATAAAATAAAGACGATTCCCTTTGGGTGAGACCATTAAAATAGCTTAGTACTGTGGCTAATAGTATTGATTTTAAGGCTTTATACTGTTGTTTTATAAGTTTGTTAAAATGTCAATATAACGAGAGTGTGGGGATCCAGGATTGCCACCACAAGGTGGAGCTGTGGGAATCTGGATAACTAACATGTTTTCTGTTTTTAGTGCAGGCAGAGGCTGGACAGCCGGAGAGGAGCGCTTCCGCCTGACCCACCTGGAGCTCGTTGTTTAATCAGGCGGTGGATAAAGGCCGACCTCCTCCGTGGCTCCAGCGTGAGGAAATTGTTTATGCATGAGCACGTTCTGGTGGTGGATGACGACCTGTCTATATCCTGTGATTACTGGAATAAATACCTGTGTGGAATCTACCTCTTCGTGTCGTGTCCTCGCATTTGGGTCCAACACGAGTCCGGTCCTGACAGAGAGAGCAGCTCAAACATGTTTTTGTTTCATATTTCACATGAATTATGTATACTGAGAAGGAGAGCTTCTCATTGAATCACATGCTGTTCCCTGAGCTGCTACAGTTATTGTCTCATGAGTTCTTCTTTATCTGCTTTGTACATTTTTAGGGAATAACAGCAGTGGGAGTAAGGAATGTGTCGATTCTATTTTGTGGTAGATTTTCACTTTCAGATTTGAATGGCCGACTCTGGCACGACCACATGCTCAGAGTCTGCTGTTGCTGGATTAAATGTTTTTGGCTGGAAAACTCTTTAAGTCTTATGTGCAAAACAGCAAGCCCCTCGGAGTGATTATCAGCTGAAATTGGCAGCAATTAAGAACAACTGAAGTTGACTTGAGTTTATAAATTAGTTGTTCTGTTATTCAGATTCAGTTTTAACTTTGTCGTTGCACAGAGTAAGTATTAGGGCAATAAAATGCAGGTTTAGCATCTGACCAGAAGTGCAAAAAGAAGCAGTACAAGTGTGATGGTGGGACTTTGGTGCTAGATATCGACCTAAAGTTAATTAACTCATGTCACAACCCTTGATGTGATTGAACATTAGCCCTGAAACAGAAAAATGCATTCATCTTTTATAGAGGAATCAGTTTGAATTTATTCTTTTATGTTCTACTGACTTGACAATAAACGTGGGATAAAAGCACTTAGCACAGGCCATATTTATCTGTCTATATGTCATTTATTTTATTTAGATAATAACAGTAAATCCTAAATATTATAATGTGTTATGCTATACTGAAAACAGTATTTCCAGACTGTTGTATTAATCTCGGTGTAATCTACTACAGTGCTCTGCGGATCATAATCGGTTCTGGCATATGATATTAATTTAGACAACAAGGGCTGAAAATTATTTCTGTATTTGTGTCAGCTGACCCTTCTTAAACCTCAGCACCAGGCAGGAATGTGAATAACCAGTTCACGACTATCCCCTGCAGCTGAGGTCATATGCTGTACCTTGCAACAGGCTGCCATTATGTTAGTGAAGTGGAACATTCATTATCGATGGTCCAGTCAAACAGATAGCAGCTTCCAAAAAAATGAACTTCAATGAGGAGTCTGCGCAACCAAAGAAAAAGGTGAGTTTGAATCAACCAAAGAAAACCTTTTAACATTGTTGAAGTTTACGATGGAAATGTGTTTTGACCTGTAGCCAGGAAATATGTTTATAAAGGGGTTGTAAAGCTTTATTAATGGTGGTTAATAAATACATGTTATTCATGTGATGAAGGTTCATTAATTAGGAAAAGTCTTGGTTGCTGTAGGGTGTGACAAATGTTGAATGTCACGGTGCATTTAATGACCTTTGACAGCTGGTCCACTTAGTCTGAATGCTCAGTTACAAAGGTTAATGAAGAAGGAACAATGGATAATGAATGCTGCAGATGTTCATGTCACTTCACTGACTGCTCTTCTAATGTTTAAAACATAGGGGGAGTCAATACATCATGTTTACTGCTCCTGATTAGGCATATTTTGTGAGCACAAAAAGCCATGTTACATCTGTTTCTAACATCTTATAGGCCTATGTTGCACTTTTATGACACTTAAGATGTATGTTGAAAACACAAGATCATAATAATAATAAGGTTATATGTTGAGTTAACATCAGCCTTTTTTGGTATCTCTCTGGCCTCCTCTACAGCTGATGTGTTGTTATCTACACAGAATGAATGAATTATTTATTTTATCACCTCATTTTGGGGATACAATCAGTTTTGCGTACCAGCTTCTCTTCGCTCAGATTGTTGTGCTTTGTCACTCTTTTGGCGAATTATAAAAGCAAATTGAATCTCCTGCGTAATGCTGCACAATCTTAGACACGGAATTATGGACCCAATTATCTTCACCTCGCGTCATATTATGACAAAAGATCACTTGTATCTTCGTCAGGGATAAAATCATCCTCCCACCATGATTTAAGTCTCTTGTTGAGAGCACTCTTTACGTGAAGGATAGGCTATTCTGCACGCAAACGACAAACAATATTGGACTTTGAGCAAAAACATCAGCAACAAAATGCCTACAGAATTTACGGATGAATATCAACCTCTGCTTATTAAAGAACCCAAAGATAAGCAACCAAAGGTACGTGCATTAATAAAAAAAACAAGACTTTAGATAACAAAACAGTTTCAAGCGGTGGGGTTCAGCTTTCTGTCCATGGTTACATGTAAATACTTGTTTTGTATCTGTTTTATTGCAGCTTCCCAACAGATCACTTCTGCTGGCTGCCTGTGCTGCGTGTATAGGGGGAACCTTTCAGTATGGATATAATATATCTGTCATCAATGCTCCCACCACGGTAACAACCCTACTCTGTGTTCTTCTTTACTACCGTTAGAAACCAAATATTGCAGTCAGTGTTGCACATAAATTACATCATCAAAAGACATTCATAACACTTCTATACAATATGCCTACGGATCCACACCTATAGTGACGTCTATGCACAAATATGTAAAGGATACATCTTCACAAGATTTCCATAATCAGGAATTATAATTGAAAGTGAAGCCAGGCAAAGTCCATTTATTCTTGATAATGAATTAATACCTTCAATTAATATGTTCATGCGTTTTGAAAACAAAATGTAAAGTTTTTCACAGCCGTACCTCTGTTTCCCTTCTGACGCTTTAAGGTTTGCTAATACCTGGAATAATAATTACATCCCATAATGTTATTATGCCATGGAAACCTTTAATGCATTAATATTATACTAATAATAAGTTAAAGCATAAATAAATATGGTACACATACACATGAAAATAGTTTGTCATTCCAATCAAAACTAGGACTGAGAAATAACTCCCCTAAAGTATATTCTGATGTGAGCTCTCTCGTGTTGCCCTTTAAGTCACATGATGCGGTGCGCTCGCTGGACGGGTGAATGAACAGCCGGATGAGTGGCTCTGTCTCTGTGCCAGATCAGATTGTCAGTTTCCAGCCAAATCATAACTTTCAGTGCAGTTAAGGGTGCATTGGACTCTTTGCAGGTTATTTGAGAATTATACTATGTCTTTTGTCTTATTTACACAGGTTTAACGCTCACCCTGTCAACATATTTACCACAAGGACTACCGACTGGGGCCCAGGGACCAGAAGCAACCAGCATAAATGTTATAGTTTCTTCTGAAACAGTATTAGTAGTTTAATTAATGTCATATGAAGAAAATAAAACACACACAGCCCTAATCCCTCTGATAGAGTGTGAAATACTTTGATTTAGGACCCATGGCAACCTTTTATCTTTTCTATTTAATAAAACTGCATTGGCTGCAATTGGGTGCTTTTAGACGTTTAACTCCAATACATAGTTGTTGTTTTTTTAAAGGCACTAATTAAAACAGAAACTGAAAACATGAAGTCATTATGAACATATTGATTGACAAATAATTCATAAAAATGGGAATGATAGACTAAAGCACCTGTGAGGTGTGACACCTCTGGGTCAACCCTAGTTGGAAGGATGGAGGCTAAAAAACCTTCGCAATCCTGTTGGGAATTTGCCCCTCATGGTTGTTAATAAGGTTTCATATTTTTCTGGGATCTAGCACATTAATTCAGAACGATGAACAGACAGTTTCATTGGAACTCAGTCGGTGTCCATGATCAGGAATTAATGGCCTATCTTGAGCCAATCAGAACTAAGTATTCACCCAGACCAATCTTTTTAAATATTTTAGATCAGGCTTTAGTCATTTTTATTTCACCTGATGAATGTGCATATTGTTTTTTTTATTGTGTATCTCTAGCATGTGCAGAATTTCATCAACCAAACGTGGAGGGAGCGTTACCAAACTAACATATCAGCTGATGCTCTCACCCTGCTCTGGTCCACTATTGTGTCAATATTCACCTTAGGAGGACTTGTAGGATCGACAGTCGGTGGGACGTTGTCTGTAAAGCTGGGGAGGTATGGACAAGAAAATATTATGGCATATTTTGGCAAAACTGTCCTATTTTACATATTGTATTTCAGTTACAAATATATCATGTTGTTGCTTTTCCAGGAAAGGGACGCTGTTGGCCAATAACATATTTGCATTAATGGCCGCTCTGCTAATGGGTCTGAGTTACCCTACAGGAATGTTTGAATTACTCATCATTGGACGTCTTTTCACTGGATTGAATGCAGGTAAATAATTCATAAATACATTTATACATCCCAAACACATTTTTGCAAAATATGTGAAATAATCTTAATAAATATTTGATTTGAACGACATTTTTTATTTTTTACAGGCATTGCTCTTTGTGCTCAATCTCTGTATTTGGGGGAAATAGCTCCAACTGCACTTCGTGGTGCCATGGGAATGGGAACTTCTATTTTCATTACAGTTGGGATCTTGACTGGACAAGTGGTGGGCCTGAAGTAAGTAAATGCTGGGTATATTTAATTTTCACATGAAAAAATTCCACATGTGTTTGCATGATTAAATTGCTATGTAGCGATTTTGTTTAAACATATCTGTGTGATCTCCCAGAGAGCTCCTGGGCAAAGAAGAGTACTGGCCTCTGCTGCTCTCCACCACATGTATCCCGGCCTTCCTGCAGCTCCTTATCCTGCCCTGGTTCCCAGAGAGCCCGCGCTACCTGCTCATCGACAAAGGAGATGATGCGGGATGTAAGAAAGGTACATTTACACTGCAGCTGCTGAACATCTATTTCATTTTCAAAATCTGCATGACTTTCTTTTACCTAAAAAGATTGATGAAGTGCACATGACACCAGGGTTTAAGAGGTTGAGGACTCCCTTTGTGTCAAATCACTGTAGAGGCAGCGAGTCCTCAGCTGTGAGTTCAAGCATGTGACAACATTCTTGTAACGCTACAATAATCAGATGAAATAAAATTATTTGACACAGGGTATCTTTTGATCAGATCCTCAAAAAGAGGCCCTGTGGTGTAGCCTGATCAGTTTAGATAAATGTGCAGAAAATCACCACGCTGGTCATGTGTTTGTCGGCAGCCCTGAAGCAACTGCACGGTCCAACTGACTATGACACCGAACTGGAGGATATTGAGAAGGAGAGGAATAATTTAGTGGATTTCCAAGCCAAGAAACCCTGGCAGCTCTTCACCGACCGCAGTGTCCGCTGGCAGCTTCTTACCATCTTGCTGCTCAACGCTGCTCAACAGCTGAACGGCATCAATGCTGTGAGTACATGAGGATATACCTGTTGTCTTCCAATATCAACTCTGTCCTGCTGTCTCTCACAAAGTTCATTATATTCCTCATTACCGCACTGACAACTTTTAAGACATAAAACACCACTAAAGTTTACTAAAGTATTTGTAGGCAAAAGCTCTGTTTTTTTTAATTTGCAATATGTTTTTTGTCTGTATTTCCTGTAGATTTACTTCTACGCAGATTACTTGTTCAGAGCTTCTGGTATTCCCGTTGATAAAATACCATATGTGACCGTTGGCACTGGTGCCTGTGAATGCATCACAGCTTTAACATGTGTAAGTATGAGTTTAACAGTTTGTTTTTGTGTGCATTCATTTCTTACAATTCAGATGTTACATCAAAAATATTAGGCAGATGGGTTTAGGTTTTTTGCCTACAATCTGCAACTGAATTTTGAAAGAACCACAACCCAACATGTTTATATAGTGTGCTGCTTTATATACTATTGCTACTACTATTAAATATGTATGACAGAAAAGAGTGCAAATATAGAAGCTTCAAGAATAGGTGCACAGCAAGAATGACAAAACAATCAGTGACTTTCTAAAAATAATGTCAAGTGTTGGACAAAAGTTAGAAAAGTTCAAACACATCTGAAATAGAGCACCACTGTGGAAAATGTGTCTTTTATAAAAAAAATAAGAACAGCAGAAGACCATGTGACATGAAACGTGTTGTAAAGTAAAAAAGTCTTGGTAATGCATAAACTAACATTTGTTTGAGCAGGATTCTTTAGAGCGGACAATATCCCATGAAAGGTCAAAGTAAAATTTCAGGAAAGACGACAGCGGAGTCTTTTTTGGTCTTATGATAAGCTGTGTATCTCACAGGGTTTGCTCATTGACCGCCTGGGGAGGAAAGTGCTCATCGCCGGAGGATACGCACTGATGAGTATCTGCTGCATTTTATTTACGCTGACGCTCTCTTTTCAAGTAATTAACCTCAAGACCAGACATTGTAAAACATCTATTGATATTTAAACTATCTACTTTGTGCTAACATTCCTTTTGTGTGATTCTCTCTCTCTCTCAGGATGCTAGTCCAGTAGTACCATACTTGAGCATGGCCTGTTTATTTGCTTTTATCCTGAGTTTTGGATTAGGACCAGGTAATTCAATTTTTCCCCACCATTTGAGTTATTCTTTAGCAGCTGCTGTTCCTAAACGGTTATTACTAACAGATATTCCTTGTGTCGTTTCTTCTTCTGTGAAGGTGGTGTGACGAGCATTTTGACCACTGAGCTGTTCACACAAACCGCACGGCCGGCAGCTTACATGATCGCTGGATCATTGAACTGGTTGAGCTTCTTCTTCATCGGCCTGGTCTTCCCTTTTATTGTGGTAGGTATCCAATGAGTATATCTTCTTTTTTCAAATGTTTTATCATTACCTGCTACATTTTAAATTAGGAGACAAAACTTAGATGTTTGAGAGAGTTGGACTCACTCGGGGTGTATTCTGTTTTTATTTGCACAGCTTGGGCTGCAGCAGTACTGCTTCCTGGTGTTCTTGGCCGTCTGCTCCTTAACGGCGCTGTACATTTACCTTGTCATTCCCGAAACCAAGGACAAAACCTTCGTCGAAATCCAGAATGAGTTCAAGTCATCCAGCCACAGAAAGGCCCGCAACGCTGACAGAGCAGAGCCGACGCTGTTATCAACTTCTACATAAATTATTACCCATGAGTAACTATCATAAGGATGTATAGTCCACACACTCACACACAACACAGTAAATCACTATAGAACATGTTGATAATGCTGTAAATGATGGTACCTTACTTCATTATTGCATGTCTTTACTTCACTTACCAATATAAATACAATAAGTCATCCTTATACTGTAATTCATATTTGGTATAATAACTTTCGCTGTGTATGACTTTCATGAAAGGTTCTCTATTCAAATGTTTCAATAAAAATCTATTAAGAAAAAGCTTTTTTCTCTTTCTATAAGTGTGAACCATCTGAAAATTACCCTTTGTGCCATTTTGGCTGCCTGGTATTTGACCTCAGTGTGTCATGTGACCTCAAGAGCAAAGGGTTTATTGGAGTGTGTGTCGAATATGTATTTACAGGAATGGAAAAGAGATGGTAGTTATTGGAGAATAGACTATACTTGTTTTAATTTTACATGGTTACTACAAAAGAGCTCATATGACATCCCAACAGTAATTATTTTGGTATGATCATGTGTGGCAAACAACTGCTTTAATTCTACTACAACAGCATGAATGTAGGCCGCTCTGAAGTTCTTGCCTGTTTCAAAACGAAACACACAAATTATGTTTAATTGGACATTAAACTGAAACAGAAAATCGGTATATCTGATGTGGCCCATTATATATATGTCTTATATTTATCTCCTTCTGTGACATGGATGACGACAAAAAGTTACACATTCCAGATTTTAATCAATATGTTACAGAGTTGCAGTAATTTGTTGTCTCAGTCAGAAGCATAGACCATGCATTACCAGATTAACACAGAATTAGGACAAATAAACTCTACTTTACTGTATTGTTCATCCTGCTTTCCTCTAAGTATTCATAGCAAACTTATCATAATTATATTTATCTGAGCTTCACAAACAGTGCGCTTGTGCTGCAATTTTTGCCACAAGTCCCACACTGTGCACAACAACAATTAAGTATATGGTTCACACAAGGGCCCATGAAGAGGGCTTCAAAATAAAGTAATAATGCAGGGCCTGCTTATCATTTCCGATGATATTGGACCTTAGTGGTGCATATATTCAAATGTGCAATATATAAAAAAGACAAATAGTCAACCTGGGATTTTCAGGTCCCCACATTAATTTAGCCTATTGTATGTAAAGTCAATAACGACTTATATATACATCAATTGCCAGTATGACATCTGTATAATTAGCAGAATCTGCAGACACCTTATGAAGCTCTTTCAATAAGGCTTTTGTACCTACAAGTAGAAAGGCACCAAAAGCCGTGTTGTTATAGCCTTATTGCGTTATATTGTGAGCCCACATTATAATAAAATCCTATAATTTGTTAGGATTAGAAAATGTGTCTTCAGTAAAACTATCCAACTGTCAAAAATGAACCATACATGATTCAATTCAGTTTTATTTTGCTCCTGAATATATATATATATATATATATATATATATATATATATATATATAGGGCCTCCAGATAACTTCTGGTGTTCTTAATCCAATGCATGTTAATGGTAAAATACTGCACGTTATAATTGTTGCAGGTTTGAATATCATATCACATTATATTTTATATAATAATGTGCTTATGCTAGCAAGAACCTTTTTGAGATCATGATTTATGGACATCCCCTTATTAACACATTATTTTCTTATCTATCTCCTGTAACCTTCAATTCATGAATCTGCCATTGAAGATCCAGAAACCCGTAACATCCCTAGTTCACTATCTGTGCATGTTCGTGGAATGGTACAGAATATTGTGAAAATATAAAAAACCACATGAAGCCAGATATGGTAATAATTCATCTGAATTAAATGTCCAGGAAAAGGTAATAGTTCGTGACAATGGCCTGTTTGCTTTCAAATGGTAAATTGTCTGATGGCTGATTTGAAGTTAATGGAGATTTTGACTGTTTTCTTTTGCATAGTATTTCTTTTTGAGCGGCACTACCAGCATAGTTTATTGCCCTGTTACTGCTATAAAGTAGAATCTAAAACAACATGCTAAACATAACTTTGTCACTGTCATCAATTTTGTTTACTGCCAATCTTTCGATTTGAACCCGAAAAAAAAAAGATTTGAAGCTGTAAAGTTGAAAATAGAAAATATTAATTCTGCGACTAAAAAATTAAAAAATACTGAAAGAAATTATATTTAACCCCAAAAAAACTTTTCATAAACTTATTTCTATTACATTGTTGAATTTTTCAAAGTTCAAGACCAAAACTTGAATTTTCAAGTTGAAATCTTTTTCAAATGATCAAAACTATTACATATAAATATAAATATACAGTTATTTTATTTACATGTATTTAAAGAAACATGTTTAGAAGAAGAACCTTCCTGCAGATGTATTCTTCTTCACACTGCAGTCCTCCAGTCCAGCAGATGTCGGAAACGCACGTATACGGAGAAAGAGGAGAAGAAGAAGAAGAAGAATCAGAAGAAGAAGAAGAAGAAGGCTCCTCCCACTCAACATGGCGGCATAGAGCACCGTCCACGCTTGTTTGTTGACAAATATATATAAGGAACAAGCTTGTGCTGTGTTTGTGCCTTTACAATAAATATAACGATGTCGAGACTCATCGTTAAAAATCTCCCTAATGGGGTAAGTAACTCGTCAGGATGTCAGCAGACGTTTTGCTTGGTTTCAGCCCAGTTGAAGATGTAACATTACTGTGTGTCTTGTGTGCAGATGAAAGAGGAGAGGTTCAGGTCCATGTTTGCGGCCTTCGGCACGGTGACGGACTGCTCTCTGAAGTTTACCAAGGACGGCAAGTTCCGCAAGTTCGGCTTTGTGGGTTTTAAAGCGGAGGACGATGCGAACGGAGCCCTGAAACACTTCAACAAGAGCTTCGTGGACACCTCCCGAGTGACGGTACGGCTGCACGGCTCAGCATGTGCGTTGTTGACATTGTTGTTAGTCCATATGTGAACTCCACAGTTGTCATGTGTTCCAGGTGGAGATGTGTAAGGCTTTTGGAGACCCCACTAAAGCCAAAGCCTGGAGCAAACACACCCAGAGCTCAGGCCCGGACAAAACCTCCTCCCCTGCTGCTACTGACAGCAAAAAGGTACCTACAGACACAAAGTTATACATACAAATAAACATTACATTACATTTAGCTGACACTTTTATCCAAAGCGACTTACATGATATACAGTAGACCGTAGACACAGCAACGGTGAGCAATTAGGGTTAAGCATCTTGCTCAAGGACACAACGGCATGGACTGGCTGAGCCAGGGTTTGAACCACCGACCCTCTGATTGAAAGACAGAGTTGCCACAGTCACCTCATATAAACAATACCAATGTTACACTCACATTAAAAACTTATAACATCGGCCATATATTACTATCTGGATGGCCACAGAGTATTGCCGTACTTTAAGGTGGTTAAGTTCTGTAAAAGTGATTTATTTTGTTTCTGCTTTCAGAAAAAGGAAACCGACAGCGCACTTGGAGATGTGAGTACATGTGACAGTCAGCAACTCTGCTGTTAAATGTTATTATATAATATCTGAATGTGAATGAGCAGGAACCAAACCTGGCTGCCTATCAAACATCAATACTTCTTTGGTACCAACCATAATGTGGACATGGCACAGTTTTTAGAATATTGATGCTTATATGGACTTCATTTACATTTTTATCTCATAGATTTGTCAGGCTGTCATTACAATGTTATTTAAGTTTTAAGTTATAATCCGTGCGTGTCCACTTGTGTGTGTCTCAGCTGGAAGAGGACCAGGGGTTCAAGGAGTTTCTGTCAGTGCATCAGAACCGAAGCCAAGCCCAAACCTGGGCGAATGACACTGTGCAGCAAACATCCGATCCTGGCGGTGTACGGGCGAAGGCTCAGGGCAAGAAGAAGCCAGTTTCGGATGATTACCTCAACTTTGATTCAGAACAGTCAGAGGATGAGGAAGTTGAAAATGATGAAGATGAAGGTTGGTAACGCTGATCCCTTTAGTGTCGTTCAGTCACATTTTCTCGCCTTTCAGTGCAACGTTGTAGTTCTAAAACTGGAAATTAGGAGCAGTTGGTTCAGTCTGGCCTCTGGGACTTTTCAAGTGTCTATTGAGATCCTTGATATACACAGTGAATTAAATACATACATGGTGTGTGTGAATGAGGTTGCAACAGATTGATGAATGTGTGGCGTACCAGTTACAGTCAATGAAGAGAAATGAATACATTTGTCACCGTTACAAATGCTTCATATAACAAACTTAGACATATAAAGTATGAATAGAAAAGAAAAGGGGAAAAAAGAAGTGCAAGATTGACTGATCTCTTGCTTTCAGCTGCCCCTCAAGAAGCACTGAAGTCTGGCTTGTCAGATATGGAGTACCTGCGCTCAAAGGTGGCCCAGACAGACAACACAATGGAGGAGAGTGAAGAGAAGCATGATGGCGACGAAGCTGAGGGTTGTGGTCCCATTCAGCACACGGACAGCGCCTACGAGAGCGGTGACAGAGACGGTGTGTCAAAGTCCAAAACCTCGGTTTCTTCTGAGGATAAGAGGCAGAGCAAAGCAAAAAAACCTGCCAAGCAAGAGGTGACTGTTTAAACGGACATATTAAACTCTACTGTTCAGTACAGCTCAGTATTTGTTTTCTGGTTTATACCCACATCTGTTTGTTGCAGACGGAGCCGACGACAGAGTTCACAGTGAAGCTTAGAGGAGCTCCGTTCAATGTGAAAGAGGTGAGTGAACGAGCGCTTCCTGGTTTCACAGGAGCAGTGAGGATATTGCACATTTTGTATTTTAGTGTCTGCATTTATGACACAGATTTTTTGCGTGACATCAATAGCAACAAATCCGAGAGTTTATGACGCCACTGAAACCTGCAGCTATCAGGATTGGGAAGAACGACAGCGGAAATAGAACAGGTATGTTATTGAAAGCATTTTATTTTTGTCATAGATATATTGTGCCGTGTACCACATGTCTGGTGGGTAGATAGAGGCACTGTATGTGTCTATGTTGACTGTATGTGTGTTTCAGGTTATGTATATGTGGACTTGCACTCTGATGAAGAGGTAGAAAAGTCTTTGAAGAAGAATAAAGACTACATAGGTGAGAAATAAAATTCCAATGTCCAATTTGTAAGATTATCCCTGACCCCAAGGTGTATGTGAGGACTCTATGGCTAACTGAGACATACCGTCTGCCTGTGTTGGTCAGGCGGGCGTTACATCGAGGTCTTCCGTGTGGATGCCTCTGCGGGTAAAGGCAAGAGAGACCGGAAGGACAAAGAAATTGACAGGAACTTCATCAGGGAGCTTAAGGAGGATGAGGAAGAGGAAGATGTCGCAGAGTCAGGTCGGCTCTTCATCAGGAACCTACCTTACACCTGCACGGAGGAAGAGATCACAGAGCTGTTTTCTAAACATGGTGAATACAAATAAAAATACAATTTTCATACACATACAAGTTCATTCTTTTCAGAGGTGATGATAACTTTCTAATATTTACAGGTCCTTTATCTGAGATGCTCTTCCCTATTGACAATCTCACCAAGAAACCGAAAGGATTTGCTTTTGTAACGTACATGATACCAGAGAATGCTGTGACAGCTCTGGCTCAGCTGGACGGACATATATTTCAGGTATTTGATCTCCAACTGATGTTTGAGATGCATCTGTACACCACATGACCTGTACTGGCTTCTGGATTCAGTAGTACAACTTAATTTTCAAATGAAGTGGAGGCCGATTAGACTGATTCTCACATGCTTTTAGGGCAGGATGCTTCACCTGCTGCCCTCCACACTGAAGAAGGAAAAGGCAGACTCTTCAGAGGCTGGCGGTCCTGGCTCTTCAACATATAAACGGCAAAAAGATGCTAAAAATAAAGCTTCTAGTTCCAGGTATATGTAGTCACAATAACCCAATGCTTCTGTGTTTTTGCTTTCTCTGAATTTACTCAATGAAGATGAATTATTTTTGTTTCTAGTCAATTACCTGAGCCCTCCCTCATTCCTCTTATTCATTTAATGTTACCTTCCAGCTCCCACAACTGGAACACCTTGTTTCTGGGCACAAGTGCAGTGGCGGATGCCATTGCTGAAAAGTACAACACCACAAAAAGCCAAGTCCTGGACCATGTGAGTTATGCTGTATCCTGTTCTACATGAATGGTCTTCAACTCCTGCTCTAGTGGGTGTTTAGATGGAAAGTATGCCTGTATCAAAACTGGACATTGGAAATGCTTGTGGTACCAGTGAGAGGATGAATTACTATCCAAGTACAGTTTAAGTTACAGATCCATGGGTTTTAAGGTTTTTTTCAGCTGCCAAAACACTTTAAAGGGATTTATAAAGTTAAGAGAGAGGATCTTACTGCTCTGGAAAGTCATTAGGCGGACATGTTTTATCTTTTAAATATTAACAGTAAAAAAACGTATCTACCAAGAATGCGTGCTTGCATGTATTCAACTGGTCAAAGCAGGACCTTGCTGGATGACGTGTCTTTGTTTTGGGGCAAAAGTTGAGCCAGGTTCAACCTTTTTGTGGGACGACTGTATTTTTGCTGTGGTCCTCTGATGTGACAGCCTTTCGCCATGCCAATGCAGCCTTCCCATTCAAATGAAAGCGGGGGCTTTTCTGTGTGAAGGCTTTTACTTTCATCTGTTGCAGCGACATCATTAGGCAAACTGAGCAGCCGTGTTTAAAGTGTCTTTATACTTCTCTGGTCCAGGAGTCAAAGGGAAGTCTTGCAGTGAGGATGGCTCTGGGCGAGACCCAGATTGTTCAAGAGACTCGGCAGTTTCTACTAGACAACGGTGTCAGTCTGGATTCCTTTAGTCAGGTATGGTGAACACACACTCCCAATTACATGTTGCTCAATTGCCTATAAACATTTGAATGTGCCCCTAATGCAGTTACCTTGGTTAAGATTGTTTCCT
Organism: Cottus gobio; assembly: GCA_023566465.1. NCBI lineage: Eukaryota > Metazoa > Chordata > Actinopteri > Perciformes > Cottidae > Cottus > Cottus gobio. Next base: position 17,195,746 of record CM042218.1, on the reverse strand, counting down.
GTGTGTCGTTTGCTCTGGGGTACAGGCGGCAGCAGCGAGGAGTACAACTGTGATCCTGGTGAAAAACCTTCCAGCTGGAGTGACGGCGTCTGAGTTGGAGGAGCTTTTCTCACCCCATGGCTCTTTAGGTCGGGTGCTGCTGCCGCCCTCAGGCCTCACCGCCATCATCGAGTTCCTCGAGCCAACAGAGGCGAAACGAGCTTTCACTCGGCTAGCCTACAGCAAGGTGTGTATAGCTTTGTACTGGCAAGACCTACAGCATATGTTTTAGGCTCTTTAAAAGTGGTTACTGTACTGACTGTATCTCTGTAAACCGTAGTTCCATCACATCCCACTGTATTTGGAGTGGGCACCTGTGGGGGTGTTTTTGGCGGCCCAACCAGAACCAGGTAAAATCACTTAAACCCACTAAACGGACAATACTGCACAACTATTTTTGTAGACACAAATATATTAATTGGAATAACCAAAATGTTTTTTCATCTGTCCTCCAAGTAGTACAGAAAGAGGATGCAGTGACAGAGGAGAAGAAGAAGGATGAAGAAGAGGAGGACGAGGAGGAAGAAGAAGAGGAATCTGCTCCTGGTTCAACACTTTTCATTAAAAATCTTAATTTCAGCACGACAGACGAGAAACTACAGGAGGTGGGTTAATTCATAAATTCAACCCTCAGTAACGTTTGGTAATACTGATTTGAGGGTTTAATCATAGCATGTTTAATATTGTTTTATCCGTTTGTTGCAGACATTCTCCAAATGTGGCAAGATCACATCCTGCACCATCTCCAAGAAGAAAGATAAAACGGGTACTGTACCAAAGTTATAAATGGTTTATATGATTTTATGTGGTTCTATTAGAAGATAATATCTGTGTTTTCTCAGGCTTTCTATGAGCAGTCTGTTTTTTATTTTGTTTAATCTCTGAAACAGAGTTCATAACCACATTACAATGTTGGTTTGATTTCAGGCAAGATGTTGTCCATGGGCTATGGTTTTGTCCAGTATCAGTCAGCAGAGGCAGCACAGAAAGCTCTGAGGACACTGCAGGTACCAAACCAGACTCCTTCTAGTAACATTCCTCTACAACCTGGTCCTTGACTAAAGTGTGTTCGTTGTCTCAACCCTCCACCAGCATTGTTCTGTAGATGATCACCAACTAGAGCTGAAGATTTCTGAGAGAGCCACAAGGTAAGATGTGCATCAGAAGATCACCATGCGTTTCATATATTGACTCTTAATCGTTTGTAGGGCAGACCTTAAGTTGAAGTGGGGCATGTAAACCTTACTTCTGTTGTCACTACTCACTCAGTCGTTTCCACTATGTGCAGGACTACTGAAGTGTCAAGGAAGAAGAGGCAAGGCGAGAAGAAACAGACAGGATCCAAGATCCTTGTGCGAAACGTCCCCTTCCAAGCGACTGTCAGGGAAATTCGCGAACTCTTCTGGTAGGCGTCGCATGCACACAACTGTTTTTGTATTCCCACCATGTGTGGAGTATGTTTGAACGATAATTTGATTTATTTCATCTGTCCTTTCAGTACCTTTGGAGAGCTGAAGACAGTCCGTCTTCCAAAGAAAGCAGCTGGTTCAGGGAATCATAGAGGCTTTGGCTTTATTGACTTCATCACCAAACAAGACGCTAAGGTCTGTGTTATGTGAGCTTTCAGACATGTATTTAGGACATCTTCTGCCCTCTAGTGCTCATCATGAATGCTATGCCCCTGTTGTCTCTATAGAAAGCGTTTGCTGCTCTGTGCCACAGCACCCATCTGTATGGGAGACGCCTCGTGCTGGAGTGGGCTGATGCTGAGGAAACGGTAGAGACATTGAGAAGGAAAACCGCAGAACATTTTCATGGTAAATCAACAAACTCTTGTAACAACATGAAGAAATTAAAACAACTGTGCTGTTTATTGATTTTATTCCTCTATATTATTTATCCTCCATGACAGTAGCCGTCAAAAAGCAGCGAAAGACCGATATTATGGATTCGATGGAAACTGGAGGTGGGGAAGACTGAGTTCCCTAAATGTTATCTCTTTCGAAGCCTGGACTCTGACCTGCGTTCCTGTTGTTTTCTGTATGAATAAGACTGAACAAAATAAGGACCTGTGTGTAGAGGCAACTAATTATAATGAATTTATCATCTTTGTAGAACTTCTGAATTTCTTTCACTTTTTCTAGTATTTGTAAGACATTCAATTGATTATATAAACTCATAATGGGTTATATAGAATGATGCCTCAAAGAAATATGATTGGACTGATGTTATTTTTTCTATAAAAAAAGTATTTCAAGTTTTAAAAGTCTTATGTCTCATGATGTGGCCTGTTGTACTTCTTCTAATTGTCTAAGACTAGTACTAAGACTGTATCGATTCTCCGTTGCGTCCTACATTTTGCTGTAAAAACGACTCCGTCCCATTATCGTGTGTGTGTGTGTGTGTGTGTGTGTGTGTGTGTCATATGGTCGGTCTTTTATTTTGAAAGTACCTTTCCTGATGTCAGATGTCTCATCACGCGCGTTGTCATGTGACTTGTTCATGTAAACATGGCGTCCGAGCATAACAAGACGTTGGCTCTTGGGAGTTTGAAAGCGGTTTTGTTCGCTTTTTGTTTAATTTGTGCGTGTGTTCAAGCTGACATACGGTCCGCTGTTATTGACAAACAAACCGGGAAGCTGTCTGTTCTTGAGGGATATCGAGAAGATTTTGTGGCTTGGGCAAACTTCACTGATGACATTACCACATCAGGGTAAGTTCACTGCTTCAGTTTTTCTGAATACTTCTTGGTACAGCCTAAGTATGCCTTCTCCTCTCCCACAATTCCTTATACTAGTGCAACCAATATGGAGACAGATCCTTCTCATGTATTCTTTTCAGCTGGTCTTTCTTGGAGATCACTACCAGCAGTCGGTACAATGACAGTATTCAGGCATATGCAGCCGGAGCAGTGGAAGCTGCAGTCACATCTTCGGTTAGTTATACAGTCCTCTTGGTGCTGGACTTGCAAAGCAGTCTGAATGTTTTATTTACTAACTTGAATCTAATGACTTGGTGTCTGTCTGTTGTAGCTCATCTATAAGCACTGGATGAACACTCTTCTTGGGTACTGTGGGCCCTTCACATCTGTAACTGGTTACTGTGAGCGCCTTAAGGCTTTCATCACTACCAATTTACAGTGGGTGCAGGAGCAAATGGAGAAGCAGCCCAGTTCACCCTACTGGTACCAGGTACTCGATAAACATTTGTAGGATGACTAATATCCCTTTCATGGATACAGTAATGGTAAAGGCCTTAAATGGGATATTTCACAATCAGTTTCTCTTTGTCAGGTGCGTCTGGCGCTGCTGCAGCTGAAAGGTCTGGATGACGGCTATAATGAGGACATGTCATTTCCAATAGGGTCGTTCTCCCTCAACCCATTTGGCTTTCTGTAAGTGGTTATCTCCATTTTTCATTATCAATTTCACAAATCAATTTCTTCGCTGTTCCTAGGATCCTAAACCTTGTTTCTTGCCGTTCTCACACTCTACCTTGTCTCTGTCCTACTAGACTTTTCCAAATGGGTGGGGATCTGGAGGACTTGGAATCTGCTCTGAACAAATCCAGCCAAACTAGACCTCTTGGTTCTGGCTCGTGTTCTGCTCTCATTAAGCTGCTGCCAAACAATAAGGAGCTGCTAGTGTCACATGACACCTGGAACAACTACCAGGCCATGCTGCGCATCATAAAGAAATACATGTTTGCCTTTAGAGTTTCTCCTTCAGGTAGAGTCTGTATGCAAGTGTGTCTTCTGTTAAGCATGGTTCCTGCTCTAGAGTCCCTCATGACTTACATTAAGCACTGGATGAACACTCTTCTTGGTTAAACATTTGGCAAATAAACTTATTTACTTACTTACAAGAGGCCTACACTTGCAATATAATGTGTCTATTAATGGTCTTCAGAGGTGCTAGTGGTTCCTGTTGGACATGGCCAGGCTAGCTATTTCCCCCGGTTTCAAGTCTTTATTCTAAGCTAAGCTAAATGGCTACGGCCTCTAAAAGATAAAGACGAATGTGTTGAAGCCCCAATAATGGACTGGTCGTGTTGCTGCTGTCTATTATGTGAATACAGAGTTGTCTAACTTTATTGTGTTCTTGTGTTTCTTCTCTCAGAAGAGGGTCTCCTTCCTGGAGGAACTCAGGCGTTCTCCTCTTATCCCGGATCCATCTTCTCTGGAGATGACTTCTATATCCTCAGTAGTGGGCTGGTGAGAACTGTTGGTACTTGGCATTATAGAACAAGTGTAAAAAACAACTGCAGTATGTCGATGTGCTTTTATCTTTTGGCTACTAGACAGTTTCTTGTTTTTAATCTATCTCTTGTTTCCAGGTTACATTGGAAACCACCATTGGCAACAGTAACCCTGCTCTCTGGAAGTTTGTTCAGCCCACAGGAACCGTCATGGAGTGGTTGAGGAACATTGTGGCCAATCGACTGGCTTCGACTGCCAAAGAGTGGGCCGAGATATTCAGCAAGTACAACAGTGGAACGTGCGTAATACACTTTAAAACAAAACCGTCTCCTTACTGTTTACCCAACATTATCACCACTTTGTCCTGATGAAATCCAGCCTTCTTCTATTTGTCCTGAGTTCAAAATTCCAACTGATGATGCGATTAGATTAAGACTTTGATTGACACCATTGCATTGTGGATGTGAGGCAGAGACGGGGCATTTATTGGATCACCAGGTCACCAGGCTGAGTGCTTATTGTGAAATGAAATCATCAACTGCATGGATACATAGTAAATAAGTGAATAAAAATCAGTAACGCTAGTCGGGTAAAGGTTGTATGCTCAATTTGATCTGTGTGTGTCTATGTGTGCGTTGTAGGTATAACAACCAATGGATGATTGTGGACTACAACCACTTCACTCCAGGACGGACTGACATTAAAGAGGAGCTCTTTGTTGTACTGGAGCAAATTCCGTAAGTCTTTGCACCAAATCTTTAATCAAAACACAAGATTATTTCAGTATTTATGTTTATGACTTTTAAACCTGTCTGCTAAAATAGGCTTTTTTAATCTCTTTATGTTGCAGGGGAAAAGTTGTCTACTCTGATAAAACTCAGGAACTGCTGGAGAAAGGGTACTGGGCAAGTTACAACATACCGTAAGTATCCAATTTGAAAGTTTAATGTTTACACTGTATATTATGTGCGTTCTAATTGTGTTATATGTAACATTGTCTTGTGTTAATGTAGGTACTACATAGACATATTCAATGCAAGTGGCTGCAATGAGCTGGTTGAGAAGTTTGGCCCGTGGTTCTCTCTGGACCGTAATCCTCGTGCTCAGATATTCAAGAGAAACCAGACAGCTGTCAAAGATATGGACTCAATGGTCCGCCTCATGAGGTACAAACAATATATTTTATATTTGTATATGCTTATGATGCCAATCATATTTTATTAATGAGATGCAGTGTCTCTCCTCAGGTATAATAACTTTAAGGAAGACCCATTGTCAAAGTGTGAAGGCTGTAATCCACCGGGGAATGGAGAGAATTCTATCTCAAGCCGTTCAGACCTGAATCCAGCTAATGGGACATATCCGTTTGGAGCCTTAATGCAGAGGTCACATGGAGGAACAGACATGAAGGTTTTGATGTTTCTCATTTAATTTCTTGCCGTCACACATTTCTCTGCCCATACTATTAGCCATCATGATCCCCAAATCTTCCCTGTGTTTGAATCAGACTGTAGCATGTCAAAGAGATGTTTGCTAAATCTGATGCGTTGTGTGTTTCTGTGCAGATGACCTCCTTCGGAATGTTTCGGGACTATGGTATGCTGGCAGTGAGCGGGCCAACATGGGACCAGGTGCCACCCTTCCAGTGGAGCACGTCCCCTTACAAGGACCTGATGCACATGGGTCACCCTGATACTTGGGCATTCAAGCCTATACAAGTCACCTGGACTCCTTAACTGTTATTACGCTGTCTATACAAGTAGCATGATCAATGTAAATACTTCCAGCTGTTGGAAGTTTTGAAAAAGGGAAATGATACTTTGACTTAATGTGACATGCATTTTATGAATGTCTAGGGCTGCCCCCTAAGTCAATTTGTCAACTAATCTGTCATTTTGATGTAGCTTTTGTTTGATTCTTGTTGGAGAAATACGGTTTTAAATCAACTAATAGATTGATCAACAAAATCGTATGAACGTTGGTCGACTCAAGATTTCTTTGGACAGTCATAAAATATTAATATTATTGATTGTTGGGGGTGGAGCTCAGAGGAGGCAAGTTCAGATTGTAAAGGTGTGGTCTGCTGGAGGGCGAGAGAGAGTGATACATGTTCAGGATGTATTGCAGTATTAAAATAATGTAACTATTTGCATAAATACAACTTATGTGGTGAGAGAGCATTGAATGGAAGGCAATATGAAAAACCACTTTACAACCTTGCTGTTGTAAAGTGGAAGCTTCTACACATGTCCTGTAAATTCTACTCGGAATTATTTAATTTAAAAAATGTTTCTACAAGACTACATCTTTCTTTTAAGAAATCACTAAATGTTTTGATCATGAGTTAAATCTTTTTTAATAATTGTGAAATATTGCATTGTATGATTTTTTTTTCAATAAATTGCCCAAATTGCTGCCTTTGAAAAAAACAATTCTCACCATGTGGTTCTGTTAAAAACATGCAAGACATGTTTCTTTAGCTAAATAAGCTAGGGCCACCTGTGATGAGTAGTCACAACCCAAGCATATTCCAGTTTTGAGAAGTCAAAATATATGTCCAGATATCTTGAATTAGAGTTTTGACCAATAATGACGTATCATTAAATATTTTGTTATATCAGGATGAAAAGTATCCCTAATACATGTTAAAAGGGCTTCTCAGAGGCGTCTACCATACCAGCTTGCCTACAGAGTACCACGGTCGTGTCACGTGGGCCGCGTCATGGTCGTCGTCACGGAAGTTCACTCTCGTAAATTGATGTCGCTGTCGTGGACGTCTGTTATCTTTGTGCAGTTGTAGCTGGTCCCATAAGATGTTGAGCTCCAGTTTACTTTCCGTCAAGAGACTTTGACATTTGCTAAGAGTCGCGACGTGAATAGAGAAGTTTGTTCCAATTCAAGGTATGGATTTATGTTTCAGCTATTTAGTTAGCAACATACAATTGAAAGTAGGCTAATGTTACTTTGTCAATAGAGCTGGTTGGTTACATATGGAGACAAGTATGGATACATATGGAGACAATTTTCACGGCTCCTGTTGTATAGTATCCGTCGTGATGCAAACATCAGTAGAAAGATGGTTTTTCGCGTCAATAAGAATAATATATATATAAAACGTCAATGCCTTGTTTTTGTTGATCTACATTCACGAGGCATGCGATACCAAAATCAACCGTTTGCATCATGTTTTGAATGCCACTATGATGAAAAAGAGGTGACGTTGTCGCTCAAAGATATCTCTGAAAGATAGGCTACACGTGTATTGACCCAGTTCCAGCAACTGAAGTTCATGAAACTGACTCATTAGCACTACCAGTGCGGAGGACAAAAGCTGTGAAAGCGTTAGTAACTGAAGTGGCTGACTTCTGTTTACTTCTTGGGGCAGGTGTATGTGGAGTCTGATGATGGGTTTCTGGCAGCCGGTGACCAACCTTCGAGATTATGTATCCCAGAATCCTCCAGCGGTTACGTTTTTCCTGTGTCTGTTGTCTATGGCTATGTCCTTTATCTGCCTTAGCTCTTATAGCTACACACACACTCTGCCTAACCCTGACACAGCAGAGGTAAGGAACTTATTCAATGTTCTTAGTCCTTTTATAGGAGTTGTGTTTCTATGTGCCCTGAGCTGACACTGATGTGCAAATCATGCATTGTTTTCCTCTTTCAGGACTGGAACCTTCTACTGTCCTCATTATCTCAGTTCCAGCTGTGTGTAAAAGCCAACACAAGTTCATCTGAGCTTGTATTGCCGGTCTCCACTGCTCTGATGGATAGAGACACTTCAGTTAACTCTACCAAGACTCCCTCTCTCACCACTCTGCGGGTCAAGGTTCCTCTGACTGTGACTTCTAACTCAAACAGTGGCTCCCTGAAAGACCTTGGTTTACACACTGCCCTGAGAGCCAGTCAATTATATATTGGAGGTTAGTATTGGGGTTGCTTGGTTTGGTTCTAAAATAAAGTATAGTGTTTAATCCATGATCAATGGTTGTACTCCCCAGGCAATGAGATTGTTAACATGACTCTAGAGTTTTTGTCTGGAAATGATACCTACACCTGTCTCACCATACGTGCTCCAGTGCACCTGCTGCCCATGAGTCTGTAAGTTTGTTCAAATTCTAAAGTGTGTGTGTTTTCTAAGATTCCATAATTTTCAACACCAACTACTAAGGTACATACACATAACATCTGTCAATTTATGAATCTGTATTTTTTTTGTCTTTTCATGCAAATCCTGTTTACCTAAATGAAGACTTCCGCCAGAGTGCCCTGTATTTGAGAAACACATTTCACCCATCCATGTGGAAGCAGGCAACCAGCTGCCTACAGAATCACAAACCTGCTACAGTCTACACTCAAGGAATGATCCTACACTCACTGTCATGTTAACACAGGTACAGCATGTCACACATATAATCACACATATGCCGTAATATACAGATACCAGCTTATCACATGTCATTCTCTGCTTTCATTCTTTAGGAGGAGCAGAGCGTGGCAGTGCAACATCTGTTGGAATTCAGCGTGTGTCTCCTTGGAGTTTGCTTGATACTCTGTGTATCTGCTTGTACGACACATTCACTAATACGCCGCTACCATTGGGATGGAACGGATCCGCAAAATGTAAAGTAATTTATTTTATGTCCGAATATGGTAAAGATTAGGTATTTTGATTGAACATACAGTATATGTATTGGCAGCATATATAAATCTAAGTATCTGCCTATTTCTGCAAATACTGTTTTTAACCTAACCTTAATGTTTCACATTATTTGCAGGAGCCCTTGATGGATAGCTGAACAATTTTCATCCGCTGCATCCGAAAGACATTTCTTGGTTTGTGGAGAAAGAAGGACAATTTGTCATTCCTTTTAAAGGTGTACCCCACCTATTTTACATAAGAAACAAGTTTACACGTCATGGGGTGTAAGTACTACTCAGCCTAACGGCTTCTGTAGCTCCGGAGGCAGCCTGAGAAATGAACCCTGTTAATGTCATTAGGGTTATCTGCTTCGGTTTGAAGACTAGATATTTATGTAGCATCCAGCTAAGTGAAGATATTTCATCTTTTGCAGAATCAATTCTAAACGTTTCTAATATGTCTCTCACAAGTTTCTCAACTTTATGAAAGTGCAATACTTAATCAGTGGTGCATCCCTGTTATAGGACACTGTTCTATTTTACAATATCCAAAACAGAAACGTTTTTGTGATAGAGGAGGTGTATAATAAGTAATGGGACCATGGTGTGAGGGAAATAACTCTTTAACTGGTAATGCCTACACACATACATTTACTATCCAATTATTATTATTATGTGCAGTGTGTGCTATGTTTACTTCAGTTCCCACATTTGCCAAAATGACTATCAGTAACTTGTGGGAAATAGGTAATACATGCCATTTGTATTATTTGTTTAATAACACAGTGTGTGCATGTAAATTACCAGTATTATGAATTGACATTGAGTAACTCGCTCTGTCCAGGAGCTCAGAAACAGATAATTGGTCAAGAAGGTATCCTGTTTTCAAACATTATTTTCCTATTTTTAGCAATAGTGAAACATTAATAGTAAAACAAAATATTACCAGGTTGCAAATATGACTGAGAAGTTAAGGTACTTTACATCAAATACCCAAACAACTGTTTCATTTGTTGTTCTGCCAAATGAAGGAAAGCTATTAATGTAACCCTTTCGGCTTGATCAATGTGCACATACAGTACTGTTATTATAAGCCTTTGCAGTTATTCATCTAAATTACAATGAAGCCAAAACCCTTACAAACTTGGCTACATTACTGAATGTTCCCTCTTGGGATTAATAAAGGTGTATGCTATAAGTGTTGTGGAGCTCAGGATCAGCAATGGAATAGGGAGATCTAAAAATCAGAATGTGACTTGGCTATTAATTTGATTTATGTTTTTAATTTTTAATTAGAAATATATATATACCATACCTGACATTGCTGTTAGCTTTTCAAAATGTATTATTTAGGATTTGTTTCTGGAACGCACTGGTTTCTTTTTTGTTCTATAAAAATCAATCAGCAGGGACTTGAAATGTGCTTTACATTTGTTAATATTATTCATCATTGTCAAAATTACCTTGTAATTACATTGTGTGGAATTACACAACATAGAGGACCCACTGCCAAAATTGTCTGTATTGTCAATTATGATCAGTTGTCAAACACACAATAAAATGTTTCCTGTAAGTCGGTGTTTTACGTCTGAAAATACATGTATAAATGTAATATATGTTATGCCACTGATTAGAAGTGCCACCACAAACTGATATGTACCGGTATGTCCACTTTTCTACGTAGAAAGTTTCTCTTCCAATCATCAGAACGAATCTGTACAGGCTCCTTTCCTATTGGTTGATTGTAGAAAAATAGAGGCGGGATTTCTCCAGACCGAGGGAAACCAAGTAGCCACCGTCGAAGTGGTTGGATTATTTGAGGCCTGGCGGATTGTTTTATGTTAAAAGGAAAAAGGAAACCTAACGATACAAAGTATGTATTCTTCCTTGGACGGATTATTACACTAGCGCGAAGCCACTACAGTTGCCGGCATGTCAAGCGGTCTGCAAAGTCGGTGGACATCACTTGATGGGGCTAACGTCAGCTAGGTTGCATGTATCCACAGTGTGAAGCTAGCTAGCGAGCTACCGTTAGCTAATAAACACTTTAGAAGACGCAAATGTCCGCGAGCTAACCTAACGTATGTTAGCAAAACGTTAAACGTTAGTACCAGTTGTTGCATAACGTCTGAAATGTTTAACCATATATGCTGGTCACCAAACATGATTAGGCCTCGACCAATAACTGACTTATGCATACATACATAAACGTGAATGTCTTCCTAGCTAATACTGTGACCAGAGGCGTTTTTTGCCATTAAAGTGTGTTGTTCCCAATAAGGCCTCACACGTAGGGGCATACTTATCAAGGTGTGGGTGTTAACTTGTCTTCTATCACTTGATGTAAACAAAGCGTCCACATCAACTGCTGTCAGATCATGTCTATGCTCGCAATTAATGGAGTAAGGCACTTTGTAGGTTGAATATACAATAGCTGTGATCGTTTTCTTTTCCCTTTCAGGATGAGAATTCTCGACTAGAGCTGGGTTGGAGAGGAAGAAGACCATCAAAAGACCAGGAACAAAACTGGAAATAGTTGTGTGTGGCCATGGCCTACTCCAACTACAGCAATCTGAGCAGGGCTCAGCTTACCTTTGAGTACCTGCACACAAATTCGTAAGTACCCGCTTGCTGGTATTTCAATTTGGTTATGTACTTGGTACTACACATAATTGTGCCACCAACTAGAGATAGATGCAAATAAAATTACCAACTAATCCATGTGATTTTGTTTTGTTTTGTTGCAACGTCCTCAAATGTCTGACAGCTTTACAACTGATCAACACCCAACATTAGTATGTGTACAGATACGCCTTACCTCTGTTCTATTAATATCACTTAAAACAGCCTGAGATAGTACTGACAGGTTACATCAGATTAAACCTGATCATCTGCTCCGAAAGAGGAGAATATGATCTCTATAATTGATGTGGGGGCGACTGTGGCTCAGTGGTTAGCAAGTCAGTCTTTCAATCAGAGGGTCTGTGGTTCAAACCCCAGCTCAGCCAGTCCATGTCGTTGTGTCCTTGAGCAAGACACTTAACCCTCATTGCTCACCGTTGCTGTGTCTACGGTCTACTGTATACTGTATATCATGTAAGTCGCTTTGGATAAAAGCGTCAGCTAAATGAAATGTAATAATGTAATGTAATTTTGCACTGAACACAAACTTACATTCACAGTGAACATGGAACATATAATGTTATGTTATTTGTGTCATCTGAGATAGCTTTATCAGGTATATCTTAATTTTTAGAGCTGCTGTCATCAAAAGCCTCTAATATTAGTTCATGTCAGAGAGCATTATATTTTCATTCTGGCTTTCATTTCACCACGATATATGTCTGTGATGAAATTGGTACTTTTAAATGTAATGGAATCATGTATGTGGTTGTCAGTTGCAATTCGAAATTTGTCTGATACTAAATTAATTGACCAGCACTCATTGTTGATCTGAAGAAAACATAGACAACTGTGGATCACAGTCGTTCATCACATTCACTGTCATGGATTTAAAAGGCAGTTACATTTTTGTCTTTACACTGCAGAAGTGAAGATGGAACCAAGGTTATTTTTCTTGTCAATACTACAATATGTTGTTGTGATGTAGCCTGACTGAACAACGTGGTCCATGTTTCAATAGGTTGTGATGTACCAGTCAACACATTTAACAGAGATGATATTACATCCTGGGCTTTGTATGTCTGATTCTTCTGAACGCAATTTCTCTATCCCCAAAACTATTCAAGAAAAGTGATACAGCAACTGGATTGAAAGTGACATCCACGATGCTGAGGAAAAGACAATTATTAAATAAACAAACATATAGCTACATTAATGTTAGCCAACATTCGGTAATGCTGGAGAGACAGGGAATATGGTTACTGACAGTGTCAGGTGATTGGCACTGCAGAGGCAAACCTGTGAAAGCTGTAATGCACTAAGCTCAGTTGTTATATTATTTATATCAAACTACTACTGGCTGAATCTTATCTTGTCTTGGCTTATGTGGATTTTGTTTACATTTATATACAATGATAACTACTGTGCTGTGCATTGAAAAATACTTTTGTGGAGAGAGACATTTATATATAAAACCCTAAATACATTTGTAAATCCTTCTGTATGCATTCATTAATATTGAGATGGATCTGAGCCCATAGACTTACAAAGATTCCTTGCTTTATTTTTTTTTATTATTACAATTACATTTCATTTAGCTGACGCTTTTATCCAAAGCGACTTACATGATATACAGTAGACCGTAGACACAGCAACGGTGAGCAATGAGGGTTAAGTGTCTTGCTCAAGGACACAACGACACGGACTGCCGGAGCCGGGGATCGAACCACCGACCTTCTGATTGAAAGACCGACTTGCTAACCACTGAGCCACAGTCGCCCCGCTTACCTGTTTATAGGTAAATGTGAGAATGCATGCTTTATAGGGAATGAGTTCATACATTGGAAATGACAATCCACGGTTCTGTTTTCATTGACACATATCTTGCAATAGACTTGAGGAAATACAAGTTGTATAACTGAATAATAATACCTCGCAGAATGTCAATGTTGTGACCAGCTTGACCATTTAAATCCCTTTTACATTCATGTACTAAATTAAATGAGTGGTCTGTTTTCAGGACAACCCACGAGTTCTTATTTGGAGCCTTGGCGGAGCTTGTGGACAATTCAAGGTACTCATGATGATTTGCAACAGGGCATACAGTTGATGGCAAGATGTGCAGGCTGGAAACCTTCATTAGCCTGATATCTATCTTGATGTCTCACAGTTGGTTTATTTCTTTCAGAGATGCCAATGCCACACGGATAGACATCTACACAGGTACACCTCGCAATAACTCTGCCAATTTCACCCAATAAAGCATCCATTCATTTATCCTAACATGTCTTTTCACCTACCTGCTTTGCTGACAGAAAAAAGGCCAGAGCTGCGGGGTGGCTACACGCTCTCTTTTCTGGATGATGGTATTGGAATGGATCCTAGTAAGTGCTACTTTATTAAATCACTTCAAGCTAGTTTTTAGTTTTTGTATTTCATGATTAAAGGTACTTTATTTTAGGTGCATTTTTAATTTTTCTGATACGTTGGTTTTGAGTGTGAAACATGACGATGACAACCTTTCTTTTACTAGATGAGGCAATGCATGTGATTCAGTTTGGAAAATCAAACAAACGGTCCCCCGAGTCCACTCAGATTGGCCAGTATGGAAACGGACTGAAATCGTAAGACCCTCACCTACCTTGTCTATGATGACCCTCACCTACACTACTGTTTGAATAATTTCTCATCCTCAAAAATATGTTTACTTTCACAGTGGCTCTATGCGTATTGGGAAAGACTTCATCTTGTTTACAAAAAAGGGCAACACGCTCACTTGCCTTTTTATGTCGAGGACTTTCCATGAAGAGGAGGGACTGGATGAGGTCAGAGTCAACTGCTGGATAGAGCTTTTAAATAGATGTGTAAAAGTAACTTGGTTACTATTTGTGCCTATAATTTATAGTGTGGTAGTGCAACAGGAAGAGTGAGCAATGCAGTTTCACATCCGATTCATCAGGCTCACTTTTTTTTTTTTAATCGTTAATAGCAATTTATTGTGAATGCACAAACGCAAGTGGTGTATATGCTACATAATGTAAACACCAGCTGAAAGGTACCGGGTTTAGCTGAATGCCGTTTCAACTACGTGAACATCAAGACAAATAAAAATGCGCACTGTATTTTACAAGATGCAGATGGCCAGTTCAGTAAGACGCTATATCGCTGTACACTGCTGTATGTGTTTACACCCAGAACATGTGGCTTGTTGAAGAAAATTGCAATAAGTGTGCCATTTAATTTGATGAGATTAGCTTTGCTTCAGTTACAAGGCTGCTACTTAACTTGCTTGGGTGTGTTACCCTGTGCCAGCTATAAGAGTTACCTGTTGCCATTTTCTTTCTTACTTTTACAAGCAGCAAGATTTTTTTTCTTTCTTGTTCTACATATTTGTGACATCTAATTTTAATAGATAAAATAAGTGTGTTAATGTTTATTGTTTCGTGTACGTACATTGTTCTGCTTCACAAGCCAACAAGGTGTTCTAAAACTAGATTTATTTCCTGCAGTTACTCATTTTTTAACTAATTTTATTACAATCGATGTCTCAAAGAACTCTTAAGGATTTTGATCCTCTCTCCTCAGGTGATAGTGCCCATTCCCTCCTGGGATCTGTCAACCAAGGAGCCACTGACCTCTGACCCAGAGAAGTACGCCATAGAGACAGAGCTGATCTTCAAATACTCGCCTTTTAAAAATGAACAGCAGCTGATGGAGCAGTTCAACAAAATAGAAAGTAGCAGTGGTAAGCATATGAATGTTTGCCTCCGTGTGAAGAGATTCATTTTGCAATGGCAATAAAAGTTAATAGCCACTACTTTGAAACAAACATGTCTCTTAAAATTATTATTTTTTATATATATTCTAAATCTTTATGTTTTCGGGTTGTTCGTCCACCCATCCAATATCTCAGGAATGCCTTGAGGGAATTTCTTCATTTTTCATCAATGTGCTCTTGGACTCAAGGATAAAAGTGGTGGTCAAAAGTGGCTGTTATCTCATAAAACACAGTTTCAGCCATAAATCAAGAATTCATACAACCACGTGGCAGTAATTCCAGTTACTGTTTAGTTTTATGAAATTAAATGATTGATAGTGACTGCAATGCTTACTTTTGTGTTGTGTTGTATTAAAAGGCACCCTTGTGATCATCTATAATCTGAAGCTGATGGACAACAGGGAACCAGAGCTGGATGTAGAGACAGATCACCAGGACATACTGATGGCTGGAACACCTGTTGAAGGATTGTGAGTGACTCCTTTTAACCATGGGATCACTAACCCTAGGTGAAAGGCTGTTGATTGCATTGATCAGTCATTTTTTTGAATGTTGATGGCTGTGTCTTTCCTTCTCTCATAGGAAGCCAGAGAAGAGGTCGTTCAGGGCTTACGCTGCTGTTTTGTACATCGATCCACGCATGAGGATTTTTATACAGGGACATAAAGTCAGGACCAAGAGACTGTCCTGCTGTTTATATAAACCAAGGTAATGTGATTACTCCCTTATACTGTGTCTGTGACTACTGTAGTCCTGTGACACAGCTTTCATAAGCATACTTGTTTTGTTAATAGGGTTTATAAATACACATCAACTCGTTTCAAAACCCGTGCTGAGCAAGAAGTGAAGAAAGCAGATCACCTTGCTAAGCTTGGTGAGTCAGAGAGGAAATGGGTGTTTTCATTTACATTCTGCTTTTGTCTTGTGACTCCCTCATACTCATCAGTTAACAATTTTGTTGTTTATTTTAGCGGAAGAGAAAGCCAGAGAAGCGGAGAGTAAGCAAATGGCTTTGGAGGCCAGATTAGGTGATGACCTGTCTAAAGATTCACGGGTATGACGAAATTTAATTTTAGTAATTTGGTTAATCTTTAAATGCCAATATGGTTTTGTCTATATAAACGAGCTTCTAATCTGAAACAATCACAAAAAAGTGTATGATTCAAATCTCCTACTTTAATTTAAGGTTGCTTTAGTATCTCAATTGATGTCTCCCTCTGCCCTCTCTTCCTCTAGGCAATTCTGAGAAAGGTTCAAGATTCAGCCATGATGCTTCGGCGGGATTGTGACATGAAGAAAAGGATTCTCGAAGCCAAACAGAAGTATGATCGACAATATTGTAAACCGTATTTCTCATATTCATGGAGTTACAAACGATTAAAGTACAGTTTTAGTTTCAACCCCATGGAAAAAATACAGAATAGTAACTTGAAAAGGAAAAGCTCAACACAACGCTTTTAATCGCTTTGTTTTGCTGGGCCTTGTATATATCCAGTCAGTCTCCAACACTTTCTTGTTCCTCAGAGCATTAAAGGAGCCAAAGGAGTTGAGTTTTATATTCGGAGTGAACATAGGACAGAGGGACCTGGATGGGATGTTTGTATACAACTGTTCTCGTCTCATCAAGATGTACGAGAAAACAGGGCCTCAGCTGGAGGGAGGCATGTGAGTAATATGAATGAAGAGATTGGAAGCTGAATGATTAAGAGAAATATTTTACAGTTATGTGATTTGTGTTTCAGGGCCTGTGGAGGTGTGGTTGGGGTAGTGGATGTCCCATATGTCATTCTAGAGCCTACTCACAACAAACAGGACTTTGCCGATGCTAAAGAGTATCGGCATTTACTGAAATCCATGGGGGAATATTTAGCTCAGTACTGGAAGGACTCTAACATTGGTGAGTTTCTCTGAACACTTAAACTGTTCAATTCAAAAATAAAAAAAAATATTGACATCCATCTGTTCTACTGGCGGTACAACGTTTCAAGTTGTAATATTCTCAGTGAAGCCAGTAAATATGTAATAAAATAATGTGACAGCATTTTATTTTATGTTTGAAAATCAAAGCCTCATCCTGCTTGCATTACACTGCCCTCCCAATCTCCCTTCAGTGTGCACACATTTGCAAAGTTGCAGTAAGGAACAAGGAGGGAAGGGCTCACCTAAAAAATGGCCACATTTAACATGTACTTGAACAACTTTTTATTTAAATGTATACTGTATTGCTTATGACATGCTGAGTGTCTGTGTGTGTTTTGCAGCTCAGAAAGGCATAGTGAAGTTCTGGGATGAGTTTGGATATCTGTCTGCCAGCTGGTCTGCACCTCCGTTGTCAGAGCCGAGATACAAGAGACGTCGTGCCATGGAGATACCGCTTACTATTCAGTGTGGTAAGTTACAGAGCGCCACACACACACACACACACACACACAAACTGTATCTCGAGAAACTAACTTACACTGACTCTCATTCTGCCATGTATTTTCAGATAAATGTTTAAAGTGGAGAACGCTGCCATTCCAGATGGATGCTGTGGACAAACGCTACCCAGACAGTTGGGTTTGTCTCATGAATCCTGACAGCTCCCAGGACAGGTACACACAGACTATTGTTTTATAGGATACGTCTTTAAAGTTGCAAATGCGCTATGGTATTAGTTGAATTATTTGTTTGACACATATACTGCATGCCTATGTAATGTTCCTACATGCTATATATTGTGTGTATTTTGTGTTTTAGGTGTGAAGCTCCTGAACAGAAACAAAATGTGCCATGTGGTGTTCTGAAGAAAGACAAGCAGACAGCTGAAGACAAACAAAAAGAGCTGGCAGAGAAAATCAAACAGCAGCAGGGGAAACTAGAGGCTTTGCAGGTACCTCGTCCTCCGCTCTTTCTTTCTGTCGCTCTCTTATGTGTAATAGCACATGATTAATTGTACTGTCTCTTGTTAGAAAACTAGCACTGTCAAATCTGCAGCAGATGTGAAAAAGCTACCACTGGATGTCAGCATGAAACCAACAGAGAGCTCCTCTCAGGTAAAACACCCCCATACTGTGCTTCTTGGTGGTTTCTTTCTTTCTTCTGGGTAATTCTTTGTAAATGCTCCTTATTCTCAGTTGCTGTTCAGCTCCTAAACTCATTTTATTGTTGATGCTGATAATATCACTGGAAATATGAGCATTAACAGGAAGGTTATTGGTAATACAATTCAGGTGAAAACAGTTTGAAGTGATGTGTTCCATTTTTATGTCCCCACACTTTGGAACATATTTTGTTGGATAAATGCACACCTCAAAATATGTTATCATCTTCTGGAAGTGAAAGTTAATCAGAGCTAATTTCACCGATTTAAAAAAATAAATAATTAAAAGTAGTATATAACCAGTAACCTGCTAGCCAACATTTGATTGTGCTGTAAAAACTATTTAATACAGATAAAGTAGTTCCTGTACTTGACCAACTACTGGTTCGTTCATAATAACTGGTGATCTTGTTTTTCATTTGTTTGTTGTGGGTTTCTCATGTCGTTGGTTCAGGCAACTAGGTCTTCTGAAAGGTCCATCACACGCCCCCGCTCCCCACCCCTCCCAGCTCACCTAAAAATCACCCCATCTCGTGCAGCTTCTCAGCGCCCCACCCGAACACCAGTCCCTCTGGCACCACCACCCAAAGTCGAACCATACAGGTCCAGAGGTGCAGCAAAGCATCCTCCATCTCCAGTAAAGCCTGTACCAAAGGCTACAGCCAAAAACCCCCCGCCCAGCCGCAGCTCTCGGGTAAGTTGCACGTTTTAGGAAATACTTTACTGATATTACAAAGTACCAGTGGAAGGCTTTGTTGGTGAAAGTCTTTAATAGTGATATCTGTCTCTTGACATAGACACCTGCCAAAGCATCACCGGCCAAACCAGCTGGACAACGCAAGAGAATTATAGACGAGGACGACAGCGAGGAGGAGGACGAGGAAGAAGAAGAAGAAGAAGAGGAGGACGACGAGGAGAGTGAGGAAGAAGAACCACAGACAAAGAAATCCAAGATGGCCGCAGCAGCTGGTAACCGTGGGAAAGCAATAGAGAAAGCCTTACCTGCCAAACGTGGCAAGTTGGACGAGGTAAACAGAAGTTAAAGTACACTTTCCTTGGCATCAGGTGAGAGAGATTGGAGCTCAAATGTTTTATTGTACAATTTATACAAACATCAATATTGTAAAACCTACAGGAATGAGCTCAACAGTTGTTTTGTTTACAACATAAAGTCTTCATCCATTACAGATGAAATGTCTCATTGCAAACTTAACTCAAACCTAACCCAGGAAAAAAGTTCTGAATCTTTTTAGTAGGAGACTAATCTAAACTGAAGTGAGCACTGATTAATTATATACCAACAGTATTTGGATGGATGGCAAGATGGTGACAATGAATTTAGTGTCAGGTTCATATATTGAGGAAAAGAAGGAAGTGCAGGCATTCCAGGTTCCAAGTAGGTTCCTGAACCTCCAATCAGAGCCTCTCTGTTTTTGACTTTGCAGGTTAAGACCCAGAAGAAAGGAGTTTCTGCTCCTATACGGCAGACACCAAGTACACCAGCCTCTATTCTTAAACCCCTTTCCATGCAACAGCATGGGGCTAAAGTAAAGGTAGTTTTACATAGTCCCTCTCTCTGCAACCCTCAAAGAAAGCCGGGCTGCATCTGCTCTCACTACCTCTAACAATCACAATAATTTAACCCTTTATCTGATCTGGGTGTATATTCTTTCTTCTAACAATCCTCTCTTGAAACTAAGGTTGTCATATTCTTCTAACAGCTGCAATCAAACTTGGCAATTCCACCCAATGCCTGATATCACATTGGGACTTTCACTTCTTTCATTAACAGGGATGCAAATTATTTCTTTTAACTTTACTCTTTCAAGTAAACTGTTTTTCTCACTGCAGTGGGAGTAATGATTGTTTTATTTTTGCAGGCATCTGAGAAGCCCCCTCAGGAGGAATCTGAGAACGACACTAAAAATGCTCAGAAAGGTGAGATAATGGACTGCTCCACACTAACATGTCTCACACATACAACTGGAAATCCAAAGCTAAAAGATAATAATTTCTACCTTTTTTTTATTTTATTTTTTCTCAGATAAGGGTCTGCTGGTTGAAGTTCGTGTCAGCAAGGAATGGTACACAGGCAAAGTCATGGCTGTTGAGGTGATTGAAGAGAGTATTCGCTGGAAAGTGAAGTTTGACTATGTGCCTAGATCCACCCTTAAAGACAGATGGTAAGATACTGCGTCTGTTTTGCTGCATTCAGGGCACATTTAGTTGACTTTGCCAGATAATTAATATCCTATACTTGTATGTGTGTGTTTGTGAAGGGTGATCAAGGGTAGTGATGAAGTCCGGTTGATGCGGCCGCCATCTCCAATCTCTCAGACACCTGACACCCAACAGGAGACTGAGAGGGGTCCGGCACCCATGGAGCCCGACACTACTCAACCAGGAACCAGTCGAGAGGTGACTGACAGTCTCGTCACCATGTTGAGGTGAGCTGATTACAATGAACTTGTGTTGTTAAATCACTGTAAATTATGACTGCCAAGGCAACAATGTTTCATAATACTGTGGCGTGTTCACCGTGCAATTTGTGTTTCCAGGACAATGTTGCGTTACTTTTTCCCTCCCGCTTTTCGAATCCCAAAGGACGATGTTCATAGCATGACGGCTGAGGAGTTGGTGGCCTTTCCTTTGGTGAGATTACACATATATGGCTCAATAGACTGATTCTTAGATTAGAATACAAATTGGAAAAATCAAAGATGACAAGCAACCAAAAAAACACTTATGACGAAGGTCCAGAAGGACCCAAACGTTAGTATGATCAATACATTGAGATGGATGCTGAGCATTGAAAGCAATACAATGATTAGAGAGTGGGTGACTGTACCTGCCGGGGAATTGGTTGTGTCGAGCAATACTACACGTTGTAATAATACTGTGTTATCTCGTTAACTATTGTGTTGTGCTTGTCCAGAGTATTGAGTGCCAGTGTATTATGCTTTTCCTCCTCCTTTTTAGAAAGAGTATTTCCAGCAGTATGAATCAGGTCTCCAGTCTTTGTGTAACTCGTACCAAAGCAGAGCTGATGCCAGGGCCAAAGCTGTGGAAGAGAAGAGCAACAGCAATGAGGTCAAACTGAAGGAGGCAGACGAGAAACTACAGAAACTACGAACAAACATTGTAGCACTCCTACAAAAAGTACAAGAGGTAAGATTGCTTTATCTTTACTTATTGGTGGTCCAAGACAAAGGACATCACACAGATACAATAGTATATATCCCTCTTACCTGTCTATCAATTTATATAATTGTCATTGTTTGCAGTAAATGTTGCTTTTTTTCCACTTTTAGGACATTGACATAAACACAGATGACGAGCTTGACGCATACATAGAGGACCTCCTCACCAAGGGGGATTAAGGAAGGCCGACGAGAGAGAAGAGTGCGTGCACATAAAACAGACCCTTTTGTTGACGTCTCCCAAAGGACATATCTTTGTGTGCAGAAGTGGATGTTTAATCAGAATGTAATGGGTTTGATCTTTGATTTTGATCTTTCCAGCATTTAATCATCACTATTTCACTCTTTAAGTTTTTGCAGGTTCTCTGGTGTTTCTACATTGTTGAGTAGTTGATGGTTTTCTCATTAGTTCTGTTTATTCACCTGCTTATATATGTTAATCTATGTTGCAGACATCCTATCCTGATTGACCTTTTTAAATAATTTTGTGAAGGTCCCTTTTATATAGCCTGCTAATGCTGTGACAACCTATATTTGTTCCCTTTTTCTGGTCCATTGTCTGGTGAGAATGGGACACGCCAAGTGACTGGTCTGTGCTCTGCATTGCAGCCTGTACTATAACATTCACTTTTATTTTTATACACTAAAAAGACGTCAGTGTTGCCTCTTTCCTTCCTCCATCCTGGTCTCCATACCAGGTTCATATTTTACGGTTGGGTGGTGTGCCACAAACGAGAACTACTTACTGGGTTTTATCAGTATGATTATTCCCATATATCCCTCCTGCATTTAAGATATGACTGTTTTGTGTTTATTTTGGAAGAAAAAAAAAAATCTCATTCAAATGCAAAGGTTATGTGTTTATAATTATCCAGTGCCTGTGTCCTTCCTTTTGAGCAGGTTTTTAACATGTCATGGAAATGTTTTATTAAACGGTGCATGCGTTCAGTCTATTTGTTCTGATTAGAGCAAAGGATTCTGTATTTTTGACAAATCTTTACATGGAACAATAAAACAGGTTCAGCAACACATTTTGACAAATGTTTGTCATTGCCTGTATATGTTAATAACAAAATATGGATTGTGAGAGATTTATAGTGACATTTTATATAAAGCAGATTTTTTGTTTGAGCACTGAAAAATATCATTTTAATTGTTCAATACAGCAGTAATGTTTCTTTTATCAAAACTGCTGCTGTGAGCTATATGGATGATCCAGAGGAATGGGAACACCGCTTTGCTTGCATGAAATATTTATCTTTTTAATGTATAATCGAATTTCTATTTAACTATATTATAAAGCCTGAAATCTCAGAAAGATATCTCAAAATCTGGTAGAGTTGGATCAAAATGATCTCCATGCAACTTTAAGTTGCCATGTTTTTTTTATGCCATTCGAGTGAACGGACCCTTTTGCAAAGAACTGGGCTTTTATTTTGAAGGCAAGAGTTTGCAGCTGTGTTGAATGTAAACGGTGCTGGGCTAACTTCAGGTAAAATTGCGAACGGTAATCTTCTCTTACATCTATGAAAGTCAAACATTTGCCATGATAATTCAATGTTATTAAAGCAATCATCGATGTAAACTGTCTAAAAATGATTGTCAATCATTAACATCGTTGAGCTCAGCTCGCTCACTGTTGATATTGTTGCAGAGCGACAGTTTGGTGAAAAGGAGCCAAGTTAACAGGCTGAGCTGGTCAGGTTGGCTACTTGTTACCTGTATTAAATATTAGACTGCAATTAAATCAAACAATACATAATGACTGCTTGAAAAGGACTGAGGAGTGTAATGAACTTTGACCCACTTCGGCGATCCCCATCTTGAGGTTACTTCTGAGCTAAGTTAGCTTTTATTTAAATGTTGCATGGACATTAAATCATTCGTAGTTTACACATAATCTAATTACATTTATGTGGGACGAGTAGTTTTCACTTTAACTGGGCTTGTTTGTTATCAAAGATAACGTTACGTTACTAATCTAGGAAGTAGTAGTGACGTTAGCTGATGTCAGCTACGTATTTTAAAATAGATTGTTATATTAGGGGGACATTTCAGCACTTCATTTTTGAATAACGTCACACAAAATGCCAAAAATGTGTCTTCACAAGTGGAAGCAATGCACTGTGCTCTCCCTGACAGGCTTCGTTCAGAAGAAAGCCATCCTAATCTCTTGTTGTCGGTTTGACTCCTCGAGAGTGTTTTGTACGTTTACTGACCGACTTCTAGGAATATAATAGTTTCAACAAAGTATTGTCATCAGAAGAAATGTCTGTTTATATTATATTTTAAATATAACCTGCTTCAACGTAACATCACTTGTAGATGAACATAAACAAACTTCAATCTTGTGGTGGTAGGCTACTCATATTTAGTGTTAAATGCTATTTTTGGATTGTAGATAATCCTGTGAATTGCTCATGAATAACACCCTGCAGTAATTGTGCTCTCCCTACGGCCCTCACACGGTTACTTCATGTGCGGATCCTCCCCTCAGACTGCAGGTCTTGAGCCATGTCTCTGTGCTCAGCCCTACTGACCCGCCATGTAGCTGGAGGCTGCTGCAGGGTGCTGTGTGGTGTTCCTCCATTGCCGGTCCACATCAGATTAGCCAGTGTCGCTGAGCCAGGCACAAGAGGAACCGATGAAGAACAACTCTGGGAGGCAGCCGGGTTCCTGCCGTTCTCTACAGCCAAAATAGGATCTTTCTTTCAGGAAAGACCAGTTCTGAAGAACCCCTTTCTAGAGGATGCCTTGCTAAGAGGATACCTGAGGAGACACCTGCCCCAGGAGGTGAGGAGGGAGCACAGCTGTGCCATCAGATGCTGTTGGAAATAAACTAAACATAAACTGAGGTCTTGTTCATAATCTGTGTAACTTGTTCACAGGCAGCTTCATCCGACTTGTGTGCATTTGGAGAGCGTGTGGCAAATGAGGTGGACGTCTGGGGTCGAGAGTGTGAGGTTACTCCTCCACGGTTGGTGCACTTTGACCCCTGGGGTCGCAGAGTGGACCACATTGTAACCTCCCATGCCTGGAAACGCATGAAAGATCTGTCGGCACAGGAAGGGCTGGTTGCCATTGGCTATGAGAGGAACTTTGGGGAGTGGAGGTTAGGAGTTAGAGTCGTACTTCCTTTTACGGTTCAATAACATTTTTGGGCGTTTCTAATAGTTGTTCTAAAGGAGAAACTAAGTGTAATTGTGTGTGTGTGTGTGTGTGTGTGTGTGTTTTCCAGTCGTGTGTATCAAATGAGCAAGGTGTACATCTTCTCACCCTCCTCTGGTCTCTACACCTGTCCTTTGGCCATGACTGACGGAGCTGCTAAGGTCATCCAGGTGTGTCAGATAACAGGAAGGCTGTTTTTCACAAGGGCACATGTGTTTGACGTAGAGAGTAAAGGGTGCAACAGGATGAAGTGAAAGTTCCTTTCTTGTAGCTATATCCCAAATGATATCCCCAAATATGTTTGGTATGTTTGACTGTTTCATTTTTAGCTTATTAACATAGCTTTTGATTATTTGGCTGTATATGTGAAGTCCACAGATGTTTCATGGCCAGTAGATGAAGCCTTTAACCGTTTGACCACCCGTCAGCCTGAGCATTTCTGGACATCAGGGCAGTGGATGACCGAAAGACAGGGAGGATCTGACGTGGGTCAGTAGTGACACCCCCAGTTGTCTTGTATCAACCAGTACTAACCTTAGCCAACAGAATACAGACTACAGTACATCACTGATCACTTTCTGAATTCTGAAAAGAGCTTGTTAAAGTCGTTTAGGTTTCAAAAAGAAAAAAAATCTTTCTTCTTTTTATTGCTTTCAAAGAAAAACTTCAGAAATTGTTATTTTTGTTCTAGTGATAATTGTTTTTACTTGAATTATCTGTTGAGGAAATGTGATGAAACACTTAAATGAAATACAAGACTTAACTATTGCGTCATGAGTTGCCTCACCCTGTCCTGCACCCCCTCAGCCAGTGGCACAGAGACTGTGGCTGTTCCCCAGTCAGACGGTTCATACAAACTACACGGCTTCAAGTGGTTCACCTCTGCGACAGACGCAGACATGACTCTTACACTGGCCAGAGTGCAGGACGGAACCGGAGCAACCACAACGGTGCTGCAGACATGGCATCAGTGATCACTCGTCTTGAATTACGTGCAAAGTGATTTAAATGCACTGAATGTGTGCTTGTTTCTCTCCCACAGGGCAGCAGGGCTTTGTCTTTGTTCTATGCAGAGGTGAGAAGAGATGAGGATGGCCGGCTGGAGGGTATAGAGGTTCAGAGACTGAAGGACAAGCTGGGCACCAGACAGATGCCAACGGCTGAGTTACTGCTTGACGGCCTGCCGGCACACAGGGTCAGTTACACATCATCAGCTATTGAAGTCATGAAAAACTGTAGATTAACATCTATGTTCTATGCAGATATGATTGATGCCTGTGAAGCCACACACTTTTACTTGTGATTTAATCCTTCTATTGAGGCAATGCCAGCTGATTTGTTTCACCATTAAGTGAATTTCAGTATCTTTTTTCCCCTCTCTACATTTACAGCTCTCAGAGAAAGGAAGAGGGGTGGCCTCCATAGCAAACATGCTGACCATAACCCGGATACACAACAGCATCTCTGCAGCAGCCGCCATGAGAAGGCAGGATACTGCTCGTACTGCCGCACTGAACCCTGCACTCATTTCTAAAAACATGCTAGAAATAAGCTGATTAACTGTGTGTGTGTGTGTGTGTGTGTGTGTGTGTGTGTGTGTGTGTGTGTGTGTGTGTGTGTGTGTGTGTGTGTGTGTGTGTGTGTGTGTGTGTGTGTGTGTGTGTGTGTGTGTGTGTGTGTGTGTGTGTGTGTGTGTGTGTGTGTGTGTGTGTGTTCATAGGGTGGTCCAGTTAGCTCGTGACTATGCCACTCGCCGCACTGCCTTTGGAAAGCTTCTTAAAGACCACCCGCTGCACATGCAGACTCTCGCTAGGATGGAGGTGAGCTGGTGAGGGGCTGAACAAACGAACCAAACCCTATGCCAAGTTTCCCATCATGCCTCACCCCTGCTTGCTTCTAAAATGGACAGGTGGAAACTCGTGGAGCTTTCCTTCTGGTGATGGATGTGTGTCGCCTGTTGGGCCGAGAAGAAAGCGGCATGGCGACCCAGCATGACGCTCACCTGCTGCGTTTGCTCACTCCTGTGGCCAAACTGTACACTGGGAAGCAGGTGACCAGCTTGTGCAAATGTGCTCACACTCACTGTTTTGACAGCAACCTTACTGTCTGTTTTGTTTTGTGTCAGGCGGTGGCTGTGGTGTCGGAGGGTTTGGAAAGCTTCGGTGGACAGGGCTACATTGAGGATACAGGGTTGCCTGGACTTCTTCGCGATGCACAGGTAAGGTCAATGCGTAAAAAAGAAACAGTGTTTTACAGTATTTGCAATTTTGAAGCTTCCCTGTGTCGTTCGCTCTCAGGTTTTGAGTATATGGGAAGGAACCACAAATGTTCTGTCTCTGGACGTGCTGCGCTGTGTGGCTCGTAGCTCAGGAATGGTTCTTCACGCTTACTTCAGCCATGTCAAGGTACAGAGTCAGGGAAGGATCCTGTCAAACGACTTCAGTCACTAATCTATGACAGAGTTGAACAGGAATGTGCTATGCACTTGTTTTGTTCTCCTTGTAGTCCCTGCTTGCAGGCGCATCAAGTGTTTCCACATTGTTGCCGGCGGTGAAAGCAGTAGACGGTGCCCTCTCTGAACTGGAGGACTTTGTTCAGGTAGCAGCTACAAGAGCACCTGGCTACCTGGAACTAGCAGCCAGAGACCTGGCCTACAGCCTGGCTCGCATCTACACAGGTAGGTGCTCTATCACACATACACTCCTCTCCCTCAAAAGAGTACATCACCCATTTAGCATTGTACTGCTGTCACATTGGCAGACTCTAAATAAACAGCAACATTAAATTAAATGTAATCGATGGAGCAGACCCAGAAATTATTCAATTCACTCTTCCTCCCTGCCAAAACCTGGCACCTACATTACCCACAATGCAACTCCATCCCTAACAGTCACAGATTTCACAGATTTAGGTACATTGTGCAAGTCACGGTTAATTTAGAACTGCTTGCCTCGCGCTGAGATGCGTCTGCTACACCGCTCACATCGCACTGGTACAAACTTCTTTCTGACTCAAGTGATATGACTTAAGGCAATTCATAAGACTTCATGCAGCTCCCACTGGAGCCTCAAAAGGCTGTATATCTTCTTCTTTTTTTTGCGCATATGCACAGACTTTGATATGATATGTAAAATCGGAGGAGTTCCACTTTAACATTATGGCTGTTTACAGGTGCCCTTCTCATTGACCATGCCTGTTGGGAGGGAGCCTCTTCATCTGACATATATGCCGCTCTCAGGTAAAACAAATAATCAAAGGAAAGTCACATTTGCACTTCTTTCTGCTTAAAAACACAAACACAATTTTTATTTTCCTTTATCAGGTGGTGTGAACACGACTTGTGCCCTGTGGCGACTAAACAGGCGAGCGGCTGCTATGATCTCAGAACAGCGGCACTGGATGCTGCACTTGTGTATGGCTGGCCGATCCAAGGCTGAAGGTTCACTGATAGCTGATTAACCTCACCTTAGTTCTGTGGCAGATCTAGTCACTGTCTCCCTCATTATATTTAGATGACTTAGACCATGTTAAAAGAAATAATAAGGTAAAAATAAAACCAACCTCTGTATAAGCACATAAATCAAACTGAGAATTGAGTATCTAATATATTATAGTCCTGTCTAATGTGATTTGGGTATTTTTTATATTTACTTCTGTATATGAAGTACCTGCAATATCTAGTTTTGCCTAATAAATATGGAACTATAGATTTACCATTTATACAGTGTGAAGTGGATAAATTAAACATGGATCCAGGCTTTTCAAATTCAAAGTCATGACTCCTGCATAAATTACACTTGTAGGGCAAGATTAAGCAAAGATCAACAAACCAAAAATAAACTAGAGCACAGGTCAGAAGTAAGAGCAGCAGGAGGAGTTTTACATACAGAACATGCTGCCTTCTTGACGGTTGGAAACATTGTGAATGTGTGAACTCTTATCTGTTTGATAGGAATATACTACTATCTTTTAGTAGTATCTATTTAAAAAAGATATGTCCTTTGCAGTTTTACAAGCTGTATACACCAAATAATTATTTTAAATGGCACTATAATTAATTATATTGTTAGTTCACTCTATTATTGTTGTATTGTACCAAACTATATCGGAAATGAGATACGGGCAAATAATGCTAACAATGCAACGAAGGGATGTACAGCAGATTTTCGGAAAATAAATTAATAAACTATATACTCGATTTTTTTTTCTTTCTGTTTATAGTTTATATTTCAGCATCATCTTCTTTGGACTTTTGAGTTTACGAGGAGTCCGTGAATGCGGCGCGCGTTGGTTGGAAAAACAGTAGGTGGGGTTTCAGGCGAGAACGTACACCATGAACACGGACATTGAAACTAGGAGAGCTTTAAAACACAAATGTGAAATGTTTACGTGAAGCTACAGCCACGATAACGACGTGGATTTTAAGGATTTTTATTCCGTTTTTTACGGTTTCATTTAAACTGAGAGGTCCCGGGTTACAGGAGTAAAACGCCATCACAGTCCTGTCCACCAGAATGAACTCCAGGACAAGGTGAACATGTCTCCGGCTGTTTACCTGCCTCTCCTGCTGGTGCTGGGGGCTCACCGGCAGGTCGCCTCGGGCTCCCATGTCCTCGGGAACCAGCCTGTGGTCGGGTCAGCCGGGCGGTCTTCTCCGAACAACACACAGATCATGATGTTACGAGACAGCAACGACCAGGTCGGTGATCAACCACCACATTTACATGTTAACTGTCATTGGCGTGAAATGCGCGTCTCATGTGTTGTGTGTGTGTTTGTGCGAGCTCTTTACTGGATTCATATCTGTGCGTAGTTGGATTTGAGGCTGACAGGTTGTCAGCCGGGTTTTCCGCTGTCACATGATTACAGCGAAGTGATACATTACATTTTACTATTAAATGTGTCGCGTGCATGATCACATCAGGTCAGATCCAGGTGGATAGTTACGAGTATGTTTATACTGAGGGAGGTGCAGTTTGATAGTGCGACTGAAGATAATGTATATATTCCCTCCTATTGATTTTTTTTTTTTAAATCAATAAAAAGAGGAAGAAAAATTATTTCCAGTTTATGAGACCTCAACAACACTGGACTACAAACCAGGCAATGCAGACATTTGCCCTATATAAATATGTATAAATAAATATATATATAGACACCAGGCGTGTGTGTGTGTGTGTGTGTGTGTGTGTGTGTGTGTGTGTGTGTGTGTGTGTGTGTGTGTGTGTGTGTGTGTGTGTGTGTGTGTGTGTGTGTGTGTGTGTGTGTGTGTGTGTGTGTGTGTGTGTGTGTGTGTGAGAGAGATATGCCACCCTTGAATTTCAACTTGCCACCCTTGCATTTCAACTTGCCACCCTTCTGCCACCCCATGTCAAATTTTCTAGAATCGCCACTGTGCACCACTAAAGAACAACATTAGCTGAAAGGAAAAACACACTCCTTATTTATCACTTATTGTTTCTAAATGTAGTTAAGGTAGTTCAGCATATTTTATTAAATTAATTTGGGTGATTCTTGCTATTTTTGGATCTGCTGCTCCTTATATAGATTTGGCATGGCCATCTCTTGTAGAGGAGTCTTGACCCTATTTTAAAGACATTTTTTGTTAAAGGTTTCTAAGAGATGTTAACTCAACGATGTGTTTATTACTGAGGTAATAGTTATTGATGGTGTATTATATTGGTAAATGTGATCTTTGTAAAGGTAGAGTTTATGACTGAGTTGTTACCGATAATAAAGTGACCGCTGAGTGTTTACACTGTAAGATCATATTTGTTTGCCATTGTGGCAATTTCTTCACTATTTCTGGGTTCATAAGGCCATTGTAAGCAATGTTGTAGGACTGTTTTATAGCAATATTGGATATCCCTCAATACCTTTTTAATGTTTGATTGAGTTACTGCAACAGCTTCTGGGCAAAATATTACAAGCTGCCACATGAAGTCTGTAGTGTGTATTGTACTTCATGGGTACTTGACCCAACAAGAGACACAGAGAGGGGAAATCTGGGGCCCAGTGAAGAAGTTGTCCCTGCTGCACACTAAAGCTTTATTCTGGCTCTGCTCTTTCACAATATTTTAAATTTAAGAATATTTAACAATAAAATATTTGTTATATTCCTCTTGATTTTTGCCTTTCTTCAAATGTGTTGAAAATAATATATAATTGGAGACATTTCCACATGTAAGCAGGTAAACAGCTATCTTTCTTTCCCTGTGTGTTCAGTGTGACCTTGTGATGAACCTCAGTGCTGCAGACCGCTGTGCGTTTGTGAAGAACACAGCAGACTGTAACATGGAAAATGGCTTCATCAACTACCTTCATGTGGCCTTCTGTCTGCTTCCTCCCAACCTCACACCACTCACCATCATTCTCTGTGTAAGACCTGTGTCTGTGTGTGTGTGTGTGTGTGTGTGTGTGTGTTTGTGTGTGTGTGTGTGTTTGTGTGTGTGTGTGTTTGTGTGTGTGTGTGTGTGTGTGTGTGTCACCAGCTGATTTTTTGAGGAAGGTGACTTTGCTGTGGGAGATCACTTATCAAATTTCTGGTTTACCGCTCATTTCACTTTTTGCTTAATGGCGGCTTTTGTAAGAAAGTACAACTTCCTGAATTGTCCCCATGCACCATAACAAATCAGCTGTTACACTGAAGATAGAATTGAACACATTATGGGGAGTGCCAGTGAGATTTAGAAAGATCTACCACGCAAATCTGCCGGTGTAGAATATAAAGGATTTACGTTACAGATTAGGAACAATAGGATCAGTGTGGTCAAACAAGGGGGTGTTTATCAGGGTCAACTTGTTCAAGTAAGTTCATAGAACATTTATCTGCGTTCTACTCAAGCAGAACTCTTGTCTTCTCTGAGTGTGTGTTCAGAAAACGAATCTCTCTGTAACTTTATTCTGCTTCTCCACAGATCATATGGCTGCTCTTTCTGTTTCTCATTCTTGGACTCATTGCATCTAAGTTGTAAGTGTCTCTCATGTTGCCGGTGTCGATATGTGCGACACACAAGTTCCTCTTTATGTGCGTCATGCCAGCAAGCCTAAATCACTCATTTTCATTGATTCGATTCAGCTATGGAGTGTGTTACGCTACGTTAACAAGCCCACATGTGCAGACTACACGCACATTCATGCCCTCAGTGCGTTCAGCTTAATAGTCACATGAAGAAGAGTCACATGACTGTCGAGACTGTCAAAGGAAGGACAGTTTGTTCTGCTCGTTTACCCCCAACCACTAACCAAGCTACTACAGTAGCTGAATGTACAGAAGCTGCTGTGTTTGATATTAGAGAAGGTTTTCATTACTCTTTGATTTTTTCATGAGCATACTCACTTTTTTGTGACTTTTCTCACCAGTTTCTGTCCCAACCTGTCAGCCATCTCTACCAGTATGCACCTCACTCACAATGTGGCTGTATCCTTCGTGTACATAAAGCAATCAGACTGTTGATTCACCAACACATTCCTCTCTCAGAGTGATTGATTTTTGCAATTTCCCTTTCGATAATGTTAGATTATGTTTTTGTGAAGAACATTTTCCTTGACCGGAGTTTGTGTTGAGGGCGTGACGTTTCTGGCTCTTGGTAATGGAGCTCCTGACGTCTTCAGTGCCATAGCAGCTTTCTCCCAGCCGCACACCGCTGGGCTGGCTGTCGGAGCCTTGTTTGGTAGGCACGGTCTCTCACACACACACACACACACACACACACACACACACACACACACACACACACACACACACACACACACACACACACACAGACACAGACACGCCATAAACAACTAAAGCTTTTTAATATGAACATCTGGTTGCCCTTTCTCCTAATCATGCTCCATCTCTGTCTCCCTCCCTCCCTACACAGGAGCTGGTATATTCGTCACCACAGTGGTTGCAGGCAGCGTGGCGCTGGTGAAGCCTTTCGCTGTGGCCTCCCGTCCATTTCTGCGTGACGTCATCTTCTACATGATTGCAGTATTTTGGACTTTCCTCATGTTGTACAGAGGAACCACGTCACTGGGAGAAATACTGGGTATATACTGGATGGGAGAGAGAGAGAGAATATATACAGTACATATATAAATACATGTGGCATATATCCCTTGATTCTGTACGACTTAAATAATTGGATATGTCATTTATTCTTTACTTATTTAGGATTATAGAGGACTTTGCAGCCTTGCAGGGTGGTGTATGTCTGCAATGTAAGGCTGCAATCTCATCTATTTTCGGACCAAAAACAATCCCAGAATGCAGTTCACAGCGATGCTTTTCTGTAAATCACCTACTCTCTGGTACAAACAGTATTATATACTGTAGGACTTGCTGTGTATATATAAAGTGCCAAGATCAGTTTTACTTCAAGCTCTCAGTATTTTACACACACAGAGACACTTTTTGCTTCACTGTGCTTCACTTTCTTTTTTTTTTAGGGTACTTGGGTCTCTATGTGGTGTATGTATTGACTGTTATTATCAGTGCGTACATCTACAACCGGCAGAAAAATTCAATGAACTCCAGTGTCCGGAGCGATGCACATAATCCAGGTTAGAAACACAAATACGTATACACACAGAAAAATACAAAAGAAAAATGTCATAATTGCCAGTTTGGGCATATTTCTTTGTCTTTGCAGCTGAGTTTCACTCGTCCGACTCGTCTGATGAGGAAGACGTCCCCTGTCTGACTGGAGGGAGCATCCAACAGGCGCAAGGTGGGAATGCAGCAGCCTTCTATGAACCACTATATAAATTAATAAACAGCATGATTAGGAAGATAACATATATACACACACACACACATGTGTATGTTATCATCCTAATCATGCTGTTTATTAACATATATATATATACATACATACATATACATATGTTTGTGTGTGTGTGTGTTTCAGAGTCAGAGTACAGGCCACTTCTTCCTTACTCTGAGTCCACAAGTCAGATCCTGCTAAACTCTCTGAACCCGGTGGACAACAGGAAGTGGAGGAGGAAATCATGGAGCTGGAGAGTCCTCAAAGTCGTGAAGGTGTGTGTGTGTGTGTGTGTGTGTGTGTGTGTGTGTGTGTGTGTGTGTGTGTGTGTGTGTGTGTGTGTGTGTGTGTGTGTGTGTGTGTGTGTGTGTGTGTGTGTGTGTGTGTGTGTGTGTGTGTGTGTGTGTGTGTGTGTGTGTGTGTGTGTGTGTGTGTGTGTGTGTGTGTGTGTGTGTGCGTGTGAAGTGAGACAGATTCAAGGGGGCAGTGGAAAAGCTCAATGCCTGAATGAATCTGGTTAGTACACCAAGTCAAAAGACTGAAACGCTCTTTAAAGCTCTGCTGAAACCCATCAGACACCCCTAGAGGTCCTGTTGCTGCTCTGCATCCCTGTGGTTGACCCTGATAAAGAAGACAGGAACTGGAGACGCCCACTGAACTGTTTCCATCTGATCACTGCTCCTCTGGTGTGTGTGCTCACCTTTCAGTCTGGAATGTGTAAGTGCAGCATGGTATACTGCAGCAGCCATAATCAGATTAAATATATGGTTGAAACATCACCCTGCTTTTTGTTTTTTATTCTCCTTCTTTATTTCTTTCTATCTAGATGGAGATTATATGATCCAAGGGCAGTTTCCCCTCTGGCTGCTGATGCTTCTGCTGGGACTTTTCTTGTCTGCTATTGTGTTTTGCACCACCACTAATGACTGTCCTCCAAAATATCATCCTGTAAGTATTTGTGTTTTTTAAGTATTTATTAAGTACTGGACAAATAGAAAATGGGACTGATGTGGGTGCTGGAGGAAAAGTCAAAGGATCACCAAAGTGGGATTAATTCTCTGGGGACCAATTATTTTATGGCAATCCGCCAATAGTTATTGAGATATTTGACATAATATATACAATG
The DNA here is from genome assembly GCA_023566465.1 of Cottus gobio. Lineage (NCBI taxonomy): Eukaryota > Metazoa > Chordata > Actinopteri > Perciformes > Cottidae > Cottus > Cottus gobio. Next base: position 17,161,139 of record CM042218.1, on the reverse strand, counting down.
ACTCTAACACCTTAAACTATGTATACTGAATATATTCATCACAATCGCTGCTAAACCGGATGGAATTAATGTAGTGTTTTTTAAGTTTTGTCTTTTCCCCTCTCCAGCTGTTTGCTCTATTGGGCTTTGTGGTGAGTGCAGTGTTGATCAGTGCAGCGGCCTCTGAAGTGGTCAGTCTTCTGCACATGCTCGGTGTGGTGCTGAGTCTCAGCAACACTGTGCTGGGGCTGACCTTGTTGGCCTGGGGCAACAGCATAGGAGGTGATATTTGTAAACCCGATTCATTTTTTCCAATGGTAGATGTGTATGTCATAAAAAAGTCATAGTATGTCATAAAAGGTCAAAGTAGGGTATGTAACAAAGTTATAAAAAAATACTATATGGGTACTATATATAGTTATATAGTACTATATATTTACTGGTAAATATATGCTCGTAATTGATAATAATCTGCATGCATCTCTTTTTCAGACTGTTTCTCTGACATCACAATAGCCCGGCAGGGTTACCCACGAATGGCCATAGCTGCCTGCTTTGGAGGCATCATTTTCAGTATCCTTATTTTTAATATGAGTTTCAATATAAAAACGATTTATGTACATGTGTAACAGTGGCAGTTAATGAATTGTCCTTGACTATATTTTCTTTAGACATGCTGTTTGGAGTGGGTATAGGATGTCTGGTGCAGATGGTTAACACGCACTCCATTGTGGAGGTAGTCTTCTCAAATACACAGATCAAGAGTTTAATATTCTAGTTAAAGGTTCAGAGAAATATAAACGTGGCCATGAACCCATGAACATTGATGCATCTTTGTCTCTTCCCCCTCCTCAGTTTGATCCAGAGGGTTTGTTGACGTGGGTGCTTGCAGGATCTCTGGGTTTGTCCATGGTCCTGTCGTTCGTCATTGTCCCGCTGAGCCGGTTCCACTTGGGTCGGAATTATGGGATCTTCCTCCTCGTCTTCTATGCCATCTTCCTTCTCATTGCACTTCTCACGGAGTTCGGTCTGATCCACCGCATGTAGATTCTAATCTCAGGCCAGTCTGAGATGAGGGACACACTGGAACAGAGCTTCACCCTCTTCTAAGCATAATTTTAATGCACTATTTATACAAGTCAGCAGAACTTTGTGCACTTGCCTTTTATCAAAAGACATTCAAAACCAAGCAGGCAAAAGAATGACAAACAGACTTTTATGGTCAGAGAGAGCTGAAACTTTCACACTGTGCCTTTTATTCAACTTCTTGTTTGTGCTGACTGGAGCAGAGATGGCACTTTGTGAGTCCAGAGGGAAAACACAGATTGTAGAAATGTGTAATGTTAAACATGTTAAAATTACCTTTTACAAAGCTGCTTCTAAGGAATTAAATATTTTTTGGTTTGGTATTTGTTTTTTACAGGTCGTGGTAATGGTGTGCTGGTATGTGTTAATGATTCATTGTAAGTAAATAAGCAGTTACCAGCTGTATGATAATACAGCAAAAATACATATGTATACGCACTTGACAATTCAAAATGTTTATTAAAATCCCTTCTTAACTCACCGAAAATACATTACAGAATAAGAAATTATACAAAAGTGAAATACTTTGAGTCTGTTGAGACATTAGTTAGGAGATACACTGTAATAGTTTTGGGTTGAGCTAAAAGGAGTGTAAGTGTTTATACTTTTAGTTTTAGATAACTTGGATGTAGTGTCTGCTAATACTAATCAGATGATCCAATCAACTAAGGCATCAGGTTAAAGTACTACAGGAGGTCACAAAAGGCCTACAGCAGTATACACACACAACATACCGTAGTAGTATAGGCTCCCTGGTAATATTGGCCCACAAAAGCTTAGCTTCACTGGTCAAGCAACAGACGTGCACTGCTGTCCTCTTGTCTGTGGGGAAGGTTCCAGGAGGGACTCGTCATCAACTCGTCTCACGTTCTCCCGGACTAGTTTTCCACAATAGTAACTTGGAGCGTGGGGAACTGGGGAAGACCTGGAGTAATGGAGTTTATTTGCATTTAAAAACGCTGAGATGAGGATGGGTATGTACTGCTTGCACTCTGTGCATTAGTTGACACTGTGAGGTCCAGTCTGCGAGTTGAGCTGAGGCTCTGGGAAGGAAGACGGGTCAGAGACTGGACTGTCCAGATCCTGCTCCAGGCTTTGTTCTTGCTCAGGCAGGTTTTCCCTTGAATACTGGGTATACCACTCGTGCTGAAACAAGACGTAGAGACAGTGAGGAGGAGCTTACGACAGACCAACGACTGACATGGCATTCAGAATAATTTCTGCAGTTTTTTACCTGTATCTCCTCCTCGTACATTTTCATGCTGAGGTCACTCTTCGTCCTAGACCTGCGACCTAAATAAACCAGAGACGAGTGCTGTACACACCGAAGCACAAAGGAAAGTGGATTAGTGAGATTTCACGTGAAGAACAGAGGAATAAGAGTTGATTGTCCGTTTTGTCTTACCCCTCCCCTGTCCATAGTTTGTAGGACTCCCTGTAAAGAGCTGAGCGAAGACAGTCCTGGGCAGGTCTGTTTGTACAGATCCAGAGTGGACAGAGCTTCATCCCGACTCACCTCCACTTCAAACACTATCCCGTTCTCATCTGGAGCATGTGCATACACAGACATTAAAATAAAACGGCCAATTTGTTCAAGAAATACTGCAGAAGAATTAATGTATGTCTTCAATGTATTGAAGAATACATAAAGGCGTTTGTTTTAAAGACCTATACATTTCAAAATGTATGCACAATATACACACACGCTCAAACTCACCCTCTGGGTTTTCCACTGGTTCCCGGTTCTTGCGGCTGTAGTTCATGCGGAACACAAAAGCATCCAGAATGAACGCCACAATGATGGTCATCACCACCTGGAGAGATACAATATCACACACGCACAATAACACAACAACATTAACGCACAGATTGAATCACAAATGCAGTGTGTACTTCAACAGACAATTTCAAAAACACATGACTTCACAGGCCTCACCATGGTGACTATGTAAAAGGTCATGAAGTAGAGCCGGCTCCAGTGGGTTGTCATAGACGTTACACCTTCCTAAAAGACAGTAAACATCAGAAAAACAGCAACACGCCACTACTCTGCAGACTAATACAAGCAGAGGGTTAAATGCCTCTTACCATGGTAATGTACCAGTTATTGACCACAGTCAGTTCAAACAGAGTCACTGGGGGAAAAGGAAAATAAATGAACACACAAATTGGATAACAGTGACTATTTCTCTAGATGGGTACATTTTCCTAACAAATAAACTATCTACTCCTGTTTGAACAACGTTTTTTCAAAACAACAATGCTATTAGGCGACTGTGGCTCAGTGGTTAGCAAGTCAGTCTTTCAATCAGAGGGTTGGTGGTTCAAACCCCGCCTCAGCCAGTCCATGTCGTTGTGTCCTTGAGCAAGACACTTAACCCTCGTTGCTCACCGTTGCTGTGTCTACAGTCTACTGTATAGCATGTAAGTTGCTTTGGATTAAAGCGTCAGCTAAATGTAATGTATTAAGTTAATAGCTGGCCATGGGCCTTCGTGGTGGTTCCTGCTATAAAAGATGTAGTAGTGAGTCTCCAGGACCATATTTTGCCCGAACGATAAGTCAAAATATGTCGAAAAAGGTCACAGTTTAGTTTGTTGAATAAAGTTATACTATGGTATGACATGAAAAGGGTAATACATGCAAAGTATTCAGGCTTTTTTTAAATTAAACTTTAGATTTGAGACCTGTTTTATGTCTTCTGTAAGAACAAATGGGCTGCTGAGAACCACAAACAAATCAGGAATTGGAACATACTGAGATACTGACTAACACATATTTGGTTTTGGGCTTTTCATGGGATTGGCTGAAAAAAGCAACAATAAAAAATATTTCCGTCCTTATTTTTTTAGAAGAGATTTGAGGAATTACCAAAGCTGCTGAGAATGTTGTTGAAGTTATTGAGGTAATAGTAGCCTTCTTCCAACACAGTTTTGTTGCCATTGGTGACGTTTATCTGTCTGTACGAGTCTGCCACTGTGCTGGTGCTGAGAAGGAAAAGAAATAGAGTGAAGAGAACATCATTTATCATCTTGTGCCCAGGGTGTAAGACATTGCAGAAGACCAGAGTTAATGCCAATACTTGCCAATCAACCAATAAAGAGAATACACAAAGATAATGTAATGGCTTGACTCACTTGCAGCAGTTGGGATAAACCACATCTGCAAAAAACTCCATCCCAACAATGGCAAAGGAGTAGTAGAAGATGATTAAGGTCAACCCCAGACTTGCCATCCTGGGGAAGAGCTCAAACATGGTGTCCAACACGTTACGATATCTCTGCTTTATCTTAAACAACCTGTGAAAGACAAAAGATCACACTTTTATTCCATTAACATACATGAACATTATTCTCTTAAGAGTAAGAAATAAAAGTGTACCGGAGAAGCTGAAGTGGTCGGAGAACTACGATGAAATAAAACGGCTCCATGTCGAAGGCCAGAGCAATGATGCCCAGGAAGGCAAACACTGTCACTGAGAAATCAAATCTGGACAGACAAGCACAGTGAACATGAACACCAAAAACAGCACCAGTTTTGGTCCATGTTGAAATAAATTGTATTTGTAGTTTTCACAGAATTGCCACATTAAAGTTAGGGTTGGTAATCTTGACAAACAAGCAAGAAAAGAACCAAAGAAAACAGCCCAGTGTTGCCAACTCTTCTCCCGTTAAAGTACCCAGCAGCATCAGCTCCAACAGTTGCTAAATCTAGAAAGTCGCCAACTTGGCGACTCCAAAGCAACTTGCCCAAAATGATCATAATGAACGTAAACAAGAAACTATTGTTGTTATTGTTAGAGGCTCACGGCTGTTAAGCTAGCAGCTTGTGGAAGACTCCCATGAGGAGCAATCAGTGAACGGGCAGAATATGTGCAGGCGGGAGGGCAGGAAGGGAAACTAGCAAACTAGTAGGACTGTAATAAGACCATTCAATCATTACAAATGCAAAAATATGACGAGCTGATTACAGTCATGCAGCAGCCACAGATACTGTATTTTTCTTTTTTTGTCAGAGCATTCGATTCATTGATTGCTGTCAGGATATATATTTATAGGCAGGATATATCATGAATGTTTTTGAAGAAGATTACCAACCCTGCCTTTAGGGTTATAGTACTGAATCCAAATGCAGAGACTGGAACAGGCTCTATGGATATATGCAGTCTTATGTTCGCTGTGTCGGAAGTTTGGATTTCAGTACTCATTCAATATGTCAATCAATCAACCCAGTATCCAAGTTATTACTCACAGATTCCACCCAGAGCTGAAATAAGCCATTGGCCCCAAACCAGTTATTTTCAATAACACCTCTACACCATAAACTAAAAGTGGAAGGACAGAGGCAGAGTTAATATTGCATAAAAGTGCATAAAAACAACTTTAATTCTTGACACCCTCTAGTTTTACAGCAAATGATGATTTGTTTCATGTGAGACGGAGATGGCACGCAGCCTACTCACTGGTCAGAAAAACAATGTAACTCCAGGGTACAAATCTGGACCAAGAAAATCCACCTGCATGAGGACAGAAAGGTGAGAGATTTGTAGGGCAAAACACTTTCCTTCCATCACATGCCTTTTCAAGGGGAGAGATCTTACTATTCAGCGTGTACGTCTCCACCAGAATCCACACACCATTGATGGCTACCACCACATCTGCAGCCAAGAGAAAAGGTTAAAAGGGTTTACAATGAGAGACTTTGGCTCGGTATGTCAGAGGAAAGCAGGGAGAATGTAGATGATTACACTTACACATAGCATATTGGAAGGCCTTTGACTTCACTAGCAGGTTGATGCCTATTAAAGTAGAAAGAAATGCACCGAAAATATGGATTCAAGAAACAGAATTGTTTAGTCTAATGAACACAGGAAGAGAAAAGGAGAACTTGCCTTTGAAAATGAGGAAGGTCGTTTGAGGAAGGTCATCAAACCAATGTTCTCCACTGCGTCGTGCCTAAACAACACACACACACACACACACACAGTACATGTACACTAAAGTGATACAAAATAGAGTAAATTATAACGGCTCAGTACAAATATACAGTAAGGCTACGTACCTTCCATTTAAGGCCAGTGACCTCAAAGAACTTGTAAAAGTCCAGTAGACTGTAACAGAACAAACAGAAAATGTAACAATGCAATTAAATGCAGAAGGATATTCACAGAAAAGTGTGTCAGGTGGATTACCTGAGCATATGAGCCCCTGAGGTGTTGAGAGCTTTATATGTGAGGAAGCGGTCTCTTGCGGACATTCGTGGTCTGTAAAATCGCATCAGACCGTCAAACTGTTTCAGCGACACACCCATCGGCCTCTGATGGGAAAACAGCAGCAACCCAGATTAAACGCCGTGGCCGTAAGCGCTTCATAAAAATAAATAATTGGGACCAAACATACATCATGATACATAGAACAGTGAAGTCTTACCTGACGGCTAACTAACAGCTGAAAGGCATGGTCAATAGCAGAGCGTTTGTGAAGTAAAAGAGATTTAAACTTCATCTTCTCAACACCATTAAACGTATCAAACACCACTGCCAAGAGCTGGAGGGGGACAGAGAAGTGAAGCTGATGAGTGATTACATTAAAGGGCTTACTGAATGCCATGTCTAGTTTTAATAGGAATGAAATGTTTGAAGTGGTGAAAACAAGGCGAACCCTAACCCTATTTTTACCAGGTTCATGATGAAGTAGAGTTCTATGGAGAGGTAAACAATGAAGAAAACACAGGACCAGCGGTTCTTGGAGTACGCTGGCATCATCACATCAGGGAAACTACAAGAAAGAGGGAAGCATGAGATACACAAGTCATGAGATACAAAGTACAAAACGTGAAATCAGCCTAAACACACATGTGGTGAGGAAAAAGCCTGCATTTATGAGATCTAAAAGTAGGAAGTATTGACAATGAACATTACTATATGCACGGATGTGCTTACTTTGCTGTGGTAACCAGGACAAACAGACTGACGAGGCTGTTCTCCAGGGTGCTGAAGTACTGTGGTGAGAGGAGACGGTTTATATCACAACGTCTGACCACCAGACTAAGAAATCCCCCAAACTCTTGAAACGCACACAAACTAATGCTAGGCACTAAAGATTCAACGTACCGGGTCAGCAGTGTTTGGAGAGAAGAGGCAGAAACCTGGGACGAGACAACAAGCACACATAGTAACAGAAACCCTGTTTCTTCTAAAAACAGTAGATGGTTTACTCTGAACTATTTTATAATTTTTCAAAAAAAGAATCAACAGCCTTTAATATACTTGAAAATAATAAGCATTCTTACCCAAGATGGCAAAAATAACCATGAAGAAGAGTAACAGTAGGAGGATGTCAATAAAAGGTGGAAGGGACTGGAAGATCTGACGCAAGTTTCTGATTGGATGAAAGAAACCTCATCAGGGATGATGCGTTTAACAGTAAAATCAGTGGTGTCTGTGTGTTCAAGGGGTGGGATAAAAATCTTGTAAAACCAAAACTTTGACCTGATTGTGAGTCTGTGTTTGTTTTAGTCAGTATGTACCTGCGCACAGCACCACAGTATCTACAATCCACCAGGAAAATTGGTCGGAGAGCTCTGGTCACTCTCACGTGAGACGTCTGTCTGATCAGAACCACTATGGCCTCCACAAACTGTAGCAGCAACACACACGTCTGAACAAGGAGAAGCAACAACATGAACAATATGCATTAACGGAAGCTGAATCCCAACCTATGAAGTGCAGCCTGCAGAGAGCAGAGGGACTGCCTTCCCTCATTGGACCGGACGCTATGAGAGCAAGCATCTGCCATGATGAAGAGACTATCAAGCCTTCAGAAAGTACCCGTCATGGATCACTTACCTTTACCATGGTCCTCTTGTGTCGTATGAAGGTGTGGAAGCCTAACCAGCGGAGTTTCATGCATAGCTCAAATGCCACCATAACCAAAGCAAGCAGCTCCAGAGTGGCGTGGACCTGCAGAGGTATCAAATACACAGGTACTTTTACAGCAAACTGTGCGTATGAGCTTGCGTTTGTGTGTTTATAAGAGATAAGAGATAAGATAATCCTTTATTAGTCCTGCAGTGGGGAAATTACAGGATTACAGCAGCATTGCTCACAGTAAGTAAAAGATTTTTAAAAAAATCAAGTAATATAAATAAACAGTAAACAGTACTAAACATAATAAAATAAAAACAGTAAAGAAGAATATTGAATATACAGAAGAATATTGAATATACAAGATATTGCACCAGATGTGTACTCACGTAGACGTCCAGGCGCAGCGAGGGCACAGCTGGAGCTTCACACAGAGACAGCATCATCAGCAGCAGGCCTGTCAGCAGCTCCATCATGTAGAACAGGTGGTTGTGGGCAAACAGGTACGCTGCCAGTGCCTTCGGGCTTCGAGGATGGGTGAAGAACTTATCATTGTTCTCTCCCTCCTGTATATGACATTTAAATAACCCATTTAAATCACACAGTGTAACCCTTTTTTGTTTGTTTATTTATTGATTCTGAAACACGTTGATTCAAATAATCTCCTCCCACTATGGAGCGGTGTGGTCTGAGAATCACAATGCATTAGCATAACTTAAATTATGACATAATGTGTAGAAATGCAGCCACCAAAAATAAATATATTTCATGCTACGCCAAAAACACTGAATACAATTTTTTTTAGAAACAACTTTACAACACAAATCTCTAAAAATATAATGAAAAGGCCTGTTTATTTTTGTATTAAATATAAGAGGAAAACTATTTTATAGTTGTGCTTCCCTACTTTCTTTTGTATTTTGAAGTGTTTTGTGTCCTTATTGATGTATTCTATTGTTCTAGCAGCTGTTCATGACATAAGTATAGACACATTGAACGACCACAACATTTAACCATCTATAGGTAATATGGTGTGGAGGGTGTAATAAAAACCATTATACAAGAATGTATCTCAGCTGCCCCGTACACTCAGTAACTAACAAATTCCAAAATCCACTGCTTGTAAATACCTGCAGGTAGATGGCTGCTTCTTGGTAGTTCATCTCCCAGCTTTGGCGCAAGGACACATTCTGGGCTCTGTGGTTGTGGGGCCCGGGTGTGGAGATCACAGCGTTGTTCCCTATGTCATAATTGCCTCCTCCCCCATCTGGAAGATAACACGTTCAACATGAAAGTGTAAATGTTTTGATGCAGCTTATATGTGGAAAAGAATAACACATTTTAATTTCACTTTCCATATCCATACTTTTGTATGTGGGACACAGACACACAGACACACACAGGCCTACCAATGCAGTCTAGTTCTAACTGTGAGGCAATGGAAGAGATCACTACTGGACTCCCGTTGTGGGTCTGATCTTCATGGGAACCATCTGCATGTCCACATATACACTCCATTGATCAGTTTGGATTTGTCTCTGTGCACCAGCTGTGTGAATGAATCAAGGTCCCTAAGGTCCACAGCACAAGTGTGTGTGTGTGTGTTGGTGTCATCCACAGTGCCCTGGTCTTGTTCCAACATCGACACACATCTGGAGATACAGATGGCCAAACATTCCACGCCGGCCTGATGCAAACTCCAGAAACTCAGTCCAGAGGCGAGTCCTTACAGATTCAGAAATATTCAGGTCAAGCTGCGAGATCAAAAGTGACACTGGAGACTGAACAACGCTCAAAACAATTGACAATGCTTATGAAGCTCAGTACTTCTTTGACAATTGGTTTCTTCTTTTGGAACAGAACCTCTCTTAAAGTCGCCTAGATGAGAGAGATACTGTCACCATTGAGAGTGAAATGTGATGTGCACACATTAGCCTCCTGCCTTAGCCAGAGTTTGAACTTTGAATCCAGTGTAGCCACTCAGAAAGAAACTGCTGTGTTTGCACTGATATCACATTATCTATTATGTCACCTTCCTTCTACAGACAGGATACGGACACAAGAGAGATAAAACACAGGAGGAATTAAGCCTGCGCTACAAGAGAGTGACTAACTTCAAAAGACAGGAAAGACGTCTAGATCTCTAAGAACACCAAGAAAGCAGTGTGATATTGTAAGACCTCATCCAGAATTACGTAACAACTTTCTTTTAAATGACACATATTGTGTAGGTTTAAAAATAAAGAACTGTCTGCAAAATTTGCTCAAAAGTTAAATTGAAAAGATTAAATCCAGATTCAAATTTGTATTATCTAATAACCTTGAATTACAGATTCAAGCAGGATCTCCCAAATATAAATGAACACAATAAGTAAACACACTATGTGTCTATTAGCAGCTGCATCATGTAGTCCGGTGTGAGTCTAGGCGCTCTTCCCACAAACTGTTTCTGCTTCAGCACGACTCCTTGGAATAAAACGTTGTGGAGAGGTCAGTCACAGATTGTTCCTGTCCACCGTCACGGCAGCAGATTAAGCTGAAGTGTGAAGATCAAATTCCAGTCCAGCGGCAGCCGACTGTAATCCTGACAAGAGTACACCCCTTGTCTGTCATGTGCCACTCCAACCCCTCATTTGTTTGAGAACAATAACATGTTCACAGCTCCCGTTCAAAAACACGATGGGGTCAGGCTCACAGAAACACAAACAGGCTCAGCAGTCATGACCGTTTCTCCCAGGACAAATTAAATCTAGTTTTGTGGTGATCTGAAGGGTCCTGACCACGCTGACTAAAACTGAACTCCACACTTCTATACAGGCGATTGGTTTGCCACTGAGGTGATACAATGCAACCCTCTTTCCCAGGGTCCAAGTTCAAACTCCCTCTCTTTCCAGAACGCTCCAACAGCAATCAGCAAGAACAGTGTGATACTTCCTCTTTGTCCACCATTCCCAAATATCCAGAGGAAAAAAAACTCCTCTTCTCTTCCTGTTCATCTCGAGAGCAAGAGAAAATTATCCAGTACGCTCACGAACACAGACACACGTACACACAGGCTGCAGACATTCACACACGGTACACACACATGAGCACCAGGGAGGGGCTCAGGGGTGCACCAGTCTGCTGAGGCAGCAGTTTCTCAGATGGGTCATTTTGTAGCTTATATACAAAGGCAGCAGGATTACTATGTTTAGTGGATGCATGGATACCCATACGTAGAACACACACACACACACACACACACACACACACACACACACACACACACACACACACACACACACACACACACACACACACACACACACACACCTCCATTAATGCATTGTGGCCTAGACGTGCAGCATGTATGCTGCATACAGTAAACAACATTCAACATCTTCAGTGCTGGTAAGTCTACAAGCATTAACTTCATCTCACAAAATATATTAATATAATAGCGTATTAAAAAAAACTAAACATTAATCAATAAACAATACTATAAAGTTCTATAAGTACAAAAACAGAATGGATCCCTCATGCAGAACAACCAACCAGCCTGTTACATGTTTAGTTGCTACATAACTTGAGTGGAAAGTATTTTAGAGAAGGTTGGATTCAAATGTGTGTCGTTTTGGAGACTGTAGTTTGCTTTGATGATGTCCTACCTCTATAAGAATGACGGCATACTAATAATTATAAACATCTATTAATAAAACAATGCAAAAGCACCACAAACTACAACTTTCGTAATGACTATAACGTTGAAACAAATATATTTACATCACAACCTTCATGAGGCTGGATATATTGCAACGCTGTTAATATTATACTGCATTAGCTTGAGCTGTGATCAACTGAGTGTATTTGCTCACATGGCTTTTTGCTTTAATGTACATCTAGCTGAGAACGACAGGAAGGACTTACTCTCATCCCCCCGCTCAGTGTCCTCGTTGAGCAGACCGCTGTTTGCTTCGTCCCAGGTTAAGATGAGAGGCACGTCGTCGTCAGACTCCATAATAGCAGACACACAGGCTGCAAGCAGCCTTGATTTATCAATGTTCAATGAAAGTCAATCTAAGCTACTCACTGGCTAAATGAGTGCAAGATAACTGCACATTGTGTGCGCGTGTGGGGAACGCCAACCCTTTAGTTAAAACCCGGATAGTTTAGGGGCTGTGCTAACTGAGATGAAAGCTAACTAACGATGCTCTGGTGAGACATGCAAAACAGGAAGTAACAGTTCTCAAGTTACGTGAAGCAGACACGGTCTGTCGGTCGCAGCTTTGGTCTTAGTCCTGTCACAAACAGCTTTTATCCCCAAATCAACTGGTTCAGTGTCGCTCAGGCTAACGAGCCGAGACTGCCGCCGGTGTGTGTCCATCATGGCATCGCTGCACACAAACCTTTCTGCTGAATAACTATGTCATGCGTGTTTTGATAACATTTAACGAAACACACAAATGTTATATCTTGGTTATTCGTTCCGTACGCAACAATAACTGACACATACAAAAGATATTACAAAAGCTCAACATATACTGTGGTTATAGCTGGATCAACAAACATTCACGACACTGAAGCCATTTACGGCAGGCTAAGTGAACGTTGACAGATTTTCAAAATAAAAGTAAATGACTCTAAGATAATGTTGTAAAACGCCTCTCACATTAATTCATTAATTAGTAATAAGATACTCATATTTTCATCTATTTATATAATGCATTATAAGCTTTCTGAATTATGTGCCACTGATGTGGTACCCTCAATCGCAGTAGTGGTATCTTAGCAACAGAGGAGAAAAAAAGTAAACATATGTTCTGCTTGCCGTCCACTTCCGACTCGACAGGTAACTACGCAGCTTATTAACGCTATATAACATACATAGGGGAACACAAGCTCAAGTACGGTCATGAAGCTACAGTAGGCTTTATGTCACATCACGCTAGAGTGGTTACAAATAGTCGTTGTACCCCCATATGACGAGTCTGTGTTTGTTCAGGCTTTTCCTTTATCTTCGCTATTTATTTAAAATACTAGGGAGAGTTACTTATTCAGGCCTCATTGAATGTTTTGACGTCAGCTAGTTAAGTGGGCACAAGTGGAAAAGGTTTGGGGGAGCACTGGCCCAGATAACAACCTATATTGAACTAAACTATCTTTACAAAGTAGCCAAGTAAGTGGATATCATATTGTCAGCTGATATAGACAAACACTGTAAATACAACCTATACAAATGCTACAACATTAATCTTGTGTTATGTTTAACTGTTTTCCTACCATCCAGTGACATTATGTCTGCAAAGGAGGCCACAGTGTTGACAAAGACAAAGAGCCGATCAGAAGATTCTCCAAAGGGACACAAGGTGTCACAGAAGAAGTTGCTCTCTCATGAGGCTCAATGTATCTCAAGCATATTGGAAAACTGCATCCTTCAAGTTGAGATTGCAGCTACTCTGCCTGCTGTACCCAGTGTGTCCAGTGTTGTGAACAAGGAATTGAGTCGGGCAATTAAAGAGCATCAAATATTGGATAGAAGACTGGAGACACTTGATGGTCTCAAGCAGATGTCAGATGGGGAACAAGAGGGAGAAGTTGGGAAAGCAAGGGCTCAGCTTGAGAAGGACATCAAGAACTCTGTCAGGGATCTGCTCAGAGTGGCCCGAGCCCATGCAGATGTCATTTTTGGTTTGAGGGCAGAGCTAGGTATGCAATTAGGGGAAATTGAGTGCATGCTAATTAAAGGTCTTGAGAAGTTTCACAGCCATGTAGTAGAAAAGTTGCTGACCGGTCCAGATGAGGAGCTACAGCACAAGCAGGTGTCTTCCACCTTCATCCACAATCTGGAGGAAATAGTGTCACAGGAAGAAGAAATAGCCACAGCCATGAAGGAAATAGATGCGAAGGTGACGTATACCAAATTGGATGTTGAAGAAGAATACTCTCACTTACAAGAGTATTGTCTACCACACATATAACTTGCTTCAATATAGCTATAAGAATAACAAAGATTTTTTTATTTTTTTATGCCATTATATCTTCAAATCCTGACTGTTTACCTATACCTCCCTTATCTTTCTGTTTGTATCACAGATTTCTCAGGATAATGATAAAATACAAAATTTGCAGCATTCTTCGACAGGGAACACACAAGAACCGGATATGTCACTTCTTGCTGACAAGCAGAGACAGTCACATATGAAGTTGTCAAAGATAAAGCAGACCAGTATAGAACAAGAGATCAAACAACTAAACAGTCAGCTCAATAATTTGATCCTCAAAAACAGGGAGGTAGAGAGAGAAATCCAAGAGGTAAGTTTAGTGTATCATTTTATCAACATGTTACAATAAATTGTAATGTTTTATTTTCATTAAAATGCATGTCACTTCTACTGCTTTTTTCTCCTTGGCAGAAAAATGAAAAGGTGGAGACAGAAATTGAATACTTGCTCCAAACCTTTGACAGTGAAATAGAAGAAACCCAGGTAAAATCAACCCCCACACAGTAAAACAAAATTAAGTGTGTATTCTCTACACACTTCATGTGCCTGTTGATGATATTCAGGGTGTTTAACATGGCAGTCTGTTTGGTCACATGCTTCTTCAAACTATATGATATAAATATATATATATATATATATATATATATTTATATCATATATAGATATAAATATATATATATTTATATCATATAGTTTATATATATAAGATACATAAATTAAAACTTAGACAATCTTCACATAAGAGAAGCTGATGTTTTCAATTGTTTACTTAATGAATAAAGCTGTAAAACTGTAAGAATTAATTTATTATCAAAATAGTGGCAATGGATTTTCTGTTGATCACTATCAATTTAACAAATATGTTTTCTAGCTCAGTTGTTTATTTATAGCAGTCATTTCACACAGTGCCTTCAGACTGTCACTGTTTTAAAATCCAGGGCAGATGCCTTCAGTCGATCAGATTACCTATTTATAGCAAGGCATTAGAGCATTTAATTTTATCGGCTCAATATGAGAGGACCAAGTAGGCCTATAAATATGGTTAACTTTTTTTATACCATTTTTTATATCCATTGCTCATTCTATTCCCTGCCATCTCTCACTCGTTCTCATCCGTTTTCTTCTCGACACCATAACTGTTACCATCACCTGTCTCAGTCCAACTTGGAGTTGAATGGAATGGATTATAAAAGAGAGGAGGAGGAGCTGAGGAAGCTGGAGAAATCCTTTTCTGCCCTGGAGGTGGAGTGCAACCAGATCCAGGAGAAGCGCCGGCTAGCAGAGGAGAAGAGAAGGGAGGACATGAAGGAGCTGGCGTTGAAGACCAAGGCTGCTATTATAGCCCAGGCCTGGTGGAGAGGCTACAGTACTCGCAAGTCCTTAAAGAACAAGGGCAAAAGCAAGAAGGCTAAAAAAGGAGGGAAGACCAGAAAAACCTGACGTCTTACTCTGGTGTGACACAGATAAACACCCTCGCTGTCAAACATGAATCATCCTTTACCAAAAAACACATTTTAGTCCATATTCCGTGGCATGTCTGTGCTGCTTTTAATAAAGTACTTAATGTTTTATACTAATATTTTTTTTTTTTGAAGTACACATTATGAACTTTACAGTTGTTTGTGATAAACCTTTAATATATAGATACATTCTTGCTGCAGACAACATCAAACTAATCATAAATCTTCAAACTTGCAGATAAGATAAATATTCTGGCATTTGGATTTGTTTCACCTGTTTTGAGTGAATACCTTTATTCTTATTTTAAGTAGATGGATTTGAATGCCCTCAGACAATCTCGAGCATACCTCTTAACTTTAAACTGAAACCAGATCAGATCAGCTAAAGAAAGAATCAACAAGGACTAATTCATTTGGTGGACCAGTTGCTGTGTTCTTTAACAGCCACAGGGTGGCAGTATAGGACCTTATGTTCGGAATGATCACTTGTCTACGTTTTAACATTCATTTGTCACGTGAACAACATTCTGTCATGTGAACAAGCTGGGAATTGAACCACCAACAGTATAAGTTATCTGGTATTTCTACAAAATGTTTCAAGTTTAAACAAATCAACCTCAAATGTATAGTTACCACTATCGGAAATATGTAATATCTTATCATCAAGCCATGTTAATAACCAAGAGGAGCTAAATGAACTCAAGATGTTGACTGCTTAAGTTTATTTAATTGTCTTCAAATTCAGGGTTAGTTTTACATTAGAACAACTACTGAATTATTCAATGCTAGTTCAGTGAATTCAGTTTTAAAGCAGTATGGAAACGTATGTTTAAGCCTAAATTAAAGCTTCTTGTGCTGTGCAAACTGCAATGTGCTTTTTGGGCTTTGTCTTGTCTTTTTCCTGTCCATCGTGTTTCTGTGAGGCAGTTGGAAGTTGTTTTACTCTGGGAGTATAGGTCTGGAGGAACATCTTGACCTAAAGAGGAAACAGTAGAAACCCATAAGTTGCTTGTTTTCTGTCTCCCTGCTGTTCATCACCATCTCTGCTCTGTCAGGGTACAAACCTTATCGAGCTGTTTCTCTGTGTCATTCATAGTCACAGGCTTGTCTCCCTCTATGTCATTTACCATCTCATATAGGTTGAAGGTCGCCATCTTAATCTTGCCCAGCAAGAGTGTTTTTTTTGCTGCCGTTTCCTGAATGTGTTTCCACTTCCCTTCCTGTGTGAAGACAGGGACAGCTGAATTTCACACAAGTGGTAGCTGTAAATTTAGGCAACATTGGATTTGGTGTCAGCTCTGATGCCAGACGTGTAATCAGGGTCATTTGTGATACCAGTGACAGAGTTTCAGAGTGCATCTTCTCCAGCTCGGTCTGCAGCTGGGACAGCTGGTTGTTGTCTTGCAGCCGCTGGAAATGATGATCGTCCTCCAGCATCAGCAGGGACTTTTTCAACTGGTCGACCTGCTCATGCGCCTTATTTTCTCTCTTATCGAAATGGTCTTGAAAGTGGACAAGATTCTCTATATGACCTGTGAACTCCTGCACATCATCAAACTGAAAAAACACACAAACGTTACAGGTGTAGCAAACAATTTAAAATACAACATCATTATCTAGTCAAAAAAAGGTCCATGACCACTTGCGCAAACACCTTAGAAATGCACTTTTCTGAAATAAGACATTTACCTGTAAAGAGAGAGGGCCAGAGGTGTTATTCACATAGCAATGCTATATATAAGTGCATGTCTACAAGGCCCATCAAGATTTCCTTTTCACCATGACTTACCATTCTTGATGGTGCAATATTAAAATTATGGGAACCTCTGTTAATGTAAACAGATATTTTTATGGTAGACTATTAATGTTTGATAAACCAATTTAGATTTACTTCCTCTGCATGTAAAAAGGTCCCTGCAGTACCGTAGTCATCCTGACCGTCCGCTCCAGTAAGTCCTGATGTGCACTGTGTCTTTGTATCTGACGCTGCGGCTCCTGTTTCCTCTCCATCACCTTGGCGTGCTCCAGCTTCAGACTCTGTAGCTTTGATTCTAAAAGAAGCACCTCTTTCCTCTCCTTCTCTGCTTTCTCAGCCGCTTGATCAGCATCTTGTTCCTGCAGGGAAGGAGATAGAGGGTCTTAGTTTAGCCGTTTCTGTGCTGTTACAGCCATGAAACGGAAATCCAATAACATTACACACAGTCTTATGAAGGAGTCGTGTGTGAAATGGGCCTCTACTGTACCTTCAGAAGCAAATAGCTTAAGTGTAAATGTTTCAGTTTCTTCATCTTCACTTGCAACTCGTCTGTGCGCTGTTGCAAACCCTCCGATGTCTACATAAAACACACACAGCAGGCACAAATTACTTAGGAATATTTATGATGCATGCTGAGTCAGTTAAAGTCACTTTTCACAATGTAGTGTTAAGACAGAAAGTTACATCTCGAGACGTAACATTAGCGCTTGGTAACTGCTGGACATTTACCATTGTGCCTCACTAATGACATCTTAGGCTTTTTCATTTTTTTTCTTAATTTTAGCTATGTAGATGCATATGGCATACATTTTGGCAAGGGTGTGAGTTTTGTTTTATTTCACAAGTTCAACCTCAGCTCCATAATATACCATAATATGATAAACATAGTAGCTAACTATAGACACCCAGAACCTCAAGGACAAACACATTCTTTTGAAACCGTTAAAATTGTGCAACATATCAAGCTTTCAATGTAGAGCCCTGGCTTAAAAATAGTTTTTACTATAGTTTACAGCCAATTAAGACATTTTCTAATGCTGAGCCTATAGTCAAAATATGCCATTGTTCTGGTTTCCACTAAGGGCATTGCTGCTGTATGATGGGTTGGATGCAATAGATCAAAAGCAATGCTGTTGCTAATTATTGACATGTGTCAGACTATCAAAGAAAATGGTCCAAGCATGTAGTACAAAATATAATGAATTGTTTGTGTTGTTGTTTTCCGAGACCAAACAGCAGTAATGTATAAACAAACTATCATGTCAAAGATTACATTCGGAAACAATTTATATTTGGTAACGTCAGTTGACTGAAGTTGGTCAAAACAATTAACTCAGGGAAAGTGGAACATATTCTAACTATATATCAGTTTTAGAAAGGGGGACAGTACTCTCAGGGTAGATACACTGTTTTAAAGTGAGGAGCTTTCTCCCATGATGCCAGGCTGCATCATCTGAGATGATGAGTTGAGTCGTAGTTAACTAACTAGCTACCGGATCAGTGGGACCTAACTAACTATCAGCGGATGTCTACCTGACTGCTCTCCTGGATCTTTGTATCAAGCTCTTCCTCTTCCTGGCGTTTCTTATGCACATCCAAGATGGAAAGGCTGCTGTCACGCCAGCGTCCTCCTGCCATGACGGTGCGCGCCCCCGCAGGCAATCCCCTGTTGACACGCACGAGCGTAGCAGGGAGTTATTAACGCTGACCGCTCAGATCGATTCACGCGCTGCTCTACTCACCGCGACTCGTCAAGTTCGTCCATCTTGTCTTTGTTGAACGTTTTCAAACTTTGTAGGAGACAAATTTGCGTTTCTCTCGTTCACGTGACTTGCAGGATCGTTTGCGTTCTTTCGCGTTTGACCCAACAGAGAGGAGGCGTGGCTTATCTCCATGGAAACCTATCAACTGAGCCGTTAGTTCCCGCCATCTAGCACATAGAAGAAATATCCACTATTTCACCTTTGTGCTCGAAGTCCCACATATCACAGGAAGCTAAACGCCATCTTGTCTGGGTTCATCGAGGTGTATTTGTCAGGCCTCGTGAACAGGACCCAAAAGCAAACCGCGGACAGCAGGTAAGGAAGAACAAAAGGTGTAGTTTATTGTCTCTTCACAAAAACCAAAACTCAAAAACTCAGGCACGAAGGCGACACTCAACAAAACGTAGTCCAAAGACTCTTGTAAACAAAACTCAAAAACTCGGGCCCGAAGGCAATACTCAACAAAACGTAGTCCAATGTCCTCTCTGGAAACGTGCCGCTGCACTGGCGGCGTCTCGTGTCTCGTGTCTCGTGTCTCGTGTCTTAGTTCCAGCAGAGTGTAGGCAATCTCCCGACGCCGAACCTTCTTCTTCTTCTTCTTTTGCTTTTTATGGCGGTTGGCAAACAGCTTTCGGGTGCATTACCGCCACCCACTGATCTGGAGTGTGGACTTAAGGAAACTAAACCTCTACTCTAAAACCAACCCACACCTCTCAAATTCTATTCATTAATCTTGTAGCCTCTAAATATGCCAACAGAAGTTCCCAACAATCATCACTAAATCCCTTCTTCAGTACATCCATTATATTTCCCTCTCCCATCTCTCTTAGCCCACTTCTCAGGACCTCTCTCTCTGCCTCGTACCTCTGACATGTCAATAAAACATGGTCCACAGTTTCCTCTACTTGACAAATTTCACACCTTCCATTACAATGCTTCCCAACCACATAGAGGGAACTGTTAAGACCAGTATGACCGTTTCTTATTCTTGTCATTACCCTCTCCTCTTTTCTCTTCCGTCCACTAGCTCCTTCACTCCCAACCAATGGTTTGTTTTTAAACAGATATCTTCCTTTGCTCCCATTGTTCCATTCATCCTGCCATATCTTTTTGATTAGTCCCTTAATCACCACTTTAGCTTCTGACTTACTTATATTTACCTTTACTATATTTCTCCCCCTCTTCAGCGCCCCCTTTGCTGCCTTATCCGCCTCCTCATTTCCCTCGACTCCAACATGGGCAGGGACCCACACAAACCTCACTACCATCCGCATTTGATGGATTCTGTATATTGATTCTAGAACTTCACACATTAAATCTTCTCTGCTTCTGGAGTGGCAAAACTTCAGACTCGTTAGCACTGCACATGAATCTGATGCTATAACCACTCTCTCTGGCCTAACGTCCTCTACCCACCTTAGTGCAAAAACTATGCCCATCATCTCGCATGTAAACACTGACAAGTCATCACTTAATCTTTTCCCACACTCATACTGGAATTCTGGTATTACCGCTGCAGCTGCTGTTCTACCAGTTTCAGGGTCCTTAGCTCCGTCTGTATAAATTTGTATATAACTATGGTAATTCCTCCTGATATACGACTTGCTAATCTTACATTTACCCCCACACTCATCTCTCATCAGTTCAAGTAATCCCAAGTCCACTTCAGGTTGTGGCAGTATCCAAGGAGGAACAGCTGGCTGCACCACTGCTGGAGAGTAACTCCTATCCAGTATACCTAGTTCCCTAGCCTTCTCCCTAGCAACCCAACCAAAGCTCTTTGATGGTGCTTTATCATGTTCCCAGCACGGCTCAATTGCACTTATTGTTGGATGGTTGTTATGTCCTTGTAGACTGACCCAATATGTCATCATTATCTGTGTTCTTCTCAACTCCCACGGCATTTCTCCCATTTCAACCTGCAATGCCGCCACTGATGTTGTTTTAAAGGCCCCACTACACAGTCTTAATGCTTTTGCCTGTATTACATCTAATTTGTCCAACATAGTTTTTGACGCCGACCTATAAGCCACACATCCATAATCTATTACTGATCTAATCAGCCCCATATATATAGCTTTTAAAGCAGCCCTGTCAGCTCCCCACTCTGTTCCCACCAAGCATCTCATTACATTTAAAACCTTTTTACATTTATTAACCATTTTATCAATATGTACCTTCCAGGTGAGCCTCGCATCAAACCACATTCCTAAAAATTTGTATGAGTCCATCCTTTTCAACTCCTTACCATATAAATACATTTTGCCCACTGTCCCAATTTTCTTTCTTGTAAAGAAAAGGGTATTTGTTTTTTCCACTGAAAACCTAAATCCCCATTCCAATGACCACTGTTCAACTCTTTTGATTGTTTCCTGCATCTGTTTCACCACATATTCCACATTCCTACCTCTTTTCCACAGTGCCCCATCATCTGCAAATAAAGATCTCCCTATATTATGTCCAACATTTTCATACACATCATCAATCATTATCGAAAACAATAACGGACTAATCACACTTCCCTGCGGTGTTCCATTTTCCACCAAATGCCTAGCAGACACCCCCCTTCCCACTCTTACTTCTATAGAGCGCCCCAACAAAAAATTTTTAACCCATCTGAACATTTTACCCGATACTCCTAATTTCTTAATTTTAATTAATAATCCCTCTTTCCACAGTAAATCATACGCTTTCTCCACATCAAAAAATACTGCAACTACTACTTCCTTATTCACTTGTGCCTTCCTCACCTCTGCTTCTAGACATGCTATTGGATCCATTGTTCCCCTTCCTTTCCTAAATCCACTTTGATATTTTGACCTAAGATTCCTTGTTTCCAAATAATATGTTAGTCTTTCTGTAATCATTCGCTCCATGACTTTGCACATGTGGGAAGTCAATGCTATTGGTCTATAGTTTGCTGGATTAGTGGGATCTTTTCCTGGTTTCCTGATAGGTACTATAACTGCTTGTTTCCAAATTCCTGGTAACTTTCCTTCCTGCCAAACCTTGTTATACAAATGCAAAATCACCTCTAATGCTAAATCTGCCAAATGGTTCAACATGATGTAACAAATCTGGTCTTTACCTGGAGCAGTTAGACCTGATTTTCTTAGTGCCCTTTTTATTTCTTCCAAAGTGAAGGGAGCATTAATTGCATCTTCCCTCACTTCATCTGTTTCCAACAATTCTTTATTTGTTTCACTTGTTTTTTGTCTTCCCTTTAAACCCTCCTCTGACATATTAGCAGAACTATGGACCTCAATCAGTGCTTTAGCTATCATTTCCGCCTTTGCTTCATCATCACTAGCCACCACCCCACCATTTTCCAATACTGGATATCCCCACTCCCGTTTTACGCCACTCATTTTCTTAATCATTCCCCAAACTTGATTTATTGAAGTGCTTCTCCCTATTGTGTTACAAAATGATCTCCAATACTTCCTTTTAGTTTCTTTAATAGTTTTCCGTACTACTGCTTGCCTTCTCTTGTACTCTATTAAATTTACGAAATTGTGGGTGCTTTTTAACACCTTAAAAGCCTTATTCCTTTTCTTTATTACCTCACTGCACTCATCATTCCACCATGGAACTAACTTCCGCCTCTTTGTACCAGATTTCCTTAATATAGTCTGATTGGCAGCTCCAATTATTGCGTCTCTAACATTTCTATTAAATATTTCTATATCCTGATCTCTATCTATATCTTTAAACCTTGCTTCACTGATTTCTCTAAATTTATCCCACTGAGCCTTTCCAAATACCCACCTTTCTGCTGTATCTTCTGCCCGCACCCTACCTCCTCTTCCTACTCTACAAAAAATAGGGTAATGATCACTTCCAACAGTAGAATGCTTCCATACCTCCCACACACAAATACCCGCCAATGCCTGTGATACTATTGTCAGATCTAAAACTGACTCCTTCCCTGAGTTGTAATTAATTCTTGTGAAACTCCCATCATTTAAACATACAAGACCCAAGGAGTCCATCACCTCTTCTACTATCAATCCATTCCTATCAGTCTTTTCCCCTCCCCAGAGAGTACTATGCGCATTAAAATCACCACACCAAATGACCCTTCTTCTGTCCAATCCCTTTATTGCCTCTAATGCTTCTACTTCCAATCGTTGACACGGATTGTAGAAATTTACCACGACCAAACTTTCATCCCCTACCCACACTTCAACAACTACATATTCTAGGTCTTTCCCTTTTCCTATTTCTCGATAAGAAATTCCTTGCCTAACAAAGGTAGCACAACCTCCCCCACTACCCCGTTCTCTATCCCACCTTATGCACACATATCCCTGAATCACAAAATCTAAGTTTGGTTTAAGCCATGTCTCTTCAACACATATTATATCCGGTTTTTGTTCTACCCCATTAAGAAAACTTTTAAATTCTTGGCCATTTGCCAACAGACTCCTTGCATTCCACTGTAGAATTAATATTATGACTGATCCTGTGAACTTGCTTCTCTGTTTAACTGTTCCTGTTTTTTAAGCTCTTCCTGAACAGCCATCCCAGTTATCCCATGAATATTTAAATATCTTGCTGCACTCTTTACAATTATTTCAATCTTCTCAGATCTCCCTTTTGCTTGGAATGTGCAGTTAACTACTTCCGCCATGAAATATACAAAGTTCTCCTTATTTACTGCCAATACATTCCCATCTCCCCTTTGACTCTTTGTTACAAGTTGTTCATTTGCCTGTTGAGACGGTTCCTTCCTTGATATATCTCCCCCCCCTCTCTCCACTCTACTCTCCCTCTGAACCATCTTTACTGCTTCTGCATATGATAGATTCATTTTCACTTTTAGCTGCTGCACTTCCACTGCCCTCTTTCTCACTTCACACCCCCCATAGGCCACGCTATGTGCACCTCCGCAATTTGCACATTTGAGCTCTGTCCCGTCCTCACATTTCCCATACTCATGTTCCCCTCCACATTTTCCACACTTTTGTTTGCCTTTGCACGCTGCTGCAATATGTCCATATTTTTGGCATTTGAAACACCTCAAAGGTGGTGGGACATAAGCTCTTACATTATACCTTATATATCCCACAGTGACTTTATCAGGCAACACCCTCTCTTGGAAATCCAGCAACACTGACAAACTATCAACCCTTTCTCCCCCTCTTCTTGCTTGCAGACGTTTAATCCCAATAATTTTCCCACCTCTTATACTCGATCTCAAATCCTCCACCCTTTCCTCCACTGGGATACCATATATAACTCCTCTCACAAAGGGCCCATCATTTAACTTCTTAGCACTCTCAACCACCATGTTGCACACCTTTTTCAGCTTCATTGCTTTCTCTCTCTGCTCCTCGTCCTTACACTTGATCAACAAGCCGCCATCAGCCAGCACCTTCGCCATCAAAATTTCGCCAACTTTCTCCTTCAACCCGCGAGTCAGCGCCACCGGACTAACTTTCCTAATATCATTACCTTCCTTGAACCTCAAAATTACTTTGAACCCCGCATTCTCCACCATCCTCCTCCTCCCCCCCCTGCCTTCCTCTCTCCCTTCCAAACTACTACCCGATGCACTCTTATGATTCCTGATTCGTTTATTTTTCCCTACTTCAGTCCAGTTATTGTATTCCATATCCTCACTCCTACTCTCTCCATCACTATTCTCTCCCATCCTTAGTCCAGTCACAGATCAGTTTATGCACAATCCGCTGATACTCTCCGGTCTCCCCCTCCCCTCACTCGGCCTCCTGCACAGCTCGTCGGCGTAGTTGCAAATTGTAATCAGCTGATCCTAAACCTTGGCCCCTCCCTCCAACTTCGGCCGACGCCGAACCTCCGGGAGGAAGCCACCTATAAACTGCGCCGTGATGATTTGATTTCCTGCAGCCGCGAGCGGCGGCCGTCCTCCCAGCTGTTCCGCGTCTCCTTAATTAACACACACACACACACTCTGGTCCCAGCCAGCGTTACAATGGCACCCCCTGCTGGTGGTGCCCAGAACCCCCACAGTATTCACTGTAACTACAGTCGGCTGGTACACATGCAGCTGTATGAACCCAAACTATTTTTTCTGTGATTTAATTGCGATAAACTACAAAAAGTCTGCATTCATGTTTTGCTGCCTGAAAAATAAAGAACTTTTAAAATGCTTGTTTTCTCAACGGAGCTCGGATTGATTGGTGCTCGACCAAGCTAACATTGTAGCAGCTCCATCACCACTCAAAATAACATCACAGGCGTAGATCCGTCAGCGTCGCTATTGTTTGTACCTTATGGTTTCCACATTTAGACACAATGTCTACTAATATGAGGTATTTTAGAGCTCTGGGGGACACTACAACACTACAATATTTTTATCCTCCATAGTTTCTGATTCAACAACGGTAGGACGTCAGTGATGACAGGAGGAGGATCTCAATGCTGATATTCTTTCAGCATTGAGATGCATCACTGAGGCGAATCTCACATTAACAAATCTATAATTCTATAAATCAAACTCTTCAATCAAATATCATAGCCTATCAATCACAGTAGAAAAGAAAAGTTGATAAATCAATTAATCAACCAATTATTGCCAACTATTTTGACAAGCAATTAGTCGTTTACGGTATTTTTCAAGCAAACACATGACATTCGATGATTCTAGTTTTTTAAAGATTCAAGATGTGTTTAGAAAAAAAAATACTAATAATCACTAGAGCCCTAATATCAATACACCATCACCAATGGATTATGGAGCTGGCAAAAAAGGCACATGTTTTTGGGGCCAGCTGACATTGGACGAAAGCAGGTTTCACCCTGGACAGGTCGCCAGACTATTGCAGGGCTGACACATATGGAGACAGACAACCATTAACACTAACATTCACACTATACGGACAATGTAGAGTCATCAGTTAACGTGATGACGAACGTGGTACAAACCAGGCCAGCAGCGGCTAACGCAGTACAAACCAGACCAACAGAGGCTAATGGTGTGTTCACACCGAACGCGACGCAAATTGTTATTTTAAATGTATTTGTTTTGTTTATTATTTTGATTATTATTTTGTTGTTTATGTTTTTTTTTTAAATATATATATATATATATATATTATGAGAAACACAGTATCCCTTATGGACCATACATTCATTTATTTTATAAAATAAATTATGGTATTCTATTAAAATATTTGCTTAAAAAAAAAAGGTTAAACAGGTAATATTCCCTTTAATATCTATTTGGTATTGCCATCCTGTAGTTTCATCAATGATTTAATCATTATGACATTCTGTGGGTCATGTGACATGATCACATGACCTACAGAATTTGATGAGGTCACAAGTGCCTTTGATAGAACACATATAGTAGCTCTGAATCAAGGCATTTTCAAAACTGCATTTGTTTAGAAACAGAGTTCTTCCACAACAGTTAAGCTAATTCCAACCAATACTTCAAGCATTTAGAACATTTTTGATAATTCATTGGTTTTAGCATACAAATGGCGAACACAATGGACAGAGCATTCAATTTTGAAAAGATGAGCCTGGACAGAGAGAACAAATTGATGGCTGAATTGAAGGAAAAGAAAAAGAAAAAGGCTCAAGAGGAAGAAGACCGTAAGCAGGGGTTGAGTGCATGGGAAATGATTATAAGAAGTGATGAGGAAAGGGACCTTCAGGTCCAGCTCAACAGGATCGATTTAGCAGAAAACCACCTCCTGCAGATGAAAGAAAAGTCACTGGTGAAAGCCCAAGAGATAGAGGAGAGCAAGGAAGATTTAGAAATGCTCAAACACCTGGATGAACTCCATGCACAGGAACTCAGACGGCAGGAAGAGGAGAAACCTCTGCTGAAGAAGATAGAACGCAAGAACCGTCTTGATGATATCGCTAGAATGAACTCCTACAGGGAGGAACAGGCAGAGATCATTTCAGCGGAGGAGGAGCAAACCAAACTTGCTCACGTGGAAATGGAAAATAAACTGCTTCAAAGAAAAACTGAAAAAGCAGCCAGGTTGACGAGGCAAAGGTTGTCTTCACAGACCGTTATTGACAATTTTGTGACCTTAAGGAAGGAACAAGCTGCCGCCACAGCTGAGAGGGAAGAGCAGAGCTTTGCTGGCAATTTGGCCAAGAGACGGGCCGGACTAGAAAAGCTGCAGAAGGACGCTGAGAAGAAGGCTGAAGAGCTTCAGTCCATCTGTGCCCACAGGCAGAAGATGATGCAGGAGAAACTGCAGAAGGAAGAGGCCGACCGTCAGAGCAACGCAGCCTGGCTTCAGGAACAGAAAGAGGCCGACAGCTCATTCCTTGACAACAAGAAGTTGAAGGCACGATTGAACAGAAAAGAAAGGGTCCAGTTGAAAAACTTCAATGACGTCCTGGATGCTGAGAAACGTCAAGAGAAAATTCAGCAGAATCTGACAAAGAACGACCACGGAACGGCAAGACATACGCTCGGTGGAGGAGTGAGTCTTAGCTGTGCTGAGGGAAGCGGTTACGTCACGTCAGATATCACCGCCACCCCGTTGATCCACTACGGCAGAGTTATTAAGAAGAAACTGGGAGAGTTCCCTGAAATCCCGGAAAAAAAACAAACTGTGGCTGTAAATGACACAGATGAAGAGCTGGAAAAGGTTGAGGTGCTCACCCAGAGCCACAAAGACATGGTGCAACTACATCCAACTCCCCCAACAGCAGAGCCGAAAAAAGACTCCCAGAGAACCGGTCGGGTTAGAAGGCTGATCAAAGGGATTACTAATGCCGTGTCCTCCAACCACAGTTTAGAAACACGTCATCTGGACAAGGAGAATCAGGTGATGGCTGAATTAAGCATTGCGAAACAAAAAATGGCCGAAGCAGAAGAAAGCCGTAAGAATGTGAAAGTGGCGCTGAGTACATGTGATAGAGTTCTGAAACAAGATAATGAGAGGAAAATTCAGATCCAGGCCCACAGGAATGCAATGGCAGGGCAACACATCCTGCAAATAAGAGAAAAGGCACTGCAGAAAGCCCAAGACAAACGTGAAACCAAGAAAGATTTGGAAATGCGCAGAAACATGGATCAACTCCACGCACAGGAACTGAGACGGCAGGAAAAGCAAAAACCTCTGCTGAAGAAGACCGAACGCAAGAACTGTCTTGAGGATATCTCCAGAATGAACTCTAACAGAAGGGAACAGGCAGAGATACTTAAGGCTGAGAAAGAGCAAACCAAACATGCTTGCGTTGAAATGGAAGGGAAACTCTCTCAAAGAAAGGCTGAAGCAGCAGACAGGGTCATGAAGCAAAGGTTGGCTTCAAAGATCGTCTGTGATAAACTGGCGTCCTTGAAGAAGGAACAAGCTGCTGCCGCCGCTGAGAAGGAGGAGCAGAACCATTTCGTAGGTTTGGTCAGGAGACGGGCCAAACAAGAACAACAGCGGATGGAAAAGGCTGAGAAGAACGCTGAAGTTACTCGGTCCATCGATGCCCACAGGCAGCAGATGATCAAGGAGAGACATCAGAGGGACGAGGCCGGGCGTCAGAGCAACGCAGCCTGGCTTCAGGCTAAGAAAGCCGACAGCAGGTTATTCCTGAAGGAAAACGAATTGAAGGCACAAAGGCGCCGATTAGAAAATGTCCAGTTGAATCACTTCAATGACATCGTGGAAGCTGAGAAACGTCGAATTCGGCAAATACTGGCGAGTAAGGACAGAGGAACTGAAGGACACACACTCGGTGGAGGAGTGGATTTTAGCTGTGCTGAGGGGAGCAGTTACATCACTGCCGATGTTGCCGGCACACCGTTGATCCATTTCGGCAGAACTAACAGGAATCAGATCGTCTGCTCTAGTATATCCAAGCTTCCCCACATCGTAAAGAAGACCAGACAGTCCAAAAATATCTGATCTGATCTGGTTTATTGAGGGTTTTATCTGGGTGATCCGGTATATTTAGTTGTTTTTTTTCCAGATGAGTTTATTGAGGGTTTTATCTGGGTGATCCGGTATATTTAGTTGTTTTTTTTCCAGATGAGTTTATTGAGGGTTTTATCCGGGTGATCCGGTATATTTAGTTGTTTTTTTTCCAGGTGAGTTTATTGAGGGTTTTATCCGGGTGATCCGGTATATTTAGTTGTTTTTTTTCCAGGTGAGTTTATTGAGGGTTTTATCCGGGTGATCCGGTATATTTAGTTGTTTTTTTTCCAGGTGAGTTTATTGAGGGTTTTATCTGGGTGATCCGGTATATTTAGTTGTTTTTTTTCCAGGTGAGTTTATTGAGGGTTTTATCCGGGTGATCCGGTATATTTAGTTGTTTTTTTTCCAGGTGAGTTTATTGAGGGTTTTATCTGGGTGATCCGGTATATTTAGTTGTTTTTTTTCCAGGTGAGTTTATTGAGGGTTTTATCCGGGTGATCCGGTATATTTAGTTGTTTTTTTTCCAGGTGATCTGCTTTATTGAGGGTTTTCTATAGGTGATCTGGCTTATGTAGGGTTTTCTCCGAGTGATTCGGTTATCCCGCATACTACGCACACTATTGATCAGTGCAAAAAATAAGAAAGACAAATCAAATGTAATCTGGTATAATTAGGCTTTTCTCCACATGATCTGGTTTATTTAAGGTTTTCTCCGAGTGATTCGGTTTTCCCTGTGGGAAAACCGAATCACTGTGGACCCACCACCCGCAGGGACAGACATCGGGGTCGGGTGCTATGTAGACCGGGCGGCGGGCCGGGCAGGGGGCCTGGGCGAGCCGATCGCCGGCGACATAGACTAGCTCTAGGGACGTGGAACGTCACCTCGCTAGCGGGGAAGGAGCTGGAGCTGGTGAGGGAGGTGGAGCGTTACCAGCTAGATATAGTTGGGCTCACCTCCACGCACAGCGCTGGCTCTGGAACCAAACTCCTGGAGAAGGGTTGGACTTTGTTCTTTTCTGGAGTCGCCCAGGGTGAGAGGCGCCGGGCGGGAGTGGGGATACTCACGAGTCCCCGGCTGAGCGCCGCCGTGTTGGAGTTTTCCCCGGAGAACGAGAGGGTCGCCTCCCTGCGCCTACGGGTTGCGGGGAGTAAGGCTCTGACTGTTGTTTGTGCTTATGCACCAAACAGCATTTCGGAGTATCCGGCCTTCTTGGAGTTGGTGGGAGGGGTCCTGGAAAGGGCGCCGCCGGCCGACTCCATAGTTCTCCTGGGCGACTTCAACGCTCACGTGGGCGACGACAGAGAAACCTGGCGGGGAGTGATTGGGAGGAACGGCTTGCCTGATCTGAACCCGAGCGGTGTTTCGTTGTTGGACTTCTGTGCTAGCCACAGTTTGTCCATAACAAACACCATGTTTGAACATAAGGTGGCTCATAAGTGTACCTGGTACCAGAGCACCTTAGGCCGGAGATCAATGATCGACTTCGTAATCGTATCATCTGATCTGCGGCCGTATGTTTTGGACACTCGGGTGAAGAGAGGAGCAGAGCTGTCAACTGATCACCACCTGGTGGTGAGTTGGATCAGATGGCGGGGGAGTCGGCCAGAAAGACCTGGCAAGCCCAAACGTGTAGTGAGGGTGAACTGGGAACGTCTGGCGGAGGATCCTGTCCGGGAGGTCTTCAACTCCCACCTCCGGAAGGACTTCTCACACATCCCGAGGGAGGTTGGGGACATGGAATCCGAGTGGATCATGTTCAAAGCCTCTATTGTGGACGCGGCCGCTAGGAGCTGTGGTCGGAAGGTCATCGGTGCCTGTCGTGGCGGCAACCCGAGAACCCGGTGGTGGACACCGGGGGTGAGGGAAGCCGTCAAGCTGAAGAAGGAGGCCTTTCGGGCTTGGTTGGCCCAGGGGTCTCCTGAAGCAGCTGACAGGTACAGGCAGGCCAGAAGGACTGCAGCTGCGGTGGTCACGGATGCTAAAACTCGGGCATGGGAGGAGTTCGGGGAGGCCATGGAGAAGGACTTTCGGTTGGCCTCAAGGAGGTTCTGGCAAACCATCCGACGACTCAGGAAGGGAAAGCAGGGCCTTCCCCAGGCTGTTATCAGCGGGGGAGGGTTGCTGCTGACCCAGACAGAGGATATCGTCGGGCGGTGGAAGGAGCACTTTGAGGAACTCCTAAACCCGGTCAACATGTCCCCTGAACAGGGGGCAGCGCCTGAAGACTTGGGGTTGGATGAACCCATATCCCTGGCAGAGGCCACTAAGGTAGTCAAAAAGCTCCTTGGTGGCAAGGCGCCGGGGGTGGATGAAATCCGCCCTGAGATGCTGAAGGCGCTGGACTTTGTTGGGCTGTCTTGGCTGACACGCCTCTTCAATGTCGCATGGGGGTCGGGCACAGTGCCCATGGACTGGCAGACCGGGGTGGTGGTTCCCATCTTCAAGAAGGGGGACCGGAGAGTGTGCTCGAATTATCGGGGTATCACACTACTCAGCCTCCCGGGAAAAGCTTATGCCAGGGTGCTGGAACGGAGGCTCCGACCGTTTGTCGAACCTCGGATTCAAGAAGAACAGTGCGGGTTTCGTCCTGGTCGTGGAACAGTGGACCAGCTCTTTACCCTTGCAAGGATACTGGAGGGGTCCTGGGAGTTTGCCCAACCAGTCTACATGTGCTTTGTGGACTTGGAGAAGGCTTTCGACCGGGTCCCTCGGGGTATGGTGTGCCGGACCCGTTGCAACGGGCCATCCGGTCTCTGTACGCCTGCAGTAGGAGCTGTGTTCGTATCCTCGGCAGTAAGTCAGATACGTTCCCGGTGGGTGTTGGCCTCCGCCAGGGCTGCCCTTTATCACCGGTCCTGTTCGTGACTTTCATGGACAGGATATCTAGGCGCAGCCGTGGGGCGGAGAATGTCAGGTTCGGGGATCTCAGGATAGCCTCTCTGCTGTTTGCAGATGATGTGGTCCTGTTTGCCTCCTCGGACCATGACCTCCAGCATTCACTGGGGCGTTTTGCAGCCGAGTGTGAAGCGGCGGGGATGAGAGTCAGCACCACGAAATCTGAGGCCATGGTGCTCTGCCGGAAACCGGTGGATTGCTCCCTCCGGGTGGGGACAGAGTGCCTACCACAAGCGAAGGAGTTCAAGTATCTCGGGGTCTTGTTCACGAGTGAGGGTAAAATGGAGCGGGAGATCGACAGGCGTATCGGTGCGGCTGCAGCAGTAAAGCAGGCGTTGCACCGGGCCGTCTTGGTGAAGAAGGAGCTGAGCCGGAAGGCGAAGCTCTCAATTTACTGGTCGGTCTACGTCCCAACCCTCACCTATGGTCACGAGCTTTGGATCGTGTCCGAAAGAACGAGGTCGCGGATACAAGCGGCCGAAATGAGTTTCCTCCGTAGAGTGGCCGGGCTCAGCCTTAGAGATAGGGTGAGGAGCTCGGACATCAGGAGGGAGCTTGAAGTTGAGCCGCTACTCCTTCGTGTCGAAAGGAGTCAGCTGAGGTGGTTCGGGCATCTAATTAGGATGCCTCCAGGACGCCTCCCTTTAGAGGTTTTCCAGGCACGTCCATCTGGTAGGAGGCCCCGGGGAAGACCCAGGACACGCTGGAGGGATTATATCTCCCAGCTGGCCTGGGAACGCCTCGGGATCCCCCAGAATGAGCTGGTAGATGTTGCGGGTGAGAGAGAAGTCTGGGTCAGCCTGCTTGACCTGCTGCCTCCGCGACCCGACCCCGGATAAGCGGTGGAAAATGGATGGATGGATGGATGGATGGATGGATTCGGTTTTCCCGCATACTACTAGTGCATCAGTGCAAATAAAAAAAAAAGAGAACTCAAATTTAAACTGTTTTTTGGGGGGGCTTTAAGGGACTCACGTGACCACACAAACAATTATGTGTGCTGAAAAACAATAAAAATATGAATTGACATACATGTATTGTGTATTTGTATTTCCAAATTGTGGCGAAGGTTCTCCCTACCGGGGGATGCATGGCTCCCGACATAGGCGCAGACACGTGGCTTTGCGGGTTCAACAGGCTTTATTTTGCTCATCAGTGTCAGCACTCTACTCATACACTGAGCTCTCTGCCTCTACCACCACCCCGCTCTGTCGCCCCTGTGGGCTCTTTATCCCCGCCCCCGCACTCATTGGACCCAGCTGTGGTTCGTGATTACTCACTCCCCACAGCTGTTCCGAGCGTGCTTCTCTCTCCCTCACCTGCTGCAGGTGCGCTAACCACGCCCCTGCCCCACACAAATATATAAAAAATTGATCAAATGGTGCTTTCTGTTGATTTAATGGTGTTAAACTAAACTTTAACTTGTTTTCAGCTAAATATCGTTTTAATTATTAAAGTTAGCTTTATTCGGTAAAAGACGTTAGTACCAGTGATTACCCGTGCACTGCTGCGGCATGCGCCAGGACAGTGATGTGGTCCCTGTTTCCCTGGGCCTGCCTCCAGGGTGGTGGTGAGGAGCCTTAAGTACTCCCCACTGTCAATTATGTCTGGGGTCCGGTCAGTAAGGTGATGGTGGACAGTTCATGCAAACACGTGGTTGCACACTAATCTCCTCACACATGATGACACTTGGCTGAAAACATGTCAGAAACAAGATCAGTTGTGTGAAGTTGTTAAGCTTACTCTGATCAAAAGATGTAGACTTAATTTAAGGAAAGATGTATTTGAGTCTGATGAGACACTGGAAATGTGGAAGGTGGAAGAGACGGACAAATATCCTTAATCGAACCAGGGATGTGGCAAAACATGGTATGCTTGGTAAATCACCAGACCCTGGCCTAAAGTTTCTACAAGTCTGACAGACATCTTGAGAAATGTGTATCAAATGATGCAGAACCCGTTTAAAATATTTCCATTCGGAGTCATGGACTTAAATATTTCACTTTATGTTAATACAGCTTCAGACTCTGTAGCTTTGATTCTAAAAGAAGCACATCTTTCCTCTCCTTCTCTGCTTTCTCAGCCGCTTGATCAGCATCTTGTTCCTGCAGGGAAGGAGATAGAGGGTCTTAGTTTAGCCGTTTCTGTGCTGTTACAGCCATGAAACGGAAATCCAATAACATTACACACAGTCTTATGAAGGAGTCGTGTGTGAAATGGGCCTCTACTGTACCTTCAGAAGCAAATAGCTTAAGTGTAAATGTTTCAGTTTCTTCATCTTCACTTGCAACTCGTCTGTGCGCTGTTGCAAACCCTCCGATGTCTACATAAAACACACACAGCAGGCACAAATTACTTAGGAATATTTATGATGCATGCTGAGTCAGTTAAAGTCACTTTTCACAATGTAGTGTTAATAAGACAGAAAGTTACATCTCGAGACGTAACATTAGCGCTTGGTAACTGCTGGACATTTACCATTGTGCCTCACTAATGACATTTTAGGCTTTTTCAGTTTTTTTCTTAATTTTAGCTATGTAGATGCATATGGCATACATTTTGGCAAGGGTGTGAGTTTTGTTTTATTTCACAAGTTCAACCTCAGCTCCATAATATACCATAATATGATAAACATAGTAGCTAACTATAGACACCCAGAACCTCAAGGACAAACACATTCTTTTGAAACCGTTAAAATTGTGCAACATATCAAGCTTTCAATGTAGAGCCCTGGCTTAAAAATAGTTTTTACTATAGTTTACAGCAAATTAAGACATTTTCTAATGCTGAGCCTATAGTCAAAATATGCCATTGTTCTGGTTTCCACTAAGGGCATTGCTGCTGTATGATGGGTTGGATGCAATAGATCAAAAGCAATGCTGTTGCTAATTATTGACATGTGCCAGACTATCAAAAAAAATGGTCCAAGCATGTAGTACAAAATATAATGAATTGTTTGTGTTGTTGTTTTCCGAGACCAAACAGCGGTAATGTATAAACAAACTATCATGTCAAAGATTACATTCGGAAACAATTTATATTTGGTAACGTCAGTTGACTGAAGTTGGTCAAAACAATTAACTCAGGGAAAGTGGAACATATTCTAACTATATATCAGTTTTAGAAAGGGGGACAGTACTCTCAGGGTAGATACACTGTTTTAAAGTGAGGAGCTTTCTCCCATGATGCCAGGCTGCATCATCTGAGATGATGAGTTGAGTCGTAGTTAACTAACTAGCTACCGGATCAGTGGGACCTAACTAACTATCAGCGGATGTCTACCTGACTGCTCTCCTGGATCTTTGTATCAAGCTCTTCCTCTTCCTGGCGTTTCTTATGCACATCCAAGATGGAAAGGCTGCTGTCACGCCAGCGTCCTCCTGCCATGACGGTGCGCGCCCCCGCAGGCAATCCCCTGTTGACACGCACGAGCGTAGCAGGGAGTTATTAACGCTGACCGCTCAGATCGATTCACGCGCTGCTCTACTCACCGCGACTCGTCAAGTTCGTCCATCTTGTCTTTGTTGAACGTTTTCAAACTTTGTAGGAGACAAATTTGCGTTTCTCTCGTTCACGTGACTTGCAGGATCGTTTGCGTTCTTTCGCGTTTGACCCAACAGAGAGGAGGTGTGGCTTATCTCCATGGAAACCTATCAACTGAGCCGTTAGTTCCCGCCATCTAGCACATGGAAGAAATATCCACTATTTCACCTTTGTGCTCGAAGTCCCACATATCACAGCAAGCTAAACGCCATCTTGTCTGGGTTCATCGAGGTGTATTCACTGTAACTACAGTCGGCTGGTACACATGCAGCTGTATGAACCCAAACTATTTTTTCTGTGATTTAATTGCGATAAACTACAAAAAGTCTGCATTCATGTTTTGCTGCCTGAAAAATAAAGAACTTTTAAAATGCTTGTTTTCTCAACGGAGCTCGGATTGATTGGTGCTCGACCAAGCTAACATTGTAGCAGCTCCATCACCACTCAAAATAACATCACAGGCGTAGATCCGTCAGCGTCGCTATTGTTTGTACCTTATGGTTTCCACATTTAGACACAATGTCTACTAATATGAGGTATTTTAGAGCTCTGGGGGACACTACAACACTACAATATTTTTATCCTCCATAGTTTCTGATTCAACAACGGTAGGACGTCAGTGATGACAGGAGGAGGATCTCAATGCTGATATTCTTTCAGCATTGAGATGCATCACTGAGGCGAATCTCACATTAACAAATCAGCTGGTCAATAACTACAAATTCGAATCTAAACTAAAAGCACAGACCCACCAAAACCTTATTCTATAAATCAAACTCTTCAATCAAATATCATAGCCTATCAATCACAGTAGAAAAGAAAAGTTGATAAATCAATTAATCAACCAATTATTGCCAACTATTTTGACAAGCAATTAGTCGTTTACGGTATTTTTCAAGCAAACACATGACATTCGATGATTCTAGTTTTTTAAAGATTCAAGATGTGTTTAGAAAAAAAAATACTAATAATCACTAGAGCCCTAATATCAATACACCATCACCAATGGATTATGGAGCTGGCAAAAAAGGCACATGTTTTTGGGGCCAGCTGACATTGGACGAAAGCAGGTTTCACCCTGGACAGGTCGCCAGACTATTGCAGGGCTGACACATATGGAGACAGACAACCATTAACACTAACATTCACACTATACGGACAATGTAGAGTCATCAGTTAACTTAAGCTGCGTATCCGTGGGGCGACTGTGGCTCAGTGGTTAGCAAGTCAGTCTTTCAATCAGAGGGTCGGTGGTTCAAACCCCAGCTCAGCCAGTCCATGTCGTTGTGTCCTTGAGCAAGACACTTAACCCTCATTGCTCACCGTTGCTGTGTCTACGGTCTACTGTATACTCTATATCATGTAAGTCGCTTTGGATAAAAGCGTCAGCTAAATGTAATGTAATCCGTGGACTGTGGGAGGAAGCCGGAGATCCTGGAGAGAAGCACGGCTGGTGGAAAATAGCTATTATTGACGGTAAGAATAATAATATCAAGTGATTCCAAACTTTTGAAAAGTGTATATTAAAAAACAACTGAAAATGTGCTCACAGCATGGACCTCAGTGATGTGACCCCTGAAACACTTGATTGACAGGTGTTACCAAAGGGAGATGTGTGATTCTTTAACTTTAAGCTAAAAAATCACACTTAATATCACACCTTTCTGCAGCTGACGTTTTGAATGATGCTGAAGTCCCGCACCCGGAGGTTTAGCGGCTAACGCAGTCCGAACCAGACCAACAGCGGCTAACGCAGTATAAACCCGGCTAACGCGGTACAAACCAAACCAAGCCAACAGCAGCTAATGTGGTACAAACCAGGCCAACAGCGGCTAACGTGGTACAAACCAGGCCAGCAGCGGCTAACGCAGTACAAACCAGACCAACAGAGGCTAATGGTGTGTTCACACCGAACGCGACGCAAATTGTTATTTTAAATGTATTTGTTTTGTTTATTATTTTGATTATTATTTTGTTGAACATTTTTGATAATATATTGGTTTTAGCATACAAATGGCGAACACAATGGACAGAGCATTCAATTTTGAAAAGATGAGCCTGGACAGAGAGAACAAATTGATGGCTGAATTGAAGGAAAAGAAAAAGAAAAAGGCTCAAGAGGAAGAAGACCGTAAGTGCATGGGAAATGATTATAAGAAGTGATGAGGAAAGGGACCTTCAGGTCCAGCTCAACAGGATCGATTTAGCAGAAAACCACCTCCTGCAGATGAAAGAAAAGTCACTGGTGAAAGCCCAAGAGATAGAGGAGAGCAAGGAAGATTTAGAAATGCTCAAACACCTGGATGAACTCCATGCACAGGAACTCAGACGGCAGGAAGAGGAGAAACCTCTGCTGAAGAAGATAGAACGCAAGAACCGTCTTGATGATATCGCTAGAATGAACTCCTACAGGGAGGAACAGGCAGAGATCATTTCAGCGGAGGAGGAGCAAACCAAACTTGCTCACGTGGAAATGGAAAATAAACTGCTTCAAAGAAAAACTGAAAAAGCAGCCAGGTTGACGAGGCAAAGGTTGTCTTCACAGACCGTTATTGACAATTTTGTGACCTTAAGGAAGGAACAAGCTGCCGCCACAGCTGAGAGGGAAGAGCAGAGCTTTGCTGGCAATTTGGCCAAGAGACGGGCCGGACTAGAAAAGCTGCAGAAGGACGCTGAGAAGAAGGCTGAAGAGCTTCAGTCCATCTGTGCCCACAGGCAGAAGATGATGCAGGAGAAACTGCAGAAGGAAGAGGCCGACCGTCAGAGCAACGCAGCCTGGCTTCAGGAACAGAAAGAGGCCGACAGCTCATTCCTTGACAACAAGAAGTTGAAGGCACGATTGAACAGAAAAGAAAGGGTCCAGTTGAAAAACTTCAATGACGTCCTGGATGCTGAGAAACGTCAAGAGAAAATTCAGCAGAATCTGACAAAGAACGACCACGGAACGGCAAGACATACGCTCGGTGGAGGAGTGAGTCTTAGCTGTGCTGAGGGAAGCAGTTACGTCACGTCAGATATCACCGCCACCCCGTTGATCCACTACGGCAGAGTTATTAAGAAGAAACTGCACTGAAAAAAGTGAAACAACTGTGTCATTCATGTAAAGTGCAATGTATTATTTAGTCTAATCGAAAATCATGGTTTCCAGTTTAAACATGTTTTTTTCACTTTGCCTAAAAGCAAATAGCACTCCGCACAGACAAAATGAAAAGCAATACTTTCAGTTAAAGTCATATTTTCACTTTAGACCAGAGGTTTACATGGTCACGTGGCGACCACGTGACCATGAAATCGCATCTGGTCGCTCCCTCTGGATTCCGATGTCCGCCATTACCTCGCTTCGCCTGAACGTCTGAAGTGAAACTCATTTAAACAAGGTAATACTTCTAAATTGTGTTGTTTTAAAGGGACAATGTGTATACCATGCATAGTTATTGTTAGTGGCAGAATGTACAACGGTCTATATATTTCGCACGTGTTCACTAACTTTGGCTAACGCAAGGTTAGCTAACTTATTATTCTATGACTAAAGAAAAGCGAGCGACAGCTAAATAACATTTGCAAAGGAGGAAACAAAAGTAGCTAACGTGACGTGTTAGCTAGCGTTAGCTAGCGTGACGTGTTAGCTAGCGTTAGCTAGCGTGACGTGTTAGCTAGCGTTAGCTAGCGTGACGTGTTAGCTAGCGTGACGCATTAGCTACTTTTGTTTCCTCCTTTTTAAAAGTTAACATTATTGCAAATGTTATTTCTTTAGTCGTCGAATAAACTAGGTACTACGGACATGTTTTTATGCCGGTAGAGACGGGCTTTCACCACCACACACACACACACACACACACACACTTAATAGGGACTTAATATGGCAGTGTGGAAAAAGTTGAGACGAAATGCACGGTGCTGTTTGCTTGCTGCTTGGCATCCACAGCTCACATGGTTACAGTGCCATAGCAATTGCTATGTTCTCCTGGTCTTCCGCCATGTCAGCAAAGGTGAATATGTCATTCTGCAAAATAATTAGCCATGTGCTTTTCTGTTCAATAGGTAACTGTGTACTTTCGCAGTGTAGCATGGAGCCTGTGGTTTGTTAATAATTAAAATAATTATGTTTTACCTTGTATTTAAGCCAGTAACCCTATCTTTATCCATTGGGGTGGGGTGTTTGATTGAACAGATGCAGATGATTATGTCTCAGGACACCTTTTATTAGTACTAGATAATGAGGATCAAAATTAATATTTCATTCTTTCAGCTGTCAGTATTTTGAAGTATAGTATGTCTAAAGCCTAATTAATAAATGTGTCTGTAGTGACAATTATGGATAGTGCTAAATGTCACAAAAAAAGTTATTTCTCTTTTCTTTTGTGTTTACAGGTTTACTGCGGTTTCCCGGTCCGAAATTGTAGCCATATTGTTGAATTTGGTAAGTCCCAACATGACAACTGTGAACATTTTCATGTATTTTTAAATGGGAATGACAAACCCAAAATATAATTGCAGCACTTCAGAGAATACCTTAAATTTACCACAAATGTACACTTACGAATGTAGTCTGTAAGTTCAATAATTTAAATTGTAAAGGTAGTGGACATTACATGACATTTTAATGGCAGGTTAATTTTACATTTTTGCAATATTTATTTATTATCATATTTGTAGAATTTTCAAACACAAATAAATTGCAGTCAAAACAAATATCAAGAAGTTACCCACCCAATGTAATGTGAATCGATTTCACCAAACAAAGAAATACATTCATTCTTTAGTCATTTACTATAGTTTTATATATCTGTAAAAAAAAATATTTTTAAAAGATAATCATTGCATGACTGGATTGTAGATAATCATGTCGTACAGGAAATCACTGTTTCTTTTTGTTTCAAACTGTATAAACCTATTTTCCTATTCCAACTTTTGAATTATTGAGGAGTAGCCTGTGAAGATGGTCAGGATGGTGTGATCAGACTAATAACAATAGCTCTAGTCAAATTTATTCTATGAACTAAAAAAGGAAATTTATGTCTACTCAATTAAAAATCGTTCTTTCCTCCTGACAACAAACACATTTTTTAAAAATGGTATAACAAGGCAATTGTGTAAACGGGTCCTTTTTTTTCCTTTCCTAGTCTTTCGATGAATGTGGAAATGCAAAGACTGTGGTACTTCAGTTTCACGAAGATCAGAGCTTCTTAACCATTATAAGCTAGAACACAGATATTACGGCCGCCACCATTCCTATCCGTGCATCCATTTTAACTGTCCATGTACCTGCAAGACCTGGAATGCACTTTTGAGCCACTTGTCAAGATGTCATCAGCGATCCTCACAAACTGAACTGACCACCTTTAAATGTATCTTGTGCAATTACTGTGAACTTTGTAATTTAAAAGACTATTTTCAACATATAGCACAGCATCTAAAAAACAGTGAAACAGTTTGTTGTGTTTTTCAGGGGTGTTCATTCAAAACAAATATTTATGGTTCATTTCGAACTCACAGAAGCAGAAATCATAAGGATTGTTCAGTAAAAGACTTAAAGCCAGGGATACTTGAAAAACAGGAGTCGAGTTTAAGTCTTTCTGTTGAAGGTAATTATTCTGACAGTATCCAAATTGATAGTGTTGGTACTGAGCCTTCAGATGATTTAAGTACAAATGATTTAGGTGAGTCTAGTTTCAATGCTCAGGATTTAAACGACTTGTCATATAATGTTGAGCTCAAAGTTGCCTCTCTCTTACTGAAGCTAGAACATATTTATCTTGTGTCTAGAGTGGCTGTTGATGAACTTTTGCAAGACTTTGACTATTTAATAAGGACTGCTTCTGTCCCTCTTGTCCATCAAACAATAGTTCAGCACTTAGAAAATGGTAACTGTCAAGTAGATAAAGCGGTTCTGCAAGAACTAGCATTAACCCTTTGTAAGTCAAATCCTGTTGCAGCCTGTTTTAGTGTTCACGGCCCACTTTCCACTGCTTGGAAGCGAAAAAATTACTACAATCAACATTTTAATATTGTAGAACCTATAGAATTTGTACTTGATTCCAAAAACAGAAAATCCTTTCAGTACATTTCCATACTTAGGTCTTTACAGCAGATCCTAAGTTGTCAAACTGTTCTGGATAAAGCAATCAATTTGAAATCTCCCCATCAAGTTCAATCTGATAAAATTCAGTATAAATCCTTTTATGATGGTATTAATTACAAATATAATTTGCAATTGTCAAAGGAGTGTGCTATTTCACTGATTTTGTATGTAGATGATTTTGAAATCTGTAATCCACTGGGCACCTCCAGAAAAAAACATAAAATCTTTGGGGTGTATTGGGTATTGGGGAACTTGCCGAGTAGTTTTCACTCATCATTGTCTAATATATATTTAGCTGCACTTATTCATAGTAAGGATGTTAAGTGCTATGGTTATGACAGTGTATTGAAGCCCTTGCTAGATGATCTTACTATATTAGAACAACAAGGACTATTTATTGCCAAGTTGGGGAAAACTTTGTGTCGTAGCAGACAATCTTGGGGCCCACAGTATTGCAGGTTACTTGGAAAATTTTTCAGGAAAATATGTTTGCAGATTTTGTACAGCAGAGAATGTAGACATTCAAACAAAAGAAGTCAATTTGGGAGCATTTTGTGTGAGAACTGAGGACATTCATGTTTCTCATCTGAAAGCTATTGAAGAAAAATCCTTGGTTAATCATTTCGGTGTAAAAGGGAAGTGCGTGTTGTCAGAACATCTGTCATATTTTAATGTGACG
The DNA here is from genome assembly GCA_023566465.1 of Cottus gobio. Taxonomy (NCBI): domain Eukaryota; kingdom Metazoa; phylum Chordata; class Actinopteri; order Perciformes; family Cottidae; genus Cottus; species Cottus gobio. The sequence goes on along the minus strand of CM042218.1, from coordinate 17,119,185 downwards.
CAGTTTTCCCCCAGATATAGCTCATGATCTCTTTGAAGGCATTATCTCTGTTGAGCTTGCTCTTTGTCTTACTGTGTTAATTTCTAAAAAATATTTTACATTGGGTGATTTAAATGAAGCCATAACAACATTTCCATTTAAGTGGACTGATAAGACAAATCGTCCTCATCTTGTGCCAATCACCTATGCCACAAAAAGAACAATTGGAGGAAATGCACACGAGAATTGGAGCCTACTGAGATTTCTTCCCCTCTTGGTTGGAACCAGAGTGCCTTCAAACGAACCAGCGTGGCAGGTTCTTTGTGAATTGAAGGACATTGTAGAACTTGTTGTTGCACCTTTTCACACAGAGGACTCTATTTCATATCTTGACTTCAAGATATCTGAACACAGGACAGTATTCAAAGAAGTTTTCCCCCATGAAAAAATTCGGCCCAAACATCATTACTTGGAGCATTATCCACAGTTGATACGCCAGTTTGGCCCCCTTGTTGCACTATGGACTATGAGATTTGAATCAAAACATAGCTTCTTCAAAAGAGTAATCCGTCATACAAACTGTTACAAAAATGTACTTTACTCATTAGCGCAAAGGCACCAATTTCAGACTGCATATAATCTGTACATGTGTAGATTTTCTAAGCCATCTTTGGAGGTTACTGATGTTTCAACACTTCCCCTTGATGTTATTAATGAAGATATTGCACTTGCAGTGAAACAGAAACACCCCCATATGGACAATGTGAACCTGGCAAAAAATGTATCCTACAGTGGCTTCAACTATAGGATTGGAATGGTGGTAGCCCATGGCTCGCTGGCTGGACTTCCAGAGTTTTGGGAAATTGTTCATATGATTGTTCTACAAGAGGAACTCATTTTCATTCTCAAAAAAGTGGATGCCTGGTACCTGGAACATTATCGAGCTTATGGCTTGGTCATATCTAGTCCTAAAGAACTACGGCTTGTTGGGGTGGATGAACTGACGGATCCCTATCCTTTGGCTCACTACATAATTGGTGGACAGCGCCTAATCTCTCAGAAGAGATACATTCATGCATAAGGTTGTATATTAATTAATTTGTGAAAATGAATTGGATGTTTTGGCCAATGTAATGACACTAATATTACTGTTTTTATTCTTGTCTTTAATAGATCTTTTGGATGGGCTGACATGGCAAGGAAAAGGCCAGCCAAGTTGCGAGTTATTCTGAATTCTGATGACACCAGGAAGCTAATTCTGCCTGATGGAATTCCAGAGACAATAGAGCAGCTATTGAATGAAGTCAGGAAAGTTTGTGAGTTAAATGTGAATTTTAGACTGCAGTACCAAGACAGAGACTTTGGAGATGCACTAGTGAACTTGACATCTACTGCAGAACTTGAGGATTTGACAACTATCAAGGTCATCCCAATAACTGATGATTGCAGCGAAGGATTTAATATCACTGCCTCTAATGAGTCAGTGTGTACCCAATCAGATGACACAGAGCTCCTGTCCTCACCCTCCAGCACTGTTTCTACAAGAACTCAGTTGTGGCCAAGACTGTTTCCGATACCAACGTTCTCTTACGAAACTGAACTGCAATTAGAAACAGGAAATGCAGTGCATAGGTCAAACATGACAAGATTGTCAATGAGTTTTAAATTAAAGTCAGATATCCTGGAAAAAGTAGCTGAAGAGATGTTTAAGTACAAAGCCTACCCAACAGATGCTGACTTCAGTGACGTGGCTGAAGCACTAATCAAAAAGCACCCATGCCTCTCTGAGATTGGTTCATACAACGGTTGCTATGGATGGAAGCAGCGCCTTAAGACAAAAATGGGCAACTACCGTACTCAGCTGAAGGGCATCGGGTGTTCTGAACTGCTTGCAAATTCATTCAAGTCCAAATCTCCAGAAAATGCATTGCCAGCAAAAAATGTAAAGAAGCCTAAGAGAGGAGAGGCCAACCACATTCCTGACATTCCTACTGGAGAGACCTCAGACAAATTGGAAAATGAGAGACTGTCACTTTTAAGTGAGGTGAAGAAGCGAAACAATCGTACAGTGATAAAGTCGAAAATGGACAAGACTTTTTCAGTGCGAAGACAGGAAATCGTGGAAAAGGAATTGGGAGTGGAAGAGTTGAAAGAGAGATGGCCTGCATTGTTCTCAGTGGATGAGGTATGTGCCTTTTTCAATCAATGGTAGTAAGTCAGTGGTGGCTTGCAAAGTAAACAATATTTTCTCCTATTATAAGAAACCTACAAAAAAACCACAACACATCTGCAATGCAACATGTAATGTTTTATAACATTTGAATGTTGTTGTTGTTTTGTTTTTTTAAAGATCAATGCTGAATTTACAAGAATTACAACTGTGCCACTTCAACCACGCTTCCTCGCTTCCTTGGACAAGCACTACGGCAGACTGATGGAGATCATCAAAAAAAAGGGAGGAGTTATCGGAGAGAAAACCCGGAACATACTGAAAGTTCTTGATCACGTATGTACTTGCTTTGCTTACAACTTTGGAGTCAGAGATTACCTGTTGACAGATGCACTACGTTAATCTTTTTAGTATCAAATGTCTTTAAAATAAAAAATCCTTTATCGCAACAGCCCTAAATCACTATTACGGTATCTCCAAATGCCCATTTGCGCATTGTAAAGTGTTTGTGTCTGCAGTGAATTGGCAAAATTGGACAGCATCATTTTGCATTTTTATAATTTTGTGTGCTTTTGTGCTTTCACCTAGAGCCTTGAGGTGAATATTAAAAGAGAGTGTCTGCTTAAGTGCCTGATTGTGTACCTTGGGGAAGATGGGGACAACCTTATCAAGGACTATCTGGTAAGTAGTTTTGCTTTAATTACATACACTTTAGACAAAAGAAAGCTGGGCGGTATACCGGTTTTAATTTCCCGGATTATATTCATTTTTCATATCCGTAACAACTGCTGTCGCTCTTAACAGGCAGCAAAATATATTGTTTGCTGCTAAAGATACAGCGGTCAGAGCTACTTGTCTTCAGTATATTGAGAGGGAACCCTAGTAATGTTTATGCTCCAATTTAGCTCCAATTGATTTGTTGAAAATTTGATTTAGAGAATTGTGTATTTTATTTTTTTTATATTGGTACATCAGCAACTGGTTTCATCAGAATAACTTTTAATAAGTGTCTTGTCTTTTATCAGGTTGTTCACAAGGATGAAGCTTGGTCTGAGCTTGAGAGGTGCAAAATGGCAGTTTTTGTCATCAGGGAGGAGGAGGATTGCCTCCAGCCACCACACGACATTGGAATCGTTATCGATGGTGTGTATGTCCTTCATGATTTGCCATCCGTAGCACATGCATGTGCTATATTATTTGGGGTCATTTATGCTCTAAACTTGAGCTACCCAAGTGAACTCAAATACACATTTGATGCTCTGCAAAAAATAATAATGGAGATTGAACCAAAAAAGATGACGCGCAGAGTGTGCACTCTGAGTCTCAAACTCTAAATATTTGGTTATGCACGAACCCTTGTTCTAAGGGTTTAACCCTTGTTATGCATAACAAAGGGTTTAACTCTTGTTATGCACAAACCCTTGTGTTACCCTTGTATTTTTCCTTTGTCTTTTGATCTTCAAAATATTGTGACATTCACACATTCTGCCCATGTTATCAAAGTTAACCAATCTTGTTTAGATTTGTACACTTCTGGGTATTACATTATCTCACATGTTAAAGGACAGGTGTAAAAACACTTTTCCAATGTTAGAAACCATAATGGTGTTTAAATTGTCTCATGTTTGAATTGAGAGATGTTGTTCATGGTAAGATTTATGTGGATCTTTTGAAGCGAATATTTTTTTATTTATGTATGTGTAAATTAAATTACATGCTGATTGTAACAGAAGGCTTTATTTTCTAGCAAATTTTGTTTATGGTAAAAGTTTTGTAGAAAAGCAACAAATTGAAAAATAAAGTTTTTTCAATGGGAATTATTTTACTTTGTGTAAATGTAATTTTGTCTTTTTTAAAGTAATATTTTGATTTATATTTAATACAAATTTTAGGTTTCAACCAAATCAAAAATATAATTTGAGAAAAACTAATAAATTTACTTGTAACAAAATTAGAGTATTTGAATTACTTTAGTGTAAAGTAAAATCTTTGCTTTCATGTAATAAATAGTTTTTTTCGGTTTTTCCAAATTAAAAAATGTAGTGGTGCAAAAGTGAAAAATGGTCTTTATAATAAATAATACTTTTACTTTGTATCAGAATCAGAATCAGAACCATTTATTGCCATGTATGCTTACACATACAAGGAATTTGTCCTGGCGGGAAGGTGCATACATTTAACATTTAACAATACACATTTAACAGTTAACGCAATGCAATAAATGAGGATGAATGGATGAATATCTACATTGAGACAGCAGCATAACAAAATACCAAAAGTAAGATAAAGTGCATGGAATGTGCATGAGTGTAAGTGTTGTGTGAAAGTGGCAAGTGCAATGCCCAGGTGTCAAGTGTATTCAAGTCAAGTATAAGTATAAGGCTATGTGCAGGGGAGTGTCCGGTGGGAATTGTCTGGGGGTGACAGAGTCATTAGAGTCAGTGGGGGACCCGGGCTCTGTTGATGAGCCCGACGGCAGACGGGAAGAAACTGTTTTTGTGGCGTGAGGTCTTGGTCCTGATGGACCGCATCCTCCTGCCAGAGGGGAGGGACACGAACAGTTTGTGTCCAGGGTGAGAGGGATCAGCTACAATCTTCCTCGCCCGCTTCAGGGTCCTTGAAGCAAACAAGTCCTGGAGGGACGGCAGATTGCAGCCAATCACCCTCTCGGCAGAGCGAATGATGCGCTGCAGCCTGGCCTTGTCCTTGGCAGTGGCTGCAGCGTACCAGACGGTGATGGAGGAGCAGAGGATGGACTCGATGATGGCAGTGTAGAAGTGCACCATCATTGTCTTTGGCAGGTTGAGTTTCCTCAGCTGCCTCAGGAAGAACATCCTCTGCTGCGCCTTCTTGGCGATGGAGCTGGTGTTTAGTTCCCACTTGAGGTCCTGGGTAATGCTGGAGCCCAGGAAGCGGAAGGACTCCACAGCTTTGACGGGGGAGTCACACAGGGTGAGAGGGGCTGGTGGGGCTGAGATCTTTCTGAAGTCCACAACCATCTCCACTGTCTTCAGAGCGTTGAGCTCCAGGTTGTTTTGGCTGCACCAGGTCACCAGGTGGTCAGTCTCCCGCCTGTAGGCGGACTCGTCCCCACCAGAGATGAGTCCAATGAGGGTGGTGTCATCCGCAAACTTCAGGAGCTTGACGGACCGGTGACTGGAGGTGCAGCTGTTGGTGTACAGGGAGAAGAGCAGAGGGGAAAGAACGCAGCCTTGGGGGGAACCAGTGCTGATGGACCGAGAGGCTGAGACGTGTTTCCCCAGCCTCACGTGCTGCTTCCTGTCAGACAGGAAGTCTGTGATCCACTTGCAGGTGGAGTCGGGCACGTGCAGCTGGGAGAGCTTGTCCTGCAGCAGAGACGGGATGATGGTGTTGAAGGCAGAGCTGAAGTCCACAAACAGGATCCTGGCGTAGGTTCCTGGGGTGTCCAGGTGCTGGAGGATGGAGTGGAGGGCCATGTTGACTGCATCGTCCACAGACCTGTTGGCTCTGTAGGCGAACTGCAGGGGATCCAGGAGTGGGTCGGTGAGGGTTTTGAGGTGGGACAGGACCAGACGCTCAAAGGACTTCATGACCACAGAGGTCAAGGCGACGGGCCTGTAGTCATTGAGTCCTGTGATCCTAGGTTTTTTGGGGACGGGGATGATGGTGGAGGCCTTGAAGCAGGCTGGTACGTGGCATGTCTCCAGAGAGGTGTTGAAGATGTCTGTAAACACCGGGGACAGCTGATCAGCACAATGCTTCAGGGTGGAGGGGGAGACAGAGTCCGGGCCGGCTGCTTTGCGGGTATTCTGTTTTTTAAAAAGCCTGTTAACGTCTCTCTCTTGGATAATAATTTATTTACTTTGCATTTAATCAAAATTTCCAGTTTCAACCAAATCAAAAATATAATTTGAGAAAAACTAATAAATTTACTTGTAACAAAATTAGAGTATTTCAATTACTTTAGTGTTAAGTAAAATCTTTGCTTTCATGTAATAAAAAAATGTTAGGTTTTTCCAAATTAAAAAATGTAGTGGTGCAAAAGTGAAAAATGGTCTTTATAATAAATAATACTTTTACTTTGTATGAATGTAATTTATTTACTTTGCATTTAATCAAAATTTCCAGTTTCAACCAAATCAAAAATATAATTTGAGAAAAACTAATAAATTTACTTGTAACAAATTAGAGTGATTTTTTTATGTTAGTCCAAAGTATCATTTTTTTCAGTGTGGGAGAGTTCCCTGAAATCCCGGAAAAAAAACAAACTGTGGCTGTAAATGACACAGATGAAGAGCTGGAAAAGGTTGAGGTGCTCACCCAGGGCCACAAAGACATGGTGCAACTACATCCAACTCCCCCAACAGCAGAGCCGAAAAAAGACTCCCAGAGAACCGGTCGGGTTAGAAGGCTGATCAAAGGGACTACTAATGCCGTGTCCTCCAACCACAGTTTAGAAACACGTCATCTGGACAAGGAGAATCAGGTGATGGCTGAATTAAGCATTGCGAAACAAAAAATGGCCGAAGCAGAAGAAAGCCGTAAGAATGTGAAAGTGGCGCTGAGTACATGTGATAGAGTTCTGAAACAAGATAATGAGAGGAAAATTCAGATCCAGGCCCACAGGAATGCAATGGCAGGGCAAAACATCCTGCAAAAAAGAGAAAAGGCACTGCAGAAAGCCCAAGACAAACGTGAAACCAAGAAAGATTTGGAAATGCGCAAAAACATGGATCAACTCCACGCACAGGAACTGAGACGGCAGGAAAAGCAAAAACCTCTGCTGAAGAAGACCGAACGCAAGAACTGTCTTGAGGATATCTCCAGAATGAACTCTAACAGAAGGGAACAGGCAGAGATACTTAAGGCTGAGAAAGAGCAAACCAAACATGCTTGCGTTGAAATGGAAGGGAAACTCTCTCAAAGAAAGGCTGAAGCAGCAGACAGGGTCATGAAGCAAAGGTTGGCTTCAAAGATCGTCTGTGATAAACTGGCGTCCTTGAAGAAGGAACAAGCTGCTGCCGCCGCTGAGAAGGAGGAGCAGAACCATTTCGTAGGTTTGGTCAGGAGACGGGCCAAACAAGAACAACAGCGGATGGAAAAGGCTGAGAAGAACGCTGAAGTTACTCGGTCCATCAATGCCCACAGGCAGCAGATGATCAAGGAGAGACATCAGAGGGACGAGGCCGGGCGTCAGAGCAACGCAGCCTGGCTTCAGGCTAAGAAAGCCGACAGCAGGTTATTCCTGAAGGAAAACGAATTGAAGGCACAAAGGAGCCGATTAGAAAATGTCCAGTTGAATCACTTCAATGACATCGTGGAAGCTGAGAAACGTCGAATTCGGCAAATACTGGCGAGTAAGGACAGAGGAACTGAAGGACACACACTCGGTGGAGGAGTGGATTTTAGCTGTGCTGAGGGGAGCAGTTACATCACTGCCGATGTTGCCGGCACACCGTTGATTCATTTCGGCAGAGCTAACAGGAATCAGATCGTCTGCTCTAGTATATCCAAGCTTCCCCACATCGTAAAGAAGACCAGACAGTCCAAAAATATCTGATCTGATCTGGTTTATTGAGGGTTTTATCTGGGTGATCCGGTATATTTAGTTGTTTTTTTTCCAGGTGAGTTTATTGAGGGTTTTATCTGGGTGATCCGGTATATTTAGTTGTTTTTTTTCCAGATGAGTTTATTGAGGGTTTTATCTGGGTGATCCGGTATATTTAGTTGTTTTTTTTCCAGATGAGTTTATTGAGGGTTTTATCCGGGTGATCCGGTATATTTAGTTGTTTTTTTTCCAGGTGAGTTTATTGAGGGTTTTATCCGGGTGATCCGGTATATTTAGTTGTTTTTTTTCCAGATGAGTTTATTGAGGGTTTTATCCGGGTGATCCGGTATATTTAGTTGTTTTTTTTCCAGGTGAGTTTATTGAGGGTTTTATCCGGGTGATCCGGTATATTTAGTTGTTTTTTTTCCAGATGAGTTTATTTGGGTTTTATCCGGGTGATCCGGTATATTTAGTTGTTTTTTTTCCAGATGAGTTTATTGAGGGTTTTATCCGGGTGATCCGGTATATTTAGTTGTTTTTTTTCCAGGTGAGTTTATTGAGGGTTTTATCCGGGTGATCCGGTATATTTAGTTGTTTTTTTTCCAGATGAGTTTATTGAGGGTTTTATCCGGGTGATCCGGTATATTTAGTTGTTTTTTTTCCAGGTGAGTTTATTGAAGGTTTTATCTGGGTGATCCGGTATATTTAGTTGTTTTTTTTCCAGATGAGTTTATTGAGGGTTTTATCTGGGTGATCCGGTATATTTAGTTGTTTTTTTTCCAGGTGAGTTTGAGGGTTTTATCTGGGTGATCCGGTATATTTAGTTGTTTTTTTTCCAGGTGAGTTTATTGAGGGTTTTATCTGGGTGATCCGGTATATTTAGTTGTTTTTTTTCCAGGTGAGTTTATTGAGGGTTTTATCCGGGTGATCCGGTATATTTAGATACCGAACTCAAATTTAAACTGTTTTTTGGGGGGGCTTTAAGGGACTCACGTGACCACACAAACAATTATGTGTGCTGAAAAACAATAAAAATATGAATTGACATACATGTATTGTGTATTTGTATTTCCAAATTGTGGCGAAGGTTCTCCCTACCGGGGGATGCATGGCTCCCGACATAGGCGCAGACACGTGGCTTTGCGGGTTCAACAGGCTTTATTTTGCTCATCAGTGTCAGCACTCTACTCATACACTGAGCTCTCTGCCTCTACCACCACCCCGCTCTGTCGCCCCTGTGGGCTCTTTATCCCCGCCCCCGCACTCATTGGACCCAGCTGTGGTTCGTGATTACTCACTCCCCACAGCTGTTCCGAGCGTGCTTCTCTCTCCCTCACCTGCTGCAGGTGCGCTAACCACGCCCCTGCCCCACACAAATATATAAAAAATTGATCAAATGGTGCTTTCTGTTGATTTAATGGTGTTAAACTAAACTTTAACTTGTTTTCAGCTAAATATCGTTTTAATTATTAAAGTTAGCTTTATTCGGTAAAAGACGTTAGTACCAGTGATTACCCGTGCACTGCTGCGGCATGCGCCAGGACAGTGATGTGGTCCCTGTTTCCCTGGGCCTGCCTCCAGGGTGGTGGTGAGGAGCCTTAAGTACTCCCCACTGTCAATTATGTCTGGGGTCCGGTCAGTAAGGTGATGGTGGACAGTTCATGCAAACACGTGGTTGCACACTAATCTCCTCACACATGATGACACTTGGCTGAAAACATGTCAGAAACAAGATCAGTTGTGTGAAGTTGTTAAGCTTACTCTGATCAAAAGATGTAGACTTAATTTAAGGAAAGATGTATTTGAGTCTGATGAGACACTGGAAATGTGGAAGGTGGAAGAGACGGACAAATATCCTTAATCGAACCAGGGATGTGGCAAAACATGGTATGCTTGGTAAATCACCAGACCCTGGCCTAAAGTTTCTACAAGTCTGACAGACATCTTGAGAAATGTGTATCAAATGATGCAGAACCCGTTTAAAATATTTCCATTCTGTGGCAGAAGGGAGCGTTATTTGTTGGGTCCGGTGCACCCTCCTATAAAAGTGACGGGGTTTCCCCCCTGACGTTACGCGGATGTTCCGGTCGGCTGGACTTCCGCCATGATTGGAGACTCTTTTGGGTTCCCCTTCTCCTCCTGCACTGGAGACTCGCTGGTAGATCGACGTTGGTGAGTTCCGCGTAACTCCTTTTGTATAGTTTTATGGTGCCCTCTTAATTACATTACATTACATTACATTTCATTTAGCTGACGCTTTTATCCAAAGCGACTTACATGATATACAGTAGACCGTAGACACAGCAACGGTGAGCAATTAGGGTTAAGTGTCTTGCTCAAGGACACAACGACGCAGACTGCCGGAGCCGGGGATCGAACCACCGATCATCTGATTGAAAGACCGACTTGCTAACCACTGAGCCACAGTCGCCCCGACTGACTAGTTTTGATTTTTTATATAGCTGACAGTCACGTCGTTATCCGGTCCCGTAGCTCTTTCCGGAGTGGACGGGAATGTTTGCCTGATCGGAGACGGTGGGCCGAGTCGGGCGGAACGCTGCCACCACGAGTACCTTGTTGGCGCCGCTCTAGAGCGCCGCTGTTTTGCCTACCGGGCTGTCTCACTTACCGGATTGTTTTGCCTACCGGGCTGTCTTACTTACCGGATTGTTTTGCTTACCGGATTGTTTTGCCTAAAGCGCTGTTTTACTTACCGGACTGTGTTGCATAGGGTCATTTGTGCCCAGGACTGTTTCGGCGGCGGTGGCCTGCCGGGCGGACGCGGAATCCATCCCGCCCGGCGTCCCTTCGTTGGGCGTGTGACGTCAGCAACCCTGAGCCGACAGCATACCTCTGCTCGCTGGGACCTGGTTTTGTCGTTTTATACTCATTTAACTGTTTCTCCGTTGTTTTGTTTCTTGTTTGTCTTTTGTTTAGTGTTGGTTATTTGTTTGTTTTTCGTTGTTGGTTATAACCTCAGAGTCTCTGTTTCTGTGTGTTTGTAGGTGCGGCAAGACCACGGTGGGTGGGAGTGGTGCCTCCAGGGGTTGGGGTCTCCCCTTCTTACCTTTTTGCGTGTGTGTGTTGTGCTACCCTCGGTCTGGACCCGCACGTGTGGCTGTGTGTGTGTGTGGTGTGAGCCGACACGTGCGATCGGGGTGTTTTCTGTTTCTGTCGGGACCCCCGGCGCTGCGGGCCTCACCTCACCCAGGACATTGGTCAGTCCCGCCCTACACGACACTCTTTCTATTTTTCTATGAACGGCTCTGTTTTATTGTGAATCTAAGTGTATTATCGAATATTGTTTGACATTAAAGCTTGTTTTTTTGGATTGGAACCACGTCTCCGTCTAATTCCGTACAGATAACCTGAGTGCCCTCGGGGGCTGTGAGACTGTGGGCTCAACCCTACTGCTCTTGCTACATTTTTGGCGTTGTTGGCAGGATGTACTCTTTGAAAACGGAGACGTTGGTTCCATTTCCTTTTGTTTTGGTAACATACATGTTATTCGCTGTATGATGTTTAAATTGTTTTTTTTCTTTGTTGATTCTCTGGTGTAAGGCAAAACAGCGGCTGGTTCTTCGAGTGTGTTGTGAGCCGGTGGCAGGTTCTGGTAAAGTATTTGCCTAACCTATTTCTCTTTTGTTATTTTCGGGCCCTTTTTCCACAGTAAGACCCCCCCTTCCTCTGTGTTGACCCATTGGTAGTAATGGCAGAAGATCTGCAAGAGTTGCGGGCCCTGATTGCCCAGCTGACCGCAGATAATGAGAGGCTGCGCCAGGAACAGTTTTCCAACCTCCCTGGCCCTAGTAACAGTCCCTCTACTTCTGCGCCACAGTCCGCTCCTGTCAATCCTAGAGCCCCTGTTGTAGAGAGGCTAGTGTTTGTACCCCGAGACAGGAAGTGCCCTATGTTCAGGGGCCGGTCAGGTATAGGGTTGAATGAATGGAGTGAGGAGGCGCGTGCATGTATGCGGGCACGGGGATTGTCCGCTGCCGATCAGGCGTTTTTTCTATTTGACCATTTGGAAGGAGAGGCACGTGATGAAATTAAATTTCGCCCTAGTGAGGAAAGAGGGGATCCGGATAAAATAATCACCGCCTTACAAGAGTTGTATGGGTGCACTGAGTCATATGTAGCCCTGCAGGTGGCCTTCTTTTCTAGAAAACAACAAGAAGGGGAGACCCTACAAGAGTTCTCACTCGCCTTGCTGAGCCGCATGGAGGCTGTAAAACAGCGCGCACCAAGCGAGATGCTGAACGCCGAGGTTCTGTTGCGAGACCAATTTGTGGAGCATGTGCTAGATGGCGCGCTCCGCCGCGGCCTAAAACAGTTTGTCCGCGGGAAACCGACCGCGACATTGCTGGAAGTCAGGGGGGAGGCAATTAGGTGGGAGCAGGAAGGGTTGCCCGGCGGCATGAGAGGCCGAAGTCACTCTGTCCCCACGGTCCTCGGCACCCAGTACGGTGTCCATGGTGGTCCTCTAGGGACGGCTGGCTTGTCCCAGCTGGCGGCAATGAGTGACATGTTGAGACAGCAACAACAACAGCTAAACCAACTTACTGAAAGTATTGCTCTCTTGCAGAGCTCGCAACAGCGCAACCATGCGCCTCGCCAGGGCCCTATAATATGCCGGCGCTGTCAGCAACCGGGCCACTTTGCCCGCGAGTGCAACGGGGCGCGAGCTCCCCCCCAACCCCGGGCTCTATTAACTCCACCGCCGTTGGGGGGGCAGTTCCATCCCGCTCCGGCGTCGGAAAACTAGCACCCACCAAACTATCGAGCCACAGTTTGGGTGGGCGATTTACTGGCTCTGGAGCCTCTACCCTGGTGTCCCCGTGCCCGCATATGGATGTGGCCATGGGTGGCGTCAAGGTGCCATGTTTGTTGGACACCGGGTCTATGGTGTCTACTGTCACCGAGAGCTTCTTTATCCAGCACTTTGAGCCATGGGGACAGGAACGCCTCCAGTCGTGTCACTGGTTGGAGCTGAGAGCCGCTAATGGGTTGCCCATTCCTTATGTTGGGTACCTAGAGATGGAAGTGGAGCTCTGTGGCAAGTTGATACCACGTTGTGGGGTGCTGGTTGTGAAGGACGTGCCCGGGACGTCGTCACGTCCCGTCCCGGGGGTGTTGGGAATGAATGTGATACGCAAGTGCTATCGAGAGCTGTTTGGGCAGCATGGCCAGACGCTGTTTGATGTTCCACCGGTGTCGAGTGCACCAGAGCCTCTCTTGGAGGCATTCCAGAAGTGTCATCAGGCTGGTGTGCAGGCCCCGGTGGAAATCGCAGGCAAAGTCAAGATTCGGGGTAAGAAGGCCTGCCGCATCCGGGGTGGCACTATGCGAGTGGTGGTGGCTACGTGCACCGAGCAGTGCTCTGGGGCCACAGTGTTGTTCGAGCCTCCTGAAGCCGGTTTGCCTGCGGGACTATTGGCGTCCCCGGCTTTGGTTCGAGTGGAACGGGGCACCGCTTACATACCGATTGTCAATGTGGGCACCACGGATGTGTTGCTTTACCCTCGTACCATTGTCGGCACTGTGGATATTGTTAATGTTGTCAGTTTGCCCGCAGGAGTCACCGAGAAACCATCTATGGTCGCCACCGTGGCCTCGCAGTCCATGCTTCCCTCGGTGCCTGACCAGCTGGAGGTTATCGACCTGTCCTCCTTGTCCGCCGAGGAGCAGGACCAGGTGAGGTCCCTTTTAGGGAGGTACACCTCGGTATTCGCAGCTTACGAGGGGGATTTGGGTTGTACCAATTTAATAGAACATGACATTCCATTGTTGGACGCGGGCCCGGTGAGACAACGCTATAGGCGTATTCCACCCTCAGAGTACGAGGTGGTAAAGGAGCATATTAATCAGCTTCTGGAGAAACGGGTGATCCGAGAGAGCAGCAGTCCTTATGCTTCCCCCGTGTTGGTAAGGAAGAAGGATGGTAGTCTGCGATTGTGCGTAGACTACCGCCAGCTTAACAGCAAAACCAGGAAGGATGCCTTCCCCTTACCTCGTATTGAGGAGTCTTTGGATGCGCTGACCGGTGCCCGTTGGTTTACCACCATGGACCTGGCCAGCGGGTACAACCAGGTCCCCATGGCAGAAGCAGACCGAGCTAAGACCGCAATTTGCACCCCATTTGGGTTGTTCGAGTGGAACCGCATGCCCTTCGGGCTTTGCAACGCCCCGGGCACCTTCCAGAGGTTAATGCAACGTCTGTTTGGGGACCAACAGGGCCAGTCGTTACTCCTCTATCTTGACGACATTGTGGTTTTCTCTTCCTCAGTGGCACAACATCTGGAGCGACTGGAAGTGGTGCTGGGTCGGCTGCAAAAGGAGGGTTTGAAGGCGAAGCTTTCCAAATGTGCGTTCTTCCAGAAGGAGGTACGGTACCTGGGTCATGTCATCCCAGACCAGGGAGTCGCCACAGACCCAAGTAAGGTCGAGGTGGTAGCTAACTGGCAGCCGCCCGCTACAGTCTCGGAGTTGCGGTCATTTTTGGGGTTTGCCAGTTACTACCGTCGCTTTGTAGAGGGCTTCGCCAAGTTGGCAGCCCCGCTCCATAAGTTGGTGGCCGAGCTGGGCGGCACCAAGAACCGGCGGGGGGCGGCGCCGGCGGTCCTGGAAGCTTGGACGGAGGCGTGTCAGCGTAGCTTCGAGGCATTAAAAGTTAAACTTACCTCTTCCCCTGTTCTGGCCTACGCTGACTTCTCCTTGCCGTTTATCCTTGAGGTAGACGCAAGTTTCGGTGGCCTGGGGGCGGTGCTCTCTCAGGACCACAGCGGCAGGGTGAGGCCTATAGCCTACGCCAGTCGAGGGCTGAGACCATCAGAGCGTAACATGCAGAATTATAGCTCGATGAAACTCGAGTTCCTGGCACTGAAGTGGGCGATGACTGAAAAGTTCAGGGAATACTTGCTGGGGCACAAATGCCTGGTGTACACCGATAACAACCCACTGAGCCATTTAGCATCGGCTAAACTGGGCGCCACCGAACAACGGTGGGCAGCTCAGTTAGCGTCCTTTGACTTTGAGTTAAAATACCGGTCGGGGAGGAGCAATCGGAACGCAGATGCCCTTTCCCGGCAATGCCCCCCAGGTGAGCCGGACATGGACTTAATGGTCCCGGGAACCCTGCTCCCAGAACCGCTACAGCGGGCCTTGCAGCTGGGGAGGGTTGGAGCAACCCAAGCCGCCATCACCGTCTTGCCGACTCGAACTCTGTCTGATTTGTGTTCCCTCCAACAGGCTGACCCAGTTATTCAGGAGGTGGCGGGTTTCTGGCGACGGAAGCAACGCCCCACCCAGGAGGAGCGGGGCCGGCTGTCTCCGCCCGCCTTGATGCTGCTGCGGCAGTGGGACCGTCTGGTCGAGCAGAACGGGGTCCTCTGTCGCCGGATTTTCCGTCCTGACGGGGCTGCAGCAACTTTCCAACTGCTACTACCTGCGGCCTTGGAGAACGAGGTGCTAACAGGGGTACACCAAGAGCATGGCCATCAAGGCGTAGAAAGAACTCTGGAGCTCTTGCGAGCTCGTTGTTACTGGCCGGGTATGTCTTCTGCAGTGGCCGACTGGTGTCAGGCCTGCGAAAGATGCCAAATGGCCAAAGACATTCAGCCAGCTACTCGTAGCTATTTGGGGCATTTATTGGCCTCACGGCCTAATGAGATCGTAGCCATTGACTACACTCTGTTGGAACCTGCCCGGAATGGACTGGAAAATGTGCTGGTAATGACAGATGTTTTCAGTAAATATACGATGGCTATTCCCACCCGTGACCAACAAGCCTCTACCGTGGCACAGGTCTTGGTCGCAGAGTGGTTTTATAAGTTTGGTGTTCCTGCCCGTATACACTCTGATCAGGGCCGGAACTTTGAAAGCTCTCTGATACAGCAGCTGTGTGGCCTCTACGGGATTGAGAAGTCTCGCACTACCGCCTACCATCCGGCTGGTAATGGCCAGTGCGAACGTTTCAATAGGACCCTCCACAATTTATTGCGCACGTTACCTGTCTCCCGCAAGTGGGATTGGAATTCTTGTCTGCCACAAGTCTTGTATTGTTATAACACCACCCCTCACCAGGCAACAGGTGAATCCCCCTTTCTCCTCATGTTCGGTCAAGAACCCAGGCTGCCGGTCGATTTCTTGCTGGGCCGAGTACCGGACCCGGTTGGTGGAAATATCCACGAGTGGGTCCGGGAACATCAGACTCGGCTGCAGGTAGCTTTTGATGGGGCAAGAGAGCGATTGGGGTTGGCGGCAGAGCGCCGAAAAAGGAGTTATGACCAGCGTGTTCGGAGCACCCCCTTGGCCGAAGGCCAGCTGGTGGTGCTGCGCGACTACAGTGCGAGGGGACGGCACAAAATCCAGGATGTGTGGGGTCCTGGGGTGCATCGAGTTTTGAGGGCCCCGAGGGATGGCGGACCAGTCTATACCATTGCCCCGGTGGGCGACCACAGTAAGGCTAAGCAAGTCCATCGCAACCGGCTAAAGGCACTGGTGGGGGCGGACCCTTCAGGTCACCCCTCCCCCGAGGGCCCGCCGCCCTGGGACTTGCCACCTTCGGAAGGCGAGTCCTCCTTTGAGAGTGATCTGGTGATGATCCAGCCGCAGCATCACCCTTCCACACTACCTGCCACCCCGGGGCGGTTCGTTCCGCCCTTAGGTATGGCCTCGGCGGTGCCTTCAGTAGTGGTCCAACCATCGGCCTCTGGGGTTGGCCCCTCGGTAGCAAGTGGGGTGGCTCCACGTCGGACCACGCGGTCGACTGCTGGTCACCATTCGAATATGCACCATCTTCCTAGACCAGTGGAAAGAGTTGCCGACAGAGCCGAGGGCCCCCCTAGTCTGGGTGCCAATGCCATATTTGCCCTGTTTAGGCCCTGGAGTTAGTTTATTGCATTTGCCGGCCTTGCTTGTTCCATCGCCGGGGCGGCGATGTAAGAAGAGGGGGTGGAATGTGGCAGAAGGGAGCGTTATTTGTTGGGTCCGGTGCACCCTCCTATAAAAGTGACGGGGTTTCCCCCCTGACGTTACGCGGATGTTCCGGTCGGCTGGACTTCCGCCATGATTGGAGACTCTTTTGGGCTCCCCTTCTCCTCCTGCACTGGAGACTCGCTGGTAGATCGACGTTGGTGAGTTCCGCGTAACTCCTTTTGTATAGTTTTATGGTGCCCTCTTAATGACTAGTTTTGATTTTTTATATAGCTGACAGTCACGTCGTTATCCGGTCCCGTAGCTCTTTCCGGAGTGGACGGGAATGTTTGCCTGATCGGAGACGGTGGGCCGAGTCGGGCGGAACGCTGCCACCACGAGTACCTTGTTGGCGCCGCTCTAGAGCGCCGCTGTTTTGCCTACCGGGCTGTCTCACTTACCGGATTGTTTTGCCTACCGGGCTGTCTTACTTACCGGATTGTTTTGCTTACCGGATTGTTTTGCCTAAAGCGCTGTTTTACTTACCGGACTGTGTTGCATAGGGTCATTTGTGCCCAGGACTGTTTCGGCGGCGGTGGCCTGCCGGGCGGACGCGGAATCCATCCCGCCCGGCGTCCCTTCGTTGGGCGTGTGACGTCAGCAACCCTGAGCCGACAGCATACCTCTGCTCGCTGGGACCTGGTTTTGTCGTTTTATACTCATTTAACTGTTTCTCCGTTGTTTTGTTTCTTGTTTGTCTTTTGTTTAGTGTTGGTTATTTGTTTGTTTTTCGTTGTTGGTTATAACCTCAGAGTCTCTGTTTCTGTGTGTTTGTAGGTGCGGCAAGACCACGGTGGGTGGGAGTGGTGCCTCCAGGGGTTGGGGTCTCCCCTTCTTACCTTTTTGCGTGTGTGTGTTGTGCTACCCTCGGTCTGGACCCGCACGTGTGGCTGTGTGTGTGTGTGTGGTGTGAGCCGACACGTGCGATCGGGGTGTTTTCTGTTTCTGTCGGGACCCCCGGCGCTGCGGGCCTCACCTCACCCAGGACATTGGTCAGTCCCGCCCTACACGACACTCTTTCTATTTTTCTATGAACGGCTCTGTTTTATTGTGAATCTAAGTGTATTATCGAATATTGTTTGACATTAAAGCTTGTTTTTTTGGATTGGAACCACGTCTCCGTCTAATTCCGTACAGATAACCTGAGTGCCCTCGGGGGCTGTGAGACTGTGGGCTCAACCCTACTGCTCTTGCTACACATTCGGAGTCATGGACTTAAATATTTCACTTTATGTTAATACAGCTTCAGACTCTGTAGCTTTGATTCTAAAAGAAGCACCTCTTTCCTCTCCTTCTCTGCTTTCTCAGCCGCTTGATCAGCATCTTGTTCCTGCAGGGAAGGAGATAGAGGGTCTTAGTTTAGCCGTTTCTGTGCTGTTACTGTCAGGACCGCCGGGCTCGGGAAACGAACCCGGGTCTCTGGGGTGAAAAACCCACGGGTTACCCCGTGAGCTAATGAGGACCCGTATGCAGAACTGGAAATAGAGTTTTAGTTTTTATTCAGGCAGCGGCTTGCAGTCCAACAAAGGTAAACATCCAAAAGGTAAAACAAAACTTCGACAGGAAATCAGGAAGTCCGGAAGATGCGCTGCCCACAAAAAACAAAAGGTTAATCCACACAGGAAAAAAAAGTCACAGTCCAAAAATGTGTTCAACTCAGAACGCTGTCTCCGGGGAGGAGAAACTTTCACTCACCCGGGACAGGATACACTTGTTCAAAAAACCAAGCGGGGTGGTCTTGTGAGGATCCAGATGCCACGGCTGAGAACCGCTACTCCTCCGAGTGAAGTTACTTGAGAGTAACATGCACCGTGTCTTGACACGCAAACGTCGCGGTGACGAGTCCAGTCTGCTGCCTTGTATTTCTACTCTGGCCTTAATTAGGAACGAGTCCCAGGTGTGAGCCCGGAAGCCGGGCCCCATCCCCCAGCCAGCCCGCTGTACCGTCCTTAGGTCACCAGGTAGCGCCAGTACCCCATAGCCGGAGTCCCAGACCGTGACAGTTACAGCCATGATACGGAAATCCAATAACATTACACACAGTCTTATGAAGGAGTCGTGTGTGAAATGGGCCTCTACTGTACCTTCAGAAGCAAATAGCTTAAGTGTAAATGTTTCAGTTTCTTCATCTTCACTTGCAACTCGTCTGTGCGCTGTTGCAAACCCTCCGATGTCTACATAAAACACACACAGCAGGCACAAATTACTTAGGAATATTTATGATGCATGCT
The DNA here is from genome assembly GCA_023566465.1 of Cottus gobio. Classification (NCBI taxonomy): domain Eukaryota; kingdom Metazoa; phylum Chordata; class Actinopteri; order Perciformes; family Cottidae; genus Cottus; species Cottus gobio. The sequence continues at coordinate 17,100,302 of CM042218.1, read as the reverse complement.
GAGTCAGTTAAAGTCACTTTTCACAATGTAGTGTTAATAAGACAGAAAGTTACATCTCGAGACGTAACATTAGCGCTTGGTAACTGCTGGACATTTACCATTGTGCCTCACTAATGACATTTTAGGCTTTTTCAGTTTTTTTCTTAATTTTAGCTATGTAGATGCATATGGCATACATTTTGGCAAGGGTGTGAGTTTTGTTTTATTTCACAAGTTCAACCTCAGCTCCATAATATACCATAATATGATAAACATAGTAGCTAACTATAGACACCCAGAACCTCAAGGACAAACACATTCTTTTGAAACCGTTAAAATTGTGCAACATATCAAGCTTTCAATGTAGAGCCCTGGCTTAAAAATAGTTTTTACTATAGTTTACAGCAAATTAAGACATTTTCTAATGCTGAGCCTATAGTCAAAATATGCCATTGTTCTGGTTTCCACTAAGGGCATTGCTGCTGTATGATGGGTTGGATGCAATAGATCAAAAGCAATGCTGTTGCTAATTATTGACATGTGCCAGACTATCAAAGAAAATGGTCCAAGCATGTAGTACAAAATATAATGAATTGTTTGTGTTGTTGTTTTCCGAGACCAAACAGCGGTAATGTATAAACAAACTATCATGTCAAAGATTACATTCGGAAACAATTTATATTTGGTAACGTCAGTTGACTGAAGTTGGTCAAAACAATTAACTCAGGGAAAGTGGAACATATTCTAACTATATATCAGTTTTAGAAAGGGGGACAGTACTCTCAGGGTAGATACACTGTTTTAAAGTGAGGAGCTTTCTCCCATGATGCCAGGCTGCATCATCTGAGATGATGAGTTGAGTCGTAGTTAACTAACTAGCTACCGGATCAGTGGGACCTAACTAACTATCAGCGGATGTCTACCTGACTGCTCTCCTGGATCTTTGTATCAAGCTCTTCCTCTTCCTGGCGTTTCTTATGCACATCCAAGATGGAAAGGCTGCTGTCACGCCAGGGTCCTCCTGCCATGACGGTGCGCGCCCCCGCAGGCAATCCCCTGTTGACACGCACGAGCGTAGCAGGGAGTTATTAACGCTGACCGCTCAGATCGATTCACGCGCTGCTCTACTCACCGCGACTCGTCAAGTTCGTCCATCTTGTCTTTGTTGAACGTTTTCAAACTTTGTAGGAGACAAATTTGCGTTTCTCTCGTTCACGTGACTTGCAGGATCGTTTGCGTTCTTTCGCGTTTGACCCAACAGAGAGGAGGCGTGGCTTATCTCCATGGAAACCTATCAACTGAGCCGTTAGTTCCCGCCATCTAGCACATAGAAGAAATATCCACTATTTCACCTTTGTGCTCGAAGTCCCACATATCACAGGAAGCTAAACGCCATCTTGTCTGGGTTCATCGAGGTGTATTTGTCAGGCCTCGTGAACAGGACCCAAAAGCAAACCGCGGACAGCAGGTAAGGAAGAACAAAAGGTGTAGTTTATTGTCTCTTCACAAAAACCAAAACTCAAAAACTCAGGCACGAAGGCGACACTCAACAAAACGTAGTCCAAAGACTCTTGTAAACAAAACTCAAAAACTCGGGCCCGAAGGCAATACTCAACAAAACGTAATCCAATGTCCTCTCTGGAAACGTGCCGCTGCACTGGCGGCGTGTCGTGTCTCGTGTCTCGTGTCTTAGTTCCAGCAGAGTGTAGGCAATCTCCCGACGCCGAACCTCCGGGAGGAAGCCACCTATAAACTGCGCCGTGATGATTTGATTTCCTGCAGCCGCGAGCGGCGGCCGTCCTCCCAGCTGTTCCGCGTCTCCTTAATTAACACACACACACACACTCTGGTCCCAGCCAGCGTTATAATGGCACCCCCTGCTGGTGGTGCCCAGAACCCCCACAGTATTCACTGTAACTACAGTCGGCTGGTACACATGCAGCTGTATGAACCCAAACTATTTTTTCTGTGATTTAATTGCGATAAACTACAAAAAGTCTGCATTCATGTTTTGCTGCCTGAAAAAAAAAGAACTTTTAAAATGCTTGTTTTCTCAACGGAGCTCGGATTGATTGGTGCTCGACCAAGCTAACATTGTAGCAGCTCCATCACCACTCAAAATAACATCACAGGCGTAGATCCGTCAGCGTCGCTATTGTTTGTACCTTATGGTTTCCACATTTAGACACAATGTCTACTAATATGAGGTATTTTAGAGCTCTGGGGGACACTACAACACTACAATATTTTTATCCTCCATAGTTTCTGATTCAACAACGGTAGGACGTCAGTGATGACAGGAGGAGGATCTCAATGCTGATATTCTTTCAGCATTGAGATGCATCACTGAGGCGAATCTCACATTAACAAATCAGCTGGTCAATAACTACAAATTCGAATCTAAACTAAAAGCACAGACCCACCAAAACCTTATTCTATAAATCAAACTCTTCAATGAAATATCATAGCCTATCAATCACAGTAGAAAAGAAAAGTTGATAAATCAATTAATCAACCAATTATTGCCAACTATTTTGACAAGCAATTAGTCGTTTACGGTATTTTTCAAGCAAACACATGACATTCGATGATTCTAGTTTTTTAAAGATTCAAGATGTGTTTAGAAAAAAAAATACTAATAATCACTAGAGCCCTAATATCAATACACCATCACCAATGGATTATGGAGCTGGCAAAAAAGGCACATGTTTTTGGGGCCAGCTGACATTGGACGAAAGCAGGTTTCACCCTGGACAGGTCGCCAGACTATTGCAGGGCTGACACATATGGAGACAGACAACCATTAACACTAACATTCACACTATACGGACAATGTAGAGTCATCAGTTAACGTGATGACGAACGTGGTACAAACCAGGCCAGCAGCGGCTAACGCAGTACAAACCAGACCAACAGAGGCTAATGGTGTGTTCACACCGAACGCGACGCAAATTGTTATTTTAAATGTATTTGTTTTGTTTATTATTTTGATTATTATTTTGTTGTTTATGTTTTTTTTTTTAAATATATATATATATATATATTATGAGAAACACAGTATCCCTTATGGACCATACATTCATTTATTTTATAAAATAAATTATGGTATTCTATTAAAATATTTGCTTAAAAAAAAAAGGTTAAACAGGTAATATTCCCTTTAATATCTATTTGGTATTGCCATCCTGTAGTTTCATCAATGATTTAATCATTATGACATTCTGTGGGTCATGTGACATGATCACATGACCTACATAATTTGATGAGGTCACAAGTGCCTTTGATAGAACACATATAGTAGCTCTGAATCAAGGCATTTTCAAAACTGCATTTGTTTAGAAACAGAGTTCTTCTACAACAGTTAAGCTAATTCCAACCAATACTTCAAGCATTTAGAACATTTTTGATAATTTATTGGTTTTAGCATACAAATGGCGAACACAATGGACAGAGCATTCAATTTTGAAAAGATGAGCCTGGACAGAGAGAACAAATTGATGGCTGAATTGAAGGAAAAGAAAAAGAAAAAGGCTCAAGAGGAAGAAGACCGTAAGCAGGGGTTGAGTGCATGGGAAATGATTATAAGAAGTGATGAGGAAAGGGACCTTCAGGTCCAGCTCAACAGGATCGATTTAGCAGAAAACCACCTCCTGCAGATGAAAGAAAAGTCACTGGTGAAAGCCCAAGAGATAGAGGAGAGCAAGGAAGATTTAGAAATGCTCAAACACCTGGATGAACTCCATGCACAGGAACTCAGACGGCAGGAAGAGGAGAAACCTCTGCTGAAGAAGATAGAACGCAAGAACCGTCTTGATGATATCGCTAGAATGAACTCCTACAGGGAGGAACAGGCAGAGATCATTTCAGCGGAGGAGGAGCAAACCAAACTTGCTCACGTGGAAATGGAAAATAAACTGCTTCAAAGAAAAACTGAAAAAGCAGCCAGGTTGACGAGGCAAAGGTTGTCTTCACAGACCGTTATTGACAATTTTGTGACCTTAAGGAAGGAACAAGCTGCCGCCACAGCTGAGAGGGAAGAGCAGAGCTTTGCTGGCAATTTGGCCAAGAGACGGGCCGGACTAGAAAAGCTGCAGAAGGACGCTGAGAAGAAGGCTGAAGAGCTTCAGTCCATCTGTGCCCACAGGCAGAAGATGATGCAGGAGAAACTGCAGAAGGAAGAGGCCGACCGTCAGAGCAACGCAGCCTGGCTTCAGGAACAGAAAGAGGCCGACAGCTCATTCCTTGACAACAAGAAGTTGAAGGCACGATTGAACAGAAAAGAAAGGGTCCAGTTGAAAAACTTCAATGACGTCCTGGATGCTGAGAAACGTCAAGAGAAAATTCAGCAGAATCTGACAAAGAACGACCACGGAACGGCAAGACATACGCTCGGTGGAGGAGTGAGTCTTAGCTGTGCTGAGGGAAGCGGTTACGTCACGTCAGATATCACCGCCACCCCGTTGATCCACTACGGCAGAGTTATTAAGAAGAAACTGGGAGAGTTCCCTGAAATCCCGGAAAAAAAACAAACTGTGGCTGTAAATGACACAGATGAAGAGCTGGAAAAGGTTGAGGTGCTCACCCAGAGCCACAAAGACATGGTGCAACTACATCCAACTCCCCCAACAGCAGAGCCGAAAAAAGACTCCCAGAGAACCAGTCGGGTTAGAAGGCTGATCAAAGGGATTACTAATGCCGTGTCCTCCAACCACAGTTTAGAAACACGTCATCTGGACAAGGAGAATCAGGTGATGGCTGAATTAAGCATTGCGAAACAAAAAATGGCCGAAGCAGAAGAAAGCCGTAAGAATGTGAAAGTGGCGCTGAGTACATGTGATAGAGTTCTGAAACAAGATAATGAGAGGAAAATTCAGATCCAGGCCCACAGGAATGCAATGGCAGGGCAACACATCCTGCAAATAAGAGAAAAGGCACTGCAGAAAGCCCAAGACAAACGTGAAACCAAGAAAGATTTGGAAATGCGCAGAAACATGGATCAACTCCACGCACAGGAACTGAGACGGCAGGAAAAGCAAAAACCTCTGCTGAAGAAGACCGAACGCAAGAACTGTCTTGAGGATATCTCCAGAATGAACTCTAACAGAAGGGAACAGGCAGAGATACTTAAGGCTGAGAAAGAGCAAACCAAACATGCTTGCGTTGAAATGGAAGGGAAACTCTCTCAAAGAAAGGCTGAAGCAGCAGACAGGGTCATGAAGCAAAGGTTGGCTTCAAAGATCGTCTGTGATAAACTGGCGTCCTTGAAGAAGGAACAAGCTGCTGCCGCCGCTGAGAAGGAGGAGCAGAACCATTTCGTAGGTTTGGTCAGGAGACGGGCCAAACAAGAACAACAGCGGATGGAAAAGGCTGAGAAGAACGCTGAAGTTACTCGGTCCATCGATGCCCACAGGCAGCAGATGATCAAGGAGAGACATCAGAGGGACGAGGCCGGGCGTCAGAGCAACGCAGCCTGGCTTCAGGCTAAGAAAGCCGACAGCAGGTTATTCCTGAAGGAAAACGAATTGAAGGCACAAAGGCGCCGATTAGAAAATGTCCAGTTGAATCACTTCAATGACATCGTGGAAGCTGAGAAACGTCGAATTCGGCAAATACTGGCGAGTAAGGACAGAGGAACTGAAGGACACACACTCGGTGGAGGAGTGGATTTTAGCTGTGCTGAGGGGAGCAGTTACATCACTGCCGATGTTGCCGGCACACCGTTGATCCATTTCGGCAGAGCTAACAGGAATCAGATCGTCTGCTCTAGTATATCCAAGCTTCCCCACATCGTAAAGAAGACCAGACAGTCCAAAAATATCTGATCTGATCTGGTTTATTGAGGGTTTTATCTGGGTGATCCGGTATATTTAGTTGTTTTTTTTCCAGATGAGTTTATTGAGGGTTTTATCTGGGTGATCCGGTATATTTAGTTGTTTTTTTTCCAGATGAGTTTATTGAGGGTTTTATCTGGGTGATCCGGTATATTTAGTTGTTTTTTTTCCAGGTGAGTTTATTGAGGGTTTTATCTGGGTGATCCGGTATATTTAGTTGTTTTTTTTCCAGGTGAGTTTATTGAGGGTTTTATCCGGGTGATCCGGTATATTTAGTTGTTTTTTTTCCAGGTGAGTTTATTGAGGGTTTTATCCGGGTGATCCGGTATATTTAGTTGTTTTTTTTCCAGGTGAGTTTATTGAGGGTTTTATCTGGGTGATCCGGTATATTTAGTTGTTTTTTTTCCAGGTGAGTTTATTGAGGGTTTTATCCGGGTGATCCGGTATATTTAGTTGTTTTTTTTCCAGGTGATCTGCTTTATTGAGGGTTTTCTATAGGTGATCTGGCTTATGTAGGGTTTTCTCCGAGTGATTCGGTTATCCCGCATACTACGCACACTATTGATCAGTGCAAAAAATAAGACAAATCAAATGTAATCTGGTATAATTAGGCTTTTCTCCACATGATCTGGTTTATGTAAGGTTTTCATCACTGTGGACCCACCACCCGCAGGGACAGACATCGGGGTCGGGTGCTATGTAGACCGGGCGGCGGGCCGGGCAGGGGGCCTGGGCGAGCCGATCGCCGGCGACATAGACTAGCTCTAGGGACGTGGAACGTCACCTCGCTAGCGGGGAAGGAGCCGGAGCTGGTGGGGGAGGTGGAGCGTTACCAGCTAGATATAGTTGGGCTCACCTCCACGCACAGCGCTGGCTCTGGAACCAAACTCCTGGAGAAGGGTTGGACTTTGTTCTTTTCTGGAGTCGCCCAGGGTGAGAGGCGCCGGGCGGGAGTGGGGATACTCACGAGTCCCCGGCTGAGCGCCGCCGTGTTGGAGTTTTCCCCGGAGAACGAGAGGGTCGCCTCCCTGCGCCTACGGGTTGCGGGGAGTAAGGCTCTGACTGTTGTTTGTGCTTATGCACCAAACAGCATTTCGGAGTATCCGGCCTTCTTGGAGTTGGTGGGAGGGGTCCTGGAAAGGGCGCCGCCTGCCGACTCCATAGTTCTCCTGGGCGACTTCAACGCTCACGTGGGCGACGACAGAGAAACCTGGCGGGGAGTGATTGGGAGGAACGGCTTGCCTGATCTGAACCCGAGCGGTGTTTCGTTGTTGGACTTCTGTGCTAGCCACAGTTTGTCCATAACAAACACCATGTTTGAACATAAGGTGGCTCATAAGTGTACCTGGTACCAGAGCACCTTAGGCCGGAGATCAATGATCGACTTCGTAATCGTATCATCTGATCTGCGGCCGTATGTTTTGGACACTCGGGTGAAGAGAGGAGCAGAGCTGTCAACTGATCACCACCTGGTGGTGAGTTGGATCAGATGGCGGGGGAGTCGGCCAGAAAGACCTGGCAAGCCCAAACGTGTAGTGAGGGTGAACTGGGAACGTCTGGCGGAGGATCCTGTCCGGGAGGTCTTCAACTCCCACCTCCGGAAGGACTTCTCACACATCCCGAGGGAGGTTGGGGACATGGAATCCGAGTGGATCATGTTCAAAGCCTCTATTGTGGACGCGGCCGCTAGGAGCTGTGGTCGGAAGGTCATCGGTGCCTGTCGTGGCGGCAACCCGAGAACCCGGTGGTGGACACCGGGGGTGAGGGAAGCCGTCAAGCTGAAGAAGGAGGCCTTTCGGGCTTGGTTGGCCCAGGGGTCTCCTGAAGCAGCTGACAGGTACAGGCAGGCCAGAAGGACTGCAGCTGCGGTGGTCACGGATGCTAAAACTCGGGCATGGGAGGAGTTCGGGGAGGCCATGGAGAAGGACTTTCGGTTGGCCTCAAGGAGGTTCTGGCAAACCATCCGACGACTCAGGAAGGGAAAGCAGGGCCTTCCCCAGGCTGTTATCAGCGGGGGAGGGTTGCTGCTGACCCAGACAGAGGATATCGTCGGGCGGTGGAAGGAGCACTTTGAGGAACTCCTAAACCCGGTCAACATGTCCCCTGAACAGGGGGCAGCGCCTGAAGACTTGGGGTTGGATGAACCCATATCCCTGGCAGAGGCCACTAAGGTAGTCAAAAAGCTCCTTGGTGGCAAGGCGCCGGGGGTGGATGAAATCCGCCCTGAGATGCTGAAGGCGCTGGACTTTGTTGGGCTGTCTTGGCTGACACGCCTCTTCAATGTCGCATGGGGGTCGGGCACAGTGCCCATGGACTGGCAGACCGGGGTGGTGGTTCCCATCTTCAAGAAGGGGGACCGGAGAGTGTGCTCGAATTATCGGGGTATCACACTACTCAGCCTCCCGGGAAAAGCTTATGCCAGGGTGCTGGAACGGAGGCTCCGACCGTTTGTCGAACCTCGGATTCAAGAAGAACAGTGCGGGTTTCGTCCTGGTCGTGGAACAGTGGACCAGCTCTTTACCCTTGCAAGGATACTGGAGGGGTCCTGGGAGTTTGCCCAACCAGTCTACATGTGCTTTGTGGACTTGGAGAAGGCCTTCGACCGGGTCCCTCAAGCTTTTTGTGGGGGGTGCTGCGGGAGTATGGTGTGCCGGACCCGTTGCAACGGGCCATCCGGTCTCTGTACGCCTGCAGTAGGAGCTGTGTTCGTATCCTCGGCAGTAAGTCAGATACGTTCCCGGTGGGTGTTGGCCTCCGCCAGGGCTGCCCTTTATCACCGGTCCTGTTCGTGACTTTCACGGACAGGATATCTAGGCGCAGCCGTGGGGCGGAGAATGTCAGGTTCGGGGATCTCAGGATAGCCTCTCTGCTGTTTGCAGATGATGTGGTCCTGTTTGCCTCCTCGGACCGTGACCTCCAGCATTCACTGGGGCGTTTTGCAGCCGAGTGTGAAGCGGCGGGGATGAGAGTCAGCACCACGAAATCTGAGGCCATGGTGCTCTGCCGGAAACCGGTGGATTGCTCCCTCCGGGTGGGGACAGAGTGCCTACCACAAGCGAAGGAGTTCAAGTATCTCGGGGTCTTGTTCACGAGTGAGGGTAAAATGGAGCGGGAGATCGACAGGCGTATCGGTGCGGCTGCAGCAGTAAAGCAGGCGTTGCACCGGGCCGTCTTGGTGAAGAAGGAGCTGAGCCGGAAGGCGAAGCTCTCAATTTACTGGTCGGTCTACGTCCCAACCCTCACCTATGGTCACGAGCTTTGGATCGTGTCCGAAAGAACGAGGTTGCGGATACAAGCGGCCGAAATGAGTTTCCTCCGTAGAGTGGCCGGGCTCAGCCTTAGAGATAGGGTGAGGAGCTCGGACATCAGGAGGGAGCTTGAAGTTGAGCCGCTACTCCTTCGTGTCGAAAGGAGTCAGCTGAGGTGGTTCGGGCATCTAATTAGGATGCCTCCAGGACGCCTCCCTTTAGAGGTTTTCCAGGCACGTCCATCTGGTAGGAGGCCCCGGGGAAGACCCAGGACACGCTGGAGGGATTATATCTCCCAGCTGGCCTGGGAACGCCTCGGGATCCCCCAGAATGAGCTGGTAGATGTTGCGGGTGAGAGAGAAGTCTGGGTCAGCCTGCTTGACCTGCTGCCTCCGCGACCCGACCCCGGATAAGCGGTGGAAAATGGATGGATGGATGGATGGATGGATGGATGGATGGATTCGGTTTTCCCGCATACTACTAGTGCATCAGTGCAAATAAAAAAAAAAGAGAACTCAAATTTAAACTGTTTTTTGGGGGGGCTTTAAGGGACTCACGTGACCACACAAACAATTATGTGTGCTGAAAAACAATAAAAATATGAATTGACATACATGTATTGTGTATTTGTATTTCCAAATTGTGGCGAAGGTTCTCCCTACCGGGGGATGCATGGCTCCCGACATAGGCGCAGACACGTGGCTTTGCGGGTTCAACAGGCTTTATTTTGCTCATCAGTGTCAGCACTCTACTCATACACTGAGCTCTCTGCCTCTACCACCACCCCGCTCTGTCGCCCCTGTGGGCTCTTTATCCCCGCCCCCGCACTCATTGGACCCAGCTGTGGTTCGTGATTACTCACTCCCCACAGCTGTTCCGAGCGTGCTTCTCTCTCCCTCACCTGCTGCAGGTGCGCTAACCACGCCCCTGCCCCACACAAATATATAAAAAATTGATCAAATGGTGCTTTCTGTTGATTTAATGGTGTTAAACTAAACTTTAACTTGTTTTCAGCTAAATATCGTTTTAATTATTAAAGTTAGCTTTATTCGGTAAAAGACGTTAGTACCAGTGATTACCCGTGCACTGCTGCGGCATGCGCCAGGACAGTGATGTGGTCCCTGTTTCCCTGGGCCTGCCTCCAGGGTGGTGGTGAGGAGCCTTAAGTACTCCCCACTGTCAATTATGTCTGGGGTCCGGTCAGTAAGGTGATGGTGGACAGTTCATGCAAACACGTGGTTGCACACTAATCTCCTCACACATGATGACACTTGGCTGAAAACATGTCAGAAACAAGATCAGTTGTGTGAAGTTGTTAAGCTTACTCTGATCAAAAGATGTAGACTTAATTTAAGGAAAGATGTATTTGAGTCTGATGAGACACTGGAAATGTGGAAGGTGGAAGAGACGGACAAATATCCTTAATCGAACCAGGGATGTGGCAAAACATGGTATGCTTGGTAAATCACCAGACCCTGGCCTAAAGTTTCTACAAGTCTGACAGACATCTTGAGAAATGTGTATCAAATGATGCAGAACCCGTTTAAAATATTTCCATTCGGAGTCATGGACTTAAATATTTCACTTTATGTTAATACATCTTCAATGACGGGCAGGAATAATCTGAAACAAGATATGAAGCATTAACTTTAAAGGATTAAAGGATTTTAACAACCTTAAATATGTCGGAGAGGAAATCAAATTGGGAAACTGAATGTTAAGGGGTTTTAATGCCACCTACTTCTTAGGTGTAAGTTTTCAGAGGATTTAAAATGTACCAATGTGTTTCCTTGCAACACACTAAGCTTGATAAACACTGTATGTTTTATCTAGTGCTTTGTGGCACAGATCCCATCTTAGGGTCACAGTATTTGATTATAAATGAATATACAATATGATCTGGACAAATGGTCAACACAAGTCCCGGATAAAAGTTATTGAGAACTGATCTTAAATCATGAGATTAAAAGTGTGTGCCCAACATTGGAAAAGCAGTTAAAGCAGCTCAATGATCACAATGAAAAGCTCCAGAGCAGCTACTACAGATCCTTCATCATCAAATGATTAATATTACCAGGACATTCATGACTTAATGTACGTATCTTTAAAGACTTGTTATCACCTTAGTAGGAGCCAAAGGATGGAGTTAATGGTAGTTTGACACTACATGTTCACACTGCCATGTGGCGACAGAGGAAGGTGGCATTAGCATGCTTAATGGAAATGCTGTGTGCAGTTATTTTTGCATAATAATTGCCAGGTGTGGCGTAGATGTGCTTACAGTAAAAGCAGCAGAACCAGAAAAATGCATCTGATGTCAATCGTGTGTCACACATACACACACATATGCACACACACAAAAAGGGAGATAAAGAAAGAGAAAGGCTAGACTAAAAGGCAGTGAAGAGGAAAAACAACAACACAGATAGCTGCCGGCAAAGATGCCGCTGTATCCATTTTTGATGAATGGATGGCATGCTTCATACACCCGCACAGTACTTTATTAATACTAATGGAAGGATGCTATTATAATAAAAGCATGTTGTGTCAGGTGATGGGCACAGTATGAGGCTGAGGAGATGGAGACATAACACCCATGTAAACACCAGCAGGCCTTTTAACAGCTGAGGAGGACGAGGAGAAGAAGAGGAATAGGTCAGAATCCATAATGTTAAGCATGTGGCCCATCAGGACAATACAGAATACTGCTAGCACTGCTATATATATTTACATATATATATATATGTTCCCTTTATTGTGATACCAAGACTATTCAAATAGACCTTGAAGCTGCAGAGATACTCTTTTCATTTAGAATGTAACCACATTTCTCTGTGATTTAGTGTTCATATTTGAGCTATTTGGAGTCCACTGGCTCTTAATATCTAAATCCACGTTTGGTTTGAACTCCTTGCCCGACTCTTATTTTCCGAGTCACAGTACCTTTATCGAGCCATTTGCTAAACATTTCCTCTTTTGTTAAATGTTAAATCACATGATATAACATATTGAAGCACACCCATCTGGGTAGTAAACATCCTTTGTTCTTGATGCTATACAATAAGGTGAATAACTGTATTTATAATTTGCCAGGGCTTCAGGTTTGTGCTTTCGACACCAGGTTATGTATTACATAATAGGGATATGAGTCATAAATACTATGAAACTGTTGATTAAAGGCTGTGATCTTACGAGGCCATGGGAAAGCCCTTTGCAATGTGTCTATTTGTGATCTAATGTTTGATGTGAATTTCTCTGGACTCCTCACCACGAGTTACAGTGTTTGTCACTAATGCTGCTTGGTGTGTTGGCTGTTTTCTAAAGCTTTTTCCCATGATGCTTTGAAAATTCACATAACTCTCTTTTTGTGTGTGTGTTAAGTTGTTTTTCTGGGTTTGGTTTATGCCCAGCATATTCTGCTTAACTGTTCCTGCGGCTCTGATTACCTTTTTAGAACCTTAATCAGAAGACTGTTTTTATACAATTTTAGGAGATCACATTTTATTTTACGCTTGTCAAGCCTCGGTTTAAGCTCAAAATACAAAATAAAAAAGCATAATACTAAAAGGCTTTGACTTTTGCTGTAGCTTGCACATACACACACCCATCCACTCACACACACACACACACACACACACTCACACGCACACGCACACGCACACACACACACACACACACACACACACACTCATACATACACACTTGAGTGGACAGGTAACAAACATTTAGACATCCATAATTAAAGGTCAACAGTGGTGCAAACAGATATTGAGAGGAAGTCTGTGTTTATGCTAATGCCTTGTCAGACAGAGAGGGCAGCGACTCTCTGACACCATCTATTAATAATGAGACGTGGTCGCAGAAATGCACTGAGTATGAATCAAACAATGCTGTTGCTGGCAAACAATGGCTACTGACAGCAGGCTGAGTGAGAGCTTTGAAATTGGGCTGCGTGTGCACACAGTGTTTGGAGGGATTGGGGTGTGTGAATGGATTTGTTTGTTTATTGATGTTTGTGTTTTGTGTTTGTCTCACAGCAGTGGTCTTGTCTGGCCTGTTTGCAAACATGCCTGTACAGAAGTGTCAACAAGGCTGCAGAAAAACACGTGTGACCAAAAGGCTGAGAGGGAGCCCTGCGAGGGGATGCTGAGGCCCATGGGACCTCTACAAAACGCATGGTACTTTCTCATTTATTTTATTAGATATATTTTACAGTTTTCAAAACTACTAGCTGAGACATCTTTTAACAAAATAAAGACAAATCTGCTATAAAGACATCTGATACATATAATTATGTCTATTCTTTCTGATTCCATTCAAGTTTGGCATTTTTCTTGTGAAATACTGAATACTTTCAAATTAAATGGAAATTTCTTGTTTGGTTGAACTGCTCACAATGTATATCGACAATATCAGGCCATAGCATGTGATGAGGTTGGAAAATTGTGTATTTTATTTTTTATCTTTTATTAATCCCACAGTGGGGAATTATTCTCTGCATTTAACCCATCCTTAGTATTAAGGAGCAGTGTGCTGCCGTGAAGCACACGGGGAGCAACTGGGGGTTCAGTTCACTTTGCTCCAGATAAACACTTAGTATCCCACACACAGGTTATGAATCATGATGAATGATAGTAACTTTGGTGACCTTCTGACTTCTACTATCACTATCATCAAGATAAAGTGTGTTCACTTTGGTTTAACGCTACATTCCCATCAGCCACAGCTTTCTATTCAGCGCACATTAAACATTATACCTGCTGGTATTTAGGAGAATGTTATCATGCTTTTTGTTTGAAAGATTTATTTATGAAACATCCAAATAATTATTGGAATAAATTGAGACTTTCTTTGTGAAAGTCTTAAGAATTTTTGAGAAGGGGGGTTGCATTGCTAGAACTTGGACTCATGAGTTGAGCATTTTTGAAATCCTGGCTATGGTCCCGGGCACAATAATGACCTGACAACGTTCCTTTAATCAAAATTGGGGGACGGTGAGGGGCCACAGCCGGTCTGTACAGTGAGCAAACAAAAGGAGCGGCAAAGTGGAGTCCTGCTGGTAGTGATATCATTATGTGTGTCTTGTCTGGACAAGGGGACCGGAGGGAGGTCAGGGGGTATGGGGTTAATACTGACTGTATGGGTTTGTGTGTGTGTGTGTGTGTGTGTGTGTTTGTGTGTATATGTCTGTCTTGCTAGTTGTGTGGCTTTGTCTCAAAGAGAGTGTTTTTGTGTATCTTTATTTGTGTGTATGTGTGTGTGGAGGATTAGCGTGCCTCTCCAGTCCTCTGGCTGTAATCAGACGAGACATTGGCTCCATGACGTCCCCCAACCCCCCTCACCTCCCACTGCGGGAGCGCCTCCATCCCTTTCACCCTGTCATGTGTATTTGGCTGCTGGTCTTGGGACCTTGGCGGTATGTTAGGAGTTAAAACAATTATTCTTGCTCACATCACAGTGTCCTTTTAAAAAAAACTTCGCTTCCACAGGGGAGGCTGACAAGAAAATTGGGGAGGCAAAATTATCTCTTTGGACCCGATCCTGGGATGTGGCGGCCACATGACGAGATATCCGGAATCCGATTGTTTATGTTGTTTGCATGTTTATATATTTCACGGGGATCAGCAGTTTTTTTAAACTGGCTCTGATCTGGTCTGGTTGAACTGGTCTAAAAGTGAGAGTCCAGCAGAGGATCAGGCAGCTCCATCAGGGTGATGGTTCGAGGATGGCCAGATAAACAACCTTCACTGATCAGGTTAGCCCGAGCCCTCTGACCCTGGATTGGCCTGTCTGCTGTTCGTTTGACCCTTAACCTCTCCCTTTGTCTTTTAGACGCAACACGCAGGACAACCCAAGCATACACCCCCCACACGCACACTCCTACTTGGCCTCTTATCCTTGACAGCCCTTATGCTCATATTAAGATCTACTTCAGTGATTTCAGGGCTGTTTCAACCATAAACTCTCATTTAGGGGGAAATTAGCTTTGAGTCCCAGTCTTGTTCCATACTGTGCTTAACCGCATTAGACCATTCTTGAGGCTTTTAAATAACAACAAGGATGGATAGTTTAATTTAAATAAACCTCCACCATCCTACTTTGTTGCATCACATGTAATGGCCAAGCATTCATTGTTTTACATTATTGTAATGCCATGGTGCTGTCCTCTTAGTGCCATGCACTGCTTACTGATTATAAATACACTTACTTATGGCTCAGGGTATTAAAAGAGATATGTTTGATGTATCCATCAACCCATTTTACAACGATGCCCTCTCAACTTTTGATTCCCTCTAAAACATCTCAACAATCTTTGGTGTGATTGTTGTTCTCAAGTTTCTGGAAAGCCATTAGGAAAAGAAAAATAATACAAATACAATTACAATATTTAACTCTAAACTTTTGAAACATGAAAATGGTCCGAGCTTTCTCTATTTTCTGTGGCATCTCCGTGTAACGTTGAACTAGTGCCATAGTCAGGGAGGACTGAGCTGTTTCCCTTTCCTGCCACAGAGACAGAGCACCATCAGACCCATAGAGATGAACCGTAATCAACTTTAGCAATTACACTCCATCTCAGACCACTTATTCCACACAAAACGGCATAACTAATGCTAGACATCACACAAATGCCTCTCGGTGTCCTGTAAGAGACTCCTGATACACATTTATAGATATAAACCAATAGTTCAGACTGTAATGAAATAAGCTTAAATAAGTCTTTGATGCCTTTTAAAAATGCTTTCTTTGGTAGATAAATGGCTCTTGGTAGCCGGGCAGCAGCTTTAACATCCAATACAGCAGACGCATAAGCCCTTCTCAACATCCCACCCAGTTTAGTTGCAATATAGAATTTGAGGTCTGCAGGCCAAATGTGTGACATTTAAAAATGTCAGTCTTTTTCTGTTTAACATGTGGTGTCTGGTCACCGACGATGGAAGAAAAAATGTGTGTGTATGGGTTTGTTTCTGCTCTGCGTCTGTTACAAACCATCATGGTAAATTTGGATATTGAGGAGAAAAGTAGAATAGGTTGAGGGCAGGCGGAGGGGTTAGTATTGTGTGTGTGTGTGTGTGTGTGTGTGTGTGTGTGTGTGTGTGTGTGTGTGTGTGTGTGTGTGTGTGTGTGTGTGTGTGTGTGTGTGTGTGTGTGTGTGTGTGTGTTGGGGGGTTCGTCTGGGAGATAATGATAAGCACCACTTAGGCTCTTTGATCACAAAGGTTCATCAATCTACAGTCGGACCAGTGTGTCTGAGAAACTCCTCCACAGATGGATTAAGGTCCTTCACACACGCACAAACACACACACTATGTTTAATGTTACTTTCCCACTTTATCCAAAGCTTTATTCTCCCAGCTATAACTTCCAGCCACACAGAAGTCATCACAGAGCTATATTACTGTACAAGCAAACATGAAGCGATGCGATCCATCTTCAGGGTCTGAGGCTCATGCATGGGAACCCCTCTCCCCCTCTCCCTCTTTCCTCATCCTGGCCCGAGTTTGTCTGGAGAAGAAGGGTTAAGGAGGAACAGACCCTCTGAAGAGCTGCCTGCTTAACCTCTGACCTTATGGTGGAGGAGAGCGAGAGAGAAAGCAAGAAATAGAAAAAAAGAGAGGGAGAGAGAGGGAGGTCTGACAACTGACAAATAACTATGCAATTAAATGTAAATACACCGGGTTAGAAGTTTAATGATTTAGCAGCCTTTTCTAAATAAATCTCTGCATGTTACGCCCATTTGCTCTTTCAAATCAAGTGTGCTGTAAACTCTGAGCAGGTGTAAGGTGTAGGAGGTTAACTTTGCTGTGAGAGACACAGAAACATGAGACGTCAGGAGGAGAGAGAGGAGGGGAGTCTAAGAAAAGGGGGGGGACCACCAACACACCCCCACCTTTCTTTGTCCTGCATCCCAGCAGACCCGACCCTCTCTGGGCATCAGTGAGGGGGTCCAGCTGGTGGAGACTGCAGATGCCAAACAACCTGTCAGAGATAAGAGGAGGAGTACAAGGTATGCACAGCACCCACAACCCTCTGAGGGGTTTGTTACTGAGTGAGATACACTAGGGTCCTTTTTACCTGATAAGAGCACATAGCACATGCACTGTGGCACTTTAAACAGCACTCTGCATTATTTAATGAGGTTTTTGCACACAGCATTTGAGAAAAAGAGCAGGCTGATGTTTTTATCAGGTCCTTCATAGTGATACATGCATTTAAACTGATAAACTGCACCGCACTTAAAAGAGTTTCCACACCCGAGGTGCTGAACGTACTTTAAATAACTCACTGGGAATGTTAACAGCTTGTCTCTGCTGCGTTTGCTGTCCAATCACAAAGAAGAACACTACAACCACTTTACTTAGGCAAAATCCTCTAAAGTTTATTCCATTTCTGTATATAAATCTGTCTTTATTTCCATTGAACAGCAAATTTTGTTTGTTTATTACAACTATTTATCACCACTTGGAGATGGAGGGTGAAACCAGAAACAACCTTTCAAAGAGAAACAAATATCTTTGAACAATACCGTCTTGTTTCACAAGTTAACAACAAACTAATCTTTACAAATCTAGATTAATAAATACTATTAGCAGGAACAATGCTATAAAAAAATCTCATCATAACAAGCCCATACTCTCTCTCACATACACACACACAAATACACATCAAGAAATGATGAGGATCTGCTCTCTGCATACTGATGGATTGTAATATTGGAGCACCTTCTCACATGTTACTGCATGTAAACCACCTGGATATAAACATAAAAACTGCTTCATGACACAATGAACCAAAATCTCAGCTTGCACAGTGGGTGACACACGTTTCTTTACAGGGAAATGTATTTAACCAATCTTGTCACAGCAGTTAATGGAGACTATGGACGTGACAGGGAGCATTTAGAGTCAATGTAAAGAGACTCAAAATAATATTTCAAAGAGTTGGTGCATCAACATTAGCCCATGTACAGCTCTGTTATTCTCTGTTTGCTGAGCAATCCTCACATGTCAAGGATCAACACTGGACTCATGAATAATTCAGAAACAAATTAAAATGGGCCAGCACCCAGGAACACATGAGAAATGCTGCGCTCCAGCTCTGACTGGTCAGCTGGGGATAAAAGAGAGGCGCATGTTCATTGGCTGGCTCTCAGTGAATAGAGAAAGCTGATTGGTCAGCTGGGGGTGACTGAGAGGACAGCGGTGACAGTTGCGTGACGCTGAGTTGTGCATTTACCCAGAATGCATTGGAAGCTGTGTTTACAGGTCCTTCAGCCTGTAGCGTGGTCTAAACAAACTGTTTATTTCTATGGTGCAGCGCCTGCAGCTACTACTGCCTGTCTCATTGGAAATTAACTCATAGCATCCTTGAGCTGAACTGACATAGGTTTTACATACAAACACACACTCACAGACAACCCATGCCTTTTCTCCTTCACTGAGACTGAGCATAGAGCTGTGCTTTGCTCCACTAAAGAGAAACAATGTCTCCCTCGGGCTCTGCTGTGAGAGCTGAGATTATTTTGGTCAGTAAATGTTACTGCCTGTCTGACAGTGGGTCACAATTTACATCCTTCCCAATGGAGAGAGTGGGAGTCATTGAGAGGAAAACAGCATAGTGCTGCTCACGGTCTTAGGGCTCACATGTGGATGACACCAGTCTTTGGGTTATGGAAAGACAATTAAGTACAACTTTGATTGTGCTGCTTGGACTCTTTTTTTTTTTTTTAAACACTTCATGGATGTCCAAATCCAGTTTTTACAATTCACTGCTCCATCCATCACAGGGGGAAAACATGAGGAACAGATGACACTTATTCACACAGCACAAAATCACTTTTCACAAATATTTTACAAAGGTCATGTCATATTTAGTCCGTATATGGCGCAGCATCTTTCAGCGAAGCAAAAAGATAGGTCACTGAATTAGAGACGAGGACTTTCTGTCAGTCTTTCGGCTGTGTCCTCTGGTTCAGTTAGGAGGCTGCACTCCATTCGGGGACGCCACATCTGATGTGTGTGTGTGTTTCTAGTGTGTGGTAGAGAGGGGGAGACAGGTTGGGCGTGTAGCGAGGATACTCTCTGAGAGGAGGGCTCAGCTGCCTGCTGTGAATGTTTTGGGAGCTCTGAGATGAAGGTCCAGAGCTCTGGCTCCGATAGGGGTCGGGGGTGATGTGTTCTCCAAGCGGCGGAGAGCTCTGGTGGGCTAAAGCACTGAGACGGGAGCCCTGAGGACTGGAGCTGTAGGGAGGATGAGTGGTGTAAGGTGGGTAGGTTTCCATTGGGGTCATGGCAGAGGGGAGCGGGCAGGTGTATGACCAAGATGTACAGCTCAGTTCATCCAGTCTGGGCTCGGCAGCAGCAAACATGCAAGCCTGACGCTGTCCCATGTCTGAGCTGAAGGGGGAGTCAGTGAGCTGGTTGTTGGACAGACCGGGTGGAGGAGGAGGATAGGAGGAGGGGTGATAGTAAGACTCGCCCTCACTAGGAGAGCTTCCGGTGAAGGGTTTCTTGTACGGGTGCTGCCGGTTTCCTGAAGAGCAGTTCTCCACTAAAGAGAGAGAGAGAAAAAGACGAGTTTAAAATGAATACATTTGTTCTTGATGGTAAAACATACAGTAGTATCAGTACTGCAATACTGTAATTAAAACAATAACCAGCCCAATAAACTACAAAGTGTACAGGCTATACTTATCATCAATGCAGACCATTCTGTCAAGTACCACAGTCCAGATTTAAAAGGCCTTTTGAGACATTAAAAAGAAAAGAAAATCAAGCCTGAAGCACACATCACTTGTCTCCCATGCTTTAATTAAGTGATGCTTCTCAGCTTGAGTCAAAGTGCAGCCTTACAAAATATTTTGCAATAATAATTTTGTATTTTCATTTTCTCTCTCAGTCATTCAATGATTTTCTTTTAGCTGTTGATTAATATGTCTGAATGAACCCATTCAAGCATGTGTGTATGACTAATACTTATAATAACTAACGTTCATTCAGTCAGCTGCTGCCTCAAGTGAAAAAAAAGGTTAACTATTGATGTTACTTCCATGTTATATACAGTAGTTACACGATCATCAATAACCTGCATGACTAACTTAATATGTTTTAAATGCCATGCTTTTTGGGAACCATGAGTTTTCTTGTCCCGGCAGCATCTGCATTACCAAGAGGATGCTGTGACTGATAAATAAATAAAGATAACCAAATAACTAATCAATTTTAAAACAATATTAAACTTTAGACTGTCAGCAATGCCGGTAATGTATATTTGTACAAAATTGGAAAAAACATGTAAAACCAAGTAATTACTATGACTATACTATACTATTTACAAAAAGCTTTTTGGGAATAGCCTATTAATAATCTTGCACAGAGCCACAAGTTAGAGACGTTTAAGGGCCGCTCAGTGATATATAGTTGAAGTAAGAAAAATGCACAATTATTGCCACTATCACAATATCCCATTTTTTACAATAATTAAATGAAAATAAATAGGTAGTGTCTGCACCCTGTGTCATGTAATTGACTAATGGCATTGCTTTGTGTTTTTACAGCTTGAGAAGTGTCTTCTCCCACAGTGTACTACACAGCTCCCTCCTACCTTTCCTCTTGGTGCAGTGGTAGACCTGCGGCTGTTGGCCGGGCTGCAGCTGAGGATGAGGAAGGGTGTAGTGTGCCGGGGGAGCCCTCAGCAGCTCCTGGGGACTGCCGCCGCTCAAGCCGTTCTCACAGCTGTAGGGGGATCCGACACCTTCGGGAGATCCATGCAGACCCCGACCCTCCCCACTGAAGGGACTGCCCGTGGAACAGGCTCTCTGACGAACAGTACTGCGAGGGATCACAGGGTAGTCCTTACTGAAACCGAGAAAGGGAGGAGTAGGTTGAGAATTACAGCAGAAGCAAGGATTTGCATCTGACATTGTTATGGCCTCAGATGTGCTTCATAAAACGACTGACGACTGACTCTGTACATGTATTTAATTCTACCTGGGTGTTTTATTAGAGGTCTTTCGTGGAATGTTTTATATCCCAGCATACATAAATCCCATCATTGGTTGGCATCATGGTCTTTCTTTTAGGATTGGAGTTGAAAAACCTCAAAATGTGGGTAAAAAAATATCTCTTTCTGCGTTCTATTTTCATCTTGTGGTGTAGTAATGTTCACCTCAATATCAATGGCCAGAAGGTTTAAACCAAGAGTAAAATATTCCCAGTTTCTCTGATTTTAACAAGAATAAATGAATCTGATAAACCAGAACAGTTTAGAAAAAGAGTGTGTGTGTGTGTGTGTGTGTGTGTCCCTTGTTTCAAGTCTACTTAGTCGTACGGCATCCTTTCAGCTCTGATCTCTTTTTGTACACATTCCCCTCTTGGTGAACTCTGTGGTATGTAGGGACAGCGGGCCACATCTCCCTGACCCTTGCTGAGATAGTGACACACACTTATGCATGCACACACACACAGCCAGTCCTGTTGTGAGATAATACGCCGCTCTAAAAATAAACATCCATCCGTGTGTCACTTCAGATAGACTCTCTTCAGCTCTCCTCTGCTCTGCTCCCCACCAACCACAGCAGCACAGTAACACAGGGGCGCTGCATTCAATGCCAACGTCTCTCCGTCCTCCGCCCTCTGCAACAGCCTCTCCCATTGGCTTATTGAAATCTCTAAACTGCCTGCCACAACAGCACTTGAATGGAGATTAGTCCAAACAGACACCATGGAGGGCCATCAGCTGATCAGCAGTGACAGTCGAACAAACCAGCAGCAACGTGACATCATCATCTACCGACTCTTGGTGTGTCATGTTTGCGCTGCACGTTCTGGTCGAGATTACAGGCTAAAATCAACCTTCAGGTAACAATGGCTCACACACACACACACACACACACACACACACACACACACACACACACACACACACACACACTGCTGTACTCACCCTTGTAGCTTGGCCATGCGGTGCAGCTCATTGTCATCGCTGCCTCTGAAGCCCTTCGCAAAAGGATTATTCTCTATCTTCAGCTGTGTAATCTGAGCACCAAACATAGAAAATCTTTAGCTCAGACACCAGCATTACACCACATGCAGCGGCCCAAACAAACACACTTTCATGCAAGTACAGACAGACACACAAGGGCACATACAGTTTTTTAACTGTTCTTTTCATTGACTTAGTACGACGAGTGAGAGGCCCTACAGATGTTCAGCCCTGCTGAAGCTCTGCACGGCCAACATTCCTCAGCAGCCGACGTTTCTAACGGAGCGGACAGTGTCCTCGCCAGCTGACAGAGAATAAACTGTTTACCCAAACAGTCGCCAGGTTTAAGAATTTCAGGCCAAAGCTTTTAGATGTCCAAAGCTGCGAGCTTTGATGTTTAAGTCTTCAAACTTTTCTCAGTGATGTCATGGAGGAAAACCACCATCACACAGCAGGCAAGTGGCCATGAGATCTCACACCAGCTCGGGTCTAAATAAACTTTGAAGTGCCGAAAATACTGATACCGCCACCAAACTACTGGCTAAATAGTTCTAATTTGATACACAAATGTTGGATTTCGAAGTGTAATACCATTATTATTTGTTATCACTTGTATGACAGAACATATTTTTTTTTTACACTAACCACATTTCATCACACAAAAATAATTTGTAAAATTATGTAAAAGTGAGAATATTTTTTGAATACTTAAAACGTCAACAACTTAAATTTAATTTATGCTACTGCCACTAATTATTAATAATAATAATAATAATATAAATTAGTACAAATGAGTACAAAATGTGAATTTAACATTTTTATGCAGTTATGCATTTAAATACACAAAATAGCAGTTACAGCAAATAACTTAAATCATCATCATTATATTTTTACAAATAATACTTAAATACAATACTTCAAGTGCTATGTATAAATGCCACAACTTTTTAAAGAACTAAAAACTGTCACTACTATTCTAAATGAATTAATGACAGAAATACTTATTGTAGATCTATTGTATGAGCCTTGTATGTGTTTGTTAGCTTTTTACACTTTTTATTACCCAATAAATAACAGAATTCCGTGTTGAAGCTGTGGATACAAGTGTGCTGAATTTAGGCCTCTGTTGTAGAAAGGCCGTTGAGGCAAATTTGGGCTTTTGAGCTACATAAAATAAATGTAATTAAATTGCTAACAAGGTATAGATAAAAGTATAGTGGAAATGTATCTATTTATGTTATTTAAGTTTTGTTATGAAATGTAATCCCATTGAAACTGTCTTGTGAAAACTTAACCAGCAGAGCGGCTTAAAGCTTCAGCAATCTGTCTTTCTAATAGACGTTGAGAAAACTGGATCAGCAAAGATCAAGGGAAAGAAACAGGTCATTATAGACCAACACTCACACACTCTCTCTCACACGTGCACACACACACATGCTCTCACACACACACACACACACACACACACACGGATAACTTATTTTTGGACATATTTACAAATACTGGGTAAGCCCACATAAACAAAGTAGATGCAAATTGACTTTCTGGATACAAAATATGGACAGTAATACAAACAAAGAAAATGTGTGTGTGTACGTTTGTGAATATACTGTGTGTGAGAGACAGACGTTTTAATGTGGTCAGTGAGCAAAGGCAAATCTTCATACACTTATCCAAGTGGTCACAAATATGACAGCAGAATAGATCAGATTTGCACGCATAAGACTTTGAGAACAATTTACATAATTGTTAGGATAATTATGAGGTAGCCTTTAGCTTCAGTCTGCAAAAAAAGCACCAAGTGATGTTGAAATGTCACTTTTTGTGGAGCGCCTATCCGAATGGTTACTGCCCCTGGTTCATTACAAACTGTGGGACCTTTGCTGCACGTCATATTCCCTCTCTCTCTCTCTCTATTTATCTCTTTCTCTCTCTCTCCCTATCCAGTCTGCCACCACACTCTTCATCTGACCCATAAAGCCAAAAGGATAATCTAAAAAAGTATTGTATTGTATTTTTTTATGTTCACCCATGTAAAGTTGTAGTTCCATATCTTAACAGTGTTGTTGGCGCACTGTTTCTTGTGCAAAGCGTACCTTGTGGTTCTGGTAGGACGTCACAGCGATGAAGGCCGTCTCAGAGAAGACGTGGGTGCAGAAAGCCGTGTTTTTGGAGCCGAAGCCGTTGTTCTCGTCAGCCTTGACGATGTGAAGGCGAGGCTGGTATTTGTGCATGGAGTTGAGTATTATCTGCACAGGGGGAGAGATTGAAGAGGTGAGATTGACAGAGCTGTCATGTTTCCCACCAGCAGATGCTGGGACCCGACTGGAGGCCAGGTGGAGGGGTAGCCCAATTTATGTCCCGGTACCCAGATTTCTATTTAAGAGATTTGTTCATATTAGGCTGAAACCAATGTGAGTCACGAATGTATAGAGTATTGTTTGCCTGATTCAGTGTATAGCCTACAGGTAACTGACTTATGTTGTGGCTTTTTTTTCTTCTAAAAGTCTCATATTCATGTCAATGTTACCAAATACCATGCCGCCATTAAAGCAAAGTGATCAGTGAAGCAGTTAATTTAATTTATTACCATTTCCTTTCCAAAACTAAATACTTATTAGTCATGATCTGAATTATTGGAAATAAGTCATAAATTCTAAAATATATTTGATGTAATTATGAGGCATTAACCTGGCATTAACCTTTCACTTTATTTTCAGTGAAATATAGATTTATACTGATAAAAAAAATGATCCTACTTGATCTACTTTAAGAAATGAATGCAACTTTTTGCATCATATTTTTATGTAGATCAAGCAACTCAACCTGATCTCACAGAAATACGTGAAATGTGTTAACTACTTTCTTGTTTTAAGTACAAATACATTACCAAGTGAAATCAATTTCATTTTAGTATGAAGATCAAGCAAAACAATAGTTCCTCCATGATTTCAAGACATGTTTAAATGTATTGCTTGAGAAGATAATGGTTTCAAAGTACATATCAAACTTTCTACTTCTATTAAAATGATTGTATCATTGTTATATTAGCCCACCACTTCCCCACTTCTCACTCTGTAATGCAATGTATGCAGATTTCTTCCCCTTATCTCCGATACTCAAACAGACCTTAAAGACAACAATTGTGTTAGAAGGAGCCACTGATTATGTGGTCCAATGCACACAACATTGGCTTACTCATGGCTTACTAGCCTTGACTCCTCCCATCTCGCAATTATATTGGAACAGAGTAGATATGACAAGATCCTTGTTTAAGATTGGCTTGGATTACATAAAAATATATCGTTAAGGAAACATTTCTGTTCTGTTTTGAACAAATGCGGATTAACTTCAAACTATACTGATTTAAAGATACAAACTTATTTCTGTATTGTTAATGTCACATATTTAACTATGCTACATGTACAGTCACTACAGTGTCAGTGTTGTTGAAGGTTGTATAAAGTGTGTGCGCTTGGGGACGTAAAACTTGTATTATTTATTTATTTAAAAAGGACGTATCGTGGAATTTGACCTGCACATACCAGGGAAGTGAATCTATAACAACTCAGTGCATTCAGCCAACAATCCTAACTACTTAACACGAAAATGGCCACTCCACAAGTGCTTTTTTTTGTTTTGAATGGTTCACGGTCCGATGTGTATGCGCATGCATGGGCGCAAGCACGTTTGTTTATCCAAGGGGGCACCGTTTAACCGCAGTGACGTGTCCGCCGGTGACATGCATTAGCTAATGGGCTTTAGAGTCGTTGAAATCATTACCTCTAATTCAACAAGCTTGAAAAAAAAAATCTGTTTGTTTTTGCGCGGGCATGCACGCACCAAGACGCACGCGGAAAATACAGAGTACCTGCTCTCGTGAAATAAAGTGTACGGACTGAGAGTTACTGTTGGTCAAGTGGAGCAAGAGTCTCTGTGGAGTCTGCAGTGTGGCCACTTTGCCCTCGTGACCTCTGCTGAGTTACATGTTCACGAGAGTGTGCTGCATGGTACCCTGTGACTATGTGTCTCATTCAAACAGCACTCAAGGTTGATTATTTAAAATGCATATTATGGCTATTTGATGAGTTCAGGCCAAAAGACCATTTTCACGGGGAATCTTATGATTTGTGTTCTTCCGTGTCTTTTAAATAACGTTTTTATGACATAACCAAAGATTACAGACCCACAAATACATTCAAAGAGCTAAAAATAAAAATATAACAGACCAAGAACATTTGTCTTGTTCTGAATAAATATGCATACGCCACATTAGCTCAGCACTATTAAGAAGACGGACTCACATGTCCAAAGGGGTCCAGGTGGTTGTTGGTGAGTTTGAGCTTCTGAAAAGAGACGAGCTGGCGGCTCCAGTGAGCTCCGGTGGCGGGAGAGTCCGGGTGGACGTAGAGCCTCCCGGGCATCGCGGGCTCTGCCTTCCCCGTTATCGACCTTTAGAGAGGAGAAAAGTGCAGCAGATCAGAGGCGGGCAGACATTGACACAGTGGGTCACAGTGGTCTTTCTGACCACAGTGCTGTGCGCATGCGGAGGCCCGCGCTGCCGCCGGCTGCAGAAGGCCTATCTGGGGCTTTAATTAGACTAACACAAAATGCACCTTCTTGAGTTTAAACAAATATCCACATCTGGGCCACAGCTTAGTCGACACAAATTAACTCGGTCCTCTTCTAAATGGCTGTAGCCTCTGTTATTCTGTGCCAGAGAGATGTTGTGAGGCGCAGAGCGAGAAGCCTGAAATTTCTTCACGTCACAAACAAAAAATAGGGCTGACAATAATTAGTGGGGGTTGCCATCTAATAATACACTGAAGCAGAATAAAGACCTCGACAAACTATTTGCCATCTATGTCACTGATTAAAAAGCGCTGCACGAAGGCTGGCCTATGTTTTGAGTCTCGACGCTAAATGACGTGACCTGCATGGCGAAATTAAAATAAATTTACAAAAGAAAGTGAAATGAAACTAAAGAAAAATAGCATATTTTTTAAAACACATTTTACTCCTGTTGAAGTTGAGAAGAGCAATCAGCTAAATTACAAAACTGCCTAAAGGCAGCAGCGAGTTATCTTTACAAACACCGCGACGCGCAGCTGCAGGACTGCGCGTCACGGTGTTTCTGCAGACTCCTGTTTCCTGCTCCATTGTAAGAACCCAGTGCCCGATGCTCTGAAGAGGCAGAGCATCGAGGGATCACGGAGCCGGGGCTGTGTTCGGATTCCCCCCTCAGCACAGCAAGCAGTTGAATGGGAGACTTTAATCCGGCCTGTGTCGTCTGTCCGCCCGGTGAACCCGTCATAGTCTCTCTCAACTCTGATTTCACCGGCAGGCAATTACGGGGGAAAACACGGGAATTAGGTCACCCTAGTCTGCAGGACCCGACCTTTAGAGCCATGGGTGGAGTGAATGGTAAACCCACAACAACACGCTTTACGCAGATATCGTTCTACAGAGGTTTCAGGCCGAGATTTCCATTGTAAGATACATACAAAAGTAGTGAAGAGAATTTGGATAAAAAATCCCCAGAAGTATTATTGTGTATTAATTCATTTAGAATAGTGGTCGTGCTGTCGTATTAATCACAATTCGCTGCGTAATTGATGTTAAACATGTTACATAGCATTAATAAACAAGAGGGTCTGTAATGGGAGCTGTAATGGGATGGATGCATATTTGATAAGCTGTAATAGCTATGTGCCACTCAGAAGTTTGGGTGGTAGTCGAAGTTTGGAGTTCGTCCACTACACATGTTGCCACAAGCTATACGAACCATTTGTTGTCTGCGAACTTGTAGCGGTGGTCGTCCGCGGGCACGATGTCCATCAGGAGGATATACTTGGTTTTCGGGTTGAGTCCTGTGACCTTCACCTTGTAACTGGGGAACATCCTCCTGGGAGCACATGAAGAAGGAGCATGTTAGAATGACAGATTATAAAATACCTGAAGTTAGATAATAAAATAAACAGCCAGCCTCCTCTAAGACAAAACGTCCGCGGCGGCATTAACATTGTACAGTTTGTCCCAGTATTGGGATAGACATACTTATAAAAATACATCTCGTGCATTAAAACTGCAGTGTTTAGGTAAAGACATGGCTTTATAAAAAAAAACATGCTCCAAAGTCCAACATATCCAAAGTCAAACAACTAGTCCAACAGATCACTATTTCTTCCTCTTCTTACCTTCCAGCCTTGGTGATGATCATTTCAGTTCCCACTTCATCAAACTTGGTCCAAAGTTCCCTGTCGTGGAGGAACACTTTGATTCCTTCCATCCCCTGCGCAAAATAAAAACAGTGCTCAAGAGAAAGTATTCTGGGAGCCCCCAAAATGAAACACACTTTTTTTTTTTTATTAAATGTAGTGTAGACCAATATAAAGCATAAATATAGCAATTGTATTCAAATAACGATTTATGATATAAACATAATTCGCGTTAAATAAACTTACGTCAATTAGGCATAATAAATAAAGAGGTGCATATTTCGTCTACAGTTCGAGGGACATCCATCAATATTTTCTTCTGCAGTGATAACCTCAGAAACGTCTAGATTAATTATCTGAACTAATTAATTGATCAATATTTAAAAAAAAAATCAATATTTACATTCTGTTCAGAAGTACAGGCCGGGACCTGCTGACTGGACGCTTTCTGTGGTGAAGCTGGTGAGTTTTTGGGATTTTTCAGATTGGTCTCATTTGGAGAATCCATGGAGTCAGAGTCCGGAGGCTCTGCAAGGCCGAACTGGTGCCCTCCGTTTGCCATGTCCCACTGACACACACACACACACACACACACACACACACACACACACACTCGGTGAACAACACAGGCAAGCTGTTTGATATATTTTGACGGCTGTCACTGAACATTTCATATTGTTAATGTTAATGACCTTAAGGGAAATTAAGGCCTGTCTATCATGTACTATATATTACTAAATATATTTAGTAATATATTTTTGCAATTGATAGGACACAACCCTAATGTCCTAACTAAGAGTAAGGCTGGTGTAACACAAACTGTTGGACAGTTAAAAGGTGAGACACAGCTTTTGTTAAAGGATACACAAAGAGGCGGTCAGTGTTATCATCTACCGCACAACCAGCTTATGGTCCTCTCTTTGTAAAATAGCAGCAAGATAATGGCTAACATTACATCACATTGACTTACAATAACTGGTCCATTTAAAATTTTATTAAACGTGAATTTGAACTTTAACATTGTTTTTGATAATGTTGGCGCGGCACTTGCTTGTTATTGATCATGCATTTGTATGGGATATAAAAAAAATCCATATGGCTGACCTATAACTACATTGCTTGTATTATTGTTCATATTGTGTATGTCAACCTTAATGCATATCGGAGCTAGATTGTTTGTATAGCCTATACATGTTGTTTAAAAATAGAAGCAGCTCTTAAAGTGCATATTGCTGACATTAAATAAGCAAACCACAGTCTGCCTGACCCGTGTGTGTGCGTGCATGCGTGTGTGTGAGTATTTTGGATGGTCTCCCTTAGGGCCTTTACCTCAAACGCACTGCTCTGCTCTCCCTGCAGAAAACACGTTCATCCTGCTCCTGCGCGCTCAGCAGCCTGCTTTTTTTTCTGGCTTGCTTTAAATTATCTTTTATATCCAACAGTTCAAATGCTTGAGCGTCGGTTCTCAAAAATCCACCATGTGCCCTGTGCAGCTCCGAAATGTCATCGTTTGTTTCTCGCTCCGCTGCCCGTCACCCTGCGCTCAGTCCGCGGCTCGAGCGCTCCACTAACTCCCCGGATGCAACGGCTGCGATCGTTCAAAGCGGATGTAAGTTCCTCCTCATTTATATCGCTCCTCTCTTTAATGTCCTCACCGACTCAGCGGCAGCCCTGATCTGGAGCCGCTGATCAGATTCTTCATTACAAATGGAGTCAAGTCCGCCTCAGAAACTCTGCCCTCCCCCTTCATGCTTTCCCTGCGCTCCCATAGGTCTGCCCGGTGCATCGGTATCTGCAGCCCAAATCACTGTTGTGACACTGGCCAATCACACACGCGCACACACACACACACACACACATACACGCATACACGCACAGAGAAGCGCACGCACACACGCATGGAAACCCACACATGCACATAAACACAGTTGGTTTAGGACAAACTGTTTTTCAAAAGCATTTTTATTAACTGTCTATTTTTTTCACTGTGACAGTAAATACCTTCACATCACACACGCACACACACACACACACACACACACACACACACACACACACACACACACACACACACACACTCCAATCCTAAAAGAAAGACCATAATGCTAACCAATGACGGGATTAATTTATGCTGGGATATAAAACATTCCACAAAATGCTATTAATCAATGTTAATGCTGTACATTGTTCAATTAAACATGACTGTAACTTGACAACACACCCAGATGTGATGAGGATTTTGATTTGCAAAATGATAACTCCCAGGTATAATCTCACATGAGAGACACTCACATATTATCTCACAGTAGATTATAGATACACGAGGCATATACCACCACCACCATCATCAGCAGCAGCAGCAGCAGCAGCAGCAGCAGCAGCAGCAGCAACAGCAGCAGCAGCAGCAGTGGGTTGACGCCAGCGTGCAACATTTTGATTGGATTACTGTAGATCCTGATAGCTGGAGGCATCCAGAGTTGAAAGTTGAAGGGGTCACTGCGAGGTAAACATGCTGTGGTTAATTTGTATTTCATTTAGTATGAAGATACGTTGAAGGAATGTGATGTTGACTTTATCTCTAACGCTATGTGTCGAGATGTACAACAGGTAACGTGTTCTGAAATAATCTGCTGTAGAAAATATATGTTGAGTTCGAATATAGCTTTTTAAAAAGAAGTACAACATAGAAAATACAATAAGAAAATAAATACTGTAACAAAATCAGATAAAATAGTATAGCCTGTTGGGAATCCTCGTGCGTAAATGTGCCGCATTTTGGCGCATCTGCACGGGCCTATTTTTAGTTTCCACTGCACCGCTTACCGTGTTTAAATATCAAATTCCCCGGTGACAGACCTCCGGTTACCGGCTGCTCGGTGCACTGCCTCTCCGCACAAGGGTTTGCTGCAGTGAAAGCGCGCGGCCACTGGGAGAGTCTGGGTCTGTGCCCGGTGTGTGTGCGCGTGTGTAAATGCAGACCCATCAAGTTTCCGATCTCCTCTGATAAGCCTACTAATTTATACACAGACACACGCGAAGACGCTTTTTGTATTATTTAATTAAATAGTTCTCAAATGTTTAAAAGGACATACCACATTAATTATATTTTAATTATAATTATTTTCTACTGATGAGCTTGAATAGTTTAGGTCGCTTGCACGAATTTGAACAACAAGCAACAAACATTGACTGTGGGAAATTACTTTTTATGAGTACACTATTAAGTACAAAATGCCTATACTTTTTGTAATTTTAAAAAGCAGGTTGGTGAATATGCGGTAGCTTATTTATGCAATGTCGATCAGACATAGTCTGGAAATATGTATGTGTTGCTGTCAGTTAAGAGGGGGTTCCCTGAAATATTTTTATCACACTCGTTGTATTGTTTACAGTTGGGTTTGGTTTGAGCCATCTTATAACCCACAGATAAATTTTTTGACTTTCCAACTAAACAGAAATAAAATCAAATAGAAGACCTACTATTTAAAGAAAAAAAAATGCTTTTGTGTGAAAAAGCAAATTAAACAGATCCAGAATTAATAAGCATACTTTGCCCATAATTATGTTTATGTTACATCTCGAATATGCTAAAATGTTTAAATTGTTTAAATTGTTTATTTTTATTAGTAGCCTGTAGATAATAATAATTCAACAGACCGCAGGCAGATGTTCACTTTACCCGTTTGATGCCACAGGGTAGTTACTATGTACTGTAAAATTAAAATAAATATTTCTGAGGATTTGCTGTTCATTTTAAAACAAAACGTTAGTGGGGAATATTGTCAGGAACTAATGCTGCTCCTTTAAATAACTCATATTCAAAAGGAGTGATTTGACAAAACCCACGTTTATTGATCATTCAACAGCAGAGTGCAGTCCGTTCATTTATTTGGAAAATCGAAATCATTTCAAGTTGTCCCTGAAAGACATACAGTTTCATCCAATATTTCCGAAAAGTTCTGTAAAACTTCCTCTGTTGAAGTTTACAATCACACAATCGAATAATGGTCATACATAATAAAATATAATCCGTTTAATTGTCTAAAAGCGACAGAGTTGAACTGACACATCTTTAATTTGGGAATCAAAATCATAAAATACTGACAGATTTTTGTGGCCATCTTATAAAACTCATACATTTTGTCAAAAATCTGCTCTGCTTAATAACAACATAGACAAAAACAATATATTAATTTTAGAAATAGTTATACATGATAGTTAGATATTTAGTAATTTGTATCAGAAACCTAATGTACATGTTTGATTTAAATTATTTTCCCTTTCCAAAATGAAATGTTTTAGCCTACTATTTGAAAATGTTCACAGCATCCTAATATTGTGCATACACACACACACACACACACACACACACACTTACACACACACATACACACACACACACACACACACACACACACACGCACACACACACACACGCACACACACGCACACACACACGCGCGCGCGCGCGCGAACTGCCACAGGTTTTTGTGTTACACTTGCTTAGCGCGATTTTTTGAGAATTTAATGCAATTTTCAAACTGGGTACTGCTTTTTTAACTGTAAGTCTTGAGGGTTTATCCTCAGTTGGTTGGTCTTTGCAGAAGAAACGTAAGAGCCAAATGAGGTGGTGGTGGCGGCTGGACGGCTCATTATTGTCCCATCCTGGCTGCAGCTGACTGGATCCTCTGTTCTCTGTATGGAGGAAGTGGTGACGGGGTCCCAGACCTCCTGCACTCAGCAGGTCTGTCTCACACACCTCCAGCTCGGCCGGAGCGAGTGTGTGCGTGTGTGTGTGGCACAAGAGGGCAAGGTCAACCCATTCCTCTGCAAACAATCACATCACACAGGGTAAAATACATTCCAACCCCCCTCAGCCTCCAGTTTGTAAGGTGGTCTGATGTGGGAACAGGGGAGGGGGTTTGGCAGCGGTCCAGACGAGGCCCCGCGTCCAGATGAAGGTAAACCTGTTCTACATTATTATGACTTCATATTACACATGTTAGGGCGACTCTGATTTCTGCACTCGCTTAGTTAAATGTTACGCTCTTCATTAAAGTCCGCGTGTGTAATCCGTGTTGTTGTAAAGATCCATCAGATCAGATCACTTACTGGTTTAGAGGTGAGGACGTTTACATATCACGAGACCTATAACAAATAGACTTATCTTTAGTCGTTACCTCTTGTCAGTTTTATCATTTGTATTTATCGTTCCACACACTGGTTAAATCCATATCATTGTATCAACTTTTTCGGCATGGGTGGGTACTCTCCGTAGACCTTAAATGACTCTTGAAAAAGTCAATCACCATTATAGCTCCAATCCTTTACAACAAGTAATGCTTTTACAACACATGAACAACTGACACATTATCTCTATACGGGTGAGTCCCTAGTGTCAGTATCACTTAATTATACGACTTCTTTGTCGCCAATTAAGTGTGCATTTGGGTTTAATGTCGTCAACGGTGTTTATTCTTTTCTCTTGAGGCTGTGTTCCGATCGTTGAATGTAGATACGATGATCTAATTCTATTATTATTGGGACTTTTATTTTGTAGGGCACAGGAGGTGTAACATCAAGGACATAAATAGGAAACTATTGTACTTTGTCATTGTTTAGCAGCTGGCACGCCCTCCTCGATTCATAATTATTGTTGTGTTTTTATATTGTGAGTGATATTAATAGGCCTGATGGCCTCTGTGAGTTGATTTATTTGGGTTTTAAAGCGAGTGCTTGAATGCGAGCAGGACTGCTGTAGGAGCTAGGAGCATCTCGAGCTGTCATTATAGTGTGCTAAATAAAGTGTGTCGTCTTGCAGCTCCCTCTAGTGGCCTTCTTCTGCAAACAGGGAAAATAGCAGTGGGACAGTGGACAGCAAATAAATCAATACGACATTGTCCAAAAGAAACAAACGTTGTACTTGACTTCATCGTGTACATATTAACCACCTGACCTGCAACTGTAGTAACAAAGCATTAGCATCCAGCTACAGCTACAGGAACATGACTGTATTTAGAGCAACATAAATCTCCAGTGTGATGGCATCAGAAAGAGGCTGAGAAGGAGGGAGACAGTGCAGATTCATCCATGTGGGAACATTAACATTTAACAGGGAAGTCTGCCCTCAGAGCTGCCTGTCACTCACAGGCGTCAAATTGAAGAGCAGCGTGACCTTTAAATTATGTTTGTGCACACACACAGAAAAGAAAATTCAACCTCCAAGGCTTATTGTGTGTTGCCATTTTTCAGACCTTTACCTCTTTATGGTCTCTCAAACCGTTTGCACCTAATGGCTGTGAAAGAGTATTGTTAGAGAGATGAGATGCTCACCAGAGAAGTTGATTATACTGTTGGGAGGTTTACGGTCAGTGTGTCAAAAGGCCTCACAATTAAGAGGGTTTTTAATATTCCGTTTTAGACAAATAAACACCGCCCGCTAAATCATCCCTTTCATTCTTTTACTTTCATCAAACTTGCATCCCTCTCTTCATCACCACTGGGCCGCCACGTGTTTCTGCTGGGATTTCTCTCAGTACCTAGAGGAGCTCTGTCTTTAACAGACTGAAAACTCATTTCAACACAGCTGACATTTCACAGGCACTCAGGGCCTTTCCTATTTACCTAAGACACAATTTAAACTGTTCAGTGGAGACCTTTTGCTCTCGTCTGTCCTGCAGCCACACAGCTGCACTGGGAGGCAGAGAGGGAAGTGGACCGAGGTCAGGACCAAGTTTTAGGCATTTCACCGAATGGACCTTTGCACTGGACGTGTGAAACACTTCACTTAACACAGCCTCTGGCCGCTGGATTGGCATGTGTATGGCGTGCATGCAAGGGTGTTAAAGGTCAAATAAATTGGCCCTGACGTGCCTGGCAGTTGGGACATTTTTTCCCTTTGGGAGAGGAAACAAACTTCAGAAGTCTTATTGCCAACCCTTCTATCAAATTACTAATTTACAAAATGTCAAGTTCATTTGCGCTATCTGTGGTGCAAAATGTGGGTCAACACAGCAGCTAGATTGCAGAAAATGAGAAAAGTAAAACTGAAACAAACGTTTAACTTTTGAGTTGATCAAAAACCACTCAAACAACACAAATAAAAAGCATCATTTAATGTACAAGAAAGAAAATGAACTCTCTATGCAGGCAGACAAGTGCACACAGCTTCAGAAAACGGAAACAGTCGTGAACATGGTACCACATCAATGAAGTCTTGAGGTGAACCTGAGGAGGGCTGAGACTACTGGTGTAACAATACAAAGTATCTGAGGCCTAATCTCAGAGGAAGCTGTAATATCTCCTGTGAAAACTAAACAAAAAACACAAATTACAATGAGAAAAGCAAAGTGCAGAATTACAGTTAAATTACCAGAAGTAGTGGCACATTTTCCCACATAATGCTGGAATAAGAGAATCACATTTACAAAGCTGTCAATGAGCTGATCAACTGTACTTTGATGTTGGCCGTACATTCTACGATAAGTACCATCTAAAACACTGCTGTACCATGCGGTACCCTGTTATAAGCTAAGAGAGGAGTCACAGTTTACTGAGTTGATCTTCTTTGAAGTATTAAAAGCTCATCTATAAAACATAGTGCGAACATATAAAAGTTGCTGCTGACAACAGAAGAGCCCTCATTCAGTTGTACCTTTTGTATGAAACCTATACTCATACATTCCCCCAGACACCTGATTAGATGTTAGTAAACAAATTATTGTTAATTATTAATGAAGAAAAGTTGATGTCATATAACATGCGTTTCAGGAAGAAAGATGAAAAAACACTGCTGGCCTCAAAAGAAACTAAAAAGACCCTTATTTTTTCAAAGTATTTGGTGAAGATGAGCTTGAATATACAAAAAAAAACATAGATAATGTGTTTAAATGCCTTTAACTGTTTTTGGTGAATACTTCTAGCAGGGGTGGAAACATGTTCTTGATGACAGCTAGTGCAACAGACTGAAAGCATGTGCCATAATTTGTTAGTCTGTAAGAACCAATAACAACGAGATTATTCAAGTTTTCAGAGGAAGTTGCACTAAAAACACTCCATCGTACTTCTTCACAGTCCTGTGAACAACAAACACTGCGCCTCTTGGTCCCCTTCCAGCTGGGTGCGTACTTCGTCTGCAATACAGCTACAAGACCAGCAGGAGGCCCCCATCGCACATCATGCCGTTGAGGCAGATGCTCACAGAGTCACTTCATGAGCAGGGAATACTATTATTACCAGTCACATTCATTTTAAAGCAGGTACCAACTCTCAAGTCCAAACAGGAGTCTGGACAGACTTCACTGGACTTAGACGTCTGTGGTGCGGATGCCATCTTCGTCCAGGCTGAAGGGGAAGCTGCTGCCGGTGTGAGGCTGAGGCTGCGAGCGGTGCCTCCGGCGCCCGCTGGCCACATCTCCAGACGCTTTGAGGATCCCCAGTCCGCCGGCTGAAGCTGCTGGATTGGCGCAGGGGTGAGGGGTTGTGGCGGAGAGGGAGTTGGAGGAGGAGGAGGTTGAGGAAGAGGTGGAGGAGGAGGAGAGCGAAGGCAAGGTGGGCACAGAGCTGAAAGCACTGTCTTCATCCTCTGCATCCAGGATGGAAGGCTCACACGGAGGGACAGGCGTCCAGGGCTGCCAGCCCGGTGCCACAGAGCAGGACTTGACCAGTGCAGGTCGGCGCTCGGAGCTCTTTTGACCTTGAGACGCTGAGGAGGCATTGTGACTTCGATAGAGGGAAGACGCACGTCTAAATGAAAAACCCTGCAATGAGAGAGACAGTAACATGATCAGTGTTTATCATATCTTGGAGTTTTCACTTCTCGCCCAAGAACGTACCGTGGAAAGGATTGAAGATTTGTTTGTGTCAATAGGAGAGACGAGTTACCTTAGGGGGACCTCGGAAGTCCTGGATCTTCAACTCGATGTCCCTGATCCAGTCATGCATCTCCTCTGGAGAGTCTGTCTGTAAAAACATATTAACAGAAGATAAAGCCTTGCAGAACTGCACTTATTTTCACACATACTATTATATCTGAACATTACATTACATTTAGCTGAGGCTTTTATCCGACTTACATGCTATACAGTAGACCGTAGACACAGCAACGGTGAGCAATGAGGGTTAAGTGTCTTGCTCAAGGACACAACGACATGGACTGGCTGAGCCGGGGTTTGAACCACCGACCCTCTGATCGGAAGACAGACCTGCTAACCACTGAGCCACAGTCGCCCCATTACAATTATATGTGTCTCTCACGCACTGTTATGAAAAAACAACAAACATGAACTGCAACCAAAGAAATCTTTGAAGTCACAAGAAAAACGTTGACATAGTAAATACAGATAAATAAAAACATACTTACAGATTATTAAATAATGAAAACAATCATCCTTTGTTATGAGTTTTATCGCTTTGAGATATCAATGACCTGTTCTAATTCTTAACCATAATTCACGTTTATTTTAGTTTTTTAGTTCCACTTTGCTCTCTGCACTTCTACTATGAACATGGTATTGGTGTAATGTGATTTTAATCATGCATGTTTATTTTGTTTATTAAAGGTTTGTCATGCTTCCTTTTTATTTGCGCAGACAAAAATAAAAGCGCTCATGCTTGTAGCCTCTCTCTCTAGCCCATCCCATCTGATCCGACCTCACTGTCTCAGTCAGCTGTTCTCCCAAGAGGTGGCGACAGGATGTTTTTATTTTTATAGTAACAGATGGCTTTGCCCATTTCATAAAAACAAACTTTCCATGCTCCTAAAAAAAGAACCCGTGCCACACATCAGCAACAAGAGAAAACAACAACAGATACACCTGCAAATACAGATCCTCTCTGCTCTGACTAACATATTCATTTCCATCTGATCATGCATTCACCCAGAGCCAGAGAGCTCCCAACATCCTTTAAAACCTGTGAGGAACTAAGCCTCTGATGGGTAGGTATAACAGTAAGGCCGTACCTGAACGTAGAAGGTTCGGGAGCTGGTGATGATCTCAAACAGGTTGTCTCTCAGCAGGAGGTCCCTGACACACACAGTGGGAGATGATCGTGTTGAATAAAACATTGGCTCAGGGGAGGGCTAGATAGTATTTAGCAGTGTACAAGGGTTAGCGGTTGAGGATAAACGTCCCTGAATATCTGAATCTAAAACTACTGACATCTATGTTAGCCTGTTTCTTTGTATGCTGTTCATATCTTTTTCAAAGTGCAATATGTTCCTAACTGAATATTTACTGGAGAGTTAACCAGAGAGAGAGAGAGAGAGAAAGTAAAACGGTGATTTTGACTGAGTGATTCTCATTTGACTCACCCTGACTTGACGAGACATTCGTGGACCTTCTGAATGTCCTTCAGTGGGACAGCTCGGAGAGGCTCCTTATCCTGAGACACACGTAAGCACAATTCAGACATGGATAGACAAAGACCACAGGCATCAACACAAAACGTCTGGCTCCTCACCATCTCAGACTTGTAGTAACTGACTGCATTGTCATCCAGGGTGAAAAACCTCCTCTTCCAGCTCTTCCTCTGAAACACACACACACACACACACACACACATTACAGTTTACACATGCAGATTTCTGTATTCAAACACAGAGTGTATTAGTTATAAGTGGCTGTGTACTCACCACATTTCCTTGTTTGACACAGTAACCACATCTCAGCACTCCTGGCCTGCTGCCCTTCCTCTCCCTCCCTTCCGACTCTTCGCTCTCATTCTGAAACATTTCATTACCACCATCTTCAATACCCTACAACGATCGTGGTCAATGTAACCGCCATCTTCCAAATACATCAGATTACACACACAGTGGTTTTGGAGGCTGAGAGCAAGCACAGACAAAAACAATGATCCATATTTCTGGCTTCTAGCATCATCAGTGCCCTTTGCTATTGTCATAGTAAGCACAGAGGTTGAAGCGTCCTCCTCATTACCTGGATGGGAGTGTGCACAACCACGCCACCGATGATCTCAGTCTTGTAGGCGTGCTGTCTCCTTCCTCCCTGAGTGTCGCTGATGACTGTGGTCACATCAGACCTCGGAGGTGCAGGGCCAGACTTAGGAACCTGCAGCAGCCGGTAGGATATAATCAACTCATCGCACGATCAAGCACAGGTCAATGGGTAACGCTTGCTACTCATTGCCAGGGGTTAGAGGTCTCATTCCCACTTGGAGTCTCTGTGCTGCAACAGTGCAACTATAATATGTTCTTCATGAAAACATCCAACGCAGTATATTGTGGTTTGACTCTTATCATTCTTTTCGTTTTATTACTGTTGCTGGAGAAGCAAACATAATAATATTAATGTCATGTGAAGGGTTTAATTTGAATCAATCTATCATTTGTAAAAACTATTATTGTAGGTTTCATTGAGGCCGTGGAAGCTGAGAAAAGGTGACAAAGAGGCCCTCCCATCGAAGGGGAAGTGAAAGAGAGTGAGCGACAATGCTTCCTGTGTCAGTGTGCAGGTGAGAGAAAAAAAGAAACACTCGTCTCTGTCATCTGGATGTCGCTAGTAAACAAGGCCATGTCCATCTCGCAGAACATGCACAAATATAATGCAAATATTATTTGTGCATAGCATGTTCACACACACACAAAGGTGTTTTAACACCTCCACCACAGTGATGTGTGTCTGTGTGTGTGTGTGTGTGGTATCGCTCATAATTGTGCACATTCACAATTTCCTCATTCAACAAATGTGTGAGAGGGTATCGTTGGCAGTGCGTCAGCATTTTAGCCCACTCGGGCCAAACTGGTTTCAGTCACATCACCGCTTCCTGCGCTCGGGTGGAAACAATTATCTGCTAGTTTAGCCTTTTTCTAACCACACATTAGACAAACACGTCTGGTTCTAATATGTTTGTGTGCAGGTGTGCTTGTTGCACTCACAGTGATCTTGCTGGCCTTATTGAGAGCAGCGACCCAGTCCCTCATGTCAGTTACATCGTTGGCTTGGAGGAAGTACTTCCGGGAAACTGCATTGATGACTACAGAGATAGACATCAATTTGGTGAAGATCCACAACAACTGGATTATATAATTGTATCATAAATGAAAATAAAATGAATGCAATTGTGCACTGACTCGCGCTTCTCTGAAAAACTCACCAAAGCAGAACTCTGTCTTTGGCTTTTGCTTCGCTGTAGCTTCACTCACCTGAGAAGAGAAGAAGAGAAGAGGAGACAAAGGGAAAGGAGAGAAGACAAGATGAAAGAAAGGAGTGGCGACAAACGCAGAGGAAAGGTGCCAACAGAAAAGGAGAGGAGAACAGGAGGAGAGATGAGGAGACAAAGGAGGAGAAGTGGAGGCAAAGGGCAAGGAGAGGGGAGACCGAAGGAAATAATATGATATAAGACAAAAGGATAGAAGGGGGAGGAGAGGAAAGGAAAATAGAGGAGACAAAAAGAGAAGTGAAGAGGAAAAACATTAAATATATTTGTCCTTTCTTTGACTCAGACTGTCCAGGAAGGAGCTGTCAGTGCAGCCAGATGTCATTATCTCCACTTAGCTCAGCGAGCACTCTGACATCTGGAAAACTTCACCAAGTCTTCTTCTGCATGTGACCCCCATTTACATGTTTCTATTTGGGTGTATGGCTGTGTCCACACTGCTCAGATGTCTCCTCTATAGCACATTAAGTTCACTACAACCCACAGCAAAGTGAAATGGTTTACCTTAGAGATGTAGGTTAGTCTCAGGCTGCCAACAAAGCTAGTTCCACTGGGCAAGTTCTGCATGCAAACACAAACACACAGACTCGTCATTGGCTCAGAGTCCAAGGTTACACTGATCCTATTGGTCAATTGTACTTCCTCTTGCTGTTTGTGCAAGTGTGTGTCATGCATATATGTGTGGAGCACCTGAGGGTTGTCCATATACCACAGCAGAACATTTTCCTGCGTGTCCAGGATAAAGTATCGCCTCTGGAAGCGGCAGCTGTTCTCCTTCTCCTCGACGTCCAGGAAGCCGCATACACGGTTCAACCGGTCCACGTACGGCATGCTGCTGCTATCACATGTCACTGGGGCACACAGACAGACAGATGCTCTCGTCAGATGGACAGTGAGAGGCAAAAATGTAAAGGGAGCGAGAGGAGGAGATGGACGCATCGGTCAGAAAGAAAGAGACAAACAGATGTGGGGGATAAACCCAACTTAAATGTACTGTTCAAACACAGACACACACACACACACACACACACACTCAGCAATTTTTCATGTGACGTGATTGAGGCTGAGCAGCAAACCCTGAAGCCCGAGGCTGAGCTGAAGACTCCACCTCAGCCAAAAATTACAGACTGCACTCGAGAACTGCACACACGCACATTTCCACTGGCCAGGGAAGAGAGAGGAGAGGGAGGGAGGGAAAAAGAGGAGGGAGACGCATTTATTAAGCTAATGCCATGCATGTGAATCACTGAGTGGCTGACTTATTTCTCAACAAATTAAAGACTCATTCAGCTCAGTCACTCAGGTAATCGGATGTTTTTTCAATAATGTTTCCGTTGCAGGAGAACTTTGTCCATGGCAGATATCTGTACATACTTGCCAGAAAACCTTTGGCATGATGAGAGCTCAATTTCATAATCGCGTCCTCCTCAAGTTCCTGAGGGAACTTTCGGTCCATCCGCTCTTTTGCATCTCTGCAAAGAATCACACTACCTATTCCACACAGTGCCATACTTGAATGAATCGAAAAGACTGAATGTTGTCACATGAACGAAGGTCATTATGACGGCTAACTAGACCACATCTGTGACATCACATGAGTTGAAGAACAAAAAGTAAAACGTAAGTGACAGTCACATAAAATATATAATCAGGACTAAATGGCTGTGCCCTCTGCCAATACTTTTACAGGAAGAATTACCATGAATATTTCCATGAATACATTCATACAAATGGCCCAAAAAAGCACAGGCAAACATAGACAGTGACAAATAACAGACTCATAAGCTGCATCGTCAGTTGCGTCAGTCGTGCAACCTTTATATATTTTATCTCTGAAATAGGTCAGTGATACAAACCATTCAGCAGCCTTTTGCAGAACCTCTTGGTGTATTGGAAAAGAGAAAAAGATTGCCACAAAGGGCACACAGACACAGCACAGTTACATATTACATTTATAGTACTTTGGCATTAAAATGTAACAGGATAGCACACATAAATCAAGGAATGTAAAAATAGTGCGTATGAGGGCAGAACACAGTGATCACAGCAGTGATATCAGCGTCATTGCCTTCAACCACATCCAGGGCAAGTGAAACCCACCTCCACTTAGTTTACACATCTGCTTTATTTGTGGATAAGCTGAACCTCTTGTCTGAAACAGAAACTGATTTAAACTGATGTAACTCATACTCTCGCTATTTGGTTATGCATTTCTATGAAGTTCAAAAGAATGGGCAAAATCAATGCATAAAAAACAAGATATCTTGACTTTGAGTCAAGCTTCACAAAAGCTAAATCCTGCACTTCCCTGAACGCAACTCAGCTTTTGATAGTTGCAAAACGAGAAACCATGTGGCCCATTTGAGTTTGAGGCACTATCCCACCCCAATAGCAACAAGTAACTACTGGATGTAAAAAGTGAAACATTAAAGTAGCTTAAAATATAAATAAAATTCAGAAGAAATGTAACAGAAAAACTGAATATATTTGTATGGCATTATTTCAAATTGGATTAATAACTGTATTTCTCCACTGCTCTAATAATAATCACATTATTGACCACAGTGTAATAGGAGGTTCACTGAATGCTCAGTTTGTCGCCTTTAACGTGGTTATGATCACGCAATGAGACGTTTGGATGCGATCACGCAGAGTCACTGAGCGGCACCTGACGGACGTGACATCTACCAATGTGAGCTCAGATGACCAGCACTGACTCATCAGATCCAACGGACTCCACGGCCGGCCACACCTACATTACGGTACCCTTCGCACGCACGCACACACACGCACGCACGCACACGCACACGCACACAGACAACGTGCTACTGTCGGCTACTTACCCGCTGTGGAGTTAGTTTGCGCCACAGCCAGCGCCCCGCGCGGCTCAGAAGCGCAGAGAGACTCGCGTCTGGTCAATAACGAGCATGTTAGACAAAGTTTTAATAACTTTTACCAACAGCGTGCATTGTCAAGGCCGGTCCTGTGTGCATCAGGCTCTCACACTCTCATCTGTTTGTTGGTGGGATCGGATTACAGAAGAGTTGTCTCTTTTTTCCGGGTTGGACGTTTCGTTATTAGAATAAACCAACCCCGGATGTGATCTATGCGTCCTGTGGTCCTCCTCCTTTACTGTGCTACTGATCTGTCATACGACGAGGAACTAACAGCTCGACACACCTCTGCTCCTTTTCACTTTAACATCTGCGATGCAATAAAGGCCGATTACTTATCTTTGTTTTGTCAGTTTATGCTCTTTTTATAGGCTTTTATTTCGAAAATACATAAAACGTGCGCAGTTTCTTTTTTCCTGCAACTGCATGCGATATGTTATCTTTTCTACTGTCAGGTGGCAACTGGATAACTGGGTCAAACACACACACACACACACACACACACACACACACACACACACACACACACACACACACACACACACACACACACACACACACACACACACACACACACAACACACAACACACAACACACAACACACAACACACAGACGCACACCCACTCATCTGAATAAGTTGGTGCCTATAAATGAGCAGCTATAAAAGAAGGGAGTGTAAACCTGGACTAACAGGTACACAGTGAAGAATAGTGTCATTCATGCCATGGAAGGTGAGTGTGACAGGTGCATGTGATGTGCCAAATGCAGTTGGGGAAAAAAACATTCACAACATGTACTTTTACAATTGCAAAAAGCAGCCATAGGGCAATCAAAATGTTATGCTTCA
The DNA here is from genome assembly GCA_023566465.1 of Cottus gobio. Classification (NCBI taxonomy): domain Eukaryota; kingdom Metazoa; phylum Chordata; class Actinopteri; order Perciformes; family Cottidae; genus Cottus; species Cottus gobio. Next base: position 17,056,119 of record CM042218.1, on the reverse strand, counting down.
GCAATAGCAGGGCCACAGCAGGATTTAGCAACGTGAAGATCTGACAAATCTGGTGGTGCAAAAAGTGCTTAAAAACAGTACTTCAGTATTGCTTCACAGTTCTTTCCACCTTAGCACAAAGGTGACTACAGTTTAAGTTGTGATGAAACTCTTGAGAGACAGTAAAAGAGCTCGGAGGATGAAATGACCTGACCTCCTGGTTTCAACAACACGCAGAGTTAATACTCTGTTTAGAGTTTACATACATTTACATGTTGAAGAAAGGACATGACCATTACTGTGTCTGTATTTACAGGAGTGATTCTGCAGTCTGTTTTTTGTGTCCTCTTGTTAAGGGGAAGTGGTAGCACGTCATATGACATGCCTAAGGAGGGAGACCTACCTCACTGACTTCATATCCTGTGGCGACTGCACAGGATTCAAGTTACACAGTTGAAGAAGGAAGTCCTGATGTTTCCACAGACACTTCTGTGTTTCTGCTGAACATCACAGACTATTTTATCTCTACCGTACGCATGCTTTCGCATCAGGGAAACATAAACACAAAGGTTACACCAAGGGGATCTTAACCACATACATGCACACACTGTACACGCACCGCAATAAGGGTGTGATTGTATCTTTATTCAAACAAGCTTGCATGCACACAAATGTGCTAAAAAAAAGTGCTAAACACTGGATTACACAATTCTAAAGATTGAGGTGTTAAAATACATGTGGTTCAATGGCGTCAAGCGAGCTGCACACTAGTTACCCACAAAGACAGCACCTACTGAAACCACACAAAAAAAAGGTGTACTTTAATTTGAGCACACTTTTTTCACCACAAACACCCTCAAGTACAGGTACAGTACAGGTTAGCGTTTACAGCTTTGGATCATCTGGAAGTGAACACTACTGTATAAGATACCATTGATGAGGTCACTATTCAAGTGTTTGATGAAAATAAAACCATAATACAATCAAAGGTGCTGAAGCTTGTATTTATGTGACGGACCACCTTCCCTGCACCAACACAATCACCAGAAACACACCTTTTCTCTAAAACCATGTGAAACCACTCAAATCCATTGGATTAAACTCGCATTGAAGATCTCTGAGGGGCACAGTGACAAAGAGGAGAAGGTGGATGGATGAACAACGTAGCAAATGACTGGAAGGATTGATCACAGCTGAGTGGAGGCCACACGCAGCAGCAGGGCCGCGATGAGCAGGACGGGGCTGGAGGCCAGAGCCCCTGCGCGGTTGCGGTGGTGATCCCTGTGGCTGTGGCTCCGGTGGGGCCCGTTACAGTCGTCGCCAAAACAGCATTCCATCTTGGCTCCGGAGCCGACGCCATGAGCCTTGTCGCAGAAAGCCTTGTAGGAGCACGACTTCATCACGGTGTCTGGAAAGAGAGCGAGACAGAGAGAGGATGTGTGAGGCCGGCAGACATTCTAGTTGCTCTGAAGTGATTGAAGACTGATCCCTTGAGTTAATTTGGTACGACACCGTGAACCCGGTAAACTTAACGCGCACACACACACACACACACACACACACACACACACAAACAATAGGCATACAGAAGTTTGTGGCTATTCAAAGCTGCTGGGATGACATCCAGTAACCTCAAATGATGAGAGGATGGCTTAATGGGTTATGGGTGTCCTAAACTGCTACTACACACATGCCTGAGGCTTTTACAATACTTTATTCAACTAAATCATACTTGCCTTACATGTTTTCCTGTGTGTGTGTTTGTTTACTCACTGGGTCCTGTGATGGTGGAGCAGGCGTCAGCATACTGAGGGCAGGAGGTGGAGCCTTGCCGGTTGCAGTCGTCCTCATTGGACGCCACGCATGTGTGACATTTGAGGGCGTGGCCTTTGCAGACAGAACAGGAGAGAGCACCTGACTTGAGACTAAGCATGTATGTTCACAGGTGGGTGAAAGCAAGCAGACGCACAACCATATGTTCTTATTAATAGTTAATTTACCCCAGTATGCATTCGCAAGCACGCCCCACACACAGGTAGTGGAGGCTGACAGTCTCTTCCTCAAATGTATGACAGGGACACATTAGCACACAATGAAAGCTGCTGTATGTCACAACAACCTGTTGTATTACTGGATAGATTTCTCCACCATACCACGACATGAGCATGGTTCGAACCTTGCAGGTTTAAATCTGCGACAGATTGGAATTATATTTAAAAAGCCCCAAATTGTGCAGACCTCAAGCTAAAACTGCTTTGCTACTGAACAATCCTCAACCAATATGCTTTTTGAAACCAAAAATCTTGCATTTCATGTGTCACAATGATTCTGTTACTTCTCAGCAATTAGTCTGCCAGCTATAAACTATTTAAATCTTTCCCCAATGCTGAAACCCCCAAATCCAGTGTTGGTATCAGTGCTGCAGAAACTTACTGTGGCATGCCAGAGAGATGAGAAGCAGCAGGGCCAGAGTAGTCTTCATGGCAGCGGGCCGATGGTCACTGGGTCTTCTAGTCCAGAGAAAGAGTGGATGAGCTGTGAGGAGTGTCTGATAGAGGGAACACGAGGGGCTGAGGTGGAGGAGGAGGGGGTTTAGGCACAGGAAGGTGTCTAAGGGCATTAAGGTCTTATCTCTGTAATCTCCATCTATGCTGCACAGCCAGCAGCCGTGGTAATGGACTTAACCGAGCAAGCTTTAACAGGGAGACACAGTTACAGTTCAGGACAGAGTTTGAGTTTATTTCTTTGAGTATTGATTCTACAACACTGTTTTTATAACTACTGCGTTTTCAAATAGTGAATAGAGAACGGAGCTGTGCAAAAAAAGTGCAAGGTCTCTCGTCACCGCCTCAAGAGTGTGTTTGTTTGTGTGAGTGTGTGTGTGTGTGTCGGAAGTCTGTAAAGATGTAAACACTGTTTCATTACCAGTGCTCAGGCTAAAGATGAGCCCATGACACACATACTGATAACATCACACCGACACACACTGAGAATTCATACGGTTCTGCTTTGAGTCTGTGGTGAAGGCATTAATAAAAACTACAGAAACAGAAGTAAACAAAAACATTAACAACTTATAGTAGAACAAATTATATTTATTTTTATTCAGGCAAATGTACACACACTCACACTGTTAGTCCTCAACGTGTCAACACAAGTGTGAGATCCTCATTTCTAATTTACAAACAATAATTAAAAGGCTAAAGTGACAAAACAATATTTTGTAAAGCAGACAAACCAGATTTGTAACGACAGATAACGTGAAATTTAAATGACACAAATATAAACTGGTGCATCAGTGGGTTTGTGTCATAAATGGATCTACGAGATAGTAACGAGTCTGGGTATCAGACTGACTCCATAGAACTGAGTGTTGATTTGTATTCTTGTTTCAGTTTCTTTGACAGAAATATTGCCTTATTTAAGTTATGGATTTGCATATTTTATACTTATAGTAAATAGTGGTTTGTGTTGAGCCTTCAATAAACACTGATTTTGGACACTTGACTCGTTTTGTTAAATGGAAAGATTTGAACCAAGTTCTATAATATTTCTACTGATACCCAGTTACTAAATCACAGCCTACTAAGTCATAACTACACAACTAGTTTGACTGGGGTGTTAAGAAAACAATCTGCATTCTGAGAAATACAAAGCTATGAAAACAATCATGCAAAGAAACAGATTTGTCTGCTAATAATTAGTGCAGTGCTGTAAATACAGGTATTTTCATCACACATGGGCAACAGATAAAAACCTATTACAAAGCTATTTAGCACAATAGTTTCCTTCTTGGTTGGAGGTAAATATGATTAGTGGACACTCTCTATGTGACACAGTGATCATTTGAGAAGAAAATAATTCTTGACATATTGCAGTGGTGGCTTTCCTTATAATAATTAAAATATTAAAATACCGTCTACCAAAATATAGAGTCACTATGCTTTAATGTTTTTCATTTGTTCAGGATCCTTGACAAATTATAGTTGACATACAGTGATGGTGGAGTCAATTTATATTTGCCCTCTTTTCTCTTCAACATCAAGTTTTGTCTTTACGGACTTCAGACAAGACAATGCCACAAAGTTTATATAATTACAGTAAAGGCTTTGATTGTCCAGTTATTATACGTGTGACTGATAAACTTTCCGCAGCTACTTGAATTGTCCAGAATCCAGGTAAAGCGAATGCTTTGAATTATTTAGTTTTACTGACATGTGGTCCAAACTCAGTCTGGTTTCAATGTCTCTCCTGAACAAACCAAGGCCTCTGGGCTCTCCTGTATTTCCTCAAATGATCCTTAATCCTTTCCTACAGTTCTTGTGCAGCCTGACTTTGACCCTGACCTCATTCTGCCCCACACAATAGCTCTGCGCTTTGCGCTTTCAGAGTAAAATCCTTGTTTATTTTATAGAAAAATACATTTCATGGATTGTTGCTTTAATACCAAACAATCCTCATCAAAGCAAGCATGCCTAAATGTAAATCATAAACAAGCCCCGCCTGCATGATGTCATCCCTGGAGTTGCTGGAAATGTAGCCGTTAAGCTGCTGGGAATGTACGTTGAGTCATAAGAAGTTTGTTGCTCACTGGCATGATGGGCGAAAGCACAAGAGGTCCAGATGGCCTCACAATGGGCAAAAATGCAAACAAAACAACGTGACCACATACACATAACAGAGTCCCAACTAGAACAATTATTAGCATGTAGAGAACCTTCTTGATTCAGATCACAAGTAGTGCAATTGTAGTATAGATTAAGTTACTTTAGACATCTGTATATAAGCAGTCTCTGTGATGCAGGGCTGGCAGATGGCTGGCGGCATGCTAGGGCGTTGCTGCTAGGTAGACGGGAGGGAACGAGTGTCTCTCAGCCTGTTCCCATTTTGGCAATCAGCTCATCACAGATCTTAGTGAGCTCCTCCATCTCTTGATTCTATGACAACACAACAATGGATGAGTATGCATCTCCATATGCTGCAGTGTACAAACACGGCACATATTTTGTAATGTGTATGTATTTTAGAACTAAAGGTTTCCTGTAGAATTAGCATGCAGGGAGATGAGGATGCCTGTTACCTTCTGCTGCAGAGCTTGTTCCAGAGACTCGTTCTTCATCTGTTCCTTCCTCAGACTGGCGGCCATCGCCATGTTCTCTGAGCTCGCCTTTGCACGCACCTGAGCAATGTCCTCATTGGCCCTGAGAGATGTGTGGAATGAGGGAAAATAACATTATCTCAAACATGGAAAAGTTTTGATTTGTTAGAACTGATTTCCTTTTAATCTTCACGTACTTGTCTAGTTTCTCCTCAGCATGGAGTTTAAGTGTCTGGTATCTCTGCTCCTCCTGCTTGACTCTGGCCAGATACTCCTGAGCACACTTCTTCAGCACCTCCTCATTCTGTCCGAGGAAAAAAACACATTACTATTACTACTTATTATTACTGCTCTAAACCAGCTGCAGGTCAACTGGGTGGGTCAAGATATTGAGGTTAGCTTCTTTAATCGATGGGTTTAATTCTGCGGCAGTTGTTGAGTAAGAGAATGTTTTCACTGAGTTCAGGGCCAGGTTATCTAGTGACCTTCAGTGTAAGCTCGTGTTGCTCTCACCTCTAGGCGACCACTTCCCCAATCAAAGGGAAACCTTCTACCCTTACTCTGACTTTAATCCTCCTAGAGCCCTCCAATTTGTGCTCTGTTGCGGAGCGCAAGGGACTGCAGCGGGTGGTGAAAACTGCCCAACGCATCACAGGAACTCCACTTCCGGCCATTGAGGAAATCCAGAGGAAACGCTGTCTGCGTCGAGCTCGCAGCATTCTCAAGGACGCCTCCCACCCTGCACACAGACTGTTTTCCCTCCTGCCCTCAGGCAGACGGTTCAGATGCTTCCGGACAAGGACCAGCAGACTGAGGAACAGTTTCTTCCCCAGAGCTGTTTCCTTATTGAACTCTGCCCCATGCTGACACCCCCCCTACTCCCCAACCACCTCCACCCACAAACCCATCTCCTCGTCATCTCCCCCCACTGACCAAAGACTTTACACCTGCACTCAAACACTTTTGAACTGTCTGCACTAAAAACTGAGCATTGCACTAGTCTAGTAACGTTAGGCAGCTACTGTTTATTATTATTATGCACTATTTAACGTTCACTCAATCTGTATTACTTAACTTATCATATGCCCATTTGCCTTTTGTAAATTATGTTTATAGTTCCTGCTTATAGTCTACCTACATTTAATGCACAAATCAACCTGTATAACATGTACATATTACCGCAATCAATCTGTATATCCCGTACCTATATCACTAACTTATTATCTGTAAAATACTTATTATTATCTGTATATTGGTATTTACTGCTATTGCACTTCTGGTTGGATGCTAAACTGCATTTCGTTGCTCTGTACTTGTACATGTGTAATGACAATAAAGTTGAATCTAATCTATCAGCTGATCGCCTCAGCACTTTAAACCGACACTTTCCTTGAGCAGTTATCTGGACATGAACTTGTCCTATGACCGCTTACTTTCTTAAAGCCCTCCAGGGTATTCTTCATAGTTTCATAACGTCGAAACACATCAGAGAGCGAGCGTTCCACAGAGTTCAGGTCTGCCAAAGCGGCTTCCTTCTCCGTTGTCACAGTGTGCAAAGCCTTCTGGGAACTCTGGTTGTTGCGCTGCTCGTCCTCTGAGAAGAGCAAAGAAGAAATTATTGCGGAGTGCTCAATAATTTATTCATAGTATTACGTCTGGTAACAGCATAAAACGTTGCATTCAAATGGGGATACATTCTCAAACAAAGGTAAAAAAAGACTTGAGTGAAACACATTTTTTTCAAATCGCTGGTTTGTACGTCCTAATATAAGTGAATGTGGATTAAAGTTACTGCACATAAGTCAGTAATACCGGACACTCACTGTGGCACTAAACTCATTAGCGCATGAAAAATAGAAGTCTGACCACACAATTTCAAATAGATTGTAGTTTCTAACATTTCTACTCACCGATCATCTGAGCGATTGTCTTCTCGTATTCTGCAACAATCTTCCTGTAAAAAAACAAAACACAAGATAATCCTCACTTAACCTGATGACAGACTAGAGACAGAATGTTTCGTTTTAACACAGCCTCATGTGACCACCCTCGAAATCCATCAGTGGTGGCTGAGTCAAAAGCACGAAGCAACAGATTGTCTCACCTCATCTCGCTGACTTCGTGTCTGCTGTCCTCGTACCTTTTCTTCCAATCGTTGGCTACTGCCTCTTTGGTGATGATCTGAAACGAGACGCCTACTGTGAGCAGAGCTGTGCATTCAAAGAAGACGCTTATGCGATACATTTAGGCGAAAACAAGCGCACTGAATTCATTTTTCATGTTGGATGAGTTACCTCCTCTCTTATGAGGGTGAGAACGGCCTGTTTTTCTGCCTCACTGATGCAGATGGAATCCAGGACCTGCCTTCCTGTTTTCTGCATTTCACTTCCCTCTAGCTTGTTCTTCAATTTGCATGGGTCTTCAAACTTCTGATGGCAGAAGAAAATCGGTTTAATTGCTTTAATTCATGACAAAAGTACATAGCATGTAGAATTAAATTATACTGTAGGTACTAAGAATCGCCAATGGAGGTTTGTAGCTCTAGTTTGTATCACCAATTAGTTAGAATAGATCCATTATTGAGAGAAACAAACACAAAGGAACATTTATGTCTGGAATAAACTTCAAATGATGACTATCATAATTTTTTTTAATTCTCTTAAACTTCTCACATTTTCCTTTTTCACCCTTTACCCCTCTTGCCTTTCAAATCATTGTTCCTACACATCTTAATCCTTTCTTCTTCTCCCTGTCTATCATTATGGCCTTCCCTGGATTATGACAGTCATATTCTAATGTCCTGAATGATAATCTAAATCCATCTGTCACTTGAGTATGTGAACGTGGTGGCAGAAGTACCTCCTGCTGGCCATCGTATCAGCAGGTGATCATACTGCAGCTACAGATAATAATGCTGCTGTCTCCTAACACAAAACTGCACTATTTATATTTTAGTCACAACACACTATACCTGCACAATGTTTCATTTACAGTGTAAATATCACCAAATTCAAATCAGAAAAAAGTACAGACAGCTGAACACAGTGTGACCAATACAGTGACCAGTAAACTGTAATGCTGGGACCCATCTCGACTTGTCAACTCTGCAACTGATGGGGGCAGTTTAGTTTAACCAAAGAACTGTCTCTAGTTTAAGTTAGAAAAGAGTGTTTCATCGCCACCTAGTGGTCACTGGGGGCATCACATCGCTTCTGTTGCTTATGACAAAAGTGACATAAAAAAATTGTACGACTATGGAAAACAATTAGGCTGTATTTGGGCCTGACGCAGCACACATATGGGAAAGGACATGAATGATTTATTTTCGTTTTTATTTACCACTGAGCAGCAGTCTGAGTCCTCAGGCGTTGATGTCACATGGCAGTCTTGAATAGAAAGAAAGTGAAACTCATGTTAATAAGAATTAAGGATCAGAGATGCTGTGGCCTATAATGTCATATAGTTCATCATCATGGTCAACAGGTGGCAGTACGTGAGAAGTATTACAACCTTTCCCCAATTGTATTTCTCACAGGCACTGCTGATTAATATGATCTACAAGAAGTATTCTCATGACTTGTAATATGCAATATTATCTTTTTTATGTGTAGTTATACATACCACTCACACCACTTGACTAGTTAAGACATATATTGGCCTAAAGATGCAACTGCGTTTACTCATACAAATATCAGTCTTTGGACAAAGCTGAAAAAATAATTATGCTCACAGTAAAAAATAAGAAATATCATGGATCAGACCGGTCAGAAACTAAAAGCTTCACATGCAGCCTGAAGGCACCAGTGTGTTATCAAACCTCAACAACAGAGCAGACAAACCGATCTGCTGCTCTGAACAACTGGACTGTCATGGTGCTCGTTACAAATGAATGTTGTGTGTCTGTAACAGTTCGGCAAAGATGCCCTTCTCATCTGAACTTTAACATCCAGTTATCTCTGTAGAGGAGAGTCCCGAACTGTTAACTATTCACTACTGTTTCAGTGGCACGACATTAAAATCAATCTTCATTGATCCTGTGACTCACCGCTTCGGTCCTTGTCTGGTTTAACACTGACACTGCTCGCCAACTTCTCCTCGTCTGTGGCGTGGTATCCATGATGGTCGTCCTTTAACAGACGCAAATGTAATCAGCCACGCTGACTGCATGGAGCTTGTAGAGATAAAACTACGACATGAGGCAGATGAGCAGTCGGTACATTATCAGTTCCTACCTGTCCGCTGAAGTCCTTTTGCATCGGCTGGGTCTGCTTCACTTTACAGGAGTTCCTGTGAATGAAAGCCACTAACAACATCAGCGTCAACATTGATCTTGATCATAAATCTGCATGAGTGTACATGTGGGCAGGTGTGATGATGGGAAGAGGAAGCAGGAGAGACAGATAGCCTGCTCTGCTCCGTGTGTGCGCTGAGGTTGCATGCTCTGCCTGAAGTGCTGACTCACGCAGAACAAAAAGCAGATTCATGAGAGATATTGTTGCCTAATTTAAAGAGCGAGAGCAGTTGGTGAGAGCACTAACACTCTCTCTCTTCTCTACGCTAGCTACTTCTACTTTTAACCTTCAGTTTGTGACTGAAGGACAATGTAGAGCAGATGAGCTTGGACCTGGACTTGTTTCAAGAACAAGGTCTGATGTTACAAACACACACGTCTGCACACACAGCTACAGTACTTACAACAGAACACAGAGGAAGTGGACTTGCTCAGCGGTCCTGATGCCACACAGTGAGAAGGAAACAGAATGACAGGTTTGAAGGGAAGAGAGGAGAGGACGGGACGGGACAAGGTTTAGGTTAAAGACAAGGGGAGTGCAGGGTTATTATAGTTAAGTAAATAAAAATTACAAGATAAAAAGGAGACAGTTTTGTTTAAAGTGGTTTGTCTAAAACTCTTAAAACCAACTTATCAATTTGCTTTGAGCTTTAAACTAAAAATCTAATATTTCCTGCTTGTCCTTTAATATTTTATGTTGGCAATAAATAATTAAAGTATTTGGACCACAAGTTGATTGTTCTTTTGTTGAATTATTATCTGCAAAAAAATGTGAACAAACTTGTCGCTCAGGATGAATATCAAAAATATTTTTGGCTGCAAAGTAAGAACGCCATTACACGTAAATGACGGCAGGCAAACCCTCCAACAAATTACAATTGTCAAAAGAATAAACTGCATAGATATATGTACCTTTATATAAAAGCAGCGATATGGACAATATATAATATAATGAAAATGTAATATACTGTGTATACACAGTACACAGAGCGTGTTTCTGTATTGAGTTCCATCCATCCATCCATTTTCCACCGCTTATCCGGGGTCGGGTCGCTGTATTGAGTTGTCCATGTCAAATCACTAAACATAATATTTCTAGTGCACATTGATTTGAACCAACTTCTAACCAATCTGATTATCTTGGTGCACAGAACTAAACTAAAAAAGTACCAACCGAGCTCTGCTTACGATAAAAACTGTGGTCAGCAGTTCATTGCTGTATGTATATCAAAAAAGTCAATCACTACAATGGTGTTGCTTTTTGGGGGTCAATGAGACAATAGAGATGTCAATGATGATTCTTCTTTCAAAAGAAACTGAACAGAAAACACCACAAGAGGGCATTGTTTGACACTTAAACTTCTCTTTACCATTCAAAGAACATTTTCTGTCAACAAAGAACTTCCAGCAATAAACATTGAAAGACCTCCCTCAATCTGCCTCTTAGAAAATAATAATCAAAATCAAATCAAACTGAAAAAATGTCAGTGAAATAAATAAAACAAAGATAACTAAAAGTAATACAAACATTTTAAACTATATTAACGCAGGTGAGGAATGAATGGGTGAACAGGAGACAAACAACATCTGAAGTTACACAACAGGCCGACACAGTTGTTGATAATGGGAAGACTTCGATCCCTTCAGGTTACTTGTGCACAATAGCGAGCATTCATTAACGTCCCCAGCAGCCATAAAAGAGAGAGCGCTGTTTGTTCAGCTTGTAAACCTGTGAGTCATAACAGCCACTGACTGACTGATGAAGAGGCCTTTGTGTACTTTTGTTTTACTCACGTGATAATTGTGCCGTTGGTCTCACAGGCAAGTTTTGTGTTTTGTGTGTTGGAGTTGATGTTGCCATTAAGCAAGTCGGGATCCACACAAATGTCATGACTGGAGATCGGGTTTGAGTCTGGGCTGGAGTCAGACGTCACCGGAGCCTGGTCGTCCACCTCGGAAGGATCTGGTTTGTTCAGCGGGGAAAGGAAGGACAGTGATGGGGGCCGGAGGGCTTGGGGCTGGGGCAGAGGGCTGGACGGCGAGAGGCCTCCTCCAGGACTGGGATTGTTGCTGAGGGTCAGGTTGAGGTTCTGGTCCAAACTAAAGCTGCGGTCGTTAGGTGAGGATCCGGTGAGGTTGTTAAGGGAATCAACCTCTTTGGATGAAACTGGGCCAACATCCTGGTTGCAGTTTTTGTTCTGAAAGTGGTTTGTAACATCAGGAAGAACTGTGAAAAACATAGGAGAAGTAAGTAAGTAAGTTAATATGGAACCTCTCAAGGACAGAAGGTCAAACATTATCGAATGAGACAACAGACGTATAATAGAGATTTAAGAAGAATAGAAAGAGTTTAAAAAAAAACAAAGAATTACACAAAAGAAAGTTTCTTGTTTTTTTTAAAGATGCCCACAGTGTCCACACATCTCATGTCATGGGAGATTAAAAAAAAAACAGTCTGATGCAAAGAATAACCAACAAAGTCTGATCAGAGAACCTCAGAGACCTGCTGGTGACAGGACGCTCACGTTAAAAGTGATCACAAGAATCTTGAATCGAATTGTAAATATGTGTGTATATAAATCAACATCAGTGTCACTTACAAGCCTTTAGAATAGATAACCCGGTCAATAGCTTAACAGGGGAATTTTTAACATCTTATAAACAATACAGGGTTGCTTTGCTCCGGCAAGTGAAGAAGGAGTTAGAATAGTTGAAATGGGCGGAAAACACAATTTTTTCAATGTTTTCAGTTTGAAACATCCAGAACAAATGAAACACTTAACATGTGTAAAGAGTCAATGTCTTGTCTATAATGACAGCTAGGTTTCGAATGAAAAAAGCAGCCTGATCTGGCCGCAAATGGCACTATGATGACGGTGAAAGGGAAATAAAACCGTAAAGTTGAGGGCCAGAGAGCAATAACGGTAAGCTGAAAGTCACTATGAAGCTCTGTAAAGCTAAGGGGAGCTGCAGAATCAGAGGGACATTTTCTGTAGGGTCATCACTGCGAGAGATCACTTTTACATTGCAAACAGAATAGGACCCAGGACAGACCCTTGGGGCACACCACAGTGCTGAGCTTCAGAAGAGGCAACTGAGAAGCTCTTGTTAGAAAGTTAGAAGGAGAAGCACTGCAGGGCAGACCCAGTGACTAGCAGATCTCAATCCTTACTTCAACATCTCTGTCCCAGAGCAGTGAAACATCTCCATCCTGTGGCTGCTTAATGATTGTATCTGTCATTCGGGGATTTAAACGGGAATTGCTGGCTTCTCCTTCTCCTGTTAGAACACTTAAAATGGCTCCTGTCAGAGAACTTCACATCCTGAGTCCTCACACATGCCGTGAACAGCTAGCTAACGAGCACAGCAGCAGGCCGGTCTCTGTTGAGTCACTCTGCTGCTGAAACACAGGACTCACTGTTACTGAAAAACACTATAATAATAAAACGACACTCCTATTCTTCTATAATTCTTCTCAACTTGCTCAGAACATGAATGAAGTCATTGTGGTTTCACTTTGGGCAAGTAACAGCTTCTCACATCTTTGTCATGACTGACGGCTGGTGTGTTATTACATCATACATTCAATTAATGCAAGTTTATGTCAGCTTCTGCGCAGAATCTGGGTAATTTTAGACACACACACACACACACACACACACACACACACACACATCCTTTGGAGAAAGGGAACAGATGTAGAGGAACCACACCCAGTCATGTGGAGTACACACCACCACGGGGCCTAGCAACAACAACAACATCAGGCTTTATGACAGTTTCAAAGCTCTACCAAAGAGGAAACCCAGACAGAGAAGGAAGTAAGAGAGAAACAGACGCTATACAGCTCGACAAATAGCTGTCTCGGGTTTCAGCTGTGTCCTGTTCAACAGTACAAACAGTTTGATAGCAGATAACATTGAGGGATTCCCCCTGAGACGAATATTGGTTACTCCACACAGTCCATCTTTTATTCATGAAACGAACACAGAGTTTGTACAGAGCATGTGACTGGTTTAGCATTAAAAGGAGACTGTTACCGTTTGCAAACTAGACTCAATAATAAACAAGTTAATCTCTCTCCCATTAGCTTATCTGGCACAGTGTCCCACCTGCTGCGGTTAAAACGAGTCTGATTCCAACCATACAAAACACGCAGAGCAATTTGTCCTGATACATGTACAGTCACTTTAATAATGAAAACAGAGAAGCAGAGTTTGCAAACATCAGTGAAATATTAGCACTGCTTTCAGCAGAGAAGATGCAGCCCAGATTATCTATTACCATGGTAATGTGTGGTTCGCCTGCGTGTGTGGGTGAAAGCAGGGCAGTGTGTGTGTGTGTGTGTGTGTGTGTGTGTGTGTGTGGGGGAGGGCGGTCGCAACTTCAAACAGGCCAAATTCATCTACTGCACATTAATCAACCAATTAAGTAGGGCATGCCATACAGGATGTTTACGATTAATTTAATCTACATTTAACTTTCTCACACACACCGTGTCAGATCCCCTTAAAAAACTAACCCAAACCCAAATCTTTAAGAAAAATATCTCAAATACTGGACAACTATCTCCATGATCCGGTACGACTAAAAGTAAGTGAGAAATTGTTTGTATTTGTAATTTGAGGGGTTGCTTTAATGTGTACAGGTGTACTCCCGGACACTGTGACATCATTGTTGGGTGTGATTACAGCTGGGTAGCAAAACTGCTGTTTTCCGCCTAATGTTAAGTAACTCTTTTACGTCTAAACACAAGCAGCAATAAGAGTACTTTGCCTTATTTGATCAGAGAATAAACAAACAATATCAGACTCATGCTACAAACACATTTCAGACGGTACCAGAAGACATTGAGCCTGAGAATATATCCTGGGCCCTCGAGCCACCTCACCTGAGTGGTTGGAGTTGTCCAGTTGGCTGAGTAGCTTCACAACACCTAGAGACTCGGCCTCCGGAGTCTCAAAGGTCCCCTCCGAGTCTGAACTGAGGGGAGAGAGAGAGAGAGAGAGAGGAAGACCGTAAAACACCATTCATAGGGAAAGAAAAAGATAAAATGAACTATTCTCATGAAGTGATTTAGAGCATGTGATGAAAAACAATCCTGTTGCCTGTTTTACAGCTACATATACAGTCTACTGTCTTTAAAGAACAGAGGCATTACATTGTTGATCATTCTAAATATCTACATATAAATGCTACAGCTACTAAATTAAATATAACAATGAAAGTCTGGATTGTGTGTTGCAGTGAAAAATGCTTTCTCACACATAAGCATTGGCTTTCAAGTATCAATCTTCAGTTTTCTTGAAGTGACATGAAAACAATATATTTCTCAAAACAGAGTTCAAAACAGTTCAAAATAAACAAGCTGCTTTTATTTTAAAGGAAGTCGGAGGAAGGGAGGAGAGGAAGTGAAGTCCTACAAGGCCACCTGCATCCTTTGCCCCTTAATAAGGACACACTGTGTCCTACCAGACTCATTCACACGCGCACACGCGCACACACACACACAGTTTTTGGTCTGCTGTGTCAGCTGCCTAGACACCAAGACTAAATTTATGCCTGAACTGTGGAGAGACAAAAAGGAAGGGAGCGACAGGGAGTGAGAGTTTATGTGGTTATGTGTGTGTGTGTGTGTGTGTGTGTGTGTGTGTGTGTGTGTGTGTGTGTGTGTGTGTGTGTGTGTGTGTGTGTGTGTGTGTGTGTGTGTGTGTGTGTGTGTGTGTGTGTGTGTGTGTGTGTGTGTGTGTGTGTGTGTGCGCGTGTGTGTGTGTACCCGTTCCCAGCCGCTTGAACACACATCAAAACGTCCGCACTCTAATGAAAAACAGCACTAGAAGGAACAAAGCTCTCAGTGCCAAAACCCAACCACACTCCATCTCTGATACCAGTCCACACAAACACATCCACACACACTGGAGCCAGAGCTAATCCTAATATACATACCCACCCCCCTCCACACACACACACACACGCACAGAGAGACACACACTGAATCACGTCCCAGTGATGGCCCCAACGGCTGCACTCTTGGATGGTTACTTAGAAACTAGAAATGGACAGAAAAAGAAATCAAAAGCTTTGGAAACTGTGGCTTTTTTCCCCATCCCCCAACTTTCAGCAACTGTTCCCTAACAGCCTTCACACACATACACACAAACACACACAAGCACGCACGCACACACACAAACACGTATAAAAACAAGCCTTGGACAGACATATCATCCGGTTCGGTGCTTCATAAAGAAACAGGATGGCAAAGAGCAGAGACTGGCAAAAAAAATGGAGTCACTGTATTTTGACTAAGAATCTGCTTTTAGCCAATGACAGCATGACCAAGACAATGTGATCCACAGCATAGGAAAGAATCCAAGATTATACAACCACATCATACTGTTTATCTGTGTGTGTGTGTGTGTGTGTGTGTGTGTGTGTGTGTGTGTGTGTGTGTTGCTCCTCTTTGTGTGTATATACCCACCACCTGTCAGTATGACTCAGGGGAATCTGAAGGCATCACACAAGAACACAATAAATCGAGTGCTGTTTATTAAAGCAAATGCAGATATTCTCTGTTTCTATTTCTTATAATGACCCAATAAACCATCTCTCTCACTCACTCACTCACTCACTCACACACTCACACACTCACACACTCACACACTCTCACACTCTCACACTCTCACACTCTCACACTCTCACACACACACACACACACACACACACACACACACACACACACACACACACACACACACACACACACACACACACACACACACACACACACACACACACACACACACACACACACACACACACACACACACACACACACACACACACACACACACACACACACACACACACACACACACACACACACACACACTGTGGCCTAGCCGTCTTACTTGTCCTCTCCATCCTTGGACCTGGGCAGCCCCTCGTCCCCAGCAACCCCAGTCACTGCTGACCAAGTCCATTTGGCCCACTGGACCGGAGACAACCAGGACATCCCTGCAGCACGTTGTCTTTAACCTGCTGCCACCTCCAAGATTAAATAGCACACTTCCTCTTCCTCTGGGCTCGTTTAGATTGTCACTGCTGTCAGACCGATTCAACGATATCACACAATCCTTTGCTACTTCAAAAAGCAGACTCTGAAAAAGAAGCCGTCGACATGTCTTCTTTCCTCTCTCACATCTAACGCCAGCTTCGGTCCCTCTTGCTTTCTATACGACTCGCCCACTTCCTCCTCTTGCTTCACCGCTCAGCTTTCCCATCCTGCCCTTCTGCGCTGTTGACGCTGCTGCTGCTGTTTCTGTTACCGCTTTGCTCTCCACAGCACTGACTCACAGTGCAGATTACTGGAGCATCAGTAGTCACTCCTCCTCCTCCCCCCTCTCCCCCTCTGGCTGGGTGGCCGATCAGCTGGTTAACAGACATCGGCATATTTACTAACTCGCTCTCAGGAGTTTGCCTCCCCCTCTCCCTGATTCTTTATGGGTTTGCCGATTGTGAGGGAAGAGAGGGGGAGAGCAGCAATGCTTCCAGTTTTAAGAGGAGAGTCTGGTTACTCTGGGACAGACAGACGTGGGTCCTTAAGAAGGAGGAAATGACAACAGAACAGGGGAGGAAATGATGCGGCTAACAGTATAATTTAAAAGACGTAGGAGATGAGTTTGGACTGGGTATAAAGCTCATAGTGTATCCTGAACTCATAACATTACAATATCCTGTCTTTCAAATAAAGCCCATCTCACTGATATTACACCCTCTCTAATTCCCTTAAACTAAAATAGTAAAATGCAGTAAAGCCCTAATCTAAATGTGACTTGCTGACGTGTTGGGCCTGCCCACAATGAGTTTAAAAGGTAATTTAAGTTGTTAATGTTTTATTTACTTGCCAACTCCCAGCAGAATCCATCAGTAACTTGTGCCTATTTTCCCTGGACAGAAAAAGGAAAACAACAGCTGCAGAGTATAGATTGTTTTACAAGATCTAAGAATGTACCTTGAGCAACACTGTAATCTAAACAATTCTGAACTGGAAATGTGGCCGTTAATTCCATGTGTGACCAAGCCTACAGAAGATCTATTGTTCACTGAAAACATCCAGGCCAGACGGCACACAAATCAATACAGCAAACCTACATTCAACTACCCATCTGACTAACAGAAAAGTAATTTGGATTAAAGCTCTCATTGCTGCTCACACACACTTTCACCCGCACATGTGCCTCTGAGGCTGTTCATGGAAGGCTTATATAACTCTAAGTCCAGGCTTTCACATCCATGCCTTTCTCTCACACACACATCTAGGCCAGATGAGATGAGGTCTTTGAAAAAACACGAACCATGACTAATCTAATAAGGGAGGATGGTTCAGCCACTCGGGAAAAGGTGAGCGGGGGAAAAAGGGAAAGCAGCAAAGATGCACTTTTAGGTTCCCTTCCTGCTATTTACGTCTCACATGTGGAAAACATGTAAAGAAAGACAGGAGCTCTCCCACTGATGACAGTGAGATGGGCCACAGAGACAGGCAGGCTGATAGATGAGTACATGCACAAACACGCTGAAAGAATAACGTCACACACTGGTGAACACAGAGAAAGACGCTCTGTTCAATCTGTGATAGCTGGACTGAAAAATTTATCAAATTAGAGGCATGGCAGATGAAAAAACAGCATTCATTAAAAATGAGGAGTGAGAGTCGGATAGATAACAACTGAGTTTTTGGGCAGCACGGATATTTGAAATGCTCGATTGTTGTAAACATTCCTGACATTGTCTTCTTTCCCTCCTTTGTTTCCTTATCCGTCAGCCAGTACATCTGAGAGGACTAACCTGTCTAGCAGTGGACGTGATCTGCCGAAAGCTAACGAACCCCCTCCAGCTGTGAGAGACATCCTGTGTTTACTCTGCTACACCTTGACGGTGTGAACATGCCTCTGGCCGGAAGATAACTCAACATTGTCTTTGTGACAAAATCTTTAATTGAGATATCACGAGACAAAAGTACGCCCTTTAAATTGATAATAAATAGCACATGCTACCTTACTTTTCTCAGACAATCTGAATTGATGAGAATTCTGCTAATGGGAACACCCTAGCGTAGTTAAATCAAACTATGTCTTAATCTGATTACTCATTCCTTTATCCTCTATAATTTTATTTGAAACTGTTATTTTGCACCAATAATAATAATAATAATAATAAAGCAATATAATAAAGGACTATACAAAATAGACTTTACCATTTGGTCAATTCATAGAGAATATTTATTGAATTACCAGAAAACATGCTATATCCTGTATTGTTATTGAGAAATTATGAAATGATCTATATAGTGATAGCGATTTTAGGCCATATCGCCTAGTCCTGCTCTGGACACATTAAGGTATTCAACAGAGGGACGACATGCAGAAGTGGACCGAGTGGGAATATTCCTGACTATCCCAAGCAGACACGAACCACAGAGAAGAAGGAAAACACAGAGAGGGAAAAGAATCATCTCTTATGTAAAGCCCGAAACCACAAATAGCACACGGTGAAACAGTGGCAAACCCACACAGACAGATCACCCTACGCAGACTAGAGCTGCCATCTTAGCACACGGGAATGGACATTTTACACCGAACACCGGCTGCTACGTTTGTTTGCCGTCAGTAATCCAGCAAGAATGCACGTCCTTAATCATCAATTACATTTTGACTGATAGCAGCATGTGTGGTTTTGAGCTAAGAATAAATCAGCGAGGATAAACATGTCTGTGAGCCACAACAGAGAGGATGTGATACTGGATGAGATAACTATGTGTGTGTGCACACAGGGAGGGAATTAGAGAAGCTTCTCAACTATCACAAGCTATTTATCTCTTTCCTCTCAATCCCCTGTATGATGACAGAAGGTCATAAATCTAAATGAAAACATTTCATATAGCACCATCACCAGGTCAACCTTTCCCCTGATCAACAAGGGGCAGATAACACGATATTACATTACATTACATTACATTACATTTCATTTAGCTGACGCTTTTATCCAAAGCGACTTACAATAAGTGCATTCTACCGTTTACAACATGAATCAGAACAAGAATCACGAAGGTACAATTTCGACAAAAAGTTCAACTACAAAGTGCTATCAGTAAGAGCCGTTTCAGTGCTACTAAAGTGCTACTTCCTTTATTCAAGGTATAGTCGGAAAAGATGTGTTTTTAGTTTGCGACGGAAGATGTAGAGACGATATCCTAAAAATGAATGAGTGGATTTACATTTAATGTGTTGGAATTATCGTTAGACAGACTAATGGATACACTATTTTCTAGATTTCCTCTGTGATCAAAAAAACGTGTCAACAATGAAATATTAACCTAATGGTTTTGAAAGCTTCAATCTATGAATTCTACCTTAAAACATAAATGTGTTTTGGCATACATCAGCTTGACTAGGTGAAACTTGCAAGATCAGTGTATTCCTTAAGTCTACCAATACATGACAGCTTCTTTCATATTTCATTAAGAAACTTCTTATTATCTCAAACAAACTTCTTCAAACTCATTTATTCTTGTGCAGCAGAAGATACAGCTGAGAAACACACACTATGCTTCGAGGTTGAGTCACTGTTTGCTTTAATAGAAAGCAGCACAAAATATATTTATAATAAAAGGGAGTGTAAGCTCTGTTGCAACACAGTCTGCCATGTGATGTGAATGTGAGTATATTTGCAGATACCAAAAGAGGCATGAATATAAAGCATATATACAATATGTAAACAATATGTATTGAGTTTATCAGTAAGTTTTACACCAGTGCAAATGTAAAAAAAATCCTTCCTGGGATGGACAGATGGATGCACTTGCTGTCTAATGACTCACTGCATAAACAGAATAATATCATATTTGTTGGCTGGGTCTGTGATATGGCTCCATCTAGTGGCCATTATTAATAACAAAAACTGCAGCATTCAGCCAGCCCTTTTCAGGATACAGGATTAAGGAGCAAAGAACACAAAAGGCTCTGAGAGAGAGAGAGAGAGAGAGAGAGTGAGGGAGATGCTTAACAGGTCTGAAGTCATCTGTGGGAGCTTAAACAGAGTTGATAGGATCTCTGACTTGTGAAAGGGTCAAAAGTGTATTACACTATGAAAACATCAATATAGACACCACACACACAGAGAAGAGGAAGCAGCACACTGCGGATGATATGAACTTGATTTCCATAACGCAGCGTTATCTAGGACTCAGCAGTGTCAGAGAGATGCAATCTAAAGAGAGACACAGATACTCCAACGTCTTTGATATGCTTCACAGACGCACAACCCTTTTTACACAACTGATATCTCTGCATATTTAATAGAGAACACACAATTAGCTGCAATCAGAGCGGAAAACTAGCATGGGGTGAACAGAGTTAGACTGAATGGAGCTGAAGCCCTCGCCGTGCTACAGTACGAGAATATCTTAAGTGATAGAGGCACGGGGACACAAAAGAGGACAAATAATGGAGAAAAAGGTTGAAAGAGAGGAGGGGTTTACCCGAGGAGTCATGAAGACACCAACTGAGCCATTGTTTCTGACTACAACAATGACTCAGGAGCACACAATTCCCAGACAATAGTGCATGTGCATTGTACGCACATGCACGCACAGAGCCTGGAGATAACACCCCCCTATGTTCCACTTTGTGTTTCCATTCATTTTCATTTGCCTGTTAATTGTACTATTCTGTAATAAACTAGACTTGATTTCCCTTTAAAATGCCATTTAGTTATATTAATATATAATAATAGCTATTAAAAATCAAACAGTATATAACAATATTGTGTAAGTGAGAATTTTCAGGCATTAACTTCAACATTATTCAGGAGTGAGTTTCACTTTCATTCAGCGTGAGTTTATACATAATTCATCTTCACATTTTTTGCCTGTCTTCATGTATTCACAATGAGTGTTTCTCTAAAAAAAAAAAAGAAGTAGAAGCTTTTTTTTAGAAGTAAAACGTTTTTTTCAGCATGGATTCATTCCCCTGCAGTGAGAATTGAGCTCCAAATGCAGGTCCAACTCCCGAATGACGGACTATCACCCAATGGAAGTTCAGGGGTTTTGAGAACAGGAAGTCCACTGTACAGCCAAGACTGCTCCAGTTAGGATAAAACGAATGATTAAGCCAACTAAAATTAAACCGGAAACTGAAAGAAATCCCAAGGCACTGGCTTCCCAGTTTTCCCACAGAGAGGAACCCAACACCCACCTACAAACACTGAAACTACAGTATGCTGACATGATCAGTGAGATTAAAATAATACATGAATAAAATAAATAACAATGAGCATTGCTTTCCCATGGCTTTGTGCAGTGAGGCCCTCTGAGCTCTCCTGTCCTTGCCTTACTATCACTCGCTGTGTTTCTCTGCCGTATCCAAAACAACATCTGCCTCAGTACACAGCGGCTCTGCTTCTCATATTAAATACTGCTGTTCTCCACAACTTGAACCACTGAGCGAACACAGAATGCATTTATGTGCATTTAGCTCACGTGTGTTGAGGGAAAGTGTTCTGCTACAAGGGACTTACAGAAGCATTAAAGATGAAAGCATCACTGGGATCATCTCAGACAAAGTGAAAGGGCTCACTCTCTGTTACAAAGGATTAAAAAAAGAAAAGGAGGGAGCCTGGCAGTTAAGTGCTTTTAATCTCTGACAAATGCCTCAGCAATAACCTCTTGATTCTCTTTCCTCTTTCCAGATAGCTGCAGTTCATACACCACACAGTACACTAAAGATGTCAAACACACAGAACAGGAAGCTGTGCTACTTGCTCAAACAGAAAAAAAACTACAACCGCACATATGATAAAAATACCACTTTAATTTTAGGGTCACAGCTGAATAATTAATAGCCAGCAGCAGTATTATCTCTTCTACAGTTTTAATTACAAACGCGGCTGCAAAAATGTCAAAATTCTTGACCTTGTGATTGAATTGGACACTGCCTTAATTGCAGGAGGACGATCAGCTCGGGCTCATTACATTAGCCATCAGTTGTACCACTCGTCTCTTCCCTTGGATTTGAAAACCAAAACAGCATTCAAAACAGCAGACGGGAGAGGCTGTGCAGTGCATAGTCTGATGGGCTGATTTGCTTTCAGTCCAGTAGGGAAAGCCCAGACTCTACAGGAAGCATCAAGGTCTCATCACTGCCCTTCAACCTCTTATCTCAGACTCCTCTTCCCCTCCCTGATACGGAAGCACTGAGTTCATACACACAACAACAACACAAGCTTGGGTGCCAAAGGGCTGAATTGTTCATACTCTCCTTGATCGAGTGCACCCTCTCTGCCTGTTTCCTTTAATTGTCAAGAACTTACACACACACAAGCATACAAACAATGAAGCATCTCATCTTACATGCTGCTCTTCTTCCGAGGGGAGCTGACGGAGCCCTTCCTGTGCTGGCTAAGGGAGCCACCCATGGCAACAGCCGAGTCTGTGTTTGTTTCAGGTCTATCACAGCTTCTCCGTGCGTCCCTGTTCTCCTCCAAAGGTTCACCTCTGCCTCTCCTCCAGACACAAAGCCCTGCTTCTCATGACTGCCGTGTTATTATTTAACACGCCAGCCTTTCCTCTACTCCGTCATTCCCTGTCTTAGTCTCTGCTGATGCTATACAGTCCAAATGCTCAAGAGAAATACTCATCACACATGAATAGCTGACAGTCCCGCCTCCTTGCTCTGCTTCTCCTCACCCTTCAAAATCTCTCTCTCTCTTTCTCCCTCTCCCTTTCCCTTTCTCTCTCTATCTCTTACAAGCGCGTGCACACACACACACACACACACACACACACACACACACACACACACACACACACACACACACACACACACACACACACACACACACACACACACACACAGATTACATTCACTTGTTAGGCAGTTCATAGCTATTAGAAGGAGAAAGACAGAGGTGGTGGCTGTGTGTGTGTGTGTGTGTGTGTGTGTGTGGTGGGGAGAGTTTAAAGCACGCTAAGTCAAGAGGGGGTAGTTGGAGAGTGTGTGTGTGTGTGTCTCATGGGGGTATCTGGCAGGGGTGAGAGTATTGTTCAAGTGTGAAAGAGTCTCTTCTTTGTTAGTCAGCTGAATACCAGTTCTGAGATCTGGTTGGAGAGATGGAAGATGATGGGTGGAGAGTTGGCGGCGTAAAACACAGTCCCACTTGTTGTGGCACATTCCCACTACCTGCTGTGACCTAATGCCCACCCCTGCAGCCCCCTCAAGGTTTAGCATGACAATACACACATACATACTGGCAGAGCTTAGCTTGTTTGCATACATTCATTTCCTAAGACAATTACTGCAGTTTGACCTCTAACCCCGGTACAAAACCTGCACACAATGAAAAAGGTCACACAACACAATCATGTGACTAAAAAAGGTTTTATGTCTTTTGAGAAAGACAACAAGTATAAACATGTGAAGAGCTATTGAGATATTGTTTAACCAGCAATAAGTGGGAGCCATTAGTCCGTTCACCATATTGAGTACAGCAGAACCTCACAATGACTAAAGAAGGAAATCATACCTCCTGATTCAAGCCTGGCCCATCATTTTATTCTCTCAGGATGAAATGAAAAATAACTAAAGGCCCTCAGAGCCTCGGTGGGCCGGGTAGTGGTGCAGGACAGGCCACCTCCAGAAGAACCGGAGGCTTTAGTGCATAACTTCGTCACTGAGACGAATCACATGAGACCCACTATGGAGGGCCATGGTTTCTGTACCACGGTCATCTCATTGCATTCACAGACAGCATTATTAGCATACTATTTGCCATGACAGACGGCAAGAATATGTAATGCTAACGCTAAATGTTTAGTCCGTATAAAGTACAGACACGTGACGTACCTCTGGCAAGTTGCTAGCTTAACGACTTATTAACGCCAAAATTGTTAACGCCATAACAAATACATATATTAACAATTAAACAATGTAGCAACTATCTCTGAAACGTAGCATTACAACAAAGGCAAATATAAGAGTTCAACTTGCCTCATGTTCGTTGTCCAAGTTTGCGAGTAAAATCAGCTGCTGCAAGTGATGCTGTGTTGCACACGACTGCGCATGCGCAGGTGACTTAACCATAGCAACGATGTTGTAGATCAGGGGTCCCCAAACTTTTTCCTGTGAGGGCCACATAACTTTTCCCTTCTCTGATGGGGGCCGGGGTCAGTTTGTAACAGAAAAAGTGTGACAATCGCAGGGGTGCCTAAATGTAAACATGTATTGTTTTCCAGAAAGCCACACATAACCAAATATTAATATTAATCTTCACAGAAAAAAAGTCAGGAATTAAATAATAACAAACACTATTTATGAAATAAATAATAACCAAATAACCCTCTCTGGGTTCTTCACAGAAAAAAAGTCCATTGAACATTAACTTTCTGTTGTGCCGTGCACAATCTTAACAGGTAAAAGTTCTATTTGACAGGGGCTAGTCTAGGATTTGCGTGGCCAGACTGAAAAAAAATCATAATGCGTCTCTGGTATTGTTCAGGGGGCCGGGCCAAATGTGGAGGCGGGCCGTATCCGGCCCGCGGGCCTTAGTTTGGGGACCACTGTTGTAGATGAACTGATGCAAACGTTTGTTTGATTTTCAGTTTCCGTAGTGAAAGTATTCCTTATGACATAACATTATTTAGTAAAGTATCCGGTTTGATTTGGATGCTCAATATGTGGTAATTAGTTTGTTTTGGCTGTTAATTATGTTCTTGTCAACATGTTACAAACCCTAAAAAGGCTGCAGATTGCCAACATTAAATTAAAAAAACACAAGACAATTGTAATGTTTTTATTATGGCACGTACACCATATTAACATATTTAGAAAGTATGTATTCAGAAAGGACAAACTTTTTTTTTTTAACAAGTGCAATAACAGAAGTTATGGCCAGGAAGATGAGCCAGAGCCCATCAAGCTCTGTTTCACTGTTTAGACACTAAAAACAAAAGAGAGGGAGGAGAAGTTCAAGGAAACGGCAACATGATAATTTAGTATTCAGGGCATTTCTAAAGGAATCAAAATGAACAAGCCTGTTAGGTTCATTCACGTATTGAGCGGATGTTACCACCAGTGAGTAACACATGAGTTATTTGTAAAGTTATCAGAGTTTCTCAAATTTGTCCGCTGGACCCCATGTTGCAGATTTGTGGTATTTAGTCCATTGATATGTTGATATTTGTTTTTTATGAAATACATTGATGTGCTTTGAACCATTATTTCTATATAATCTGTGCATCATGCTCTTTATATCAAATGCATAGGACTTCAAGCTCTCTTACTGCTGGGTTAATGAGAATTATGAGCATTGTGCCAGAAGGAGAAAATGTTGAGAAACCTGCTCTAACAACACAAAGAAGTACATGCAATACAGAAAAATGACTTTACAGCACCTTGCTACAAAGACAAACATGTACCATTAGGTTATACAGAAATTAGACTGTGAGATAGGTGAAACTAGTATTTCTGAACAGTTTATAACATACAAACTGTAGTGTCTCACATGCACACACACTCACACACACTGGAAAGACAATCAGCTTGTCTTGTCAAGCACCTGCATCTATCAACTTCATTTCTGTTCCAAATCTTTATTTGGATCCCTTCTTTTAGAAACAGGTGTAATTATGATCAGAATTAAACACATATAGCAGGTGAAACAAATATATTATTAGAAAGCAAGATAAATTTCACTTTTTCAATGACAGTGTCAGTGCAGGATTACATCTATGAAATGAAAAAGAACATTATTGTTATATTGCACACATGTAGGAGTAGCAGCTCTGGGTTTCAAGAGGCCTTAATGTTGACAGAAAGAATATTACAGCTGCCAGGAGACAAAATATTAACCTTCAATTCCCTTCCAAACCTAAACATTTTATAGTAAACCAGATGAAACCACCGGACCAGCTTATTGATAAAGGTAAGATCTATTGTTTGGCTCTGGGAAAGGTTCATTGGTCAAGACAGCTTTATTTTAAAAGGGTCAGACAGAGATGTCCTGTAAGACACACTTGTAGTTAATTATAGATCTACATTTCTGATTATTGGAGGCTATACATAGGGCTGGGAATTATATAAAATATTATAGATTATAATCCATTTTAATTATATTCTGGGATCTTTATATATATATATATATATATAAAAATACTGGTGCGCATGATTCTTCAGCCGTCTCCTAACGGAGGATGGCGATCAGAATCACCAACAGAAAACAAAAATCCACAGAGGAGAATGAGCATATATATATATTGTGAAATACATAGAAACAACAGCTTGGATGGCCAGTTTGTAATCCAACGTGACGTGACGTGATGTGTTTTTAGTACCGAGTACTGTGTGTGTCTACTGTTTATCGTGAGAATAATTTTTCCAATATTATTCAGCTGCTTGAGGCATACTGTGTCTACACCTGTTGGTAAGTGAAAGTGCAAAGTAAAAGTCAGATACAAAAATGACTCAAAAGAAAAGTGCGTCCAAGAGCATGACAGGGATGTTTGGGTGGACTTGAAACAACTATCAGACACCAAACCCGGTCCTGCACTGGGAGTTCAGGCACCACTGTCACATCTGATCACCTGACTCCAACCAATCGGTCTTCAACATCATGGGAGGGGAGGCCGGGCCCTCCAGACAGAAAGGCATCCTGGAACAGGATTGTGCGGCCTCTGGCTCTGACAGCTGTCCTTCATTTTGCCACTTTTTCTGGGTCATTGCTACAAAGCAAGTCAACTTTCATAAAACTTAGTTACTGCTGTGACTGTTCAATGGCCACGCCCAGCTTGTCGTAGATCTCCTTCAGCAGCAGGAGAGCAGTATCCTCAGATTCCCTAGTAGACAGAGAGCAAAGAACATCATTTATTTAAAGTAAAGATTAAAGTCAGGGATGCAAAATGGGATACAATACAGATACAGAAACAAAAAAATAAAAAAATTGCACAATACAAAAGTGCACAATAACTGTGGCCCACTCCTCCAAATGTATACTTGACTCACCAGTAGCACAGGTGAGACTGGATGGCAAACAGGTACTCGTTGAAGCTCTCGATAGGTTTTTCCTGAAGTACGTAGTCGATCCTACGTCC
The DNA here is from genome assembly GCA_023566465.1 of Cottus gobio. NCBI lineage: Eukaryota > Metazoa > Chordata > Actinopteri > Perciformes > Cottidae > Cottus > Cottus gobio. Next base: position 17,028,612 of record CM042218.1, on the reverse strand, counting down.
TCCATTCAACATCCCCACTTTAATCTCAGGCTGCTCCGTTTGCTCTGCTGACACTGAGGACTCTGCCTCGTCACACACTCCTGCAGCAACAGATTAGAAAAAAGAAAGAGATGAGGCTGCATAGGCAGGCAACAGAAAACAAAGACAATAGCCAGCAGCTATTTGTTTTGACTCAACACTTCTTGGTAAAACCAGAACGGATCAGATAATTGACAGGAAAGTAGAGAGTGTTGTGTTTATGCACTCACCCATGGGTGCAAGTATGACATTGAGTAAATGTCAGTAAGATGGGTCACTTTTGTGTTTGTTGGTATGTTACAAATATGTTGTTGTTTTGGAGTTATCTTACAAGGCCGGCTGCATGTTTAATATGATAAACAGCTGTTATAATTGCAATTCTGAGATTAAAAACACAAAAATCTTACTCTCAAATTACATTGTACTGTGTCCACTATGTGCTATGTTACAATATAATAGAGTCTGGTGTTTGGGATCTTACACATGAAGGTTATACAGGTTGTTAATTAAAAGCTTTTTAATTGTATATAGTGAAGAGTAGGACATCTAAGTTATTGTGTGATGCAACTGTACTAACAGCAACTGTACTCATTTAATTAACTGACAGACTAAGTACCCGAGGTGCTGTAGAAAAGGGCGGGACATGTACCAGCATGTAGCTACTGATGAAATCACCTGCTGTAAACAACTGTGATTAATACTATTCAACTGGTCCTGTTTGTTCAGAAGGTTACTCAAGTGGCAGTTAATAAATTCAATGATTCGTAACTTTTAGCAAGAGACGGATGGAAGGACCCGATAGGGGTGTTTGTAAATTGAAAGTTGAGTTAAAGATAAGCTGTGTAGCAGTAGTAGTGCAGTTAGGCATAGAGGAAGGAGAAGAAGGTCAGCAGTTAGAGCCTGCGGTAATAATGACATGCATTACATAACATTTGCTCTTTGTGAGGGAGCTGACACAACAAAGTAAACCACAGTAATCGAGTAACATTAGTTTTTCTTATTATACATTCTGCAGGTATTGCAGCATAGTTTTAACCATTAAACAGTTCATGAAAGTATTTAGTTTTGCCCCTTTTGTGCATGTTTATTTTAAAGGAAAGTAACACGTAGAATAAGAGACAAGCTTATTTAGCCTTGTAGGTTTACAGTTTACAGAGAAAACCAGACTTGCTTTTTTTATATATTCTAACCAAGTTATCCACCATGGCTTACCTTGGAAGTAATGGTTATGAAGGGCCTTGGGCCAATCCAGTATTTTAGTCCAAAAATCATCACTTTTCTCTTCCGTCTTAGCAGAAGAAGTGACTGCAGCTGAGGCTGCGATTTAAAAGGTAAAGTGGTAAAAGGTGAGGGAAGCAGTAGCAACCGCCAGATAGAGTTAGAAGGGAAGGGAGGGAGGCATCATGCAGAGAGGGGTGAGAGGAGACTGGGTTAGGCACACTTTTACATGCAAATACACAAATGCAAATACATGTGCTTTTTCTACCCTGTGTCTCTCGAAGGTCCCTCTCTATTGTAGTGTCTCCTTCATCCACCGGGGGCAGTGCAGCAACTGGTAGTCTTGAAAAGGACTGCCATGCTGTCCGTAATGATCCCAAAACATTGTTCTTCAAATCCATGCTCATACGGGTAAAGCTATCCTTGAGTTCTATGAGAAAAAGAGACACATAAATTATCATTAAGCCTACTACACAAAGGCCCACACCACAATATTGTTACACAAAGACAAAGAGGAAGAAACAGACAGCCATACCCAGGTGCATTCTCTTGCGGCCTTTATGATGAGGGATCAGCATGGGCTCCAGATCCACCTCTGTTACAATCATGGGCTCTATCCGATAGGCCACAGGGTCATACTACACAGCAATAAAGGGGTATACACTTTGTCTCAATACACAGTGGTGAAAACCTGGACTATTATTCTTCATTATGTTGATTCAATGCTGCAGTTGCATCTGGGTGAGGGTGTGTGGCTGTATGTGTGTCTGTGTGGATGGAGTGGGCCAATAGATGTTAGGGCTGTCAACGAATATTCTATATTCGAATATATATTCGAATAGTTGTTAAAAACAGAATTTCGAATGTGAAAATTAATATTCGAATGTAAAAAACAACAACACATCAGCGGCGTGATGCTCTGCTTTGCGGGTGTTTCAATCACTGAATGAAGCCATATTTGGGACAAGAATCGCGGCCTTAAATTGCTTGCACAAAACTCTTGATCAGCACTCAGCATTTGTTTATTGTTGTCGTTCATTAAACCGCTATGCGCAGAGAGCGCCACGGTGCGGGGGGGGGGGGGGGGGGGAAGAGAGAGAGAGAGAGAGAGAGAGAGAGAGAGAGAGAGAGAGAGAGAGAGAGAGAGAGAGAGAGAGAGAGAGAGAGCGTGTGTGCGAGCGAGAGGTCTGCGGTCTTGGCCATTATACTTATTTTCGTGTAGGTAATATGTTGTTAAATATGTTTAAACTTAAATAAATTACCTATACAAGTAGTTATGTCTCGTTGTATTAATTTCTCCTGTTATTGACGTGCCTAATGCGCAACTTCGAATATTCGAATATGTTCGAATATATGTGTTTTTTTAAAGGGAATATTCAAAAGTCATTTTTGAGCAATTTTGACGGCCCTAATAGATTTGTGTCTGTTTGTGTCTGGCAAACTGTAGTTGTGCAGGAGATGTGCCTGAATGGGCAGACAGAAAATATGTGATTACTCACTGGATGGTAGATGTTGTAAAAGCTCTTGCAGGTTGGGAAGGTGTAGTTGGGATCAATGTGTTTGAGTCCACGAACAGTCAGGAACATTCCAATAGGAGAGCCAAAAGCAAAAAATGTTTGAGGGTGGAAAGCCAGCTGTGGGTAATTAATGGATACCTGTGGGTAGAGAATGGGGTCGGAAACATGTGCTATCAAATTTGTTTAAAAACAATTTTAGATGAAGAAAACACAGCTATTCAGACGGATGGAACAACTCCTATGGTGCACAATGGTGTTTACATTCAACATTTAAATTATATTTCATGACAATAAGACAATAGTCAGGGGGTGTGACAGCAGGTAAAGGGGAGACCAGGGCTCTGACCATTCATGCAAGACGGGATGAGCACAGACAGTGTGGTAATGGGTTGTACGTCTCAATGGCACAAAAGTGGTGACTTCGATCACCTTGGCACAATGTGACTGCCATGGAAACCCTATTGCTCTTAAAAAAGCCGCTATAATTCAAGTCGCCTTGACTTTTTCCTGAACAGACCAGACTGTACGTGAAAAGAACCCCCAGGCACGGAGACATGATAGAGACCTAAGGACAAAGCCTGAGAGCATGGGGACACCATGTGAGACACACCTGTCCCTTGGCTATGCCTCCATTGGCCTGTCCAGGGCAAGCAGGGGGAGGAGAGAAGCAGGAAGGTGATGCGTTAAAGCTTTAATCTACTGGAACTCCCAAGCACAACTGTTTATGTCTGTGTCCATGTTTGGTACCTGTCCGATGCCGACATTTAAGTATTCGTAGTCCACAGCACTGGTGACAGACTGAGCCCTGTGGAACTGGGACGGCTGCATGAATCCTGAAGACTGGTTACCATCGTGGTCGCTGTCCTCTTGAGGTGGAACTTGCAACCCTTCTGGCAGATGTACTGCCCCTGTTTTAAAATCCTATTTAGATTGAGAAACATAATAAGTATATCAGAAGATATCTGAACTGTAGATACTTTATATGGTTACTCATTTGGATAAAGATCCCTCAAGCTAAAAATGAGCTGGCTATGAATGAAATTTGCACCCTTTGATACTTTTATCTCATCCTGGAACATAAAAAAAACATACAAAAACATGCCACATAACCAGCATCAGTCAAACAAAACACATCAATGATTGTTTATACACATGGGAAAAAGTATGGAGTCATCTCAATTGTTTTGCCAATATTGTGTGGCCTAGATATGGACAGTGAGCGTATATTAATGCCAAGCAAAGAAACCATCCAACTAAATTTCATCCAGACGTCCAGACCCATGAAACATTTTAAAAATAGGCATTGCAGTGGTCATATGTTCCAAAACAAGAACAGTTTCAGGCTGTCTGACCTCTGAAAGACATTTCTTCCTGACGTAGTTCAGAATCTTCTTCCGAGGTCCAAGAGGAATTCCTAAATCTTTGAGATCACAGTCTTGGCAAAGAGCCTAAAAGAGGGGATTAATATGTTTTTTACAATGTAATAAGCTTTAAATTACCTTTCACTTTGGCAGATACGTTTAATTTATATGAAGAAATATAATTTTTCTAAAGCAATTCCTAAATACTTATGGATTAAGGTGACACTAAATATTCTGTATTTCTTCGGTCTGGTACCACTGACTCAGACTATTCTAAAGTGTGTGTGTGTGTGTGTGTATATGCATTACCAGTGACTCCAGGTCTAGGTTTTCTGCCTGAAGTGTATCCAGGTACTGCTGTAGACCCAGTCTGGTCAGAGTCTGCTGCAGTGTGTCACAGCTCAGAAGTAAGGGCTCACCAGAGGACACCTAAAGCACAGCGAGGGAGAAAGAGGAGAAGGGAAAGAGGATTTTCTTAACTACATAAAGAGAGTGGCAATCTTTGTATCTGTATACTGTTGTCATTTACTATGACTGTCATCGTACCCCCTCTCTGGCTTCTGATCCAGTCCTCTGATTGGTTAGAAGATCAAACAGGATCAGCGAACCTGAGGTACGAGAGATGAGAAGGGAAAAATGTGAAATTCTGCATAATAATGACTTGTGACTGTGCATGCTACTTTCTTTGTACACGTCTTACCCAGGCTATGGCCAACTACTGAAACAGCGCCACTGAACCCTGAGTGTCTCTGTTTGAAGAGCGTGTGGAGCATGTTGATCTCTGAGGCCACTGTGTCCACTATGGTCTGGCAGTAGGTGGGGCTGTTATAGAAAAACAGGTCCAGCAGAGTGTCGTTGGTAAAATGTCTCAGCCTGCTGATGCTGGGTAAAGTGATCCTCTGAATGTCCCTTGGGGGGAAGGGAGAGAAGACAGAGTTTGACAATTTTCTGCAAGTGCTGGCGACATACTACGTAGTATTGTACAAAAGCGGTATCTTGTTTTGCTCACTCTCTGTCTCTCTCCATACTTACTCGTCCACACCAGTGGCATCCCCATGTAGAGCGCTGTGCCAGTTGACTGGGAGGAACTCAACTCTTCCTACCTGGCCATCCTGCTGAGCATGCTTATAATGAGAGGCCAGGAGGGACAGGGAAGCGCTCCTGAAGTCATTTACTGGAGAGACAAGAAGAAAAAGAGTTACATACCTATATATGTATGTACACACACACACACAGATAAAAACTCACACTTACCGCACTGTATGATGGATCTGAAGCGCAAGTCACATGCAGGGCCGATGCCATGGACCATAAAGACAAGGTGGTCCACCTTTTCTGGTTCACCTGAGAAAACACACAGTTTTATCCACAGATTAGATGTATTTCTGTGTTACATGAGCGTATATTAATTTCTTACTGGTACACACACATACATACCATCAGGTATTTCTACAGAGATGTTGTTCACTCCCCTCTTGACCGTTCGAGGCCGTGTCTGCTCCGAGGGGGAGGACACCCACTCCTCCTGCAATCCTATTGGCTGATACTGCATTATAAGCTGAAAGAGGAGCATGACAATGAAGGAGAAGATGATTATTAGAAAGAAACAATTAACCTAATTTTAAATACACTAGAAAAGCCATGAAGTGACTTTGTCATCTAATTAATGATAGTGCACAGTGATGTAGATTAACCTTGGGATTGTGTAAAATGACACTCTCTCCATTGGGAAACTCCAGTTTCCTTTTCCATTCGTCCAAGGTCACTGCTATCATATAGGCCTCCTGAAAAATTGGAGGATGAGAGGGAAAGGAATTGAAGACAACCATTTAGGAAAAGAGTCAATGAGGAACAGGCAAAGTTTGGAAAGAGAATAAGTGTCAGAGGATGCAACAATGAGCAGTGTGATGGAGAGGGCCCAGGGTCTGTGTGAGACTACCTCCAGCCTCTTGCTGATATCCTCAGGGTAAGGCATGAACCTGGTGTCTTTGTCTCCTTTATAGAACCAGGTACAGCGGCGTACTTCAGTGGGGCCTTGCTCCCAGTACACAGCGTAGCGCTTCCTCTCCTTGACATGTACGTCATAGCGCTCTCCCTCCACAGCTATCACCACCTCATCCTGCTGGTCTCCCGCTGCAATGTATATGGATGTGGGGAATGCATGTGATTATCAATGAACAGTATGTATTCAATGTGTTAAAGAGTTAATTACCTCCTGAAAAACCACAGTATACAACAAATGTACAGGAAAGTTGACATTTTGTCTTCTCATAGTGTTCTATAGTTTCACATAACTAATTACACACACTGTTATAAGTAATGTACAGCATATCATGTACATGCAAAGTATATACACATGCTTACCAGTGTAGCAGGCATTCTCTAGTTTGTCAGAGTCTTCTCTGCTGAAAGGAAGCCAGGAGGTCTTGTCATCGGCCCGTCGACAGAAGAACCAATGAGGCTGCACTTCTTGATAAGGAGCAGGGACCGACTCCATGTCAAGCAGCTCAAAGGAGGACGTGGAAGAAGGAGAGGCCTCATCCACTGCAGGCGCCACCTGTAGAACAATTGTGCTCAATCAATATTTCTTCTTCACGACATATTACTTTTTTATTAAAAAAGCAAGTAAGTGCTATACAACCTGTGGATACAGCTGCCCACCATTCAACTCTGTAGCTCCCAGAATAAGTAAATATCGAAGTCTGAGCTTAGTCTGTGCCCTTCCATTAAGCTCCTACCGAGGAACTTGAGACCATGAGACAACGCAATGGACAATTGGACAGGAAAGGATCAGGCCTCCCTTTGGCCAGCCGCACAAAGCCCTGTTTTATTCTTTCTCCTCTACAAGCCGTCTCTTGTCTCTTCTTTCCACAACGGATCCAACTACAGCTTGTAAACAACCTTTTTCCACTAAATATCTTACATTCACAAACAATGCTGCTAGTAACACATGTGGTACTCCACTGCTCCTGTTTTGATGTGTTGAAAGAGAGAGCCTGCCACTGCTTGACACAACAAACACCCACATGACAAATGAGAAATCAGCAATCCGATTTGTCAAGATTTGAAATAAGATTTAGAGTAAACCGTGAATAGAGCTAAAAACCTAAAAATAAAATCCCATTCTTCTTGTAAGTAATACCTTTCTATGTTTGCACGGCTCACCAGACTTATGATTACAGACTATATGCTGTGTATTTGTTCATTGTCATACAACACAAAAAAAGGCTACGTTCATGTATGTTTCCAGCTCATTGACTGGCAGACACGTTGATATTAGCTCTGAACACCATGCTGGTTTTATTTTCTCCTCTGGACAACATGCTTTGTCCAACACTTTAAGTGTGCACACCTTAAAGAGAGACAGTATGTGACTTCTGTGGCACCTCCACAAGACCATCATTTCTACTTCATCATTCAGTAGGGGGGAAATAATGCAGCTGCTAATTCTCCCTGAGACTTTTTCATATGATTGTTTTTTATAAAGCATTTGTTGGAAGCACATTACAATGTGTCCTATAATAACTGTATTGTGTTGCCACAGAAGTTAGCTAAAAAAATCAACATTTGCACTTTTTCCATTTGAAAAGAATGAATTATATTTCTAACACAGCTGTTGTGACAGAGTATTATGGTATGTTGCTTTTGTCAAATGTATAGCCTAAACCTCTTAAATAGAACTTTTAAAAAAGACATGTTGAGAGTGTACTTTAATCCACAGCTGATCAATGAGAAATGATGATACGAGTCAAAATAATCTTCAATGTAGTAGATAACCAATTGATAGTGTACTGTGAAATGATGATAACTCTGACAAGTCAGGCAGGACCTTTGTTCTCTAAAGCAGTATCTAAAGCAGATTTCTTCTTGAGACAATAAACATCAATGATTCATTGTCAATTATTCCAACAGTTTTTTTATAATAACAATGTCTTGTTATCCCTGACCTAATTTTAAACCCAACACCAATCCCAATATATTCCATGTTTAACTATAACCTAACTTCAATGACTGAGTTACAGGAAACAGACTAAACAACACAGTTAAACGCATATACAAAAATCCCACATGCACCCTCACCTGATCCTCAGGTGTGTTTTCTGTTAGCACAGTCTGGGTGGGGTTGTCAAACAGGTCTTGAGTGTTGACGTTTGGGGCAGCCGGAGATAGACCCCCCTCTTCACCTGGACTGTGGGACATTAGCCCAAGACCTGACCCCAAACCTCAGTGCTTACCTGAGGTGGGCAGGGGGCCACACAAACACGGGAACTGTAATGAACTCAGCTGCACACAAGAAATGAGAGCAAAAGGGAGGTTTAATTAAAACACCATCACAACTATTAAAGTTACATGACATAGTGTAAGCCTGTCAAGCTTGCAAGGGATTGCCTGGAGATACCTTCACCAAACTGTTGTTGAGCACTTTAACGTGAACTACTATCTAACTTCAATCCCACATCTCAGACTATACTGGCAGCTGTCTCATCAGCAGCTGGTCAGCAATGTACTAAACAGACAGGTGAAGGTGACAGCTCACTGGCGTTCACACGGCTGTATTATAAGAGGTGTGTTGATGTAGGTTAACTGTTACGTAACAGTTAACTAACGTTAAGTTAACATTTCTTGACACTGCCTTGAACAAAACTAATGCTCGCGGATTTTTCTCGTTGTGTGCGTATTTCAAAGATAAAGACAACAAGCACATCCTCGAGGCGAAATGAAGTGAGCGCCGGGTGAGGTTCATGCTAGCTCTGTTAGCTGAGGGAGGTGACCCGGACCGGACCGGACCGGACCGGACGGGCGGGACGTGTTCCGTCCTTTGGACGTTTTAGAATCAGTCACAGACAACAGTGGACTCAAACTCACCGACAGCTTTACGTTCAGTTAACGCAGAGGGTTTGATAGCTCAGTCCGCTATCCAAGGACAGCCTCCTCCTGTCAAACGCTACCCGGTTACCGTGTTGTCGGACATATGAGCATTACGAGCATCGACCGGGTTGACGCTCACAAACGACTAGACTAACGGACGAATGCAGGTTTTATATTTTTATGGTATTACGTGACCAGTGTTATCTGTAAACGCCCGAGTTTTGTGGGACGATAACACAGCGTCCCTGCCCACTGCCTGTGGAAGAAATATCACAAATACATTAATACAATCCTACATTTTCTTCAGATCAGTATTCCACTAGAGAACAAAGTAGTTATGAGTCTGTCAAGCTCTAAATCAACAGTCACCATATACACCACGTATAACTAAAGAGAACCGAATCTTCCTGCATAAATGTCCCATTTACAAGGAACACGTGAAGGCGACATGAAACAACACAGCCTCACCAGGTTACCGCCCCCAAATATAAAACTGACGTCACGAATTTGCAATGCTTTTGATTATTGCTTTTTTTCTTCTTCTTCTTCTTCTTCTTCTTCTTCTTCTTCTTCTTCTTTCTGCTGAGAACACGGGAGGCGTACAAAGTTTGTACGTAAACCACGTAGTTAAAGGTAAAAATAACTTTAACTTTTCTAAATGAATTCAGTAAATGGGATGTTCTTTTGGGGGGTTTTATGTTGGTATAACCCCAAATATGTTTATTTTATAAAACATAATTACCAATTATATAACAGATTATTATGCTGGTGATAGTCAGAATAAAGATTGTATATAAAAATGATCTGCAATACTATTATGTCGAACACGCTACCAGGAAATGATTGGATGATAGGTGGATGGTCAATCAATACAGCATACTTGTGTTAACGATTGGTTTGGACTGAGATATGTGGCGGTATGTGTGATATGTGATGGTGGGGCCTTTACAACCACATCTTGAGAGATCGACACACCCATTTGTGGCAGGTTTACTGCGGTTGTATTTTCGGTTTGCTTTCTCATGTGAGTGTAACATAAAGAGGATGCATCAATATGGAATGCCTTGACCTTGGATTAGAGTAATATGTGCGGTTTATGTCCCTCTGTTCCATACAACCATGTATACATTAATTCACTAAATTAACCTCATGACATTTGTAACACGAGGTACTTTTTGTCAAAAGTTATGTGGTTTCATAGACACACCCAGCCCAACAAAGTGTGAGAGACGTGCAGAGTAATGATCCTGGTGGAGCAATAAGAGGGTGTGGCTTTTTTACACAGAGAACAGATAAGCTTGAACGAGTTTGCTTTGCAGATAGGGGCAGGAGTCACAATCCTGAACAGACAGCCACTTACTTTCACTCCGCTGGGCTCTCTTAACAATCCAGTTGCACAACTCCATTCCCTCTCTCCCCTCTTGTGCATTCCCTCAGCAGTTTGAAGCAATACTTTGAGGGGAAGCGGCTTCCAGCACAGAGAAGTAAAAACACAAGAGAAGAAGCGCAGGAGAAACTACAACTCGCAGCCATGAAGGACAAAGTGAGGAAAGGAGGAAGAAATCACGCCAAGGCTGGTGAGGAAACCCTGCAATGTATTTATCTTTTCTGCTCCTCTTTCAATGTCTCTTATGTTGTTAGACTTTCCTCTTCCTTCTTTTTTCATCTGGTGCCTCCCCCGCTGGAGAATGTGAGGAGGGTGGGAGATTTAGCACTGCACTGCTGCTCTGAACATGGCTAGTGCTATTTTTTTTACCAACCTTTAAATCTGCTCCTCATTTTAAAGTTGTATGGTAAATGTATTCACATACACGTTTGCTGAGATCCTTATGATCCTAAGGACAGAAAAGACAAATATTAGCTTGTATTAAAATCTCTGTATACAGCTGTTTATCCTATTTAAAAACAACTTTCATATATTTTCCAACAACCGTATCTACCTCATAATTGTTTCTTCCTTTGCCACTGCCTTTTTAACTTCTTTGAACTTCTGCCTCTCCGCCTTCACAAGACACAATTATTGAATTAAGGAAGAGTGAGTGTTTGACTGTCTTCAGGTGGGATTACCTTGAGTCTTGAATCTGTAGGCACAGAATGTAACATGACTATATTACATATAGAGAAGGAGTCTTTCAGCTTGTTTAGTTTATAGCAGATGTTCTCAACCTTACAGATAGAAAATATACACCGGACCGCCTAAAATGTGCCTTGGAATACTTTGATGTTGCCTCTTTCTTTATTAAATTAAATTATATTATATGAACTATTAAAGATACAAAATATATATGGTTAATGTAGGAAGCCTTTTATAAAAATAGATGTATTCATTCTTTATATCCTGATCATTTAAATTAACGAATCTGAAGACTTTTTACGGACTCCCTGGCAAAATCCCATGGACCCCTGGGTGTCCCAGGACCCTACTTTAGGAATCACTGGTTCATGGTACAAGCTAACCTCAGAAATAAGTGCCAATATAAACTCAACAGGGCTAAAAAAAATAAAACCTGTTACCTGTTGTAGTAAGGCAGCAATCCCAGTAGGGAGGAGGGACCTTCTTTCAGCCAATTGTGAACAGAGACTCTATTTTCTGGCTGCTTTCCAATGGTAAAGTAGTCCAAGATTGACAGCAAGAGCTAGGGATTTACTGTAGAATGAATTACAATCTTCAGAGATTAATGCCAAACGAATATTTTGCTTTGCTGTGTACATGCCAAATGCAACATGCCAAATGTTGCATATACATGTGCATGTACATGTGCTTGCTCTACTGCAAAGTTTTAGGTTTGTTAGTTTACGAGTTTTAGCATTCCGCTGTCTCCTTGTGTCAGCACTGGGTGTGGTTGTCCCATCACCCTGGGATGACATGAAGGGCAGTAGGCAAAAATAACAGGTTAAGTTACATTGTAGGTTACGGCACACGCTGGGACCTGCCCTCCTTCTGGTTCTGCGTGTGTAAAAAGGCAGACACACCCCACTTTCCCTGGCCCTTGCAGTTACTTGCATACATTTACCTTCAGGCCCTCTTACACCTCTTCACTCCAGCTCACAATCCTTTGAGAGGAGATTAGTGTTCTTGTTTGAATCTCAACAAGAAACCCTTACATGCTGGGAACCTTCTCAGCATGTAATGAGCAGAAGGCAGGAAAACAAACTAAACTATTTGCTTGTCCAGTGCGGTGCTGTTGTTGTTCTCAGTTAGTTTTGTTTCTCCTTCAAACAGATGTAATGAGCCTCGATGGTGGACGGGATGCTGTTGGCATTCAGCAACATGATGACACATCTTTCCCTGTGAAAATCCAGGGAGCAGGAGTAGAGCCATTTGAGCTGCAGGTACACAGCCAAACTGTTGTTTCCTCTCTGTTTCCTAGTATTCCCTCATTTAAAAATAACAAGATGGAAACCAACGGTTTTGCAGGAACTATTCTCATATATAACAGATGTATTATTGGCAGGGTTATGATCTATATTTTGCTGTTTTAAACCATGTGTTTTTGTAGGTTCATGGATTTTGGATTGTTCAAGATGCAGTAATGAATCTACTTTCGAGGAATGAGGTGTGTCCACGTTCCAACTTGTCGCTGGCCCTCGCTGGTACGACTCTGGACCCCCTTGCAGAATTGCAAAGCCTGAAGGGGCTGAAACCAGGAGCCATCCTTCGCCTGGTGGAAGGTGGGTTTTATGAGAGCCTTCTCTTTTAGTTCAGCTTTATGGTCAGTTTTAGCATGCTTTTCTTTAATAACTTAGATGGCAGTACTAATGTAAGTTTAGTCTTGCATGCTTTTTAATATGATAATAATGTTCTCAATATGTATTAATTATGTTCATAATGAGTTTTGACATAGTCGTTAGAATCTTCAGGCAGTTTTAGCTTTTTCATAATAATCTAATAATACTCCAAAAGTTATTGTCTGGCCTTTTAACAATATAGTGTTATACTCTTGTACATGTCCACACATTTTTCTACATATCTGTGGTCATTTATGGTGTAATATTTAATTATAGAATTGAATGGAATATTCCACTCCATATTTTTCTCACACCCATCACCCGTTCCATTACAAGTCTCTCTCACCTCAATGTAAATAGCTGACTCCCCTTTTCTGAGTCATCACAACAAGGTTTATAGTTGCAGAGATAACAAGTGTATGCCAACCAATTATTCAGTTTCTCACCAGCTAGCTGTGACTGAAACAAACTATTCTGCAGCTAATATGTTACTATGTGCAGTCAGAATCAGAATTAGAACCATTTATTGCCATGTTTGTTTTCACATTCAAGGAAATTGTCCTGGGGGAAGGTGCATACATTTAACAATATACATTTAACAGTAGACACAGTGCAATAAATGTGAATGGATGAATGAATATTTACAATGAACAGTAGAATATAAAAATAATATAAAGTGCATGGAATGTAAGTGTTGTGTGAAAGTGGCAAGTGTAGTGTTAAAGTGTTGAGTGTATTAAAATATAAGGCATGGGGGGGTGTGCAGTATATATCCTTTCAGACTTGTGTATCATTGATTAATTTGTACTCAAATGCAAAATATAGCAAATTATTAATTTTAAGGGGATCATTATATCCTAGAGTATTTGTCCTGTTTATTATGGCTGTTTAAAAAGAGTATCCACAGTTTCATGAAGGCAAGTGCAATCTCTATAATACAGCGAGCTGTGTGTCTTTCCAGAACCCTACACCGCCCGCTCAGCCAGACTCCATCTGGCTCGTGTGCTTGAGCTGCTGACAGCATCTGGACCTCAGGATGCACTGAGAGAAGGACGCTCACCAAGCATCCTGGAGACACTCACACAAACACCAGGTACACACACTGTACACTAAGACAAAGGGGTAATCAAAAGATACAACAATTGCCAAACAAGCTCATACTGAAGATCTCCCTTTATTACCTGTGCAGACGCCAGCTTACCGAATGGAAAGAGCCTGAAACGCTCTTTAAGCAACACAAAAACAGAAACAACCAACCAGGATGGAGCTCTCCATGAGTACCTCCTCCCTGGTTCCTCAGAAAGACCCCTCATGGCCCTGCTACCACACAGCTCCCAACCAGAGGTACGTAAATACCTGGAATCTTGTTTCCCACGATGCCAGGCCTAATTCCCACAGACACACTGACTCTCTGTGACTTTATATCCGTCTCATCAGTCCCCCAGCTACCTGAGAGACTTGTCTCTCAGCTGTTGGAACCCAGCTCCAGGACACAGGAAGCTGCAGGGAGACTTCATGTACATCACTGTGGTGACAATGGAGGGACGACGATGTGACATCACATCCTGTCCTAAAGGGTTCTTCCTCAATAGGTAAACATATTTTTTTGTTGTTTTGTTTTATGGTTGCAATAATTTAGAAAATATATTAAAGGCTAATTATGGGCCAAGCTGTCTTATTTCCACTATGTTTGAGTCAACTTATGAATACATAATTTAACTTTAACTACATGAATGTTTCAGTTTGATTATCAATGGTTTTCTCTTCCCTCTTCTTCATCTCAGATCTACAGAAGAAGTGTTTGATCCTCGTCCTGCACAGTCTTCCCCAGTTTGTCACTGTTTCATCGACCTGCTCTGTCACATCAGCCCTGCATTCAAACAAACTTTGACCACGCTGAAAAATAGGTTACTAATTATACATTAAGGGAGCATAAATACTACAGTATTTTGCCAGAATCCAGAAACAGTGTTTTTTTTAAAAACAAATCATTAAATGATCATAGTAACTGATAATGTGAACCTTTCTTCCTTCAGGTCTCAGTTACCTCCAGTAGAGGCGATGCCCACTCCTTACCACACCCTGAGCTGGCTCGGGCCTCCCTGCGCCTCTCGCACTCATAAGAACACCTTCAGCCGACTTGGAGTTGATGAACAGCCGGCAACACAGGTTATTTACAACACAGCATAATTGTTTGTTGCAGTTTATTGGGTAGCGTGCTGGTGGCAGTACAATTTTGTGTAACTATGTGTGATATATGTAGGCTCCAGACTGGAATGAGGAGTTGCAAGCTGTTAGAGATCTTCCACAAGGCAGCCTGGAGGAGAGGTTGCAGAGGGACAAAGCTCTGCTCCAGGTAACCAAGAAAAACAGTTCTCTTATAACAGGACTCTTATCAACTGATTTCAACTTTTTCCCCTTTAATCTTCATCCGTACCTTTTTTGTTGTTGTTCAGGTTAACAGTGCATTTGTTAGGGCTGTGATGCAGGGGGCAGAAACTGTTGTCGATGGCTTTGTGGAGCCAGTGAATGGAAACCCTGATGACCCGGCTTTCCTGTGGGGCGGCCTGTTCATGAGCCAAGGAGCAGCAAGCGCAGTCTTTGGAGGGGACAGGGGTCGCAGGTAAGAGCAAACCACATGTTCAATTGTATACGTTGTTATACGGCTGCAAAGAATTAAAGGAGATGTTGTATCACTTTCAGAATGACATTTATTTTCTCACTGATTATTCAAATGTTTGCTCATCTTCTACTTGCAGGGCTGCTCAGAGGCTGGAGTTTAAAGGAGTACAGGCCTACAGTGACATCAAGGGGCTGCAGGGGTTGCACACTCTACCTACAGCCATTGTAGACTACAGAGGCGTGCGTCTGTCTGCTCAGGGTCTAGCCCCCGGGTTGGAGGGCTCAGAGCAGGACCAGGCAACTGCTCCCGCCTCAAGGTAGTGGACCCATTATTCAACAATCCACAGTTGTCGTGATGCTGACATTTTTGTGTTTTCAAGCTAATTGTCTTCCTTCTTTGGCTCTATAGAGGCTTGCTGTACGGGGTAAATGCAGGACCCCAAGAGTCCCCCCAACGCAGACGGCTCCTAGAGCTCCTGGCTCAGGCTGCCAAATCTCTTTCTCTCCAGAGACATGTTGTTGTGGGGCCCAACGATCACAAGGTACCACTGTTCACCTCAGTGGACGCTCAAGGACTGTTGGGCGCTGATGGAAGGTTCTACATACTGGATGTGTTCAGGAGCTTCCCAGCTGATGCCAACTTCTGCCCAGAGGTGGAGACAGAAGGCCAGACAGTCACTGAAGAAGAGGAGAGTAATACAAGCTGTGCAGAGGACGAGGAGAAGAAGGGTTGTGTAAAAAAAGGTTGGCCTGAGAATTATCAATCAGACTCGGGGCTTCCAAGGAGCTTCCCTCACGGACTCTGTCGACTGAGGCCAGAGCTGGTGCAGGCCTTCATCCAGCACAAGTGAGTTATACAGGAAAGAAATAAACACTGAACTCAGTATTAAAAGCTTTTCCATCAAGTTGAAGTTTTGATTTTTGCTTTTAAGACATTCCCAGTTCACTCAGCGTGTCAGGGAGACGTTGGACGAGAATGGAGGCTTTGAAGAATGTGCAACAGCTTGTAAGATGTGTTTTAGTAGATAACTAATTGAATGAAAGACAAAATTAAAATGAACACATCAAAAACTTTGTCCATTATATTTTCTGTATTTACATGACAACTGTTCCTTTACCTGCAGGTGATTCTCGAGCCACTAACGCAGTCCGAGCTGCTTGTAAAGAAGTGGGCTCAGTCAGCAACATCATCTTTGAGATGCGCTTGAACCCAAGCGTCTTCTCTCCAGGTACCGTGAGAAACTACATACACATTAACATTCACAGTCCTATCTTTTGCTGGAACACATATGACACGCGTCCTGTGTTTTGTGTTTAGAAGTATCCTTCCCTCCTGGTGAAAGTAAGTCAACACAGCTGCAGGAGAGGTTACTGAGGGAAGCTGCTGCTTTCATCATCACACATCAGATACCAGGCTTTGTACGTGTTTACATGAAGTTCTACAATATGCACATCTACAGAAAACATGCAACTAACTCACCATTTGTCTGTGTGCACGTGCAGGTGGAGTTTTGCCTACAAAGCAATGAGGCACCAATGGATGGAGTCTCTCTGAAACAGGCGCTACACCAGAGAGGCATCAATCTCAGATATCTGGGCCATGTAATCACGATCATTAGCCAATCAGAACACAAGGAGTGCCTGAGGCATATAATGGTGTGTTTGATTTGCAAAATAGTCTTGAAGATGTAATCGCTCTCTTAACTGTGCTTCATAACACTCTTCTTTTCTTCTTAACCAGAGATTGGTCATAGGTGAAATTTTCACCCGCTCAACAAGAAGAGTGTTCAACAATTTCCTCCAGGTACTTCACAGTATTCTGTACAGAGCATTCCTATTCATTATTATGTTTGCACACCTCAAAGTGAGGTGAAGGTGTGTGTCCCACACTAAAGAGCAGCCTTCCATCATGTCTTTTCAGGGTGTGGACGTGCCTAGTCTCTCAGCAGCTGTCAGTCACTTCCTGTGCTGCCTATTAGTTCCTCACTTCACACCAACGCCTGTGTGGGATGAGACTAAGAAGAAGTCAAGGCGGCGTGGCCGAGGGGCTGGGGCCGGGGCCGGGGCCGGGGCCGGGGCCGGGGCCTCTGAAAGCACGCCATGGAGCATGCTCGCAGGGGCCGAGCTGTGGAACCTGGTCTGCCAGGATGCTGCTGAAACCTATAACATCTCTGACAGCCTTGGGTGAGGACACAGCTTTGTTTTCTCTTTGTGTTTTTTAGTTACACAACGGATCAGTGTTAGAATGACTGGAATTTGTATTTGCGACAGCTCTGGTCCGAACCACCTGGTGGAGCACTACGGCCTTCAGAAGCTCTCTCTGCTCAGGGAGTTCTGTTTAAAGACTGGAGTACAGGTAACAGTCACAACTGAGCAAAACCTACATTAATAATGATGTAATGAGGAAATTGTTAAATTCCAGAGACACTGTATAATTAAAGGGGAAAGTATGTTTGTTATTTCTGTGTCTTCACCAGTTGAGACTGAGAGACTACGTCCTTGACAACCAAAATAAAGCTCCCATTGGTCCAGACGACATCCTGAACATCTTCCCTGTTGTCAAGCACATTCACATGCCAACTGTGGATGCTTCAAAAGCATATCGAGCTGCACAGAACTTCATTCAGAAGGGTGGGTCAATAAAGCTGAGTCATTTTGCTGCAGACTCCTTTTTCTGTAATCTTTGTGCTCAATGTGTGTTTTAGAACACAATCTAAATAAAAAGTGCAACATTATTGTGTGCTCCCCAACTGCAGGTCTGCTGGATCAGGCCCATGAACACCTGAAAGAAGCAACCTACTTGTTTGGTAGGGTGTGTGACGACCTGCACATTGAGGCCTGTTATTGCCACAGCCTGTTGGCCAAGGTGGCCTTCGTGCAGGGCAAGCCAGCTGAGGTAGGCTCACTGCACCACAACTTGTTACAGCTACATGTTGCAGCGACATAAAGCAACTAAGGAAAAGGCCAAACTGTCCGTTTCAATTTCATGATGTAATTAAGTGATTTAAATTGTTAATATACATGAAGCTGACCATTCACTCTTGTCATTGCTGTGACGTTCTGTGCTCTCAAGGCTCGCCGTGTCCAGCTGAAAGCAGTGGTCATCAGTGAGAGAGTGCTTGGCTTTGACCATCCAAACACTATCCACCAATATGTGAGTCCAGCAACACATTTTTCATCCACAGCTATCACTACTAGAAATAGAACCACTGTCAGAGAGATGTATCCTAACTGTACCTCTGTGTCCATTACAACACATTTCTGTCGGGCTATTATGCCTTATGTGCATAGTGTGATTATTATTTTGTTATGTGCAGGCCCTCTTGGGTGTGTATGTGTTTGCTGGAGGGGAGACGGCCTTGGCCCAGAAGTGTCTCCTCAGAGCTCGTCTGCTAATGCTAACAGTCCACGGAGAGGACCATCCCTACACCGCAACACTGGATGTAGGTTATCACAAGCACAACAAAGGCTTTTCACAACATCTTTATAAACAATTTGTACTTTTTCGACAATGGAAACTCTCATTGTTTTCTTGCAGAGCTGTCTTGGATTAGTGCTGACTGGAGATCAGAGAGGGAAGTTCCTAAAGAACGCCCTCAGACTCAACACCTCCTTCTTCGGCCCCTCACATCTGCACACCGCTCTCAAGTAAGAAACCATTTATAGCACTTATATTTTGTATAAAACTATGGTAATGTATTTAACAACCTCATAATTTCCCTCTTTGGTTTCTTGTCTGTGCAGTCAGCACCAGTTGGCCCAGTGGATGTGCAGCATGGGAGACTACAGAAGTGCTATGAGCCATGAGAAAGAGTCCCTCACTGCTTTTACCTCCATGGTCAGTATATCAGCATGAGAGCTGCATTTGAAAGTGATTGGTTGTGTGTGCCTGTCATTTTACGATATTTTTCTCTCTTAGCTTGGAGAGGATCATGCTCAGTCCCGCTGCAGCAAAGAGTTTCTGTGCACTATAACAAAGCAAGCGGTGAAGGTGGAACGCTCGCTCAGGCAGGCTGGAGCTGACTGCATGGAGCAGACAGTGGAGGTTTGTCCAGGAGCTCATGTGGTCTCTGACACCATCACCTTGTTTGAACTATACAACTGTGTGTTTACTAATGTTCCTGTCCTCTGTCCTCAGTGTCTAAATCCCACTTCTGACACTATGCTGGAGCAAATGGCTCTGGTGACAGGGATCAAGAGCATTACACACAGGTAAATATTCACAAGCTTACACTTGTTGATGAAAATGTAGCTTGAACAATATTTGATTTTTTTAAGCTGATACTAATAACCTCATCCAATCAAAATCTATATATTGGTCGATAGCTATTTCATAACGCATGAACATATATTCTAATCCCTTTAATTTGTTTATTTAAAGAATTATGACCACAATATGTGGTGATGCAGTGATAACACTTTGAAAGGTTTCCATTCTGCACTTTTATTTTTTATTAAAAAAAAGCTAATTGTTAATAAAAATCAGACCTTTAAAATACTAAATGAGGCATAACTTTTACATGTTTAAAAATGTTGAAGTCTTTTTTTTTTAATAGGCCATCTGAATATTCCGTGCCTGTTATTGCTGTTACAAAAATGTAAGAAACATGTTTAGTACAAGAAAATGGAAACTCTAGAGAATTGTACACTCATGAATTCATTGTTTTCATAGAGACGGACTCCAGGAGTATAGGAAGAAACACAACGAGCTAAAGGCAGCGGTGGCAAAGGAACTGGGATTCATTGTGACTAACAAGCTCACTGCCTCAGAATCTGTAAACGGAGAAGAGAAAAGCTCAGCTCAAGAAACAGGAAGCAGGAAGGAAGCAGAGGATGGAGGAGGCTCAGCGGTGGAGAAGCCCAGCGAGGGCCAACAGGAGCAGCCAGTGGAAGAGACCTTGATGAAGAGTGCTGCCACAGCTCCAGTTAATGGTCATGTGGTGGAGCCAGCTGAAGTGAAAGGGCATGAGGAGAAAACAGATGTAGATGCTGAGGTCAAGATAGTGAACGGGGAGTCAGAGGTCAGGGCTGCAGGACAGGAAGCTGAGAACAGCGCACCAAATGACGTAAACAGCAACACAGCCAATGGGGAGATCAAATCTGATGCAACAGTTACTGAGGTGAAATCAGTGTCAGATGAGGTTAATGGTGACTGTGACATCCCTGTAAGCCCGTCAGTCCTGAAGAGTAAAGGAACCTGGGCAGATGTTGTTTCCAAAGCCAATAGAGGGAGCAACATAGACACAGCGGTCAACAGAGACCAAGTCACTGCTAATGGAACAGCTCAAGAGTGAAAATATATAAAACCAGGAGATCTAGTGTTGTAGTCAAGTTTTTCCAAAGTAAGTGCTGTAAGATAAAACTATTCCAGAATCATAGATGCAATTTGATCAAATTGATATGCAGCTGCCAACAGTGAGATTTTGAGTATTTGTTTTGGAGATGTTAATGCTGATACTGGGAGAGGGCTGTACTGCTGAGTGCTGTTTTTTCAACAATAAACGTTTTATTCTGGTGTACAAGTGAAGTTGCTTTTTGCGGGTACTTGCACCATAGTGTATCGATGCATGTAGTTAAACTTTTAACTACAGGCTAATGCTATAGCGAGAACATGCCATTTTGAAATGTAAGTTTCAACACAGAAAAAGTGTTGGATATCCAGAGATGTGCTTGACCAGCAAGCAGACCAGCCACTTTCCATATGGGCTAACGGGCCTTTTGGGCCAAAATGTTTTGTCTGACATAACAAGATCAGTCTTTTTCTTATTTGACACTAGGCTGACCCAATCACATCTTTAAATCCCTGCCTCTTTTGGCTCAGTGGCTAAATCAAAACCTTGTGTGTGCAAACGTAAAGTGTGCCAGTTGTAAAGACCAAACACAAGAGAGGCGCAGCAAAAGAAAGACTGGCCCCTCAGGCAGAACCAGTTCTAGATGCTCAACAGTCCCTTGTGCTTCCAAATAAGGCCCTAAAACAAACTACCATGATAGTATTGCAAGATTCAATCCTCAATTTGAAGCAGGACTCATTTATTTAGAAAACTAGAAAAAAACAGTAGAAAACAAAGTCCATTTCCTGAATCAGCTCTGTGTTTCCCTCTGGATTATCTCTAAATCCGAGCAGTGTTGGTACTTTGGTTCAGGCGGCTCTACCCAGGTGGATTGTGGGAGTCTGTTAAGGCTGCTGGTGGGAAAGGTGATGACTGCAGTGTCATTGAAGACGTCAATCAGACGGGATGGACAGGGCAGCTGTCTCTCCTCACACACAGACACTGCCTGAGTGATGTAGCTGTAGTCCTGCTTGAACTCTCTCTCAAGTGTTCTGTTGGGACGACAGACAGAAAACATCAGCTCTCCTCTCCTACACTTTATTAAACATCATTACTCTCATTTATGTCTTATACTAACCTGTCCATCATGCCATGAAAGCTGTTTCCAATGATTATCATCAGAGGAAGACGTTGCACACTCCAATTCTTCCACAGAAGGTTGTTGTACAGGGCTTTCCCACAATGCATCAGGTAAAAGAGCGTGGGCTTGGTCGCCAGGCACTTCCCCTCCTGCACAATACAGTGAAAAAGAAAGCACTAATTTCCTACCTTATGTTCCCCAAGATATGAAAATCAACTTGCTGTGACCTGAAACTTGCTTGATATAAATCCTGTTAGGTTCGTTATTGTTGTAAACTAATCCCCTTGGCAGTGTCGTCAAGGGTTTGCAAACACACAATAGCATTTGCACTATTAATTTGGTCTCCATGCAGTATATCTGCTTGTTTTATTAAACTTGTCTGTACAGCACATTTCAACAAGGTGATTCAAAGTGCTTAAGTTAAGTTAACAACTGACCTCATTCTCTGTGAGTACAGTCAGACCCAGCTCTCTCAAAACGGCCCTCTCTCCAGATGAGAAAGCGGGATCATAAACAGAGCAGTCCTTCAGTGGAATCTAAAAGGGGGGAGTAAGACACAGGTCTGAAAATCAACAGGACCTCATGGTGACGGTTTGTTATCTCGTTGGATAAAATTAACCTTGAACCTGTTCTGCGTCCAGCAGCAGCAGCAACATGGCAAGCTGGAAGCGAGCTGAGACACAGAATGAAAAGGAGCCAAGGCCATAACACACACACTCCAGCTGTTGACACAGTCTGCCATCTTGGCTGGTCCCCAGCTGGTCTGCGGGGCCCTCAGTGTCCCTGTTCTCTGGAGGTTTTGACAGCGCTGCGGATGCTGCCTCTGAAGACAAGAGTACTGAAAGGGTCATTGAGCCGCAAAAACCAAATGATTCCACAAACAAACAAAATATGTATTAATAACTCCACTTGTCCAGCTTACTCACTTTTCCACTCTTGCCAAAATTCCTCGCATCTTAGCTCAGACCTACAGAGTGGAAGGATGAGCAGAATTACTGAACTCCGCACTAAACATGGATAATATTCCAGGAGACTGTTGCATAACTGGGCTTCGACTTCTTACACTGTGTCTCGTATTCGTGTCACAGTTTTCCCGATATCCAGCTGCTCCTGGCTGCATGTTGAGGGCACCTGAGGTGATTTTGACTTCGACGCTGCACCTTTTCTTCGCCGAGCCACCTGCCACTCCTCTCCGGTGTCCGACATATGTGCTATTTCACGGGTGCCTTATGTATACATAAGCAGACATGTGACAAAATATAAATATGTTAGTAGTTCTTATTTAAGTGCGGCCATGAGTTCGCGAGTCTGAGCAAGTAGGACTGTTTTGAGTGTAACACACGCATATCCTGTTCCGGTATCATGCCACATTTTGTATCCATTTTTGTCAAATTAACGGTAAATTGTAGTCAATAAACGAACTGGAGTGTAGATCACAGAGGAGTTGTGATTTGGGGGGGGGGGGGGGTCCCAAGCACTGAATCACTATGAAGTGAGTTGTGTTAAAAAATTATTCGCTGTTTCGAAGCGTTTGATTCAAATGGCGACCCCTGCTGGTCAAATCTTTGGTACTACACGTGTATGTGATTATATAGTCTGTGACTTAACCCCGAATTGTTTTTGTTTTGTTCCGTGAGATTGAGGCACATTTACGCCTATATGCGCTAACATACACGCCAGTGATGAGATCCTGCTGCAGTGCTCTCTCTATTATTATTTTTCATAAAGACACAGTATATAATGTAAAATATAGCTATTTTTTCTTTTCAATGATTATTTCAAACCCACATGTTTAAACCCTGGTGTAACACACTGCGGTACAGTAGAGGGCAGTATAAATTATATACGTTGGTTTGCTATCCGCTATTAAATCAGAGAAGAAGAAAAAGCGAAGCAGCCGCAGCAACGGAGGCCTTCAGGGTACAAAGTTTGGTGTAACACGGTTGTTACGTATGGGGTCAGATCAGTTACGGCGTCAACCGGATGTACTTGTGTTGTCGTAAAAAATGATGTGAAACGAATACAATAGTTCAACTTTCATTACCGCCAAGGAGCAATTACCGTAGAGCTGATTTCCGGATAACGAAGGTTTCAAGTGAGTTGCCGAACACTGTGTTTTCATTACTGTGTTTTCATAATAATTGTATTATTAACACTCACGGAGGTGAAGCGAGCCGTTTAACTAGCTTACGTGAGCTAACGTGAGCTAGCTAGCTAGTAAATAGTGTCTTCACATTGTGTTTCCTCCACAGAGGCATATCGTTGTAGATCTATGTGACGTTAATTGTTCAGGAATGTTTACGAAACCTACGTTAATAGTGTTTCATAACTAGCCATCTATTTGAGATTATGCTGTTTGCATCATTATTTGAGTTAAAATACGCTAACTTTATACATATATTATTAAAAATAAACCAAATTTACAGGATGGAAAAACGTCTAGACGTCTTTGCGAGCTTACAGCCACCTCTCGTGACGGTCATCAGTACTTTAACCGTCTTGGTGCTTTGTTTATTGTACTGTCCAGAGATGTCCATGTCCCATCTGTATGGGAGGAGAGAGGAGGAAGAGGAAGGTGTTGAGGTGGAGAGCTTCGAGGTGACAGACTGGGACCTGGCCAATGAGTTCAATCCAGAGCGTCGCAGACACAGGCAGACCAAGGATCAGGCCACCTATGGCATCTGGGCTGACAAGGACTCAGACGAGGACGAGAGGCCTAGCTTCGGAGGCAAGAAGTAAGACATGGGTTTATTTTTGTTGCTGCCCTAATGCTACTGTTGTGGTACCTGAATCTGCACTCAACCATAACCCCAATTCCAAACAATTAACTTTGCTACGTCTAACCTAAACCCTAACCCCAATGGGGGAAACACAAATCTAGGAGAAAATGCTATCCAAAGGGGAACAGACTCAAGTATCCTGTTGTAGTCATCCCAACAGAAATAGTCCACATGAACACCAACTGCTGTATTTTTAAACCATTTTCCAAGAAAATGGTAAATTGTTTGTGTGTTATTTTTTTCTTTCTAGATCTAAAGACTACAGTGCTCCAGTAAACTTTGTGAGTGCTGGTCTGCGTAAGGCTGCAGCTGAGGAGAAACTGCAACAGCAAAAAGAAGAAGGAGGCTCTGATGACTCTGAAGATGAGGGTCCTTCAGCACCTCCCCCTCCTCGTGCCACTGCACCCAAAAAACTCCAGATGGTAAATTGTGTTGTGTTTATATTATTTACCCATTGCAGTATATTCTGTCAGAGTATTTTGTCAAAAACAATGTATTTATTTTTTGATAGGGTAATTTACGGGGTAGCCAGTCCCAGAGGTTTGCAGGTGGCATACAGTCTGGTAAAGGCATCGGTAACTGGGAGAAGCACACAAAAGGAATCGGACAAAAACTTCTGCAGAAAATGGGCTACCAACCAGGCAAAGGCCTGGGCAAAAACGCTCAAGGTGGGTCTCAGGAGGCTTTGTTGTAAACATTTAGTAAAAGTATTTTACAGGATGTTCAGACTCTGATTTTGTACTCTCTTACTACTGCAGGTATTATAAACCCCATTGAGGCAAAGCTTCGTAAAGGCAAAGGAGCAGTGGGAGCTTATGGCAATGAGCGAACGCAGCAGAGTCTTCAGGACTTTCCTGTGGTGGATTCAGAAGAAGAGGAGGAAAAGGTAAAACATATAGAAATGGTGTTTTCCTCTTTTACCGGCTACACCCTCTTACATGTGATATTGTCATTCAACATTAATTTGACATTATTCTCAATGTGTAGGAGTTTCAGAAAGAGCTAGGCCAGTGGCGTAAGGATCCTGCAGGGTCTGTAGGAAAAAAGAAACCCAAGTACTCCTACAGAACCGTGGACGAGCTGAAGGCTAAAGGCAAGCTGGCAGGGCGCAGTACAGCAGCATCAGCTGGAGAGTTGGCACAGGTCAAGGTATGTTTGCAAAGAGTTTTTAAACATAAAAAACATAAATGCATAATGTTACAATAAGCATCAGGGTCATACGTTAATTGTGCCTTTACACTTAGTACAAGCCTCTATGAATGAAAGCAAATGGTCGCCTGCCATTTTTGTCTCTGAATCTTGTTTTCCGCATAACTGTTCCCCTCTTCAGGTAATCGATATGACTGGAAGAGAACAAAAGGTTTATTACAGTTACAGTCAGATGTCCAACAAGCACAGTGTTCCAGATGAAGGCCCACCAAGCTTGTCCACTCTGGATCAGAAGGGATCTGGCTTTGCTCTTCCTGAACTCGAACATAACCTGCAGCTACTGATAGACCTCACAGAACAGGACATATTACAGGTACGAAGGAACCAAAAAAGTATCTGCCAACTCTGTACCACTCTGCTGCTTCTTCTTCCATATACTGACACACTGTCTCTTTTGTTATCTTATTTTCCACCTCCTGTAGTCCGCCAGACGTCTGCAGCATGAAAAGGATGTCGTTGTGTCTCTGAGCCACGAGTCACGAGCACTGCAGAGCCGACTGGATGCAGAGCAAGATGCCATTCAGAGAATTGAGGCCGTTCTGGCCTTGGTGGGGCGTTTTCCTTCTGGGGAGATGGCACCTGGGGAGGCACCCACGCTACAGGTGCATATACAGTGAAAACACAAAGACAAACCACGACAGTTATCAGGCTGTTTCAGTTTATTAGTCCTTGCTCTGTTATTACACCCATAACGGTGATTGTTTTGGTGCGTTCCTTCTCTTTCTTCAGGAGTGCGCCCAGATCTTTGAGACTTTACAAACAAACTATTATGAGGAATACAAGACTATGGGATTGGCAGACTTGGCTGTAGCTGTTGTTCAGCCATTACTCAAAGAGAAACTTCGCTCTTGGGACCCGTTGAAGGTATGCTTTGTGCAAATAGCTTTGTTTCAAGGTAACTTTATACTGATCACTTACTTACTCCCCAAACTTTTCTTTCGTTATTTCAGGACAGCTCTTTTTGTCTGGAAGACATCGGTCAGTGGAGAGCAATCCTCGAATCTAGAGACTTCCATAGCAGTGCCCCAGATTCAAACATGGACCCTTACCACAGGTCATTTTAAACACACAAACTAAGCTGTGCTCGCACATTTACATGCTTTAATTCTACTAGCAAGGTGTGAAAGCTTATTTTTGATGACGTATGTTTGGCATGTGTGTCCTGTCTTTGTCGGTCCAGACTCTTGTGGGAAGTTTGGATCCCAGTGATGCGGCCCTGTGTGACAGGCTGGCAGCCTCGTATAGTGGGGCCAATGGTGGACTGCGTGGAAGTGTGGGCTCCTATTCTCCCCCTGTGGCTCCTGGATCACCTGATGGAACAGTTGATCTTACCCCGGCTAAAGCGAGAGGCAAGACGCATCTCTACTTAAAGACACACTTACTTGGACGTAGAGAAACTCCCATGTTTTTGATAATTTTATATTTGTGGATTATTTACTTTTTTTTAAATGTATTTCTGTTTACTGTTTGATAGGTGGATACCTGGAACCCTTTAACTGACACAGTCCCCATCCACTCCTGGATCCATCCTTGGCTGCCTCTGCTCCAATCACGTCTAGAACCTCTTTACCCACCAATCAGGAGCAAACTATCCAATGCCTTGCAGCGATGGCATCCCAGCGACACTTCAGCCCGCCTCATCCTGCAGCCTTGGAAAGATGTTTTCACACCAGGTGCATGGGAGGCCTTTATGGTGAAAAATATCATCCCTAAACTCGGTATGTTTTTATCAGCCTTAAGTATATGTAGCAAGGCAGTGGATGAAAATGTATTTCACCTGCAGTATTTTCCTTCCATGTCTCTCTTTTTGGCACCGGTTTCTCTTCTTTATATGATGGCTTCTGTGTCCTTCCTCAGCTCTGTGTCTGGAGGAGCTGGTTATTAACCCTCACCAGCAGCAGATGGAACCATTTCACTGGGTGCTGGACTGGGAGGGCATGTTGTCCCCCTCCAGCCTTGTGTCCCTGCTGGAAAAAAACTTCTTCACAAAGTGGTTGCAGGTCAGTTAATATATTTTCACAGAAAAGTAAATAAGATGCACTTACTGCATTTGATTATTGTTTAAATTACATTGTATGAAATGTTTTGTTTTTGTAAATTTGTTATGTGTTTGGGTTTTGGTTATTTTAGGTCCTGTGTTCATGGTTGAGCAACAGTCCTAACTATGAGGAAATCACTAAATGGTACCTGGGCTGGAAAAGCATGTTTAGTGACACCTTGTTGTCACAGCTGCTCATTAAAGAGAAATTCAACGAAGCTCTGGACATCATGAACCGCGCAGTGTCTTCAGGCATGGGTTAGTATTAATACACAGTCTCAGAAAATAAACATATTGAACAACATTCCTCTTTGAAATTATGATTATGCAGCAATTTTTTCCTCTGCTGCAACACAACGGACTACAGCACTCTTTATTTTTCATATCTACAGGTGGATATATGCAACCTGGTGCACGGGAGAATATTGCCTATCTAACACAGACTGAGAGACGAAAGGACTTCCAGTACGAAGCGATGCAAGAGCGCAGAGATGCCGAGAGTGTGGCACACAGAGGCATCAGTGCTGGTGTGCCGACCAATTTTAAAGATCTTATCCAGACAAAGGCAGAGGAGAACAACATTGTCTTCATGCCGTTAGTGGCCAAACGGCACGAGGGAAAACAGCTGTACACTTTTGGGCGTATCGTCATCTACATAGACAGAGGGGTTGTTTTTGTGCAAGGAGAGAAGACTTGGGTGCCCACGTCTTTGCAGAGTCTGATAGATATGGCCAAGTGAGGGTGGACTGACTGATTCATGGTCCTGCTAAGCGTTAAACTACATTGGTAGAGCAAACATTTGCCTTTTGTTACTTCAGTGTGATGATCCTTGTCAGATGTGTCTTTGTACATTATTAAAGTGTCACTAGAACTGTGAATAAATTACTTTTCAATGTATGTGGCCTGTTTTGTTTTTAACAGATGCAAAATGTTCAAGTACTGTACTTATACTTAATGGCTCATATTACATTACATTTCATTTAGCTGACTTTGATCCAAAGCGACTTACATGATATACAGTAGGCCGTAGACACAGCAACAGTGAGAAATTAGATAAAATAAGATAATCCTTTATTAGTCCCGCAGTGGGGAAATTACAGGATTACAGCAGCATTGCTCAGTACGTAAAGATAAAATAAAAATCAAGTAATATAAATAAACAGTAATAAACCTAATAAAAAAATAAACAGTAAAGAAGAAATTGAATGTACAGTAGAATATTGAATATACAAATTACAAAATATTGCACCAGGATGGATTAAAGTGACCAGAATATTGAATATACAAATTACAAAATATTGCACCAGAATGGATTAAAGTGACCAGAGTGATACAAAAAAAGTGTTCAAGTATTGAGAGTCCAGAATGTTTGTGGGCTACTGGGAGGTCAGCTTGTTGTGCAGCCTGACAGCAGCAGGGAGGAAGGACTTGCGGTACCTCTCCTTCACACACCGGGGGTGAATCAGCCGGTGGCTGAAGGAGCTGTGCAGAGCTGCCAGGGTGTCCTGCATGGGGTGGGAGGCGTGGTTCATCAGGGATGAGAGCTTGGCCATCATCCTCCTGTCTCCCACCACCTCCACAGTATCCAGAGGACACCCCAGCACGGGTTAGGTGTCTTGCTCAAGGACACAACAACGCAGACTGGCTGAGCCGGGGTTTGAACCACCGATTGAAAGTCAGACCTGCTAACCACCCATATTGGTGGGTTTTCAGAAGGTTTTGCATTCACCACAGCCAAGGCACTTCCCTCTACCAACACTACTTTAACTTTAAATGATTATGTTTTGATAATTTGACTGTACCCTATCATTGGTGTGTATTAAAGAGGACTAAAGTCATATTTGTTTTAGTGTAGTGCAGTTTTTCTTTTAAAAATGACTTGCAATACCGCTTATTTGCTTTAGTGTTGGTGGCAGTGTAGCTGCTGGTTCCTCTTTCTAGCCAGACGTGTTTTTTGTCAAAGCGGGGCTTCCGTCCATCTTCGTTGCTTTGCGGGTTACCAAAGTATCCAGTGCATGTGCATTTGCGCACGATTTTTTTAAAAATAAAGCAGACGTATTTTTCCAACAAGGAGGTATGTGTCTATTTATACATATCACATTAAACATACAATACATTGACGATTATGTAACTATGATTGGAAAGCTGCTTTTATGAGCCAACAAGCTAACAACTGTTAGCCAATGAGCTAACGCTAACGTTAGCTAGCATGCTAATAGAGAAACACTGGGCACGTTACGTGACTGTAGCTAGCTAACAGTGTATTGTATTAAGCCTTTATGTCCACTGTCTTTATCCAGACATGTCGTCGGACGCCCTGAAGAAGCGGAAGTCAAAGGTTATCCGCAGTGAAGGAGGAACCCCAGAGATGAAGCGAGGTCGTGGAGAGGGAGAACAGCAGGTAATGAGGTCACGGAGGGCAGGGAGACCCAACGTATTCTGTCGGCAGCAGAAATACGCCTCGACAACATTAATGAGGCCGAGATAGCTACATAAATAAGAACTGTCGAGCAAGTTTGTTTTGAAATTTAAGCAACGCTAGACGCCGAAGTACGAACATTTTGATTTGTTATTTGGATGAAGGTCTTCAAGTGACTGAAACGCAGAACTCCTGTTGATAAATTAAAAATGGTTTAATCGGGTACCACAATTTCTAAGCACCAACGGTGTATTGTTACCAATCGGATACAATATACATATGAGTTGTTATTGTTGAAGTTTAAATTAAGTTCAGGGAATGGGACCTGACTTAACTCAGTTTCTCACCACTTGCCTGCTAGTTGTGTTGTTTGGATTCAGCACCAAAAAGAGTGGGGTCAAGTTGAAGCATGATTGACAGTGGTGCGATCAACTGTATATTGACGTAGGCTTTTCTTTCTTACACTTTCTAGGATGTGCGTGTGTACAGTGAGGAGGTGGAGCTGGATGGCAGAGACCCTGAGCAGGACTTCCTGCAGTACAAAGAGTCCTGTGAGAGTTTGGCTACACTCATGAGTGAGATCCAGGAGCTGAAAGCCAATGGAGCCAAGGAGGGTGTAAGAATCAAACATTTAGGATAGTACGCACATCCAATTGACTCATTATTTATATATATAGAGAGAGAGAGATAGATTGATTGATTTCATTGCCAATTTATGTCAGACTAGTTACATTCATCAAAGGGATGTGCTGGCTTTATACAGTTTGTGATCATGATACATCACAACATTATATATATGATTCTGTGTCTACACCACAATGACGAAATCTAACTAGTTTTGTCTGTTCTCAGTGTGCTGAGGTCGAGCAGAGACGTATGCAGAGCTGCATCCACTTCATGAATCTGAAAAAACTCAATCGTCTGGCTCATATGCGACTAAAGAGAGGCAGAGACCAGACACACGAGGTAACTCCCACACAACTTTCAAAGGCTGTCCAACTTCCATGAGATATTAAAGGAAATACCATTTCCTTTATTTAGTAGCTGCCACTGTCAGCAGATAAAACCTATACACCCTCTGATTTGTTTTAATTTTGACTTAATTAATCAATTTTCTCATCCTGCTTATGGATCCTTGATCTTATTGAATCCTGGTTCTGATTCTTGGCTTATTGTTTGGCATGTATTTATTTCTAGGGTCACCTGGGTTGTGTTGGTAATCCAACCGTAACCACCTTTTTTTCCTCAGGCAAAGCAGAGAGTGGATGTGCTGCACCTTCAGTTACAAAACCTGCTGTATGAAGTTATGCATCTTCAGAAAGAGATCAGCAAGTGTCTGGAGTTCAAGTCAGTACAAAATATATCCTTCGAGTTGAGATCAAGCAAAACTAACCATGAAATAATGCTGAAGTTACCCATTTTTGTATACAACAAATATAGTTTAAGAAATATTTTAACATACCTTTCCCTGATCCAGGTCCAAGCATGAAGAAATAGACTTGGTGCCTGAGGAAGAGTTTTACCAGGAGGCACCGCAGGACATTTCCAGGCCTCAGCTCACAAAAAATGATCCTCACCAACTCACACTGGCAAGACTGGACTGGGAGCTTGAACAGCGGAAGAGGTGCAAACTTGATCAAAACATTAGTGGCATGCTGTGGTAAAAACAATAACATTCTTAATTATTTGGGTGTATAAAGCAGCACTAAAATGTTTGTGCTTGAATACAGGTTGGCAGAGAAATACAAGGAGTCACAGACCACGAAGGAGAAGATCCAGAAGAGCATCGAGGTCAAGAAGGAACATCTGACAAGCTTGCAGCCAGGACTCAATGCCATCATGCAGGTACTGTTTGGGTGCCATATTACAGAGGTTTTGATGGGACCACACTATCACTCCGTCTTTGTTGCAGTTGCATCAGCTCAGAGTATTGATTTTGAAAGTGTTTTAAAAATGTATGTATGCATTGATTTATTATATTGACTGTTTTTAATACATTTTTATATTTTATTGAGGTCTTAACTCCTATACTGGACCTCGCATGTAGATCCCCTGAATGACAATATGATTTCTGCTGTCGCCTCTTTCCAAGGCCTCTATCCCAGTGCAGGAGTACCTGTCCATGCCTTTTGAACAGGCTCAGATTCAGACAGAGGTTGCCCGCCACCTGCCTCCACCTCTCTACGTCCTGTTTGTTCAAGCTAATGCCTATGGCCAGGCCTGTGGTAAGTTATCAATAGAGGAGGAATGGCTTACGTTTAAAGACAAAGGAGAGTTTATTTTATGGGATATAAGCCCTGATTGTCATGATTTATTTTTGTTTACATGTCAGACAAGAACCTGTGTATCTCAATCAGTGGTGATGTGGATGAGGCCAAGGCCCTGTCCAAACCTCCAGAAGATTCCCAGGGTACAAACACTACTGAATACAATTAGCTTTGATGTGCTGTTCACCTTTGGTGTTACTTATTGCTGTTTTAATATTTCAAGATGTTGTATTTGTGAGTGATGCAAAACATGTTTTGTCCTGGTTTCATCCAGATGATGAGAGTGACTCCGATGCAGAGGAGGAGCAGGAGAAAACGGTGAGTCTTAGGCTTTACTCCCAACACCCACTAATACCCTCAGGTCATGAGTTCAACGATTTCTAATTATACCTGTCTTTGCAAGGGAAGCACACATTTTTGTGTGGTCTGGTGGGTTGTTGAGTGGCCACTATCGATCTCTTCCTCCTTCCCCTCTGTGCCAGCGGGGGATTTTGGGAAATATTTGCCAAGAATGGCTAGGTGACTGTAACCTGAGCTCACCTCAGACATGCACACTCAGCACCAGACCAGTGCTGTCTGTTATGTGCATATCTGCATATGACAGCTCAGATTGGCTTTATTGTCCAACTCAGTGGAAATTGGTCTTTTGGTTCTCCCAAGTGCAAGGTACATTCACTTCACATAACCCAACACATCATTTAAAACATACAAATATACAATAGTGCAAACGGCCAGGTAGCAGCAAATAAGCTAGAGAGCAAGAGACCTTCCAGCCTTTCCTTTGAACTGTTGCCTCTTATCTATCTAACAATAGAAGTCAATATCGTGTTTCTCCTGGAAGCAGATATAATATTATGCTAATTGTTCTAATTTATTTGATATGTCACAATGTCACATGCAGTTTTCCTTGCTTTCTTTATCTTCATCTTGGAATTGCTTGTTATTGACAGAAGAGAAGAAGGCCAACTACAGGTGGCCAGCTGGATGACAAAAGACGAGAGATGCTGAAAAGGCACCCTCTGTCCCTCTGCTTAGATCTCAAGTGTAAAGGTAACTCTACAGTCTTGATGACTTCAAATTGTAGTGTCTGCACAAAATAGGTCTGTGAATGTTGTTGCACATTTACTAGTCATCTGTAATGTACTCATAGCTGTGCTGTGTTTTGTGGTAACTCTAAACCTACCAGATAGGAAGTGAAAGAAAGTAAGCGTTACCCAATCTGCTATGATGTCATGACACTATTTGACCCTTGTGTTCCCTCTGCTGGCAGTAAAAGGAATAGTGACTATAGATTATAGGGATATCTGCATTGCAGACGTAACTCTACCTAAAGGGGGAGGAGGGGGGAGAGAGATGGCGAGAGACGCTTGCAGCATTGTGGGTCTGCAGCACCTACAACATGCTGTAAGCAGATTTTCTCATCACCAGTCGCTTGTGTTTCTACTGCTTCTCTCTCCCCTGTTGTCTTCACTGCTGCAGCAGTCAGTTTACTGCAGTAAAAGCAAAAGGTGTCACTGAGTTCACTGTGATTGAAAAGTGGAGCATGAAAGATGACCATCAGCACAGTGTGCATCCCCTGGGTGCTGCTAGCTGCCGCCATGACCACTCCCTGTTATTGTTCATTAATGTGCTGCAGTGTAAAGAAAACCCTTGGGGACGTTCACTGGGAGGATTAATAGAAAGAGGTGGATAGAGAGTATTGAGCCAGTAATGGATCAGTTAATCACCGTGTGTTAACCATCATGTCTCCACAGATGGCAGCACCCTCCATCTCTACTTCTACTACCTGATGAATCTGAACATTATGACCGTCAAGACCAAGGTCTCCACCTCCACAGACCTCACCACAGCCATCAGTGCAGGGTGTGTGTGTGTATTTTATCATCTCTGTCGATTGCCTGTGTCAAGATGGATGCCTCGTCTACTGCAAACCAAATCTACTTACCGGTCTAAATAAAGTGACCTGTGTCCTTGAGAGGAAAGTCTAATAATGTCTTCTTTTCTAGGGACCTGCTGAAATCAGACACTCTACTCAGCTGTCTCTACACCAGCGACCAGGGACGAGAAACACCCAATCCAGCTAATCGCTACCAGTTTGATAAAGTCGGGTGAGGATGTTAAGTAATTAAAGCAAATGAGAAGATTTTAAGCGAATCACAAGCCAGCATAATTAACCAATCACTTCCTATTAGGATTGTTTCCTTTGCTGATTATGTGGAGGATCTGGGCTATCCCTACATGTGGGTTCAGAGTCTAGGAGGACTACATTTTCCCAAAGATCCTTCCGAGGTGTGTGTTGATATCGAGTATTATCCCAGATGTGCACAGGTTCTGCGAGTTACAGCCTCATCATGTTGGTATATGCTCATGTTTTTCCAGGGTGTGCGTGTTGGCAGTTCTCTGAGTGCCAGTCACATGGAGAGCACCATGAAACTGCTGAGGGGACGACTCCTGTCCCGCTTGGCTTTGCACAAACAGTTTGCCTCTCTAGGTACATTATTATGTAAACAACCATGCATCAAATTCTCCCGAAAAAGAGATGGGTGATTTTGACTGAGTTTGTTTGTGCTCCTGTCCTCAGAGCACAGCATCATCCCGGTCTCCAGTGAGTGTCAGAACCTCTTTCCCGCCAAGATCCTTTCGCGTTTAGCTCGCTGGACCACGACCACTCACCAGGATTACATGGTATGCACACATAAAAACACATATGTACAGACCTGTTTTAAAATAACACAATACTCTTTGTGCAGGACATGTCTCACTGTGATATTTAATCTTTCTTGGTAGGAACTGCCATATACTCGTCATGTGACTGCTGCTGGGCTAGCAAATGAGACTGACCTGTACTTCATGGCTGTGGTGGAAAGGGGCACAGGTGAAAACTAGCACTGATGATAGAGTTGGTCAATATTTATACATTGATTTTTACGTGTGTCTTATAACCCACCTGCCTTGTCTTTTTCCTCCTCAGCTCGCCTCCATGCCGCTGTGGTAATGAGTCCCCGTTACCCAGAAATCTCTCCTCTTTTCTCCCTCTCACTCAGCTGGAAGGGAGAGCGAAGTGGACGCACCGATGACAACCTTCGAGTAGGAGCATTTTTCAATATTGATCACTTATGTTCCATAAGCTTGTGCTCTGTCTAGATATTTCAGGCTCTAACTGACTCATCTTTTCCTTTTTTAGGCCATGGAGAGCGAGGTCAATGTGTTCAAAAATGAACTGCAGGGGCCACGACCAGGACACCAGCTCCTGACCAATCAGTTTTCACGCCTGTGTGTCTGCCTGGATGTGTATTTGGAGACTGAAGGACAAGATGACAGTGTGGAGGGACCACTAGAGTTTCCCAGAGAAAAGATGTGTCTGCGCACAGTCAGGTACACAATCATAAGAAGCTATTAGTACACAAGATGTGGTCAAAAGACAACTTTGTATCTGAATAGATTTACTGTATTTCTGACATGTCATTATTTTCCTCAGGGGTCCAAATCGTCTGAAGCCGTTCAAGTACAACCACCCTCAGGGCTTCTTCAGTCACCGCTAGAATGGTCCGTGTGATTCTCAATGCTGTACTTCACAACTGTAACTCCCTCAAGCTTATCTTTGTGGCTCTCTTGACACAAAGTATTCCTTTTTAAAAGTATTTTTACCTGTTTGAAAATAATAAAAAAAACACCATGTTATTTTCTTGTAAGAGTGTGTGTGTGTCCATGCTTTGTTGTGCAGTCCAGATTTCTCAGTATTATCCCTCACCGCTTCTGTGCTGTTCTATTTATAGGCACTAGCTGATTATTATGCTATTGTGGTTCAGTGCTACAGCAAGCTGAGTCATTTCCCCAGAGAATGATGTCCATGGAATATGATATTTGGTATATTTTGTAGTTGTTTCATCCTGGATACTTATGGAATACTTCTACAAATGGAAGACAAATGGCTCGTTATTCAAGATGCTGATCAAGGATTACCCATTTTAGGAATAATTGGCAACAGTCTACAGAAGTGTACAGCATAAATATCACTAATTTTCTTTCACATTGGAGTGCTAATCCCACAGGATTTAACTAAATCCAGACATCCATGCCTCAAAGACATGTATGTAATTGGAAGCTCCATGGGCGCGGGAGTTACTGCAGTCAGGGACTCTACTCGTACCTTCCAAGTTTTTGTTTAGTTTATCTCAAATTCTCAACAAAGTTACTTCATGAAAGAAGGGATGTTTGAATATTTTCCAGTTTAATTGTAAAACTCAATATTATGAGTAGCGGGCACATTCAAAATTAAAACGAATAACTTGTCTTGGCTTTACATATTTATTTCCCGAAGCTTACCGAGAGCTGAGATGGTGTGATGCCAGATGTGTTTGGTATTATTATAATATGAGTAACTTTCAAATGTAGTGAGAAGAAAAAAGACATATGTGACTTCCACCTGTTGTGTTTTGTGACGTGGTTGATGATCCCATTAATACAAAGCCATCTATCACATGCAAAGAGAACCCTGAAATCCTGCCAGGAGACAAATCCTTCCAATGTCAGCCAAAGTCTGTCAAATGTCAGGTCTGTATCCAAAAAAAGATGAAATGCTTTTGTAACCGGCTGCTGCACTCATTAATAAACCATATAAATAATGTAGCTACACCTTTTCTTTGGAAGAATAAATGGCAAAAAAATTACAAGATTTGTATCATTAATTTTGTATGATTTAAAAAGTGAAGGCCTGTTCTGTATTTATCGAATGCCTCATGGCACTGGATGGTGTCCAGTCGGTCTTCAGTGTGTGAACTTTCCTCTTTGGTGTGAGGCAGAGCTGGAAATAAAGAAGCAAAACTGAGTCTGTTCTGTACAAGCAGGCAGCACTGCTCGTGATTTATACATGAGCGTGGTCTCGGGGACGTGAGGACGGGTGCAGTGGCTGCTGTGGGTGGGCACAGCACCCCCTCTTCTCAGCCGCAATGCAGTGCAGTTATCACAGCATTTACCTTTTAGGCCTCACACCGTACACGATTACTCTCGACACTTCTCCTTCATAAATCCATACCTGAGGTCAATGTGCTATTGATTTGTTTTTTTCAGAAGTAAACAGATTCGCCCAAACGCCTTTTGTGTTTGATTTTTCATTCTTTATTTATCTGTTTCATATTGCATATTCTCAGCAGTTTATACGTAACACATACTCATCATTGTCCTAGCATTGCAGACCAGTGAGACGCTGCAGTTCACCTGTCAGGAGAAGCTGCATTAAGGTGCACAACAAGCAAAATTCAAGTCTGTCTTACTAATGTATCTGTAAATATAATATAGACATTTGTATCTCCTTAAATATACGTTTTTATATTCAATATCTTTCACAATCTTTAGCTTGACATTATTTCGACATCTCTACCCTGGAAGGCTTGTGTAGCAGTCCCCTTCAGCGGGATTCATTTTAAATGCACTTGTTATTCATTAAGGGCAGTTGTCACATTCAGATAAAGAGTTAAGAGCATTCTGCATTCACTACAGTCATACATCAGAAGCATCAGGGGCGTGTAATGGCCATACTTGGGGGGCACGGGGTTATTTGCTACAGAAATCACTATTGCTTACATACCATCACCTGCTTTGCTTTGGACACTAAAGCGCCGTCTGAGCAGCTGGGTATATCCAGCCCCTTTCTCCTGCTCCTCCTCCTCCATAGTTATTTGGCATCTCCACCTCCTCCTCTCCTCATGCCTTGAATCACAGCTTATCAGTCTCACTTCTTGGCCTTCTCCTCCTTGGTCTCCTTTGATTCTGTGCCAGAAGATTTCTCCGCCTTCCCCCCCTCCTTTACCTCCTTACTCTCTTCTTTGCTAGGCTCCTTTGTTGCCTCTGGCTTCTTCTCATCTTTCTTGCTCTCAGTTTTCTCGGGTTCACTTTTAGGTGCAGACTTCTCCTCTGGCTTCTTCTCCTCTGGTTTCTTCTCCTCCTTCTTGTCCTCTGTTTTTCCGGGCTCTGCCTTAGGGGCAGGCTTTGGCTCCGGCTCGGCCTTCTCTGCCTTAGGAGCAGAGGGTTTCTCCTCCTTGGCGGGGGGAGCACTCTCTTTAGGCTCAGACTTGGGGGCAGGTTTGTCCTCTGAGGGCTTGCTGGGAGCAGCCGGTTTAGAAGAGTCATCCATCTTTGGCGCTTCATCTTCCTTGCTCTCTTTCTTTGTCTCAGCTTTGTCTGCCTTCTCTGGCTCTTTCTTCTTGGGCTCTTTCTTCTCCTCCTCCTTCACAGGCTGTTCTTTCTCCTTCTTTTCCTCTTTGACGGGCTGAGGCTTCTCCTCTTTTTTCTCCTCTTTAGGTGTGTCTTTGGCAGCGGCAGGCTTGGCCTTCTCTTTCTCTGGTGACTTTGGTTCAGGGGTCTTGGGACGAGGAGATTTAGATTCAGGGGATTTACTGGGGGGGGATTTTGACACAGGTGACTTTGACTCATCTCCTGCTGGGGATTTTGACACAGGTGACTTTGACTCTTCTCCTGCTGGGGATTTTGACACAGGTGACTTTGACTCTTCTCCTGCTGGGGATTTTGACACAGGTGACTTAGCCGGGGATTTGGGCATCGGGGATTTGGCTGCTGGGGATTTGGATTCTGGTGTTTTTTGTGGAGATGCAGCCTTTTCTGGAGATTTGGACTTCTCCTCTTCCTCAGCTGCATCTTCTTCTTCACCCTTCTCCTCTCCCTCCTCAACCTTCTCCTCTCCCTTCTCTTCCTCCTTCTCTTCTTCTCCCTCTCCTTCCTCCTCCTTATCTTCTCCTTCCTCACCTTCTTCCTCCTCTTTAGTTTCCTCGCCTTCTTCTTCTTCTTCTTCTTTCTCTTCCTCCTCCTCTTCATCTGCCTCCTCAGTCACCTCTGTCACCTGGGTCTCATCTGTCTGTTCCTCCACTATGACTGTATCTGAGATCTCCTCTCCTTTCACTTTCAAGTGGGAGGAGATTCTGCTCTCCAGGTAAGAGTACGGACCTCCTCCTGATACAAAGCGATTCTCCTCTCCCTCCAGTAGCTTCCTGTTTTAAAGACAAAATACACTCAGTCAGCAAAAATGTCAATAACCTTTGTCATTAAGAAGCCAAAACATTATTTTAATTATGTGTAAACCCGGACCCACCTATAAGCAGCAATCTCAATATCTAAAGCCATCTTCACATTCAGCAGCTCCTGATATTCTTTCAGCTGGCTGGCCATCTCCCATTTGGTGGTTTTCAGCTCATTGTCCAGCTGGTTGATGGCCTCCTGCAAATAAACAATGTGGCCTTAAGGTCAAATGTCATACAAATGGCTATAAAAGTGACATTTTTGTGGTTTTCCTCTGTGTAGGATAAGTGAGATGTTTGTGTTAAGTCCCTGCCTGTAGGGAGTTAAGGTCATCGTGGTGTCTGTCTTCATTTTCCATTCGCTGCCTCTCCAGTGACTCCTTGGTTCCCCGAAGGGTCTCCAGCTCAATCGTGCGGCTCTGAAGCTGACGGCGGTACTCTATGATCTCCTCCTGGCTTCCACGAATTGCACCTTGGTTGGACCTAGCAGCTTCAGACAGACGCTCCATACGCACTGCGGATGTTGCATACAAAAGAATGTATTTTGAAGTCACATTTGCTGTCTCATACCATTGACTAGCTTATGTCCAATGACAGTTTGATGTGACTTGCTGTCCAGATAAATTATCCATTCTTACTCATTCCATAGGCATTCATAGTTTGTCCTTTCCAATCTATTTCCTGAGACATTTGACATTTGTCCTCAGAGAGTCTCTACTGGGAGCCTGAGTAACCTCTGCAGTGTCCATCTGTCATTCAGTAGTCTGACTCAGCTCCCTCCCTCCTCCAAGCATGAATGAGCCACGCTGCTGCAGTCAGCTGGACACCACACAGGGAAGGTCATTCAGTGTGCACCTTTCACTGGTTATCAAGTCAGCATGTAGATGTGCAGCGAGGGTCAATCTATAGTTCATTAAGATCTGTCTCACGCAGCTCAGATAAATCCCTTCTTGGCCTTTACAGTTGTTGATTGTGTATTTGTGCAGTATCACAGAAGTCAGTTTAATCATAAAGAGGATTCTCACAGGGCTTCAGCGTTCTATCATATCTACTTGTAGAGCTTAGTCTACTTCCATTATTTGTGAACTCAAATTGCCACATCAGAAAGGGTGCCTTGTCTGCCCACAAACAGTGACCTTGAACGTTTCTATTTGTAGAGGTTCAGGGTAAGAGAAACACAGCCCAAGGGGCGAAAGCAAGAACACACTGTTACCCACAGTGAGAGTGCAAATTAATCACTGTCTCCTCTCTGTGTGACACCTCTCTCCTGCAGTGCTTGCCTTAAGTGGAAATTGTCATTCTGCGGCAGCAATGCACCTGCAGAAAGGTCCACTGGTTAAATTATTAATTTATAGAAATAGCCTATTGATCTCTCTGTATTTTATATTCATGGTATCTTCCTTGACTTACTTTATTTGCCTTTAATTGGTTATTAAATGTCCTCTTTTTAGTTAACGTTTGCAATCTGGTTGGTTGGTGGGATAAAGTTACCAGATATTTTTAATCTAAAAAGATTCAGAAGTCAGCATACTTAATAGCTTGAGTGTTGATGGTCTCATCAAAAAGAAAGTGCCCCTTGTAACCCTGATATGATATACTCACTCACCTAAAATTACATAATGCATTAGGCGACAGACTAATTTAAAAGTCCCAGGGATGACTATGGACTTCAGCACCACGGACAGAGAACATGCACTATACTGCACACGGAAGTTTGGATTATTTCTGTTTGGTTTTAACGTTCCCCCTTTTGACCCAACTCACCGTTGAACCATTCCTCCGCGTGCGTTGAGCTCTTGGATGCGTGGCCGTCCAGCTGCGCGCGGATCTCTCGCAGTGCGCCGGTGACGTCCGTCTTGAGAGTGTCTCGCATGTCGAAGCTCACCTGCGCGCCATGAATCTGCTCGAGGAGCTCCGCCACTTCTTCCTCGTGGTTCTTCTTCAGGAAAACAGCCTCCTCCTCCAGGGAACGAAACTTCTTGTCCAGCTCCGTCCGCGCCAGCCGGCACTCCTCAACATACTTTTTCATGGTGCGCGCGGCCGCCTCCAACTCTTCCCGGTTTCGCGCCTCATCATCCAGCCGGCCCCGCAGGTGCTGGATGTCTTCCTCCAGGTGCTCGTGCTCCAGAGTTGCGCGGGCCTTCTCCCCGGTCAGCTGCTGCAGGAGACCCTTCAGGTCGCCCAGCTCTCGCTCGTAGTGCTCCCCAACCGAGGAGCGCCCCGCCTGGCTCTGCCGCAGAGCTACCGCTTCTGCCTCCAGGTTGCGGTTGTGCATCTCCAGGTTGCGCACCTTGTCGATGTAGCC
Source organism: Cottus gobio (assembly GCA_023566465.1). Taxonomy (NCBI): domain Eukaryota; kingdom Metazoa; phylum Chordata; class Actinopteri; order Perciformes; family Cottidae; genus Cottus; species Cottus gobio. Next base: position 16,986,818 of record CM042218.1, on the reverse strand, counting down.
GGCGAACCGGTCGTTCAGAGTCTGCAGAATCTCCTTCTCGTTCCTCCGTGTCATGTCGCCATTGAAGGTGTCCAAGCCGTCGGAGGATGGCTGGCTATAGTTGAGGCGGCGGCGCTGGGAGTGAAAGCCGCTGGAGGACACGGAGGCAGGCCGAGCCTTGCGGTACGAGGTCGGGCCGAAGAGGTGGTGGTCTACCGTGAAGCTCATGGTGGCTGGGCCGGATGAGAACTGACTGCAGCAGGAGCGAGAGCGCCGGCTTTATATAGGAGGGAGGGAGAAACTCACTAGTCAGCACCAGGACACACTCTATTTAAAGAGATATATGCCTGCGCAGGAATATATCTACCCTAATCAATGTACTTATTGATGAGTTATATTTTTACTGAAGGTGTTAATAAGGTGTGTTTCATCAAAGCAACAAAGCGAAATAATGGTTTTATAGCATGTAAAACATGTTCCAGCATCAGTTTTAACTTCATTTAAGACATGTTGTGTAGAAATACACTTCAACTAATAGTTATTGTGTTAAATCAAGACATGAATCATTGTAGCCCTATTCAATACTGTCAATTATTGCTCTTTTTATAAACAGCCCATATCAATTATTTTTGCAAGATATTACACATTTGAAGACATACATTATTATATATTTTGGGTATGCGGTGGCTAAAATCTGTGTAAACTAATTGTGTGCAGAGTTCTGCTGATGCTCTCTAGCTGTATTGCTGCAGTGTGAGTTTGCAGATCCACGCCAAGCCCTCGGGGAGTCAGCTCAACTGCTGGGCTATTGACAGACTCTCCCTCTCTTACAAAATACACACACAGGGTTTGTTTCTCCCGATATATTCAAAACATTACTTTGAATCTCTTTCTTCTTTTTTTTGTTGCGCCAGAGTACAATCTCCACATGTGGCATTGACATAAGAACCAAAAACAGCAGCAGCATTATAGTGCATGTGCACTGATCTACAGTGATACAGCACTCACACAAAACCAAACTGAGCTCCTCTCTCAAACGAAGACCAGTTCGGAGGAGCACGTGCAGCACCTATTGATTACTCAAATTCAGGGTGAGTGAGTTTACTCTGCATGCCTTAAAGGAGCATGAACGGTGAATATGCCTTTCCCTTGAGACACTTATTGAAGAAAAGACGGTTCAGCACACAATAATTTCGTTGTCTCAGCCATTCTTCGTCCCTGCGAACACGTGTGTTGTCAGCCCAATGACACCCAGGGGACTGTGTGACACTCAAGGCCCAATGTGATTTGCACATCTCACATGGGCTGAAGACCATGCAGGACAGAAATAACATGCATCATATCCCCTCCCTCCACTAGCTTCATGTTTAATAAATAAGGGAGCAGAGTGGCAGAATTCAGTTGGGACGTTATCAGGATCTTGTTTACAGCTCATGTTCCCCAATCCCTTGTTATTTGAACCAACAGCAACCAGCTGAAGTCTACAGAAAAAAAGGCATTCTGTGTTAGAATACCTGCTGGAGAATAATCTCAAACATGGACACATTTGAGGGTTTGTCTGTGGGAGTGTATGCAAGAGTATATTCATAATCAAAACAGTGTTACGCCTCACTGTTGGGGAGCTGTAAAATTCAACAGAACAGGCCAATTTTTGCCTATTGTTGGTTTCTTGAATCAAAACCAATCTGTGCTTTAATGCTACCATGGGTGGAGTCATCTCCGTAACAAGTTTGATGTCCTACCAGGTGAATGGCATTGGCAAAGGGACAGCAGAAAAATTAGGTGGGAGGCTCCTGCTATGTAATGACCTTGTCCTTGAAGGGATGGATGGACCGAGGGAGACAGAGAGAGAGAGATGGAAAATAGCAGAATCGATGCAGAGGAAAATGTCATAAAACGTGAAACCCAGCCTAAAGGGGTGCAGAGGCCACGACGAAAGACATGTTTTGTGTACACGCTTGTGGGTGGCTGCCTATAGCTGCAAGTGTGTGAGAGTATATTGAGGAGCAGTGGTCAGGACTTGTCCTTGTTTTTCCGTGGTGGTATATTTAGAGCTTTCTGTGATTTGAGACAATGAAAGAAAGAAGGAGCTGGGAGGTTGCAGTCAGAGAACAAGACGGTGCACTAACGGGGGGATGATAGAGGGATGAAAGGACAGGACTGGAATTGGGTGAGAAAAGGGAGAGTCACCTTGGGAGGGACAACAAGAAAAATGGCTGTCCTGGCAGTCTTAGGGATGAGTCAGCAGCAATACAATTACGGTCTTGGCTTGTGTGCACTTGCTTTGTGCTAAATACATTATGGTGGCGCAGTTGTTAGTGTGTCTGTATGATTATTTTAAGGGCTACAACGGTAATGGCAACAAACAGCAGAAGCACTTCACAGTTTGATGGCAGTAAAAAAAGAGAAATCCTTAAATTGAAGTTTCCAGAACACCAGTGAAATTAGCTCTGTCACAGCACCACCTGCCGGACGGCTAGCAGACTGATGGTGTAGTTTCCTGATTTGTCCACAGGGGGCAGCACAGCCACACGGCACTGCACGAAACTCCCAAATGTTTACTTCCTGTGTTAGATAGCTTCCCTTTGACCAAACGAGGGAAAGTTCAAAACAAGCACCTCGAACTTTTTCACAAAGCAGCGATATAAGATGTGATAAAATGCATCAACCACTGTCTTTATTAGATAGATGGATCCAAGAAAACAACGAGCTGGTAAACAAGTGGAAGGTAGGAAGTTACCAGAGTGTTTTCAGCGATACGTGTTTTAACGTGAGCCTCTACCACATTAACGTTAATAGATAGCCTACCGAATATATGTTTGGGGGGGACATTTCTTACACTTGTTTGGTGTATTGATTATTTTATCTGAACAAAAATAGCCAGAGGAAAGTTAACATGGTAATACCATCTTTTAACAAAGTAGAATTGAAAGTAAAATGTACTTCAAATATCAAAAGTAAAAGTAGCCATTATGTAGAATAGCCTCTCCATAAATATTACATTACATTACATTTCATTTAGCTGACGCTTTTATCCAAAGCGACTTACATGATATATATAAATATAAATATATATATATATAAATTTAATATATAAATATATAAATAACACATTCTATTTTATTATGATTATTATTACGACTGTATTAATATGTAAGCAGTATTTTAATGTTTTAGGTGGTTGAGATGGAACTGGTTCGAACAAATGTGTACTGCTGAGTAATGCTATTTATATGTTACAATTGAATTAACGTAGGCTACAATCTTTTTTAAGAAGTAACTTAAAACTTTATCTAATAGATGTTATGGAGTAAAAAGTACTCTTATTATTTCCCTCTAAATTATAGTGTAGTAGCAATATGATGTAAGTACAATATGAGTACCTCTAATTTGTACTTAAGTAAAGTTTCCAGCTTGCTTTCACTTCATTGTTTCAGCAGCAAGAAGCAGGAGGTGATGCGTCGACCCGAGACCAGAACCAGAACCACACCCGTCTGATACGGTGTTCCACTGAGTTTCACAAACTTTTAATCAAAATCCAAGGTGCTCCATCTCCTTCATAATGGTCACATCAACTTATTTTGGGGTAGTGGGGTTTGATTGTAGACACACTCGGAGGTCTTCAGGAACTCATGTGATAAGGCTTAACTTGGGTGGAAAGCTCAGCTGTCCTTTCCTTTCCCCACGCCCCTCTCCTGCAGGTATCCCTCCTGTTGCAGATCACACACGGTTGGAGCTGACAGTGGTGTACAATGCCTGTGTGTGCTCCATTGCTCGGTCTCAGTTCTCAGAAGCTGAACTCCTCCTTACACAAGCCACAGAGAGAGGTAGGGTGAAGACCATGGATGTAGATGACACAGGAACTCACGCCATACATTCATTTTTATATTAGTTTGAAGGATCACTCAACTCTGACTTTACCAGCCTGATCTTGTCCTCTGCAGTTCTACAGATGACAGTAGACGGCCCTGTTGCTTCAGATCCTCCTGTTTTTTGGAGAACAGCTCTCAAATCACTGGGAAACACCGCTTTGAATCCCTGTGTACTGTACCTTCTCTGTCTGCAGTGGGCAATATGGCTGGCCACCTGCCAGCTGAAAACTATACTGGGATTTCAAGTAAGACCTTGTTTTTAGGCTGTGTTCCCTCACTTATCTGGTGTGGTTTAAAGCAACTGCATCTTTCTGTCCTCCTAAAAGAAGGATCTCAGTTAGCAGTCAGCTTCCAAGTGAACTCCACCATGTTTGACTATTCACCGTTCATATTCCTATCCCATAAATACATTGAATATGTTGTGCTTTTGTTTGTTTGAAGAAATACATTACAAATGCAAACTTTATTAAATGGAAGTGCAATTTTCCCCAATATCTCTTTTCCTGTCTCTGCTAGCAAAATGTATATTTGCTGGGGTCTAGTCCCTAAACTGTGTAGGATACTGTAAAACTATTCTTTATTATTTCCTGTGATGCAGGATGAGCTGTTGTCTGTGTTTGAGACCCTATCTACGGGAGTTTGGGGTGAGGAGTTGAGCGTGCCAAGGAGCAAGTCCTCTGACGTTCTTTTACTGGTGATGGACCAAAGAAGGCTTATTGAATTATTGAAGATCTGTACTTTCATTGCCCAAGGTCAGCAACATTCATGTTTTACATCTGAGGGAAAAGATAGTTTGCTATGACCAGATTAATTTATTATATGAAGCGTAAGCAAATATTTAATGTCTTTATTTTTGTTAAATACACATTTCACCTTGGTCTAATCTTTTCACTTTTTTTGCACTTGTGCCACCAAGAAAGAAATGAGGCACACAAACTCAGCATAGGAACAATTTTATCTGACTCCCAGTGTATTATTTTGAAATTAATAATTATATAATAATACTAATAATTAATCTAGTAGTAATGCTGTCCTCTGTATGTTTCATGAAGGTGCAGAAAGATTGAGTGAGGGCCAGAGTTCAGAAGCGCTGTCTGGTCTGCAGACAGCTTCCTCCCTGCCTGCTCCCAGAACTCTGATAGCATGCACACACCTCCTCTCAGGCTCCTGCCTTGCCCATATGGTACACATGCAGACAGAGTCTCGACAAACGGGACAGCAACAGAACATGAACTTCTAGTATTCATTAGCAACAGGTTTGAGCATTTGCATGCAGTGAGAATGTGTGTTTATATTTGTCTCCAGAGCCGCCCTCAGATGGCCTTGCAGTGTTACAGGATGGCGCTGGAGACAGACCCTCGGTGTGTGTGTGCTCTGTACCGGAGCATGCTTGTTTACCGACAGCTTGGCAACACACAGGCTGAGATACAAGCTCTTCGCTTGCTGCACTCTGTGAGTACCACAAGTAATCAGTAGTACAGGGAAGGCAAAAAGATGCCAAATGTCTGTTAAATGTGTCTTAATGTTTGTCTTGAAGAATCAGATACATTATTGTTAAAACATTTATATTTGTTGTGGAATAACTCTCAGCCGGTGAGCCAAAACATGTATCTGCGTACTGAACCATGAAGCCTCTCTTGTCCCACAGACTTTAATGTTGCCATCTACCACAGAGCCTGCTCTGTCTGCTACTCATCTCCTCCCTCCGTCCTTACTGCTGTGCAGCCAATCACTGAGCAGCCTGCTCTTAGTTCCCTCTGCCCTCTCCGTCCTTCACAGTCTTGCCCTGAAGTGTGTGCTCCATGAGAGGTGAGAAGAAACACCTCACCAATGCTAAAACACAGAAGACTGACATGGAGATGAGAGAAATGGACACAGTTCACATTGTAGTTATTAAATGTGTGCTTTTCCTTTCAGGGTGTCCGAGGGTGTGGAATATTATTTGGACCTGCTGGCTACACTTCACTCAGAAGATCAACATGGAGTAAGACTGAAAACAAACATTATTTAACAATGAGCATTGGATATTTTTATTTTTATATTTATATATACATGCTATGTGCTCATAATGTCTCATAATAAGTCATAATGTGTTTTTCCCGCGGAAGAATACCTTATTGACACATTAATTGACTGTATGCCACATGCCTCCGTCTCAGGTGCATGCTGATGGCCCTCCCCTTCCCAAGTTGCCTGAGCTTTACCTGCAGGCTGGCGCTGCCTTGCTCATGGCCCGACGGTCCACTGATTGCATGGCGCTGTGCGATGAAGTCATCACTACAGCACTGGAGCTGCTGCCTGGAAAAGTGGTGTTGGAAGAGCCGGAGGAGAAGTGTGAGGCTGAGACCAGTGCTCTGTGTGCAGAGGGTGGAGATAGGGTGGCGATGCTGCTCTGGGTGGGTGCTGCCTATCTCCTCCAGGGTCACTGCCACACTCACCTGAGGGACTGGAAACAAGCTGTGACTCACTACACAAGGTCTGTCAAAGGAAATTGCTTAGAATTCCAAAAAGACTGACAGAAATAAAGCCAGACACATAAGACAGTGCTCTGCATTACAGGTGTTTCAACCTGCTGGTGAAGGTGCATTTTAAAAAGAGAGGTGAGTACTTTAATTCCTTTTTTTGATACTTTGGAGATACATTTTCCTTTTTACACAGCCTGCAGCAGTGATACTCAACTTGCAGCCTGCGGGCCAGATAGGCTGCTGTGTGGTCCGCTGATCATTTTTATAAGTCACTAATATGTCAACTAATCAACAATGGGGATTTCTTTTGTACTTTCAATGTAAATAAAGTGCAAGTGACTAATAGAGCTTGTTTATGGTCCGTGCTTAACAATGAATGTCTGTTATGTGCTTATTAACTGGTCCTTGCCCTCCTGTCATTTTGCAAAAGTTTGGTATTCCTACCCTCCAGTTACTATACATTTTAGTTTGTTTAATTACAGGTAGCGAACCACAGATTCCCAGTGCAGACATGGTGGGCATGCAGGGAACAGATCTGTGTATCCTCCAGAGGTTAAAGGGGCTTTCACTTGCTGGTAGGGGCATCAGCTTCACCCAGACAGGCCAACTGAGGGAGGCACTGAGAGACCTGCAGCTCAGCATTCAGGCATTCCCAGGTAAACACCACAGCTGTAACCTAACCTACAAGGTAACAGTATTAATGTCAATGCACGAGGGTAGAAGTAAGTTACGGTCAGTCATATGCACTTTAGGCCTCTACTTGAGAATTATGAACTACCATTTGAAGTGATTTATCTGAATGAATGTGAAACTAATTTTCCACAAATTGTATCTGTTCTTTTATGAGGAGCAGATGGTTGATAAATGTTTACTGAAACTACAATTTCCACATCTTATCTTTCAGGTTTTTACACACAACACCTACAGTCCTGCACATATAATAAGCCAAGAAGTGTGTCAATTTGACATGACTGTACCGTAGAACTGTAGTTAATCTGTATTTGGTTTGTGTGGTCCTTTGTGAGAACATGTACTAGCACTGCATGTACTGTCTCAGATTGTACAGGTGCAGGGCTGTGGTGTGGTGAGGTGCTGTGGAGGCTTGGAAGGAGACGGGAGGCGGTAGCTTGTTGGGAAAAGACCTGGAGCTTCACCCCAGAATCACAGTATGCCATACAGAATGTGAACACTTCACCCCTGTCCACAAACAATGCATCTCTGGCTACCTGGTTACACATGTACACCTCTAAATACAAAACCATAGAGTGACCGTAGAGTGAGGTGAACGCAGATGCACCCCCAACCATGCTTAAGATGTTTTTGCTCAACTTAATGTACATAAAAGACAAACACTAAAACAGTTATTTTTTTATTATTTATTCATTAACTTTAAAATCTTACAACCAAAATGCATGCAAATGAGAAATGCATGATTTGTGGTTTACCAGAATCTTATTCTGATTCTGATTCTATTCCACTGTACCTACAATATATATTAATGAGAAAACATTAGAGATTGAACTGTACGTTGATGCATCACAGAGGGTATACTATAATGTCCACTAGCTGTTTGGTCAAGATATCTGTGTGGAAATGCGCTTTTTCTTTCTTCAGCAGAGGACAAACATCCATAGAGAGGCTAAGACCTGATTACAAGTTGTTAAAAAAATATATTTGAATCGCATTCTGATGCAACATATGAACTGGAGTCTGTCACATTGGGATATAGATACAATCCAATAAGGTGCTGATTTAAGATACTAGTTCGGTCAAAGATTAATCCACTAGTTGTTTAATACGTCTCTCGCTGTTTTGAAGCACATTTACTATGCTTTTATGTTAATGCTCCTTTGTTACTGGTTTATGCCTTCTTTTTTGCAGGAGTCTATCAGTGTACCTACAGGAACCTCAGTCTGGCCCTTTGTTGGACTCCACGGAGCTGCGTCGCAGAATACAGGAAATTGGTTCTACCTTGTCAGCCTAGAGAGACAAAAGAAGAATACCCTATCGCTTACTGAACAGGATCATCTGTCACACAACAAACTTGTATCTACTAGGACAGTGAAATAAAGCATCTGTTAAGGGCTTACAGTGTTTGAAACTGAGAACACAGTGTGGGTGTTAAACCTAGCAGGTGGTTTATGAATGAAATTAACATTACTTGACACACGGTACTTTGGTCACTAAGGGTCTGGTTATTAGGAAATAAATTGTCTAATTTAGAGTATTCAAGACTTTAAGTTTAATAAATTATTATGTTTTTCAAGGTAATGCACAATGCATAGTAGTAAATACAATACTCTGTGTTGCTGCTCTAAAATGCCCATTTATATCGATGTATCGATTGTATGGATTGCTCCGTCAAATATAACGCACAAATGAATTCGCACTGTTCTTTACACATACTGTTATGATCACGCGTTAAAGACAAAATCCATGTTTATACGACGCTTCAATAACAACGCGGTACAAATGTATTGGATGACATAAGTTTGATGAGAGGCTCAAATTACCAATAAGAGAGAAGTTGTTGAGAATAGGAACCGCCTACTAATTTGTAAGTGGCCAAATTGTCAAAATATTCTCGATGACGTGAAACTCTAGAATCTCTCATTGGTTGCCGAAACTGATGCCCAACCTTCAGCCAATCAGAAAGCCGGATGCATGCTGCTCTTGGTATAATTGTAAAGAAGGGCACGGAAACTGCTGCTCTTTCGTGTGAAATCACAGGGAACGCTCAGTAACGAGTACCGGCTAAGCCTCTGAAACATTTAGCTAGAATTTCTTTATTTATTAATAGTAATCCAGGTGGACGACCATGGCTTCGGGAGGGGAGTAAGTAAAAACGCCTTTCAGTTCTATTAAAATGCGGAATTCTGAACAATGGCTGCCAGCGAATGATTTTTAAAAAACCAACGTCCGATCAGAATACGTTAGTTTATAGAAGTTAGCTCCGCTGCTAACACAGGAGAGCTAACGGGGTCAGTTACTTCATCCTCCGCACTTTGGTCCGTTGGTTGAATAACACAACAAATACACTGACAGTTGGACGTTATCCCGACGGATTGTCGACAGTTATCGTCCACACGGTTACCGCCGTGGGCTGGTGCACCGTTTTAAACGACCCGGCTGTGCGGGACGGAGACGTGACAAAGCGCAGTCATCGCTGTCGTGTTTGTATGCTAACGTTAGCTTAAGCATACCTGTCAAGGCCAAAGCCGCCCACCGTCAAAACCGACAGGCCGGCCTTCTGTGTTCATGTTCTTTAGCTGAGTTCACATGTAACTGTATCAAACAACGATATGAATCTAACGAGTAACTGGTGTAAACTCTGTTAACCGGTCAACTGTTATACTAGAGGACACGTTGACGCCTCCAGACTGAAGCCTTTCGGGTACCGCGCTAGTTGCCGCTAGCAGCTAACAGCTAGCGGCTCATTCTAAATGTACTTGTTTTGTTGCTTAACTGTCGTGAAATAAGACATTTTTTATCATCCACGGTGCTCGTGTCGCTGATGTCTCTTCAGTCACGGCTGCGTCGTGCCGCCAGTCTGTCTGTATAGTAACCAGCTCAGCTAGCTAGCTAGCTGGTGAAGTTGTTTCAGTTCTTTTGCTGTGTCATCTGCTCGTTAACTGGCCGGCTAGCATTAGCACGCTACAATAAAAGCGAAACTACAACACAGTTTCTAGACTTCACTGGAAACAGTTTGGCCATTTAAAACTTAACGTTGACCACTCGTTAGCTTTGGGATATATTCTGAATGTACCCACGACGCTACTACGTGTTATCCGTAGTCGGTGTTAGTTCTTGTTATTGGCTGCTTTCACGCACGATAACTGCAATATATAATTACGTATTCTTAGTTCATTCTAATATATACACAAACTAGAATATTGAGTTTCTAGACTTAACTATTACCGTATAATTCATAATATCATGCAATTATTGTTCCTAGATTTGCTCATATAGCGAATAAATGAAGACAATACAGTAAAATGACAATCACAATTACCGATACAAACGGTACTCATGCCTGAGTACTAAGTATACACCAGACACTAATTGGTATTGGGTTGAACATGATGCCAGTAATAATACATTTAGATCTGTGTGGGTAAGGAGTTCAGACATTGATTCCCTTCACACAGAAAGCTGTCATGTAAGGGGTAACTTAAGTGACATGGTTATTGTAGGACCTGTGTGAGACCTTGAAACTGCACAATACGTACAAACTTTTTTAACCTGTTTTTCTTTTATAGATCCAAAAATGATGATCTAGCCACTGCAATTCTGAAACAAAAGAGCAGACCCAACAGACTGATTGTTGATGAGTCCATCAATGAAGACAATAGTGTGGTCTCTCTCTCTCAGGTAGACATTCAGAAGGCTTCACCAATGGCTAATATTTATATATTTTTATATATTCTAAACCTTACAATCTGTAGGGATATATTAGGTTATGATCTGTCATCTTGATATTGTAAATGTAATAACATACAGAAGCGCAAAACCATTATTGTTTGATGCCTCTTTAAGACCAAGATGGACGAGCTGCAGCTCTTCCGGGGAGACACGGTGCTGATGAAAGGAAAGAAGAGGCGGGAGACTGTGTGCATTGTTCTGTCCGATGACACCTGTTCCGATGAAAAGGTTCGCATGAACAGGGTGGTCCGCAACAATCTGAGGGTCAGACTGGGTGATGTCATCAGGTGGGGCAAATCATACACTTCTTTCTTTCCACAACAGTTTAAAAAAATAAATAAATGAAGTGGTCTAAGTTTAATATCTCATGCAGCATCCAGCCATGTCCTGATGTGAAGTATGGAAAGAGGATCCATGTCCTCCCAATAGATGACACTGTCGAAGGAATTACTGGCAATTTGTTTGAGGTCTACCTTAAGCCATACTTTCTGGAGGCTTACAGGCCCATCCGCAAAGGTGAGTCAAAAATATAATTGTCAGAACAAATATTACATTTTATCCGTCTAATCAAATGTTTCAATGTTTCTTAATGGTAAAATTAAAGTTATATTTTTCCGTGTGAAGGTGATATTTTCTTGGTCAGAGGAGGCATGCGTGCTGTGGAGTTCAAGGTGGTAGAGACTGACCCCTCTCCCTACTGCATCGTTGCTCCTGATACAGTCATCCACTGTGAGGGAGAGCCAATCCGGAGAGAGGTGGGTGTCCTGCACACACAATGCATGGGTTTAAATCTACCAAGAGAATATTGCGTTTGAAATTTGAACATCTTGTGTTTGAACATGCAGGATGAGGAAGAATCTCTGAACGAGGTGGGCTATGATGATATTGGAGGGGTGAGGAAGCAGTTGGCTCAGATTAAAGAGATGGTGGAGCTGCCTCTTAGACACCCTGCACTGTTTAAGGCCATAGGAGTCAAGGTAAGGCAACAAGCATACATGTCTAGTTTTCATTGTACATTTTTTTTTTTTTTAAAGTGAGTCTGTGTCACCTAAAACAATAAAATAGGTGGACATATATTTTTTTTTTCAAAAAATGCACCTATCCTTAATTTTGTTACACACACGTGTGTTACAATCATACTTAAGCAGGAATAACTGGCAAATATAGACTAATTTTGACCATATATTGTTGTGTAATTTACATTATTTAGGCACTTTAGGTTAGGAGTGTTCTTCACCTATGCTGCTGTTGCACATGTTTAATCTATGTTTTGTCATTTATTAATACATTTCAAATCAACACTATGCATGTACATGTATGTTGTTAGCTGCTTTTGGTTTTGTATGACTTACTCTGTAGTGGTGTTGTCATTAAGGTATTCTTTCGCCCCCTATTTTCAGCCCCCACGTGGAATCCTTCTATATGGACCCCCTGGAACCGGAAAGACTTTGATTGCCAGAGCCGTAGCCAATGAAACTGGAGCTTTCTTCTTCCTGATTAATGGTCTGAACTCCCTATTTATCTTCTATAGAGACTGATTCCTAGTCATTTTAAGATAATACTGGATGGTCCCTGACAGAATACTTTGTAGTTGGTTTGGATTCTGATAAATACTTATCCTAAACAAGCAAAAACATATTTATCAGTGGTTACTTGGCTAAACTATAAGCATCAAAACTCAAATTTTGCCTAATTTTATATCAATACACTCTCCTCGTCAGAACCATCTGAAAACGGCTAGCTACAAGATGGTTCTCATCTCCTAAAATACAGGTTCAGTTAGGAAAGTTATATTGTATAGTAAAAACTCAGTTTTTCCATTTTTGCACTGTAAATGTGTTACTTTATTTCAATATAGTGTATGAGGTCCTTTTTGCTCTGAAATTAACATGTTTGGCTTTCTGATTTAGGTCCTGAGATCATGAGTAAGCTGGCAGGAGAGAGCGAGAGTAACCTGAGAAAGGCCTTCGAGGAAGCCGAGAAGAATGCTCCTGCCATCATCTTTATTGATGAGCTTGATGCAATTGCTCCTAAGAGAGAGAAGGTGAGTGGCAAGAAAAAACTATCTGAATAACGGTACAGTGCGTATTCTTGATTTACTTTTTCTTCAACATCGAACCAAATTTTTTCTTTACATGTTTTGGTATTTCACTGTGAAATACAGTTTTTGGCACTTGGTGATATCACACTCATCCTGATCACTTGCCAACATGCTCAAATTTAGTCCAGACACTAATGTCTAGATAATGTTTTCAAATGTGATTTGTATAGCAACTATGTATATTTTTCTTATTTTTTCTTTTATATTAGACTCATGGAGAAGTGGAGAGGCGCATTGTTTCCCAGCTGCTGACTCTTATGGACGGCCTGAAACAAAGAGCTCATGTGATCGTCATGGCTGCCACCAACAGACCCAACAGCATTGACCCAGCGCTCAGGAGATTTGGTAAATGATCCATTTTAAACATGTGTTCAGTTACTGCATAAATTGACATGTATATTAGTCCTTCTAAATATTGGATTGAACACCATCAGTAGGTAGTCGGTTCATAGATTAATTTTTTCGCAACCTTTGCAAAGTGCATTGATTGCCAACAGCATGTCTGTATGTAAAATCAATAAATCGGTCTAATTATGTTAAAATTGCGGAATAGCTTTGGTAGTTGAATATTTTGTCTAGAGGCAAAATAAAATTGTGGCGTGTGTATGCATTATTATATACACAGTAATGGTGTAATCAATGTCGCAGAATCCTCTTCATATCCAGCAAAATTAAATGTAATAATGACATCACTTAAGTTGAGTTGTGCACCTGAGAGCTGTCACTACAATAGACCCAAAGTTCTTGTATTTGTTTATTTTGTGAGCTGTGCAGTTCAATAGGTCAGTTTCTCACATTGCTGCGCAGTCTCCCATTTTTAAAGGCATGTAATGGGATGTTTCTGACAACCTTGACAAATGGTTGGAATTTAATATTGCCTATTCTAACACTGTTACTTTGAAAAAAAATTACTTTTAATTTGGCTAAGATGTGAGATGTTCTTCTGCTGCCACATCATTGAGTGGAAGCAATGAGTAATACTAATTCCTGCAGACTGCCTGATTGCTCCTAGTCTGTTTCAGTTGGAACTAATAAGTGTGTGTTTGAACCTCCACCTCTAGGGCGTTTTGATAGGGAAGTGGACATTGGCATCCCTGACGCCACCGGCAGGTTGGAAATACTCCAGATTCACACCAAGAACATGAAACTGGCTGACGATGTTGACTTGGAACAGGTCTGTTCACATTGTTTTCCTCTTGTGAAGTGACATGACACACTGCTTCATGTGTCATTTGTATTGCTTCTGAGTTCCAAGTAAAACTACAAAGGAAATTGCATCTAATTCTATATTTACTGACATTGAATCTGATGAAATGTGACCTGTCAGTAGCAATGTTCATGGTTATACATAGTTATGGTGTCTTGTGTAGGGTACTGGACAGGAAAGTAATATTGTCCTCTCTGTATCTTGTATGTAGGTAGCCAATGAGACCCATGGACACGTGGGGGCCGATCTGGCTGCTCTCTGCTCTGAGGCTGCCCTGCAGGCCATCAGGAAGAAGATGGACCTGATTGACCTTGAGGATGAGACCATTGATGCTGAAGTCATGAACTCACTTGCTGTCACTATGGATGACTTCAAGGTAAGGGCTGTGATATGGTCTTTAGTGTATATGATGCAAGTAACCCATTTCCAATTGGCTTATATTGTCCTTGTGAGCCTTACTATCATGATCAATGCTGTCTTACAGTGGGCCCTGAGCCAGAGCAATCCATCTGCACTGAGGGAGACGGTTGTTGAGGTTCCCAACATCAGCTGGGAGGACATCGGAGGTTTGGATGATGTCAAGAGGGAGCTGCAGGAGTTGGTGCAGGTATGAACCTCTTCCAGTAGTAAGGTCATGTTTGACATGGATGAATTCCAAACTGTAGAGTTAAAATGTTTTGTCTTACTGCATTTTTCTTCCCCTCCTCAAATTCAGTACCCAGTGGAGCACCCAGACAAGTTCCTCAAGTTTGGCATGACCCCATCCAAGGGTGTGCTGTTCTATGGTCCCCCTGGTTGCGGTAAGACTCTGCTGGCGAAAGCCATCGCCAACGAGTGCCAGGCAAATTTCATCTCCATCAAAGGACCTGAGCTGCTCACCATGTGGTTTGGAGAGTCTGAGGCCAATGTCAGAGAGATCTTTGACAAGGTAAGAAAGTTGTTGGAGTGTCTGTCATAGAACTTGTTTACAGAGGAAAAATGTATTTTAAATTATCGTGTGGAACAACCACAATCTTTAATGTTTGCAATTAATTTCAATCTCCACAATTTATTTCTAAAATTAAAACCCTTTTTATGTGTCTGTTTGACGTTTCCAGGCTCGCCAAGCAGCCCCATGTGTCCTCTTCTTTGATGAGCTGGACTCCATAGCTAAGGCCCGTGGTGGCAACGTGGGAGATGGTGGCGGAGCAGCTGACCGCGTCATCAACCAGATCCTGACCGAGATGGACGGGATGTCCAGCAAGAAGAATGTCTTCATCATTGGCGCCACAAACAGACCAGACATCATCGACCCTGCCATCCTGAGACCTGGCCGTCTGGATCAGCTCATCTACATTCCCCTGCCCGACGAGAAGAGCAGGATGAGCATCCTGAAAGCCAACCTCCGCAAGAGCCCCATCAGCAAGGTAACAGCGCTTGCTTTTTAGATAAAGTGTTTTTATAATACTTCAAGGTTTATGCCAAAATAAATATCAGGTTTGCTCATGAAACTCGTGAAGAAAATAAAAAAACGTATGGTCGATTTCTAACTAATACTTTGTTTTTTGATAGGATGTGGACTTGGACTACTTGGCAAAGATGACCAACGGCTTCTCTGGAGCCGATCTTACAGAGATCTGCCAGCGGGCGTGTAAGCTGGCCATCAGAGAGAGCATCGAGAATGAGATCCGTAGAGAGCGGGAGAGGCAGACCAACCCGTCGGCTATGGTCAGTGCTTCTTCTGTCCCCTGGAAGAGCATCTGCGTACTGTTGCTGCCTCAGATATTTTTGCAATTCTATAACACACATATATATATTTGTTTTTTTTTTTAAAGGAGGTGGAAGAGGATGATCCTGTGCCGGAGATCAGGAAAGACCACTTTGAGGAGGCAATGCGATTTGCTCGTCGCTCCGTCAGTGACAATGACATCCGCAAATATGAGATGTTTGCTCAGACACTGCAGCAGAGCCGAGGCTTTGGGAGCTTCAGGTACATTTCCTACATTTTGTATTGCCGTGCATGTTGGTAGCTGTGTATTTAAGTCTTCTGTCTCTAGTGGCATTAGAAATAATCTGCATGTTTTTAAAAATGTACTGAATACAAAAAAAATTTGCATAACATTTTAATTGCTCAAATTGCCAAAAACACTTGCCATATTATCAAATAATCTCCCTACAAAATGGAAAATTACTTCTTTCTCTTCCAGGTTTCCCTCCAGTGCGACAGGCGGCACTGGTCCGAGCCATGGCTCAGGAGGAACCGGCAGTGGCCCAGTGTTCAATGAAGACAACGATGATGACCTTTATGGATAAATGTACACTGCCCCACAGTGGTCAGTACCGGGATCACACCTGTACAAATTCTCACCAGATTCCACATTTTTAGGACTGTGCTTCTTTCATGTGTTCCTTTTTTTTGTATGACTTCCCTTGGAGAAAGCATGTAGCCGCTTGGTTTGCCCTGGCTTTGATGTGGGTGGGGATAAGGGGAGGATGTTGGAAATGGAAGGTGAGTGACTGATGCAGATTAGGGAGGGGGGTGGGGGGGATGTTATTGAGTGGCCTCATTTTCAGTATATCACAAACAACATGAATGGCTTTAGTGATGGGATTCTATGCTAGACTATAAGAAAGAAAAGAAAAACATATTGCTTATGACTTCCTCTTTTTTTTTTAATAAACAGTAGCATATAATGTATTACAAATGTTGTTGAAAATAAAATCTCACAAAATGGAAGTGTTATCAGTGTCAGTTTGAAACTTCTTTTTGATACAGAGTTCATGTACACGCTGCTTGATTGAAAGATATTTATTTGATAGTCTTACAGTAGAGACGGATGAGTGGGTTTTCACAATAGTGACAATGAGAAGGTCATGATTTAAACTCATTTATCAGAAGTGCAAGAGTTTTGAAAGTTTAACCTTCTGCAGTGGTTCACTGAGTATTTTCTCTTCACTATGAAACATGAAGGCGATCAAAGCTATTCAGCCAGAGAAGCAGTTCTGTCACTGATCATAGTATTTGGTGTCTGAAAAATAATTTTTCTTCACTCCAATTTGAGTAAGCAAGTGAAACTTAATTTAAGCCCTTATACAAATGTAGTCTCTCCTATTAACTTAATTCAACATGCCTTTTGATTTAGTTTGGATAATTAGTTTTCAGTGTTAGACTATTATCTCCAGAAAAAGCAATCTTGCATTCCTTGATTGTAGATCATTCATCATTGAAGGGAAAATGTGGGTGCTCTGCATCTCTCCACACTCTCTTGCCGTCCCTCTGTAAACGGAACAGAAAAGACGAGTTAGTTGTGCTCGCATTGTATCTATATGAGGATTTCACACTCTGGTCTAGACCAGAATCCTATTGTGCAGCTTTTCCAAGGCAAGGGACAACAAAGTGCATCAAAACATAATGCAGAAGAAAACGAGATGTAAGAACATTTATTAATACATTAAAAACGGTCAAGAAGTAAAAAAAAAAAGCTGCAGTGCAGTTTAAGAAATGAGATGCAATGTATTAATATCCTTGAATCTGGTTCAATTAAAGGCAAAAGAAAAGTCTTCAGTCTAGATTAAAAGAGGCTGAGGGTCTCAGCAGACCTACAGCTTTCAGAACCTTGTTCCAGATGTGTGGAGCAGAAAAGCTGAACGCTGCTTCTCCGTGTTTAGTTCTGACTCTTGGAACAGGAAGTAGACCCGTCCCAGACAACCTGAGGGGTCGGGATGGTTCGTAAGGTAGCAGCAGATCACTAATGTATTTAGGCCCTAAACCATTCAGTGCTTTATAAACCAATGCAAGATTTTAATGTCAATTCTTTGTTGGACAGGAAGCCAATGGAGAGACCTCAGAACTGGAGTGATGTGATCCACTCTCCTGGTCTTAGTGAGGACTCGAGCTGCAGCGTTCTGAATCAGCTGCAGCTTTCTGATTTACTTTTTACAGAGGCCTGTGAACACACCGTTACAGTAGTCAAGTCTACTGCAGATAAATTACCTGTGAACACACCGTTACAGTAGTCAAGTCTACTGAAGATAAATGACCTGTGAACACATTGTTACAGTAGTCAAGTTTACTGAAGATAAATGACCTGTGAACACATTGTTACAGTAGTCACGTTTACTGAAGATAAATGACCTGTGAACACACCGTTACAGTAGTCAAGTTTACTGAAGATAAATTACCTGTGAACACATTGTTACAGTAGTCAAGTTTACTGAAGATAAATGACCTGTGAACACACCGTTACAGTAGTCAAGTTTACTGAAGATAAATAACCTGTGAACACACCGTTACAGTAGTCAAGTTTACTGAAGATAAATGACCTGTGAACACACCGTTACAGTAGTCAAGTTTACTGAAGATAAATGACCTGTGAACACACCGTTACAGTAGTCATGTTTACTGAAGATAAATGACCTGTGAACACACCGTTACAGTAGTCAAGTTTACTGAAGATAAATGACCTGTGAACACACCGTTACAGTAGTCAAGTCTACTGAAGATAAATGACCTGTGAACAAACCGTTACAGTAGTCAAGTTTACTGAAGATAAATGACCTGTGAACACACCGTTACAGTAGTCAAGTCTACTGAAGATAAATGACCTGTGAACACACCGTTACAGTAGTCATGTTTACTGAAGATAAATGGCCTGTGAACACACCGTTACAGTAGTCAAGTCTACTGAAGATAAATGACCTGTGAACACACCGTTACAGTAGTCAAGTTTACTGAAGATAAATGACCTGTGAACACACCGTTACAGTAGTCAAGTCTACTGAAGATAAGTGACCTGTGAACACACCGTTACAGTAGTCAAGTTTACTGAAGATAAATGGCCTGTGAACACACCGTTACAGTAGTCAAGTCTACTGAAGATAAGTGACCTGTGAACACACCGTTACAGTAGTCAAGTTTACTGAAGATAAATGACCTGTGAACACACCGTTACAGTAGTCAAGTTTACTGAAGATAAATGACCTGTGAACACACCGTTACAGTAGTCAAGTCTACTGAAGATAAATGACCTGTGAACACACCGTTACAGTAGTCATGTTTACTGAAGATAAATGCATGCACAAGTTTCTCCAAATCCTGTTGATATATAAGTCCTCTAACCCTTGATATATTCTTCAGGTGATATAGGTTGATTTTGTAATTGTCTTGATATGGCTATTCAGGTTGAAGTCTTAATCCATAACTACACCTAAATCTCTGCGTTGGTTTGTGGTTTTTAACATCAGTGATTGAAACTGAGCTCTGACTTTCAATCATTCGTCCTTGGGACCAAAAACAATTACTTCTGTTTTATCTTTATTGAATTGAAGAAAATTCTGGCACATCCAGTTGATGATTTCTTCAATGCATTTAGCCAGCCCTTGTATGGGATTATAGTCCCCTGGTGATACAGTATGTCGATGTGTGTGTCATCTAAAGAAGAGTGTCCACTGCTTATCAGAGACTCAAGATCTAAAAACAGGCTGATGTGTCATGCAGCTTCATTTACGTCTACAGCAGATGAGCTTTAAGTTCATTTTGGACTGAGATGGCTGTGGTATGTACATAAACAAAAGTCGTCACTATAATGGCTCTACCTGGGACGTCCTGTTGAAAACCTTGTGAGGTGTCATAAGATCAGAGACTCACCTCGACAGTTGGAACTATGAAGCGCTCATTGCGGTTGAAGGTCTCAATGAGCTTCATGTCGTCTTCTGACAGAGAAAAGTCGAACACCTGCAAGTTCTGCTGGATCCTGGAGGGTGTGACACTTTTAGGGATACACACGACTCCCCTCTGAACATTCCACCTAAAGGAAAGGACACCAAAGACTTAAGCCGGAAAGGTCAGGGTGTTAACGAGTTACTCTGAAGTTGAGGCTTTGAGTCTGACCTGAGTATGAGCTGGGCAGGTGTTTTCTGATATCTCTTTGCAACAGCAGCCAGTCCAGGATCCTGCAGCACACTTGGTTCCTCAGGGGAGGCCCACGGCCGGTCCCCGCTGCCCAGAGGACTGTAGGCTGTTACACAAACTGCTACTGATCTGTGGCAGAGGTGTCTGCATTTAATAACACAACAGGACAACATTTGAT
This sequence comes from Cottus gobio, assembly GCA_023566465.1. Taxonomy (NCBI): domain Eukaryota; kingdom Metazoa; phylum Chordata; class Actinopteri; order Perciformes; family Cottidae; genus Cottus; species Cottus gobio. The sequence continues at coordinate 16,966,704 of CM042218.1, read as the reverse complement.
GGAATTGACCTCAAAGAAAATGAAATTCGATAACTGCAGTGACACTGACCGACAGTGAGACAGGAGATCTGATTGAGACAAATAAGGATGGCATTCCACCTGTGGCACAATGAGACGGTTAACCGGTTATGAGCTTATTTACACATTCTCTATCGTCAAAACTGTATGAAATGTATTTATGGTAGCCTCTGAGAAAGCCACGTTGTACCTGGTTCACCACAGGTTTGTGTCTTGCCATGTTGATGATGTCATCAGTCTGCCTGGCGTTGAAGTTGGACAGTCCTATAGCTTTGACTAGACCTTTGTCCACTAGGCTCTCCATGGCGGCCCAAGTATCTCTGTAGTGGGTGTCAGAGTAACAAATACTGCCATCTTCTTGTCGAGGCATCAACTCCTTCCCGCGCCTAAGACGTCCACATACACAAAGACTCATCAATGTCATTTGACTTTGATCCACATAACGCTAACCATGTGGAGACAACATCCGTTGACTGTGTGCAGCTGCTCACTGAAATGCCATGGGCCAGTGGATGAGGTACAGGTCCAAATAGGATAGACCCAGGTGGGCCAGACTGGTCCTGCATGCTTCCTCAACATCCTCCGGGTCATGTTTGGTGTTCCACAGTTTGGATGTTATGAACACCTCCTCCCGACCCAGTGCCTGGAGGGAAGAGGATAATGGGTATATAAGGCATTGCTCTGATATTAACATTCAGTCAATCATACCAGAAACAGAATATATGCAACGATGTCGACTCTGTTTGGTCTTTTTATTGATTTAAACTGTGTGACATGGTTGATAGCACCAGAGCGAGCAAGTAAGTGGATCTCGAGTTGAGATTTGTTTTGTCCAATGCTGTTTCCAAGGTCAAGAATTAATTGATGATTCAAGCTGAACGAGAGTCTCTCACCTTCCCAGGGCCGACCCTGGTAGCCAAAGCCTCTCCCACTTCCTGTTCATTGCTGTATGCTGCAGCACAGTCAATGTGTCTGTACCCACAGTCCAAAGCTGCCAGCACTGCCTGCTTCACCTGAGGCCACATGGACACAGAGACAATCCAAACACTATATTTCTTCCAAAATAACAATTTCCAGAAAAACAAAAGCCTGTGCAAGGGTGTTCTGGTTCTACCTGTCCCGGAGAGTTCTTCCATGTGCCGAGTCCGACCATAGGCATTCTCTGCCCCGTTGAGAGAGTCACAAAGGCACTCATGTTTCAACCCGAAGGACCTGACGGAGAAAAGACAGCCAAGTGGTGAGAGGCGTTCACATGTAGACTCCTATAAAACTGGCCCTGTCATTGTGACGGACTGTGTTAATGATTATCACTCACATCTGAATTCATTAACTCTTGCACCACAGCTTGGGTTGTGTGTGCACATGCACTCGAGTCTTTCACCAAGCGGGAGCCATCACATTCAGCCCACAAAGCAACAAAAAATACCAGTCGGTGACCTGATTTTTGTCATTTGTTTTTTCACTTTCTGCTTTTCAGTGGAAATATAAACCCTGTGTGAACCCAGCCTTATTGCCAGAAATAGCTGATGCAGGTATTTGGCATTAGTCACAGTGCGGTGTCACTGCAGAACAAATCAGAGCCTTTCTATGCTTCACTAATTGTCTGCTACATCCTTACCATGTGATGCACACACATGCACACACACATACAGACACACACACACACATGCACACGCACACGCACACACACACACACACACACACGCACAAACCACTGCATTTGATTTGTTTCACATGATCAGAGTCACCTGCCCTGACTGCCTCCTGAGCCACCAACAGAACAGAGCTCTTGTTAATGCTCTAACACTGTATAGAGGGAGTGAATTAAAATCTATTTTTTCCTTAGTCCATGGACTGAAGAAATAAATAGATGAGAACTCGTGATGTCTGCAGACTTGAGTGCTTATTTGGGATCCCTCTGGTAGCTGGAGCAGTGATCAGCTGTAGGTAGCTGACCTTCTGCACTTTAACAGGCTGCGGTGAAAGTCTGCCTTCTTTTGTTGATCTATAACTCAAACTTATGGAACATGTCCAAACTACGTCATCGAAAGAGCACAAAGTCCAACATATATTGCCAATGTTTGATTTGACAGGTTTCTCAAAATGATTTCCTTTATTGGTTTCTAAGACCTGCTATCAGATCAGTTAGTTTGTTAGCATGCACAAAATAATGACCCCTGTGACTGATATAGTAATAAATATGACAATTGAAGATTTAATACAGATGCATCCATGTGTACGCAGCATGTTACTGTTGTAGCTGGTCCAGGTTGAGCCTGCTTTAAATACCATGTTAAAAGTCTAACGGAAAAATGTCTCTTTGGTGGAGAATAGTGCTCATCATGTTTCTCATGTAAAATGTTAAATTGGAAAAGTATCTATTGCTGTTTAATATTTAAACATATTCATTAAGGATGAAAATGTGAGGTATACGACAAACCAGTCATACTTTGCTGATTCTACTTGAAAGAGAAGCTCAAATAACACACTGTTAAGTTCACACATTTGGTTTATTTGTTGCCATTTTGAAAAGATCATAAATATTATCAAATGCACATAAGCAGTGACGTTCTCTCAGCAGCACTTTCTGCTTGCAGCCACGATCCAGCATCCCCACAGGCTCCACAAAGCCGGACACTCTCACACTCACCAAGTCATTCAAGTCTCTCCCGTCATCTCATAGTTTAGTCAGTATCTTTTATGACATAAAAGTGCAGTTATCAACAAGTCGCATTCAAACATTTTCCCATACACGTGATATATATGACTTACTAGTGCTGCCTGCATGTACCATACTCACACATACATCTTATCATAGCTATAAACTACAGTAGGAAGAGCTGAAGAGCCCCCTGCAATTGAGACAGAGAATGTCTGCTGCAATATTACAAAACCTGTTTCCTAAACAGTGTTTTCTACTTGAAAAAACAGACTTGAATGTACACATGTTGAGAAGCAGTTATCAAATCACAAACTGAAACCATGAAACCGGAAAGTAGACACCAAGGTGGTCTCTATTTTTAGCACTGCTCACAGTAGCACCGAGACATGGCCTTCAAACGGCACAAGAGAGAGCAGAATATACACAGATGGGTTTCCCAGAGAAAGCTCCACTATTAACTTTGGACTTAAATTGAATGCTTCCATTCCTCTGGGAAATCCAACCTGTACTTGTATGGCACTTTACTGGGATGCTCTAGCAAAATTCAGCAGTTTTGTATCAAATCTCTCCCTAAAAATGTCCTTGCTCACATACAGTTTAATATGGTCATTGGCGTTACACTTTTACTTCCTGTTATTACAAGATCACCTGCTCCAAATGTCTAACACAGCATAGGGCATCGTCTGTTGTGCACTTAACAACATGGCTGGTCGTGTTATTACAGTGTGATTTGTGTGTTCACATATGTGGTGTGACACCAGACTAAGGCACCTAAATGTCCCTCAGATAGCGAGCCAGGCTATTCAGGTCAGAAGGGAAAGCACCCATTTCATGTGCAGATTGTATTATCCAAGCTTACACTGCTGTTATTGTACGTGATTGTCATTCCTAGATTTTCAAATGCATCTGAGATACAGTAATATAGGTGGGACTCTAAGTGTGCTGTGGCGATGAACGCATCAGGATACAATTGATTTGAGCTAAATGGCCTACACAAAAAAAAAAAACAAGTGTGAGGGCGTTATGTTAAAACCGTTTGCACTGAACACATTGAAGCTGCTGGTACACTCAAGGTAAAAATAAATAAACCCATTTGAAACTTTCTGTAAAAGAAAATCCTGAAAAAAATGCTTCTTTTAAAAAACATATCTCACACTTTATCCTATCATAAAAAGAAGGAATCAATGAGTTGGACAGCATATAAAATCACTGATAAATCCGTAAAAAAATGAGTTAAGAAAAGACTGGTAAAAGCCATGATTGTGCTGAACCCGTCCTCAACAGCGCTGTGCGTGTGTGCTTGGGCCAAAACAAACACAAATAATCACATCCTGATACTGTCATTCATCTAGGCATTCTTCCTTCATCCTCCCACTATGAAGTTCCTACAAACCACAGCGTCTGTTCAGTGCTGCAGGCATTAACTCAAGACATGGGGACTGGAAGTTGGGAAGGGAAACTACAATCAGGGTCAAAATTGAAGTATCAAGGGTTGGGTTTCCATTTCGTCTGGAGTGTTTGGTGGTGGAGGGGTGGGTGAGTCTTCCTATGACTGGGGGAGGTGTTGTCTGATAATCTCTCTGGACTGAGGGGGAATCCTGTCGGGAAAACGAACAGAAAACTCCACAATGAGGTCGCCGCGCTGTGATGGGTTCTTGGGGAAAGGCAGGCCTTCCCCTCTGAATCGCTTCACCGTGCCTGGCTTGATGATGTCATGACAGGGCAGCGAGATGATGCGGTTTTCCAGCGTGGGAATGCTAACTGTGCAGCCACACAACGCCTGCAGAAGAGGAGATTGAGAGGGTTAACATCTTGAGTAGGAATGAAGTGTCAAGGCCGTGAATATCTCGATGACTTCATGTTTCCATGAACTAAAAACTCCAGTTTATCTTAGTCATTATGTCAACCTAACAAGTCAAACTTCATGTTTTCTGCGTCATTGTGTTTGTGTGTGTGTGTTTGTGAGAGAGAGAGAAAGAGAGAAATTAGGCAAAATGTTGCAGCACTGTGGGGTCTACATAACAGCATTTGGAACAGAAAACATGACTTGGCAGTGGAATCGTTTTCTTTGTGTCTTTATGTGTGTGTATGTGTGTGCGTGTGTGAGTGAGTGAGTGAGTGAGATAGAGAGAGAGAGAAAGAAAGATAGAGAGAGAGTGTTGGAGGGGTTACACATTGCACAGGGGACTAATTTTAGCAACGGTCTCATGGCCGGGGCTAATGAAGTGAGGGAGGAATCGGCTGAGCTAGTAAATAGTTGGAGGGCTTGTCAAATGGGCTGGCAGGACGAGTGGAGAGAAAACACACACACACACACACACACACACACACACACTAAGCCTCACCTCCTTATCACAAGGACTGACGATATCCAATCAGAGCGTAGAGAGCGCTGAACTAAATATGGAGACCTGAGTTTATCACGACTCCACAGACTTTCCAGTGAGCATCACTCGCCAGATTTGCGCTGAATAGAATAAATATTTAAATCCACAACTCTGTGAATGAACATCCTGGTAAATAAAATGTTTCCTATAAAATGCATTTCCAAGCAACTGTTGCAGAACAATTTACAATACAAAATAAGGACATTGAATAAATACCATAAAGGTGTGAAGAAAAGAAGACAAAGAGACATTGTGGATGATCTAAAAATAGAACGATAACTTGGGGACTAAAAGTGGCTAAACTAAAAGTTACTTTTTTAAAGATATGATAGTGAGGCCCCCAAGGGTTTGGGACACTGACCATGCGGTTGTGACATGATTCATATGATTCTGGCTGATGTTAACGTCAGAGTTTAGCATGTCAACATGCTAACACTTGCCAATTAGCAGTGATTGATATTTGATTTGATTTACACTAGGTACAGCTGAGGCTAATGCATGTCTTTAGTTTTACATGTATTTGGTAAAGTATTGGGCCAATAGATGAAAAGTCAGGGGATCAGAAAAATGATTACAATTCATCCCGAGGGGAGCATAAATGTGTGTAACCCTTCTCTTGGCAATCCATCCAAAAGTTATTGGAACATTTCACTGAAATCGCCAAATGTCGAACCCGTGGTGGTGCTCGAGAAACCGAAAAGTTAAAGTTCTGCTCTCGGTTGATTTCTAACACATACCAACACTTGAGACCAAACACCTTGATGCAACCAGCCTCTCATGACTGAATTGGCTTAACCTCTCACAAGCGGTCCATGTACCTTGTATCAAGACTCAAGAGTCTATGTTTTTTTCAAACAGGGACGGCCGAAGTTCAGTCAAGCAGAGCAGCTGCTTCAGAGGACAAACAAGGACAGTTCTCCAGCCATGACGTCAGCCTCCTTTTCCTCGCGACATACATTAGGAGGTGATTTAGCCTGTGGCTGATGGAGACTCGTGCTCATCCTCTTGTTATGACCAGCTCCATTCACTAACATGAGTCTTACACACAGAGACAGGTTGCCATGACGCTTGGCACACACTGCCAGCTGATCTGTGGGCCCACTGATTGCATAAGCCTCAGCTCAGACAACATAGCTCTAGAGACACACACACACACATACAGCGTGGTTTTGCTATATTTGTGCGAAAGATCTGGAGATTCATTCCCGTGGGCATATCGTGACGTTAACCATCTCGGTTGCATCCTTAACTCCACAGTTCTGATCAGCTTTTGTTTTGAGAAGTTAGAAGTGTCCTTTATAATCCAGTGTGTCCTCACAAGGCAGTGGGCTCTCAATTCATTCAACCTGAACACTGGTTGTTATTGCTGTATTTAATTTAACTGAGAGGAGTGAACCACAAAATGCACATGCTACTTTACTCCCACTGATTCAACATCTACTAAAATGTTGGATAAATAGTATTCTTGCATTTCTAATTGATATCAGAGATGAAGCTGAAAAGAAACCAATTTGCCTTGAGAGCCCAACAGTACAGTTAGCACCTATGGGTGTTTTGCTGCTGAGCTAAGTGCAGTGGTGACAGGAGCTCGAAAAGCACTGCCACAGACAATACCACCACACTGCAGAGGCATCATTAAATTAATGCCAAAAAGACCAGAATAAAGATCCAGATATAGGTCGGTTTCAGAGAAATCAATGTGTCAAATTCCCGCTTTGCTCTCTAACTGCTTCGGACTGCTGTCACAGTGAAGACATTGCAGGGATGGAAGTTGCCTCTAGCAGAGTCTCCCAGGAGTTTAAAGCTTGGTCAAACGAGTTTGGCAGCATGAAATGAAGCTGCTCATCCAGGCAAATAGCAGTGTAATCAGACAGCAGTCGAAATAAGATGAAATAATGACTCTTCTGTTTTTGGCCTTTAGAATGAGCTGGTTGGCTAGGTGTATTATCTGCTGGTGCATTGCATAACATTTGAAACATTTTTTGTGGCAGGTTGTCGTGTGTTTCACTGCAGCATTTAGTATCACATCTTCAGGGAAGCACAGCAGAGAGGAGCAGTGGAATATGAGTTCTTATTGGCTTCGGATACTGAATCATCTGACCCACTTCCCTAATATACCCAGATATCCCACCACACACACACACACACACACACACACACACACACACACACACACACACACACACGCACACACACGCACACACACGCACACACACGCACACACACGCACACACACGCACGCACACGCACGCACACGCACGCACACGCACACACACGCACGCACACGCACGCACACGCACGCACACACACGCACACACACAGCACCAGACTAAAGTCTCTTATCTGGCTGCCATAGGAGCAGAAGGCTTAGCTGAGGGAGTTCTGCAGTGCAAACTTCATTATTGTCAGGTTTGATCAAGTGACATCTCCTGCTTAATGGAACTTAATAAACTCCAATGTGCTCTCGTTAACTCGGCTGTCTTCATAGATGCTCTGTGTGCAAGCGCCCTTGTTTACCCATGAATTACTTCTGTAGAGTCGCTGCTGCTTTTAGAACTGTTCAAAATTGGTTGAGTGGAGAACAAACAACTCCCCTGACATCTCCAGCTCTTTAGAACACCTGCCATTAGGCCTACCATGATGAGCGCAGCAGGACAGGGAGTGGCAGCGCTATTAGAAACATTAAACCTTGTGTAATTCACAGACAGTCCAGAGCTGTGCTGGACCCGATGCCCTCGTAGGAGCGGCTAATTAAATGTCCTGCCAGTCACAGTAATCGCAGCCTGGATAGTCACCACAGTCACACTACAATCCATCTTTAACCAAGTGTATTTGCAAAGAAGATGCAAGAGTGTGCACGTGCGTGTGTGCATGCTTATTCCTGTGCGCAGCTTCATGTGTGCCTGCTTGCATGTGCGTTTATGGATAAATATTCCAGTGCAGAACAAGTGAGGACGATGGCTTGATGCCAGTCACACGAGGACACCAAATTCCCGCTGCTTCTCTCACACTGCAGTGACAGAGATTCTGCAGTTCACTGATCCTGCACTCCAGCAATACGCATACATACAGACTCACTCTTCACTATGTTTTATACAGGATTACCTACCCAGGACATTATCCTGCCATAGTTACAGTCACACCTCTCCACCTCATCCCCCGTTTGCCCAGGTTGAGTGACAAGAATGATACAAAGAAAAGGAGTGGAAAAAGGTTTGCCATTTTTGAATATTCATCAAAGCCTTTGCAGCTCCATGAATACATTCAAGGTCTGCCTAGTTTGTGCCACTGGGAATCAAACTCCCAACCTCAGCAGCATCTTCTGCTCATCTACATGCAGAAGCGTGACAAAGAGAGAGAACTGAAGATAGACAGAAGAGCAGATGGCAAGAGAGTAGAGAGATAGGTTGGATAAAAATGGACAGACGCACCTCTTTTAGACTGATCTTGCAGTTAAAAATGATATTGGAACCGTCTCTCTTGAAGTGGACGTGCCCTTTGTCTTTAAGCACAAAGGCTATGTCGGCAGGAATGTTCTCAGGGGTCTCGTCCCCCTCCTTTGGGAAGGTGATCTTGGTCCCCTCCTTCCATCCCTTCTTGATGATAATGTTAAGGATCTTGTCCTCTGTCCTCATGCTGCGACCATCTGGGTTCAGCCTGCGGCGGGTGATCTTCATGCGCTTGGTGCAGCCATGGAAGATCTCTTCCAGAGAGACCTTCAGCTCGTGGACCACCGGAGGGTCCTGGTGCTTTCGCCCAGTCCCCAGGCGCTCCGACGGCACCCCCTTCCTCCTGCGGCCCTCCCCCGGGAAGCTGTTGTTCACCCCCCCTGGAAAGCCGAACTGTCTCCCGATCTGAGCGAAGGGGTCATCCTCATCCACGTCCATGTCCTGCTCTGCATCATGGTCGTTGTGGAAGGAGAAACCGTTAGAGCGACTGTGGCTGCGGTTGGAGCCAAAAAACATGTCGAAAGGGTTAGAGCCTCCAAAGAAGGAGGCAAAAGTGGCGTGTGGGTCTCCATGGAAGGTGTAGTGGTACGTTGAGCTGCCAGGAGCACCTGAAGAGCTGTTGGCTCCTGTCCTCAAACCTGGGAGAGAAGAGAGCGAAGAACATGAGTCCTCAGATGTTCACGCACTCTAATACCTACTATGCTGAAAAACACATCAATATGAAGTCAGATACCAGACACAGGACAACGTTCAGAAAAGACTGTGTGGGTAACACAGGGAGAAGAGCGCAGCCCACGTGGGTGGGAAAAGTCCCACAGTATCACTGATCTTCCAACAGAGCTTGAGGTGTGGAGGAACTCATGAAATACCGGGTCACTCCATCCAATACACTCACACAAATACACATTTTCCAACAGAGACACACGCACAAAACTCCTACAAATGCAAACTGCAGCAGCCGCATCTATTCATATCTCAACCACGTAATGATCTTAAGCCATCTGTCTGTCAGCACACAACACACACACACACACACACACACACACACACACACACACACACACACACACACACACACACACACACACACACACACACACACACACACACACACACACACACACACACACACACACACACAATTACACTCACACTAGCAGCTGAGGTAGACTGTGAGGTATTAGAGCCAGTAAGTGTTGTAGACAACCACACACACACATTTTTGCACTTAAATACAACAAGACAACATGGAAGAGACACATTATTATTACTTCAGTGACTGAAGCCCTCCATTGTGATATTAGATTCTGTTGAGCTATTTTAATAACAACTTAATACATCATAACGCCTGTTTAACAAGGCCTGCACTCTCTGACCGCTTTCTCTCAATGAACCTAGACAGACACAGACGGACAGACATGACCCCTCCCTCCTCACCTTCCTCTCCCAGCTGATCATAGACGACCCTCTTCTTGGGGTCACTGAGTACCTCGTAGGCCTCTGCAATCTCCTTGAACTTCTCCTCAGCGTTGGCATCCTTGTTCTTGTCAGGGTGGAAGCGCAGCGCCATGCGCCGGTACGCCTTCTTGATCTCCTCCTCGTTGGAGCCCTTGGGGATGCCCAGGGTCTTGTAGTAGTCCTTCCCCATAGCTGCACAAACGCATACACTTTCAGGATTGGGACCCCCACCTCTTCAGCTCAGGCGGTGGTCAGTCACTGGTGGGATACAAGGTTACTATTAGTCTGTTGGTCGGTCCAGCATCCGCCTGGGAGCAGTGTTAAAGATATATATGTCCTGGCAGAGGTGCAGAGTGCACTCAACAGCTCTCCTTCAGGGCTTTACTGTGAAATCCATTTGGTGATAGTGGGAAATGGGAACACCAAGTGCTGGTTTTACTATCTGTTGCTATGGGGATGCGGTTGCTGTGCTGGTGTATTACAGTGCAGAGGGATCCCCTTCATCTGATTTATCAACGGGCTTCTCCCTCAGCTCAGCCTGGCAGGTAGCATACAGGCAACACTTGGGATAATTTGTTTCACGTGCACTTATTTTGAAATGTGTAATAAATACATTTGACTTATTGGCTGATCCTACAAATGATCTTCCCCCAGAGCTGTCAAACCAGCTGGAGACACACAACCTGGCAGACAGCTCTTCATTGAGACACTGCGGTGCCAGGACTCAGTGTCTGACCAAGAGAGAGCAAAAGTCCACGAACAGCCCCGATACATCTGCCACATTATAATGATCTGCCTGTTTAGCCCACAGTCTCTTTTCGACAAGCCGAGCCGGTTCTCTATTATAGTATATAACCACACAATGTTAAAACCCGACAATTTAGTCACCACCGACATTTATTATTTACACCAAATATTGATTTACAGACTGATAAACCCGAGATATTCCCATATTAACCAATACATTTAAAATAATTGAAGGAACCAGGCTTAAAGACGTTACACGAGATCGGGGCAAGGCGAAAAAAGGACGCAGATGATGAGACAAAGGGAGAATAAAAATTAAATAAAGAAAATAAAGAAACCCCTACCAGAATCAACAATATCTGAAGAATATCGCCAGCAACATGGTCCGGCTCCTCGCGCTCCTTCAGCTCTGTGCTGCCGTCCCGGCACCGCTGTCCTTATAAATTGACGTCAGGAGGATCACAGCTCTGAAATAACCGGTGACCAAACACTGAGGCGCATCTGACGTCTCACTGGAAAACCAGCCTGCCATAAACCTACATCCATCAACTGAATGAAGAAGCACTGAACTCACTGCGAACGGGATTCAGAGAGAATAAACAAAGGGGGGGAAAGGTCATCATCTTGTGATCGCGTCATGAATACCCATCATTTCAAAATCACACTAAACTTATTAAACGGGGCTGCAATGCGAGTTTGCAAACAGCTATATTTCCTAATCATGTTTGGTAAATTGGCCGATCCCTGCGGTGTCAAATCTGCTCCGATTGAGCCAGATTTTGCTTTAAAATGATTAAAACAAGGGATTAGTTTGCTTACCGAGCCCGCTGCTTTGTGTCCGACCGATACTGGTCCTGTCTGTGTCTAAAGTATCCGTTTGCAGTCTGGAGGGCAAAGCCAGCCCTCTCAACCCGGGGGGCTCTTTGTTCAAGGTTTGCTCACAAACACACTCAGACTAATTTACAAGGAATTAGAAACACAGCAGTGGCATTGATATCCTCCATCAGTCAGAGCAGGCATGTCCGGGGCTGTGCAGGTAACAGCCATATTTGGAGAGGGAGAGAGGGAGAGAGGGAGCTAACAGAAAAATAACCACCTGGTAAAAAATAAAGATGTGCGTTGCGATCGTGTAGTCGTGCCAGGGTTGAGTTGGTATAAACACTGAGTCATGTGATGACTCCACACACACACACACACACACACACACACACACACACACACACACATTCTGATCTTCTATCTTTGTAAAGATGTCACATCCTACTTTCTACATACTAAACTCTAAAATGAGCCCAACGTTAACCTTTTTCTGAACTCTACACAGTGACCTTTGTGCGTTACCACCTCACCCCAACTGAAACTATAGCAGTGACCCCTAAGATCAAACCCATGACGCTGTGAGGCCTTCTGCTACTGACTTTGAAATGTCCTTAACTCTAAACCTTGAAAGTAACCTCAAAATGAACTTTGTGCTGTGTTTGTTACACTACACACTTAACTAGTGGAAGGAAAGTCAACCTTTTAACATGGAAACCCTCTTTAAGGCAGTAAAGCAGGATCCACCTGAAGACCTTTATCATGTAAGATAATTTTCCCCGTCTCATTCCCTAACAAATATTGAATTAAAATATGATAAACCAGTTGTGAGACAGGAGCGACTGGGCCTCGTTCTGAGACCCTGGTGGGGAATCCCACCGTGATGCTACCCCTCAACTTACCATACTTTTAAGAGTAACCGTCTTCCCACAATCCAGATACAAACCAACATGACCTTCTTTCCAAATGTCTTCTGTTTTAATTTTTCCTTTATTGAGACACAGTGCACCCTCCCTGGCTTCACCACTGTTCAGAGAAGATCAACAAGCCTACTAGCTTTCTAAAAAACAAAAAATATTATTGATGACTTTTACCGTTAAGTAGCTACTGTCAGTGGAGTGAAGTGCTGCTGCTCTGCTGGGTCAACGCGAGAGAGAAAGAAAGAGAGAAAGAAAGACTAATTTATATTTGAGTCATCACTCCCGACTGGACCGGGGAGGAGCTGAGAGAGAAGTTTGGAAAAAGTCTCAGTTGGAAAAGCTTGTCTGACACACACACACACACACACACACACACACACACACACACACACACACACACACACACACACACACACACACACACACACACACACACACACACACACACACACACACACACACACACACACACACACACACACACACACACACACACACACACACACACACACACACACACACACACACACACACACACACACACATTCCTGTGTGTCCAGCTGAGTGTGTGTTTTGGCAGCAGGGAGGGAGCTCAGGCCCGTGCAGCTGTCCCAGAAGAGCAGCTGCTCAGTGGAGTGTCATTCATGTGAGTTCAGCCGGTGATGGACACCGAGACGTGTGCTCGCAGGTTAAACAATAAACATTCTTGTTTCTGTCCAAGGTTCTTGAGTTACGCCTCACATTTCTGCAATCGGCACAGAGTGTTTATTATATGCCTGCCGTCTAATTGCAATGATGACCGAGGGGAGCAGAGCCACCACTCGCTGCTCTGATTGCTGAGTGTCCTCAAACCGTCTAGGAACAACTATTCCTGACCTGATGCAGGGTTTCCATGGTGACGTAGGAATCTGCCAGACAGTGATGCGTCTGCCAGGGTTACTCTGTCTCAGCGATGGGTCCTCTGAGCACGTGCACATGTAGATGTGTGTGTGTGTGAGAAAGAGAGAGACCACGGGGTGGGGCTAATGCTTGAGACCTGCCCCCGTGTCCTCCACCCCCCGAGTGAGAGACGGGAGAGCAGAAGGTGGATGAGGCGGCGATGGGAGACAGATGAGGTGTTCACTGAATACACAGGACGCCGCTTGGAGTGTGAAGCGGAGGCAGCGAGAAGCGTCTGTAAGCATCTCCCACCTCCTCACTCGCAGCCTCAGAACACCCCGTCCTTTCCACCTCCTCTCTCACTTATACCCTTCCTGTAACCATAGAGACCACCGTTGCCTGAAGAGAGGTTTTCTCCCAGACAGATCTGGTGGTGTTAAATGAGGATGCTGGATGTATTCGTGCACACAAAAGCACACAGCTCAATTTACAGACCCCCCCCTGAACAATCCTCATTCAACTGGGGAAATGTTCTGTACCTTTTCACAGAAAGAACAAACAGGATGCGGATGGCAATTAAATTACTAAGACTACGTGCTCGTCATCACAGGCTTCTTAGACAAGCAGGCTTTATTGTATTGCTGTCTGGACCTTTTGGTCTGTTTCCTTACAGCTCGATACATAAAGCAGATATCGGGGAGCACAGATCAGTGTTCCTGCTCTCAGAGGCTCCATGTACTACATATGGTCCCCGGTCCCCGAGTTGAGTTAGTCAGTGCCAGCTGTGAGACATTCAGGTCCCTTTATTGAACTTAGCTTTGTCTCCTTTGTGCAGCCAAGCCCTGTAGCTTCCTCCTTCAGCAGCCCTGCAGACTCATTCCTGATCACTGACTCATAAAAAAATAAATGCTTTTGACATTAACCGTTACCACATAACACAGGCAATAAGGCTTCAGGCTGCAGCAGCGCAGCAGGATTATTACTGAGATGGCACAGAGCAACAGAAGTGGTGAACTGACGATGCTAATTAAAATGAGAATACTGTTGGACGTACAGCGCAGTGTGGCGGTCTGTGATACATCAGAACTACAATCTGCCTTTGTCCTCACATGACCTACACATTTGTTTATATAAGGTGTCGGAGCCAAATATGGTGTTGAAAATATCCAGAAGTGTCTCCGTTTAAACATTGGGTCTAATTTTTCTAGTATCCTGGGCTCAGATATAGAGGTACTGAAATTGTCAGGTGGTTTTGACCCTGGAAGAGCAAAGGGTTTGCATTGCTGTGGCAGGAACAATTTTAGTTGTCTTTCTGCAAATGGTGCGTTTGGATTGTCGGTGGAAGCAAAATTAAAGGAATCTTATTCTACAAAGAAGAGCATGTCTGTAAATGTTGTAATGGTAACATAGGGTAACTAGGCTTACTACTGGGTCACTACTGGGAAAGACAACTCAGGTTACAGTATGAGACTGGGCTCCACTAACATAAGGTCAGTTATATAAACGGGTCCTCACCATCTATATAGTCTCATACTAGCGCCAACAACATGACACTCCAGGTCTCTTGGTAAGACTAACAGCATCAGTATTACAGCGCACACAGTACTTTATAAGGAGGCCAAGTAGTGTGGGACTCTGTAAGTGGTGCTTAGTGGACCTTCTAGTGCGTGTGCTTATTCAGGCTGCAGTCTTTGTGCCCAACAGAGACAGATGAAACAACTGCAGTTTATGGTCAAGAAGGTTTAAGTAGCTGAGCAAATTAAAATAACATCTCTTTGGCAGAAACAAGGAAAGCACTTTAGGCCGAACATAAACAACACTGATACGAATGTTCTGTTCCTAAAGATAATCACTTCATACAAGCAGCCCCTGTATTCATCTGTATGTGTATAGCATCTATGATTGAGAGATTGAAGCTAGATGCTAGCATCAACAGCCCAGCATTGAATTCTGCTTCAATAATTATGTGCAACCTTCTCTCAAATCAAGAAGAGAACAGAAGGGCCAAAGACCAACAGGCAAGTTATATAAAGAGCAACAAGGCATAAACATGAGAAGAAAGTGCGAGTAATGATTAGAGGTTAGCACATAACATTTCTTATGGCCGACTGGTTTTATGACTCTTCATTGAAGATTACCAGTCAAGAAGTATTTTTTTACAAAATGCACAGCGAGCTCTGATGAACCGCCAGCGTCTGTCGCACAAAGACCTCGCTGATGAGACATGTGGCTTTCGCTGATATAAAAGCAATCGCAATTCGATGTTACTAGTTGAAAATGTTGTGCTCCAGAAATATTTTCTCTGTACAGAACAGAGGTCAACTGTCACTGTATTTGCTGCAGACAAGACAAATGTCCACTTGGATCTCCAGCAGTGTCAGGTTAAGTCACGGTTAACGGATAATGTGTAGGTATCTGAGGTCCGGGTATAGGAGGTTGGCTAGCAGGGCCAGCAGTCGCGGTCCATCTCTGAGACAGTGTCCTGGGTAGCGGATGAACTGGACGGCTTTATTCACAGGTTCCTCCAACTCGGCGTACTGCTTATTGCTCGGCATGGCCTCCAACACCCCCAACATCTGCATCCACAGAAAATATGAGAAGCAAACGTTATTTTTTAGAAGATAAATGCAGATAAGAAAATGAAAACACTGTATTTGCAGTTTGTGCTGCATACTTGCTGAGCTTTCGCAGAGAGCTGCAAGTCACTGGTGGGTTGGAGTCGAAGCTCGTTCTCTGACGGCATCTGGATTGACATGAATGCTCCCAGACTGCGTACAACCACCCTAAATCTAGATGTACATTGGACATGAATTAACAGGAGGGTAATCAATGATGGATGAATACATATTTTAGTGTGTTCATTGGCGACTGAAATGCATGTGAGCTTACCTATTAGAAACAGGGGACCTCTTCCCCAGGCCGATTGCTCCCAACAATCCAGAGTTCTGTCTTTCTTCTCCCAGCTGAAGCAGCCTGGTCTGCAACCTCAACAGACCCATGACGACGCCTGACACTTCGGTCTGTCCCGCCTGCGGCTTCAGCTGCTCCGCTGACAGACTCAACGCTTTGTGCCACCAAAGAAACAGCTTGGCTTCATCACCTGGACCACTGGACACACAAAAGCACACATGCTGAATTGTTAAATGGACTTTTTGAAAAACCACAACAACACACCAACTAAAAAAGAGAATGAGGGGTCAAACCTGGGGAACACTTGATTGGTCCATGTGTTAATTAAAGCCAGAGTCCTTCTCTCATTGGCTGCTGTGTATTCAGAGTTGAGACGCTGCAAGATGAAGGCGTAGAGAGTCAGGAAGCTGCCCCCCGATTGGCTCTCAGAAAGGAAGTCATCCACTGTGAGCTCAGGCACCTGCAGCGATGCCAACACAGGACCCCAACCTACAGACTCCTCCTCAGCTGAAACAAAAACACAGACAGTGGAAAACCTTTTTTGAAAAATTGGTGAACTTGCAACTTACGAAGAGAGGACCAGCAGAAAAAAAGAAGAAAAAAAGATTGTGGACTTAAATGTCTAATTATTGTAAGACTGTCTTATGTAAGAGTTTGTACAGCATAAAACATGTGCATGGGATGGCATGTGCACAGGAGAGAGATATCTACAAGAGGAGAATGCTTTAGCTCTTTTCTCTTACTGTAACAGTGAGCAGTAAACTGTACAAGCTTTCCCAAAAAAAGTAGTTGCAATTCTCTGTTAAATAAAACAGTTACTTTGGTTACCGTGGTTGAAGTACGCTGTAATGCATGCCTCCATGATCCTCGTCATGTGCCGCACTGACGCAAGACAGCGGGAGCAAGCTGTGAGGAGAGGCAGAATAGGGAAGCCCCTCCCCTTCCTGTCCAGCCAGGTAATGACATGAGCAGCAAGCGCCTCGCCTGTTGAGACACCGACCCCATTGAGCAGAGCCAGAGCTTCGCTGAACAGACTGCAGAACGCCATGTGCCTCTGCTCCAAACCCGTCTCTGGAGAGGGAAGTGGTACAATCAAAGTGATGAAAGGATTCATTACTGATGGTTGATGTTGAGGGAGCAAGGAGGACGACTCACCCGGCGGGTTGAATGTGACGACGCTCTCCAGAAGAGACTCCAGCTGAGCCTCCAGGCTGCTGAGGCTGATGCTGCCTCCCTGCTCCAGGGTCACCAAAGACTGCACACACCAGCACACATGCACTCCCGCCTTCAGCGTCTCCTCCTGAGAAGAAAAGTAACTCACATTAGAGATAGTTACATAAATACATGCATTACTTTTTCATTTAGAATATATTGTGCACAGTCAGAGTATGTGTCCTCAAACTAAGAGCTCCTGTCCCAAAAACAGTTTAATTGTGAGAGTACAATTTTGGCATAAAGCATTATATTGCTTATTCATTATTGCTGGTTAACATATGGTTTATCTTATCCAAAAAAAGAGATTGACTGATTCTTAAAGTAAAATATGTTTACATTACCAAATAAATGCATTAATAATGTGATGATATTTAACGTTTTACTTTTTTATGTTGGAATGATTGCTTCTAGTTTCCACATCTTTTTATTCATATTTTAGCTGTACTCAGTTGTACCAACAGTATGTTTGACAGAAAGTTTATTTTTAAGGATGGAGTTGAAATACACAACGGAGTAGAGAAAATACATGGCTGGATCTTAGAGTGGTTCTGTGTCCAGTAAAGCTTAGAAGGGCATTTTGCCACTTTGGAACATTATCAAGTGCCGTTTAAGATTGCCTTCTGCTGTTCTATGTCAACAGAAACCGTCAGGATTTAAATGTGATACATTTATATAATTTGGCTGAGTGATAATAGAGCTGGCAAAGAAAACGGAATTGTTTAAGTCTAAATTTAATACGGATGTTCCAAGCCTCCCACTTTCACACAAGATGTATCTGCCTGGGGCAGAGTAGAGAAAGGAGACACATTCATCTTTATATTCTTCAACATAAGGGCTCCTAGAGAATACAGCCATTCAACGTCAATCGTACTGTATAGTATCTCCATTCATCCTACAAATCAACTTTTATGAAATTTCAACTGTAAGAGGATATATATATATATAAAATATATGTATACAAAATAATCATTGAGTATGTTTTGTCATATTTTTATGGGCTAGAAACCGGGACTGGGCTGCCACCTACTACAAACAGAGCTTAAATGTAGGAGATTAAACCAAATTTAAAGTACTGTTGCTATACTAACTACATTTAAACCTTAAGAGGTTTATGAGGCCTTCATAATTCTCAGATTTGACTTGTAAAACAAGCAGGTTTCTACCCCACCCTGTGTGGAACTTCTTGAGGGAGGGGCCGGAGCCCAGCAGCACTACGCAGAGATTTCAACAGCAGCTGAAGCGCAGAATCATCACTCAGCAGCAATGAGGGCGGGTAGTGGGTGCCGACATATCCCAGAATGCCCTGGTATGAGGACAGGTCCAGTTGGTGCCAGGGCAGAGAGGTGGATTGGACCAATAGACTGAGCAGAGGAGAGTCCTGGAGGTTGAGGAGGAAATGAATAAAAAATGAATGAAGAAGGGACAAGAGGACTGACAGTGATTGGAAAACAAAATATTCTGGACTTACCGGCTGACTCAGGATTTGCTCCTCCTTTGCCAGAAAAACTAGCATGTATAGGAGGTAGACTAACATTGTGTGTGACTCCTTCTGAGTACCCGTGTCCTGTAGAGTTGGATATGTTGTCAGGGTGGGAGGTGTTTGCAAGTGGTCACTTAGGACACTAACCCAGTTGACTTGGCATAACACTTCTCCTAGAAAGAGGAAGCAACTCTTGGGACTTCCTCTCTCCACCTGCAGGCACAGGAAGGAGAGACAATTATCAAAAATCCACTCTGAATAGAAAACTAGAAAAGTATTGTATCTTAACTGACTGAGACCTACTTTATGCAAGATGCACATTCATTGCTAATACAGTTATGTTGAAATAGATCAGATTATCCTAAATATAAATACATGTATATTATTCATTTTTGGTAGGCTTTCACATTCATTGATAAGCAATAATAAGCAGCATTTCTGTTTGAATTACTTTATATGTTTAAAACTGTGCAGCTTCTGTACCGCAGCCTCAAAAGGTCCATGTGGGTCTCGAGAGACTGGAGCTTGTTTCCAGGAACAGAGAAGTCAAGCTAATAATAGGAGCTACTGTAGGGGTCAAAGACCTCAAATTTCAAATTAACAAGCTCCCCTGTGTGATCATGTCTAGACCAGTGTGCCGTGTAGGGGGTCGGGGTTTGGCAGTCGGAGAGCAAAGTGTCTCACATTGAATAGCTGCTCCATCAGCTGAGTGTCAGGGTGCAGGTGTCTCCAAGGCAGGCCGCGGAGGTGTGTGTGGTACAGGTAGAGAAGGTACTCAGGTGTATGGGGAGAGGTGCAGCTCTCACAGTACTGCATCATACACAGCCACAGTGCTCCTCTCTGGCCGGGGAGCAGCCGATCTGAAACATACACACAGACAAAGTTTTAAATAACTTAAACAGTGCAGATGAAAAAAGTAGCAGCACTTAAAAACACTCACTCATGTGTGTGTATAGGACTGCTGGGTACTCACCTCTGAACTTGTGATACAGTGTGTCAGTGCATTGAGCATACAGCCCAACCAGACGTCCTGCCGCAGTAGCGTCTGTCTCCAGCCAGGGGTAGCACTTGAGACTGGGACAAAGAGGAACCGATATTGACATCTTCTTTGTTTTTCATTTTCCTTTCCTTAGAAAGCACTCAACTGCTCTCTACATGTATCAACCAGGAGAATCACAGTACAAACCCGATGAGACTTCATTGTGACTTGGCTAAGTTCCAACTTAATAAATATCTATTGTGGTCTTTTGTCTCTGAGCTGTGTCTTGTTTGTGGTTCATTTTGTGTGCTTCACAGAAAAGAAATAAAAAAAAACTGTTCACTCAACATATTAATCTACTCTCCACCCGCAAAAAAGCAGGCAAAGATAACACTTTGGAGTCTGTGCTGACATCTGTTCTCACATCTGTTCCCCATCATCTAACACCAACGACTGCCCGAGAGCTGAGGGTGTGGGACGCTTACCCGCCGTCATCAGTGTCCAGAGGAAAGATCCAAGGCTTAAATAACTTCACAATCTTACTGTGGAGGTCCTGCAGAGCTGTGAAAGTGCAAGATAAATGTCACCTTCATACTGACAGAAACCAGTATTACGTTCCTCAATATGTGCTGACAGTTGGCGCTTACCTTTCATTATTTTGCCGCTCCCCACTGACTCTCTGGCACAGCCGCTGAGCTGCACGTTGATTAGACAACCTGCCAAATGTTCCCAGAAGGAAACCACATCCCTGATGTAGGGAGTCCAGGCTGAGTAGAGGCCAAAACTACGGAGGTCTGGCTTACTGAGACGACATCGCAGGAAGTAATCACTCAGCCAATCAACTGTCTCATCCACCTGTTTGAAACCAATGAAATCACACAGCCTTGTTGGATAAATAATTCATGTTTAAGCACAATATAATATAGTGAGACAGATAGGATGACATTTCTGCAAGAATCTGTACAACAAAAACAACATTAGTTACCTGTTGAGGGGAGAGGCTGATGGAGGGTCTGTAGGGAGAAGCTGGGGATGCGACAGCCCGGCCAGAGACGTCAGTGGTGCTGAGTGCGAGTTCAGTTTTGCTTTTGGTATTGCGGGATGGAGGTAAGCAGCCCAGCACTCGCAGAGTCACCTTCCAGCAATCAGGATTCAGTAACTGGTTTGAGGAGCCTGATGAGGTTTAGAAATGCCTTTGTTTGTTGAAGAAGTAAATCAAACACCTAAATCCAATATTCTTGAAATAAAAATACTACATAAAGATTTTAGTTCTCTGAATTTGCGGCTTAATTTTGAATCATTTTCTCTCATGAGGACCTAAACGACAAAAATGTACACACTTTCAGTGTTGATTCAGTAGCTTAATGGAATGATTCATCTAACCTTAGTTTCATTAATTCAATATTTCTGTTGGGAAGATGAGTAGGAGGAATTCTTTCAGAAGGATGAATGTGTTTTGATGAATCACTTAAATGAACAAGAGGACTAATTGCTCCAAATTGTATTACCAGCCAATGTTTAACATAAAAAGCAAAATTAAAAAACACACACACACACACACACACACACACACACACACACACACACACACACACACACACACACACACACACACACACACACACACACACACACACACACACACACACACACACACACACACACACACACACACACACACACACACACACACACACACACACACACACACACACACACACACACACACACACACACACACACACACACACACACACACACACACACACACACACACACACACACACACACACACACACACTCTTACTTACTGGTCATAAGCAGACGCAAGCAGTCGCTGTAGTGATCGGGAAAACGGTGGTGTAAAAGCCAGGTCCAGTGTTTGGTGAAAAGGTGAAACGGTGTGAGAAGTTCCGGCTCAGGGTCTTGGCCGCAGACGCAGAGAGCTCCGTGGACCAACTCCAGCAAGCGGGTTCTCTCCGAAAACACAGGATGGGCTTCATTCAGCCACTGAGACAAATCAAACTAGACAGGGAGAGGTCGAAGGGGTTTACTGTAACTGTGCTGCTTTAGGCATTTATCAAACTGTGTTGCATCTGTGTCAAGGCCAACCTTTGTGAGCAGCATGAAAATGACATCAGCACTGTCCAGGTGTAAGGATGTCACTACGTCTTGGTAGAGAAAGACGAGCTGATTGGGTGCTGAATTGGGAGTGAAGAAGGGGGAAATGAGTGGGCAGAGACGCCTCTGCTCCAGGATTGTCTTCAGGACACGACCACATTCCTCTGCATTTCCCTGGATAAATACCTGGACACAAAACAAGGTACAAAGCAATTCAAGCACGCTTCATTCCTTTAAGGAGTAACAAGAGTTAACCTGCTTGTTAGCAGGTGTTGTGTATGCACACCTGTCCCAGGATCTCTACACAGGAGGACAGGTACTGCCGTGTTGGGGGGTGTCGCAGCGTGTCTTCACACACAAAGGAGACCACCCGGTAGAAGGCCGACACCCCGACATGCTGCACGACCGATGATTTCTGTGCCTTATACATATTCACCAGAGCCCTGGGCACAAAACATGCATCAGTCAAAATGTATTGTGTTGTAGTACATGTTGTTAAATCAGCACGCTCTGTTTATACTGACGTAATAAAGTTCTCCGTGTGGACGGCAGCCTGGGCCAGGCTTTGAGCTGGAGGAGCCATGGCGTCGGCTTGAAGCTTCTTGACGTCCCTGCGCAGTGACGTTATCTGAGAGTGCACCGCCTCCTGCCTCTGGACACGCTCACACTACAGAGTTACGGAGAACACACACAAACACATTAATATATAACAGTAAACTATTATGAATATATATATTATGTAAAAAAATGTGGGTGGCTTAAGGGGTTTTACGGTGACAGTGATGTTTGCGGGTCCCTGGCACGGCTGCCCACCCTTCCCTTTACACTCCAGGGCCATGGTGACTTGCTCTGGTTGGTTCTTATACAGCAGAGGAAGGCTCTCCAGCAGCTCCTGCTCCATCGCCACCTGCTGGGCTTCACGTGCAACCGCAATCCTGACACCGAGATGAACAAGTATTTACTAATCACAGCGTAACTTTGTGATTTTTGTTTTGATGTGTGGTTTACATGAGTACAAACCACTGATGATGAGGAAATGTTTTAATGTTTGTATGAACTCCATGTACCTGGCCTGCTCCTGCAGGATGCTAAGATCCTCCTGCAGCAGTTCAGCAGCAGCTTTAGAGTCAGTAAGGCAGGTGGTGGGGACTTCAGCTACTGGCGACTTCTGCTGCTGCAGTACTGGAGCTGGACGGGGGACTGGATGCTTCTGCAGGTTGGAGAGGATACGATCCCTTGCTGCACACAGAGAGACACAAAAGCACAACATTGAAACTAGTAACTCCTAAAACAATACTAATATTCAAAATGGTTAACTTTTTATTAACAACTGAAGTGGACCATTTTGTAATCTTTTAGAGCTAAAGCATACATTTTTCGATCAGTACCATTGTTGAGGCTGGTGTAGTCAGTGAAGCCAGGGTTTTGAACTTGCAAGAAGATTGGCTCACTCTGCACCTTTTCCCACAGAGACAGAACCTCTCTCTCATCATACTGCAGACGCTCCTGGTCCACATACTCCAGCCACAGTTCCTACAGCAAAACATGACAGCACCAATTCAAATGCAAGAGCTACATGATGTACCAGTCCACAATGACATTCGACAAGCCTGTTACAATTTCTGTACCACATGTTTTTCATTAAAAAATGTAAACACACAAAGATAAACCCACCTGCTGCCGCTGCATGACCTGTGCCAGTCTGTGTGGTTCATACTCGGGAGGAAGAGAAGGAAGGTACACTTCCTGCTTCTGCAGAGTCTCATCATCCAACCATATGGCAAACACACCAAACAACCTGTATGCAACCAAGGAGCGGCGATCTGAGAGCCTGTTACCATTACATTACATTACATTACATTTCATTTAGCTGACGCTTTTATCCAAAGCGACTTACAATAAGTGCATTCTACGGTTACATACAAGAATCAGAACAACAAGAATCAAGAAGGTACAATTTCGACAAAAAGTTCAACTACAAAGTGCTATCAGTAAGAGCCATTTCAGTGCTACTAAAGTGCTACTTCCTTTATTCAAGGTATAGTCGGATACCACACTAATGGCTGCTGCTACCTGCCAAACAGCAAGGAGGAATGCATTTTGAGTAAACACATCAGAGCATCAGTGACCTACCTGACCAGCTCTGTGTGTAGCTGAGGAGAGGTGAGGTAAGGAGGGCAGGGATTTTCAGGACTTTCGTCGCCCTGGCTGTCTGATGAAGGGGTGTGTGGTGGGGGCACCCTGAGGGCCTGGCTGGCAGCATAGTGGAAGTCAGACACCTCTTGTATTCTCTGTCTCAGGTCTCTGAGTAAAGCAGCCTGAGAAGAGCCCTGGAAGAACCTTCTGCCGATACATCCACCTGCGACCAGCCTGATGGACAACACAAAGAGAGACAAAGTGCCTTCACATGGATTCTGCATTTTTCCTGGTTTCTCTGGCTAGGGATAGTACTGTGTGTGTACGCATCATACCCATACTCAGGTCCTGGTTGTCTGAAGTAGAGCTGTAGGAACTTCTGCCAGACCAGGGGAAGGAGGGGGTGGTCAGGGGGCGTGGCTAAGGCCTGATACGCCCAGCGGTACACCTGCAGTCGCTGCAGAGATGGTGCTACCGGCAACTTCAGCCTCTGCTGGGCCATCTGGCTCAGACACAGATGCACTGTTAACACCATCCACGTACAGCAGTACATGAACCAGCAGTAGACCAGACTGCTAAACACTCTCTATGGCACGGACCTTTGACTTTGGAAGTACTATGTTTATGTTTAGTTACAACTCATCTCACAAATATTATAGTACGCTGATGTTGTACATCAGGCAGCATTCAAAACTATTCTTCTACCTCTTAATATAGTTCATAATTAACAATGCAGATTAATTCTCGTCTGTCCTTTCATAACCCATTTTGTACAATGTATGACACTCATGTCAAAATGGCACTCATGTCATTGCAAGTGTGATTAATAACATGAATTATGTCCTGTGTTCTCCATTTAGACCGTGCACGTTTGCTTACTAGAATGGTTGTGACATACTATATATAACAGGATTATAATTACTTTTATTAATCACACTTGTGTTTACCCTGCCATGACACGTCAAGTTTTCTAGTCTTAGAGAAGATTCAAGTTGCAGCTTTCTGAACCATTTGAAGACTTGTATTATTATTTCTTGCTTTAAAAGGTTTAAAACTGCCAATAACCAATGAAACATTGTCAGGTTTGAAAGGAGTTTTTCGCTGACAGCATGACTGTCAAGAAAAACCTGAAAATTTGCAAGTCCTGAGTGTGACTGTGTCAAACTGCACTAATAAGCTAATTTCATTCAACCCGTGTATATTTAATGTCAATCAAAGGTTGCCATGGTGATGTAACTGCTAAGTGACTCAGCCCTGTTTCTGAGAAACAAAACGTAACCGTACATTTGATTACATAGTTATGTCTGCAACCAGCACGAGAATTCATACGTTTTGACCAGAAGTTATGTATGAAGAGTGGAAATGGGAGCAACTTTAAGATTTTAAAGCTCCTCTCCAGCTTTGGTGTGTCAACATTACATTACATTTCATTTAGCTGACGCTTTTATCCAAAGCGACTTACATGATATACAGTAGACCGTAGACACAGCAACGGTGAGCAATTAGGGTTAAGTGTCTTGCTCAAGGACACAACGACGCAGACTGCCGGAGCCGGGGTTTGAACCACCGACCCTCTGATCGAAAGACAGACTTGCTAACCACTGACCCACAAACTGTGATAATTAAAAAACTAAAAGATATTAAAAGGTTGACTTATGCTTTATTAGTTCAACATTTTGGAATCTTTTAAAAGTTCAAATAAAGTCTGTAACTGAATAAATGTGGATGCAGAGATTGTCCTTAAAGAGCTGAACATTTGCATATTCCAATGGTTTCTGTAGAGGAAAGTTTGCATAAGTAATTAAGAGTAAAAAATAAATAGAAGTTTAAGAATTGCATTGCAGTGTAAACACAGGTCTAATGAAGAAGGTTAGGCTTGTTTGAGGTGAACTGCGCCTCGTCTGAAAGGTGGAGAAGAGCAGAACTGCGGTCAAGTCTGACGGTTTTCAGCTGCCTTCAAAGAATAAACAGGAAGTCACAGAAACTGTTAGATCAGATCTGGAGGCAACTTGTAGTTTGCAGAACTTGTTTGGATTTATTCATACGTGTTTGTAATACGCACGTATCTGCATTGTATTTGTTCTTTTTCTGACCACGTGTGCATGACGTCAGAACAAGTCGGACACAAATCCAACAGATTGATTCTGTGCAGGACTGGCTCATCTCGAATGAGCCCAATATGTATGCTCATATTATATCCCATCTATTCAGTGTGAGTCATTCCAGTGAGCCAACATGCACAATACCAGCATAACTGTGCAACATTTTGTCCTCCACTAACTGTGTCCTGTATTGTAAACCTTTTTCTAAATGCTACTTCTACATCTCAACGAATGTAAAGCTTTGTGTCTGTATACCTTTAAGGCTTGTTCTGGGGAGATGTTGGGTTCTGACAGGAGCTCTTGCTCAATACAGCGTCTCAGCTGAGAATCCTCCTCAAACGTGCCCTCCATATTCAGCACCTGCCAGGCAAACCACACCTACAAACACGCAGACAGTCAGGAACTAATATGATCACAAGTACTTGCAGGTATTGTTGGTGTTTAGAGACCCTACCTCCGCACTCAGTGATTGGCCCTCTATGAAGGAGGGTGTGGCATTTCCAGCAATCCAGCTAACCAGGGAGGAGAGCAGACTTCGATCTCCATGGTAACCCAAGGCATTCTGCATGATGTATGAAAATGGTGAAATGTACAGCTATTGTTGGTGACACTGTGCTTATTAAGTGGTCCTAGCTCACTGGAGCTTTCCTGATGGAAATATAATAATAGTAAACTTTCATAATATAATCACTCATGATTATTTCACAGTATGAACTAGGATTCATAGCTTAAAGGTGAAAAAGGTTCAGCATCCCTCACCACCAAGCTGAGCAACCCGTGTTAATGTAATATTTATCTATAAAATGTTACTGAAGGCCGTTTGCAGTGCTAAATTCAGCATCTGCACTGGCGACCTACAGAGCCCATAAATAATACAAACATCTAACATGAGTGAATACCTTATGCTGTTGGTACAGAGTTTTCTGCACACATTCCTCCTGGATGCGTTTGAATGCTGCACAGCAGAGCTGATCCATGAGGAACAGCACTGTTTTGTCCCGATACCACAGGTTCTGCTGAGTCAAAACCCCCACCCAGAACTCCAGCACCGCTGCAGCACCGACACGGCCGGGCTGTGAGCTCTCCACCACGTGGCTCTGGAAGACACAACACACACATTTATACATGTACTCTTTGGAAAAGATGTATGGGATAAAACAACGTAATCATTTCACGAGACATGTTGCTTAAAAATGTAAGCCATTTTTATTAATTCTTTGGGTGCTTCTTTTTTCTTTTCTTTTTTTTTTTACAAATCTTGAGTAAATGTTACATTTTTCAAACCTATTTCTATATTATGCAGTTTATCTTGTGCACATGGTACCAACATTGTTTCTGAGTAAAATTCCAGTGCCTATCCTTTTCATATTAGTGACACCTACTGACATAAACAATGTAAAGACTTTGTTTCTCAACCCAGTGATTATTATGGTAATATTACACCTTTTTTAAAACTATTGTAAACACCTTGAATGTACATTTTCTGTGATGGCTGAAGGCAATACATCTTTCGAATAAAAGCTGGTTGTGACGGACCTGAATGACACTGTTCAGATGTCGGACAACGTCTCCATAGTTGGTTCCTGTGAGCAGCGGTGCGACCCGGTGAGCAACCTGCTGCGTCACACCTTGAGGACACACGCTGTCGTACTGCAAGAACAACTGGATACAACTTACAAACCTGCAATGAACAGAGGGCGACGTCATTTAGAATAAGGTGTAAGGTGGCTGCTACAATACATATCTCTTGTGGGGTGTGTGTGATCTTTCTTACTGAGAGTTATTGAGCAGGTAGAAGCTGAGCGGGTAGGTCGGGGGTAGGATGTTGTCCAGGAGATGCACAGCAGCTCTCAGGTGACGAGATTGAATCAGACTCTTCAGCAACCCGACTCCATCGGTGCAAAAGTGTTCGAGGCTAGAAAAACGCAAGAGAAGATCTCAATTCAAATTCCTTGTAGAAATCAACCGCAAGTATCAGGCACCGTGCGAGTACACACCTATGCCCCGCTGTTGTCATGGCAATGGACAGGTAACATCCAATAGGGATGCCTGCTTTTACAGCCCTGATAACAGAGTGCATGCTGGGAGAGTGTGTAAGCTCTGGAGGTGGGTTGGACACCAAAGCGGGGCCTGACCAGGCTCCTTTAGGGTTCTGTGCGTTGCCATGGAGCTTCAGCCTTAGCAACAATTGCCAAGCCCATTGACTAAAGGATGCTTCAGGAGAAACGCCCAAACGAAGGACGCTGGCCAGGTAAGACACCTAAAGGGAGAGGGCAAGAGAGAGAAAGATGGAAAAACAAGCCATAGTGCAACACGAAACATCCGCGAGGAAGGAGAGGCTCCTCACCTGTTTGATTCCCTCGGATATGAGGCCGCTGTACGGTTTGTCAGTGAGGTACTTCTGGTAGGCTTCAGCCACCAGCAGAGCCACTTCGCTGTGGAGAGATGAAGACAAGGCCAAGGAGCCATCCTGCAAGAGAAAACATGTTTACCTACAAACCCACGATTGCACTCGTGATGCCTGGACACTGTTCAATGAGTCAGCGGCTACCTGTGTGTAACCCCAGTTAAGACCCTCCAGTATGACGCAGGCCAGACGGTTCTCCACAGCAGACAGAGGATGTTGGAGCAGCCAGGCGCCGATCACACATATTTCCTCTGGCCGCGGCCGCCACAGACTCAAAGGCAGCTCTTTGCACAGGTACAGAGCCACCTAACGCACACAAGAACCCAAATGTTCACACAGACAAAACAAAGTCAGAGCGGAACGACAAATACGATATTTTCCTCTCAATGTAGACAACCGCATGCAGTTAAGTCTTTGTTGAATAGCTATACCAACCATTCCCACAGTTTGTATGGTCTCTCTCAGTCTCTCCAGAAGCACAGATATAACGTAGGGATGGGCTTTTGCGATGGCAGCCAGCAACTCTCTCCCCACCTTAGAGTAAGTTTCTCTTGTAGTCACACTAACATAAGACACCTGGAGCAGAGAAGAGGAGATGTAAAAGAACAAGGGACTGTAAGTTGTCTAACAAAGGAACCAGGTGGATTACTTTGGTCTTCTGTATGAAAAACACAGTATATAAAGTATCTGAGTATTCAGTAGCTTTGTTAAATCACTTTACATCTTTACAGTTTACATCCCTCTGCTAGTGTTCCTTGTGCAACTCATACCTGGTACATCAGCAGAGATATGGTTGTGATGAATGCGGGGTCAGAGTGCTGAGTCGGCGTGGCCATGTGTGCTAGTGCGGTGAGGAGGGAGATGCCATCAGAGCTGTTCACGTCACAAAGCCAGTGCTCAAACCTCTCTTGGTGTTCTGGGTCTGCAACAGACGCATACAAATTACAAATGTAATATATGATGGTGACAATTATCAACATCAGACTGAGAAGAATAAAGTTGACTTTGTCTGGTTTTAAAATCTATACACGGTAGCTCTATCAAGTGTCTTGGAAATTGAGTAGTTGGTACCTCTAAGAGCCTGAATGCAGGAGCGCGTGTCAGTAGCAGTGCCGAGTGTGTCTGGTTCTGCTGTCTCTGCACACTGCATAACATAAAGGACCCTCCACAGCATAGAGCTGGACAGAGTGCCATATGGCATCTCTGACATAAACAACCAAATTCCCAATCTGTAAGAGACAAAACAAATGTTAACTCATATAAATAAATTATTTCCAGTTAAATGGAAACTTGAAGCCAATTGCTCACCGTTTGTTTCTGAGCACATGTAACACAGCTCTGAGGAAGAGATTGTCATATTCCAGCTGCAGTTTGTCCAAAGACAAAGAGTGTGCTTGAGAGCTGGATCCACCAGCACCAGTTACACTCACATACTGGGCCCAGTGATCACTGACATAGCACACTGTCATTCTGAGGAAAGAAAGGAGACAACAAGATGAATATGTAATGTTAAACACTGTATGTATAGTTTGACTGTATATTATTGGTGCACTGACCGTATGATGTGTCCTATTCGTTTAACTAGCTGCCTGTATCGTGCTCTGTTGTAGGTTTGAAGACCAAGAGCCAGAATCTCATTGAGTGAGGAGGCGAAAGCAAAAACACGCATCATCTTCTGACTGGAACAGGCCTTGGGTTGATACACACCTGGAAGGAAAGTGGTACGTTAGTTCATTCAGTGAGTGATGCACACCAACAGACAGACAGATAGACTCTCGCACCCTGCTTGCTCATCCCCAGCATGTGTGTAAAGAGCTGCTGGAACGGAAACTGGGTCAGCAGGGATATCAGATCATCTTCACAGAGCAACAACCAGCTGCTCTCTGGGTCCTCATCCTAAACACAGAGAAAAGAAATGCAGTTGGAGGCTAAATGAACACACACTGTACTCTTTTTAAAGAAATAAGTAATGACAGCCTCTATTTTACACCTGTTTCACTTGCTTAAAGTGTTTTTAAGGCAGGATGCAAAGTGGAGGCTGCTTTTTCTTATAAATAATGTAAATAACAAGCCATTTCATAAAAGAAAATATGTGAAAGATTAAAAAGTAAAGCTTAATAATAGAATTACAGTATTTTGACATGTTACTGTTTTGCTAAATAAAATGTGTCTCGAAGGTTCCCAAAACAAAGAGCTTTCTGAGCACATTTGAACATATTTGCACCGGCAGCAGTCGTCGTTTTATGCCAGACGAGACTGATATTTAACAGTCAAAGGTGTTCATTTGGCATTTATTTTACAACAGCTTTGAATATGACTCAGCACATCACAACAAAGACCAGAACATTGGGATTTATAAATTCATGTCACATTCTTTTGAGAGACATGCAGACTTTTTAATATAACAGCATCACAATCAGTGAAGGAAAAGAAAAGAGAAAAATAAAACTTCATGACAAATCGAGCTCTTCTTTCTTTTGATTAACAATTCTTCCTATCCCATATATACCCACAAATGAAATTGTCCATCATATGAACTTTGCTCCGTTTCTTTAGATAATTATTGCTTTTCAAAACGTTTTGTTTGTTTACTCAAAATGTATTCAGTTATGGCCCTTTTAAACATACCTCCTCTCCCGCTTCATCCACTAGTGTCCAGTTCCCAGACTCAGGTCCAGAAGCTGCTGAGCTCTGGCTCTCGCATGGCTTCAGATGTCCCAGAAACTCTGCACGGTGTCTGAGTCAAAACACAGGAGCCACTGGTTAGGGATGTTAGGTTGTTAGACCCTGAAAGGATGCACACTCATGGAAAACTAAAGACTTAGAGCCGGAGTGCAGAGTTCAGTCAGTGATCAATGGAAAAGAAGAAGAAAAAAAAAATGAATGAGTGTGCATGCATGAAGTCTCTGATATTTACCCTGCAGGCGACATTAGGACGGCCAGAGCTTGCATAAAGGGCAGCACTCCAGAGGTGTTCCCCCAAACTTGGATCTGAGGCAGAAATTGGCAAGGCAACTTCAGTCACTATGTACAACCAATGCCATGACAACACCAAATTATGTCTCTAACTAACCTGAAGGAAGGGTGCAGCCCACTTTCCCACCCCAGCAGGACAGCATAGAAGATGACACAGCAGGTACAGGTGCTCTCCTGACCCTCCAACATGCAGCAGGACTGCCACCTGGAGAATTGACCAGAATCATGTAAGTAAACACAACAACACCTCGAACAATGGAACATAGAGCAAGACAAGTGGTCCAGTGGCGTGTGTGTGTGTGTGTATACCAGTCTCTCCAGCCACTGATGGATGTCTGTCTGGAACTGTGTGTCATCCAGGACTCTACGAGTGAAGCTAAACAGGACACTGATGGCCTCTTTCAAAGGTTGGAGGGAACAAGGCTGTGTTTGGCTGCCAGAAAAATCTGATAACAAAAAAATATACACAAAGTTGATGAATGGTCTATACTTCACAGTAGTATTATGCATGAGAAGCATGTTTGTATCAGGCATGTTACACCACTTGAATTTCCCTTAGGGGATCAATAAAGTACTTATCTATCTATCTATCTATCTATCTATCTATCTATCTATCTATCTATCTATCTATCTATCTATCTATCTATCTATCTATCTATCTATCTATCTATCTATCTATCATGCCATGTAGAATGTATACATCTCTCACCTTTCAGGAGACAATACAAGTATGATTCCACCTGGAGGCGTGACAGCAGAGCAGTGTACGCATGTAGCACCACCTTCTGATGGAGCAGTTCACTGCGAGCTTCAAACAGTTTTCTCAGCTCAGCCAGCACACTCTGATTGAACTCTGCCTGCTGGAAGCGGTGGTACCCACACACCTTAGACTGATCTGCACACACACCCTGCAGGGGAGGGATTACATGGACTGTGTCATTACAGCCGAAGACTATGAGTTCATAGTTTTCTCTACACACTGTATTTCTGCTTTTTGTTTTAAGCGCCACACCTGAAGAGTGAGCTGTTCATCTTTGAAGCTCCAGAGACGATTCTGTGTACTCTTGCAGTCGGAGGACTGTGTATGTAGCAGTGTGTGAGATTGGGTCAGCTGTCTACGACAGCGCCAGTAATTCTGCAGAAGTTCGGTCAGTTCGTGGTTCTCTTGCCGAGCCAGAGCACAGAACTGGGCAGCACACACTTTGACACCCTCTAACCAAGCTCGCAAACCTCCACCGGGCTCCCAAACACTCAGCTGCTCCAGCGAGAATGGCTGCAAAAGACCAACACAAGGTGATCTCACATGTTAATACATGTGTAAATGTAAGGACACAATGAGTTTAGTGATATAATAACTATGTTATTATCTAGGTGGGGCCAAAACTGACAAAATAAAATATCAGAATATTTGAATGTTTATACACATAATATAATGTTGGAGGATGACAAACTGTTGGAGAATCCCACATAATGTGGATCCACTCAGGTGAAGGCAGTTATTGTTCAATCAGTTAGAACAGTCTATCTATAGAACAATAATAAGCTACACTTAGTCACTTTAAAAGCAAGACAAATACATTGAACTGAAATAACCCATTACAATCACTATAAAACCGTTAACTATTATATGTTAAATGTACTGACAGATTAAAACGTTTGCTGAAATGGGGAATTAATGTGCAATTGCATTAGAAAATTAACTTATTTTACCACAAATCAGTTTATGACTATTATTTTGCCAACAGCAAATACATTCTTAATCTTTTAGAATCCGAGCCACGTTATAATGTGCTACCATTTAGATTTTGCCATATTGTTTTAGGGGAACGACTTCGACAATCTTTCAAAACTGAGGTTTTGGACAACAAATACAATGTATGTATAATATACACTATATTTAAACCTACTCATTCTTTTATTATTGGAAAACCCCCACAGCTGTACTCATAATCTAATTTATTGTTATCTCTTGTTCTATGGAATTACCTGAATTTCTGGAGCTGTCTTTGGTAATTCTGGGTAGAGTTTGCTTCTAGAAAGTTCTGCTACAGACTCCACAGGCTGCAAACTTGGGGGGGAAGAATCCTGCTCAGGAAGCGCCAACACTGCAGGTCCCTTTTCCCTATTTTTCACAGCTTCCTCGCAGAGCTTTATCACAGAGGCCTCCTCCAATGTTGAGAGAGAGGGGTATAGTGCAGGGGCACTCAGGGCATTTGGGATCTGAAACCGGGTTGAAACACACAGCTGGTTCCACGACAGTTTATCTTTTTCCAACTCGGTGGTCTGTGCTGCAACTTTAAGCTCAGCCCCATGAGCTGCCACCTCTCCGTCCTCCTCTTCCTCGTCTTTTGACTCTGTCAGATGCACTGTATCCTGTGATGTCTGAGATGACTGTAAAGTCTCAGTTAACACTGACGTGTATAACGCATGTGATGAGGAGGTCTGCTGTGTCTCACAGGGAAGATCTGATGTCTGTGTTGTGGTCTCAGGGGGCGGCTCATCCACTGGCTCCTGATATGGCAGACTGAGGGGGATGTCGGTGAAGCCAGAAGTGGAGGCCTCATCAAAGACAGCTGAGGGAGCTGTGGCTCTTTTGTCTTCCTCTGCCTGCTTCTGCTTCCTGACCAGCTGAAAACATAAAACAACATTCAGAGAAAACAACATGATTAACAACTCAGCATATGCTTTAGCTACATGTGAAAAATGTTATGTGACTAAGACACAAACACTATGACGAATGAGGCAAAACTAACACATTATTATGTCTCAGTCCAGTGTCTGAGGGATTAGCTAGGGAAAGATACATTGAGTGTCAAGGACTTGTTTAATTACCTGAGATTTTCCGCTGGTTTTTGCCTTGGTCTTCTTTGGTCTCGCAGCCTCCATCTTTAATGTCTGCTCACATCAACTTTTCCCACCTACTTAGATCCCCTTGACATGCAGCTGACTGAGATGTCTCCTGATTAAAACGATGCTGATCGACTGTCATCAAACAGTCCTCACAAACAGCAACCATTAGCTGGATTAGCAAGCGAGGTCTATCTTGTGATAAGCAGCTAGTGGCTGGCTGTGTTGAAAAGATAAACACTTGCCACGGGTTGTAAACAAAGCACTGCATGGAGAAAAGCCTCCGTCAGAGGATAGCAAGGCAACAGCTAGCATGTATTTTAGCGTAGACACAATATCTATGGAATACATGTTTGTAAAAACGAAACTAGTCCCTGCTGATTATACTCCATGTAGCTAACATAACTACACAACTGACGGCGCGTTGCCAAAGCTAAACTCCGCTAACGCCAAGCTTTCAGCTCGTTATTAAGTCATTTATTTACCAGCGGCTCTACGTTTTCAGTTTTGTTGCTCACATGATCAAAATAAGATGATAACACGTCGCCCCGTCTGCTGGTCAGCTGTCATTTGTTTTGTTTGTTCTAGGAATTCTGCAATCGTAATCACGTGACAACTCCACCTCTCTACGGAAAGTCAGAGAGCCCAAACTACAGTCCACGAACACAGTAAACACAACCGAAAACCACACTGGCGTTCTGAACAGATGAACATCACTCTTTAATGCAGTGGTTCCCAAAATGGGATTTGTGTTTATAAGTGTTTGTAAAATGTATTTATTGCCATATAGACAATAGTTGAGTATGAGGTTAAATCCGCATTGTTTTCCTTACTCAAAGTCACAGACATTTTCTATACCTATTCAACGGGTGTAAACAGAGTTATTTGTGCTGTCACAATGACTTGTAGTGACTATTAGGGACATTAGGATCTTAACATATTTTCTGTAATACTAGAGAGTACATGTGGCGGTAAATGCAATTACACTGACTTCCTATACTTCCAAACGAGATGCCCATCATCTTCCTCAAGTAGGCTGCCAAGAGGATGGCAGCGCATTTAGGGTTCACAGCACTTGTCGCCTGTGTAAAAAGACTACAGTTTTTGAAATATGCCTCAACACATCAATAATTATCAAAAATGACTAGAAATTCTAGAATATTTCACACATACCATTACTCCATTATATGTTATCTGAATGGACTGTTCTCCTTAACTGAATTGGTTAAATGTTGAAGGTTTTGTCAACATTTATAAGTGTACATGGAAGGAGGACAAGAGGTATTGAGTTTGGTTGGTAATACTTAATTATCAACATATATTTTCCAAGAGAAAGGTCAAATCAAGACATATTTGTCAAGACACACAAATAAACAGTCCTCCCCAGTGCAGAGTTGACCCTGTCATCTGGTGTGGTGATTGTTTACTTTGATCTCAACAAAGGGGATTATACCCAAGAAAAATAACCAACAATTTAAAAAGTAATCTAATTACACTGCAATTAATAACTTCTCAACTATGTAGTCTCTAATAGACTTTTTAAAACACCTTGCCATTTCCAGCAGTGTTTATATAAAGGCACAGACAGGTCACGAGTCACAGAAAAAAACATTTATTTACAATTGTATACTACGATGATAAAAAAAGAAAAAAGAAAATCCCTTTAAATTGCTTTCCCTCCCACCGCTCAACCAAACCAAAGATAATTGAATGTCCTAAGCCTGTGGGCATTTGATCACAAGGAACATATTAAGTGCTAGTTCTTATAATTACAGCCGCAGTTGACGTGACCAGCCATTCAAATCTCTTTGATTCAAACCTGATTGTATTTCCAATCCAGCTGCTCTTTGACATTATCAAATAAATGTGTGTCACAACTAACAAATTATCATTCACAGCATCCAGCCATCACGTCATGCAACATGTCACACAGTTTATCAGTCAGTATCCTGAATCGCCCTGGCAAGTCATTTCAATTTAGGAAATCGACACTCCAGATGACATGCTACAGTGCAGGAGAAAGGATGAGTGAGACAGTGAGAAGTACTAAATTGCTGGTAGATCATAGTTCATAGACTAAATATATAGTTTAAAAATCCTACATTTTAAGTTACAGGTGAAATTGTGTATCCTAATAAACTCTCAAAAAGACAACATAATTGAACATACATAAAAGCTGCTCTTTGTACACACATTGATAAGTGGTTCAGCTACTTTTCCTGCCAATTAATTGTTATCAATTGTATGCTGTTTGTCTTGTGGTTCAAGTTGAAAATACATGACACATATGTTCAAATTCTACAATCACATAATAATGTTAATAGGGTGAAAACATTAATTATTGTTACTCTCGTGATTACAGAACTCTTATGTTTTTCCAGAAAACCTGAAGAAAATGACAATGCTTGATATAATCTGTTTTACCAAACAGATGTAAAATCTCCACTGGCAGAGTTCATTATCCATCCACTACCTTCTGCTTAAGTCTATTCAAAGACGAGGCACATACGTCTACTGTGAGCACGGTGAAGGACTGTTCGGAGGCTGTGTGTTTGCGAGAGGTTTGACAGGCTGTTTGCTTTGTGCTTTTATGGAGGGTTGGTGAAGGACTGCAGGGTGGAGTTATCTGGAGTTCTGTGTCCTGGCTGTTTAATGTTTGTAAAGGAAGTTGTTCTTGCTTGTACGTGTGACTTGAAGCGTCGCTGAAGGCGTCAGGTGTGTGGTGAATGTATGCTTGACTCAGAGCCAAACTGAGGATCTCTGTCTTTTCCTTGTAGAAGCGCAGCTCTATACCTCGACGGCGAGCCAACACCAGCTCCCTCTGCACCACCTGCAGCTCTTCCCCGAGTCGCCCCGGTGACCTCTGCTCCCGTCCGAGCCAATCCAGAGCCATGCTGCTGCGTATATACTCATCAAATCCTCGCTGAGAGTAATAGGAAATCACACTCTGAGGGGGAGGAAAGAACATAAACAGTCATCATAAAGTTAGCTGAAACCAGGGATGAGACATGACCTTGGAATGACCTGTACCTGTCGCGAGCACTGCCTATCCCTCAGAGCCTTCAGTATCCCATTCCACTGCAACAACTGGAAAATTGTCATCATCTCCTACAAAGGGAACAAGAGGGGGAGAGAGTTGGTGAGAAGGAGACACACACACACACAGAGAGAGAGAGAGAGAGAGAGAGAGAGAGAGAGAGAGAGAGAGTATTGTGCAATTCCATGAGTAATGACTTGAATAACAAACCCAAAAATCCAGCTCTGTGTACATAGGTTTGACAAAGATAACATATTATCAAGGTATTTCTTGAGCTCACACCATAACTGTGGATGATTGGTTTGAAAAGATTTTGTAAATCTCTTTGCACCAGGTAGGTTTCACCCTGATTTATAAAACACTGTCTCACTGACCAGCTGTGTTAAGAGCTAGTGGCATTAGTGTTAAACATAGACAGCCATTAACTGTGATTGACCTAATGAGACACATATGGAAACATAACACACAAGTTGTCGGGGGTTGAAGTCCATGTTGTGTCTGCAGGTCTGTTTCCAGCTATGCATCCACCCAGTGCTACTTAAGGATTCTGTATGACTTCCAAGATAACACCTCCTGGTTTGACTGCATGTATACATCATCTGAAGCACCGGCAGCCGAATACCGTATCACTGATGCTGAGTGTGCAGAGATTGTAATGTATATGTGTGAATACATTTCTTTGTGTGTATGTGTATACAGGTGTGCACATATGGAGGTGTGTATATTACTTGGAAGCTCTTTAGCAGGAATGAGATAATGGACCCATTTCCTCCTGCCAACAACCCTCTTACTGCAGACATATGCTTATTTACACAAAGGTGGACATATTAGATGTTTCATACTATGACTCCCTGCCTGGGTCTAACTGAGGGTAAGCTGGCATGGGAATAAATGAGCAAAACCAGGGGGAGCAATGATAACAATGGCGGGTGGACTAACAGCCAAGTGGTTGTGATTCTTGTTATGTTTGTCTTAATAATACCTAATTATGTAAAATGATACCGCTTTAATTGGGGTCCAATTATAAATAGACAATTTAAGAGCCCTTAGCAGCAAAGTGCCCCTTTACAAAGCCTGAATCCTTTGAAGTAAATAGATATTTCACGCAAATTACCACATGATATAAGAGCCCAGCTAGAAGAAAAATAGGCCATGGCTTTATGATTTACCTGAAACTCCAGCATTGTCTTTCCTACGTGGGAGTGGAGCAGCAAACTGTAGGTTCCTATGCTGGTGCTTGAGTCACAAGCATCTTCGACAGAGACCTTTA
This sequence comes from Cottus gobio, assembly GCA_023566465.1. Classification (NCBI taxonomy): domain Eukaryota; kingdom Metazoa; phylum Chordata; class Actinopteri; order Perciformes; family Cottidae; genus Cottus; species Cottus gobio. The sequence continues at coordinate 16,927,888 of CM042218.1, read as the reverse complement.
CAGAGACAACAGTGCAGGTCAACATTCATGTTGCGACTAAATTCTTGTAACAAAAATGAAATACTGTGTGTTTGCACTGGTTCACACTCACATCACTGTCTGTGGCCGCCTGCTGCAAACTCTGAGTGATGAACTGAGGGTTGATGCGTCGACACGGCAGCTCGTTCACAAGTGAGTTCATCAGCGCCACACGAGCTGCATCCCTCCGAGCCTCTGCCTGAGTCTCACACACCTGCGGATGAGGAGACGATGAACATAACGGGTTAAGATGTCAAAAAGAGTGCAAAAAGACGTGAAACCTTGTCAATTCAAACAGAGGTTGGGTCTGCTGATACATGTGAGCCTCGGGTTGACTGATTTGAGTGAACAAGTTCGGTCTGTAAACGGGCGCCCACTCTTAGTCAAATTATGATTTTTTTACACTTCATTACAGCTAATCATGGGATCAGACCTCAATTCATCAATGTTATTAGAACATAAGAGGCCTTCACAGATAACCAATCACATGCCTTCTCTGAGCTGGGGGCTGCTGTCTGGGTCACAATGAGCCCATTGAGAGGCATTGTTGGATTTAAACAGCACAACATCAATTTAAATAAACCTAAAAGTGTATGTGACTGTGTTTATCCCTACTAAATGACCTTCAAGTGTTGCTTGTAAGCTCATACCTCTGAAGGGAAAGTTGATATCAGACAACAAATATTATTTTAGAATTTAGTTTAGATCTAGTCTGTGCTGCTGCAGCAAAAAGAAGAGAACAAATTGCAGATTAAACTGTATTATTATTATTATTATTATTATTATGTAAGTGCAGTAAATAATAGTTACTTTAAAGGTACAGACACACTAAAGTATAACAAACTAAGTAATGTGCTTTTTATTACATTTACAACTGGTGTTTCCACGCTCTCTGCAATTTCACCATCAAGAGAGACATATCACCTGCATCATGTATCTTCACAGTAGTTGTAGTTTATTTATAGTCAAATGTGTGTACTTCCATCGTCATGGAGGACAACTGGTGTTTCATTGACACGGGTCAGGCATGTGGGATGATGATAAACACACCTTATAGTTACCAAAGCAGCTTCCTCCTGGCAGGGTGACATAGCAGACATATGGAGGACCAGAGGCCGCGGCAGACTCGTACAGCAGCAAGCTGTCTGAGTGGATGGCCGTGTCCCCAACAGAGCCATCGGATTCACTGGAGGAACCAGTTAACGGACCGGTCTGCCTCTGCTCCCAGAAGTTATGGAGCATGGCCACTACATTCACTGCACACATGGTGAAGACGGTTTAAATTGAATTTGTAAAATATTTCTATATATAACTCCTCTGTGTTATCATCACATGTTTCTTTGGTCCCGCTCTAAGTAAACTTATAAGAATACGTGTAAATGTTAACGTAAATATAAAAGCCAGACATCTGCAATTCAGAATTCCCAGACAGTGTTTATTTAAGTAGAATTAGGAGCTGAAAGTGGCAGACCATAACTTATACAAATCAGTGTTTTGTAACGCTTTGAGCTTATTCTCACTGAAATATGTTTAAACGTTTCCTGCGTCCTTCACTTTGTGCCAAACTATTGGCTGCAGCTCAGTCTATGGCAGCCGGGATACGAAGACTGACACTTGTTGAAGAACTACTTTGCAAGAAATATAACAAAGTACAATCAGTTACAACAGTTACAACAGATTATTTTATCTAAAACAAAAAGATATGTCCATTTTCTGTTGAAAGCAACATTGAAGCTCCTCAGTGACTCACAGTCTTTGGTGGTGGCGTCAGTCTCACTCTGGGATAGGTATGACATGATGCTCTCCTCCATCTCCACCTCGCTCATCTTCATTCAGTGTTTACTTCCACAGCTGCCTCAAATAAAATCAGTCCACTTTTCAAAATGATCCACCAAAACAGCACACATGACGCTAGAAATGAGCAACCACCTCTGTTCAGGATGGGAACATCACAAGGAATACACTCAAAATGTGAAAGCCCCTCTACTCTCCTTTTCTCCCCATCTCCTCCTCCCCTGTGTGAACTTCCCACCAGGGTTTCTTTTTGAACCGGACCACCTTTGTCACCCTTGGTGCCAATTAGCTCAGAGGGCCCCTCACTCTTTCTATACACACACACACACACACACACACACACACACACACACACACACACACACACACACACACACACACACACACACACACACACACACACACACACACACACACACACACACACACACACAGACACAGAGGTGCAGAGCTGGAATGCTGAGCCCCTCCCCTCCGGCTATGCAGCTGGCTAATCCCTGAACAAAGTTGCCAAGTTAAACCACAGATGGCACAATGCACCACCTCGAGGAACAGGAATAATATGAATTTGTGAAGGTATATTACTGGATGATTCATTTTATACCAAATACACTCAGTGCCCACCATGTTAGGGACAATTCTACCCAAGATGAAGTGCATAAGATGTGTGGGGGTGGGATACTTTTGACTTCACACACTAATTTGAGATCACGGAGCCCAGGGTCTGAGCTCCATTCACCCTCTTCAATATGAATGCCCATTGTTCAAGTCTGAATTCACCCGCTCTCTGAAAGCCTCTTACATTTAAATGAACCAAATTCTGAGGCAGAAGTGGTTTCTTAGCTCCTAAGTCCTCTTATTTTATCATGCATCAGTTGAGGTTTGTCAGCGTCACAGATCGTTGGAGTATGCATGACCATTTCATGCTGAACGTGTTGGTGTGTTCTGGAGCATGTTCGTTCCCACATGCTTTTATCAAACTCTACGTTTCTGATTGGTTGCTGGGAAGGTGGAGATAGCAATCTATTCAAGCTACAATAATAGTTGGGAGATCTTTGAATAGACAGAGAATAAACACACTTTTAATTAACTGGCATTCTGTTTGATTCTTAAAGCCACTCCCATTAGTCAGCAGTATAACCAAAATTAACCTGAAACTACACTCATGGCAAACATTACTTAATAGATTTATATCTTTTGTTCCCATCATGAAGTTATTATGAGAGCATAAATTAAATAGAATATACTCACTGGACTACCAAGAATGTTTAACACAGGTGCATATGAGGCCCTGTCAGAATTATTTTTAAATTTTCCTTAGACAATTCTTTTGAACATAGAAAAACACACCTCATTAGTAATTTAAAAGGTTTATTTATCAATCATACAGCTTCATTATAAGGAGTTGATATTAAAATAACACTGTACATTTAACATGCAAGTTAACTACAGTTCAGATAGAAAAACATCTCTTCATTCAAAACATCTCGTCTTCTTGACAGTGTGATGATGTGTATAGTTTTCTCTCAGTATGGAGCAGTTGAGGTGTTGCAGAGACACTTTGGCTGAATCTTTCCATTAACTATCATGTGTTTTCAACTCTTCAGACCAAAAGAGCTGAGGGACCATATAGCATGCATAGTAAACAGAAAATAAACACGCAAATTAAGTCTGTCCATCTCTGCAGTTATCCCCAGAAGGAGGCACAATCTACACTCGACTTGATGTTATTTTCATTCTCCCTCCTGGATTTGGTGACCAAGTTGGCTTCTCCTTTCTGCAGACGTCTCCTCTGTGCAGCCTTCTGCTGTTTGCCGAGCTGTGTCCGCACCTTCTGACGGACTACCTCCTGCAGGACATACGAAAACACAACAGCTGGTTACTACAGATGAATGTACAGACGCACGTTTGTCTCTGCAAGGCAGACACCACAGTATGTAGACATTTTGTTTCTGCTTCAAGTCAACTGTCAAATTGAAACTCCATATGAAAGCTCTTTAGCAGCACCTACAGGACATTTTAGTTATTTTCACAAGTGATACTAGGATTTGCTACATTTAGTAAAGTGTTCCAACTAGACAAACTGAATGTTTGTATTTTATAATGGCACTGTATTAGTTTATGGCGCTCTCACATTCACGCTGGAATAATACACTTAACTGCAGACAGCTGTGTGTGTCTGTGTTTTTCTTACCGGCGGTATTGTGGAGCAGCCTCCTATGCTGCCCACTGTACCCTCACTGTCTGTCCTCATCCTCCTGTGCTCTGCCATGTGGAGAAGACTGTCTGAGTCTCTGCAGGAAAACACACACACACACACACACACATAACAACCCAATTGCTATTATGGAAAAACAAAAAAAACACTGTATAATTTACATGTTTTACATCCTTGATTAATTTGATGCAAATTATGCTATATTTTATCCTCTGAAAGTTATGGACCAGGCATTCGTAATAACTGACTTAACATGATTTGTTGGCTCTCTACCACAGCTACATGTGGCGAGTTCAAACTTGATATCATCTTATCATGATGTATATTGGATTATGATAACTGGGTTTACCTGAAGGGTTTGAACTCTTTGTTGGAGGTAGAAAGGTCTGCCAGCTCTGGACACTCATCCTCATTCAACTCTTCCTCCAAGTTCTTATCTGGCTCTTCATCACTTCTTGCAGTAGATGTTGTCTCAATCTCTTTTTGTTCTTCCCATTTTTCACTCTTGTTCTCCTCATTTTGGATGTCTGCATGCGAGTCACTGACTTTCAGACCTTCCAGTTCCAGCATTGCATGCTTATATTCCTCCACGTGCACACCCTCTTCTTCTTTTTCTAGCTCCTCGTCTGTTTCCTCTTCGTCATCATCGGTTTCCTCATCATCATCATCATCTTCCTCGGGTCCAGCTGGGTGTAGCATTGCGCCATCTCTCTCGAGGTCTTTGCTGAAACCGCTGGCTGAGACGTCGACATCTAGAGAACAAGTCCGCCTGTAGGAATAAACGGTGACAACAAAAGATCATATAAGACTTGCTTTTTACTTCCAAATAACGATAAGATTAAAAAAAATGAACAATGCAAAATATAATTTTTCTAAACACTTAAACAATGGTCAAGTAAATAAAATCCAGTTGTTTAATTGCATAACACAGAGCAGACAACATGAGGTTTTCCATCAAATATCTAAAATTAACACAAAGACAATTGTCATTGAATGTCAGAGGTTTTACTGCAGCTCAACATAACTATGCGTAGTTACCTGATGTCTTTGAAGGTTGGAAAGAGCTCGCTTTCATATTGGTATCGTCTGGCAAAGAAATCTCTGATACATTTGACATCTCTGTCAAAATACCTATAATCAAAGTTAGGAAAAGTAAACAACGGATACATCTTTATGTCTGTTTTAATGATCTTAGGTGTTTGTTAATTCTCAATTTTATAACTGAGACACCAACCATTCAGCATTTGTATGTGTGGTGGACACCATTTGAGGGAAGTCAATCATAGTTATGTGGTCCTGGTCGTCCAGCATGAGGTTGAACTCGTTAAAGTCTCCATGAATCAGGCCGTGATTGGCCAGTTTGACTATGAGCTCCATGAACTCATTGTACAGGGAAGATGGATCCTGCAGGTTATGCACCTGACACCTGGAAGACAACAATACACACTAAATTATATAAAGGGACAGAGAGTAGGAAATGTGTGTTACTGCTATCACTAAAGTAATATATAAAGCAAGAAAGAAGGATGGCTTGTTTACATACAATGGATATCCATTGATGAGCTCCATCACAACAGCATGTCTGTTATAGTCTATAGGTTTGGGAACAGGAAAGCCCCGATCATACAATGCCTGAAAAATCACAAGAGACATTTAGTAATTGCTGGCAACATTTCCTTTCTAGTCCACATAACTTGCATACGTTCTCTAATTTGTTCCATTACCTTCATGTAGGCAAACTCCTTCATGGCAGACAGGCGAGAGAGATAGAGCCAGGACATGTTCTTCCTGTGTTTGTGGTAATCTCTCTTGTTCTTCAGGTTCCTGAAGGAGGTACGACCTAATCTGTGAAGCTTCAGAGCGTACTGCTCGTCGTTTGGACTTGCCACAATGTATATATCTACAGGAAGTGAGCACAAACAAACATATCTATGAACAAGAGAGTTTCTGCTATTGTCCAAGCAGCCTGGGAAACTGACAGAGAACAAAAGTAATTTACATCAACAAGTAGGGAAACATTACACAAAGTATTGGTTTTGAACGACTACAGTTAAATTAATGTATCAGTATTTATTTATGGTTATCATAGGTAACAACTTTGTACAGTGATTTGTACAAGACAAAATTTGAGGGCTGAAATGAATATTATTTGATATTGTCTGTTAGAGAAAACATGTTTATTGCTATGATTTCATTTCAAAATATAACAAACAAATAATGAACTATTATCATGCCACTGATTATGACAGCATCACAGAGGCCAAACAAGAGGTGGCTATGTAAACATATGCAGACTATGTACCACGTGTGCAACCTTTTTCTTACCTGACTCTTTACCCACACCCATCTGGTTGCCAACTGAAATGATCACTTCTCTGGAGCAGAAGGTCTTCAGAGCCAAGTAGTCATATCCTCCATTGTTCAACCTGTAACCCTGCACAGCTGAAATCAACAGACACATGCCACATTAGAAATGTGACCGAATGTACTATGTAGTGAGGTTCAGAGAGCATTCTTGCCTATTTTCTTACCCTTGGAGCGTTCATACGCCACAAGTTTATGTTTGACGAGCTCTCTGAGGACCTTGTTGCAGCCGCCGTGTTTGAGGCTCGCTATGGAGGCTAGCAGACTCACTGGAACAATTTCATGGTTCTTCATTCCCATCTCAACCTGTGTGCGGGAAAGTTAACAGGAAGAATCGGATCAGAGTACTGCAGAGCTGAATTGACATGAAATTACCACGGCTTGATGCGAACGTGGCCTGGGATCATTTGAAGCATTTGACTTATCTTACCCTAAGATTAGTTTAATGGTCATAAGGAGCGCTACTGTGAATGTGGAACAGTGGCATACTGTTGTCTTTTTATGTAAGAATGCAGTAAGTCTTTTTTAGTTTAAATGACCTCTGTAACAATGCAGCTTAGCAAGGAAACAATGTATCCTTGGTTTGTCTAACACAAACTGCTGAAACCTAAAGCCACGCCAACCCCCCTCTGTAGCTTAACTTATATAGGGTCTGTTTGCAACATCCTGTGCGTGTTGTCTCCCATCCCTTAACGCTACAGTGAAAGAGGAATCTCTCTTTCAAGGGACATGGGCGAGGAAGAACAATGTGAACCTCTCAACTTTCTAGAGTGACAACACAGACGAAACGTGCATACAACGGTAAGCAGCTGTTTGATAGCTCGGATATGAGTTAATGTTAGAGCAGGTTGACGTATGTACGTTAATGTAGCGTTAGCTCGCGACGGGTTGGTTAATATGGCTGTTTAGTTAGCCTAGCACAGGATACCGGCGAGCGTAGCCGACGTTAGCTCGCTACTTACCGCTGTGAGGACTCGGAAGTCATCTCGAGATAAGTATCTCAACACTACGACGTTCAGCTTCCCCATGTTTCAACCAGATAACGAACGGAAAGTGTGTTACTATTACTTTGTGAGCTCGGTCGTCCACATTTCTAGTAAACACACGTGCAAGTCGGAAGTGAGGGTAACGGAAAGACGTCACTTCCGGTGTACGTTTGACGGCGTCATCCTGACACCAGCACGCTGGTGTCTTCACCGCAACAATACAACTTTATTTAACAAACTCTATGATAATAAAGACAGGTTTGAGCGGAGGCATGGAGTAATTAAACAACACATTAGCATCATATATAGTAGTGGACCATTTACTATCATCATCAGTGGTGAGTTTAAGTAGTTCCGCCTGCGCTTTTCCTGTTTTAACAATTATTAGATTAAATTAGTTAAAGCTCTATTTTAAGATATCTGTCAGTATATTTTGACTTATCAAAACTTTAGATACCCTTTAATAAACTGACTATTATGATTCAAATTACTTTGACCATTAATGTTAATTAAGATATCTGCTATTAGATTATAACTAAAGTTATAATTTCAGTTACAGATCTGCAATTTAATTCGGATTTGTCATTATTCCAGTTCAAGATTAAATGAAGGTTTAATTAGTCAGAATGACGTTGTATCTTGAACATCTTTTATTACATTATATAATTATTACATTAGAAAGTTATTTGCATAAGTTTGGCCAGTTTTGCAGAGGTGTGATCAACCAGATTAATCCCCTCGGGTGTGCAGGGTCTTTCAATCAAAAACGTCTCTTTTGATTTCACTATAGTCACCAATGGCAGAAAGTGTGGAGAGAAAATATGCCTTTGTTGTAGCAGACCTTTTGACAAAACGCAGAGGTGTAAAAAATACAATTTATTGATGGCCAATGATGGCCAAATTCAATTTAGCTGCTTTCTGCACTGTGTTGATTGTTATTGCTTGTCTAATGTATGCACCACCTGCAAAGACATATTCATCATGTGTACTGGCCAATACATGGTTCTGGTTCTGAGTCTGATTCTGATTAGTTTCAGCTTGGCATTGTGCGTGGTGGCTGCTGTCACTGCCACGGCAGAGCACAATTACATGTGTTTCTCCTTCTATGACAAGTCCCGACGTCTACTGTAAAAAAGGCTTATGGATGTAAATGAGTTGTGGAGGATTATTATATTTGGGGGAATTGTTTGGATGTTTGACTGTGTTCTAGACATTTTATTTATTGTGAATGTGTTAGATATTATTTCTTTTTTGGTAGCTTGTTTGGCTTTTGTATAGTTTTGTAGTTTGTAAACGTGTACAGATTAGCAGTGCTGTGAGTCCAAGAGTTTCCTCTCGGGAACAATAAAGAATATCATACCCAAAATTCAAGAAATATATCTAAAGTGACGCTACAGGAAACACTGCATCATGCCAATAAAGAAGGTCAGGTGTGTGTGTGCGCATGTGTGTGTGTGTGCGTCTGTATCTGCGAAAGAGAGCGAAGGAATTAAAATGATTTAGCACCAGGTTTCTGTTGCCATAGCAGCTGGATTCTGTGCATTCTGTGGGCAGGTAAGTTCCAAACAGAGTCAGGGACTCAGGACTGCCCTGTGACAGACAGCACTCTGTTCTGTTCCCAGACACACACACACACACACACACACAGAGAGAGAGAGTGAGCGCTCCACTTCCACAGGCTTCGTTGACTCAGTGGAATTCCTCCATTGGTTTATTTAACATTCTGCGGTGCAGCAAGTGCCTCTGTCCAAAGAGAGGTCAGGCATGCTGTGTGTGTGTGTGTGTGTGTGTTTGTGTGTAGGAAGGTGTAGGTGTGTATGTGTGAACAATATCAAGCAGAGGTGTTTTACTGACCTTTGTGTTATATAATTGTAGATTCTAGAATTAATTGGCTCTTTTATTAGTAATCAATTTACTCCAAAACTTTCTAGGTTTATTACCCAAGAGAAATGTGTGAAGAGAGCGCAGTGAGACAATGAGCTCTGTGTGAGTCACTCAGTGTCTCTAAGTGCTCTGCAGGTCTCGTGAATGTTTGTTTCAAACAGTTATTCACACTCTCCGCACTGCGTCTCGGTAGTTTTCGGTGCCTATGACATCTCAGGGCTCCTGTCTGTTAACTTGTGTCACTACGGTGTGCTACGTGCTTTAACAGTGTGTCCTTGTTGTAATATATATCTGTGCCCCCCTTTACACAAGTATGAACAAAATAACAGGGACACATTACAATATAATGCATTCTAATAAAACACCACATTCTATAGCTCACTGCAGCAGGATTCATCCAAAGGGACGTAAACATTCTACAAATAGAAGTTAACTTCTATGTGGTATGTAATCCCGTTAAATTGCATTAAGTTAGATTGTTATGGATATTTCAAGTAACAGTTTTAATACAACAAAATAATTGTTTGTTATAAATGCACTGCAGAAAATCTTTTTGTATTTCTTGCATTTCTTAAAGCAGAAACTAGATGGCACTGTGGCACAAGTTTACGTAGCTGCTAAGCCGCTGTCTTTTGTCTCATATAGACCTTTTGTTGTCTCTGGTTTAATTCCTCCTGTGTGCACCTGGCCTTTTGTCTGAACTGATCTTTGTGATATTATGCAGACACAGTGTTTAGTACAGGACCAGGCCTTTGATTACAGGCTGAGTAAGAGGGCAGTGACATTGTTGTCTGGACAGTGTTAACTGAACCACTGGGTTTGTTATTTCACCATGTAGCTCTGTTCCACATTGTGCAAAATAGAGATGTTCAGCTGAAAGTTTTCACAGCAAAACACGGACGGAAAACGATTAACCCTCACATATGCTGCCAATGTAATTAAATTAATCTTTTTAATGAATGCAATCAATTCAGCAGAATTACCTTGGATCGACTGCTTTTAAAAATAATTGAAATGTATCCAAATTGATCAATGAATTTACTGTATGCAACTTAATTACTCTGCAGCTATTATTATAATTATTTTGATTCTCAATAATAATAATAATAATCTTTCGTTCCACGCTGAAGGCAAATGAGAGCATAATTCATAATTCTCAGCCTTTATTTGTAAATGACCAATGCTGGTTTTGATATGATTATCATATTCTTTAACTTCCTTAAAGGATTTTTAAAAATAATCTACAGCTATAATAGCATACAATATTTTAACGGTTTAGAGCTTAAGTCTACAGAGATTTGATTGTTTCGGCTGATGTTTTTTTACTGATACAACTTGTAGTTTGCTCCTCTGCCTCTCAGCAGCAGCAGAGTTTTGAGGCAGCATTTCTTGTTAAACAGCCACAGACGGACAGGCGCAGTCATTGGTTTCACTGAGTCCGGACAGTTACACACAAGCACGGACCAGAGTGACCGATGGTGTGTTCGCTCAGATGTAGACGGGAGTAGGGAGAGAGTGGACCCGCCTGTGTGTGGAATTATCTGGAACGTGGCGGAACAGCCATTCCTGCATGCGCGTGCCCCAAAGCATACACACACACACACACATACACACACACACCCACACACACACACACACACACACATACACCACACACTCACTCACTCACTCACTCACTAGCACACAGTGAGATAGTGTCTTCTTTCCAGATGTGCACAAGGTAACTTTTTGCAATGCTTCAACACAAAGCAGCTCTCTCAGTGCTCACTCCATCTTTTTCACCATCTTCTCACTTTTCTTTGCCACAGTTTTGGCGATATAGAATCCACTACATCTGATAAAAGAGTGGCAATATGTTTTGAGACAGATTCACCATCAGCTTGTGGATTTATGTGAGCACGGGTGTGTGCTCACTGGTCTTCAGATGTATTGTTTAAAATGTGATGACCCCATCACTTTTCTGTGGGTGGAGGACTGAATATCCTCAATGGACCTGCAGTAAATCGGGATCCTTTGATTAGAAATTAATGAACCCCTCGTTAGCGTAAGATGAAAGTGAGAGCTGGATAGGTCAAAGTGATGAAAGGACCTTTGCAGTACCGACTGAAGTGAAGTGATCTCAACATCTGATGTACACGTAGTGTATCAAAGCTATCAACCCTTCCCCCTATCATTTCATTCACACGAAGAAAGAAATTGCTTATGTTGTTTTAATAATGCATAAAAGCAAAAAAAGTGTTAGCTTATCTACCACTATCCAATTTACTCCCAATATCAATGGGACTATTTCAACTATGCATATGGGTTATAAAATATGTCTTTTACAGGATGATCACACAACTGAGAATATACTCGACTGACCTGAGCACAGCAAACATCGAGGTATTTCTGTTTATATTTTTTACTTCTGTACATATTTGAACATATAATGCATCTTTGTAAATAGATGGAGAAAGGTTTTCCAAACTGTTTTAAAAAGATTATTTGTTTATGTCAGTGCCGTCTCTTGGTGTTTGCATTTCCTTCACTGTGTTGCTGCAGAGTGAACGTGGGATCACGGGAGACTGGCCCACAGAGGATGTCTGCTCCACAAACAGACATAAACAATGTTGAGGGTAAAACACATATATACACAAAAGCACACACTCACGGTGTCAGCCTGTTAAATTGCTTTCTTGTTGTTTTCCAGCGTTAAGCTTCAGGGAGAGAGTGCTAAATTGGTGCAGGAATTGCAGAAGCTTAGGTTAGGTCTCCAACAACAAGCGTGGGCTTTGTTCTGAGGGTATCATCGCTGTGCCTTTAGCCAGCTGCTGTGTGTTTGGAAACATCAAATTTGATTAGATTAGAGCAGAGGAGATATCTACTTACTCTGCCTGCTCTGCTGCAAGTCTCCTAAACAATAATCTGCTTTCAGGTGCTGGTACGAGGAGCAAGTAAACGAGGGCCTGAGGAGAAATACGAGGAGGGAAGGCATAACCTGTTCCAAGCCCAGCTGATACAGCTGATATACACATCCAGAAACACATCCAGAAACGATTATTTGCTCAATTAGCTCTTTATGTGTTCATATTCTCTGCTTCCGGAGTTTTAGTTATTATATGTGATGCAGTGTGGATGTGGAGGAAGCCTTAATCAACCACCAACACACAATAAATAGAGACACATAATACATGGAGGAAGTTTTACAGCTCACAGCTTTTACAGTGGAATTTTTCAGATAATATTTTGGCACAAACTGTATGCAGGATGTAACTAAAATGACACGTGCATTGTAAGCTATTAACAATGCCTCTACACGTAAGATATACACACACGTTTATATATAAATATATGGACACAGATCAGTTTATGCAATGCTTGCACCCTAGTTTTAAAGCCATAGTGTATTGAATATTTGTTGTTTGTGTATATGTGTTTGGCCTGTATGTACATGATCTAACTGCCTCTCGGTCTGAGCTGACTAGACCTGCTGAATTGTGCTCCACTGTCAGGCAGGCAGTTTGGCTCTGCGCAGGAATAACAAGATACTTGGAGGGCACGTTTGCATAGAGATAAAGACTATATTGGTACATTTTGTACACTGTCACATCCAGTGTAAATATTTTAGGATGCTGTTTAAATGCCATTCTTTTAAAATTGTGTGTGATTGATCTGTGTGCATGACTAGCAAGCTGGACTTCCCTTTTAGCTTCAATGGTACATACCAAACCCCCCAAAAGGTTAGTAATCATGTTTATTTTTATTTGGCTGCACACATACTCTCATTAAGTAAAGGGAAAGTGGGTTTGCCCTTCTTGCACTTCTCTTCATTATTTGAGTGAGGATGTTGGCGCCTTTGAGCAAATCCTCACATCTTTAAGTATCTTGTCTCAGGTTAAGACTTGGCTTCAGGGTTTAAATTAGGCTGATGTTTAAGATTAGACGATTTGCGTTTTTACTGGGAGCCACATCCTGGATCTATTTCATGGTCGCGTGCAGTGATTTGTTTGAGTCTTTTCATCACTGTGAGATTTAGGCAATCAGAGGAGACTCCAGGAAGTCATTGTGCCTGGCCAAGAAATAGTCCTTACACATAACTCGTCTTAAAATCATATATGAATATTTTTTGGGATTACACAAACAAGATGACATGCTAATTAGTGAGCTTTAGCTTGAGCCGGAGTAGCTGCTTCCCGTTGTTCTTGTTTAGCAAACAGGCTCAGAATAAAAGAATGCTATCAATCATCTCTTTTAACTCTGCTAACAGGGCAAATAAGGCTATTTCCCTAAATGGGGTACTATTAGGTTTATGCATGTAGTTGTGAGGAATAAAGAATGGATGCAGTCAATTGCATGTCCTCACAAAAATGTCAAGACAAATCCATGCTTGTGTGTTTTTGCGTGTATGTGTGTATGTGAAAGTAAGAGGGATGCAGCATTGGACCTTCGCAGATAATAACATGCCACAGTGATAGAGAATGCTGCTAACTAACAGCAGTTCACAGATGATCCTCTCCATCACATACACACACACACACACACACACACACACACACACACACACACACACACACACACACACACACACACACACACACACACACACACACACACACACACACACACACACAGCCCTTGCTTGTCAGACCCTTGTAATGGGATCACAGAGGGATTGGTCACAGCACAGGTGCAAATGTGTACTCACACACAAAGGTACAACCACCCACCCACACACTCACATATCATCTAGAGGCTAAACATGGCAGTGTATCACTGGAACAGGAAAGCTGCTCTTTTTCTCAGAGGTTGCTGTTGTTCAGGCCATCAGATAGCATCTACATCTTCTGTGTGTGTCTGTTTGTGTGTGTGTGTCTGTGTGTGTGTGTGTGTGTGTGCGTGTGCACATATGTGTGTGTTTGAATCTGTGCACACATTTGAGTGCATCTGTGTGTCTAGTTTAATAGCATTAAGTCCTGCAAGCGTGAAATGAGACAGTCTCCCACTATCTGTCTTAAAGAGCAGGGCTGAGAGAGCAGAGTGGCTGAAATGAACTGATGGATCAAGCAGACTTCCAGTCAGATGAGCCCATCCATCCATCCATCCATCCATCCATCCATCCATCCATCCATCCATCCATCCATCCATCCATCCATCCATCCATCCATCCATCCATCCATCCATTTTCATCTGCTGAGACCGGGGTCGGGTCGTGGTGGTTAGCTCTAAAATAAACTGTGCTGGTGACATTAGAGTGTCCCACAAAAAAATCCCAACATTGTCCCTATTATAATCTGTCCTTAATAGTAATTTGTCACTTGATAGCTTATTGTTTTTTGGTTGCACGTTCACCTCAAAGGGAATGCTGCGGATGGTATATTCCTGACTGTTAAGAAAGGCTTCCCTACAGCTTCAAAATCTTTAGGTTGCTGGTTTAGTCTTTGGGAAAACGACACTATAGTCACCGTATAGCGAGTTAATCAAAGACATGTCAGCCCCCTTTTATTGTCTTTTCCTGCTACAGCTATGGATTCATTTTTAGACTTCAGACTGGTAGAAGAAAGGCATTTTGTGTGAAATTGTTTTGCAGTGTTAGAGAATGTAAACACAAGCGTGTTAGATTCTCATGAACTCGAACAAATGCTGGGAAAATCTTCTGGATCCTGACAGCAGTCTTGGCTAGCGATCAATGAGATTACTTCATAAAACCCTGAACATGTTGTCTAAGCCTCGCCTGCAGGTCATTGGGCATGCTGACTGTGATAACTGCCAGAGATAGCAGATATCTGACTATTGCAGAACATCTTTGGGGACTTTCGAAGCTCACTTGTTGTCCGTCTTCCAGTTCTGCATGAGCGTTTGTTTGCCTTGGGAGAAGTGAAATAACACACACACACACATTTTACACACAGGCATACACACTGTGCATCACAGTAATCACACCGCAAGGGATGCCGGGTAATTTGGTTAAAGATGTCAGGAACGTAAATCACCTCCAATCAGCCCTGCTCTCTCATTGGTCAATACTTCCACCTCCAGAAGAACTTCATTGGTCACTCGTCCACCCGGCTGTCTCTGTAGGTCTTGTACTATTCAGCTGTTGCTCACCAGAACACTTTGTTAATGACACGCAATTCAAGCTCCAGTATGACAATCAAAACCAAAATGACATAACTCGACACGACCGAGCCCTTTCATGTGAGTAGAGAGGGGCAGAAGTGTGTTTCTCCTAAAGGAATAATACAACCCGAGACTTGGATGAGAACATTTATATCTCTCTCACATGTAACAAACAAGATATCACATGTTAATCACTGAGCTTTACTGGTGCTGGTAGGCAAATATTTTTTTTAATCTTTGGACCGAGCCAGGCTTTCCAGTGCTGTGCTAAGCTAAGTTAACTGGCTGCTGGATGTAGCTTCAAATTTTGTTCATCGGTTCTCAACTGTTAGGTGTAGCAGAGCAGCCAGGGACCTAACATCACAATAACAACTGTGTAAATGTAGATTTTTATTCAATTTCAAATACATTTCCACACTCATTTTGAAGAACAGCGTTAAAATTGCAAAGCAGTTTGTCTTACTTATGCAAAGATTTAATCAAATATTGAAACTAATTGTACTCTCTGACATATGTTTCACATTATAAAACAGGGGTGGTGGAGAAGTTTCAACCCCCTGACTGTAGGCTTTCTGGAGCGTATATTTCTGTCTCTGTAGTGTAGTGGAATGGTGGGAGAAGGCTTGTCACCTGCGTACAGACACACACAGATGTTTAGGGCTTTGATTGTATCCTGCCTGCACTACAGGATAGACAGCTAGAGATCTTCAAACAATACCTGGATAACACTGCATATCTAGTGCTAATGATTACTTGTTAAGCGCAACACACGCACGCACGCACGCACGCACACACACACGCACGCACGCACTCACACACTCACACACACACACACACGCACACACACGCACACACAGGACTGAACTCAGACTTAATGATTCTGTGAACGCTGCACATCTCACAGCATTTTCCATTTGCTCTTTCTCCCCTCGGGCAAGGACCTTCATCACCCCACTGACCATTGATTGGGACGATAAAGAGCATTAATAAATTATACGAGTGCACATAGCCAATAGACACACGCACAGGTAGAAATATGTATGACATTCCGAGAACGTCAAACCGAGTGTTGGGTGAATGTTTGTCTTTGTTGACGGGGCAGCAGAGGGGATGGACAGTGAAAGGAGCATACAAATGAACAGCCACCCACGGGGAAAAATCATCCCACCTTGGATGTTTACTGCACAGGGACTGCTCTGTGAGACTGCGGTTCTCAATAAATATTCCTGGTATGTGTGCATGTGGTAGTGTACACTCTCTGGCAGGGGTGCTATGTGGAGTGGTAGAAATGCAGTGAAAGAAGAGACGCTGTGTGTGTGTGTGTGTGTGTGTGTGTGTGTGTGTGTGTGTGTGTGTGTGTGTGTGTGTGTGTGTGTGTGTGTGTGTGTGTGTGTGTGTGTGTGTGTGTGTGTGTGTGTGTGTGTGTGTGTGTGTGTGTGTGTGCCCTGTCCACGTGGATGTATTCTAGGTCAGGCTGTTTGTCAGAGCTGAGACCAGATCGATGTGGCTCTAATCTAAGGCAGTATGATTTGATTGATTACCTCATATTCTGAGGCCCTGCACATAGACCTCCACCGGGTGTGATGGACACACACGCGCACACACACACACACACACACACACACACACACACACACACACACACACACACACACACACACACACACACACACACACACACACACACACACACACACACACACACACACACACACACACACACACACACACACACACACACACACACACACATACACACACACACACACACACACACACACACACACACACACACACACACACACTATGGTCAGTTCACCCAAGCAAAAGAATAAATTGGGATGAAATGAAATAAAAGCAGATTGGTTTTTCTGGGCACGAGGCTGGACAGTCCATCCAAGCGGGTCAGGAAAGATGATGGGAGCAGAAAATGTTCATTGATACCATCTTTCATGTGTAAGGTGTCGATGTGTTTGTGTGGAGGGATTATTTTTTTCTAAAATTGGTTTTCCTTAGATCTAACGTAAATGTGTGTGCAAGATGTTGACAACATTTTTGTTTTTGTAAAGCCGTGGAACACTGACAGAAGAGAAAGCGTCTCCGTCTGAGCGAGTGGAGGAGTGTGTTAAATGAGCAGAGCTGCTTGCCCCATAGCGTGGTGGGGTGTTTGCATAATTTTCCATGTTTAAAATGTTAACGACACCTGTAGGCTATGTTATAGTGGATCTGCTTGTAAATGAATCAAATGAGATAGGGGTGTGTGCATGTAATTGTGGGTATTTCTGTGAGTTAACAGATTTTCTATGTGTGTGTTCTTGTTTATTTGCTTAGTGTAGCTGTGTGTGTCTGTGTGTGTGTGTGTGTGTGTGTGTGTGTGTGTGTGTGTGTGTGTTTTTTTTACACACATTGGCTTGCATGGTATCAGCAACCTCATTTGAACTAATGGTAACAGGCTTTGCTGTGTGTTTGCCTGCTGGGTTGTACTGCCCCGTCTTTCCTAAAAAAGTATTGTTTGAAAATTCCCCACGCCTCATCCTCTGAGTCTTTCTCATTTTCATTGAGTTTCTCTGAGTTGTTTCATCCATACAATCCTACAATAGTACCACAATTTTACGGATGGTTATGTGTTGGACCACTTCTTTTTCTTTCAAACAGCAGAGATGCCAGAAAGTTTAAAACTTGTGGCCAAGAAATGCTTAATATATTGAAAGTAGTAAGCATAATAATGATGGAAAAATTTAGCTTTAGATGACAGAGATCTGATATTTAAGAGTTCATATTTGTTCTCGTATTTTGTTGCACTGTTGCATTGGTTAAGTCAACTTGTATTAGGTTATTTAGGGGCTGGCACAGTCTCTACTGGGTTTTTGGTGGGTAACTGCTCTCATGGAAGCCCAGAGAAGTGTATCAGACTGCAACTCTGCTTCCTGATCTGAACTCTGGGTTCTCCTGGATTATGTCCGCTAATCAACTGTATATGAATGCTAAGTAGCAAATTGTGCTCCTACAGTCAAACACCTTCATTGTTCATGTTACTCACCTGTAAAAAAGGCCAGTTTGCATTTGTTTACTTGTAATTGTGTTCAGGTGAGCACATCCCAAGGCCTCACTATGCCCTGGGTAATATCTCTACCACAGACCCTGTTACACTTTGATGTGTGTTGAGGTCTGATGGAGAGCATCAGCCTCCAGTATGTAGTGAGCCCAGTTGCAAAGTCTTTCAACTGGATTTTGTTTCTCTTCCTTTTTTAGCCAAAACATCTAATCAAATACTCTTTCCTTCATCACATTCAAGGTTACATTGATGCCTTTCTCTCTCTGCAGTGTAGTGGAATGGAGGGAGAAGGCCTTTCATCTTTCTTCATAGAACTATGCAGAGTCTTTTCTGTGACTGTATTTAAATACATTCTGGACTTCAAACACAACATCACAAGAATCCTAACACAGCTCAGGTTCAGGCCCCAGCCCCCAAGGTGGACTATGAGCGTCTCTTGTTCTAATACACACCTCCTAGTCTGCCCTGTAGCGGTCCAGACATTCTCCCACTCAGCCTCACAGGAGCACACAACTGAACACAGATAAGGCCCCTCTGCTGGATTTATCACAGCTAGTTTCACTGGCCAAATGTGTGAACCACTCCCTGTCTGTCCCCACCACTTTCTTTCTCTCTCTCTCTCTCTCTCTCTCTCTCTCTCTCTCTCTGTCTCTCTCCCCCTCTCTCTCTCTCTCTCTCTCTCTCTCTCTCTCTCCCTCTCTCTCTCTCTGTCTCTCTCCCCCCCTCTCTCTCTCTCTCCTCTCTCTCTCTCTCTCTCTCTCTCTCTCTCTGTGACTCCCCTCTTCCCCCTTTTGGACCTGCCTCGATGGCTCCATATTGTCGTTTTATCTCTCTCCCACTTCTCCCCCTCCCATCCGTCACTCAGCCTCCATTGCACCATGGGAGGAGGAGGATGGTGCTTCATGTTGTGCCCGGGTTTGCCTCTCTGAAGTAACTGTGTGTGTGTCTATGCGCTTGCACGAGGGCATGAAAGAGAGAGCGGG
The DNA here is from genome assembly GCA_023566465.1 of Cottus gobio. NCBI lineage: Eukaryota > Metazoa > Chordata > Actinopteri > Perciformes > Cottidae > Cottus > Cottus gobio. The sequence goes on along the minus strand of CM042218.1, from coordinate 16,908,490 downwards.
GAACATCTGAAAACACCATTACAGACCAGGTGTCCTTCCATCTGTGCTGATCACAGTTTCTGATTTCTCACTATCCGGGTCTGTCTCTTGCTGTCGCACCCATCCTGTCCTTACACAACTCCCATCTTCACAGAGACATCCGCTACAGGGCAGCATAACACTACTGAAATTACATTCTGCAAATGTGCAAATGAGCAAAAGCCAAGGAAAAAGGGAGGATAGGTCCAAAGAGGAGGGGTGGTGTTGAAGAAGAGGAAGAAAAAGGGAAAGCCATGAAGGAGGAACTGACTGGGGGGCAGATATTTAAGAATCAAAAGAAAGAACAAGACAATAAAGGATGCCAGTGTTAACAAGGATTTAGTAGGAGAAAAAACACAAAGAGGTTTTATGTAGAAGTAGGTATTCGTATTTGAATAAAGAAATGGGGTAAACATATGCAGGGATACTGGGAGGGGGAATAGAAATGCGGCAAAGACATTGGTTCGGTTATCACTGCTGATATACATGCAATTTTATACAGTGTTTGATGTGTGTGTAAGTGTGTGTGTGCATCTCAGGATAGCCAGGGGAGCCTATATAGTTCAGGCTCACCATTAAAACATGGCTAAGGGCTGCAGGAGGCAGCTGAGCCTCCCCCATGGGAGGACACCTCACTGCCTGGATGGATGGACGAATTCTTACAGGGATACAAGGATGCATGAGTGGTACTCAGATATTAAGCTGGATTGTCAGGTGGACAGATTGATGTATAGATAGAGATGTCCACCTGTAGATGAATGGAGAAACACGGCGTAAATATTAAGCTTCAAAACAGATGTCAGTGTGGTAATTGTTTGTCAACCCTGTCATTCACAATTCAGCGATTTCAGAAACAAACAAGGCTCACTGCAGCAGCCTAACTGGGAATGAGAGTGGCAGGCTTTGTGGTGATAAGTAGTCGTTGCTGAGTGTTTTTTTTGCTTTGCACTTTCCAAGAGATCAATTTGTGTGTAGACTAAAATGGTCTATTTTCTAATCATTTTTCCTTTATGTATGGCATGTTGAGATTTTTCCGCTTTTGAATCACATTGGACATCAGTGTCCGTTTATTCACAATTGCTCATTGCACCATTTTCCCTCTATGACCAATCTTAGAACAGCAGGTGTAAACAGGAGGATGATGCACAGATTTCTAATACTTTAATCAGCACACAGACCTCATATTATTATTTATGAGGGATTTATTTAGGGGTTTAGGGAAAGGCTTAATATTTATCTATCTATCCATTATGACTTATGTGCTTTGGATCAGTGACTGACATCAATACAACTGGTCTCTGTGTGTTGCTCCCAAAGAGCCCCATTACCTGCTCAGCTATCATTCATGTCAACCCACACACATCACATCACCCTTCTTCGGCCCTTGTAAAATATGACCGAGCACTAATAATGATGTTGTTTGTTGTTATTCAATGCCCCCTCCTCTTATCTGACATTTGTGTCTGTGTTGTTAGATATTCTGTGTGTTTTTTCTGATTTACTGATGGCCTCTGGTTCAGCTTAGGCAATTAAAGGATTCCTGTCAATATTTGAAACAATCCAGTCAGACCATTGTGGGCTTTGTCTGCCTCTCAGGAACAGAAAAGTGAAATGTTTGACTTGATTTTGTAGAAGATGTCTGATAGAGGCTTTAATCTGTGTAGGTGAGGCTATGCTGGACTGGTGTAAACAGCTCTTCCAGCTGATTTAGCAGTCGGCACTGATATACCTGGAAGCACTGAGATGAGAAAAAAAGGTACACGTGTACACTTGTCACACTAGTAACCATGGTTACAACGACATACTTTCCCCCCCAACAATAGCAGCCGGGTACTTGACCCACTTTTTTGCCCCACATGTGAAAGGGTGCCAAAGTCTCTCCTGCAACCGCCAACCTCAGAGCATCGTGGTACTACACGAGCTGCTCGCCTCAGAATCGCGTCTGACATCTCAAGACTCCCTGCAGCTCCGGGTCACCCGGAGGCCAGCCAATCGGAGGGCTTGAAGTAAAGTCCTCACCAGACCCCCCTGGCAGTACCAAGAAGCATAACAGTGTATCATGTTAATCAGACAGACATCTGGAGAGAGTGAGTCTGGAGCTCCTACAGTCATCCGTCCTACCTCGGTGGTTTTATGAATGGTGTAAATATCTGTTCTGTTGCCCCTTGTGTCAAATACAACACCTTATTTGATCTGGATTATTCTACTCAAGGCATAATTATGCATCCAATAATTAGGACGCTAACAGAGTGAAAGGCAGAAATAAGAGTGGAGTCTCGCTGTCTCTGTGTCTTTGTCCCTCAGAGCTGATTTAAGGAAACAAACAGCACTTAGAAGCTACGAGCTCTGGAGTCAGGCGTCTGGATGTATCAGCTCAACCATGCGTCTGTGTTGTGTGTATTTGTTGTGTGAGTGTGTGTGTGTGTGTCTGTGGGTCTGATTGAATGCATAATTCTGTGTGATGTGCTGTAGCAGGCACCTACTGGTGCACTTTTATGGGACTGACCTCACAGACACACTCTCGCTGCGCTCCAGAGGCATGTTTAGTGCACTCAGTATGTTGGTGGTAGTGAGATGGAAAAATGGTCCATGTAGCCTGAAGAACTGTTTGTTTTATTTGCCACCTTAACAGGTTCCCTCATTCACTGCTGTACACACAAATTGTTCTATGTAAGAGAAATAAAAAGGAGGTGAGGAGAATTTGAGATGTTTCTTGAAATTGCATTGTTATTTGAAAGGTTTCTGTACAAATTTAGAATTGACCTTTACTATAACATTGTCAAACACAGTATGGACAGTTCACGATCAATACTGATGAAAACCAGAGATATTGTCTTCTTTATTCGGAACATTCTTCTTCCTTGACCACCAACCGTTCGGTCGGAGATGAAGTGTGTTATGGTAGTCGCAGCTAATGTAGCCTCAGGGTGCTAGCCTCAAACAGAGTTGTGGAGCAGACTACAGAGGTCTGGTAAGCTCACTAGTTTTAACACCACACGCCCAGATATATCACATTTCGTTCAGCTCTCTCTGGAGCGACAAAAAGCTTGACACAACTTTTTCCACATATACTCCCTAAGACCCGAAGACTTTGACGTGTAAAATCGGGGGAGTTCCCCTTTAATGTTTGCTGAATTAGTAATTAATTTGTTTGACAGTGATTGGGAATTTGATTGCATTTACAATTGTTATTATATTCTCAAAAGAATTAATGAAAACATTTGTCGTGAAAATATGCCCTGCAGTAACCACATGGGACCAATCCCTGCAATTAAAAATTCCATTATAGAGGAAAGAAAATGAATTGCTGGAATCTATTTGGAATTTAATTAATAACACAATTTTAATACGGCAGTAAGCAATATAAGCTTTGAAATAAGTTGTTTTTAATAATTAATGCACACAGGTAGAAACGATCAGTTACTACTTCTTTATCAGAATTGGGCACAATTAAGACATTCCGTGTTGTAATTAGGTATTGGACATATTTTTTTAAATCTTATTTGCATATTAAGATGCATTGTGTTTGTAAAACATTGTGTAATTATTTATTTATCTCGATTCGTAAGCCTTCCCAAAGGCTATTAGAGAAAATGTCCTTTTCAAATCGAGTCTCTCAGTGGATCACAGAGACCACAGCGACATGTTTCTCCTGCTCTGTCATCCTGACTTGTGGCCTGTGGAACAGTGCACTGCCCTTCGCCTCCTCTTTACTCCTTCAGTCCTCTCACCTCAAGCTTTTATCCAACCCCAGTTCAGCTCTTCTTTCCTTTCCTCTCCTCAAATTCTCCCCGTCTGCTTCCCTTTCTTCCTCTGCCTCTATCCTCTTCCTCTGGTTGTCTGGGACTCTTTCAGTCCCTTACATTGCTGTCTTCCGTCTGACAGCCTAAGAAAGGAAACACAAGAGAGGGTAAAAGATGGAGACAGAGAGATAAAACAGAAAAAAAAGCCAAGTGAAGTCCTACTTTCAGCATCGTTGCTTTTTTACCCTACTCTTCCTTACTTTGCTGTGCTCTCTTTTGCTTAATGTTTGAATGAGCTTTTATTCCACAAATTCTCTGCGCTCTCATGAATAACACATGAGCATCAGTGGCAAACTCTCTCCCTTTTGCTTTATCCCCACCCCATTTGGCTCCCTCTCTCACACACACACACACACACACACACACACACACACACACACACACACACACACACACACACACACACACACACACACACACAGATACGCACTCTCTCACACACACTTCACTCACAGATGGCCTGGTCCAGGTCATTTCCTCTGTGGAGATAACTAGATTTACCAGTCTGTTGTGTTCTGTTGTTCTGACAGATCTGTTTATGGACAGAAAAAGGCAAAAAAACAAAAACAAAAACAGCTAATAAACTCCATTGTTTGTGTGTGTGTGTGTGTGTGTGTGTGTGTGTGTGTGTGTGTGTGTGTGTGTAGATCCTCAAGGACCTTTACGCCTGCAGCAGCAGAACCCCTGCTGATGATCACACTTCCCCTACAGTTCAGTAATAGTGGTAGTAGTAAATAGCATATCAACCACCTCGTGACAGTATAATGTTTAGTTAATGTGTATAGCAGATTATTCCATTATGGCCCTCTGTTTGTTGCTGAAAAGACATAATGGTGTTATTTCTCATTTCTGTCACTGCGGTTACCATTTTTCCTGCTTTACGTTGTACACAGTCATCCATGCATTCTACTGAAAAAGCTATTTCCCCATCAAGTCTGATGGAGTTTCCAGTGAAACTGCTTGCACTGTTTAATACTCAGATATGTCATTTTGCCGAAAACGTTTCAGCCTCTGAAAAGTAAATGCGTTACATGCCTTTGGAGATGAATGAATAAAGTTCCTCAGCAGGATCCTTGCATCCATAAAACACTTTTTGAAGCTAGAAGGGAGCTATTTGGCGGCAGCAGTTGTTCACTCTTTTGTCATTTTCTGTTGACAGAAGTGTTATTTAGGCTAGAAAGTGGGATTTTGTGTCATTTACGCATCTGACGACTACATGACAGCTCTTCTCTCCAACTCTTTTACGGTACACACATACTCACCTGTTAGGGCATTAAAACTTGGAAGGAGACAGTAACATCTGGCTAAAGCAGACTTTATGTTTAGATTAAGCCTTTTCCAGGTGTGTGTTTCTATATATGTGTGTGTGGTTGATCCAGGTCTGCCTGTGGAAGTAAGTGTTGCATGGAAATAAAGTTTGCCAATTAATTGAGTGTGAAGTCATCAGCCCACACAGCCTCGTTGCAATTTTAATACCCCCACGCTTCTAAATAAACACTCACGGGGGCATGCACACACATACACACACATACACGTCTCCAAACTAAACAAACCGTTAAAGTTAACTATCCTTCCCCAGGGTGTCGTCTGTCGGGGAGGTGCTGAAACATAACATATTTCATGTTTTTGACTTAAGCTGTCAGTCAGCTGCCAGCTTTACTGTAAGCTGCACTGCTCCGGTCTGAGATCATGGATCAACCGACAGGCAGGAAGACACACAGGGACAGACAGGGCTGCTCTGCTGGATATTTTTCTCTTTTATCATTCAAACCGGGAAGGTGTCATGCTGCGAGAAGCTAATTTAGACATCATAACGTCACCGCTTAAAGTCAGTTCAGCTGTAATTAGAGGGGTGGGCACCTAGTTATCACAGCTCCGTTTCCTTTGTTAGTTGCATGACATGGCTCGATGGATGCTCAAAAAATGACCTGCCCCATTCATGGATGGCGCTTGTGTTGGTGGATTTGCTGTGTACCAGGTGGAGACAGGACGAGTTGAATTCAGATTGATTAGTATTTGTCCTCTGAGCACCTGCTTAAACACGTACACACTCACATGTAGCGGTGGATGAATTCCCAGTCCTATGTTTGAGCGGCATTACAAATGCATACGTAGTGTTTAGAGTGGCACAGAGCTCCTTTCATATGGAGATGCATCTGACGAACCCAGGCTTCGACCTGCCACCTCCTATCTGGTGCAGCATTACACCCACAGCCCCCCCCTCTGACTTTAATACATCTCTTATCCTCCTCCTTCCACTGTGTCCGCTCCTTATATTATAATAACTCTTTACAATATGCACTGCAGAGCAACTTCAATTAATAGTGATGACAGTGATGCTGTCCCAGTTGTTTGCTTTTGTTGGTAGCCTAGATACTGAAATTAATTATTCTAAATGCAGGGACTGTGAATGCAGGGCCATGTGCGAAAGGTCTGAAATGTTAATGCCTGGCACAGAGAATATGAGAAGAAAAGAACTTCCAGATAGCAGGGCGACTGCTTGTCTGCCAGGAGATAAATATGATGGAGATGAATGTCAGTCAGGCTCATTGTTTGGCTGCCATGGTGTAGGCGACTCGTCGTGTATGTCAGCGTGTGTGTGCTAATTATATGCACGCTCCAGTCTGATTGTGAGTCTGACATGCGCTCACCTTTGTCTGAGGGAGGAGAGAGGAGGAAGGAGGGGAGACGAGGAGAAGAGAGCAGAGGGAGAGACAAAGATTTGGAAGAAGTTTAAGAGGAAATAGGAGGCTCTGATCAAGCTTTTGTAGTGTGTGTGTGAGTGTGTGTGTGTGTGTGTGTGTGTGTGTGTGTGTGTGTGTGTGTGTGTGTGTGTGTGTGTGTGTGTGTCAGACAGAACAAGGGGAAGAAGCCTTGCCATGACAATTTATCCGTTGCTTAGCAGGTGCAGTCCGACCCCCCCACCTGCATCTCTCTCTTTCCTATTCCAACTCTCCCCTCTGCCAAACAAAGGCAAGGAAGTCTGTTTCTACTGATGTCAGTCTGAACAAAGACACAGGATGAAACGCTCCCCGGTAGCAGCGTTGCCTTTTATGTGCACGTTTCGTTGTTTTACTTCTGTGACACATATGCATATATATTTGCTATATATATTTATTCTATTTATATATATTCGTATGTTGCAGTTTCACGTGTGCAACGTTTTACTGTATAACTGAGCCAGATTTTTATCAACAATGCAAAGGTTTTGCCAGCTTTTGTGCCTTTGCTTGACATCCACCATCTAAATCAGCAACACATAAACAGAACATATAGTCAGCTGATACATATATTTGCCCTTCCAACTTCCACCCCTCCCCACACACACAAGCACACACACAAACTCCCTCAAAGAGGAACCATTGATCTTCCTTTCCTCCCCTGCCTGGGCAATTATCTCCCAGATTATTCAGAATCCATCTTCTGCTCAGTGTAGGCCATCAACCGGGAAGCTAGGAGTGTTTGTGTGTGTGTGTGTGTGTGTGTCTGTGTGTGTCGCAGGGAGGGACGGAAACTGTTTCCCTAATTGCTTAAAAAAGACAGGGAGCCTGCTCTAGCTGACATTTGCTTCCACCCTGCAAACAACAGCTTGCAGTGTAAATCAGGCACCAGTGTATGCACAGGCCTCTGCGAGAGGTACGCACACACACACACACACACACACACACACACACACACACACACACACACAGGACCACCACATGGGCAATAAGTCAAACCTGTCATATTTAGAGAGCCATTAAGGAAGAGTCAGCACCCCAGCTCTTATTAATGATGTCATCGTGGGCAGTGTGTCGTATTAATGATGTCACAGCAAGAAGTGAGTTACAGCAGCGGATGTTCATCAGCCTGTGTGTCCGTGTCTGTGTGTGTTTATGTTGGAGTGTGTGTGTAGAGTGGTTAGAAGAGGGTTGGAGCCGTGCTTCATTTGTAACACGGTCCGACCTTGATGCCTGGGAATGAACGATGGGGGAGGGGAGGAGAGTCGGGGAGGAGGAGAGGTGTAACATCTCTTTGTCATCACCCCTCTCCTGTGGTTTTCCACTCGGCCCTGACGCTCAGCTCTGTGGTGCTTAAAGTAGCACAACCTCGCTTTGTGTGCATGTGTCGGAGCTGCTGTCCTTTGCTTTCGCAGTGTGGTGTGTGTGCGGTGTGTGTGCGGTGTGTATACAGGCTCAGACACCAGAACAACACCGGAACATTCCTCTTGCCTGACCAGGATTACACCATGCAGTCATGCAGAGAGAGAGAGAGGGAAAGACAGAATAAAGAAAAGTGAGTTTAAACAGTGGGTGTTAATAAAAGCGAGTCTAATTGCATGGTGATGCTGCAAGTGCATCAATAACTAGCTGAAGCAAAGGAGCTCAATGAAATGTCTTTAACCAGACGCACAAGTGGTTTTATTAGATATTCTGGCCTCTAAAAGCTGATGTCAGAGCTTTACGTAAAGCTGATGTCAGTTTCAGAGGAGTTTAGAGAGGAGAGAGGTCAGGCTACCGTGTGTGTGTTTGTGTATGTGAGAGAGGTTATGTGCACACAGGTGCTGACTGCATGGTTCCACGCCACACCAAGGTTGGGTTAGTGGGAACAAACACAATTTACAGTGATTTATGCCTGGACTAGAAGGGACAAGGTTACAGAGAGGACTGCCTTTGTGGCTTTGTAAAAGCTTGACAATAGATGTGTACACTATTTTTCTCTCCAGTTTTTGCTCTCCACTCCCCTCACCCAGCCTCTGCTTTTTATTTGACCACTTTTATACAAATTCAATATCCTTCTTTTGGGTGAAAATGCTGCTGTGTGAGTTTTAGAGAGAAGCGATGCTCTTCCTACTGTGTTTTCAGTGATTGCTTCTCTGTGGCCCAGAACCCCTGCTGGCAATAGTATTAGCATCTGGAAAACAGTGTGTATATACGTATGTAAGGGAGTGTGTGTCCTGCAGCCTCAAACTAATGATGTTTTTGACCCGCTCTTTGTCTTGAAACAAAGAGGTGCTTGTGGCCATGCTCTTGTTGGTCACACACATAATGCACACTTATTGAAGAGACAGCTCTGTGTGTGAGAGAGTGTGAAGGTTTGAGAGTGTGTGATATGCGTGTGACAGCTGCGTCCATTTTGAAGACTCTTCATTGAAAATGAATGATTAGGAATTGTGTGTGTGTGTGTGTGTGTGTGTGTGTGTGTGTGTGTGTGTGTGTGTGTGTATTAATGCATGAAACTAGTCCGAGGAGGTAATCTCCATAAATGACGACTTGAGAGTACAAATGCATTTGAGGTAATTATTTCTATTGGTCAATGTTGCTGTTTTGCACACACACACACACACACACACACACACGCACACACGCACACACACACACACACACACACACACACACACACACACACACACACACACACACACACACACACACAATCACACACACACACACACACACACACACACAGACAAACAGACATGTGGACACACTTTCAGTCTCATTCACACATTTAGTGAGCCACAAACGACACACAAGCCTCATTACACACACCTACGCCAGCTCACAGTAGAGTAAATACAGCTATACGTAACATCAGATATGACTTGCTTATCAGGCGTCAGGAAGTCCACTGCCTGCCCTCTGTCGAGGTGAAACAATATGAATACAATTTTTTTTTTAATAAAGTGCAGAGTATAAATGCAGAATTAAGACCATAATTGTCGATTGGGTCAGTCCCTACAGGAATTGGTGATTGCATTACCAGTATCAATGTCAGTCCCAATAAATGTGAGTGAACAATTCACTGCATAAATGAGTTATTTTCAGAAACTTACACGAGCCAAGTTAAAAACAAATCAATCCTCAATCAATTGCCATCTTTGTACCCATGGTGGAAGACTTTAGTTTCCTAGAGTTTGTCTTCTTATACAGGATCTGTATTGTATATATTGATCAAATCAAGCTCACTCAAGAGCCATATCAACATTTGACTCAAAAATGTTAAATCAAATCAGGCTTCTTGTATAGAATTAAAGGATGTCTGTCTTCTTGCAACCATAAAACTATATCGTTAAGTCAACCTTCATGTCTGTCCTTGACTATGGAGATATTTGTCTTGCTGCTGGAAAACATTGTGTATTACAGTGCATTAGCTTTACCAGAAATGACACATTTTGGACTTTGTATCACTCGATTGGATGGACTTCCTTACACTTTAGAAGAAAAAGCCATCTCATGTTATTCATTTATAAAGCTTTACTATTGACACTGTCAAACCCACCTAACATCTCTTCTCTCTTATAAATGGACCTACAGTACACAATCCAGTGACTACTTAACCTTAGATGGCCCTCACATGTCATACAGCTCTCACATAAGTCAGATCTGCAGGATTCTGTTGAAGCTGGTTCAAGGCAAAATACGCTGCACAGCTGAGATGTAATTATGATTACAGCACACTGAAATCAAATCAAATGATTGGAGGAGAACACATTGTTTTGACTCTTTTCCAGTTGGATTCAGCAGTGTGAACTAGATCAAGATCTGTTAATAATGACGAGCATCTTCCATGGTTATTGTTTTGCTTGTTGCTTTAATGAAAGATATATTGTAGAATCCATGAATGTCTGCTGTATTTCACAGTTTGAGCAACCTGCACATCTTCTCTGGCTTAATATACCAGAATAAAGCTTGATTATTTAGCTGTACACTATTCTTGTATATTGTATACATTTGGTTCACATAATACTACACACTGAGAGAGTTATCTTGGTGTTTGGGTTACCAGCCAGGTTTTCAGAAGGCCAATCCCCTAAAATTGTTACACGCAGCTGAAATTAGCTGAAAGTAGACTTTTTGACAGACTCAATCTTGTGTTGCGATTCCAAAGGCAGTTATTCATCCACAACTGCCTCTCAGCACTATAATTTGGGCCATATTGTTTTTAAATAAAGCCAAGAGAAGGTCTGCAGGTTTCTTTTACTTTCATTATGAGATTAATTTATGCTTCAGAGGACCCCATTTATTAGATGATGCAGCGTTTTGGATGATAGAGCAGTGTTGATGCTACAGGGTACAGGGGGTTGAGATGCACATATAATCCCACTCTCACACACACACACCTAAACACACACACACACACACACACACACACACTGCCACGTACACTAGAGGGTAGCGAGGGTTATCTTCAGTCCCAGATGGGCGACTAGCCACTAGACCTTAAAGAAAATATGCACTCTGGGGTTGTGTGTGTATGAATGTGTGTATAGCCGAGTCTTCTTCCTTCCCCTCTCTGGGTGTCTCTCCCTCTCCCTCTCCCTCTCCCTCTCCCTCTCCCTCTCCCCCCTGTCTGCTTGGTCTGTCGGGGTTGACAGAGGACAGAATGTGTTGCTCAGCGCTGGACTTCAGCAACTGTGCAGAAATCGGTGTGTGTGTGTCCAAATGTGTAGTCAGGGATAGCTATGGGAAAGGATTAGGACAGCTTTAGACAGGCTTTGTTTAATAAGCAGCACAACGGCTGCTCCGGATGGGAAACCACCCAACTCCAAACACACACACACACACACACACACACACACACACACACACACACACACACACACACACACACACACACACACACACAAGCACACAAAAACACTCCAAATATCACAAGATACTAATAGGCTAAAAAAAGCTTGGACCCTATAGGTTTTGTTATTGTTAAAGCTGGGCTGTGGTTATGTGTGTGTGTGTGTGTGTGTGTGTGTGTGTGTGTGTGTGTGTGTGTGTGTGAGAGAGAGTAAGAGTGTGTCTGTTGGGGTTCTGTTCCAGGGATTGGGGTCCCTGGCTGTGGTAATGGGACCGATGGAGCTGAAAGTGAGGGATGAACCAGGGGATAAGGGATGGATGAAGCAAAGGATGGAACTGTGCACATTGCCCAAGGAGCTCTGCACTGATTGGCTCAAAGTGACCAAAATTGTGTGTCTGTTTGTGTTTTAGTGTGTGTGTGTGTGTGTGTTGTGTGTGTGTGTGTGTGTGTGTGTGTGTGTGTAAGTGTGTGTGTGTGTGGTATATACTATGTGTGTGTTTCCCTGCAGATGTGAACAGCTTATAGCGATTTTCTCAGCAGACCAATTAGATGAAGGGAGTTTGGTCCCCATGTGTTAAAGCCTCCTGGTAATATGAGCTTGATTAGTGGGTGTGTTAACTGTGTTTTAGCCAATGTGAATATGTGTGTCTTTGTGTGTGTTTGTGTGTGTGTGTGTTTAAGTCTAGTCAGTGAAGTGATGCTAATTCAGTTAAAGCAGCCCCAAAGATCCTATCCCTCAACGTAATGTATGCAAATGGTTCCTACTGTGTTCATCATAACAGAGATTTTACCATCAGATCAATGGCCCTCAACTAGGTCAGCAGGATCAGGGAAGTAGAGATTTGGATCGAAAGGCGAGGAAACACTTTAACCAGTGTATTTCTTGAAACAGAGCCTTTGTCCCAAAACGGTGTGACGTTAGAAACAGCGGCTCCAGTAATGGAGAGAGATGATGAAAGTGTGACGGGGGTGAGTGGGAAAGAGGGAAGGAGGAGAGAACGGTAAAGATGGAGAGAGGGCAAGAGGAGAGAGGTGAGGCCTGTTTCTGAGCACCACTCCTGGGAGCCTAAATGCTTCCTCATCAGTAAACAGTGAATAATTCATCTACATAGAGCACACACACACACACGCACACACACACACGCACGCACGCACAAACGCACACACACACACACACACACACACACACACACACACACACACACACACACACACACAATCACACACATCTGCATGTTCATGGTTACACACACACACACACACACCCACACCCACAATCACACACATCTGCATGTTCATGGTTACACACACACACACACACACACACACACACACACACAGCAAAAATCATATTCATGTCACAGACAGGCCATTTTTACAGACAGCCAGGTTCAGTGTGGAACTTTTATTATTCACTAGCTTATGAACTCTGTGGGACCCTTCACTCTTTGACTGTCTGCATGTGTGTTTGTGTGTGTGTGTGTGTGTGTGTGTGTATCTACGTCCATGAAGGAGTTTTCATTTTTCTGAATCTGTAAGGGTGGAAAGGAGGACAGAGAGGAGAGGCATGCAACATTTCCCTATCCGTAACCCTGAGGCATTCTCTCACACACACACACACACACACACACACACACACACACACACACACACACACACACACACGTGGAAATGGCTCGAACAGATGACGGAGAGTTGACTGCTCTGGTTTTATCCCAGAAACAAATATACAGTTCCCCATTTCTCAGGACCTCCTGTGTATACTACAAACACACATTTCTGACATATGCATATACATACACAAACACACACAAGCACACACAGACACTTGTTCACACACACAAACCGCAGAGCGGTGCAGATTCCTTCCACGTTCACAAACCTTCATCCCAGCTCCATCTCCTGTCTTTAATTCATATTTGTCATGTATAATAACTGGATGTCTTAGCAGAATACTGCTGCGTGCTGCAGAGTGAAAGAACAATATTTTATTTCATTTCCATAACTCCAGCCTGTGAATTATTATTATGCTAATAGTGTCGGGGAGCCGCTGCTACTGTGTGCGCTAAGGTGCTCGCCTCAGTTTTTTATAAGCTGAAAGGAAAATACAATGAAACACAATAAGCGGCGGAATAATCAATGGTAAACTGTTTACAAAAGCGGCTTGCATCCCCATTCCTTCTCATCATTCGATTACAGCAGTATTTCACTTTTAAAACGAAACCAAATATGAAGCAGAGGGCTGTGACATGGTAATGAAGTACAAGAAGAGGAAATAGGTTTTGTCTCTCTGGGTAATTTCAGCCATGCCTGTGTTTAGGTGTGTGTGTGTGTGTGTGTGTGTGTGTGTGTGTGTGTGTTGTTTGAGATGACTGATGTCTCTGACCATAACCTCTGCCCCAGAATGCTATGGACACCTGTCTTCCCACGCAGGATCCTCCTGGACCCTCCCGTTCAATGCAGGCCTGATTTATTAGACCCCAAGGGCTCCCTATCCCTCTCTCTTGCTCTCTGTCTCACACACACACACACACACACACACACACACACACACACACACACACACACACACACACACACACACACACACACACACAGAAACCCTCATCCTAAAGGGCCAAAGAGAGAAAAGAGAGAAATGGCTCCTGTCATTTTTTCTCTTTTAACTGGGGCTCTGCAGTGGTCTCCGTCACAAAGCCCCTAAGGAGAGGACATCAAACAAAGGAAAAACCTTTCACACTTTATTGTCTTTTACCGCAGAGAGCTCATATCTCTTTTCTCACCATTTCTTCCCTCTTTTTTTTTTACTTCTCACATATTCCCCCAATTCATCTTATTTTCCCTTTCCCTCTGTGGGCTACATCTCTTTCTATATCTATATTTTATAAAGCTTGACGTTTTGACAATGCCCTTTGAGTGTGCCAGCTTGTCAAAAATACAGAGAGGGCAAAGACAGAAAAAATGAGAGAGATGGAGAGAGACATGTTGGAGAGGAGCTGGGCAGAAGTGTGTCAGATCCCTTGAGGTGCCTGGCAGGAAGCCTCACCTACACAGAAAAACACAACTAAATTCCACATGTTGAAAATGTGCAGCTAGTACTTGAAAGACACCAGACAATGTTTTCAGGTGCTTAAACTGCAACGAATGACATGATGGATGGGTTTCTGGATTATCATGGTTGCTCACCTAGTACACACAAGGCCACAGGTGACCACATTTGATTTACTGTTGCACACACATGCTTCCTTGTGAAATGTATGTGTTTATGTTCAGTTTCTCCTTAAACTGAAGCTTCAGAGACGTTCTTACTGTCATGCAGATTATATACCAGACATATCCTGATTTCTGGCATCCGCTTTTTTGCTGTTTAGTTTCCACACATGGGGTTATTTAAAATATTTCGGGAAAATTCACATTTTATATGCAGGGATACAGAGGAAAGCTGCGAGAAATCCAGAAGAATTATCCCATTGTGAAATACGAGTGATTACATTACTTTACTAGTTACTCCAAAGCAAAAGTAAGTAGCTACATTACATATTACATTACTTTCATCACCCAACCCAGTTCCATCAAAGGTGCCTCTATGGTTTACTCTATGGTTTAGCAAACAGTCAGCCAATATTTTAAAAGTATTTAGTGACCATTAACATCCAGCTTAACGTTACGGCAAATGCACACCATACAACAAAGGTCCTGACCTCACATGAAACGTGGGTTCACACGCCCTCCAACTTTGAACCAAACCACCTGAACGTAAGATTAAAATTGGCTAACATTAGCCATCCAGATAAAAACAAACATATAATAATTTGTAAGTGGTTGAGAGTTAAATTTCTCCACATCTGGTAGAAGCTCACATACCCACTTTGTGCCAAACTAACACATAGTTTAGGCCAATCATTTATTAGCATACATTCATGTCACAGACGTTTCAAGACAATTCACTTGACTGGCAGAGTTTGGGAACCCAGGAGGCTGTGGAAAAGCGCTTTCGGCTGTATTTTCAGAATCCTCAAAAACTCCTCAAACCTGAATGAATGAAAAATGATTCAGTCAGCTGCACGATAAAAGCAGTTTTCAACCCGGGTCCCAAGTGGTTTAAATATGTTTTAACATTCAGGAGATGGTTAGAAGAGTCTTCGGGGCTTCTCAAAATAAATTCAGAACAAGTGTTTTAAAACGACCTTCCCACGGCTTGTTAACCAGCAATGTTTTTCAGACATCATTGGTTAATTATTTCTTTAGAGAAACTGATGATTAGTGACTTGAATGTATGAAAACGTCAATAGTTAGGCTTCATGACTGTAACGGTCCAGTTTCTCTACTGAACTCAGAGTAACCAAACTGATAGCAACCCGCCATCAAACCCTTGACACCAGCCTCAAAAATGTTGAAGTAATGGAGCATTACTATGATTTAAAACTGTAATGAACTGTATTTCAAATTGTAATCACTTACTCTGCTTTGACTGTAAAAAAAAAATGAATGTAATTGCAGTAACAGCAAATGAACTGCACAACACTTACATGCAGGACTGGTATTGTTTTTCCTATCAAAGAGGATGCTGTATTTGGAAAAATGTTACAATGAAATGCAAAGCTCTCAAAATTGCAACATCAATGGGGCTCCTCATCATACTGTTTGCCGACTGTTTTGGCGTTGAACCATTTCTGTGTTTTGTGAAATAAATACTGATAGTAATTATGGTTTTGAACAGGAATAGCACTGGATTGGAGCCTTCAGAATTCCCTCTGTACGACTTTCTAGTCTTTTCATTTGATCCTGATCTTAGACATGAAACATTTAGACTGAATCTGATTTTACAAAGAACAAAACGTTTCGGATTTTTGTTTCAAAACAAAGAGAAATGATGGTGATAAAATGAGGGAATATTGGAAGTAACAGCTGAAATATAGCAGCTTATTAATTCTTCTTTTTTGGCTTTGGAAAATAAATGTATTCATGCTTTTATCAATAATGCAAAATAACTGTCCTGTCCTAGGAGAATGAAATGCTGTGAAACTATAATGTGAATACTGTAGATTCCCCTTGAAGTTGTGTGATTGTGTTGTCTTTGTGTGTAAATGTTACTGATGGACTAAAACTCATGCATTCTTACTGAGCTGATCACATAACATAGTATACACTGGCACCAACCAGATGAGACACAAGCTCAAGAAATTGTTACACACATAGACACACACACACACACACATTCAGTAGGACAAGGGCAGGGGTTAAAACAAATGGCTTGGAGCGTCCTTCATCTGCAGTAACTGTTTCCCCGTGGACTTCCTGCCCTTTTGCAGCCAGCAGAATTTCTCCAAGAGAAGACGTTCGCGGCGTCATTATTTTCATCTTCCAGGCAGGAGACTGAGCACTTCAGGAAGCAATGCGGCTTGGCACAGCTGGTATCTTCTGGTCTGAGTTGGGGGTAGGCTAATCAATACCATTGAGGAAGATCAATCCCGCTGCGTGTCCCTCAGTGGTTTTCACACTGTGTGTATGTATGTGTGTGTCATTTCCCAAGTGGTCATACTGTTGGAGCTGTTATAAGACCTAATGGGAGACCTCCTGGCGATGGCTGTTAGCAGTTACATTCTGCCCAAACACCGAGTCTGATATACAATCTGATTGGCTGTTGAAGACTACACACAGTTTGTGTGTCTGTGTGAGCGTGCATTTGTGTGTTTTTAACCTTGTGCATGTGTATGTGTGGGGGAATGTGTCTATGCAAACCATTTTGTGTGTATTAGTGTGTGTGTGTGTGTGTGTACTGTGATTGAATGTGTAAGAGTTGTACCCAGGTGCACTGCCTGAAGGTTGGTGGGGTGGGAGGAGGGTGTGTGTGTGCGTGTGTGTGTGAAGGGATGACAGGGTGTGTCAAGAGAATTCTCCTCCCAATTTCCCAGAACACAAAATAAGGTCAAATTCTGAAATATTAAGCCAAAAGGAGAAAGAAAGAGCTGGAAGCTAAATGTATGTAAATTGTGATTATCCGCTTAATAGAAATGTAGAATGGAAACTGGACATTTCAGTAAAAGTTCTCTTAACTGTGCTGACTCAAGGTTTTGTTGGTGTGATGAACATACAATGAGAATGACGCTTCTTAAAGACTCTTTCCTTTGTGTGTAGTAGCTCTGTCCTGAGGAAGAATATTTATTTTGTTATTACTTTTGACAGTTTTTGGCACTTAGATGCAATGTGAATTAAATATTAAACAGTGTTTTTCTCAATACGAGTGGAACCCCCTGTGAGGGGGTCTGACTAAACTTAGTTTTTAGGGTTGCTTAAAATTCGCTCAACAACTGTATTAAAGCAAAACTAAAGAGATCAGTAGAGAGGATAATGACACATTATTCAAATGAGACACATTGAGTGAGACAGAGACAAAGAGACATGGAGTAGGAAAACACCTGCGAGGCCCTTTACCTCCTCTGCTCCATTATTCCATTTATCCCTCTGGTGATTGGGTGTGTGAGTGTGAATATGAGCTTGTAAAATAATGTTAGAGCAATTACACACACACACACACACACACACACACACACACACACACTGTCTGAACACACAGGCCTTGAGGAAAGCAGGATAAATCATGTGTGCAAATATTTGATTCGCAGCCCGAGTCCATCTGAATAAGCCATCGGTAGGAACTGTGAGTGACGTGTGAACATGTATGTGTGTGTCTGATTTTGCTTTGTGTCTTGTTTTTTGCATTTGTGCAGATATATGAATTGCAGCCCTTTTCTTTTTCTGTGAGCTTGTCATAAAACTGAACGGATCTTCTTTTAATGTGGAAGCTTTTTAAGAAACCTGGGGGAGATGAAAGGAGGGAGTGTGTGCTGTTAGTTTAAGCCATTTCACCTGGAATAAATGATGATAATACATGAGGTGAAACAGTGGAAGAAAATTGCAAACTAAGCATGTTTTAAAGAAATACATGAATTACAGTCAAATCGTCTGTTAACCGCTGTTAAAGTCTCATATGGCCCAGATTGTACTTCTTGATAAAACATGCATTACAAATCTGTCTCAATTAATTAGACCTTCTTATTATCATATTGCACCGATGCTTCATGCTGATGAATGGTCAGTCATCAATGCTAATTTCTTTTTTTTTTATTTCAAATTAAGTTAAATGAGAAAATCTGACGTGAACATTTGTCCTGATGCATGACGTCTTTTGAACTTTGATCATTGAGCCATGTGCTACTTTCAATAAACCAGACTGCATTCATCCCTTATGACATAAACACCAACGAGCATTTTCAGTTCAGTACTGCGAAAGATTAAACCAGATTGTATTATGACATGCTTCCACGGCTGGCCAGTTATTGGTATATATTTAATTTCTGAACTTTTTCTGTAGCACAATGCATTTTTTATGATGCAAATATCAATGATGCAAATATCAATTTTAAACATTTTGAGAGCTTATTTTTGTAATCTCCAGACATCACTTTGATCTAGATAAACACCATTAAACTGCTTTCCATGGTTGTTTCCGGGCATTTCTCGCTCTAGCAGCCAGAGAGAGTCTTGGACGCTGCCACCCCACCCTTCACCCGGCCTGGGTGGGACACTGCATGGTGCCAAGCAGGGTGTCTGTGGCCAGTGATGTGAATTGACACGCTGTTTAAAAATGGATCCATCTAAATTATTCAGTCTGTTATTTTAGTGTCAACATTCGGTGATGATGTCTGGTTGTCACGGAAACATAGTCCCATAATCTCGAGCCCACAGCTGAGTCCTTGGACGACAAGGGAGAAAGAGATGCAGCGTATCAGCGAGATCATTTCCACCAAAAATGAGGTAAAAATACACACTGTGACACCACGTCAAAGTATGTATGAAAATAGAAGAAAAAAAAGAATATTTTTATGTGCCAACTAGCGGTGAGACATAACAGAGGGGCCACGATAATGATATAAAATGTTATGTAGTGTATACTGCCAGTAGGGTGTGTAGGAGAAATATAACACTGTCCTGGAAATACATACAGTGGGTTCTCTGGCCCTGTCTTTCTCTCTCTGTATGTCTCTCTCTTTCAAGAACACCCCCACACAAAGGATGGGTCCCAGGCTGCGGCGGTCAGGCTTTATGGATCTCCAGTGAGACATGAACACATGGAACAGTCATCTAGCTTCCAGATGCTGGTGTGGAGTTTCTCTCCATCTCCCACTGAGGTCCTCTGTGTGATGAGAGGCTGCATCCGGGGGCTGGCACTTCACTCACTGGTCTGCAAAGAAAAACCTCTGTTCATTGTCAGTAAGCTCTCAAATTTGCATTTGTCTGCATGTTTAAAAGTGTTTGTGTGTGCGCATCTGTGTGTGTGTTTTGTGTACAGTGCAGTGAACATTTCTTTGTAAGCGATCAGGCTGTCAAGTCAGAGTAACGGCTGTGGGAACAGCTGGGGAATCAGACGGTGATTCTCTCTTCCACCTAAACATTGGGATTTACACACTGCTCAAAGCCCAGACACTCAGCGCTCCTGTGCCCAGATGAACATGCATATGCATGCAATCATGCACACAAAGGACTCCTCCACTTGCACAGATTGCATCATACATTTCAGGTCATTTCATCACCTGTTTGTCATTTTTCATCCGAAGCGCTGCACCTTAAACAAACAATGATTATACACTTATTGATTTATTCACAGAGAAGGAGCGAGGAAGACAGAAAGAGAAATTGGTTTCTGTTCTCGCAGTTTACTTTTGATATAATATGCTAGTGTTTCAGCTCATTACACACTCACTCAGCAGCACTTTAAGCCCTATTTAAACAGACTAATTGACAAACTCAGCACTGATTATTTCTCCCAGAAGCGGATTGACTCAGATATATTGTGTGCATTCACTCTGGTAATTGTCCAGTTGAACCAGTGGACATGCTGTTGTCCTGGCAGCTGATGGTGCTTGCACAAACTGTGAGAACGATGGCAACAGTGTTCACCTGAACCGGAAGGTGCTACACTTATCAGCGGTAACCGGAGCAGAGCGGCGGCCATTAGCGAGCCAGTAAGGCACAACAGAAAGACTGCCGTGCGTTAAGAAGCACGCACAGCCGGCCCAGCCACATAAACAAAGCAAAGAGGAGCTTAGACAACAGCACGCACAGAGGGAGAGCGACTTCTTTCCCTGCTTTGCTGCCATATCAATGCTCTGAATCCTGTGTATAGAGAACCTGTAAGTGTTGTATAGCATTATAAAGCTAGGTTACAGTCCCCCAACACTCACTGAAATTTAAAACTGAATCGAACTGTTCTTTCCGTCACATTTACACTAAATAAAATGTTCACTGATCACTTAAGATTCTGTGTGCCAAGCAGCTCAAGACTTAACGCCCGTCAGGATATGTTAATTCCCACAGCAGCCATTTGCAGACACACAGCCTCCTGTCTTCACAGTGTGAATCCAAATCCCACCGTTCCTATCGCGCTTTCATCCCTACCTGTCAGCAGATGAGAGCGCCATACACCTGCGGCAGCTTGCGTTTGTGTGTATATGTTTGTGTATGTTTGTGTGTGCCCACCGAGGAGCTTGCTGTGCAAGCATATTCACAGACAGCATTTGTGACAGGCCTAATGAATCTCCAGAGAACAGCTACCTGCCAGCTCTCCCTTGTTCTGTCTTGTCTTCATTGTTCTCTCACTCTGTTTTCTCCTTCTTGTTTTCTCCCTCCTCTCTCTCCCCCCCTCACTGTTTGTCTGCCTTAACTGACGCTGCCTCTCTCAGTGCAGTGGGTTTCACCTCCATCAGCTAACACGCCTCCTTTATCTGTCATGGGTACACAGCGTGCGTACCTCCATTACCTCCCAAGCAAGAAAAGGATACGAGAGGGACCTTGCTGTTATTCATGATGTGGATGAGATGAACTTCTCTCACAAGAGAGACGACTAATGCTTTGTTTCTCAAACTTCTGCCGTTGTGAGAAGGAACCTCCTTCCAGTGAGGACGCTTTAATTATACTTACCCATGCTGTATTAGTCATGCCTCATCTCAGCTTGTCTATCCAAAATCCATTACCTATGCCTGAGGAGACCTTGTTAGTTCACAATTGAGTGCTAATTACACAACAGTATGATACATAAGCCTCATCTTGCTGTAATCACAGTAATTAGGGAAATAACGTCGATCTACACAAGCAGAGAGGCAGAAGAACCGCGACTGTGGAGAACAAAAGATTCAAATTCACTCGGTCTAGCATCAACCTTAAACGTCCTTCAAAACACAGATGCGTGTTATACACACACACACACACACACACACACACACACACACACACACACACACACACACACACACACACACACACACACACACACACACACACACACACACACACACACACACACACACACACACACACACATATATCTTACATGTCAGTTAGAAAGTTGTGACTGCATCACTGATCTGTTGCCTTGCATGAACTGAGGTGGAGCGTACACACAGAGAGCATGAGTAATGAAACGCTTCACACTCATTTGGCTTTTGCACTTCAAATGAGATTGGCACGGTGCAGTGTCTAAAACACAACCATTAGATCTATAATGACTCTACAGCCTACTCCCCGTGGACTGGCTACACACACACACACACACACACACACACACACACCCAGCCCCCCAAATAGTCTATGTATTATGCATTCCACCCATCTGCCACTCTGTGAGCACTCTATCCCATGGGGAAGAGAGGGGAAGAGAGGGGAAGAGAGGGGAGGGGGGGGGGGGGGGGGAGGAGAAGACAGGGAGGCAATCACAGCTGGATGTAGGAGAGAGAATGGTGGAGAGCTTACACTCTCTCTCACTCTTTCTCTCTCACTCTCTATAGGTGTGTTTCTATCCACCTGTTTTGAACGCATTTTCAATTTGCGCATAAAGAAAAGCCAAACTCCAAATATCACCAAAAGTTTTTTAGACATAGGCTGAGTTGAAGAAGTTGGTGTAGCAAGAAATTAAAAATGCAAGAGTGCACTGGAAACAGACGCAGCAAATCATGATGCACAGGTAGCATGTGAAGAAAACATCCACTGAAAAAGGCAATGGCAACTACGTTCCTCGAAAGTAAATGCCTTATTTCAATAACTATTTTAGTTTTTTTACATTTTTCCCATTATTTGAGGATTAAGTTACATCCTTTTCTTCAGCAAAGATTTAATGGCACCTGACTGAATAATTAGCCCTATACCTACTGTTTATCTCCTGATATTCGCAAAACATTTGTGGAATGAAACATGAATGAATCATAATGTCTTTTTTAGATTACGGTTTAAAATTGCACATTTGAATGGACACCTGGCTACACTCTTGTCTCTCAGTGTCTCAGTGTCTCACTCACTCACTCACTCACTCTCTCTCTCTTTCTCTCGCTCTCTCCCAGGCTGCTGGAATGTGAGAGGCTCACCCGCTTTTGGGCTTCCTCCTCACAGACAGGTATGAGCATATGGCTCCGGAGTGTGAGTGATTTATACATGTCCATACCTTTTAACATAGTAACTTGCTTTTGTGTGTGTGTGTGTGTGTGTGTGTGTGTGTGTGTTGAGAGGGTTGTTTTTACAACTGAAAGATCGGACTCGCCCAGCAGGAGATGCCACTGACCATCTGTAGCCGCAAGACTCAAAAGATCTGTGAAGCTTCAGTGTGTGTGTGTGTGTGTGTAATATTATCAAACGAGATGAACAGTTATCAGGTGATCAGATACACAGGCTTACAAATGTGCCAGTTTTTGGAAGTCATGCACTCATGTGTGCACCGAAAGACGCCTCTTATCCCAAAAGGAGCGTTGATAGAATCACAAGGCCTCTCCTTATTTAACTGGACGTTAGCTGGCAAAGTGACTGATTAAACAAGTTTCACTGCAGAGCCAGCTGGAGGCTAGAAGGGAGCAGTTTTAATAGTGTGTCTTTGTCTCACAGCTGCCAAACATTCACCCCAACCCAAACCAAACTGCAAACCCATGATCCTCATCTGCCCTATTACATCCTTCCTTTTCTAAACGTAATAATGTAAAACTAATGTAAAAAATACTATATTCTATTTAAGTCCTACTTAGCCAGTTGTCCCTAATGAACTGGTAACTGAGTGTATATTGTTGAGTTACATAATTTAATCTGTGACATAACCATTGATTATTGCTATCAAATAAATGTGGTGGAGAAGAAAGTACATATTTTTCTAGAAGAGGAAGTATAAAGAAAAACATTTTTAAAATTGTACTCAAGTACAGTAGTGGAGAAAACACATGGACAGTAGTTGCTTTCTACTAATGTCCTGTATTTACAGTGGCAACAAGAGGAGGAAGAAGAGAGAGAAGAAGAGAGAAGTGTGTGTTTGGAAAACCAGAACAGAAAGCAACATGATTATTGTGAGTTCTGTTTCTTCTCCTCTCTTTCTATTTTTAACGGTTGTGTCATGATAGTATTTTGGCTGTACGTCAGCACCAGTCAATCAATGCACATCAGCGGGCTGGTCTGGGGTAAAGAGACCGGGGCTGAGAGTGTAAGGAGAGAAGGATCAATGTGATAATCTCCCTCTCTGGAATCCTCTCACTCCACTGATCTGAGCCCTCTGATGACGCTACTTTTCTCTTTCAAAAGATAAACTGACCCTGAAATGTCTCACGCTGACACTTTTTGCATAGACACACCTGAAACCAGCCTTAGACTCTTGTCTTTGTAACAGTGAAGTGAATGTGCAGACACGGGAGGTCTGATAAGGCCAACTCGAGTGAAACACAACATGAGTTTGGCCAGGGAGGGAAACAGCCATTATGGGGTTGGGTTTCCACTCGCATTACGAAAGGCTTTGATACCTGGATTTTATCTTTTATGTTATCGTCTCACATCAAGAATACAAACACACACATACACCTATAGGACCGCTTACTTTTACCACCCATCTGTGAGGCAGGATTGGGTTGTGTGTGTGTGTGTGTGTGTGTGTGTGTGTTTGTTCCCTGAAGAAAATGTCTGTCTTCTTTTCATATGACTTTTTTTCTCCAGTGCTGTGAGAAAATTGTAGCTCGTTTTCGATGCAAATTAATTTGTTTCAAATTGTCTAATAGTTTTAAGTGCTGCAGTTCAGTTTAATAGTTTCAATTCATCAGTTTTTTGGACACGTTCATTTGAAGTAAAGCTAGGCGACATGTTTTGTTAACAAAATAATACATCAATATTGGTAATCCATAAATAACACTAAATAGGCTATTCTACGATTCACTATTGTCTTTAAAATACTTATTTACTTTTATTTAAGTACGATTTTAATGCAGGACTACGACAGAGTATTTTAACACTGTTGTATAACTGCAATAGTACTACAGATTTTGTATTTCTTCCACCACTTCCTGCGTGTGTGTGTGACAGATAAGTATTGCAACATCTTACCTTTCCCATAAGCACATCCTTTGAGTTATTTGCAACAATGCAAACTCTCAACACTCACACACTCGTACACAGTCATACATGCATACACAGGTGCGCATGGAGTTGTGAGAGCCATTTGTTGAATGACAGGCTGTTTGGAGTTGGGATGAGGGGGGAGGTGGAGAGAGGCAGAAGTGGAGACGGGAGGCAGAGGTGTGGAGGTGAAGACAAGCTGGACGTTCAGAGACAGACAGTCTTTGTGCCTGAAGCGCAGTATGTGAATGCATGTGTGATAGGCAGCTTTGTAGAGGTGTGTGTGTGTGTGTGTGTGTGTGTGTGTGTGTGTGTGTGTGTGTGTGTGTGTGTGTGTGTGTGTGTGTGGAGCTGGGTGAGTTAGCTTCAGAGTCCTCTGCTCCCAGGTCTCAGCTGTGGTGTAATTGATTAAATGAATTAGTATGAAATATAGAATTAAACAACATGAATTGGGTCATGTGTTATCAAGGTTTGTGCGCATCTACGTGGGCGGATGTGTGATTGGAATGAAATATGAAATTAGTCATGATGAATAGCACCATATGCACTTGTGTAATTGAATTAATCAATCTGTGTTCAGAGTGTTAGCATGAATGAAACCAGTGTGCACCATCCTGCAGAGGGGTGGTGGGGGAAACACTGCTTGTTTAGTTTCTGTCCCATTATTTGATGCACATCTGGTTGGCAAATTTAGGGGAAGAACAGGCATACAATGTCTTATAAAGGTGTTGGGTCACCATGAGCCACCAGAACACCTTCAATGCTCCTTAACATAAAGTCTCCGGAGAGAGAAAGTTTCTGGAGAGATGAACCCCATTCTTCTGAAATATATTTCCACATTTGATGTTGATGGAGGTGGAGAACGCTGTTTAACATGTTGGTCCAATAGATGTTTCATTGAGTCTAGTAGAACTAGAGTAGAACTATAAAGTAGCGTCAAATATAAATACATACCTTAAAACTTCCTTCAAACGATCACCTGTCAATTTGCTTATCTCCTCCAGGCCTACTTAAAAGGAACAAACTATACACACTGTACACGTGTATACACTACAACATCTGACAAGATTTACTGACTCCCGGACACGCACAGACTTCCTCATTGGTAAAATCAAAGGCTTCTGGCACAAACAGGAAGTCAATATAATCTAATATCAGTAGCCTGCATGAGTTGCACACATAATCTTCTCTGGCCACACTTGCTATCAAATTCTCATGAGCTTTAAAGTGACTGTGTGTGTTTTTATTTTACTGACACAATCAGTGGGGAAGGATATGACCACACTTATGTCCAGCAGTGATGTGAGTGTGCTGCAGTTGAGTCATGTGAGAGTGAAACTATCCGGCGATGACACATGGCACATAAAACATCAGCCACAGAGCAGCTCTGTTTGTACATAGCAGCCACTGTTATGGAGACACACACACACAAACACACACGCACACACACGCACACACACATGTATTTACACATGAACATACCGTACACATGCAAACAAGTTAGGCCAGGGTGGCACATAATTACAGCTCTGTGCCACCCTGGTACACTTACATAATACAAACTGGGCATTAAAGAAACAAACACGGTATCATTATGCAACTAAAAATGATCTATATATTGTAGATGCTTTGACGCTTTATTTGAAGCTTGTCTAACTCCATAACCTCGAGTTAAAAAAATGTGTTTGGATCATGTTTAAAATCGTTGCAATAAAAACTATGAAAACACATTTCAAAAGCCTCCAGAAAGTGGGTGTGGAGTGATTCATTTATGAGTTATGGCTGTGTGGAGGGAACAATAGCGATTGCAAAGGTGTAGGCTGTTGTGCATAGTATTTGTAGTGTCATGTCGTTATGGGTGTTTACATTGTCTGCTCACAAGTTTTGTTCTGTACAGATTTACGGCCGTTACAGTTTAATGTGCAGGTGTTGTTATTTCTGCCTGGACTGCTTTGTGTCACAAAGGTGCTGCCTTTACGTTGCATTTATTTTTCGGTTTCTGTTTGATATTGTGTGCTTTTTGACACTAATGTAAGCAGAGATGCAAGAAATCCAGAGACAGAAGGATGGTCCTTTCAACTGCAACATAATTATTTGGAATGAAGTGAAAGGTACAAGATCCGAAGCTTTTCGATTGACTCTCAACTGCTCTCAACATGGCGACAGCTAGCAGGCTAACAGCTAACAGCGCTAACAGTGCAAACTACAACAAAAGTGCTGACAGAGCTAGCAGTGTTTACCTGAAGGGGAACCCGAAGGTGGGAACGGCATTATCAGCTGAAACTGCTGTAAGAAACTGCTGTGCAGAGCTAGCCAGTGGGGCGCGCTCACGTGAGCACGGCTATGCACGTGAGCACGGCTATGTCAACAAAGCAAGGAGAAGCTCGGATAACAACACACACAGAGGGAGAGCAAATGGTTTGCTGTTCATTAGTGCTCTGAATGTTAAATAAAGCTCCTATAAAAGTTTGAGTTTTAAGTCCTAGAGGCTTTCATCACAAATCAGAGAACAAGCAATAAACACGAGTTAGCCCTCTGTAGTGTATATCCACCAATTATTAACATATATTTTTCAACAAAGTATTTGCAGCTCATTTGGTAAATGGATCCCCAAAAGAATAACTGAGGCAGATTAAAACCACATCTGTGCCACTTTCTCAGGTAACTATATGTGTTTCCTTTTGTTATTCGGCTGGAGGGACTGTTATTAGTACTATTTGCAAGTGTATCAAGAAAAGAAAGAGCAAACATTAGGAAGTATGATGATATCTTACGAGGTTTGTGTTGATCAGCTTTCACTCTGCCAAATAAAATATCTTGGCAGCCCTAAATACCCATTACAACCCATTATTCTCTTCGGTATACACGGTGATTTAATGGCATCTTACCAACCTTTTACAACTTTTATCTCTGGCCTCTTCATTATTTTGTAGACTGCTCTCTCTCTCTCTCTCTATTCTCTCTATTCTCTCTCTCTCTCTCTCTGTAGGCGGGTTTTCCGCCAGCAGGGTTTGGTTGATTCTCTATTGATTTGTTGGAGGGCCAGAGGAGGAGGAGGAGAAAGTGAAAGGGGAGGAGTGGAGGAGAAACCCCGGCTTGCATGGCGAGGAAGAGAGAGAGATGTGATTGTGCGTGTTCGCGACGAGAGAGGACGCAGAGTGATCACAATCAAGGCGAAAGTCCGACCGCGGAGCGAGTGCACTTTAATCACGTGGTGCGCGTATTAGTATGGGGGGGAAAGTAAAAGTGTCGTCGGAGTGACTTCCACTTGTACTTTGTTTTTGTCCTCTCTCTTTTTGCCTTTCGACCCCCTCCGCCCTGCATTCCGCGGAGCAGCTGTGTTTTAATGCCCCTACGCACCCGAGGTGGAGAGGAAGGAGAGAAGAGTGAGGAAGAAGAGGCAGAAGAAGAAGTAAAAAGGCCTCGACACCACCCGTCCTCGCCCTTTGGAGGTCTGTCCACTCTCCCCTCCTGGCCCTGCATGGACGGGGATGGGGAGAGCCGGATGCTGTTTCCGCGGGGCTGAGCGCCTCGCCTCCCCGTCTCTGGTGCGCCGCTTCCGGCCGCCGCTGCTGCTGCTGATCATCGCTCTCTGCTGCGGTGCTCACATCGGTAACTAACTACACTTCAACACTGCAACAACTAGTGTGTCTCTCCGTCACGATCGTCAGTTTATCTGTAATTTTACGCACTTTTCGCATAAATGACTGCGCTGCACAGACTACAACCACAGTAACATTTATGTTCTGTTTCTGTTGCATTTAGAAGTGATCAAAGATCGGCTACTTTATTGGTTATTAGCCAGCGTTTGTGATCTTTGCATGGCCGATCCTTGTGTTGGGCCCAGTGCTGCCTGACAATGGCTCTCTCTCCAGCGGTAGTGCAGCAGTCTGGGCACGGATCGAGTTTCTCCTCCTCTCTCCTGGGCCGTCATTCTCCTGTCTGCCCCTAATGGCTCATGGAGGAGGGGAAGAGAAGGCGAATCTCTCCTAATGTCCACATATAAGAGATTACAGCTTTACTCAGGGCAATATTGAAACAACCTAGTGTAAATCTGACCATAAAAAGTTAGGATCAGTGCTGTACTGTGTTGTAAACTATTGTAAAATTCAGTTTATGTTCAGTTGCATGATGCAAAATTATTAAATGCACCGTAAGCGATAGTATCAATGTAATTTAAGGTTACACAAGGTAGACTGAGATACCTTTCTGACCAACAATGTGTTGATTTTGTGTTTTCATTTTGTGGTTGTTTGTCTAATAAGCTTACACTCACTCAGCCCAATATAAGCCACATGCTGGACAGAAGAAGAAAAACAAATAAGTAAACAAAAGAAGAGGTGTCTGTAAGGATTACTAACACTAATGACTCCTTATCCGTGGGAGGCCACTGACCACTTATTTACCACATTGTTTGTTGGTTTTAAAGTCATCATTAGATGCATTTTTCATACGGTGCAAAAAGCAGTATAATGTCCTCTTTCTGGCTAACGGCTTCTTTTTTGGAGGCTGTCGAGTCTGTATTGCAGTGTGTGCAGGGGGTCGGCTGTTGAGGCGGCCGTCTGTTGAGCAGTCACACCTCCAGTAATTAGTTTAACTTAGCTCAGGCAGCGGGACAAAACCGCCTCTGCACGCTGCCTGGTGGGAACAGAGAGACCCACTTCACATTAAAGACCCTCTTGGCATACTGCTACACGTACGTCACCTGGAAAGAATGTGTATTGTTCAGTCTGTTGTTTGATTTGTTATCACTTGTACATTTCAAAGCATTTATTTTATTTTCGCTCCAGCCGTCAGCTCAATGTGTCTGTTTAGACACCGAAGAGGAGTGTCTGAGTTGTTGACTATTGTTTGCACTCCTGAGTGTCTGAAAGAGACAGAAGGAGTGTAGTGAGCTCTTGTAAAGCTTTGTATCTCAAAGTGCGGAGGGCTGTTTGTGTGATTTGAGCTCAGTGTGTGTGTGTGTGTGTCTGTGTGTGTCTGTGTTTGGGGGGGGGGGGGGCACACACACACACACACAACAAGGTGATCAATAAGCACTTCACAAGCCATTCCCTCTGTTGAGAGATGATCCCAGTGGATCCTCTTCTGATCTCCGGAGATCAGAGAGGCTGCCGAATCGGGAGACAAAGAATCGCTAAACTGAGCCTGAGAGATTCGGCCGGTGGATCTTTTGACCTCTGTCTGGTGGTGGAGAGCATGTCTTGGGAGAGTGAGGGCTTAGGGCGAAACCAGAATAGAATCCTGCTACAATATGTCAGAATAGTGCTGATGGAAGGAAATAAAACATCTGACAACAGATGAGGCTTGAGAGGAAAGAAGAGACGAGACCTGGGGAGAGGGGGATGGAGTGAAAAAGAGGTTAATATTGTGGTAGGACATGGAAGGAGTGGTGTGGGCATTGCTGGCTGTTTTATTGTGTCTATATTAGATACTCACCCCAGGGGATGAAATAAACCAGGCTCGGGAGGTGTTGAACGCCTCTCATGTCTCAGCTCTTCACATGAGGAGTTCTTTATTTTCTTCTTAACTATATTTTCAAGCCAATTCAGTATTTATCAACTCATTTGCAGTATTTATCGACTTATTGCTTATTTATCTGCATAGATTGGATTTTCTTCTGAAAGTACAGCTATGCAAGCTTAAAAAGGACTCTGAGGAGGACATCTTCACAAAAGGGAGTCCACTGGAAGCCGTGAAGAGCAAAAATATGAAAACTATGCTTTTATATTATTTATATTCACATTAAATTCCTTCTTGCGTTTTTACCTGACACATTCACAGGGAGGCAAAAGTGCAGGGTCATCTGGTGTGAAACTTCAGCAGAAGCTGGTCATCAGAGAGGTTTTAACCTTTATATAAGTCAGTGGTTTGAACCCGAGTTCTTCAGTTACAGGGTCGACTCTCTTCTTTGCTACGTCACCCTGCTGGGAAAATGTCAGTGAATGAGAGCTTTTGTGTGTTTTTAGAGCAGCTCATGATTCTGATACCCCTTCGACAGAGAATAAACCCACTCTGATTAGATTGGGAGCGGTATTTAGGTACTGCGGGGCAGATAGCCAGGAAAGAAGGAGGCTGTTGGTGCGCCCGTCAAAGACACAATGTGTCCTCAGTGCTCAGACCGTCTGTACAGTGCTGGTGGGCATAGACGGCAGCCTTTGCTTGTGTGTGTCTGTGGGCTGGTGTCAGTATTTAACAGGTAGGAGAGAGATTCTGAAGCGTAGTGTAAGTGGGGGTCCGTACCTGCACCGTGATTTCTCAGAGCACCACTGCCCCCAAATGGTGGCGCCCGACTCCGTCATGCCCCAAAATCAAATCTACAAAGAAGAGCTGGAATGTGCTGTTTGCTTGTGTGTGTTTATGTGTTAGTGGTTGTGAAGTGATGGTGTGACTAATGGAATCCGTTGATTTCAGTAAAAACCATGCACTCTCTGATTCTGCTCGGCCATGAGGAGATCATACCAACATCTGAAGATCACTGACCGTGTGCGTTAACAGAAGCACAAACAGCATTCTTTCTAAGACAGTTATTTGTGTGTGTGTGTGTGTGTGTGCGCTTGTGTGCATGTGTAGCTGCTCATACACTGCAGAGCCTCTCTCTGGTCTAATCTAATAGGAGCACCCTGTGACTGATGCATTAGGTCTGGTCTCTAATCTCTCTCTTGCTCCAGCTCCCTCTCTCTCCGATGATCTATGATATAAAAGGATGGTTTGACCCTTGTTGTTACATTCAGAAATATAGCAACAGATAAAACATCAGGGACAATTTCGGAAGAGAAAAATAAAGACAGATTAATCTGTCTTTTGGATGCATTCCCTGACTTTAGCCTGCTCTCATGCTCATAGCTGTAAACTACAATTTAAATCACAGAAAACTAAAAGTTATATACTATAAGGTATATTTCTGATCGAATATTTTTTCTGCTGAAGCTCCACAGAACCAAATATATATAATACCTTAAAAATTAACCACATAATTCAGTCAATTATTTCTGACAGTCTCAACAAAATGGAACATTACAAGCTTCACAAAGTCCTGGCAGTGTGTTTGTGTACATGGCACACCTTGTACTGCTCTCTCTTTACACTGTCTGTGTTATGTGCTCCCTGGCTATATAAGAAGTATTATCTCAATTCTTGTGGAGAAAAAAAGAAGTCTTTATCTCTTCTCTCTCGCTGCTCTTTGGTTTATTACACTTCAGGTTTATTGCACTCACGGAGCGGCACTACTGATTCATCAAGACTTTAAACCAGCAGACGGCTCTTTTTCCAATTTTATTAGGTTGGATTGTAACGAGTAGCATTGTGTCGTTAAGTTCAAAGTTGTCATCCGAGTGCACATGAGCTTTGTATTTCTAGTTAAATCCAGCTCTCATAGTAAATACCACACTATCGGACATGCGATGATCTTTCGGTCTGATTTAACTGTTCCCATATCACTATTACTGTTCCTGTGATGATATCACTTTGCTCACACTATTTCTGCTGTCTGTCCTCTCCAGGTCATTGCCAGGTGGCAACCCCTCAGTGCCGTATCCAGAAGTGCACAACCGACTTCGTCTCCCTGACCTCCCATCTGACGCCGGCCGTGGATGGCTTTCACACAGAGTTTTGTAAGGCTCTACGTGCGTACTCGGCCTGCACCCAGAGAACAGCCAAGTCCTGTCGGGGGAATCTGGTGTTCCACTCGGCTGTGCTGGGCATCTCGGACCTCATGAGCCAGAGGAATTGCTCCAGAGATGGGCCCACGTCCTCTACCCACCCCGAGGTCCAACATGAGCCCTGCAACTACCACAGTCGCACCCAGCACGCGCACGCACACGCTCACTCCCACGTGCATGCACACACACACTCCCATGCTCAAGGCCACGACCACGCACACTCTCGGCCAGTCTACCTGTTCTGCGGGCTGTTCGGGGACCCACACCTGAGGACGTTTAAGGACAGCTTCCAGACTTGCAAGGTGGAGGGGGCGTGGCCTCTCATCGATAATGACTATCTGTCAGTGCAAGTCACAAATGTTCCTGTGGTAACAGGCTCCAGTGCCACAGCAACCAATAAGGTGAGAAGAGAGAAAATGGGTGTTGGGGTTCTAATCTGCTGTTATTAAGGCTGAAAGAGTTTCTTAAGTGAGAGCAGCTGGTGTGTGTGTGTGTGTGTGTGTGTGTGTTACATGTTTCTTTAATGACCTTTCTTTTCTGTGCAACATCTTATCAATGAGAGGCTATGAAAACACGCTCGCTCTCCCTGCTCTACTTTTTCCTCTCTTTCTGCATCATGGTCTCTCACAGGTGTGAGACTAACAGCTCGATCTTGTGACTATCTCTTGTGACTGAAGCAGTGTTGGGAACCTAACTTGGTTAATGGCTGCATATAGCCTGACCTCTAATAACATGGAATGAGATGTGTGAAAGGACCCACTGTTTAGTGTGTGTGTGCGTGCATGTCATAAGTGGCAGCCATTACTCTCTACTTGAAGGACTATGTGTACTAAGGGTCCTTATCCCTTTATGACAATAAGGCACCCACATACACTCACAGACACACATGCACACGGTGATCTTTGTGGTGGTAAAGAAGAGATGTTGATGTTTCCCCCGATGATCTGCCTTCTCTAGCTTAGTCGATAGCTTTAATTATTAAAACACATACACACCCATGCATACACTTAGTCATGTGTGTGTTGACAGAAAGGCACACATGACTATTAAGCAAATAGTTGCTATACTGTGGAGCTGAAGGTTTGACCTTGTGTCAGAGGTGGGGCAAGTTATTAGTCACCATTATTAGGGACACACACATATACACATACACACACGCAGGCACACACAAATATACATATACACATACACACACACACACATACATACATACATTAACAGCCCTCCAGGCTTAATGGCCTGCCAGGTCTCATTCCTCACGGCTGTCATGTGAACAAAGCAGCCATTCACCGGAACTATGATGCTAGTGCTAACCGTAATGCTCACACCACACCCTGTATCCACCACCGCCTCCACTCACCACTGGAGCCCTGTGTGTTTTTATATGTATGTGTGTGTGTGTGTGTGTCAGCATGTTTGCATAGCTGTGTCAAATTACTGCTTGTTAAAAAGTAATTTAGTTATTTCTCAAATGTAGTGTGATGAGAGTCAATAACCTGTGTAACTGGTGAATGTCAATATTTGTAAGTGCGACTGTGATGAAGAAACTTTACCCTTTTTCTTGGGTTGCAACCTTTCTCAATTAATCTGTTTATTTTCAATCGATTGATTAAATGTTTTGAAAATTTCTCAAAACAAAATATACTCAATATAAACGATAAATTGGTTTCTCAAAGTAGAAGGATATAGTTGATTACTTAATCAAGTAGTGAAGGCTGTTTATTTTCATTATAGATTAATTTTCAGACCATTTTCTTGATTAATCGATGAATGTCGGTGAAATCTGTAAATTATCAAATTATTTATATATGATATATCATATGTGACAAAATAGACTAATTGTGGCAGTTCTACAATGAATATGTTATTGTTTCAGCTACTAAGAAAGTTTGTCATCTAACAAATTGTCTTTGTCACTGTGTCCATCAATCAGAATCATTCATCATTGTCCCCAACTTAGCTGATGCTCCTCCCTCCCCCTCTCTATAGATCACCATCATCTTCAAGCCCTATGAGGGTTGTACAGATCAGAGGGTCTACCAGGCCGTTACAGACAACCTCCCTGCTGCCTTTGATGATGGAACCGTGAGCAGCGGAGACCCCATCCACGTTTCTGCCAGCGTAGAAGGTGCAACTGGGAAGGTCCGGGCTCTGTGGATCTCTGAGCGCAGCCCGGGGCGCCACGTGGAGCTGCACGCTGGCTACATTGGTGTCACTGTAATTGTTCGCCAGCTGGGCCACTACCTGACCCTTGCAGTGCGGATCCCAGAGGAGCTTTCACAGGCCTACGATGCCACCCAGGACCTGCAGCTGTGCCTGAACGGCTGCCCCGGAGGAGAGCGCATCGACCAGGCGGGGCATCTTCCGCTGCCGCTCTCCCCTCCTGCGCTCGGCCTGCAGCTTCAGCAGCTGCGTCGGCCCAGCTACTCCTCACAGACACAAGCATCCCCCTACGGTGCCATGCAGGTTTTCAGTGTGGAGGAGGCGAAGGAACGCTGCAGGGAACAGCTGGATGTGCAGGACATTTACTTCCACTCCTGTGTGTTTGATCTCCTTACCACCGGGGATGCTAACTTCACAGTGGCGGCGTACAGCGCCCAGAAGGACATGGAGAGTCTCCACCCACACAGGGATAGATGGAGGATCTACCCCCGCGGCTCCGCCACCTCCACCTTACACTCGGATTCTCTGCCTATCAAACGGCTGGCTCTGCTCCTGCTGTGTTCTCTGAGCGTGGCATCAATGTAAGCTTTGGAGTGGGAGGCTTTGTATGTGTGTGTACACTAGAGAGAGAAGATATGGGGAGTTTTGTTGAGCACTGATACTTAGCTCTGTTTCTTCTCTTGTGTGGAGAGGAAACAGCAGGTTGGACAGTGACTGGAAACTAGTGTGTTTGGCACAAGAGATACTAGCAACACAAACTGCGTCTTACCTGGCAGAATCATCCCCCTGGGGAATAACACGGGAGATGTGATGATGGCTTTCACAATTTGTCTTCATCTTTAGATAAGACGTGTGACAATGACACAACTGTACCTGTGAGGGTGAATGGAGTGTGTGGAAACACACTTCCAAACTGTAAATAGCTTGTCTTCAGTGCACAGTGTAATGCCGTAGTTTTTTTTCGGGGGTTTTGTGCCATTTGATGTGATTTTTCTTTAATACCTCAGATAGAGGATGTTCGTTTTAACAGAAGCACTTTATTTCGTTTTTCTTTTTTTTTAACAAATCCACATCAGTGTTTCTTCCTCTCACTAACTGTCCTTCACCAAAATCTCCAATGGTTCAAGTTTTGGAGACCATCAATAATTTTATTTTTGAACCTTTCATTGTAAAAGTCTGTGGAATACAAGGAGATGCCATTTTTGTTAAAATCTTCCGTTTTTTTAACTCGGCATCTAATTTTTAAGTCAGTTAATGTGAAGTGTTCTCTTTTCAATGTTTTATAAATATTGTCACAGCAAATGCCATCAGTACTATTTTGTTGCTGTAAGAATTTGTTCTTTTTCCTCAGTCCTGATTTAAAATATGTTCGCGTGTGTATGAAAGTGTGTCTGTGGGTGCGTCTGTTTTTATTTTATTATTTTTACCAGTTTGTGACATACTTGGATGTGTTTTATTTCCTCTGAAATTCATGTCGGAGGGATTCCCACCCTTTTGGCAAGAAGCTGTGGTGTGACCGGCTCATGTATGTTGTTCTCCGTATTCTTTGTCGTGTTAATTTGAGCCAAAGATGTATGGTTTTGTATGTACAAAGGAGATCAAAACTCACCACCAAACCAGCACCCTTCTCCTCCTCACACTCTCTATTTGTTTTAAAGTTGCTACTGTAGACTGTTTTACTCTTGCTACCAGAATTGATGAGCTGCTCCTTACTGGTATAGTTGTAAGATACTGGAGTGAAAACAAAACACTGCAAATCATTGAGAACTTTACCACACCGTCTGCTGAGATAAGTGTGCTTTAGCACTGTGCTGTGGGAAGATGAGCCTTTTCAACATTCAACATTATGTATAATTATGCCCCATTTGGTTGACCATAACCAGCTTCATCTCAGTTTTTGGCAATGTGATTCTCTTACATCATGCGTGAGGGCCAGTTTGGTGAAGAGTGACTGGTCAATGTTGAAATACTTAACTTATTTATGAACGTAGTGTCCTGTAGAGGAAGTTAAGCTCCATATTCTTGCTGTTGGATAATAATAAAAAAAGAAAAAGTCAGATGTGATTGTACTGCCACATAGTGGTGCTCTGTTGCTATGTCAGTGTGTTATTCAAGGCGCTAAAACAATTGAGAAAACTGTGTGCAAGTGTTTTATTTAAAATAACAAAGTCAAAACAAATCTTACTTAATGTTTACTAATACCACATTTAATAATGATGTAAAAAAAACTACATACAAAATGTAAAATTGTTTATAACTTGACTCAAGTTTCCCCCTTCAAGAGGGACTTCAGGATTAAAGATGAACACACACATACACACACACACACACACAATGCGGGCATGCGGGCGCTGAAAAACATGTGCACTAACCCATCTGTCTGAGGTTAGGTTTTGATCAGATACCAGGCTCGGTCTCATAGACAATCGGTTTTCAACTGCCACAGTCGGCAACACCTGCATGTCAGTGAGAAAAGGCTGAAACGGGCGCTACAAAATATTTGAAGCATGTGAGAACTGTTACTCCTGTGATCCTGACAGCGGGTAATTTTCCATTTAATCCTTGAGATTCCAACCCAAACCTCATAGTAAATCCATAATCATAACTCCAACCGAATGGGAAGACTATGCTCAACTTCTTCCAATGTGGAGATCCTCACTGCAGAAAGCGTTAACTTCTGTGGGTAAGTTTTCTTTTCAAGGTCACATGGTGCATCAGAAGCCCTTCACTTTCAACCATCTGAAATGTCATATAAATTGTTCAGAACAATTACATATTTTAAACACATTTCCACACTGTAAGACAAAACTATGAAGGTGAGTGAGGACCTGGTTAATATCACTGATGGTCCAAATAAGGCACGCAGAGTAATATGCTTACCACTTAATGACAGCGTAAGTGGTCATCAATGTGTTGAAGACTAAGACCTTAATGAGAAGCAGCCTCATAACCAGAACAACCACTGTA
Source organism: Cottus gobio (assembly GCA_023566465.1). NCBI lineage: Eukaryota > Metazoa > Chordata > Actinopteri > Perciformes > Cottidae > Cottus > Cottus gobio. The sequence continues at coordinate 16,870,914 of CM042218.1, read as the reverse complement.
TTTGTCCACAAATCAACATCTGGAGATTAAACCACACAAACCACACCAACATCAGGAACAACATCTTTATGCATTTGAGTATTTGAGAATTTATGATTTTGCAAACGGTGAAAATGTACCCTGTGTCTCCTCATATTCATAGCAGGTCTTGTCTTCATGATCTGAAATTATAAAAATGTATTCAATTTGTGAAATATAAAGTTTATTTGGGAGGAGAAGAGATGTCCGGAACCAAATTCATGATCAGCTAGTTGTACCTGATAAGGTGGTCCGGTGTCTTCTGGTGACCTTTGGGCGTCGCCTGTGACTCACAGAACAACTGTAGGATGGCCAGTCCCCGGTTGCCACTGTAATGATCGCCACAGCGCTGCTGCCACGATGCTTCCTGTTTAAAGCTAAGCTGTATGGCGAGCTGGACATGTGACCTTCTGATGGTGACCTCCAACTGACCTCGAGGTGCCCTCTCCTGAAGTCACTCACCATACAGACCAGCAGGGTCCAGCCCAGTCTCTCCCCTGACAGGTGGACAGGAGGGGCCAAAGAGGCCAGCACATCACCTTCTACCCCTCCTAAAAGATGATGGAGGTCAACATGAGAGGATATTTGGGTGCGGACAGATCTTGGTCTGTAGTTAACTAGCACATACAATGTATACATTAGTTATAGATTTCAGGCAAACATGACAAGTTTTCTGTTTTAGCGTATAAGAACATACCTTCAAACACAATGTGTAATGGTTTATAAACACATTCTTTATGCATTCACATTATTGCAAGAAACAACTACAGATATAATAATTGTTTGAAAAACATTCCTTATGATTGTGATTCAATCTTAATACTATATTGAGTCCTATATTGCTGCCACAATTGATCATATAAAAACCTTTCTCACCCAAAATATTCACCATAATCACGTATTCGAAATTGAAAGCTCTTACCTGTCCATAAATAAATGATAGGGAGGTATAATAATCCCCTATGTGGTTCAGCCATGTCTGTTAGTTGTAGTAGCTTCACTGACTAATTTGTGTGTGCGTCTGTTCGTGCACTTTGTGTGTGTGCGAAACCAGGGCATTGGGTATGGCTTTGCCAAGAGCATTGCATTATGGGGGATTGACATATCACATTGTTGTGACCTTAAATACTAACAATGCACCCCTCTCCCCACTACACACGCACGCACGCACGCACACACACACACACACACACACACACACACACACACACACACACGCACACACACACGCACACACACACACACACACACACACACACACACACACACACACACAGGGAGAGAAAGAGAGGGAGACATCGTGAGCTCCTACACAGTGTGGATTTTATCTGCATACGTGAAGAGGATAGACACTGAGAACAGGAACGTTTTGAACACGAGACACACCTGTAAGCTCCCTGAGGTAAGAAACCGATCATATCAACACACCCAGAACCCTATGACACTCCTGTATGGTAGGCTTGCACACGCACGTACGCGCGCGCACGCACGCACGGGGTAGTTTTGTGGGCGGGAGCTTAAAACCTGTAAGAGAAAGTGAAACTCAGCACCAGGAACATGAGGAAAGGATGACAAAGTTATTCTGAACGAGGTAAATCGTTTTGACCATTGCTCATTCATTTCTGTTCAAACATGACTATTACAAGCAGATACACGATGACCATTGTTTTAATTGTAACAATCTTCCACAATCTGCTATTACATTTTCGTTGTCATAATTTCTGCGGCCTGATCTGAACTGTCGGCATGCGGCTGCAGCTGTTGTCACCCCAGTTATAGCTGTGTCCTGTCCGCATGGAAAACCCTGTGGTTCGTTTGTCACATGCTGGACTCTCCTTCAGGCCGGTGTGTTGTGTTGAGAGACTCAGACACAGCTCGCTGTGCCCGAATTAACTGACGACTGAATGTGTGATACAAGGTCCAAAGCTTTGACTAGTAGAACAGTAGAACACCTTTGACTAGTAGAAACAGGTTTGCGACGTGATAAATGTGTGGCAGGTAAATTATTTAGTGTAAATAGCATATTAACAGTGGGAGTAAAAGGGTGTCCAGGTTGTACAGGAAAGATAGCAAACTTTGAAACCATAAAAACAAGTAAGACAGTAACTACATGTCCGAAAACAGGAACCACAGTGGCATAAGCGTGTCAATGAGGGACGTGTGTAGTGTGTTCTTAATCCTCTCATGCCTTTCAGGTTTAAGAGACAATATTGATTCATCCATATCCTGGACAAATCATCCCGGCAGGCCGTCAACACTCACCTCAGGTGGTCCTTCATTGTTCCTCATGTTTGGGATGTGACTAAGTTCTGCAATATATAGCCATCAGCCTGTCACACGGTTGTTGTTGTTTTTTCTTTATCAGCAGTTGAAGGACATTTCCCCTACAATGATCTGGGTGAGGCTATTAGTGCTGTCTCTATTTCACATGTCTCTGGTTGGGTCGCAGCCCACCCATAGTCCACAACAGGCAACTCGCCCTCCTCCCCCCGTAGGAGAACAGTCTCCTTTGGGTGCTGGTAATCTGTCCTTCCCTTGGAGCCGCCTTCGTCTGCCAAGGTACGCTTGCTACTTAACGACTGCATCCAAGAAATGTACAAGACAATTGACAGATTGATTATAAAAGCAAATTGTTTCTTTGTCTCAGGTACATCATTCCTCTTCACTACCACCTCCTCATGCACCCAAACCTCACAAGTCTCAGTTTCACTGGCTCAGTGCAGATCCAGATTGATGTCCAGAACAACACAAACTGGGTTGTATTACACAGCAAGGGTCTGCGGATCTCCAAGGCCACGATAGTAGACCAGAACTTCGCTCATCTGTCTGATCAGGTAGTTGTAAATGCAGCGCAGTTATCATCAAACCTTTGTCATCGTTACCTAGAAGTGACCCAACCCCTCTCCATCTCCTCTTATTCTAGGTTCTTCCAGTTCTTCATAACCCTTCCCATGAGCAGATTGGCATTTTCTCTCCCAGGGTGCTCAGCAGCGGGCAAAAGTACTTCCTGCATATTGAGTTTGGGGCAGAATTGGCAGAAGGCTTCGATGGCTTCTATAGGAGCGCCTACAGAACCAGCGCAGGGGAGAGTCGGTAAGATCAGAGCAAGCTTGGGAAAATATCTTGCACATACAGAGAGGTTCCAACTTCAGTGCAACAGTCTATTGTCTATACGCCTCTTTGTGTCTTCAGAACCTTAGCTTCAACTCACTTTGAGCCCACAAGTGCTCGGATGGCGTTCCCTTGTTTCGATGAGCCGAGCTTCAAAGCTAACTTCTCCGTACGAATCAGGAGGAGTCCAGAGTACATTTCTCTGTCCAACATGCCTGTAGTGAGTGCTGCATGGACGCGAGCCATCACACATGTTCAAATGCGCTCAAGAAATGGCTACACTGATTCGTTTGTGTATTTCAGGTCAAGACGCTTGAAGTAAACGAAGGCCTGCTTGAGGACCAGTTTGATGCAAGTGTAAAGATGAGCACTTACCTCGTAGCTTTTGTCATCTGTGACTTTAAATCTGTCACAGCAACAACATCTTCTGGGGTGCAGGTGTGTTCTCAATATTAAAATGTCCTTCTTTCTTACCAACAATATTTCTTTCTATGGGGCTTTTTTTAATTTATTAACTTTTGTGTATGTAGGTGTCCATCTATGCCTCCCCTGAGACGTGGCTGCAAACCCGCTATGCCCTGGAGGTTGCTGTCAAAATGCTCGACTTCTACGAGGAATATTTCAACATCCGCTATCCTCTACCCAAACAAGGTAGCCTTTGTTTAGTTTACCTGCTCTACTTTGTCAGATCTCCCTCTTTCCCCTTTCACTTTTTGTCCACTAACGTGTTTTCCCTCTCTCAGATCTGATAGCCATCCCAGACTTTGGGTCTGGTGCGATGGAGAACTGGGGTCTGACCACCTACAGGGAGACCAGCCTGCTCTTTGATCCCCTCACGTCCTCCATTTCTGACAAACTCTGGGTCACCATGGTGATCGGACATGAGCTCGCCCATCAGGTGAGAGTGTCACACTGTGTCTGCACTCTAATGACATGTCGTTTGGCTTTAGATGCTCATATTCTTAATGATCTTGCCTGTAGTGGTTCGGTAACTTGGTGACCATGGAGTGGTGGAATGATATCTGGCTGAATGAAGGATTTGCTAGATACATGGAGTATATCTCAGTAGAGGCCACCTACCCTGACCTCAAAGTGGTAAGTGCTTAGTTTAAAGTGAGAATCCACTCAAATGATTAATACTGGTAGATTCATATTGGGTGTAGTAAGCAATGATCCTGTTCTGTGCACAACCTTGCAGGAGGAGTATCTTCTGGACACCTGTTTTTCAGCAGTTGGTCATGATTCGTTGAACTCTTCTCGGCCAATATCCAGCCCAGCAGAGAACCCGACTCAGATCAATCAGATGTTTGACGCAGTCTCTTATGACAAGGTATGCTTTCAGTCTCATACATGTGTAGTGCCTGCAGTCACAAAGAGGGTTGCCCAACTATTCATTATGCATTTACTATCTGTGGAAATATAGGTCTACAAAACCAGGGATACTAAAACAAACATAGTGTCTTTTACTCTCCTCTGATTGGACAGTAAACCTTTGACTGCATAACAATTGATCTCTATTTTAATATTGTAACATTTATGAGTCACAACATTCAAATTGCTTTGAAACCAACCAGCATAACCTGTCGTGGCTTTGATTAAAAAAGCTGTTCTCTCTCCCACCAGGGAGCATGTGTCCTCCACATGTTGCGACACTTTCTGACAGACGATGTGTTCCAGCGGGGGATCGTACGATACCTCCGCAAATACAGCTACAGAAATGCACACAACCAGGACCTGTGGGACAGCCTCGCCAATGTACTAACACAAATAACATTTATTGTGAAATTCACGATTGTTAATCAATCAGTTAATTAATACATATTTTCTGAATTTTAGTTCATATATTAGAAATTAGGTATATTGTACATGTCTGCTTCACTTTATAATGGATGCTGTAGTGTTTTAGTTGTTGTTTTTTGTTTAGCCTGCTTCCAGACAGACATTAATTTCGTTATGGCGCATAAATCATTTTTCTGAGACTAGAAAGTTGCATAAAGTAGGTAATCATTCAAAATAAACATAATTTATATTTTTATTGCTATGAATATTGTATAATATTTGCCAAATAATGCAATTGTGAGTGATTCTAAATGCATCGATAACAAAACGTTGACAAATATTAAAACGGACATGGTGTCCACTGTGATGGATTATCAAGTTAAAGGTCTCCCAAAGTTAATTGTACTGTAAGATACAGAAGGAAATCTTTCAACTGCCTTGAAAGTAGAAAGACCGCATTCAAATTTTAAAACGATATAATGTACTATAGAAAGCGGTAAGGTAAATGCAATTTTCAAAAATCTTGTGTTGTTTTCCAGACATGCTCCGAGGAGGATTTTATCTCAGGAAAACATTGTTACAGCAGCCGCCAGTCCTCCAAGAATGCAGTGAGTAAACAGTGAATAAACATCCACTCACTGACATCTCTTCATTGGTGTCCTCCCATATATTTTACACAGTGTACACAATCATTTTCTGGCTTTGTGACGTGTTGTGGTTGCATGTATTGTCTCCTTCAGTATCTGTTTGCAGGGGAGCACATGGACCTGACAGCCATGATGGACACTTGGATTCTGCAGAAAGGTATTCCTCTGGTAACTGTAACTAGGAAAGGGCCCCATCTGCTGCTGAGACAGGACAGGTTCCTGAGGACAGTGATGCCTTCTGACCGTCTCTGGTCCACTTTGCAACAGGGGTGAGCTTGCACATGCGCTTGTACATTTTTTGTTCTGCATAGTTTACTCTGTGTTTTTGCAGCTACACACTTTAATCTAAAGTAACTCTCGATTTTAAACTTAAAACATAAAACATAAAATAATACTCTGTTTTTCATATATAGTTTCCTTTGGCACATCCCACTGACATACAAGACAGATGCTTCCAGCACCAACCACAGACACCTGATGACAACACACACAGGTAAAGACAGGGATGAGAGAATATGTGAAATATTATTCATGCACATTTACATTTTTGATTTTTGATTGTATTCTTTTCTTGCTATTTATGTTTTATTTAGACCGTATACATATAGGAGAGGAGGTCAGCTGGGTGAAAGTAAACACTGACATGACAGGCTATTATGTGGTTCATTATGAGGATGGTGGTTGGGACGAGATGACAAAACTACTGAGAGAAAACCACACTGCTCTAAGCTACAAAGACAGGACTCACTTAATACACAACGCCTTTCAATTGATCACGTAAGCATCTATGTGTGTGTGTTTTTGTGAGACAAAAAAACAGTGACATAAACAAAACAGCTTTAATTGTCCCACCTGAAACTACACCTCTAAATATTCTTTGTATGTCTCTAAAGGGCAGGTCATCTGCCTCTCGATAAAGGCTTAGACCTAATTGGTTACCTGCAATTGGAGACGCACACTGTGCCTCTTCTCCAAGGACTTGGATATCTGGAGGCCTTTTACCAGATGATTGAGAAAAGGAATGAATTTGATCTAACAAGCAACCTCGGTGTAAGAAGATAAGAGTACAAATTAAGTATGATATTTATGAAAATGTTGTTACGCAGTGCAGTTTAATTTCATGTGAAATGCCCTTTCTCTGTACAGATGTACATCCTGCGATTTTTCCGTACGATCATTGACCGGCAGACGTGGAGCGACGAGGGCTCTGTGTCCGAGAGACGACTGAGGTCAAATATCCTGTCACTGGCTTGCCACCTGGAGGACCCTCCCTGTCTGGAGCGGGCAAATCAGAGCTTCAAAGACTGGCTTCAGTCCAACGGTACACTCCAGTATGTCAGTCTAAATTATAATTTAACACTCATCATTATCAGTCAACAACTGCTGATATCATTCACATAAACAGAAGTTATTTCCTGTGCGAGGCGAGAATGTATAATGTGTTGTTTCATCATATCTCTAATGTGCATCTCTGCTTGTGTTTACCCTAGCTTGCCAACTGACGTGGCAGAGACTGTGTTTTCAGTTGGAGCTCGGGATGACCACGGCTGGCTTTCACTACTACATACATACAACATCTCTCTCTCTGCAGCACAAAAAAGCAAAATCCTGTTTGCCTTGACCTGCAGCAGAGACACAAACAAGCTACACAGGTACATCGTTTCCCCCATGCAATTTCACACAGTTAATGCTGTCACCTAGTGGCAAACATGGGGTACTACAGCCAACAGAAATCCAATATTTATTCTGTGTCTAGCTAGTTACGGATACGCTAAACATCCTTCAGTGGTGACTCTTCAAGCGATGGCAGATGATGGGGCGTTACTAAAGCAGGTTACATTGTGTGCTCCTGTGATCCAGACTGCTGGACTTGGGTCTTGAAGGGAAGGTGATTCGATCCCAGGACCTGTCCACTCTCATCATGATGGTGGCCAGGAACCCGCAGGGACATCACCTCGCCTGGAACTTTGTCAAAAAGAACTGGAACACGCTGGTTCAAAGGTTAGTGCAACATAATAGAGACCCTAAATAACAGATATGGAGGAAGAGATATTAACCTGTGAGTGTCCTCTCTGTTGTCTTTCTGCTCCACAGGTTCCAGTTGGGCTCCTCTTGTATTAGAAACAGCCTCATAAGCACCACAGGCCAGTTTTCATCTCCAGAGGAACTCACTGAAGTAAATGCCCTCTTATATCTGGAAATGATCTATATTCTACAAGGCAATTTAGAGATTACCAATATTTCAACATTGGTATTATCATGATTGGTATTAGTTATTATTGGCAATATCAGTAATATTAGTGATAATGATGGCACATCTTAATTATTGTCTGAAATTTGACAGTGTAGAGATAGAGACTGGAAGTGTGGTGCGGGGGGGGGGGGGGGGATATGGGTCATGTACTGTAACTCAGCTACAGAGGCACTCTCAAAAATGATTTCTAGTTGTCTTCCGTTGTAAAATATTGTGATGACCAAAAAAGAAATATCTAGAACCTTAACCATTAATATGTGTGCTCACTTTGTTGCAAAGATAATTGTGGCTTTAACTGAATGAGGAATCTCATTCTCATCTTGTGTGCTTGTTTGTGTTTCAGTAAATGTAGGTTGTGTGTGTTTGATCCCCAGGTGCAGCTGTTCTTTGAGTCCATCAAAGATCAGGCGTCTCAGTTGAGAGCGGCTCAGGTTGCCCTGGACAACGTGCAGAAAAATGTCCGCTGGTTTCAGAGGAACCTCGAGACGCTGAGAAGCTGGTTGAACAAACAATTGCAGTGAAAGACAGCAGAAAGAGAGCCGGTGGTTAACTGGTGTTTTTATTTGCTTATTGTAATGTGTTCGATATCACTGAAGAGCTGACAGTTTTGTATATAATTAGTAATAATAATAATAATAATAATAATAATAATAATGCATTTAATTCATATAGCACTTTTCATAGTACTAAAGTACTAACCAGTGTTTTGTAAATTAGCAGGGGATTTATTTGTGAGTCCCAGATTGTGAGAGAGATTACATGCTGGGTAGTCTATTTACCAGGTAGACAATAACCATGTTCATTGTACCTCCTGGCCTCTTTGTGTGTGTTGCTGAAACTTCCTTGTGTGAAATACAACCATGTGTCTTTGTTTGTGTATCTATTTGGTATTCATCATTTTAACTATTCATTTAGGGGCTACGACTTTGTGTTATGGTTAGACATGTGGGTTAACGTTTAGTGTTGGGCTCCAGACAATGCATCATGGATATAAAACAATTAGATATCCACACAAGTATAGTATAAACACAGTGTTTTAGTGTGTGTGTGTGTTTGTTTTTGTTGTTAAAACTTTAAACCATTTATTTGACAGACTTTATTTTAGGGTTAGAGTAACTATAAAAAAGGTAGAGGTTAGCTTCCTTTGGGCCATGTTAACAGCATGTAATGGTTAGGGTTAACCTCCGTGTCATGAATGGGAAGAAACACAATGCCCTCTCACCCTCCCAAAAGTAGTGTGTGTGTGTTGGGGTGTCATACGCCATGGCCCCGCCCCTACGGTAGTAGCATCCAATAGGGTGCGAGCATTGTAATTTGACGAGAGGTTGTCAACAACCGGTCGGGGAGGAAGTAAAGTGTCATTTGTTCGTTAGTTTACCACTGCGCACATTATATTTGTGTACATGTTGTTAGCGTAACATTCGTAACGTTTTTAGATAACCCCGCGTTCACATTTTGGTCGACTAAAACCATAAAGTTATGGACATCCGCTCACACTAACGCTAGCTAGCTGAATGTCTTTCAGTCGGTCACAATTGTGAGAAGTTGGCTCGCGGTTCGTCCCAAGCTAACGGGAGAGCTGTGTATTGTGATTGTGGCCAGCTGGGTAAAAATACACGTCCGTCAAGCTGCTGTAAAAGTTTCCCTCGTTTTGGACGCGAGGAACTGTCCGAGGCACCATGGATCCGTTTGACAGTAACAACACAGGTAAGGAGGGAAGATGGTCTCAGCCAGCTAGCAGCCTCAGGCCCACTAACGACTAACGGGGCGTCCGCGGACAGCTCACTGGGGATGACATTCACCCGAGGACACATGTGGAGAGGTTTAGTGACATTGTTGGCGAGTCAAACCGGTGTTTCGGTTTAACAGCTGAAGGTCACCAGTTAACAGGGTCGCCTGTTGAACCGAAACACCTGTTAGCTTAGTTTCATTGTGTTTCTCACAGTTGAGGGATTCTCAGAAGCTAAAATAATCGCAGTGCCAGTCTGTTGACGTGATAACGATATACCGCACATGACTAACGTCAGGTACAACGTTACAGACATGTTGTTTATTCGTGTAACGTTTTGCTGTTATGTTTAAACAATGGCTGCCTTGACAGAAACACAGTATGCCACTGTTAAGACTCACGTTGTCTGTTAAAACACAGCAGCGTTGTTTGTCCAGATTAAGCCTGTCGGTTTGATAAAAGCTGTGTATTGTCTTGCTGTGGCGAACTGATAAGTCAGGCTCAGCTCAGCTCAGGCAAGCAGAGACAGCTGCTATATAACCTCTATTATGGTCCTCGGGTGTCCATGACTTTATTAAAACAAACAAAAAGCCCAGCGCACACACTAGTTTATCCTCGATGGATGTTATTTGTTCAATGTTGGTCTCAACCTAGAAGAAGCAATCACCAAATCACAGCAGTAATACTTCCTGTTTTAATCAGACAATGGTGAGGAACGGAAACAGATGTCTTCTTCCCTTAATTTTACCAACCAACCAGTGTCAGTATTGTCAGCAAGACTGAGCTTATCCTTGTGGCTCAGTACTCTACATCTTATGTTGACTGTTCTTACCTGGTCTGAACTAGTGGACACACTTGTCCAACAAATATCTTTAAAATATATTTTTGTGACTGTAGGCAGGGTTGATAAATGGTTTGAGTTAACAGGAAGAGCGCAGTCAGCAAATGAACATGACCTGCGGCTGTATTTTCATAGCTTTAAACAGCTTAACAAAAGTACAGGAGTTGTTGGTTGCTCCCATTTGCCTGGTGTGTTTTCTAATTTTAGTCTAGATAATGACCTATACATCAATTTCCCCCTCTCACCTGAGCAAGTCATCTTGTTTATATGCAATAACTTTCTGCATTATATCACATAAATTAGAAGTTTGATCAGTTTTGTCTGGATCTTATTTGTGTCATCTCCTTCTCTGCACATTACACATTACCCACTACTTAGCTCTTAGACTATTAATAGAAAATCATAGCACAGCAATGTGGTTTAGACAGGGAAGTGGTGACATACAAGGAACTCACTTCAGCTCATGCATTTCTTGACTTTTGTCTTTCTTTTGGGGAGCGAAAGCTAAACTTTGTTTGGTGTATTATATAAGTGTTCACTTGCTCCCTGTGCTTTCCACTTAAATCCATCACCAACTGAGACTGAAAATGCATTGTCTCAAGTTAGTAAAAGCATGAATGAGGCAAAAAGGGGAACTTGCATTGCATAGAGTTTTACTACTTTCGATATTATTAAATTAGGAATATGAACAAACCAATGTTTCAAGGATTACTGAGAACTATTGTTGGGAGAATCTGGCTGCCAGAAAATCACATGGGTTTTATTAGACATGCCATTGCACTTGTCATGAATCTTGATTCTGAAGAAGAAGATTATGGAAATGGAGGCTTTTGTAAACTGCAGTGACAGGGTCTGCACATTTCCTGTTTTTGAATGCACTTTGGCATTTTACTTTTGCTGTGAAGGAAAATACAGCTATTTCAATACTTAACAGTACATGTCTCACCAGTCTCCTTTGTAGGTCAAAGTACCAGGAACTGCTGTATGAGGTTTACTAACAGGAAGCTGAAGAAACCCAGACAGTGCTTTGTTTAACAAGGCTACACGTTGCCAGCACAAAGTCAAACACAATAACTTGACTTGTTTCCACAACTCTTTTGGGAAAAGATTGAAACTTTAAAAATCACAGCACATGTGTTAACATACAATACTGTATGTCAGTGTATATAATCATTTGGATTAGATTCCCTCCCTCATTTCCTCTTTTGAAAATCTCCTTTCTGATTTCTCTCCCTCTGTGCGTTGCAGAGCGAGCCAACCTGCCGAGAAACATGATTGAGAACAGCATGTTTGAAGAAGAGCCTGATGTTGTGGATTTGGCCAAAGACTCCTCTGCGTTTCCAGTATGCTCATGTGATCTTCCATGCATGCTATACATGCGTTCATTTTAAGGACCAGCCTGGCTCAATAATTTGCATATCACAGAAAGCATATTTGCACCACTCTGCACATACAGATGTTGGGCAATGTAGATGCGTATCAGTTAATTCAAGGGTGGCTGGCACTTGTGGGTAGCCAAGGATGCTCGTTTGCACACTTTCAGGTCACATACTACTGCTCTGTAAACGATTTTAGATCTGTCAACTACAACTATCTACAATAACAAAATAATTTTAGATGATGATGCTGTAGTCTTCTCTTCAGACCTTTACCCGGTTCCCCCAATTAGCTTCTGTCATTACCAACATACTGTATCATATAGCTTCATACTCAAAGTCTTATAGACCTTAATTTGAACTACTAATATGGTAAACACTGCACAACTACACTGAAAAATAACAGAGTGTACTGTCCATGCTCTCTGCAGACGTTTCCTGCTCTTGACCCAGATGAGCTGGCGTATGAGCCTCGCAGCTCACGCTTGCTTGTGCGAGGCCTGGGAGAGAACGACATGGACGAGGATGAAGAGGACTGCGAGTCTTCAGCCCGTCTGCTGGGCATGTCCTTCATGAACCGTAGCGCTGCTCACAGATCCAGCTCTTCTCCATACACCAGGCAGGCTCCACCCAGGTAATGCACTGAAAAGGGTATCATTGGGAAGCTGGCCAGTATGTTGGCATAAAATTGCAGTGCTGCATAAGCGATCGTGCATTATCACATGTTAAGCGTATGTGATTTGTATTTGAGTCTGATGATGTGCAAATGTTAAATTCAGCTTAATTAATTGTAACGCTTTAACTAAGCTTCCATATGTAACAAATACTGAAGAATATTTGTTATTTTTTGGAAGCACATTTTAAGATAAGTAAGCCACATTGAGCTATCAACTATTGATGGGGGTAATATACATAGTAGCAAGCACAGCACCATTGGTAATCTCTGTGGTCTAAATAAATATCTCTTTCTGCTATGACCTCATCTTCGACTGAGATTTACATAAAATGATGTAACACGTCCTGGTGGTTTAGGTGAACAGGTTGGACATCAGGCTGGTTTTCCACACTGGCTGCCTGTTCGAGTATTATCCTATGTTCACACTACAAGCCACCAAAGCATCAAAAGTCGCCCTTGAGGTTGTTTGATTTGTAGCCCCTCATGCTCGTCACACAGCAAAAGGTGTCAGGCGTCAGTTTGTAGCTGAATGTCACCAGCTCCATTGAAAATTACTTGTAGCCTGTTGTTTAGCTCAAAGTGTATACAGACCATGACATAACAACATATAGTCAAGATTCTGTTCCTACGTGATGCAGATAATGCAAATATTCCAGAACAATTTTAGGTTCATTTTCATGGAAAAGGGTTTTAGTCTGTCCAGCAACAGAGTACCAAGTTGAAGCTGATGTTTATAGCTTCCGTCCCACCATTCACAGATTTTTCATTAGCTCTGCTCTTCCTTTTCATCCTTTATTTGTAAATTAGTCAAAGTAAGTAATGTTAAACTCTGTTTGGTCTCAGGTCGTGTTCACGACCCTCCACCCGTACCATGGTTGTGTGTGTGTTTATCCTGGTGATAGTGGCCTCTATGACTGCAGTACTGTACTTCTTACCTGGATGCAACTTTACCAAGGTAAAAAAATAATAATTCTGTTTTGGTACATCTGACTCTTTCAACACATTATGTCGATATCTCTGTCAGATTATTTCACTTTTTAAGATCTCTATCATAGTCACTTTCCCTGCTGACACCAACCCTCCATCTTTCTGCAGATGGGTTGTCAAAAGACCAACAAGACCACTCCCTTCGAGCAAGTCTACCCTGTGTCCACAAATGGTGAACTGTTTCCATGGGCACAGCTCCGGCTGCCTCGCAGCATACATCCTCTGAGCTATGACCTCACCATTGACCCTGACCTTGACAAAATGACCTTCACCGGCCGCACCGTCATCAGCATGTCTGTGCTTCACAACACCAAGCTCATTGTTTTGCACAGTGCTAACCTCAACATCACCAAAGCTACGTTCAAGGTGGGATTTAAAGGGTCTTGTGTGCCTCGCTCACATTAAGAGTTTAGATTATAGTTAGTTGTCCTTCTGACTAGATGTAAAGAACTTAAATACACACTTAACATGTTTTCTTTTGTGCCAGAGCAAAATACTGGATTGAAACTTTTTGCTTTGTTGTCTGCTGTTGGTTAACTAATAATCCTTGCCTTCCAGCCAGGTGACGCGGAGGCCAGAGATGTGACTGTGCTGGAGTACAAACCTAGACAGCAGATAGCTGTTAAGTTCTCAGAGGAGCTGAAAACGGGCCAGTACTGTGTTTTGACCCTGGAATACTCTGCCAACCTCTCGCATAACTATGATGGTTTCTACAACAGCTCATACACTGATACAGATGGGAACAAAAGGTACACTTGACTATTCGGCTGTGAAAGTACTAGTAATTTATGAACAGACACTAACAAAGCAGTGCTGTTAAAATACCAATACCAACTGAAACTATAGGCTGTTTTGTTGATTTTACAGCACATATCTAATTTGTTATTTTTAACATGATCATGCTCATCTCCCTCTTGTCACCAGGGTCTTAGCAGCAACCCAGTTTGAGCCACTAGCAGCTAGGAAGGCCTTTCCTTGCTTTGATGAACCATCTTTCAAAGCCACCTTCCTGATTAGAATCAGCAGGAAACCAACCTACCTGACTCTTTCCAACATGCCTCAGGTAATGTAATATTAATTAAAACACTCCACATGGTTTACTTAAACAAACAAAAGAATATTTCTGAACGCACCAAAGAATTGTAATTTAATTATTTTCATGTAGTAGGCTAGAAACAGGGTCTATTGGTGTCTATTCTCAGCGTTGCTAGGTTTATGACCTACAAATAATGTCTTTGTCAGTGTGCACGGCTGCATTCACTGCTCCCCCTCACATTGTCAACTGCAGCGGATGTCATGTGTGTCACATAGACACAATGTACAATATGCCATCACTCACTTTGTACGTAATGTCACCTCTTCTCTTGAGGAACTCTTCCTGTGGGGACAAATACGCAGACCATTTATTGTTTTTTGCCTGCATTGCTGTATTAATTAGTTAGTGGTAATAATATGCATTGTATTTCAGGCTAATAGCACACCACTTGTCAATGGTCTCATTCAAGATGAGTTTGAAAAGACCAATGTCAACATGAGCACCTACCTGGTGGCCTTCATTGTCGGCAACTTCACCGCTGTCAGCCAAAATGTCTCAGAAACTCTGGTAGGTCTTACAAAACTATGAATCCTTTTTGCTTTCAATACAGGCTCTACGTTTGTATTCAATTGGTTTTAGTACTCAGTGAAGTTCTGCTTTTGCTGATAAAGTGTCTTTCGGTGTTCTAGGTGTCTGTGTACTCTGTGCCAGATAAGAAGGAGCACACTGACTATGCGTTGGACACAGCCCGCAAGCTGCTGGAGTTCTACAATGACTTCTTTGAAATTACCTACCCCCTCAAAAAGCTGGGTGAGTGCACAAAGGTACTTGCGTGTTTCACACAAGATGCACACAAACTTGTTTTCCCTCTCCGCTTTACACATCCCAATATTCTTCCTTTCTTTTTTTGTCAGACTTGGTAGCAATCCCAGACTTCCTGGCAGGAGCCATGGAGAACTGGGGACTCATCACTTTCAGAGAGACCAGCCTGCTGGTGGGCAAACAGTCCTCTGATCTGGAAAAACAAGTAGTTGCCTCCGTTATTGCGCATGAGCTCGCTCATCAGGTAGTTGTGTTTGCCTGTGTGTTTGTGAAAGTAGCAGATGGAGTGAATATGCTACAGTCAGGTCCTAATCTATGTTTGTTGATGCGTTGCAGTGGTTTGGAAACCTGGTCACGATGAGGTGGTGGAATGACCTGTGGCTCAACGAAGGCTTTGCCACATACATGCAGTACATGTCGCTGCAGACTGTTTTGCCCAAGCTGGACATTGTAGGTTTACACATCTGCCTCATATCATTTGAAGCGCTGTGTGCTTCATTGTGTGCCTTCGCAGTAAATCCTGTGTTTATTTGCAGGGTAATTTGTTCCTGGCAGTACGCTTCAGAGCGCTGGACAAAGATGCACTTAACTCCTCCCACGCTGTGTCAACAGATGTCAATAAGCCAGAACAGGTGGAAGAGATGTTTGACTCTGTCTCCTATGAGAAGGTACACTTTTTTAGTTTATATATACTTAGATAGATGCAATTTTTCATTAATTCACTAAACTTCCATATCTCAGAGAGAAATCTCTTAATAGGACCTCACACTCACTCAGAACTTTAGTCAGTGCTCTGCTTTGGGTGTGATCAGATGCTTTGTGCCTGTGTCTTTTCAGGGTGCATCCATTCTCCTGATGCTGAATGCCTCCCTGTCTGGTGACCAACAGTTCAGAAAGGGTATAATTCAATACCTGAAACAGTTCAGTGGATTAAACACGGACACCAACGACCTCTGGAACAGCCTTACACAGGTGTGTGTTTGTGTGTCGGCCTTTTTAGTTGTTTCTCAGTTTGTCTACATCTAACGTTTAACTTCCCTCTGTAATCTGTCAGCCAGCCATGTGGTTAAAATATACTCATCTGACATCAGCTGCATTTGGCTAGTTTCACTGTCGTCACATAATGGGTGATCACAGTGAACTGTTTCAGGAGCTGCATTAATAACATAAAAAGCAGTAAATAGCTTCTGATAATATTGATCATGTCAAAGTTTAAG
Organism: Cottus gobio; assembly: GCA_023566465.1. Lineage (NCBI taxonomy): Eukaryota > Metazoa > Chordata > Actinopteri > Perciformes > Cottidae > Cottus > Cottus gobio. Next base: position 16,854,421 of record CM042218.1, on the reverse strand, counting down.
AAAAAGAGAGAAACATATAAGCATTTATAAATAACATAAATTAGGAACTGGGAAAGACTATATATGTTAGCAGCAGTCAGACAGAGTTTAGCAGTCATAATTTATTGATCATTATATACGAGCATTCATCTTTTTTCTGACATTCCTTTGAGGGAATGTCAGAGCACAGTATACTGTCAATACAGACGGTAGATTTAGTGTCAAAAAGGTTTGAAACCGCATGCCCCATTTATTTTTGCCTCAGTTAACATCTCCTTTGGGTTTGGTTTGTAGAAGTTGTAATCTTTAGAAAATAGCTGCAAAGTTTCAGGCTACTGTCGGTCGCAATTGTCTTCATTTATTTCACATAAGAAAACAACAATGAACATGGCCATTGGACTGCACACACTCTGGATTTCTCTTTCTGTCCTCAGGTCGAAGTCTCGGCGCAGCACCCGAATGTGTCAGAGATGATGAGCTCATGGACGTCACAGAAAGGCTTCCCATTAGTCACTGTAAGCCGTAAGGGAGGTCAGGTGACCCTCACACAGGAACACTTCCTGCTCACATCTGACAATGCCACGCAGACTTCCAGGTGGGTTCAATTCCGCCCCCTCCTCCACAGATCATAGAAACTCCACCCTGACTGTATTTTGTGCTCTCTTCAGCTTGTGGAATATCCCGGTGACGTACGTAACTGACAACTGTAGTTTGGCCCCAGAGTGCAGACAGATGTTCAATCTGAAGAACAAGTCAGGTAAAACTCAAAGTATTACCTGCCACATCACGTTATTAAGAGTCAAGAATTTTGTGGTAAATGCTCCATTTTTGTGTGTGTTTTCAGGGACTCTGAAGCAGGTACCAGAAAGTGTAAAGTGGCTGAAGTTGAACTACAGGAACACAGGCTTCTACATCGTCCACTACGGAGACGAGGGCTGGGCTGCTCTGATAAATGCTCTGTCCGACAATGTCAGTGTTCTTACTCACGAGGACCGCGCCTCGCTCATACACAACATCTTTGCTCTTTCCAGGTAAAGCGGACAACATAAATATTTGTTTTTTGAATTGCATTTAGTTACAGGAGAAACTAATGTGGAGGAGTGTTTTCAAATTATTGTGCTTGACTTTTAAAAAGCTTTCATTCTCCACCTTTCTTTCTTTCTGTCCTGTTTTTTTAACAGACTGGGACGCGTGTCCTTCCTACAAGTCATCAACCTGTTGAAGTACATGTCCAATGAAACTCATACTTCTCCTGTGAAAGAGGCCTTGTTACAGCTTAATGTATTCTACCAGCTGCTTGACAAAAGACAAGAGCACAGTCTTGCGGCCCGCATGAAGGTATATGCATATACATATATAAACATGTTTAAAAGGGTAGATCACAATATATTCTGAGAACAAAGATATAATAAGTCACAAGTGTTTTTATGAGTGTAATTGTCTCAATAATGAGGAACATTAAAACACATTTTCATATCTGGATTGACTTAATTTAAGAAGTTAGGATGTCAGTTTTGATGGCAAGTTATTTTTGTATCAGGACATCTAGCATAAAAGCTAATTGTCTGTGAAAAAAATTATGAATTCTGGTCACCTGTTTAAGTGTCGTGGTTCTTGTGCACTAATGTGTCTTTATTGTTTTTGTTACATATGACAGTCTTATATTCTGCATCAGTTTGGTTCTCTGATGGACAACCAAACATGGGAAGAGGAGGAGAGTGTGTCTAAACAGGAGCTGCGCTCAGCCCTGCTGGAGATGGCCTGTAGTCTGAATGAAGAAAAGTGCATTCATCAAGCCCAAGACCTGTTCAAACAGTATGTCGAGTCCAATGGGACCTCACGGTACGTATAGCCCACAAGGTAGCACTTTATAATAAGTACACACTATTTAGCATTAATAAAGCATGAATAAACACTGAATTCACCATTTATAAATTATTATTCCAACATGAATCCTCATTAGTAATTCATTAGTGTACAATTTATAAACAGTTATAAATGTCTCATTCTTGATTAATAAGCTTGGGGTTTCATACTTTATAAATTATGGATTCTCCATTTGTAAATGAAGTATTAAGGACTTATAGATGATTACTAAGATCATTTGTGTTAGTAAGATCAGTGTTAGTAAATGATAAAAAAAGCTGTAATTCATGATTAATTCAGGTAGTTACAACTCATTAGTTAAGTATTAGTTGAGCATGTTCTGTGACCTAATCTGAAGTGAAGACTATTTATGCCTTACAAAGCATGAAAAAAACATCATGATTAATTCAGTAGTTACTACTCGTCAGTTAAGTATTAGTTTAGTATGGTCTGTGACCTAATCTAAAGTGAAGACTACCTCAGTTGTAAGTAGACCAATCCAGGTGATAGTGAGATACTCATAGTCAATCATTTATACCAACAAACTGAGAAACATGCTACTGACGTGCATCAGCTAACATCAACTGTCCGGCGCGACGTGGGACACACGTGACGTGGGTGAAGTATGAAACCCCAAGCTTATTAATGAAGAATGACACATTTATAACTGTTTATGAATTGCATACTAATGACTTACTAATGTTGGAATAATGCTTAATAAATGATGAGTGCAGTGTTTATTCATGCTTTACTAATGCTAAATATTATGTACCTATTATAAAGTGCTACCACACACAATTTATTTTTGAGTTGCTTTTCTGAGTTGACATTGACAGCTACAGCAGGGTTAGAGGGATGGGGGGCAGCCCACACTTCTTTACAGAGAGAGAAATCTTTAGCAGGAATGGGGCAATGTAACGTGATGGAATTGGTATCTGACATTGAGTTGTAGTCAGTGAACTGAATTGTGGTCCACCTTTAACCTAAAGTAGGTTTGCATCTTTATATTTCCTGTAGGATCCCAGGTGATCTGCAGCAAGTTGTATTCACTGTGGCTGCTCAATCAAATGAAGATTGGGAGACTTTGCTCGGCATGTACGAACTTGCCACCTATGATGCAGAGAAGCGGAAAATGCTACGCGGCCTAGCATCTACTCAGGACCCACGACGTATAGTGTGGTAAGTGTTTGTGTGTCTTTGCGTCTGGTCATCAAGCCTCAACGTCGTTCCTTCCTCACTGAAAGAGAGTATAACCCAATACACTCGTTCAAAGTGCGTAATTTATTGGAACATGCTGTGAAAACAATGTGTAATAGAGCAGCAATATTTTGTATTTTCAAATGATTTCACTCTCAGGTTAATACAAGTCCACTGAGAGGCAAAGTCCTACCAATCCACACTGAGAGCAATTCCTTGATGAACCACACTTTCCCAAACATGGACTCAACTCAAACAAAAAAAACAATACCTATTGGCCCGCGTTGGTGTTCGTCAACTGGCAGATCATTTTGTGCAACAGTTACAGTGAAAAGGAATCAACAGTGTTGCAATTACTAAAATAGCACCAAAATGTTGCATTATGTAAAAAAAATTGAAAGAAAATAGTTTATGGCGTATGGCTCCTGAAGTGATCCATGTAAATTCATTAAAAAAAAGGATAACTCCAATATTTGTATTCATATTTCATATTCTTTGGTGCCATCCTCATTACAATAGTACAATATTGTACATATAAGCAATGTTAATTACCCTTTTTATTTCAGTTGAAATTGAAATATTCATCTTGGGTACTGTGATTACAGTTGAGCGTTTCAGTCCCTAAATCGCCAAAATTTAGGGGGTGATTTTGTTGTCATTGGTATTTTAATCTTAACATGTTTGTTCTTTAGTAGTGATTAAAGGGCTTGACGAGCAATTTATTGTCATGCTGTATGGAGGTGAGTGTAGCGTCTGTGTTGTTTATGTACTGAACTTCATTTGAACTTATTATGGTCTGTCTAGGATCCTAAAGGCAGGTCTGAGGGGGGATATAATCCAGACACAGGAGTTGCCTTTGGTCATCTACACTGTGTGTAATGGCTTCGCCGGCTACTTGTTTGTCTGGGATTTCATGCAAGAGAACTGGGACAGCCTCATAAAGAAGTAAGTGGTCCCTGTCTCCTTCATACAAGTTGTCACTGACAATACTTTTTAAAGATTATTTCACTTAAAAATGAAAAGATCAATATCAGTGTTTTTGTGTTTTTGACGAAAGGTTCCCTGTGGGCTCCTTTGCCATCCAGTCAATCATCAAGTCTGCCACCTCTCAGTTCTCCACACAGGCACACCTTGATCAAGTATGTTTACTTTTCTTCTGATGCATTTATGCTGCAGCGTATTTGAGGGTCTATGCCAAGTGGTAACATTAACGTGTGTTGTGCAGGTTCAGGATTTCTTCTCCCGTTTGAAGGAGCGCGGCTCTCAGATGAGGAGCGTACAGGAAGCTTTGGAAACGATCAGGCTGAACCAGCGCTGGATGGACAAGAACCTGCCCACGCTCCAAAAATGGCTCTAATACAGCCGCTCCATCCAGTTTCTGCCCCGCTGACATGCAAGAATGGCACGTCATCAAGACAACAACAGTGTTTGCACTATTGTAGGATGCTGTGCTGTCTCTTATCTCCAGTTATCCAGGACAGAGTACTAATCAAAGCTCGAGGTTTTGCTCTACCTGGGTGGACATGGTGTTAGATTCTCTGAGATTGGTCCTGTGAGTTGTATTTGCTAGCTCAGGGTGGAAATGATTGTGTGTCTGACAGGAAGTTGTCAGACGCAAACACACACTCCTCACACTTTATGCTGTCGACCAAACCTCTTCTCTGCAGCTCCCATCTCAACCTCCTGCCTGAGCAGACAATCATGCTTCACCCACACTCCCTTTCCTCAGCCTGCTCTCGGTCACTTAACTGGATGAGCTGTGCAACGTCCACTTAAAAAAAGAGGAAGTATGAAGAATGTCAACATTATTGTCTGTATGTCTTGGACTTTCTCTCAAATTGTCTGATATAGGTGGGTGCAGCTGTTGGGGATGCTTCAACAATGACAATTAGAAATTACCGGTACTTTAGAGAGGAATTATTCTAGAATGAAACTTACCTTGTATCACAATGTTACAAATTAGCTGCCGATAGCTACCAACTATAGTTACACATGGAACTGTAAACATTTTCTATATTGGTCATGATTTGGCTAGAAGATCGGTTGGTTGGTTAGTTGATAGCTTAAAATACCAAACTTGTGTTGGCATCAATTGAATGTACTGAAAAACCTTCCCACTGTGTACAGTAGATGGCGTACTGCACAGCAGTGCAGGTTTAAAGCAACAACCAATGTGTCTTAGGTGAGAGCAGGCAGTGCACACTGGAGCCAAATATTGATTTCTTTGTTACTCTACCAGTCATAAGACCAGTTTAGCTCTGATCCACAGGTTTTTATTTTTGATAGCTTTTAGTCTGAGTGCAGTCACTGTACAGACTCATTCTTTAACACAGCGTGCTTCTAAACGTGTAGTTATAATGTAAATACGCCCAAGCCTACAATGTGTTCTCCTGCAATTTTGGATGTAATGTTCTAAACATCATGACTTTTAACATTTTAGGATTTGCTTTGTGTTGTGTGTATATAAAGTGTAACGAGGAAATGTATACATAGAATTGATCAAGAGTCTTGGTTACTGTATTTCTTGATCACGACAACCCCAGGGAGGTCAATGCTGATGAATGTTGATGTACTAAGGGCTTAAGTGCATATTGGAGATACAAATTGTAGAGAAGAACATTTATATTGGGCATAACTAATCTGTCTAGGGAGCTGTTCATAAGCCAAGTGAAAATACAGAAGGTTTAAAGTTACTCTAATATAAATCAGTCGTGTTGCCCCTGATAACGAGGAGTAGCGTAGCTATTTATTTTGTTTATAAAGTGTCTGAATGTGTTTCCCCAACTTTTGTTTCAAGATTTTATTTATATTCAGTTGTACACGCATCCTGAGCTTTATTTAAAGTGGTACGGCTTACTTATTCACTCCATCAATGTCATAATATTCATAAAATTAGTAAATAACATAGATTTAGAATTTTCTTTAAACATCCTTAACGCCTTCAAGAGACATGCATCTGTTTTTGGTTGTCATATTATCTTCTGATGAAACCTTTTTGTCTCATTTATGTGAAAACGTTCCTCAAATGCGTGTCAAAAGGTGTGCGGGCAGCAGCATGAAGGATAACAGTGCAGACGATTGTGTGACACTTTACTTTGAAGGATCTCACTGCAGTTTAGATCTAGCTAGACTAGAGACTCAACAGTATTTGACTTGACCATTGACTTGTTCCATCCAGTTTGTTTCACAGACAGTGTGATTAGAATATGCCTTTAAATATACTTCTCAATCCTTTATGTCCTTGCTATTTTTGTTTCAGCTGCCAGCAAGCGGATGAATTAATCAGCTTCATTGAGGCTCTGGCACTTTGATGTTCTGTCATATTATGTGAAGAAAACAACTGTTTCATATGAAGTCAGTTGCAATAAGCTTTAAGAGACAAGAGTTGCGGATGTCAATCAGGTACCAGGTTCAATGGAAGAATCAGGGATGTGGCCGGTCTGATGACAGGATTGTAATGGAGCAGTAAACCCAATCAGATCGTCTTTGTTTTTGCACTGGGATGAAATGCTGAATATGCTTTTGAAACTGTGTTGCTCTTTATGTGAATATGATCAAAATAAAAGTTGTTTTCTGAAGTTGTTGGATTACAGCTTTATATCAAAATACATCAAGAACATATTTGTGTTTATGACATAATACTAAGGATGATTATACTAGGGAGATTTAAATATGAAATCTGAGAAATTACTTGAAAGCTGTTCCTCCTAATCCATTTCCCCATGCTTCATCACATTTGAAAACAAACAAATATTTTAAATTCTTGCTTTTGAAAAATCAATTGAAAATTTTAAGCAGCAAGACCTAAACACGGTGGAAATGTTGATGTGATTTATAGTGAAATGTCTTTCACATGATGCTTGTACCATCAGAGGTCTTTCTATGTCTTCTGGAAACATGCTAAGTTGCTCTCAACCTATTTTCCTTTTGATATGTTGTAGGATACTATATAAAATATGGATGTAAATGCTGCTCAGTTGTGCATGTTGAGCATGATCTTCCTAAAGGATTTTAAGTTGAATCCATTACTTCATGTCAAATCAAAATCTTCACTCATGAACATGGAGAGATAATGTATCGTTGATATTTATAAAGATATTGTATAACCCATGATGTTTGGAACATTCTTGAGTTTTCAGCTCTTTAATTTCTCTGCCAGAAGGATACGACCGGTTGCATGTGTGAGTGAGTGTGCACCTCTGTGACTTATCTTATATTCTAGTGCAGCAACCTGAATAATGTTTTGGATGCCCAGTTATGTCTGCATGCTCACCTTGTGGTTGAGGTAAATCACACTTTCTCAAAACAACTTTTATTGACTGTGTTAAACTGCCTTTGTCTGCCTGCTGACTCCTCAGTCACTAAACTGGCACCCGATCTGCTAATGATAACACAGCTGAGTGAATCTCCAACCGCCCGTCTCTGGGCCACAGACAGTTCCCAAAGGAGACGTCCCACTGAGAGTCACTGTGCCTTCCAATACCCATACTATCATACTATTTACTATGCCAATATTTAGTGAAATACCAGGATTCCAACTACATCCAGTTGCATTTCGCAGTATGCAAATCCACATGCTTTTCTGGCTATTCTGACCCACAATCCCCTTTGCAGCAGGTCTGTGAGCAAAGTTCAAGATGCAATGTTATAAATAAGTAGTATATCCCAATTATGTGCATTGGGACTGTACCTACTTTGTAAGGGCAGCTGCACTAAAAGTAAAAAGCTTTAGCTTAGCTTAGAGTAGCGTAACGTAGCTTAGCGTGACGTTGCGTTGCGTAATGTAATGTAACAGGCGTAGTAGAGGCAACGTTTACCTGACATGAAAACATATAGCAAAGGCCCTGAATGTTCCTCGAGAGACCGTTGGAAGCGTAGTTTGCAAGTTCAAAGTTAAAGGAACACTGGCTACACTACCTTGACGTGGCAGAAAGAGGATGATTTTAAGTTGCTATTGAATTTAAAATCCAAAGAATCTATAGTGTGGATCATAATAAAAAGTAAATTTCAATTCAGTATTATTGTTTCCATATATAAACACATTAATAACACCAAACCTTTATACACGTTAAACACAAAATGTCTGATCTGACATGTAGTCAAGTAAAAGTATTGAGTCATCAAAAATAAGCACTTCAGAATACAATTCATTAGATTAGTGCGTACTTTGAAACTGAAGTTGAGTGCAGTACTTCCATGAATGCACTAAGTTACTTGACACCTATCTTATGCTCAGCATTGTTACATCTTTGCACTGCTGATGTGTGGTCATAGATGTCTTCTTTGTTCGAGAATGTAGCTATTAAGCACAATGCAAATCACAACAATCACACACTGGGTGATCTGCAAACTCTTTGTAGAATGTACTCAGCAGTTAAGAGGTTAATAAGGTGATAGGTCAGTGTATACTTTATTTATACATCTAAGAAGATAGGATCCCTGTATCAGGCCACATCACATGACTTCAACCTTGTATGACAAAAGGCTCAGACATGTAAAAACAACAATCAAAATGCGTCAAGAGTCACAAACAATGAATCAATCACTGTTGGCCCCATTCAGTCACAACCCTTATTAGAAGAACAACAACCATTTTAACTATGCAGCCCTGTGAAGTGGAGACGCAAGGTTGACACTATCAGCGAAGGTCGTCACAGTCACCTGCATGAGCAGCTTCAACTCTGTGGCCATCAGATTGATCTGTGATGTGCCAGAAAGATTAAACACCACTTGACGCCTGATCACTGATACGCAAATAATTGTGGCGAAAGCCTTTGAATGCGGAAATGTGAATAATAAGTGAGCAATGTGGCTGGACTTAGGGGACAAAACAACAATATTCACCTGTATCTCAACTCTTCAGTCTCTGCCTCTTTTGCTTTCTCTTCACCTTTGCTGTCAAATGGAGCTGTTAATCAGCAACGTGAATGGAAATGTGGCCGCTCCAGGTTAGTTTAGTGAGGCCTCTGTACATGTTTGTGCCCTGAAGACTGTGACTGCAGAGTTTTGCATTTGAATCAGAGTCAGATGACGATGTTTGTTGATGTTTTGATGGCACAACTCGACTGGAGGAGCAGTATTGACCCTTGTGATTGAAACCACTGTCATACAATCAGTCTAAAACGCAATCTGAGATGTTGTAGTCAAGAACGCAGCACAGTAATGTTGTTGTGTTGCTTAAGGTACACTGGATCTTTATGATGGGATTATGTTTTTGTATTGGTAAAGAATTTAATTTGACATTTCTGTGCCATTTCAATGTTGCTTTTCAGACCATTACACGTTGACAGTATTATCTCACCATGAGATTCTATATTTGTATTTTAACGTTGTCAAAGTTTTAATTTTTCTGACTTTAACAACACGGTCCATATTACATTACCTCTTGAAGAGGTCACTAACTTTCCTCTCTCTGGTCCACATTAAGAACATCTGTTGTGGGTCCTTTAATGCAGTTTAGCATAAACTTTTGTGTTTAAGCTGAGTATATTCAATTGGTTATAGGTATAGAGGTTGATACTATATCTGAATATGCAAATATGTTTACATTGCACCAAGATCACAGCTCCAGGACATGCTCTTTTGAGTTAGCTATGATACTGCCAAGTGGTCTAGCTTTACAGGTGTTAGGGTGGGAGTCTGGACCCAAAAGCAAACAGAGGACAACAGGGTTTTGCGGGCAAACACAGATGTATTTATTCAAGGAAAGTCGGCAAGGGAGGGGAAGGCGGGGAATACTCAGCCGCAGGACGGCGGCTCTGTGGCCCGGCGCGGAGTTCCGGAAGCGGGATCTCCGGTCCGGGATTGACTCGTGCGGAGGCGCGTGACTGGGCTCGAGATGTGTCACGTGACGTGGCTCGTAACGGGTCGCTTGGCGTGGCTCATGAAGCGCTGGGCAGGTGTCCAATACGTGGTCAGTGCTGGATCAATCGGTGAATCTCGCTCTTCGGTGCGTGGGCACGTTGGGCAATTTCTCGACACGAGAGTCCGGGAGGAGGCAGGCTTTATCCGCCGCTTGATTGTGAGATGAGCCGCAGCTGCGAGCGGCGGGCGCGCTCCTCCCAGCTGTCCAGCATCTGTCTGATTGCAAAGCATAGCATAGTCTGGCCGTAGCCAGGGTTAATTCTGGCGGTGGTGCCCCAGAGTCCCCACAACAGGAAAACAATTAACACTGTGAAAGTATTCAGTATATCAGAACAGTGATTTAGACAGTAGCCACTTCAGGGCATACAGCACACGTGAAGCTGCATGCAGCAATTCAAAAGATGTGTTGACAATGTGATGCATAGTGATAAAGCTCTGAGGGTTCGTGACTGTTTACTCCAAAAAGTACTATCTGAGGACAAGCCTGTATCTCCACCCAGTTTTAAAACAGTTTTTGTTTAAAGATGGCCCTGCCACCACAAATTAATTCTTAATATTATATGATTATCAATTAATCACATTTACAAATTTTATTCATATATATATATATATATTTATTTTTTAAACAATTAAACAATTGACTCGCGCTCAACGGATCTCAGTCTAAGTCATGCTGCTAATCTGAGGTCACAAGTGACAATAGCCTGATCCAGTCAGGCTGAACGAGGTCGAAAATATGCCACACTGCTAGAAATAATGATGTAAGATCATACACATTCAACAGAAAACATTATATTATATAATTGAGAAACTACCTGCCTGAAAAATGTTAAAGCCCAAAAGCATTGAAATGCAGTGCTGGAAAACTTTGTAGTTGAAATGTATAACTGGAAGCTTAACTGCATTATCTAAAACAGCTAAGAGCTACAATGCAGGGAAAGCTGGAAGATGTCTCTATGGAGCAGATAGATAAACTTCCTCTCACTTTAAGGCTACTGTGGCCAAATGTGTAAGTCTGTTGGACTATATAGTAATATGTTAGCGACCAGGACAAGATTAGCAACATTTTGACTGAAAATTATGCATAGAGTGAAAATTGTTTCAAATATTTCTTTCACAATACACACCTATTATAAACTCAGTATATACACACCTATTAAAAACACCTATTATAAACACCTATTATAAACTCAGTATATACACACCTATTAAAAACACCTATTATACACACCTATTATAAACTCAGAGGTCTAAAAAAAAGCATTAAACACAAGTTGTGATAATTCAAAACGTGTGAAAGATATCAAACAGCTGAATCATACCCAAAACTTTATACTTTACACTTGCCACTTTCACAAAACACTTACATTCCATGCACTTTATCTTATTTTTGATATTCTGATATTCTACTGCTCAATTGTAAATACTCATTCATCCATTCATTCATTCTCATTTATTGCACTGTGTTTATTGTTAAATGTGTATTGTTAAATGTTAAATGTGCACCTTCTGCCAGGACAAATTCCTTGAATGTGAAAACAAACATGGCAATAAATGGTTCTGATTCTGAAATAGTTAAAGGTTTTGTCCCCATTTTGAATTAAAACAAAATATTTTGGCTACAGAAAATTAATGGATTCCAGGAGTGGTCTATATCCTCCCTCCTTGCATGGACTCTCAAAGAAACCGTCTACAATGATGTGTATTACTGTAGTAATATAAGGGGGTGTGGCCTAGCACAGTTCGACCTGTCAGTCACTGACAGTCGTGGTGTCAGAGGAGCTTCCATAGTTGGTCACCTTGAGACCTTTCCCCAATGCAAAACACCTCGCTCTGTTCTCAAAGAACCAGGGAATTACGTTAAGTAACCCAAAGTTTCCTTCCCTGTTTCTGTGCATTATAAACTGTGTTCGTTTGTGTCGTTGTTTAAGAAATGGTGGAGCAAAGTATTTGGCAGTCAAGTCAAGCTTGATTTATTGTTTAATTAAAGTTTGGGTGGTGCGACTTAGCAGTGTAGAATTTAGACATTTTACAGTTATTAGAAGGCATGCAAGACTAATGTATCAGGTATCTTATTATTATCTCGATTATGGCCAACAAACAATATTTCCACAGAAATTATTCAGCCCTTAAATGATAAAAGTTCCATTACTGTATCTAATTCATTTTAATTCAGTGTTGATTTATTGACAAAAATGTTTAAAAGTTGAGTTGAATACAATAGTACACAATGATAATATGAACATAACAGAACATTAACATAATGTTACAATTATTATATGATAATTATGTATATACAGTATATCATTAAATGTCAACAAACACACGTCATTCAGTGCCCCTCAGCTTGTGGCATGCTGATACATATTGGGCAGCAAGATATTTCTTGTCTCCTTCTCCTGGGAGTATTTTTTTTCATTTTCAGAGGTCATACATCTTTGAAATCTGGACTCTTGTTTTGGGCTCAGTTTATGGATTTTGAGGGCTCTGGAGTGGAGGTTGTCTTGGGGGATGGATTTAAGGTGGTTCAAAAGTGCTCGTGCGTTAATATTACCTATCAGTGGGTATCTACCCAATTCTGCTCTACATGCATTGGTTGGTGTTTCTGTGTTGTTGTGTAAAATGTATCTGTGAAGATCCTGTTAGATGTTTTCCCCAACAAGTATAGCTATGACGACTGACTGGACCCCAACTTCACTACCAGACAGCCCAATGAGCTGGATAACACAATACAGTATTTTAAGCTAGATTTTAATTGGAATTTGGAAATGATAAAGTTGTATTTTAATTGCATTTAGAGCTCTTCAAGCTTTTACTTTTAGTGCATTCACAGTCATGTTGAAACTTCCTGATGCGGTTATTGTTAAACCAAAGTAGGTATAACCTATACTATGTGCATTGATATGGTTATTTATGGTAAACTCCTATCTGTGCTTGTGTCATCTGGGACGTTGTTTGAAGAACCATGACACAAGTTTTCTTCATATAAACTGCCAGACCCAGTTGTGACAGGACCTTTCTGCTATGTGGACAATAAGGGAAAGGCCAGGAACTGAGCATTAAATTAAGTCAAATTTAAATTACCCTGACGAACACCTCTTCTCTGGGTGAAGAATTCAGTTTGTTTGTCTCCAATCACACATCACTTCACGCTAAATAGGGTCGAAAGATTTTTTTAAATCCACGAAACAAGTAGTTTGTTTGGTGAACGTGTTTGTTAATTAAAGCCTTAAGGGTATGTTTTGGGAGGATACCTATTTAATCTTTGCAAGATGGAGTGTTCATTTATATCCTCTGTGTATATCTCCCATTGCAGAAATGCAGTATTAAACATGATCAGCATTATCAGTGACCTCGGTTAGATCATCGTGTCTGATCTCTTCAGTACCCTGCTGTTCATCCCCAGGTGCAAAGCCTTCGACACGTGTCTCGTCATTTTTACCCTTTGATGCCTCACTTTCTGCTCTCTTTTCTTCAACTCTTTCAAGCTCTAACCTCAGTTGCTCTTTCTCGTTCAGGATAATCTCATCTTGAATTACTTTCTTCTGCTCCTCACGTTCTTTCTTCTCTTTCTTAGCTTTTTTTATTTTCTCCTGCTTCTTTAGCTTCCAGTAGTAGCCCAGGTTTTTCTCGGGGTAGTTGACTTTGGCCAGTGGCAGCTTAAAGATCTTGTTATTCCCCGTGGTTAAGAGGAGGAAAGTGAGGGCAGAGAGACAGAAAGGCCAAGTGCAGGCTGGCAGACCAAACTGTAGATGAGAAAGAAATCCTGTTGCTGTAAGTAACTTGTGTTTATTATGGGTTGATACAAAAATACGAGTGAGAAAAACCTTACCCTGGACATGATATTGGCAATGGCTGATCCGAGGTATGCACAGAAAAAAGCTGAGGATGAGAAGAGAGATACTGTGAGATGACATTCATGTCCATATCCAATCGTTTTATAGATAGTATAGATAGTTTATAGTTTTAACTTCCAGGAATCTACTAACCACACGTGATAGCAAGCAGATGCACCTGCCAGGTGAGAGCGTAAAACATTCCTCCGATGGCAATGCAGGCTAACACACAGTTGTATCCCCAGAGGCCGAAGTAAATGTCTCCAAAAGGTGCTGCCAGTGCCAAGCCTGCAAAAAGTTAAATTACAGAAATCAAAGAAATGCCAAGTTACATTTAAGGTGGGATTAACTTAATAAATCATGACCCTCCTGGTAATTTTTACATGGATTTGGGGGGGGGGGGGGATTTCATCTTCTGGATGGAACATATTGATTGTGGCTTGAATTCATTCTGAAATCATGCAAGGAAGCACAAATAAGTTGTTTGTAGTTGCAAGCTCTTTAAGGTTAAAGACAGAATGACTTGCATTCGCCTGCCGAGGTATTGTCCTCTCACCTGAAACCATGCCCACGGCAGATCCCAGGACAGCATGAGCGCAGGTGATAGGGGAGGAGATGAACAATGAGATAATGAAGATTCCTCCGGTCCACGGGTTGTCACAGCCGTAGACCTGGCCTATTCCCACAGGCACTGACATGAACAGCTGAAGAGGTAAATACATAAAGGTTCCATAACTGTAGATCCACAACACAGCATGATTTACGAGCCCAGGTGTTTCCACCCATGTGCACCTACACAACTTACACATGCACCTATGCAATGGCAGATGGTTATTACACAAAGCTACTACAACAATTGTCAATCAGAAACCTTGCAGGGAACATGCTCTAAAAGAGCTGATGAGTCTATAACATTTAAGTTATGTTGAAATGCTATTTTGAACAAAGGGAGGTGTGTAGCGTGCATAAACAAATCCTGGCCTGCCACTGACCTTGGCTACGTCGATTTCAGCCCAGGTGATGTTGGCCAGCTCTGAGCGAGGCTGAATGAGGACTTGGGGGAAGTAGTTGTTGAAATGTCCAGTGGCAACCATGTGGAGACACACCAGGATGTTGAAGGGCAGAGTGAACACTGGCAGATCCCACCGACTGTTAATAGATGCCAGGGCACTGGACACAATTGGGCTAAAACCCAAGGATACAACATAATTTATTGGATTTAATCCACATTTAACTCACCCGATTATTTAAGAATATTTATTCCAATGTGTGCTTATATCTCAATCACTTTCATAGCTGCTTCAGTTAATTTTCAGCCCGACCGTAATACTGTCTAGACAGTATTACGGTCGGGCTGAAAATTAACTGAATTTTATGTGGAGATATCATGTAGACTCTACATGATATCTCCACATAATATAATAATATTTAGGGCTGACTGGATCAGCAATGATTGACTGAGATCAGGCTGGAAGGGCTGAGACCTCAGGATATGAACAGTATATGGTCATACTACTTTAAACTGATCAGTTTTGACATGTTTTGGTAAATCTTTCTACTTTCTTACATCTACCTCTCAATTCTTATGAAATTAATATGCAGCATAATTTTTAGCATTAGTCAATCTAGTTGCTCACCACAGCATGGACATGAAGATGTTTGGTAGCAGGAGCCACCAGTACCAGTTTCCTTTGTTGGAGAACACCGCCATCAGCAGACCCACCAGGATGCCATTGTAACCGTACAGTCCTGCAGCGATGGCACCTCTGAATTAAAAGTTTTTTGAATTGATTAATTCAACATATTCTGCTATACAAAACTGTGTAAAATAATCCTTCATACTCATTTCACCGTCCTCTACCAACGGAAATAATCACCAAGTCATGTATATATTTTTAAAATATATTTTGCATCATGTTTCATGTCAGTATACTCAGCAATTATGCTGGCCGACTATTGTTGTGGCTGATAGCGAGCCATGGAGATATAGTGAAGGTACGTGGACTATAAGTGAGTTATAATTCACATCCAACTTTCTTTATATACAGTAACAACAAATTAAAGAGTACATGTATTAATATCTGTAAGATCAGTTTTTTCAAACCTGTTCTGTTGCAGAATAAGGGCAGAAATGGTGGCAAAGAGTGTGCCCACAAAGCCGTTGAGAGCCCACCAGTAGTTTTGCAGGATGAGGCCGGCAAAAATGATGAGGCCGCTTAGAGGGTTGTTGACGAACATCACCTGAGCAGCTCCACGCAAAACCCAGTCCAGCAACTGCAGCAAGATGAACTGCTCTGGAGGACAGAAAGAAAGAACAGAAAGAACATTTGCCCAGAGCTGCTTGAGAGGCTTTCCACAGTGAATGTTGTGCAAGCTTTTATTGTCTCAGGCTCACATTCTGGCATATGACAGTGAATGATTGTCCTTGTTATTAACTTATAATTATTGTCATGATTTAATGATTGTTCCCATTCACATAAGCCACACCTTATATGAACAACAGGTTTGTCGATTGAAATAATGTTGTAATACTGTTCCTTATCTTCACTAAAACTCACTAAACTATTGTGAGTGGTATTGTGAGTCTAAACCAAGGGTGGGCAAACTACGGCCCGCGGGCCGGATCCGGCCCGTTGGGCGTTTTGATCCGGCCCGCCGAGTATTATGAATTATAAATGATAGTAAAGACCGCTGTAACGCTTCTCCGTCCCGACTTGAGTTTCCCGAAGCACGATGACGGCAAAAGACCAGCATCGATGTTTCTTAACTCAAGTCGGGCACGGAGAAGCGTTACAGCGGTCTTTACGTGCCGTGCTTTCTGCAGCGCATCAGGCTGCGAGTCCAGCTGCTGCTGTCTGCGCTGCTCACCTCCACCCCTCCCCCACAGGCCAGCGCGCCACGGAGACATGGTCCGTTTTATACGGCATAACGAACGCACATCAGACCCACGGGACTCATGTGACATATAGGGTTCTGCCTGCCAGCCTCCTGCCAGCTTCCTGCATTGAGCCCCTCTGCAACAGGGGGGCTTTTTTTAGACAAACTGCTAGTCAAGCATCAAGCACCAAGGAAAGTTATTTGCTAGAATTTAAATTAGCAAAAGCCAGCAAGCCTTTCTCTGAAGGGGAGTCTTTGAAAGAATGCATGGTAGAGACAGCAGGTCTCTTGTGTCCAGAGAGCAAAAACAAATTCGAAAAATTGAGTTTATCATGCAGGACAGTGACTCGGCGTGTAAACAAAAAAGCTGAGTCATTTAAGTTATATTCGTTAGTAAGTAATGTAAGTTCTCTTTATTTTTTAGTTATTGGCTTTTACTTATAATTTATATTGGTTCACACAAACACTCTCTATCCATCTGATACTGGCCCGGCCCGTCTGTCAAATTTTAAAAGTCAATGTGGCCCCTGAGCCAAAAAGTTTGCCCACCCCTGGTCTAAACTCACAATACCGTGGCAGTTTCAAGTTCCTGTCAGTGGCACAGGTGTTTGTAGATGGATATAACGCATTACCTGGTTGCATGTGTTACTTGTTATGCAAATTCCTTCTTGAATAACTCTCTAAATCCTAGTTATGTAACTGAGCTCAAGGTAGAGTATCCTAGCTGATGAACACTGAATGCCAAGTGAAGGGATTTAACTTGCATTTCCCAGCTTGTGGCCTTACAATGGTTATTAGTGTCAAGTTATTTCTAACATCCAGCTATTTTTTTATAATGTCATCTGTATATTCAGACTTTGTGTTGGTCAGGAGAACAAGTGAAAACATTAGTGTCGACTTACTTTCCATCCATTTTCCAAACACCTTCATGTCTCCAGAGAAGTAGGAGACTCCTTTGAGGAAGCGGGCCCTGGCCGTCTGCAGACATCTTGTCTGCCCTGGCTGCTCGGGGTCCTTCTCCTCTCTGTCCAATTGGGAGTTGTCCTCCTCAGGCGGCAGGTCAGGGCTATCCATCAGGGGCTGGAGCTCCTGTAGCCACCATTTTTTGGTTAGAAATGAATTAGAGAATCTCATTGTAAGACAGTTTGATGCATGTAAAATACACACAGCATGGAACCTATGCTGTGCATCTAAACTGAACACTGGCTTACAGTGAATGTGATGGCAGGAGAGGAGCAGGCAGCTGGAGCAGAGCAGCTGATATTCTTATGAATATCCTAAGAGAAGAGCAGAAAAGTCACTCAGCAGCATATTAAGTCTTCATCACTACTTATTATTATTATTATTATTATAATTGTAATAACTATGGGCAATGATTTGAGTTAATTTCATTTTTGTTAACCATCCATCAAAATCAATGCTCTCAGATGAGGGAATAATATACCTACGATAATATTATACCTATAATCTTTAAACATTAGTTATTTTGATCAAAAAAGCACACATTATTTAAAGTTTAGTAACATTGTACTGTCCTACTGGACTTTGTAGACTTTGAAAAACACTTAAAAGTGCTCCTACCTTTGTGCAGTGCAATCCAGGCATATGTTCCAGAATAGACAGACTAGCTTCTCTCAAGCTGCGCTGCAGAGGTTTCCCCTGAGAGCTTTTATAGCAACAAACCACAGAGAAAACCCAACCTCTCATATTTTGGTCTCTGCTGGAATCTCTGACACTGTCTGTGATCATTTTTGCCACACCCAAGAAAGTTCTAGGATTTTCACCTCTTAAAAGATAAGAGGTAAGATAACAACTTTCAAGCAATTTGAAATGCAAAATAATCTTTATAGAACACATCAAGGTCTACTCACTGTTTATCTCAAGACAAGTTAAACTTTGAATATCAATCTGAAGAGAAACATGGAATAGTTATGGCTCACTACTATAATCACAAACACACCCCTTGCAGTGAGGCGAGCACTGTTGCTTCACTGAGAGGGGGTCCTGGTTTCAATCCCAGGCTGTGAAAGTGGCCTAAAGCCTGAGAAAAATTACAATAAATAAATGCCATTTTATATTACATGTATCTCAAACATTCAATAAAATCAGAGCTACTAATTTAGAATGCCATAATCATAAAATATATAACCAATAGTATTAGTATTTGCTCGTCATTTTAGGTTAATCCATCTGAGTTTAGAATATAAATGTATCTTTGGTAGAACTACTAACAACATCTGTAAATATTTATTCTGTTGTACATCATGACATGATATCAAAGTCACATTATCATCAACAGCAGACCCACACATGCGCACACACAGACTTACAGATGGATAATGCGAGGGCAGAAGGGTATTTTTGTTTTTCGTGAGCAATTATTTAGTCGTTAAACACAATTACAGTATAGAGACAGAGCTGATGAGCAGCATTGATTGCTGCGGCAGACATCTAGTCATCGCTGGAGAAGGAAAAGGAGTAGCCTGAAAGTGATTTCCAACATTTTTCTTAAACTCATTAAAAAAGGAACGAAGAAGAAACAGCTATGTTTTTTGTCTTTTGTCAAATCTTGAAATAGTTGTGAAATACTGTGGTTTCACATGTTGGTTCACTTGGATAAACTAAAATCAACATACCCTTTTTTCAACAGATTTGTCTTTCTCAGCAAACATGAAACAGTATTGTATAGTTGCAAAATGTTTTATTGAAGTCTATATTATTGTATTTTTGAGCATGCAAAAAGACACCAACCACACCAATGCTGCATCATATTACTCTCAGTTAATGTAGCTCCATTTTAACGCTCTCTCTCAACAGAGTGCTCATATTATATTATCCAAGGTTGTGATACATACAAAAAATATAAATTATATAAAAATTAAAAATAAGAGACATTTTAGCATTTAAAATATATAGTACTGCGAAACCTTTAAGGTAAGTGTTCATGGCACCTATGGCAGATGTTATGTGACAGCATAGGCATCATGTTCTTCATCAGAAGAAACCTGTCGGTTCAGTTACTGAATGGACCAACTTTTTAACGTTCATGTTTATTGCTTCCTTGCACCTGTGTTCTTGGAAATAGATGTACTACAGGCAGAAATTCAACGTGACACAGTGGTATGTGTTTCTTGATAAGAAACGAGGCATGTGCAGAAAGCCTTTCGATCACATAACATTGATTGGGTTAACATGCCAAAATCTCTATGTGCTGACGGAACAGAAATTGACGTCTTAACATATCAGGACATTTTTGCTCTGATGTCGAATTGTGATATGTTAAAGCAAATGTCTGTAACAGCCAACAGGTTGTTTTCTAATAGGGGTGTTAGAAAGGAAGTCCGTGCTCAGCCCTCTCCTTCACAGCCTGTGGCCCCACCACTCGAAAAGCATCATACGTTTTGACTCGTGAAGGCTTAACAGTTTTTTTCAGGCGCTACCAAGCGTTTGTCCAAACAGTGGTCACATTTTCAAAACTCTGAACACAATTAGCACAGCATCGGTCTTTTGTGGCCATACCATTCACACATTTCATGTTGTTTTCAAACAATATGCAGTCAGTGAACACATTTCCACAATGCTTACATTTTCTTAACAGACAAGCTATACCTCCCAACAAAATTATGGATTGTTTTTGTATTATTTACGAATGTTAACACACAACATCCCACAATGGCAAAAACAATATTCCAAACCTTAGATACAGTCTAAAAACCTCTTCTGCAATGATATCAGTTCTAAAACAATATATCTCAGCTGATAATAAACAAACAATTGAATAATTGACACACAGCTGATTTATGTTGGGTAAATTGGGCAAACCACAGCTGATTCCAGTCTGGCTTAGACTCAGTGGCATTACTTATACAGTAAAAGGAGGACTTTGAGGAGTGATGTTCCCCCCCTTTTTATCTGGGCTTTTTGCCGTTGTTTTTTTTGTTCAGAATGCTCTTGTGTGTTTCATGGATATTTTGTTCACTGTAAGCCATACTGTAAAACTTTTCTGTTCTATCATACTGTAAACAGTATTTATACTGTACCTCCTGTAGTAAACAGTAAAGGGAAAAAAACCTGATTTGGTTTTTACTGGAATACTTTTTAATGTGAACATTACATGTGGACATACAGTTCCCAACCAAGAAATGTAGTGTAAAAACAGTGGATTGCATGTTTTGCAAGCAAATACCTGTAAAACTGAAACATAAAAGTCTATGCAGTTTTTGTAATGTCAGCAATAGCCAGTATTTTGAAACCTGGTGTACTTTTATTGACTGGAAGGACCTTGTGAAGTGAAAACAAGAGTTATTCTTTGACAGAATAAATTCATTTTGAGTCAGATTTCCAGTGTTTTGGTAAAGTTAGTGTGTGCAGAGAAAGATGTGTTCTGTTTTGAAATGAAGAGTTAGTATATATTTAACAAAATGTGTTTTTGAGAAGAAAATTATCCATTTGGCCAATTGTGGTTTGTAGGTGTGAGTCTGTGTTAAGAGTTTAGAAAAAGTATCTGAAGTATGGGTAAGCGCTTGTTAGCGATTGAAAAAAACTGATTGTAATATCAATGGAAAATCTGAGCACTTGAGCATGATCTTTTGAAGATTAGGTTGACAGTGACATCTAGTGGAAAGATGAGAAATTACACATAAACTGAGTCTTTATGTCCTTCCTCTCCTCATGATCACTTGACCTGGAGACCTCACTGGATCAAACCAACAAATTCCTCTGTCTGCAGCTTTTGACGACAGACTGAGAAGCTTTTCTCATAAATAATACACACACTCTTGCAAACATCTAACTAATTAAGCCAAGTTGCATGCAGGATTAGACACTTTTGCCCTTTACTTCTACAGAGAGAGATCTGACAAGATTAGAAAAGACAGCAATTCAGTGTTTTCATGCAGCTAACTGACCGTCATGCACACAGACGGGGCTATAGTGCCCCTATGCAATGAGTTTCTTTGTGTGTGTGTGTGTGTGTGTGTGTGTGTGTGTGTGTGTGTGCGTGAGTGCATGCGTCTGTGTGTGTGTGCGTGCATAGGTGTGTGTAGGTGTGTGTGTGTGCATGTGTGCATGCGTATGTGTGTGCATAGGTGTGTGTAGGTGTGTGTACGCGCGCGCGTGTGTGTGTGTGTGTGTGATGGGGTGGTGGGTTGGGAGGGGGCTCTCCAGTCTTTGCCAGAGTCCATGGAACCTGATACTTGATGACTCCCCATTACAAGAATGTGAGTTTCCTTCTCTCGGAGCATCTGGCGCACCGCCCAACCACATCTCCATCTGCATGTTTGTGTGTGTGTGTGTGTGTGTGTGTGTGTGTGTGCGTGAGTGAGTGTGTTGTTACTATTTGCCCCTTTTTCAGAATGAGCGGCCTCTTTCAGCGCAGCGAGACATTCTTTGTATGATGGTTGTCTGATTTGTTTTCCTAGTGTTCTGCTAACATGCTGTCACTTTCATTTGAAATTTTCTGTCTACATACAGACACACAAAAAAATATTTTTTTTCAAATTGTTCAAACATATAAGTGCTGATATTTTATATTTTTCAACACACATGTCAGGAACAGTTATAATATGGTAAAAACCAACCTAATCAGAAAACTATTATACTGTATATTTTTCATATATAACAGTATGATGTCATCCAGATGTAATAATGCTACCAGTTAGTGACTCACTCAAAATTCTTAGAGCTGCTTTATAGGTGACATTTCAATTATAGGAACATTAGTCATCAAACTGCTCAAAGGAACAATCTATTTTCAACAAACTCACATAGAGTGTTACAATAAGTTACAAATGCAAAGTCATTCTCCGATAGAAGGAACTCGACTGTTTTTGAATGTTTTGGCTCCTAAACTTAACTTCATGCATGCTTTACATTTATAGTGACAATTTCCAAATATATGCTCTAGTTTTAGAAAGTAGAATATATTTCTCCTGCCCTTACATGTAGCCGTTGATTTCCAATTCGCTCATACAAGCAACTTGTCCCTTGACACTGTGCTTTATTGGGACCTTAGGAATACACCTGCCATGCCATGGATGTATAAAGAGAACAGAGTATATGCGTCATTTGGGTGCAAAAGCTCACGAACGTCGATGGAAAGCAAGCAGTACCCAGCATGCCGTTCGGTTGTGTAACAGTTAATAGAGGTCGTCTCTCAATACACGACACAGTGTGTACATAATGTGCCATAGGCTAGATCAGAGGTGCTCTACAACAAAGATGACGCATTACAAGCTCCGCAAATTGTTAGAAATAGTAAACAATTTCTGAATCCTAAACATTTTGCGGATGGATGAAAGCAGATTGGGTTGTATTTGCAAAATGTATTTCTATTTATTTTTGCGAACATTAGATATTTACAGTTAACAGCCATGTCTAGAATTACAAAAATATGTTAGCTACAGCGTTTGTGAATGTTAGTCGGCAGAAGCTGTGTTGTTGCTGAATCAGAGAAAGGTCTCCAACAAAGTACATTTTCTCCTGATTTGTTTGTCAGAAGAAATCACATTTTAGTAGCAAAAACTGGTCCTATGTTTACTTTTGTGTATGGAGCGATATATTCGGTAGAAATCTGCATTCATGTCACTACCCATTAAAGTTAATAAACTCAACCTGCTGCTACGAAAGGGACGGGCCAGTGGGGAAACCCAGGTGATACAGCTTCAAGAAACTCAGTGGGCCGTCTATTTTCTGATCAGATCTCAAGAACTCACACTCCTCAGGTGTAAGGTTGATCGGATAAATGACAAAATACACATACAAACAGAGACTCCTCCCATTTGACTTAGATTAGATTAACAATAAGATGTACTAGTTGATGGTTTCCCTGAACAGACTTTTGAGACATTAAAACTAAAGTAAGAGGAGCTGGGAGAATAATAATAATAATAATAATAATAATAATAATAGCTACTATACACATAATCAAATATATGTAAAGTCTCACAGTTTTCTTCTATTTGTTTTGCAGTAGAGAATATTGAGAGAAAACTCTGCTTTGGCATTGCCACTCCAAAAACAAAGAACGTGTGTGCGTGTGCGTTTGCATGTGCGTGCGTGTGTGTGTGTGTGTGTGTGTGTGTGTGTGTGTGTGTGTTTGACAGCAGGGGAGGCGAGTGAGAGCAGGTATGAGTGAAGACAAAGGCTCACTTGTTCACAGTGGTGCTTCATCCTCATTACACTCCTCATTTGTTTACACTGTTAACTCTCTCACTTCCTCCATCCTTCACTGCCTCTCTCTCTCTCTCTCTCTCTCTCTCTCTCTCTCTCTCTCTCTCGCTGGTGACACATTCACTCAGCACACAATCTGTAATCAGTGTTTATAGTCTTGCCTCCCCTCACTCATGACATGAGATGCAGCTCAAACATGTTACTGTAAATTGGTCCGTACGCCGTGTTGGCAGGACACGCAGGGTTACAAACATTTCACATCTGAATCAATACGCCGAGGTCCTAAGCAAGATCAGGAGAAGTCAACAGACATCTTTTTGAGGATTATGAGGAGGGTGAAGTAGTGGAAGGGTGTTTGGTGGTGATGAGCTATACCAGTTGGTGGAAGGGAGATGTGAGAGAGGGGGTTAACTGTGAAGCAAACTCTTGGTTCACAAAGCGACAGGCCTGCTGAATTAAAATCAGACCGTCAGAGAAAATGGGTCTAGAAGAGATAGATGAAGAGAACGAAAGAGAGGGAGGGGGAAGAAAGAGGGAGCCGAAGGAGAGCAAAAGACAGAAAGTAATTGGTTCTATGATGGCTTCCAGCTGCATGGCACTCGGCCAGAGACCAACTCTTCATGACACACACACACACACAAACACACGCACACACACACACACACACACACACACACACACACACACACACACACACACACACACACACACACACACACACACACACACACACACACTTCAAGTAAGTGGTGCAACATAATCATAAGATTTGGGTATTTTCTGACAATATATGTTAGAAACTGTGACATGACATGCTCGGTTGCGTAATGTAAAAAAAAGTCTGATTGAAATAATGGCCTGTCATTTCTTCCTGTTCTGGTGGCTGAAAATGTAAAACAAATACAAATGTGTGTTCGTCTACTTACTATATGGGATATGAGGGCCTAATGCTTTTTTTAAGAACTATACCTCTGCAGCTTGAGGCATTACATCAGCTATACAACAAGGGTGCAGGATCACACTGACATGCAGTGTTACCAAGTAAATTACTCAAGTATTCAATATCTCACTTTTGCAATTACAACATTATCTAATTTTAGCATACAGATAGAACGTAGTGTGCTGGTAAACAACTTTACACATGCTTTAACAAAGATTCTCCCATAAAAACAACACTGGTGACAAAGATTCAGTGACAATTGTTTGTCTTGTACTGTGGGCAGATGTGAATGGTTGGTTGGGGATATATGAACGTTGGAGGCATAATGTGGCATCTGTTTGAGAGATAGTAAATTAGCAAATTTCCCTGCAAGGGAGTGTCAATCAAAACAAATAGTTCACACACACACACACACACACACACACACACACACACACACACACACACACACACACACACACACACATACACACACATATATCTTACATGTCAGTTAGAAAAATTGTGGGAACATGGTAAATAACTTAGTGACAAATCCAGGCAGGAGATGATAACAGACAACAATTCTACAACTGAGAAACACGGTCAACTAATAATCAATCAAAATGAATTATGATAGTGGAAACAAGCACAGAAATATTTATATTATTGTATTTTAAAATCACAGAAAATGTGCTCTATTTTGTCAAAAAACACATATAAGCACTTGCAAGTTACAACTGTGTTGGATTAACAATCAGGCAGCCAAATAGAGCAAGAGAAGAGACAGCAACAAATATTAAATAATTGTATCTGAATGAACAGTTCCCAACATGCATGATTTTGGCATTTCTAGTTAAAGGAACCTTTTCTCTTAAATTTATGAACATTTCCAAAATGCCAAATCACTGTTCCAGATTTCTACACAACAAACGTAACAGAAGTAATTCTGACAATATTAAAAATGTCTACGTGTAAGTGAGCTTGGCTGAAATATTCATTAAGACAGCGACGGGGAAGTGAATTTGCTGGCCTGTTTGAGAGCTCATTTTCAGCTCTAACGTCAATCTTTGAAGAGAATCTTTCTAATTGATATGCATCTAACACTTTACTCTGCGCTGCTGGTTATTCATGGTCTGTTCAGTAATACTGTAACTCCTAAAACAAGGCTTTCAGATGGCTAATCATCGTTTTGAGTCAGTAAAGCCGTCTGCAGTTTGACATTCTCACAGCTTTTAGCTCTTTCCTTCCAACCCCAGTTGCCTAGAGGCTTTATCCACTAAGTCAAAACATTGGCAGCTTCAATATTTTAATTCCCTTTTGAAAACTGATTTTCCCCTCTATAGCTCATGCTCATCTGTTTTTATGTGGCCGTGACCAAGAAAATAATGTTATTAGAGTCCAAGTAAAGACGAGAGCGTTGTTTGGATCAGATAGACCTTGATGAGGGCTGGAAAGAGCAAGTAAATGTATCTTTGTGGCCAGCCAAATTTCTCCCGCTCCCTCTCTTGCATTGATGGACGTCCACCGCTCTGCTCTCAAACAGATGGTGGAGGCATTAGGACGGGGATCTTTAGAAACCAGAGAAGTAAAATTATTATCTCTGACATTTCAATACAGCCTTTAGTCCAAGCTTCCACGAGGGCTTCCAAATCCATTTAAGCTAATCTAGACCCCTCTTCACACAGCTTATCCTTCTCAAGGCTCTTCCTTTTTAAACCCCTTGGATCACTGCTCGTCAAAATCATCTCAAACAATTTACAGTGTGTAGAACGCCCCTACAACATAAAGACACTGTTGTGTAATGACATTTAAACCCTCAGATACTGACTGGAAGGGACTGTATCCATTTATCTCTGTGTTTATGCTCTCAGCGGGAGACGGGCCAAATCCACACTATGGCATGTGAATTAGCATTGCATGAGTTGACTGTGGTCTTCATTTTCGCAGCAATATGAGCAGTTATCAGAATCCCACAAGAGAGTCTTATTATGCATGCTAGTAAATGACTAATATTTAATGAGACCCACATTTAACCTTCTAATGGCTCTTTATTAGACTAACATGCTAGGCCCCAGTGTGTGTGTGTGTGTGTGTGTGTGTGTGTGTGTGTGTGTGTGTATGAGAGCAGCAGTGAAACACTAATTAAGCTGTCTGATGGTGCAGCAGATTAGTCAGGCCCCCTGCAGAGTCTATGGCCCCGGTAGGCAAACAGGCTTCATCCCTTAGTCAGCCAACCCAAATACATCTGAGCCCAGCACTACCCAGAGCAGCAATAACATCAGTGCTCACTGCACCCAAATATCTTTAGTCCAGTGAGGACGGATCAGATGGCCTGCCAGAGCCAGCAGTCCAGACTGCGTGACTCAGAGAAGGCTTGACAGATATTTTAACTTCAGCTGAAGGGGAGATTGTTCACCCCTCTCTCTACACACACATTTGTATGCATATAAATGTGTGTGCTCATATGCATTGAGCCTGTTTGCACACACAAATCAACACGCCGACATGCTTAAACACAGAAACTGGTGTCACAGATAAAGTTTGGGAAGGAGAAAAAGAGATGAGGAGTTTACATTTTTTGTTTCATGGTTTCAAAAACCACAAGACTATTAAGTTAGTATGTGTTTATGCGTGTGTGTGTGTGTGTGTGTGTGTGTGTAGCCACGGCCTTGCACAAATGACAGTTTAAACTACAATAAGAGGTATGATGGGGCAAATGTTAAAATAACTTGCCTATTAGTTAAGTTGATTTTTCTTAACCATATACCCCCCACCAGACCTGATCTTGGAAAATTGGGTTCAGCCTCTGGGACTGAGCATATCAAAAACAATTTAAGAAAAAAAATCAAATAAATAAAACAAAACCCCCCCAAAAATGTAAAATCCCTGCCTCACAAGTCAATATAAGTTAATTGTGTCATGTTTATAACACTATTACACAATAATTATAAACATAAACCATAAGCATGACTTAAAGTGACTCAAAACCGACTAAAAATGGACCCCGAGTTTTGAAAAAATGCTGATTAAAAACGTTAGGAACTAGCTAGAAGGCTTTGAAATCCTTAGAGCCTACAGAGTTCACCAACACCAACCATTCCACTCTCACACAAAGCATCGCAAACATATGCACAAGAATGCCATTTGTGTCCGGCAAAAAATATGAATATTGACTTACTTATGGCTGAAATATGAATATTCCAGGCCTTTCTGCTCCCTACTGACAGCTAAGGCCACGCAGCACCCTGCTGCAGTGAAACGAGCCCCGTTCAGGGACCACCGAGGACTGTGGGAACTTTCATGCTTGAGCGGAGTTAACATGAGTTCTCGACATTTGTCTGAACTAGAATAATTATTAAAAATACTTAACTTCACTCAATCGAAGCCAAACTTCGCACATATACTCCTACGATATTGAACTACTTTATAGTATTTAAAAAGTGTTCATATATATGTGTATGATAATACAAATTAACCTTTAACATCTTTTTCTTTCGAAAAATACATCTTTTTACATTAGTTTTTTTGTTTTGTATGTGTATTATCATAAACCAATATACCACTAACACATATATGGCCTTATTATCTATATTCACAAGGGTTTTCTGTATATTATAGTTTTTTAATGTTTCAAATAGACCTTGTGAATGAGGAGATAATCAGGATTTAATATGAGAAAAAAAGCATCCGCAATTTTGGCTAAAAACATTGGTGGGGGGCATATGTCTTTAGCTTTCTCTCTCTCTCTCTCTCACACACACACACACACACACACACACACACACACACACACACACACACACACACACACACACACACACACACATACACACACACGTGCAAATCATCTGCTGTCAGTTTACTTAAATTAATGAGGTAAGTTCTGTTGTTTTTCTTTTCTCAAGGTCCAGCTCAGCATTGAGATGTGTCTCTGAAGGTTTTGTGAGTCCTTCATCTTTGGCTGCTCCACATCCTGACCTGGGTTTAAATCGATTAATGAAGGAGGTTGCTGCACATTTTCCACCATATGAATAACACATATTTTATGGGTCTCTATTGGATTTGTGGGTTTTTCACTCAGGGTGGCCACAGATTCTGATCTGGACTTCTCTTGTATTTAGTACAGCAACACAAACGGCATTCTGTCCAAAGGGAACACAGCACTGTTGCTCCACCTCACAGTGTGAGGTGAGTGTGTGTAAAAGATTGTTTTCACCTTTCAAGTAATTTCTTAGATCCAGACTATTTCAGTTAAAAGCCCATCCCAGGCTGTGTGCATGCACCTACGTGCCTATGCATGGCCTGTGTGTGACTGCAGTTCGTCCTGGAGGATGTGAGGCTGCTCTCCCAGGCTCTTAAAATGGCCGCCTGGAGGCATGGGGAATAGGGTTCCTTATGTTAATGCTACACCTTTGATTAATCTGAGCAAATCTGTTCCCCATCCAATGGCTGGGACCCCAATACACACGCACGCACGCACGCACGCACGCACGCACACACACGCACGCACGCACGCACACACACGCATGCACAGACGCACAAACGCACACATGCACAGACGCACACACACAATCGCACACACACACACACACACACACACACACACACACACACACACACACACACACACTGTCTTTGAGTGTTGACACAGTCCAGATGTTGGCAGCTCTGTTCGAAATGAAAGCAGGGCAGCCGGCCAACAACCTGAACCACTCTCCCCATCAAATGATATGTTTACAATAATACTGTTCTGAGACTCGTGAGACACACGCACATGTGCACATGCATGCATAGAGAGACACACACATTCATACATAGAGTGTGCACACACACACGCACCGTGCAAGCGCATTCTCAAAGCAGGGGAAATGAACTAATGGAAAGCTAGCGTACCACATGGATGCACAAGCGAACCAACTTGTGGTGTGGCAGAAAAAAAGAAAGAGATAGAGTTTGGTAAGGCCAAGAACAGAAGAAAAAGCTATAAATGTAGAGACAGGGTATGACAAATAGACTGATCAAAAGAGAGAAGCGAATCATTATCATTGCCTTGTTTGGATCTGTATTTCCCCTGCTATGCCAGTCAGACAGAGAGAGACAGGAGATGGGGAAATAATAGTGTAGTTATGTAATGTGCCTTGGAGGGTTGGAACTGAAACAAAGCACCAGTGGTTCCACACAGAGGTGCAGCAGAGGTCAGTCTTTACCTGCTGTTCTCTATAGCACCCCACTTGAGCGTTTTCTACCTCTGGATCCCGAAAACAACCTCTGGACCCACTTTTTGCACGACCAAATATTGAATTCCACCACCAGTAGAGATTGAATCGTCTTCTTTCCATTATCAGGCTGTTTCACTCAATTCATAATTGGTGCAAGCCTAAGGGTTGTAAATATGCAATATTTCTAAAAAATTAGGCAGCTTTCATCACGAAGATTACAAACAAAAAACACAGTTTTTTTCAAAGACACATCATTTTGCAAACCTTTTTTTCTCACAAAGTTGCCTGAGGGGTGCTGAGCCCCATGTTGAGAGATATTTTTATTTTTCACTTCTCACAAAGTATCTGTCCAGGTGTTTTTACCTAATGACTGCTTGAGAATATTTCTATATGTTGGCACATAACCAAACATCGTCAACGTGCGTCTAATGAGCGCCACTCCGTTTCAGTCCGTTGACTCTAATCACTCGTTTGTTCTCAGCATGTTACTCTTGACTGTCACACAGTGTCAAACCTTCATGTGTACCTGACAGCTCAAAGCCTCACTCTTCTTCATTAAGTACACACACACACACACATGCGCCACATGAACACACTCAGGTGTGTGCATGGGGGCGCATATGTTCAAAAAATGGGAACATTTGTTTAGATGACATCACATGAACAAACATACAGGTTTTAATAAACATCCTATAGCTGCAGTTCAGTTTCTGGCTCAATCCAACAATCAGATAAAATCACCTCGTTGTCGCCGATGTGGACAATCATATTAATAATAAAAGAAGGGGGGAAAGACTATGTAGAACAGTCTGATGAAGAACTAAATCATTTCATCTGTTCCAACAAGACCAGACAACAAGAGAAGAGGTCCTGACGGTGCGTACTGTTTACCTCGTCTTGTTTTAAGGAAGTTTATATCCACAGTCATCTCTCCTCCACGTATGTTTGAAGCCCTTTGAAATATTATTTGCAAAGACTGAATAATGATTAGTTTACTGTAATACAGAATGTCTGACAAAGGTCATATATGCCTGCCTTTACTGAGAAAAGATTATATCAATATGCAAATTTGAAAACTCTACTGTGGGGGAATGCGTCTTTCATCGTGTGTGTGTGTGTGTGTGTGTGTGTGTGCGAGAGAGAGAGAGAGAGAGAGAGAGAGAGAGAGAGAGAGATTATTGTCTTACCAAGACTTGATTTCCAGGGACATAAGGAGTTTTGCCATTTTGGACATGAAATAAAAATTGCTGGCATTGAAGCAAACCCCTCCGATAATTACAAATTCTTTGCGAAAATGGTAAATCACGGATGTAATCAAGTTAATATGAATCCACAATGTCCTGCACAAAGAAAATGTCTCTATATATCTCCACCACTTTGTTTCAGATTGAATATTCTCGTTCAATCTTCTGGAAGAATACCAATAACTTCAATGATCCCCTGATCTTCCTTTAGTGGTGCCATGAGGTTCACGTTTGTAGTATTGGACTGAATAACATTACATTATGTTCACACATTCATGTCCCCTCTCAGGAGGATTTTTTATCATCATGTCATAATCTTATTTCATCCAATAGTTTGATTTATGATCAAATACATGAAAAACTAATGATGTTCCAATCAGACTTGTTTTGTTTTTAGTGCTAATTAGCAAATGTTAGCATGCTAAGATTATCACATTATACCTGCTCAACAAGATGATAACGTTGCTCTTGTTTATCAATAAAATCATGTATATATGAAATTAGCCTCACATAAAAGTACACTTTATATAATAACATAGCAGATATTAAAAAACAACTAAATTAATAGGGTAATATACCATTGAAACATAGGCAAATTTGTTTTGAAAGAGTCCACTTTACCACGGAGTTTGAAATGCCTGCTGCAACATATGGGATGAATTATTTGCACAACACTGAGAGAGACGGAGAGAGACAGAGACGATAATATTTCCACAAAATGTTTAACTCAATAATTGAATGTTGCCTTTTATTCAGCTGTTTTCGGCCTTTTGAAGCTGCACTGTTCCATGATACCACTGAGCTGATGGAAGTTTAATGAAATGCGGAGGAACAGGGCCAACTTTAGTAGAAATGCCTGTGGTTCTGCCTTCCAGCCCAATACTAAAACAATACAACACAGCAGTGCAGATGAATACTAACCGAGGAGTTGAAATCATTTTTAACACAGAGACACGCTCCCTGTGCATCACATAATCTCATCCACTGAGGGGTGTGTGTGTTCGCTACGGGGGTCCATTAATAAAATATGACTGTATCATATAATAGACTCATCTGCCAAATTACAGGAGACAGAGAGACAGCTTATTAGGAGGATTGAGGGGGAGGTGTGTGTGTGTGTGTGTTGTGTGTGTGTGTGTGTGTGTGCGCGTGCGTGCGTGCGTGTGTGTGTGTGTGTGAGAGAGAGAGAGAGAGAGAGAGAGTGTGAGATGAAGCCTGAATAGAGAGATTAAGTGGCCTACACTCCTTTTTGAGGAGAGTAGGCCACTTAATCTCTCTATTCAGGCTTCATCATTACCTACGCATTACCTAAGTGTTGGCATCATTAATAAGACTAAGGCAGAGCCAATCTGCTAACAAAAGCTCTAACTGGGACCAAGGAGACATGAGAGAGGTGGACAATTATTCCCACTGTGCTGAAGAAATTCCCTTTTTTTTCCCTTTTCTTTCTCATCCGACCAGCACACAGATATAAGCATATATATATTCATATATTTACGTATGCACACATACACACATACTGGTGCGCATCCACACACACACCTCGCACGCGCACACACAAAACAGGGCACCGCTCTAAATCCAAATCAAACTGCCATGAGTCACACTGTCACCGTGGCAACAGTGGCCAGCTCCATGCAGAACACATTCTGTCATTTCACTGGTGTTTTTTTCTTCTTCTTCTATGCGCCACACACAGACGTAACCAACTTTCAGCTGCAGTCATTCCTGCACTGATCTCTCACGTGGATCGATGAATGAAGCACTGGAGTGTGTAGGTTTGACTGCCGGAGGTCAGAGTTCAGATTGTCATCATTCAACATCCATAAAAGACATTTCATCTTCCTCCATCTCCAACTAGAAAACTGCATCCGTGTAGCCGACCTATTATTGTATCTGCCTTGACTGCAGTTAGTGACGATGCTCTCTGTTCTGTGGATGTGACACGAGGGCTTTGAGCCGCACTGATACATTTCACCACCAGATGGTGTCTCCCATCACTGTGCAGTGGG
Organism: Cottus gobio; assembly: GCA_023566465.1. Classification (NCBI taxonomy): domain Eukaryota; kingdom Metazoa; phylum Chordata; class Actinopteri; order Perciformes; family Cottidae; genus Cottus; species Cottus gobio. The sequence continues at coordinate 16,821,235 of CM042218.1, read as the reverse complement.
GAAAGGGAGAGGAGGGAGCTGAGAGTTGCCTGCTCTATCCATCTTCATAAACACAAGCAATAGTCATCCTCTGAAAATGGCAACAGATATAGATTGGGCGGTTACACGGCAGGCTTGCTGGTTAGTTGCCCTGCACTGCAGGACTATGTCTTGTTAATGAATGGCTTTGTCTCTGACTCAAATTTTTTATTTTAAGACCTGGAGATAATCATAAATAGTTAGCGTCCAAATTGATGAAAATAATGCAGAATATGCACTGTATATACATATATATATATATAATGTATATATATAAATATATATTATATATATAATTTTATTTTTTTAGACAGCGGTAGCAGAAAGTGACAGTAAATGTGGAGAAAGAGAGTACAGGAATGACATGTAACAAATGGCCTGATCACCGAACCACTCGGCTATCAGGTTCACCAGCACCAGCGGCACTTTTGAGAGTCTTCTTTTTGTACTCATTTGTCCTGAAGGGACACTGCAGCCCTTCAGAATCAAGCAGTCAGTGAGGAAATATCAACAAAAAAAATTGAATAAAAGGGGACATTGTGATGACATTCTGACCCCATAGGACTAGATTGATGGGCTTTATCCTGAAAAGCAACAACAACAGAAATACGTTCCAAAAGTGGCACATAAGTGTTGCATAGACCCTTTTGTAGACTTTCTGAGACTTTATAGTGTTTGTGTTCTCCACACCTCGAGGTGCGCACAAAGGGCTAACCATAATGTAACAATAAATAACAGGATGGGTATTTGATGGAGATGAATTGATAAAGGTCAACACAGACAACTATGACAGTTTACAGCAACTTACGACGGCTGTTGGTACGACAATAATTATAGTTCTTAAACTGCCAGAGACCATCAACAAAGCAGGCTTAGATATATTTCTACAAACTTGTCCTTGTATCTTCTATAATGTGCTACCAGGACATATGATGAGGTAAAATGCTGATTTATGCAGGTTTGATGAAGTGGGCATAATCTGGGAGGAAGATTCAACAATTTGAGAGTTTAATCACCAAAGGCCCACCCACTTCATCTATGATACACTTCAAAGCTTCATCAAAGGAGGCTCATACTCGAGGCTGGCAGCGATGCCAGGGATGCAGATGGCCGGCGTTGGACTGTGGTTGAATATCTGGAGTTCTTACAATGTGTCCAGTAAGGCTGCCCTTGCTGGCTCTCCACCTCTTCACCTCTACAAACAAATGAGCAGTACAGACTGACAACACCTGTAAAGATTTACTGACACACCTATATTCTCAACTCATAAGCATAATGTGAGAAGAACACAGTGACAGTGTGGGGAAATGATTATGACCACGTGTTTGTGTTGTCTTTCAGCACATTTTCTCTACGTATATTTGTCTCACACAGGTACAGAATGTATGTGCATGTTGGTGGTCAGTAGTCATCAACTATAGTCTTTGTCACGTGGTGTTCAGGTGCAGCTAATCACCAGATATATGATTCACAAAGAATTTAATTCATCAACCTTTTTCGTCAAATCGGACTATGCATATATTTTAAATGCACATACTGTGACTTGCCCTCAACCCCAAATCCTTCATTCTAAAGGAGGCTGGTCCACAGAGGATTGGGAGGATTTATAAGCCCTGTCGACCTCCTCCACGTTCTGAGTGCAAACCACCACCACTACATTTCCATTACAGTTTGTATAACATATCATAGCACTGATCCAGTTCTGCAAATATGTCTTACTTATATTGTGCCCTTTTTAATTATACTGAAATATTTCTGCCACAGATGTCACAGAAGATAAGATTTGTATGATTGTATAATATTATTAGGCTATTTAAAGCTGAAAGGTTTGAAAAGATTTTGCACACACGTGGAGCAACAGGAAGGCAACACAATAGCTGGGATGGTTTAAATTCAGTCCAGTATGCAGGCTTAACCTATTGCCCAAGTGGAATATATCCTACCTTTATATTTCCATTGAAAATGCAGTGTGATTTAAAAAAAATATGCATTTGTTCTTTAAACTTCATGTAATTTTTCATATTCCTCCGCTGTGTAACGGATCCAGGAAACTGAAGAAATGTAATTTTACAGTAAACCCGGTTTAAATCAACATTTTGCACATCAAATTGGTGATCCTGATTCTCCCCTTGTAAGTGTAGCTCCGGCTGAAGGGTACACCCTTCATGCGGCATGTGTTTCATTGTGATCACAGGTGATATATCTCATCCTCTCTCTTGTGCTGAATGTGAAGAGGGGCCATGTGGGGCTCATCTACAGGTATCATTAGAGAGTGATTTGGGTGCAGCCCTGACTTCCATCAGAGGAGGGATTTTTTCAGCATAGCACCGGTAGTGCCAACGGTCCCATCAGCACCACCAGATACACTGAGACACATTTGGGCAGCTCACCCTGCAACCATGGTAACAGAAGAATTTTACTAGTTGGCAGCAGCCAATAGTGGGGCACTTCCCACTCAGCTCCATCCAATAACAGAGCAGCCTGCAGCCCAGCCCACATAGAACAGACACTGATGGGCTAGTGCAAGGAGGATTTAGAGATGTAGGCTTGGCTAATGAACAAGTACGAGAGTTAAGAGCGTGTAGGTATGTGTGTGTGCGTGTGACTGCGTGAGGCTGAAGCCTAATCTAATGAGTGGATTCCCTCTCTTTTAACCGCGACAAGCAAACACATTGCAGGTTAGTCCTCAGTCACCGAGACCATCTGACAGTCAGCACCAACAAGGCAGCAAACCCTTCTGTCATCTCCCTCCCACACACATCGACATGCATGCTGCACACACACACACACACACACACACACACACACACACACACACACACACACACAAAGTCACTCTTACACACAAAGTCTCAAATGGCTCTTGTGACAAAATAATTTATCAGCCTTATTGTGTGGCATGTGACGAAGCAGTTTTTAGGAGATCGGAATATCAAATCCGAACCAATCTTAACAAGAAAGAAGAAAATATGTGCCACCATCAGCTGTCAATAAAGTCATTTATTATTTCACACAATGGATAACATGAACAACTTCAACTGTAGTTCTTCTTAATAAGTGCTCAACACTGCCAGCCAATAGAAGGGTAGCAAAAGAATGAGCTTTTCTTTCTGAGGAAAGAGAAGAAAAAAAATATGAACCTACAAGATCATGAAAGATAAACATGACCAAAAGCATGCCAGCGGACATGGATATACACATATATTGCATGTATATATGTGCTTAAGACATATATCTGTATGCCAGCAAATGCAAATACAAAATATATGTGTACATTTACACATACATACTGTGAGGATATATGCATATACATGCGCATCTAGTATTTACTCTATATGTCAAATATTTGCAGTTTTTAATATTCATACAATGTACAAAATTGCTTCATGAATTAAAAAATTCATTACAAAAAGAAACATATCAAATAATGTACAAGTCTTGCTCCAAATTCAATTGAAATTCAACTTTCAGCTTGTCTAAAATATTTATGCATACAATCAAGTTGAGCATGCAAATAAAGGAAACCCACTCTAGAAAAAGGTTCAAATACACTATGTATACAAACTAAAATATGCCCACACTGTTAGAAGAGCTCACGTTGTGCTCTAAAGAAGTACATTTATTGGTTTTCTCAATGCTTCATCTGCACTTTCAGCTTTGAACAACATTGTAGCTTAGAACTGTAACGAATGCTGTGAGGATGACTACATGTACATTTATGGGGTTCTGTCTCAAGTGACCCCTCACTCCATGTGTAGGACACTCATCACAGCATGCTACAAAGGGAATGGGGGGGTGATCAAAATGTAGGTGCCAATATATACCATTCTTGTTGTTGTAGTTAACTGGTGTGTGTGTGTGGACTTAAATACACCCCAACCACTGATTTAAGGTCAAACGCAGCTGTGCTGCCCTTGATGCTTGAACCAAATGCATTGGTAAAAGATCCTTACATCAGTGCTTAGCGGCCTCCTGTAGCCACTGGTCCAGACCAGACTGGTTCTGGCTGCTAAGTACTAAACAACATTGACCGTGAACCTTTTTCACAGCCACATCCCCTCTGCAGTCTCTGTGAAGAGTGAAAACTCTGGATTAGGACAATACTGGTCAGTGTTAGAAGGCACCGGAGCATTGGCTGGTAGAAGAGACAGACAGGACAGACAACACCTGGGGTCTTTACCTCTTACATCAGAAACCACTGACTGACCACAGTATGGAATAAGCTGCCAAGCGTGTAGTCTCTACCCCTCCCGGACCACACATCTAGACCTCATCTTCACCACAACAGACTGCAGACCCACCGAAAGTCATCAAGCAAAGCAAGATTGAGCACACTAACTTTAGGACGAGTGTATTTTTGGCTATTTCCTCTGACAACTCTCCCCACACGCAACCTTCTTGCTTACTCTTCAAGCTACTGCACTACCCCAACTGGCTGCAGGCAAAATAGCTGCATTTCAGCAAGGATTCCTATTTTTGGTCGAGTACACAACAATGAGGCTTTTATCCTCTTAGAACTTTTGAAGGTGTGATAAGGCAATTTAGCATTCTGTGTAATTTAACGGACTGGAATGATGACTGTTGATGTACAGCAGAATTTGTCAATTAGGAAAATCAATTAGGGTAGTCATTTCTGTATGTTTTCTTGGGTCTTGAGCAGTCGTAATACAGAGAGAGAGAGAGTGTCTACTGTGGTTTTAGGAGACAGTCCCAGCATAGCCGAGCCCAACCGGTATCCATGCAGGATGGACATACTAACACTATTTACAACAAAACACTTCAATACTGTAGTTTTACATCTGGTTAAGGCTGTACTGCATGGAGCTGCAGTAACTATAGTTTTCATGAAATGATAGTCACTTTCTGCACAACTTATTACAAATTATTACTGGTATTATTCACAATTCTTGTTATATGAATTCATTTTATTCAGTAAATAAGACCACTTATTTCTCTTTGTCGAAGGGTGGACCCAGAACAGAAATTCCTTTTAAGGTCATTGCCAGACATGGCCTGATGCATAGCAAACAACAATGTAGGATAACGTGGTTTCCACAACAACCTCCTCTGTTCCTCTTTTGCCAAGTACATAACCAGTTAGCTGGTGTATATAACAGGTTACATACTGGGCAGAGTAAATTATCTTAATTTTTATCTGGGACATTTAGTACAATCAATATCTCTGGATAGAAACACATTCAGTGGACCCTTCTGTTTCCATCACCGCTGTAAAGCAGAATGTAGGCCAGTCCATGTTGTTTATTCAATACAGTAATATCATATTATATTGATCTATCCTGCCCTTTTAGTTCTGTTATGATGATATGGGTCAGAAAACTAGGAGGAAGCTGGTGACAGAGGATGCTGACTATGGAAGCTTTGAATGGACACAGGCAGTGTCAGGGTTCTGATGACTAAGACACATGAGTCATATGTACAATCATGAATATTTTGGGCCAATTTCGGGGGCACTCTTTGCCACTTGATATTTCTCAGATCGAATGTAACTGGTGAGAGAAAGAAACATAAGGCACAAGTTGAACTGCTGCAACTGAGAATCCCACCCAACCCAAAGAAAACTGAATCTCCGAAAACAAAACTTCAACAAAGTTGCTAAAGAAACACTGATCCATTGCTTATATTTTGAAATACTTATTTGAGAAAATAACAACCACTATCCAAAGCCACAGATACTGTAGATAGAGTTTAACAAAGGCTTGACATATTGACACAAAATTCAAGATGGCTACATTCTAGAGTGCACATAGGGATGCTTTACATTGGTGCCAACATGGTGGAGAGTTTGTCAAACTCTGATTTAGACTCTTTTAAATAATACATCCTCACATTGAATACTGAGACTTTGGTTTCTAAATCTAAATACTGGATTTACTTTAAAAAAAATATTTCCAAGGATATGGATTGAAAATCATGTTCAATCAAATCAGGTAGAAAGACTGGGATTAGCTTTTCAAAACACTGACTGTGAGCCCTCTTCACCTGAACTGTCCAATCACAATTCAGACTTGGGCTTCGGTTTGACGCTTTTGGCTGCGCAGCCTGCATATACAAATTGATTAAAATAATGCGTGCTTTCTGGAATGGATATCCACACCAGTGAAGGCCAAAACATAAGGCTGGAACAAGCATGTAAGTGCTGCATTTGATTGAGCAAGTGTATGGTTTTTCATAGTGCAATAAACCAATTTTAAGGTTTACCAAAAACACACCTGATTTTTCCCCTGTATGCAATGCCCCCTGGATATAAACACATAAATGAGTGTATGAATGAATATATGTGGTTCTTTCTGTCTGAAAACAAACTTGTCTTGAGTCGAATCCATGTCTGTTTTTGGTTATAAAACAATACACAACTTTCATTGTCTATGGTACAACAATTCTATTTGATATACTGTATGTCATGTATACATGTCTATGAGCTGGTTTCTCATTGTACAAGGCAGGCAACAGTGGACTTTGTTTCTATGTACAGTCTGGGACAGTCTCATCCACCATATTGCCTTTATGTCACTGCTCAGAACACGCCTAAGCCGGGAGGGATAATTAAATGACACACAGGGGTAGGTGGTGGGAGCACAAGCAATGGGTGTAAAATATGATTTGGGAGAAGATGAGAGGATAAAGGGAGATGAAGTTGAGCGGCAGGCACCAGGGAGAGCTAAAGAATTGGGGAGAGTGACGAGCGGGGAGGGTGACCAGGGGTGAGAAGCTGCCAGCAAGTATCCGTTATTCCTCAGAGGGAGTATGAAAACAAGGAAGGTACAGATGAGGGTGTGAGCAATAAACAGGGATAAGTAATGGGGTAAGGTGGCTTAATTACTACTGTTTTATCCCACGTCTTTGACAAGCGTCCTCAGAAAGGCAAAAATAAGCAGAGCTGCACAGTTTAATATTAACCATTCTCTCTCCCCTTGCTGGTAAATATATGGCTAAAGCCACATTCAGATACAGTTTCATAAAGTACCATACACATCACTGTATCAGATACATAAAGAATCACATAATATCCTATACTATCGTGAGTACCACACACTTTTATAGCATCAGATTCAGTATCAAACAGTACCATATAGTGCCATTGCAAATGAAGGTCCAATGAATTCTTGAAAGGCTCATATCTGGTTGGGTTTAGCAAGCAGAGGGATGGTACCGTACGTGTTTCCTCCTCCTGTGACCCTCTGTAGTTCTCACAAATCAGACAGGAGGAACAAGTCAAAGTGCACCAAGGAGTCCCAGAATGAAGTGCACTGCATCTGAAACATCACTGACTCCAACAACAGCTCTGTGTTCGGTTACAGAGTTGCTCCCTCCTGCAGGTCTATTGACTGGAAGGAGCCCATAATTCGTCCCTGCTGTGGCCCCTGCCTCTGCGTTTCCCCCCTTTTGCCGGTGGAGGCACAGATCGCGCTTGATGCACCACAGTCTCAATTGTCGCTGAGATGGAATCGTGATTTGAGAACTCCAGCGGCTCGGGGATCAAGCTCGGCCTGAGGCTCTGCCTGCCTGGCAGGTCATCGCACCTCTCGAGGACAGGCATCCCCTGAGTTCTCCCATCACCTCTCCTACCAGCCAACATATCCAAACCCCGACCATCAGCCCGATTATCCACACTCCTATTAGTCAGTGTTGATTCTTCTATGGGTTGTTTTCGGGGCCGCCCAGGCCGTCTTTTGACGACATTGTTTCCTGTTTTGGCTTGTCGCTGCAGGCGCTTGGCACGGAGGATCTTCTGCACATGCTCAAAGTTCAAAGAATGCATCCTCCTCACGTCCTTCTGGATCTGTTCCACCTCGCGTCGCTTATACCTCCGCTTAGTAGGAACATCTGGGAGAGAAAAGAGTGAGCATGAGTGAGGTGAGACATCACAAGGTAAATTAATAAAGTCAAGTCTGTAAAGAGAAAAGGTGTCTTTATGCTAGCATGTCAGGAAAAATGGGCAGCCTTGGAAAGGCCAGGAAAGACATCATGCCAATTTAGCTCATGGTGAGAATGTCTTTGCTTCAAGAGCTTCCTGCTAATTTTGACATATTCATGTAAGCCTTTCAAAGCCCAGCTGAGCCAGGAGAGCAGATCCTATCCTGTAATTGTCTACTACAGAGCTGAGAGGAGAGGGGAGAGGAGGAGATCCCATTCTGCTAGCAGGAAACCCACAGAAATGTCTCCTTCAACCATTTAATATGCCGCTACACAATAACAACCCTGCGCATCTGGAGCACAGGCTGCCAAAAAGCCAAACACACATATCGACAGTTATCCACATGCATGTCCTCACACAGACACAAATACAAACACACACATACACGCACATGCCTATCATGCACAAATAATAAATTCAGCAGTTCTGAATGGCTGAGCAGAAGAAACTGGAGCCATATTGTTTCCTTCACACTGGTGAACTGGGCAGTATGCCCTCTACCCGCTGTTCAATCCTGTCTCCTTCTCCTTTTCCCCATCACTCTCATTCTTTTTTCCACTCTACTCTTCATACGCAGCAACATGCTACTCTCTAATTTTCAATTAAACCGGTAACACTGCACCATTTCATTTCCGTCTCTATTTCAGAAACCGCTTCCTGGTCTTGGTCCATCGCTGTCATTCTTTTTGTTTCCCATCTCTGTCCCGTTTCGTAGCTCCCCCCTCCTCTCTGCCTGGGCACTGTTCCCGCAGCCACAGCCAAAATGGAGGAAAAGCACAATCAGCCACCAGTCCCCAAGCAGTGTGCATAAAACATCCCTGGCTTTTTTTTTTTTTTTTAGCTTTTACTCGTATTTCTCCATTCCCTAACCATCTCATCTCTTCTTTCGCTCCAGAATCCTGCTGATTCAATGTAGCAGGTTTCTGCAGTGCTCAAACACATAGTGACTGCAATAAACTAGAACAGCCCTGCATTTTATACAACAAACATGCCCAGCTGGATTGCAAGAAAGAATTGGGGAGAGTTGGTTAAAGATGGTTAAATAATGATGCAGAACACATTTAGAATATTCCTATTTGTTAAACGTTTGACAAATGTCGCATCCTGGGTTAGAATAATTTACTTTGAGAATTAAAATGTTGCAAAAAGCAGATAAAGATTTGTGACACTGTCACGCAACGTTTTCTTTTTACATTTAAAGAAACCAAATCGGAATGTTCAAGGGAAAATATAAAGTTTTAAGAGTTTATAACTCCATGACAAGGTGTTTACTAATGAACTAAGTGTAAGGGAAAATACAGAGAGGCCTGACCGCCCTCTGTTTAAAACTCTGTGGAACGTCTCACTCTATTGTTGCTCAAGAATTCAGGGCAGACAGTGAAATTAGTCTTATGCAGAAAGCACTAAGTAACAGTAGTTTATGTGCTGTGCACACGCTCAGCTCTCTCTCTCACACACACACACACACACACACACACACACACACACACACACACACACACACACACACACACTACAAAGTAGCAGAAATTTATGAGCTGCATACACGGAACATAAAACCAGTGACCTTCAGCAGTGCGAGGGGCCGTATAGCACTGAGGACCTGCTCCTCTGTGGAATAGGAAGTCACTACTACACAGAGATACATGCTCACAGACCAGGTTTCAGACAGGATAAAGTCATCCTTGATGTATATAATTTAGCGAGTGTTTCTCTGCATGAAACTGCATGCATGTGTTTGAACAAGTCATGAGACACAAAGATAATTATTCTCACTAATTCAGTAGAAGATGACCTGCTTTTATGCAAATATGCATGTGAGAGATTGCTGTCAGCTGCAGTAAGACCTGCTGATTGCTGTAGAAACACACACACAAGCAGACACACACATTCATACAAAATCAAATCATACAAAGTAGTTTTAGTGAAGCATGATTTACAGACTCACAGTTGCAAGCTCAGATAATAATATCCATTTTGCATTTGTATCAGCTTGGGTCTATGTGTGCATGTATACATGTATGCATGCGCGCCTGCGTTTTAATTGGGCTAAAGCTGTGAAGTGAGGCAGTAAGTCATGCTAGAGGAGGGCCAGTTAGAATGGGGGAAAGAGAGGGTAATGGGGGAACAAGGGGGAGGGGAGACAAGGGAAAATGCAGAAAGAGAAAGGGAAGAAGGAAAGAGAGATAGAAGGGGGAGGGGGAGGAACAAGGGGAAGTCTGAGTGAGGGGATTGTGGGAGAGCGGCAAAGGAGGAAAGCAAGAGCAAGAACTGCAGAAGCAGTACTAGGGGAGAAGGCAAGGACATGGAAGGTAGAAGAGGAATAGCAACACTGGAAGGATGGTGGTGGTGGTGGTGGTGGGGGGGAGGTTAGTGTGTATATGAGTCATCCGTCCTGGATCCCCTGGGGTGGGGGGTGTATTCTAACTGAGCCCCTGGCTTCTCCTCCCCACCACTGGACTAGGCCCCAGTCATTAAACCCTTGGCTGCCAGCCAGCTCTTTTAACACAGGCAAGGGCCTTTTACTGCGTGTCTGTAGAAAATAAATCACACTGTGTGAATAATATATCTCTGGCAAAGACATTGGCAGGAGAGTCAGAAGGGAGGGAGGGAGGTGAGTAAGGAGAGATTGGTGAATTATAGTCGTCTCCATCCATGCATTACGTTCTTTCTATCCCCAGCCAGATGTGCTCAAAGACAGCAGAATACAGAATGTACCAAAAATACACATTAGTCTGGAAGTGAGAATTTGGGGCTACCCTGCCTCTTTGTCTGCTTTAAGTCTTGATAATGCTGCACACAGCATACTTATAAATAGGATTCACCTTGATGAGTATGCTGTCATCTACATTTAAATAGGGAAAACCCTGTTAACTCTAAATAAATACGTGATTAAGTCAGCAAATTACTCGTTATCACTAGGGAACAGAATAATATGGTGGACAGCAATTATTTTTGATAACATGCTCCTGATTTTGCCATATTAAAAGTTCTGCAACGTTGGCAGGTTATAATTAAATCTACTTGGTTTGTAACGGCGAGATGCAAACAGTAAAGCCCGAGTGTAGCTTCGTGTGCTTAACGGTTCCCTACCTGCAGGGAGCCCTGGATGTGCACGCAGCAACCATTGTCAAAGCAATTTCAACATGATGTTAAACTCCTAGGCTAAATGTGTGGTCACGCAATGACTTCTCAGTGGTTACCTCCTGTGTACAGTAGAAGTCTCTTTCAGTTGTAGTTTTTCACTAATATAGTCCTACTTTTCTCTAACAGATAGGCATTTCACTGTTTTATGATGATTTGCAAGGCAAAGGAGTGTAAGCTACTGCTTGCTGTGTTAAGCTACAGTTAGTGTCAGCCAAACACGCCCTGCTGATGCTTTGTATGAGAAACGGTCCACAGGTGAACCATGGGTGGCTTTTTATAGTGAGGTAGCTCCAGGAAGTATAGTTAAGTGAACTGGTGAGATAAAGACAAATAAGCATCAAGCGGTTATTACAGTTCAGGCTCACCTTAAACCTCCAACACGTCATCAAATAAGTGTTGCTTTATAATTAAGGGGTAGCACACTTCTTTGTAAATACACAATGTGGTTAAAAAATAAACGGGTAAACCTAAAGTAAGTGGTTCTTACCATTGTGGGAGGGACCAGAGCAGTTGTTCATCTGTCCTGGCTCCTGCCTGGCAGTTTGGAATGACATTAAGCCCTGATCTCCAAACACAGCGAGCCTCGTCTTCCTACTCCGCCCTCCACACTCATCCTCCCGTGACCCCAAAAAGAGGTCAGAAGCTGACTCTGACCGCTGGGTTTGGCTACTGTAGCTGCTCATGAAGCTGTTTATTGGCTGTCGAGTCTGACGGGAGTGGAACTGGCTGTCAGCGAGAGAGTGTGTGGACAGCTGCTCCGACTCAAACATCCCTAAACTGGATCCCAGGCTTGAGCCTCTACCACTGCCCCTCTGCATCTCCAGATGCTTTGAAGGGCCCTGACTAACCAAGTCCCTCCTGTCACTCAGCATGCTAAGGCGCGCACTGGTCTTAGCTCCGCTAAAGAGCCCACCCAACTCCTGTCGATCTCGCAGTGAAAGGAGGGGTTCGTCCTTGTGCTTATGTTTGTGCTTGTGCTTCCTCTTATGGAGGCGAACCCCAGCAAGACCACTTGCACTGCCACTGCCCAGGGATCCCAGGCCCTCTCCTCTTACAGAGGGCCCCTGGAGTGGGCCACTGGAGCTGCGAAGCTTGGCCCCTGGTTGTAGTTGTGAGTGTCCACTGGAGTGGAAAGCCTTGGGAGGGGGGACAGCAGGCCTCATGAAGGGAGAAGGAGGTGCAGGTCCTAGCGAGTGGTGGGGCAGGTAAAATGGTGGAGCAGGGGGAAAGTAACCCAGACTCAGAGGAGGTGCATAAGGCATCGCATACGGTGCTGCATAGTAATTTCCCCCTGCCAGCGGATAACCATATCCTTGAACGAAAGGCAGCTTCGATGTGATTGGCTCGCTGACTTTGGCTGGACGGCCGCGTCTCCTCTTAGCCTTCAGATCGGCGCTCCTGCGGAGGTACGAGCTGGAGTCACAGGGGTAGGAGTCGTAGGTAACAGGATAGTAATGATGGAAGTTCAGGCGGAAAATAGAGGGATATAGCTGCTGGGGGTAGCAGGTGTATCGTCTGTGAGACACTCGTAGCTGCTGAAGCTTTACCACAACCTACAGGGAGGTTGAAAAAAGGAAACATTTAGACAGATACATCATACATACATCATATACAATGCTGTAATGCATTACAGTGATTTATAATCAGAATGTATTTGTGTTTCTACCTCCTCCAGTTCAGAGAGAAAGTGAAGATGATCTCGGCTCTGTAGGCACTTCCTCTTCCGTCGATGATGCTTTTGCTTCTTTTCCTGTTGTGACAGGAAGTTGTCAACAGCAGTTACCTGACGTTCACAGCGTGCTCTGCTGCCTCGGTTGGATGCTTCCAGGGCTGCTGCCTCTGCAGCCTCAAACCCACACAGATCAAATGAGTACCTTTATGAACACATGAAATAGAAAATCACATTAAAAACCACCACATATGTCTTATATGTCTTAAATATAAATCAACAAAAGCCTATAACTTAAGTTTGAAGTTAGTAAAAGTACCTGCGCCGAGAGGCGGAGCCCTTCTCAGTTTGATCTGAGGTGCTGTTGTTGTCTGTCCCAATCCCACTGTCACTTGGAATAGTCTCCTCACTATGGGACTCGCTGATGGGGGACAGGGTCACCTCTTTCACTGATGCCCCTTCTGACAAGTGGGATGGTGAATTAGCCAGAAGGCGTGGAGGAGAAAGTTTCCATCCGCCAGAGAGGAAGCTCCTGCCAGGTGGTTTGGAGGGCAGGGCTGAGATGGGCTGCAAACTGGGCATAGTGGCATCAGAGTGGCTGGTTCTTAAGGATGGAGCACTGGAGCAGGGAGACAAGGTGGCCGAAGGCACTACAGGGCTCTCATAGAGACCGGCTGCGGAGACAGACAGGGGGGGCTTGTCCCTAGTGGTTTTAGGAGGATTGGAGCCTTGGGTTTCTGCTCTGGGTTTCCGCCCTCTTTTCTTACCAATGTAGATGGTTCCTCTCTTACTGACATTTATCTGTTTTCCGAGCCGAGCCTCAATAGTGGACGCCATGGCACTCATAGCTGAGGTAACAGGGGCAGAAGATGATTTCAGAGCCAGAGTGCCGTTCTGACTGGAGCCTGAAAGTATCTCATTCAGGATGCTTTGCATTTTCCCAAGCTTCATCTTATTCACTGGCCGGGAAGGGCCCCTACCGCGCTTTAGTTTCAGACTATTAGAATTGGCGCTGGTGGTCGTGGAGGCCATTTGCACTAATGTGTTTAGTGTGTGTGTCTTCCTCCTACGGTTTAGCCCTGCAAAGGTTTCCTGTGCCAGTGGGCTTGGAGGTGAGGTGGAGGTGCCTTCATGGATGGTCTCCACTGTTAGGAGTGGCTGTTTCTTGGGTCGTCCTCGTTTCCTCTTAATGGGCGTATGGACGGTCAGGCTATCAGTGTTGGTGTAGAGGGGGCTAGAGGGGGTGATGGGGAAGGCTGAAGGTGGGTCTGCTAAGGTGGAGGGGCTTCCCCGGTTGTCTCTCTGGGGTGATGTGAGGCTGGCATGGCTTTTAGCTTTCAGGTAGGACCATCTGTCCTTGGCCTTGGTGGTTCTGGAACTGGCTGTGGAGCTGGTGCTGTGGCTGGGGCTAGGACTCAAGGCCATCCTAGGTTTGGGGCTCAGACTGGCGCTGATGCTAGCCCTCGGGCTCGGACTGATGCTGCCCCTGGGGCTGGGGTTGGGGCTAGGGAGTCTGGGGTTCGTGTTAATATTGGCTTTGTTGATGTGATTATAAGCCAGCTCTCTGTGTTTGAGGGTGTCTGGGTTGATCTTAGGACGACCCACAGGGTTCTTTTTCATTCTATTTGCACTCAAAGCTGACTCTGGGTCCGACCCGCTTATAACTATCTCTCCTCTTTCTGCCCGGTCTACCCTCTCTCCCTTTTCTCTTTTATCGCCTTTCTCTGTTCTCTCTGCTTTTTCTATCCGTTCTCTACTGACATCGGCAGGACTTGTAAGTCGAGAGTCGTTTTTGTGAGTCTCCATCTTATGTGCTACTTTGGGTTCTGGGGCCCCAGGCTGGTGCTTCTCTGTAGTGTCAGAGTCCTGTCGTTGCTGTAATTGCTCCATTGCAGAAAATGACTGGTCAAAAGAAGGCCTCCTCCGCCTCTTTCTTCCTTTCCCTTCCTCTGTCAGCATGGGCATCCCTCTGTCTTCTTCGTCTCCTCTCCTCCCAGCAGTTGCTCGCTCTTTTTCCTCTTTTCTCCTTTCCTCTCGATCGTCATGGAACCGTTCAGCTGCCTCCTCTTGCCTGTACTTCTGCCTCTCCTCTGAATTAGTTGGGCTCTCCAATCCTTTCTCTGGTCTTCCCCAAAGTGTATCAGCACTGTGGGGATTACAGAGCATCCTCTGGGAGTCCTTCCTGCCGTACTTCCTCTTGATGTTCCCAAAGAGCTGCTCACTGACCTCTTGCAACCCTCTCCCCCTGGAGAGATATATACAGAGAAGAAATGTGAGATAATACATGTTTTGTAACACTATACAACATTTATTATTGTTTGTGTGTGACCATAAGATAAGATATCCTGCAATTCATGTATTACCTAACTTGAATCAGAATTGTGTCTATTTTATCAAGTTTTCACTTCACTACATTTTTTTAAATAAAGCAAATGAGATTAAAATAATAATCACTGTGTTGAAAGTATATAATATTGCTAGATAAAATATCAAAATACAGCATTGTACTATGTTGTATTGTTACATTACATTACATTTCATTTAGCTGACGCTTTTATCCAAAGCGACTTACATGATATACAGTAGACCATAGACACAGCAACGGTGAGCAATTAGGGTTAAGCATCTTGCTCAAGGACACAACAACATGGACTGGCTGAGCCGGGGTTTGAACCACCGACCCTCTGATTGAAAGACTGACTTGCTAACCACTGCGCCACAGATGGGAGAGTTGATACTCTCCCATCCCCTGTGCAGTGTACAGTATTTATGTTTGGCTCATGATAACATCCACCTCTCAAGAAAACGATTCATACCTGCTGAGAGAGGTCAGGTTGAGAATACTGGCATCTGTAACCACTGGCAGCTGCAGGTCTGGAGTCAGGGATCTCTGAGGTGAGGGGCTCCGTGTAGCGGTTCGTGAGAAAGGTTGGATTGGATCAAGCGAAGAGCTCCTACTGGCTACTGCCAGTTCTCTGGCTGGCTCAGAATCTGCAGGATTGGCTGGTGATGCAGAAGATACTGGAGACGTGATCCAGTCTGGATTGATTTGGTGTTGATGTGCATGAGCTTGTTGGAATTGTTGTGTGAGGGTGTGATGTGTTTGCTGTGGGTGTCCAGGAGGAAATGAGCTGCGAAGCTGGTGTTTGGGCAGAGTGTGATCTCCCAGTAGTTGCAGCAGGCCTCCCTCTCTCTGCTCAGGCATTCTGAACTGGCGCTCGTATGTCTGGAGACGACAGAAAAGAGAATCAAAGACTGGTTACTACATACCAAACTGCAATCACAAGACATCTTTTTATAGCTGCAGGGATAGAAAGACGGCATGACAATGATGGGATCATAAAACTATGAATAATCTATTTCATGTCTTCATAACATGAGCATGTCTCCACACAGATAATACAGTATGTCGCACAGAATCCAGTTATGTATCCAGTTTCTTTTTGGCAGCACCAATCAAATCAGTGATTTGTTGTGGTCAGATATGACACTCACGGCAGGACTGAAGCTTTTAAAACATCTTGTGTGCATGAGCAAACAGTGGGCAACTCAACAAAAGGCTTGTTTACAGAGCAATTAAATTCCTGTGGCAAGGATGTAGCATGCTGTGAGAGCTGGGGGGATGGAATTGCGGGTGTCTGACTGCACACAGTATTAAACACAGTAGCCGAGCTCAGCCGTGTCCCTGACTGCCCTAGACCCATAATGATTTATTGTATATCGTCTTTATTTTGTTGACAACTCTCCTGTACTGTTCGCAACTGTAACTTACACTCACCATCATGCTGAACAACCCCTGCACTGCTTATACAATGTATGTCCTGAAACTATGGGCCTCAAATCTGAAGTCAACCAGTTTATATTTGTTCATGTAAAACTTAAAGTGTAAAAGCTTAATATACTGTATTAGACAACATAGCCCAGCTTAATGTATCACTGGTGCATAATAAGCACACTGCTGGAAGATGAGAAATAGAGCAGCGGATGGCCTTTGTGGTTTAGCCTGTTATTAACAGACTCAGTATGACGCAACACGACACTGTTCTACTGCGCTGCAGGGAGATGTAACCTAACCACAGGCCTGCCTCTCAGCATATACACACAGGCGTCTACATGCACACACAGACAGACTCGCTCACATATGCATACAGTAGATGTACACATTTCAAAGGCTTTATGAAATCCTGGCCTCACACATAATAAATAGCACAAAATGCTAATATAAAACAGTCAGGCATCCAATTTTAGTCTCGATGGATCGGCACCGTGCCAGATGATTAGCTCTCACTCTTTTCAGATTCACACACACTTATACACACACTATAATGGAACATATAATGTACGTAGTTCACATCACAGAGCACATTTGCAAGAACAAGCAATTCATCTCTTCTATCTTTGATCCTGCCAATGTCCTGCCTTCATTTCATCAGCCACTTTGGAGTCCTTTCTCTATCACTATCCATTCTTCTCTCTCTCTCTCTCTCTCTCTCTCTGCTGTCCCATCAGTAGTTAGGCAGATACACACATGTTGTACTTCCACACTGGCTGCAGAGACTGTTTTCAGCCAGATGCAAGCTGCACAAACTCACAAGCGCAAAATAACGCGAGTGAATGCCCAACACATGGATGAAAACACACACTGCACACACACAAGCAAACACTGAGTGGTGTAAATGATTAACCATGGCAGAATGCATGTGCTTACATGTACACTCTCATTTATCTCCTGAACACTGACCGCCGTGGTGTCCTTTTGGTCCTGAGATGTATGTTTGTGTATATAAGTGGGAATGTGCGTGTTTCTGTGTGTGTGTGTGTGTGTGTGTGGACAGTGACACTGGAGAGGAGACGCAGTGAGTCCAAAGAAAGATAAGATAACAGACATCTGATACACACATGCTTTCTCATTCAACCTGCCCTAGACTACCTGCTGTTTCAGGTTCAAGGAGGGCACAGAAAAAGAGACGGACAGGGAGATTGAGGTGGTGGTTAGAGTGAGACAGACAGATAGACACACACACACACACACACACACACACACACACACACTTATATAAACCTACCACAAAACCAACAGAGAAAGGTAATAAAAAGAGGAGGCACCTTTCCTACAAGAGATAGAAATACCCCCCCCACCCCTCCTGGTTGTGGTTGGGTTATTGGCACAAGTTCAGCTTTTTGTTCTTAGTTTCCACCCCTACGCCACCCTCTCCTACCTTTTCTGCTCCTCTCCGACTCTCACACTCCAAGGAAAAATATACTCTGATATTCACATAAATAGTGGTCATATGGATTGAGGTACTCCTGTGGTGGTTGTAGTAAATATGGTGTGAAAAACAGACAGGGTCAACTGAAGTCACCGATGCATCGTGACAAGTTGTCATATAATAATTACTTAATATTGTGATGTATGCTGTGCAATTTTCTCTATTGCGTGTTTTAAATGGCCCTTTTATCACTGTTTTGTAGGTGTTGTCCTTATTAATTGTTTTAAAAAGTATAAGTCTCCACACAGCTTCACCAATTGGCCTAAAAGAAACATTGTGCTTGACAAATTCATTCTGATATTTCTATTTAGCACATACAGTAATGAGTACCCTGTTCTGCTCCTGTCATGTGCTGAGTAAACAGGGACTGTGTTACTGGTGGCCTGCAGCAGGGGGCAGCGGTCAGGAGAATCAGAACTAGCCATGGACTCTGACCCTGGAGCAGCCCACAAGCACAATAGCTGCAAGGTTTCAACCTTTTCCACACTGCCCTTCTTCTGCAAGTCCCCTCTGATCAAATTTAGATAAGGAGAAAGGCCAGCAGAAAACAGACTCAAGGCGTGTTTAGTCCTGAACCCATTGGATGCACTCTCCCTCCCTCGAGGCTCTCAGGGCTGTATTCAGGGGTTAAGGGTCGTACTCCACAACTAGTTCAACAACCATTTCTAGGATGTCTTCCTTTGGGTCAGCACTGTTACAACATGGACCGGTGCCAGCCACACAAAGACTCTCCAACACCCGAATGCAGGCAGATACGGAGTTGGACATTCCTTTCCACTGGTGATGTAATCGTCAGATATGGTTGGGGATGATATGTGACTAAGTGCTGCAATCACCCAACTGAAAGGCACTTTGCAAATGAGTCAGCATATATTTACAGACAAATTCATGTGTGCGTGTGTCTGACTGTAACGTTTGCACTTAGCAGGCTGTTGTAAATGGAGATCTGGATGTAAAAAGTTGAACTTCTCTCTCCTCCAATTTGATGTGAGGGGAGGTATGTGACGCTTTTCCTGTCCTTTCCTCTCCTGCAGCCTCTCGTTTTCCACTGTTGAATAAACTAAAACTCTGAGTGGAACTTCTCCCTCTCCCTCACACACACACACACACACACACACACACACACACATAAACACACAGAGCACCCTAGCTGCACCATTATACTGGGAAAGAACACCCTAAACAGGCACACCCAAATCTCACAACCCAACACACATACACACATATACACCAACAAACATATACACAAATCTCCATGCACACACACGGACACACACAAACACCCTGCCCTTCAAATAGTTTTTCGCAGCCTTTTATTTGGCTGCCCGCCCGGTGGTTAGAGTGTTTCATTTTTCCCTGTGTATGGAACTGGGCAGCTGTCCAGAGAGACACACAAAGAGAAAGAGAGAGAGAGAGAGAGAGAGAGAGAGAGAGAGAGAGAGAGAGAGAGGGAGAGAGAGAGAGAGAGAGAGAGAGAGAGGGAGGGAGGGGGTTACTGAAAGAATGAGCACAGCAGAAAGGGAGGGAAGAAGAGGACCAGCAGAAAACAAGGAGAGGTGCCTAAACCCTTTACAACCAGTTCCCTCCAAAACCTTATGATTGATATGATCCTCTCTCTCTCTCTGCTTGTCACCAACACTCACATACACACTCCTTGGCTTTGACACTATGCTGTCTCCCTCTGCCCCTGTGGCCTTGTGCACTGCCCCCCCTTATCACATCCCTCCTTTTCTTCTTTTTTTCTCTTTTCTGAAGCTGACCATTCTCCCCTGTGGGAACTACCCCCCACCCCCCTTCTCTCCAGCTCCATTCAGAGCGCTGCTTCGCTGTGATCTGTGTTTCTGACAGCTCTGGACACACACACACACACACACACACACAGACAGACTGACAGAGACACACACTCACACACACACACACACAGACAGACTGACAGAGACACACACTCACACACACACACACACACACACACACACACACACACACACACACACACACAGACACACACAGCTCCTCTGCAAACAAACACCATGAATACTAACACGGCTTTGTGTCCACAGCACTTAAAAACAGGGTAGAAGGCGAGGGAGGGGGGGGGGGTGGACGGGGCGATGCAGAGAAAAGGAGGGAAAAGCGATGGAGGAGAAAAGAGGCACTGTGTTGATCTTGTGGCCACTCTCACAGACCTCCCCCTTCCTCCCTGCCACCCCCCTCATCCATGTTTCTCGTTCTCTCGTTCTTCCCACCAGTTCTCTCGGGAATAAAGACTTCCATTCATGCGCCTGAGGAGACCCACAGCAGGGGAGAGAAAAGAGGGGGGAAAGATGAGGGGGTGTCAAGGTGGGACAGTTTGTGGATCACTGGGATCAGGCCCGCTGCCTAGAATTGTGTGAATGTGTGTGTCTGCATGTCTATTTTCACTCAGCGTGTGCCGCTTCAGCCAATGCTTCACTAAATCTCAGATCTGGTGGCATGTGCGCCAGACAAAGCATCTTCTGGGAAAGTTGGATGGGAAAGTTTTGAAATTGGGTTTCATTCAAAACTTCCACTCTTGGACTAATGCTGCAATTCTACAACTATGTGTTAAGCCTACAGATACAGAAAAAAGGGGGCATGATTATTCAAGCCAAAATCCAACTTTTTTCTGCAGCACTTTTTTTTTCTCTGTGCTGTTATGTTCCCTTCCCTCTGGTTCCGATCAAGTATTCGATCTACAGCAGATTTAACTAACTGTAAGGTAGAAGCCAGATTTAATGCACAGCAGGAGGTCTCAAGCAAAATGTTCCCTCCTACGTCCACAGCGGAAAGCCTTCAGATTGGAGTGCTCCTAAAGATAGCAGCGAAACACCCAAGAGTCTCCTTGTCACACTCCCTTCAGACACGCTCAAATGTAGATGACTCAATCTGAACAAAAGCCTGTGATTGGCTGAACCAAAGCATGTTATTACGGTGCAATTGGAGGTTTTCACCCGCTCAGTAATGACAGAAACATTTACATGCTACACAAAGTATACATCTAATCCCCGCTATTAGCATTAATGGTGTCTGTGCAGGCATATATGTGTCCTCCTTGTGAATAGCGCTAAGAACCCCATTAAAAGATTTTTTTCATAGTGATTATTACAGCGATTATGTACCACTTGTTCCTTTCATGGATGTGGCCGAACCTCCAGTGACAGCATTTACACAAGCAAAGAGATTGGCCACTACTGTTGCTCTCTTTATGAGCAAGCATAAGAACAAGTGTAATACAAGTTGGAGTGTTTCATGAATAGACTGAATGCTGTTTCAGTAAATTACACAAACCTACATACATGTGCACAGCAGACAGTACAAAACCAAAGGAACGTGTTGTTCACAGTTCTCTGTGCACCATATGATCCAATCGTACCACTTCTGTACAACAGGAAGCAATTAACAGCCAATGAGCTGCTCTAAATCCTAAGGGATGGCTTCCTGTGTGGAATGATGGGTAATTCAAGACAGAAGCTGTGCTGAGATTAAACACTTCCTCTCTGGCAAACAGTGGTCTGCAACAGGGAAGCCTCACTTGCTGACTCCTTAATAAAAAATAACGCACTCTAAAGCATCTTTGTCTTGTTCCTGAGGTCGTCGCGTACAGAAATTACCAAAGTTTCTAGTTTCTCATTTGGGATATAAAAACTCAGGAACTGGTGTCTTCAGTGTCATATGATGCTTTATAACCCTGAAAGATTCTAATTATTTTTTTTATTTTACACTTTGAAACACAGTCATATTTGATTGTGCTGCTAAAGAAAATTAATTAGCTTTAGTTATTGTCTTTTATAGTTTTCTTTTTTTATAACAGATAGTGTGTTATTAGTTAAGAATAACTTGAAAAATTACTCTTGATTCTCCACTTCAAGTTTAAAGCTTGCAAAGTAACACTTTCATTGCTTTGTCACTGACTATCTTAAGTCCTCAGATGATCCCCAGCTTGCAAGAGGGAGTGTTAGAGAGCCACTTTATGACATCCTCAGTGACAGGGAGACGGGGCAAAAGTGAGACACAATAGTCTTAACCAATCAGACTGCCTGCCTCCCCTCAGGCCCCCTCGTACTAACAATACCGCCTTTGTATTAGGCTGCACTCCACTCTCGCGTTCGCATACACACACAGAGACCAAAGCATAGCATCCTACACTTTCTCAGAAAGTCACAAAGAGAGGTGGGAGAAGCAGTGCACCACATCTAGAGCTGCATCAGTGCTTACAAAACTATGTTAGATTGTGTGCATTTTAGCTAATAACCTGGCTGTGTGTGTGCGTGTGTGTGTGTGGTTGTGTGTGTGTATGTGGGTGTATGTGGGTGTACTTTTCTGTGTGTTTCCTTCCAGCTCCGGGCACATGACTGCAGCTGCCCCCTCGCTCCCTTGTCTAAACCGGCACCCCTCCTTGTTGTAGGTGAGAGGTCACACGGAGTGGCATTCCTCTCGGCCTGAGAGCGAGCGAGAGAGCGAGCACTATGCTGAGCAGTGGAGGCAGAGAAGAAAGAGATAGAGCAGGGCAAAAATGTAACAGAGTAGGGCAGGTAAAAGATAAGGAGCATTCGGTAGTGTCTCTGTGTGTGTGTGTGTGTGTGTGTGTGTGTGTGTGAGTGTACGCACGTCAGCATATGTGTGCGTGTGTGTTGAAATGGACCACTAAACAGAAGACCCTTGTGGCTCTTCCTTGCTTCATAAACACAGCTGTTTGTTTAGTCTGAGCCGCCCCAAGGGACCGACACACTGACAGAAGGACAGACAGACACATTTATATCATTTATTCATGTCCGTACCCATACTTAAGAGACAACGAGCATAAATAAACAGCACAACTACGGACTGATTAATTTACAACGCCTGGTACAATAACCTAAAAAACTGTCCGAATGACACACACAAATGTCTTAAAAGCCCCGGCGTAGCAGCTTTTTAATGATCTGTATGAGCGTTTTAAACATGTTTTAAATATAAAATGTTTTATATCACATAAACATTGCGATTGTGCATTGAATAATTGATTGAGTATGTTTTCAAACCAACTAATCATTTTTTTTTTAACTTGATCTAAAAATATTGTTGTAAACATCAGTTATGCCATTTAAGCCGGTAAAATGACAGTGACAGCCTGATAAAAAGAAAAATTATTTTTGTAAGAGGAGTATTGGACATCACCTCTCCACTGCCATCTCTCTTGCTTTCAGACACACACACCCCCTCTGACAGGCACGACCCAGACAGCTGATGGGGCCATCAGATTTCACTGACAAACACACTTACGCTTCAAGTGAGACACAGTGAAAGTCAATACTCTGCGCCTGCTTCTCCTTTCCTTTGACTCTAATCATCCCCTTTTCCGCCCTCCCTGCACCGAACATCGCCCTCTATCCCTGCTGGACCTCGTCTCAAAACCACAGAATACACTTCTCCTCGTGTAACACTCACACACACTGACTAACCACAGGGGCAGAGGCATGATGGAGCCACACTAACAAAGCGGCCACCAGGAACACATGATGCTGTGACTCAAC